>JAVJIX010000075.1:3635000-4967342 GCA_036785185.1 Paratrypauchen microcephalus
CAGTTGGTTTAAACCTAAAATGTCTCTCTGTGATCTGAATGATCTCTCCCTAAACCCCAGCCCCTGCAGCCAGTCATGACTCAGTGCTAGTGCAGCCTCTGCAGCTCAGGGAGGGAATTCTGGAGATTCTGAGGCATGTTCTGTCCATACAATGAGAATGAGACAAACGTGTATGTGTCCTATATCTACGGGTTAAGGCTCTGGCAACACAGGTTTGGTTGTGCTTATTGTACTATTTTCTACTATTTTCAAAAGCGCACGCTACATACAGTCCCTTTAAATTGAAATAAATTGTTTAAGGTTACATTAGACAGTTCTGTGGTGCATAAATGTATTAGTTTTCAGATTTTAGAATATGATGATGTCATACTCCCAGATGGGGGCAAGCAAAATTATTTTGTATTTTTCCATGAAATCTCCAAAAGGTAAATTCTCAAATCTTAACCTGAACATTTTTACCATTGTCTAGACACAAGAACTCGCTGGATTTACATTATTATATATATTACATTTATATAATTACACCTTATTTGACACCAGTCTCTTGCTATTTTTGCTACTTATTTAGAATTACTATTACCATTTACCGTTTTTTACTCTTTGTTATTATATTATATTGTGATGTGTGAGCTACTGTGTCCAAATAATTTCCCTTGTGGATCAATAAAGTTTGTCTAAAAGTTTAAGTATGGCAACATAAATCTGCATTTCAACAATATTCATTTTATCAATCAATCAAACAATATTTATAAAGCGCTTTTCATACAAAAATGTAACACAAAGCGCCTTACAGTAGTTAAGGATTAGAAGACTGACTTTTATTGATCTCACACAGGAGAATTTAGGCTTGGTCAGGCCCTAAGCTGGAGGATTTTACCTATGTCGCATGTTTGGGTTGTCTGTTTTATTAAATAACATTGATAGAAGGTTGTGGTGTCATCTGAACCCCACCTACTGTGTCCTTGGCCAAAGCACTTCATCCTTAGTAACTACAGTCATGGTAATGTTTGCACGAGGAAGGTAATCTTCTGTAAAAATCACCACGAGACCTTAGACCTTAAATTCTTTGAGTATTCAGCAATCACACAGGGTAATTCCAAGTTTATTAAATGAAACTCCATATGTTGAAAGTTTTCGATGCCACAAATTATTAGATAAACATGTGCAAGGTTGTCTGAAAGCACCTACTTGAGCATTAGTGAAAAGAACCTGTCTAGACATAAGGACAGCTATAAAAGGATTGAGTATGCTGCGCTTTCAAGGACTCATAAAACACTTTCAGTTAAGATTATCACAAGGATACTGCAGATTCCTCTCGCTCGTATTAATTATTTAAGTCAGACGCCCTTCTGGTCAAATCCAGCTCCAAACGCTGGAGTAAGGTGAAAGGTAGGGATGGGATCAGACACATGATAAGAACAATCTTGTGAGATTGTTTCCTCCTGAATCTACCTTTACCTTAAACAAAAAAGAGCTGGTGAGTTATACAATTTGAAAAGCCGTAGTTCCACAAAGCAGTGCTAAGTATTAGAGGGATAGTGCGTTTTTTTATTTATTTATGTTAATCTCTATGGGTTTCCTTCTAAAAGTTACGTGTGTTGACACCGGCTTACCTCTGACAGTCTCAGCTGATCCCGGTTCGGCTCGCTTTCAGGTGCTCAGGTAATTAGGTCCGGTAACTTCTCTGGAACATTAGATAAAGCTTGTTTTTCTTCTCAAAACAAAACATTTGTCCGAAAGGTGATATATTTGCGCCCCAAACAGTTGTCAACGAAATATCCAGCAGCGAACTTAGCGATCGCGTATTGTGTCTGCCGACTTGTATCACTGTGCCCACATTAGCTATATTAGCCTTTTAACCTTTAGTGGAAGTGTACGGCAGATGCGGTCCACCTCAAGGGGAAGTTTACAAGTGAACAGGCTAATACAGCTAACGTGAGCGCAGTGATATGAGTCGGCAGACACAATACGCGATCGCTAAGTTTGCTGCTGGATGTTTCGTATTGTGTCTGCCGATTCATATCACTGCGCTCACGTTAGCTGTATTAGCCTGTTCACTTGTAAACTTCCCCTTGCGGCGGACCGCATCTGCCGTGCACTTCCGCTAAAGGTTAAAAGGCTAATACAGCTAACGTGGGCGCAGTGATACAAGTCGGCAGACACAATACGCGATCGCTAAGTTCGCTGCTGGATGTTTCGTTGACAACTGTTTGGGACGCAAATATATCACCTTTCGGACAAATGTTTTGTTTTGAGAAGAAAAACAAGCTTTATTTCATGTTCCAGAGAAGTTACCGGACCTAATTACGTGAGCTCCAGAAAGCGAGCCGAACCGGGATCAGCTGAGACTGTCAGAGGTAAGCCGGTGTCAACAGACATAACTTTTAGAAGGAAACCCATAGAGATTAACATTAAAAAAAAAACGCACTATCCCTTTAAAATAAAAATGGTGACGCCAAAATTGTGAAATGGATTGCACAGGTTATTTATTCTTAATGATGTTAAAATCTCGTGTTGTCTCGTTCTCGTGGGTCTGATCTCGTGGTGTGTCTTGTGAAAACTTGTCCCACCCCTAGTGAAAGGTCTTGCTCGAGGTTTGTGGGTGAGCAATCAACCCAATGCACTGCACAATCCATTCATTCATTTGATTATTTGATTATTATGAGGTGCATGGAGTTTAAAAACACAGAGGAGCACTTTCTGTTTTACCACATGACGTCACGAGGTGGAGCCGAGTGTTTTTCTGCGTTAAAGGAAACAAAACACAACTCCGGGTGTGTTTGCCATGAGGAAACGCTGGGTGTCAGACGGAGAAGTCACTAAAAGTTTGAACTCAAGTGAAACCACGGTATCTCCCTCAAATAACGATACAATCGCTTCTTTTTCAGCACACGGAGGGCTTCAAGAAGAGATGGTTTACAATGGATGACAGGAGGCTCATGTATTTCAAAGATCCTCTGGTAATTTACATCCTTATACTATTACGCATACTCACAACTACACGGTACACACACATTTGCAAAGCAAAGCGGGGTACAGCGCTGTTACTTCAGTGTAGTCGTCCACAATAGTAAGAGTAAAAAAAAGTATTTGAGGAAACTTGTACGACAGGAACTTCTGCTTTATCATCAAGTTAATGTGATTGGAAATGTTCAAATCATTTCATATTGTCAACATAAAGCTTTTGTCACTTGTAGACTTATTCAAAGTGGGAAGAGGAGCCAAAACTTTTACTTAACTAAGACTATGTTACACTGACAAATATAAGTATTACTAGAGTTAGAGTTGGAGTTTTTAATGGAGTATTTGAACTTTTTTTTTTTTATAAAGGTATGAAGGCGCAACATATAGTCTCCATATTCTCCGAACATGTACATTTAACAAAGAAAGAAACAAACAAAATACAGAAACCAAAATTGTTAAAAACTTTCAATGTTCAAAATAGGAGTAGGAAGAAGTGTTACAATATTTCATCTACATGATATTCAGTATATAGTGAAGTACATTATAGAGTAGTCCAAAAAAAGAGAAGCATACATACAGCACACTTGTTTGACTTTATTCTTTACTAGTTACTTACTTTATTTATTTATTTATTCTTAAAAAGAATAAAGTCAAACAAGTGTACGGTAAACCTTCGCACCTTCGGTAAACCTTTTTTGGAAATGTTTGAATGTTCCTGCTGTTACCAGCTGTGCATGGAGTCGTGAACTTTTGATTTTAAATTATAGTTTATCTTTAGTTATTGGACCTTAGATAAATTAGATGGAAAACAAACAAACAAACAAATACAATAATATAATATAGCCGCAAGCCGCGATGATCGGCCCTCGCTTGCACTCACAAGCCCGGCAAAAACATTGTCATAGCCAAACCAAATTTGGTACACAGAAACACCGTTGCTAAGCGACCAACAGGAAGTCAGCCATATTGGACCGAGCACGTGACCCGGGGCCGAAGGCAAATTTTCCTGTCCTCGTATTTTAACGAACTCCTCCTCGGGTTTTTGACCCAAACTCACCAGAATCGTGCTGGATCATCTCGACAAGTGGGACATTAAAAGTTCTAAAAAAAAGCGTTCTAAAAGACTGAACGGTGTTTCCGTGAAAACGCTTTTGCCGGGCATCGCATTGGCGAGGACAGATGTTTAGCCTGTTGCCATGGCAACACGGGTATAGCCATAAACACAATGTTGATTTTCCAGGTGGCGCTGTAGAGCCATTTTTTAAGATTTTTTAATACAGATTATTTGTAAATTCCTTTTTTGGCATTCTTTGTGGAATTTTGTGCAAAATTTTGTGAGTTTTCGTCAGTGGGAAGTACCCGAAACCTGAAAAAAAGGGGGGGGGGATAATAACAAGAACAATAAATAATAATAATAAGAAAAACCTGAACAATTATGATAGGCCCTACGCTTTTGCGCTCAGGCCTAATAATCAATAATAACTTTTTAATCACAATTTATTAATATCCGCTTTCCTCTAAAAAGTTGTCTTTATTTAAAAAAAAAAAAGTAAAATGATGAATATTTGCCCATTTTTTATACTTTATCCATTTATACTTTATCCATTTTATCCAAGTTCATTTTTTTAAATTTAACTCATCTCTTAGTCCATAACCCCCTTGTCTCTCTTTGAATATATTTCAAATGTTGCTTGGCAGTAAGTTATGCAATTCAATTTTTTCAATTCAATTAATCTTTATTCCGGACACTTGGTCCATTTTTTAAAACAGGACAGCGACAGTACAAAACAATAAATATTTATGTTTTTAAAAGAGCCGTACCAGTGTCTCCACATATTGGACTGACATCGTATTGCACTTGAGTCTCAAATTTGTGAGTGTCATTATTATTCCATTGTCTGATTTGTTCAGTCTGCAGATAAAACTGTACATTAAAGTTCTTAGTACAGCTTCACTCGTGCAGTAACAAACAAGTCAGTCGCACTCATCCATCGTGGCCTCCTCAAGAGCACCCGCAAAGTATTATTGTAGACCACCTGCAGTCTTTGCAAACTGTCTTTTTCGTAATTGATTCAGAGGTGGGCTGTGTACAATGGTGTACAATACCATTTAAACAATAGCAACTTTACATCATTTGTACAAGAGCCAAACACACTTAGATGTGAAAACTACACTAGACAGCTGGATTCTCTGGCTTCCCTCCGGACGGCGTGCTGAAAACGATGTCATAACTTCCAATATCGTGCTCACCGTACCAAATCTCTCTCTCACTCTCCAAGTTAACTTTTTTCCCTGGATTTTGTCTTGTTCTTCCTGTAATCTATGTAATTATTTAATCTAGAGTTACGTCACTGGTTCCTGAGCGATTTAAAGGTGATGTTTATTTATTGATTGTACAGTTTGGGGACAGTTTGTGTGCCTGTGTGGTGTTTACTTTAAGAACGCTGTGGGGCGGAGACTTTTGGCATAACTCAAAACGTATCTACAATGTGCTGTTAAATTGTCGAATATGCATAAATATGAACTTAAAGGAGATATATTATGCAAAACATCCTTTATTAAGCTTTGAATATTATAATTTTCTTTTATATCATGGTGCTCTGATTTTTTTTTGATACAGGGATTTGTTTTAGAACTGACTTCTTGTATTTTTTGTCATTTTCTTCTTCTTTTTTCCACAAGAGCCAAACTTATGCATAAGAGTATTTGCCTGAACATAGAGCATCCTTTTTTTAATTATCTTTTATTATTACAAGGTGCACAATAATACACACTTCAGGTACATAATAATACATATTTTAACAATGTTCAATAACATTCGCAGAGCACTCAGAAGACACATTGGGGGATGTGGGTACGGGAATAAACACCACTGGGCACAAGGGCTAAGAGAAACAGGGGGGATGTAGAGGACCAAAGGGATTGCCCCAGGTGAAGGAAGGGGGCCTGGGGGAGAGCAAGGGCGATGCAGTGTCCAGGGAAAGTCCAGACGACAGGGTCCAGGGAGGACAGGATGTATGGAGTGGTGGGAGCCTCAACGCCGGCCACCGAGTGAGAAGGTCCAGTGTTCGAGTCCAGAACCGCAACAGGACACCGGGCGGCCAGATGGAGGAGGTCTTCATGCGCCTTACCGCGTACCAGACAGTCACAGCCGTACCTGTCAGGGTGTATTGCGTGCAACCTGGTGGTGAGGTGTACCAATCATATACTGTACGTGAGTCCAGATGGAGGTAGTGTCATGTGTGGGAAATTCAGTTTCCTGAATGCACAGTACGGCCCAGGTAGTGTCGTGGATCACACCCTGCATCCGGACTCCGCTCCTCAGACCAGACGCGTTGAGTGAGACCAGGGAGAGCGTCATAAAGAAAAGACGAGGGGAAGGGACTTATGAAACGCGACTCGCAGTCTCGGGGAGCCCCCGGAGCCTTTTAACGCGTCTTGTAACCTCATCAAGGTCAGCCTCAATATCGCCACTGCTGAAGTCCATCCGCACTCCAACCGCGTCCGCACCCGTGGTAGCGGGCCCAGAGGGGCCCGCGGAGACCGGACCACACGGGGCCGGAGCGGACGAGGGCCGGGCGGGCTCAGCGGTCCGCCCGTCCTGAGGGGACCCGTCCCTCCCGGCCCGAGATTTGAGCTTCTTCCTGGCCCCCTTCTGGGCGGTCCCGGAGCCGCAAGGCCTGGCCTACATGGTCTATACATCATTATCATCATCGTCTGCCATGTCCGCAGTGATGACATGCCCAAGATATTTCATTTATGTTGTAACAGTCAACACAACATTCAACAGGCAAAAGTCAGGATATCTCATGTGCTCGTCTTCTCTGGTCCTACAGATCATGCCCATACAGTACTCTTGGTTGCATTATACTTTATACCATGCTCCACACCATAAGTTGAACAGATGTTGAGTAGCTGCTGGAGACCAGCGGTGCTCGGACTAAAAACCACCAGGTCATCTGCATACATTAAATGATTTACAACAAGATTCCCAGCCACACAATTTTATTTTACTAAATCACATAACTTTAAGACTTTTGCCTTTAAAAGCAGTGGATTTGTTTGTTCTCTAAATGTTACATTTTACACAATTTGCAGGGCTCTTTTCTGTAATATAAAAAGTGGCTTTAGTGGCATTTCCCAATATTTCCACACAATAAAACAGATATGGTAAGACTAAAGAAGAATATAAAGTCAACAGAGATTTGCAGTCCAGGTTTCAAGCAAGAGTAAAAGTATGGTGTATGATTTTGTTAGAAAATGTACTTGAATAAACACAACTCTTACTCTACTACCCATCTCTACACTACTTACCGTACTTATGATTCTACATTTTTGACCCCGCGATCACGTCCACTGACCATCCTGTGCCCAGGACGCCTACGCCAGAGGAGAGGTGTTCATTGGGAGTAAGGAGAACAGCTACACAGTGCTCTCCGGCCTGCCCCCCTCCACCCAGGGCTACCACTGGAACCACGGCATCACCATAGTAACGCCCGAGCGCAAGTTCCTGTTCGCCTGCGAGACCGAGGCCGAGCAACGCGATTGGATAGCGGCCTTCCAGAGGGTCATCAACCGACCGATGAGGCCGCAGGAGTACGCAGGTAGAACGAGGTGTTTTCAAATGTTTTAGTGTCTTTTAATTCGATTCTAACATATTAACAGTTCTGGTTGACATTACTAAAATTACAATTATTTAAAGGGCCCATATTACACTATTTTCTGATCTAGGTTATAATGTGGTTTCCCCATAAATAAATAAAAAAGCAGTTTTGTTTTATGCTTCAAAATGCAAAATGAGGTGGTGGATGATCAAATTGCTATCTCTTATGGTTGTGTCCCCTCACCATTTACTCACCCCAAATTGGATTTGGAGTTCTCGTGATTTATTTTCTTCTGTATCTGTGATCCAATGATGTCTTACATGTGAAAATCTGACAATATTTTAAAAAGTTATCTCTATTTGAAAGCAGCCATAGCAGATCCTAGAAATTCCAGAAACAGCCTCTCAAAGTTTGGTCTCTTCAGCCCTCATTGCCTAACAAGCATTTTTGAAATTAAAAATGTATGTTTTTAACGTCTTTAATGCTGTTATCCGAAACATGGAGAGGCTTCTTCATGATTTCAACTAGCACATTATGTAAACAAACGAAAATCACAAATTTTGAAAAAAAAAACCCACAAAAAACGCATTTCCTGAGAATCTGTAATGCCGACATGTGCCCTCAGCTTCCGTGGTGGGACACATATTATATCATGAACAACCTGAATCTTTAAGAAAAATGCAATTTCAATACAAGCATACAGGTTTCCCATTCACCTCCGTGAACAAATAGGAGTTAGTCTATTTTTCTTGGAAAATCCTGCACTAGGCGTCCACTTTTCTCATGTCAGGGTGTCAGGGTCAACAGTCAAAACAATGGTCCTGGGAGGCAGCCACACACAGAGGCGCTGGAGATGCTGCTGTGCTAAGCTGCGCAGAAAAATGGCGCAAAAAATTACCAATATTTTAATAGAAAATTAAAATATAATTAAAATATTTTAATAGAAAATCAGCTGAGGCTCAGGCCGCATGTTTGACACCCCTGATCTAAAAAGTTTATTCACACATCTTTCATGTCATCTTTTCTATTGGTGACTAAATCTAAACTTGCTATGTCCCAATAAAAAGTTACATTTTATCTGTATTTACTGCAGCTGCTCCGCATCTGTATTAAATATTATTGGCCTGTAGAATGTTGTGATGTCATCTGAAACCCAGTAATATATAAATGAATGGGAAGTTCACATGCGGCTCTTCCGGCTCCTTCAGACTCTGGCTCCCATTGACTTACTCTGGAATATTGCGCCCCCTCTCTCTGTAACTGTTGTAGTGAGCCTCGTCATTTTGGAGTTAAATGTTTGTATTAACCTGCTCTACATGACCCTGGTGTTTTTTTTTTTTTGTTTTTTTGCTATTTTGTCTGTTAAAAAAATCCTTTTCATAATATCGAGCCTGGCTTCAAATCCCTCCCCCCTCCACACAGACAGGGCCTACCTGTTTTCTGCATAACTCGAGGAAAAAAGCAATAACAATTCACTTTTTAATTACTTGTGTAACTGTGCTGTGTAAATAAACTTGCTATCTTGTATTTTGTTTGTACAGTGGAAGCCCATTTCAAACACAAACCCTGACAATGGAAGATGTGTTGAACTCACCCGGACTTACCTCCTGAAAGTGACTTTTGCGAGGAGATTCAAAACAGACTTAGATGTGAAAACTACACTAGACAGCTGGATTCTCTGGCTTCCCTCCGGACGGCGTGCTGAAAACGATGTCATAACTTCCAATATCGTGCTCACCGTACCAAATCTCTCTCTCACTCTCCAAGTGAACTTTTTTCCCTGGATTTTGTCTTGTTCTTCCTGTAATCTATGTAATTATTTAATCTAGAGTCACGTCACTGGTTCCTGAGCGATTTAAAGGTGATGTTTATTTATTGATTGTACAGTTTGGGGACAGTTTGTGTGCCTGTGTGGTGTTTACTTTAAGAACGCTGTGGGGCGGAAACTTTTGGCACAACTCAAAACGTATCTACAAAGTGCTGTTAAATGGTCAAATATGCATAAATATGAACTTAAAGGAGATATATTATGCAAAACAGGCTTTATTAAGCTTTGGATATTATAATTTTCTTTTCTATCATGGTGCTCTGATTTTTTTGATAGAGGGATTTGTTTTAGAACTGACCACAACTTCTTGTATTTTTGTCATTTTCTTCTCTTGCATGAGAGCTTTAATTCCGAATAAAAATAACTGAATTTTGAATAAAAATTAATTCCGCTTTAAAAAGACAATGTAAACACTTAAAGGTTGTATAGAGGATTTTCCAAGGAAGGGGAAACACCTCCTCCTTACGCTGCATTCAGAATTGCTGTTACTGCTCAAACTATACTGTACATTTTTAAATGATAAGCAGAAGTTTCCTGTCCAGAAGTAATTTAACAACCAATGCATCAGTCTTTAGACCTCTGCTTCAGTGCACGCCATCACTGGAAGGAATCTCCGAGTATCACTTTACGTTAGCGTCGCTCCTTTTCCCCTTCTCTTCTTCTTTCAGCGACCTCAGAAACGGACTTTCTTTTGCTGCTAACTGGTAGTGGATTCTTGTCTGCCAACACAACAAACTTTGTGCTGAATGAAGAAGGGTGTGCTGTTAACATTTTCTCACATTCTCTCTCGTTTAAACACTCAAACTTTCGTAGATTTTCAACAAAAAAAATGTTATTAATTAATAGTGACACGTGTATTTCACAGGTCCTCTTCCTGGCGCCACTCCGCCTTGGTGCAGGCGTCTTTTTCCAAGTGTGCTCTTTTTTCTTTTGGGCGAGAAGGTTCTTATAAACCAGTGCTTCTCAATTATTTTCTGTGACGCCCCCCCTAGGAAGAAGAAAAAATGTCATGCTCCCCTCCCTGCGCGTGACTATAAATAGTATTATTTGTCTAGAAAATTGTTACCTCTGTTTTTATTAACATTAAAAACAAAAAAGAAAGAAACTTACAACAAAGACTGCACTGTCTTTTTGCACTGAGGACTCAAATATTAATGTGTTTTTAATGCAGCTTTGCGCACATTTGTTTATGTTTTATAGAAACGAAACTTAAAATCACGTGGTCCATTGGCATAAACTAAAAGCGCTGGAAAGCTGATGCTGGAAGCTGATGCCGCTGATGCATCAGCTTCTGTCGGACTAAAGGACACAACTCAGTGGAATATACATGTTCTTTCTGTGACAGAGGATGTTCTGCTGATGGTGAGTCTGTTCTGTATATCGCGTATTTAAGGTTGCCGACCCCTGCCCGAGAGTGCCAATGAGAGCGCTACTGCCAACTACTGTTGTTGATGTGCAATTACACTTAGTTCTAGTACAGTACGGCAAAAAAGCATTTTTCCCAGGGTCACGCGCGCCCCCCCTGGCATCACTCCGCGCCCCCCCAGGGGAACCGCCCCACTATTTGAGAAGCACTGTTATAAACAGACATGCCACCTTTGATTATATTTGAGAACGTTTTGTCGACATTGTGGGTTTTGTTGGTGAGAAAACCTGCAAACATACAGCACTTCAGAGTCACACTGCGAGCGATCAAACATTTATATAAATCTTGCAAACTGAACGCATTCTGTATTGTACAGGAGACACGGCACGGAGGAGAATGACTGACGAATCGGCAAAGGTCTACAGTCCCTTAGCCAATCAGGACGCAGAACACAAGGCGTGTTGATACACTATAAAAAAAATTGGAATAAAAAAAAAATCCGCAAAGCAGTGAGGCCGCAAAAGGTGAACCGCGATATTGCGAGGGACCGCTGTATTAGGACGTACAACCTTTTGGCACCAGACCTTCATCAGGCAAAAAAAGACCTTGTACCGAAACATTGTACTAACAGTACTTTGGTCCAACTGGTCTTCTCTGATTATAACTGGATTTCCAAAATGCGTGTACTCAGATTGGAGGATGTTGCTATTACATCGGATAAGCGTGTATTCTCTGTGTGTTGTAGTATTCTAGACTCATCAGTGCTTCTAAACTACAGGGTTAGCATTTGTTTTGTTTGAAATTATGTAATTATGTAATGAAATTATGCGTGGCTGCTTATTTCTCTGGATAAATCAGATTCGGTCGACGGGAATGAAAAAGCGTGTATGAAATCAGCGCGCTCCTTACTGTTACCAGCAGAGAGCGCGACACTAACGCAGGAAATCTCTGTGATGCAAACGTCATCACGTGTTTTGACCAGTCGCTTTTAGTTTTTTTAAGTTACAAAGTCGATGCCGGTCTGGAAAGGAATGAAAAAGCCTGGATGATGCGTAATATGTCTCCTTTAAAAACTCAGAGATCACCACTGCTGTTAAACATAACCAAACAGGGTTCAGCTAGTCTTCTATTTATTTGTTACTGTAAACCGTTTTTGCTGCTTAAAATTATGTCACGTGACGGGACTGTACATTTTACAACACTTTTTTCAATTCTTGTTTACTTTAAGAATATATATTTCAAAAATCCATTCTAATCATGTGAACAAAAATAGCGTGAACAAAAATGAGGTCGTTTTGACAGAGATTAGGGATTTGGGGAATTAATAACAATGTTAAGACATTTATAATGAAATAAAACAGTAAGACAATCGCATTTAATGGTAATCCATAAATTTGAGGCTAGAATTTCAATTTTATTCTTGTGAATTGAAAAAAATAAATGACCCATTGTTTGTTTGTTTTTTTTTAAATGTACCATTAAATAAAGTGGGAAAATGGTTAAATGATTGCAACTTTTTTTTTATAATGTGAAATTGCTATGTGAAAAAAAAAAATACTGACAAATTTTAAAGGTACAGTGAGTGCTACCTGCTTGTCTCCATGGCGATTTTATTGTTTTATTTCTTTTTTTTTTTTTTTCTTGCCTTGAATGTTCCACAGTATGGCATTACTCTTAACTATCTTATATATATCTAATCACAGGTCTTGGTTCTGTTGATTCGATTTTGTTTGCTGAAAATCCCTTAAAAAATCATTCTGTGAGCGGAGTCGCCTCTCCACAGACCTCACCTGTACCTTGGCCTGGTGGCGTCACCTGCGTGTCTCCGTTAAAAGTGAAGAGATTACTGCCAAATTGAAGAATATTCCAAACAAATCAACCAAACAACCAGCCAAGATGTGCGACAATAGCATAGATGGGAGAGTGTTGGTTACCAGGAGTGATTCCAGCTCCCAGATGAATACTGTTGCTGTTGTGTCCTTGGGCAAGACACTTAACCCACCTCGCCCCCAGTGTCTGTGTACACTGGTGTGTGAATGGGAGAGTGGTTTCTTGATGTAAAGTGCTTTCAGTACCTTGAATTTGGCAAACGCTGTAAAAAAAATGCGACCACATAAAGCACCATGAAGTTTTTGTCATACATTTTTCTATAGAGGACTTTAAGAGGTATTTTTGTTTTCTTTATTTTTTATTTATTTATTTTTATTATTGAATACTTTAATTAAATAAGGTGACAAAACATCCCTTAAAACATCCCTAGATAACTGTTAATTTTGGGCCAAATGGTACAGTCATTCTCCTGTTTTACCAGCAGAGGTCGCTATTCTACCACATAAATTTAAACTATATCCTCTGAAACCCGGCCCATTCATTTGTGTCATTATAGTGGACATCGAGTTAACCAGTCTTATCTTTTAATTGTTTTGAGACTCTAGTTTGTAGTTGCACTATGATTAAAAAAAATAAACTAAAATAAAAACATACATTAAAAAAAAAAAAAGAAATATGTAAATAATACAAAAAAAAAAAAAAACGTAAATAAATACTCCAAAAAAAAACAAAAAACAGAATATCTAAAAAATAAATAAGAAATTACAAGGGAGTCTAAGAACTTTTTGAGGCAACTGTAGAAACTTGTCAGAAATGTTGGTCATCAAAAAAAGAAAAAAAGTTTTTGTTAGGTTGTTAACTTCACGTGAATTTAACACCAAAATGTCCCCGACATCCATTGCAGAGGACATGTTACAACATTATGAATAATAATAAAATTAACAAAATGTAAATGCTAAGGTGTTAATTTACCTCCAAATAGAAAATAATAATAATAATAATAATAATAATAATAATAATAATTTAGATAAACTTTTTTTCTTCAGGTCCCAGGAGGATATTTTCAATCACGTAAACAATTTAAAACCTTGTATACTTTGCGTTTTAATAACTATACTTTAATTTACCTTGATAAAGCTAGAAAGGCTTGATTCATAATGAACAGATAGTTTATTAAGAATGATTCAAGCTTAATAGCAACATACTTAAAGGGTTAGGAGCAATGGTAGAAACACTTTTTTTATTGTCTTAAAAATGTAGAAAAAGAGAAATAATTTATTTTAAACAAATTCCAGCGTCCAAAGTAATTTTCCACTTGCCTTATGCATTCTGAACATCCTGATCATTCACAGCAACGAGTTTATAACCACTTTTCACAACTTTCAGAGACCAGAGCGGTAATGTTAACAACAACTAGCATGCTAACAGCATACATCCTGATTCTCTGACAATAAAACGCTTTATAATTAAATGAAGGCAGTACACGGAGTACACTATTTGTTCATCAGTATTAACCAACATTTTGAACAGCTTACTAACATTTAAAGGTGCCATGACTAACTCTGTCTGTTTACTATGTTCCATGTCAGACCCTAGTGGATTATGGGTAAATGAATGCAGCTTCTGTCTGGCAATGATGTTGTGGTGAGTGGCCGGTCGTCATGGTAACCAACAGAGGACAGAGGGCCACTGAGGTGCGGAGGAAGTATTAAAACGGGTGGAGATGGGTGGGGCAGGGGGGTTGGGGTGTTTGTCCAGTGGTCAGGGAAGTGCTGCCCGCTGGACGGTCCACTGGAAAGACTGCCGTTAGAAATAGAACAGCTGATTTGTGTATTACTGTGTATTACTAACAAATAACAACACCACAGAGGTTACATAAGACCTGATATGAAACCAGAACAAAATCAGCCTACCACTTTATACAAATATGATGCATTTTCATGGCTTTAATTCCTTTTTAAAATGTTTTGGTCACCCTGGGAACAGCATTTCTGACTAAAATAATGTCTATATTTGGAAAACACACTTCAAAAACTACATCTCATTTTCGAATGCAGCATTTAGGTGAGCTGAACAGCGGCAAAGTAAACCACTGAAGTCCTTATCTCCCGTGAATGCCATACCAACAGAGCCATGCATTTGTTGGGAACACAATTTGACCACATAACAAGTCCAGTAAAGGTTTATAGGCTATAAAACAGCATATATGTCCGGATTTTTACTTATGACATCGCAATCCTGGCAAAATGGAAACAAGCTACTTTGTCAGAACTGACGAAGTAGCTTGGATGAGCTGCGAAACATCTTCAACCAAATAAACTTTGTCCAGTTGAGAAATTGAATTTCTCCTTTTACCGTGGATTCTACCTGGACGACTGAGGGATTCTTCACACATCTTAAGAACAACTCCAGGTATGTTTTTGATGAGGGGGCAACATTATGACATGGTAAAAGCATAATATGTGTTCTTTAAGCAAAACCCCTAAACTAGGGCTTCAACGGATTTATTCTGGGGATGCACCGATCCAATACTGGTATCAGAAATCAATGCAGATACTGTAAAATTTGCTGAATCTAAGTTTGGCATATAAATTAATGTAATGTAAGACTATTTACTGCTCATAATTGGCCCAGAAATCTCATTAATGTTTAAACTTGAGAGAAAACACTTACATAGCATATTTGGAACAGTTTTGTCTTATTTTATTTCAAAGGAAATAAATGCTGTTCTCAGTTTGGTGTCTGTTGGCATTGCAGGATACTTAAAGATACAGCATCGAAATCAGTAGCGGAACTGAAAAAGCAGGAGTCGGTGCATCCATAATATGCCATTAGTGTGTGAGGACAGGACCAAACCAAGACTGAACCAAGGTCTAAACTAGAACTAAACCAGGACTGAACTAGGATCTGACAGGCTGCCCCAGCATTAAGGGGTGGGTCAAATGCAGATGGCACATTTCACTACAATATTTACATAATTTGTACACCGCCTCCTTTTGGATAATACTGCTTTTACTTAAACATATCAAATTATAAATATACAAATACACAATACAAGGAAACATGTAAAGAATAAGAAATAATACAGTGGTACCTCACCTTACAAAAGACCCTACATACGAAAAATTACGTATGTAAGGTTAAGTTACGAAACGCCTTCACGTTAAATTTTGGTCTCTAGATACGAAAGAAAATTCAAGTTACGAAACGTGAAATCTCAAAAATTCAATTAATGCGCGCTCAGATGCACGCCCGGAAACGTAAATACACTTTATCAACACACACGGGGTTAGGTTCCAGAGGTGGCCCGCGGTGGGAGAGGCCCGCGAGGTAGGACAACTTTGTATTTTGCAATTGTTCTACATGTTTTAGGGCTGTAAATGCCTCACCACACACATTCTACGCTTTTATCAGACTGGAGTTGGGCTTTTCTCGCATTTCTCTCTCGTTTGAACACTCGAACTTTCATAGATTTTCAATGGAATGTGTTGATAGTGAAGCGTGGGGGTAGACACGGCTCAATATAGCGCCGAACGCGCAAGGGGAGCGGAGGTCCCCTGTCCTGTGTCCCACGCGCGGGCGAGCACGGAGTGATTTAATCCTGGTCTGGTCCCGGTTTGGTCCGGGTCTGGACCTGGTCCGGTCCTGCTTTAGACCTGGTTTAGTTCTGGTCTAGACCTAGAAGTCAGATAGAACCAGAGCCCGCCCCGAGCGAGACCCCGCGGTCTTTCCCGCCGATAGAGCACATTTCTCGGCCTCTTAGCTCACAAAGCGCCCCGGCTCTGGAGGTCAGATAGAACCAGAGCCCGCCCCGCCCCGCTCTTATTCCCGCTGAAAGAGCGTCTTTCTCGGCGCAAGGTGCGCGGAGACACGAGCAACGAGCAACACGCTCATCCAACGGCACTGCCATGTTATAATAATAACGGGGATAATCCTGGTTTATTCCACTTTAGTCCTGGGTCTATAGTCTCTTAGCCAATCAGGACGCAGAACACAACGTTACACTATAAAAAAAAAAAAGTTACACAAAAAAATAAAAATAAATCTTGGAACGGATCAGGCCTTTTCCATTGAAATAGCTACTCAACTTACGAAAAATTCACGTTACGAAACCACTTCTGGAACGAATTAATTTCATAAGGTGAGGTACCACTGTATTATATTACATAAAAACACTGAACTGTGGTTCCCTACTTGGGTCATACCGTTGATTGCATGAAGTAATAATCATTGGGATTCAACAGATAAGGCTAAAATCATCATCAAAACAAGGCCAAAGTCGGACAAATACGTGCTATATGTTTTGTTTAATGCTACTGCTATGTGGATGTAGCTCCATATGCTGAGTTGTGCAGATGATAATTCCTCCATATAGAGAGACAGGAATTCCTTCATACAATACAGCTTTAAATAAATACATTAATAAGTGTTGAGTATATGTTGTCACTCATGAGAAGGCTATTATACCCACTTTCAGTTTCAATAACAGGAAAAACATTGAAACTTTTAGTGTGGACCTGCCCCGCCCTGTCATTAACATGGGCTGCTGCATACCACTGTTATTAACATTTTATTAATCGAGTGCACCATGTTTCCATATGGGATTAATATTGTTTAATAGACTTTTTCCACGGGGCCCTTTTCAAGATCACTGCTCCTAGCCAACACATTTCCACAGTGAAAGAAATATATGTGAATTCCAAATAAATCATTGTAATTAATGGATTTCAAATGGTCAGTGATCAGATTCATCTCAATGGAGTCTATAGGCAATAAAGGGAAGAAAATTGACTATTTTTGTGTTAAATCAATAGTAGCCTATGTAACTTTCTGGAGGTGGCATGTCTATGGAAATTGAAAGATATAACCATACTTCTAAACATTCATCATGGACATAGATAAGTTTAAAGGAGAATTAACGTTTTTTTACAATCTGAGCCTTATTTCGGTAATAAATGTCATATGGAGCACTTCCAGAGATGTTTTAGATTTGCGCGAGTTCTAGCCGTAGCTCGGGGCATATAATATATTCCCCGAGCATGTAATATATGCCCCGTGCGGTCTCCAAATAACACAAACTTTAGCACTTTTCAAATCATAGAAGCTCAATGTCTTAGTCTACGATTTCGTTGAGTCAAAAGTGGCCTGTAATCCAAGATTTAGCCATAGTTTACAGCTTTGCGTTTCATGTTTGGGTCCCGGGAGCTGAGAGTGAAATAAACTGTGACTCCGCACATGCGCACTGGCCTCCTCATCTACTCGAAACTATGGCTAAATCTCGGATTACAGGCCACTTTTGACCAAACGAAAGCGTAGACTAAGACATCGAGCTTCTATGATTTGAAAAGTGCTAAAGTTTGTGTTATTTGGAGACCGCTCGGGGCATATATTACATGCCCCGAGCTACAGCTAGAACTCGCGCTAGGCTAAAGCAAATCTAAAACATCTCTGGAAGTGCTCCATATGACACCAAAGTGCTATGGGTGAGTAAAACAACTTGTTTTATTACCGAAATAAGGCTCAGATTGTAAAAAAGGTTAATTCTCCTTTAAGGCCATACTGTAGAATATTATCGCCAAAAGAACAACACTTCCAACATTGCCACCTCCGGGCCAAGTAGAAGTGTGGTTTGTGGAGATGCAAGCTTGTTTAGAGTACAGACGCAACCAAAATGAAACAATGTGCTTTTATTTTAGTCGATTTTTTTGGCAAAAAAAGTTACATAGTATATCTGAATAAAACTCTGTATTGTAATTAAATTGTATTGATAATTGTGATAACTCAATATGAAGGGGAAGAAAATCATTGCTGTTTTTTTCCAGTTTAACCAGTGAATAGTTCATATAAAAAGTTTAAGATACATTTTCTATGCACTCAAATGTAGGACAAGACAGGATTACTCAAACACACATGAATCAGTTGAAATACAAATTAAGTTAACTGATAAGTCTATTTTACATAATATGTCTCATTGTTTTATAATTTACCAAGTAACCATTAATCCTATAACATTTTCCAGACACAGATCTCATTTTTAGCTAAAACAATACAATAAAAATGTGTAAAAATCATATACGATTTTAAATAATTACTTGCCATAACATTAGCGTCAGTCAAACCCATGCAGAATCTATGGCCTGGTGAGAGTGGTAAAAATGGGCGTGTCCCAAGTCGAGGTGGGACTGTGAGGGGGCGGAGCTAAGGCCAGTCCGAACGCTCTGTGCGGCGAGTGGAAGTACGGGTACTGATACAAACCTGCCGAGTAGGCGGAGAAACTGCTGTAGAGGGTAGGGCTCTGCAGATCGACGTACTCTGATTGGCCGGACGTCAGACAGGTGTACTCTGGAGGGGGCGGGGACGAGCAGCGGGGGGCGTGGCCAGGACTCAGCTGCTCCGTTTTGATTGGTTTGGGGCTAGGGTCATCGTTGGAGATAGATTTTTGATCGGGCGTGATTGGTCCGCTGATGTGGGTGTGTCCCGGGTCGGCCGGGGGTAAGTATTGGTCAAATTCGTGCACGTCGAAGGTTTCCATGGCGCCCAGTTCTGCGATGTCAACATGACTGAAGTCGATGTTATGGCGGGTGCTGTGAGCGGGGGGAGGGGCAGCAGCAGAAGGAGCAGGGTGGGACTGGGTGTCATGTTTACCACCCATGTGGAGGTCGGTGTTAGGGGTGGTGGGCGGGGTCGGTGGTCCGTGGGGTTGATCTGGGATTAACAGAAAATATATAGTTAATTGTCTTAAGTGCTGACATATATTTTTTGTCATATATTTTAAGATTTTGAAAGTTTATGAAATTTGGGTCCTATTTTCAATTTTAAATGTATGTTTTCAAATGAATGCGAAATGGCTTTCTATAATTTGTACAGCAGTGACTTTCTGGAGATGAATTTTCATTCCTCCTGCAGGATACAGTTACTGAATAAGTAATACAACTAAATAGCTCTTGTTTTTCTTCTTCTCACTCCTTTTCGAGAAATGTGCTTTTCTGTTGTTTACAATGTATATATAATATGTATATGATTATTGTTTCTGTCTTGGCACAAACTCAAAATAAATACGAATCAATCAAAATCTATACGGATGTGCTGCGCAGCTCCCAGACACACTTTACAGCCAGTCTGAGAGCTTGCGCTGTTTGCTCTACTGTGTACATGCAATTTGGCTGAAAAATTACTACACGGTGAATTACAGTGAACACAAGGGCTGTGATTGGCTGACCCACAAAGAGAATACGGACACATGATTAAAAACAGCGCAGAGGAGCTATAGTTTGTCACACAAATGTCTGCATATGAGCTTAATATGATTGTTTATGGTCACAGTAAAGAAAAAAACAAAAACTGAATGCATATTAATTGTATGCACTTCCCCACCGAACCTGGCTTCTGAGGAGCTCCACAGAAGCTTGTGGGTCAGGTGTCAGGATGTCAGCTCTGAGCAGGGCCTGACGCTGGACTATAAACCAGCCTTGAGTCTTTTGAGCCCAAATAGGCTACTAACACTTTCCTCCAAACCAAATAAACATCTTAAAGAGGATGTATGAATTATACATACACATGAATGACTATACATGTTTAATAGGACACTGCATAACTTTTCCAGTGGAGGCTACGCTCCCTGTGTGTCTCCATGGAGATATTATTGTTTTGTTGAATGTTCCACAGAATGGCATTGAACATTTCTGTCTAACACTTACTTCATTGAGGATGTTTATGATACTCAAATAAACCTGAAACATACATTCTTGCTGTGTGCAAGATGGCCTCTCCACAGATCTGACCTGTAACTTGTGGTGTCACCAGCTTGTCTCCATGAAGATAAAGAAGTTTAATGGTATACTGCAAATATTTGAAGAAAAGAAATAACATTTCCATGAAGACAAGCAGGTGGCATACTCTCTTCCAGAAAGGTTACGCAGTACCCCTTTAACAGTAAGATAAATGGCATTGTGTTCTGGGCAGCAGATCTGCTTGGACTGCTGCTCCCGTGACCCAGAAAATGGAAAAGCAGAAGAAGATGAATGAATAAATGAATGAATGAATGAATGGAATAAACCAAACTGTAAACACATAACGTTTGTATTCGCTTTAAAAAGATCATAATCTATATATCTACTAGGCCTCCTCACCTGTCCCGTTAGTAGAGTAGAGCTGAACCTCCACAGTCTGGTCCAGTCTGGGGAGTGGCTCTGCCATGAAGGCACTGTGCTGCTGAGCGTCTGCCTGGGTGTAGTCCCCCGCTCCGGGCTTGCACCCCTTCCTTCGGCGGGGCTGGTATTTGTAGTCCGGGTGGTCCCTCTTGTGCTGTGTCCTCAGTCTCTCTGCCTCCTCAATGAACGGACGTTTCTCAGGGTCTGATAACAGTCTATGGGAAGTGAAAGTTAATGTGCAGATAATTTTGTAGCCCCAAAATTGCTTTATTAGATTGTAGAAGTAAAGTAAATATTGTCCCTTACGCTGTGGTGCAGTAGCCAGTAGTTTATTCCTGTTCCATAGTTCCATTTACTACTATATCCACACTGTGGGCCTATAAGTCACTATATTTATATGTGATAATTAGATTAAGTCTTTTAACATAGTCTACTACTAGCTATTCACTTGTATTTACTGAATGTTTTTACCTTTTATGGTACTCCTCAGGGTAATTTTCAGACTCCATACTTTTTGTAATATGACAGTTCTGACAGAAGTGATAAGTGACAAAAGCTTTACGTTTCTTGCATCACTGCTTCATATGATTTTGTTTTTCTTTTGAAAATACTACATTTTGTGAATTATTTATGGTTTGGTGCTTCCAATTACATCAATTTCAAATGATTAAACTAATGATACATCCAGAAATACTCTTACAGTTAAAATGAAAATGAGTTTATTCAAATACCCTGTTATGTTTGTTTTTGTACTCTAAGCCTTACACTAATACTGCTTTCACTGGAATATTATTTTGAAGTAGCTTACAGTAGTACAGGTCTTGATGACGTAATAAAATGATAACTCCCTCATCACCTGGACAATAAAATGTAGATGTTGTTGACTTGTCTCCTAACGCAGAGGGACAGGTCCTCTTACCTCCAGAGTTTGCCCAGGGTCTTGCTGAGCTCGGCGTTGTGCAGGTGTGGATACTGGTCCGCTAGTTTCCTGCGCGCCGCCTGCGCCCACACCATGAAGGCGTTCATCGGCCTCTTCACGTGCGGCTTGCCCCTCAGACCCCGGTCCCCTTGCCCCGTCACTGGCACCAGAGACCAGTCGTACCCGCGCAGCACCTGGGACACCGCGTCTTGGATACAGGCGGGGAAACGGCCGTCCTCTCCGTGCGTAAAGACGCGCGGCGAGCCTGGAGACGTGACGGTGTCTTGGTCTGACGCGGGCCGGGGCGAGGAGGTGGCACTGCCCGCTGGACTGCTCGGCTCGGCTGAGTTGGTGGGCATTTCCTCGGTCATCTCTTTACACAAAACAGTAAATTCCTGTTGTGAAAAGTTTGAATTTGTAACGTACATCACACGGAAAAAGTTGGCGTTGGCATCCTGGTCCTCACCTCGATCTCCTCAGCTCAAAAAGTGACAGTTTGACTATTTTAGCCGCTCAGGTTTTACCCCTCCCCTTCTCCCTGCGCAAAGTTAGTTTTGGAAAGACAAATTTTTCCAAGTAGCTAGAATCAACAAGTGGGCGAGTGCTGCGCCATGGACATACCGTGCTGCTGTCTTTTTATAAATAGACCTAGTGGCAAACATTAGGCGTGGGACAAGACACGAGATTAGAATGTCTTTAATAATAAGAGTCGATCATTTTAGCCTTACAATTTGTACATTTTTATATGGAACTACTTTTTGGAACTACAGGCTGGCTCCTCAAAAGATGTACGCCACTCTTTCTCCCAAAACCAAATGTAAACAATAAAAACTAAAAAAAGAGATAATTTTCCACATGTGCAAAATCTTGTGTCAATTTTATCATGTGCGATCTTGTCTTATGACCAAATGTCCCTATTTACCCAGTTTTGAGTTTAGATGTCCCCTGTCCCAAGAGATTTATCCAAAACCAGTGATTTGTCAAAGTTTTATACAGATGTCCCTATTTTTGACCAATTTGATACCTGCCAGCAATAAAGAGAGACATTAACTGTGATATGTTTAGGTAAAATAGAGAAAAGCTGCTTAAAAATGAGCAAAAGAGTAGATCATTTTAGTGTTATTAATTAGTCTTTAGTCTTAATGTGTACATTTTTAAATATATGGAACTGCTTTTTGGATCATCTACTGCACCCATTTCACCCGCAAAGCCCTCTGCATCCCACCTACCCATACGAATGCCTCTTCAGTCTGCTGCCATCAGGAAGGAGACTGAGGAGCCTCAGGGCAAAGACCAGCAGACTGAAAGACCAAGCTGTCAGGATGCTGAACTCTCTCCCTGCCCTGCCCTCTGTCCTGGGCTGTCCTCTGGACTCTGTACAGGAGGTGGCTGAGGGGAGGGTGTTGGCCAAACTTACATCCATCATGGATGACACCTCCCACCCTCTGCACCGGACTGTAGAGGAGCTGAGCAGCTCCTTCAGCAGCCGACTGAGGCACCCCCAGTGCAAGAAGGAGCGCTACCACAGATCCATATGATCCCCACCGCCATCAGACTGTATAACTCCACTATATAATCCAAATGTGCAATTTTTCTACTATTTTCTTATTTATTTATTTATTTATTTATTTATTTATTATTATTATTATTATTATTTTTATTATTATTATTATTATTATTATTATTATTATTATTATTAGCCTGTTATTACTTATCTGTCTGCATGCACTTTTGTGTTCTAACATATCTTTTGCACTAAACTGCCTGGAGCTAATGTGGCAAGTGAATTTCTCCTGTGTGAGATCAATAAAGTCTTATCTTATCTGCCCTCCCTCCCCCAATGACACTGCTGCTTAAATGACGCTTAAATGACACTGACACTGCTGCTTAAATTACACAATTTGAGCTTTATTACACTACACATTATGTGTTTTACTTATTTACTTATTTGTTTTACATACAAGCCTAGTGTACTTTTGCTTTTATATGTGATGTTTTAGTCATTGTGTTTATTGTCTTGTTTATCACATGTTTTATGGTCACTGTGGGCCTGGGGAGCGCTGCAATTTCAAATCCTGTGTGTGCAACCTGTACGTATGGTTTTTGACAATAAAGCTGAAACTTTTGAAAGAAAATGTGACTAACATGTTAGTCCTGAAACTGGGTCACCCCCTGTGTTTTTGATTTTGAAAATCTGGTCACCCTATGCTATTTGAACCACTTGAATATAGGACCTATTTTATATTATTTTGTCAAACATTAAGACAAAGTTTTATGTTACTAATCAATTTTATGTTGTCCCTGCTTCTTATAATGCAAAAGACTAAAACTATTATTCAGGCAAGCACCAAACATCATCAAACATCATTTAAAATAAATAAAATAAAGAAAGAAATTTATTAATTAAAAAAAAAAACACTCCACGTTTCCACATTTAAAAATAGTTGATCTAATATAACCCGGAAGCTGAAATCCATGAATATGTTTTTATGTTTTATTAGTGGGTAGACAGAATACAGAGTAATTCGGTTTTGAGTAGATCCACGGTGGTAAAACCAAATTCATAACAAACCCACGCGGACACGCCTACTCCGTCCACGTGTTCACAGCAGATCACGTGACGCGAACATGGCGGCGGCCGGAGACAGCGCGCGGGGTTCAGGTGTGAGGAGGAGACGCGTGGATCCCCGCGGGACAGACACGGACACGCGTACCGGGGACGGCGAGCGCAGGGATGAGACGGAGGACAGCGGCGGAGCGGGGACAGAGGACAGGAAGCTCCGGGATGTGCAGCCCGGGACGTACTGGCTCACCCGGATAGTGCTGCTGCGCGCTGTAGCCTTTATTTACTGTAAGTAAACTGGGCTCGTTTTTTACAATATCGCTATTTTATACCAAACTGTAGAATTAAGAAAGCCTTGTTAGTTTATTTATTTCATTTTTTTAAAAATCAACACCGCATAGGCTGTAGTGTGCTTTTGATTTCCACGTGAATTGTTGTGCTAGTTGTTGGAATGATCTCTAAGATGACGCTCTTGACACAAGAGTTGTTGGAGCGGTCACTGACCCAGAGGTTTGCGGTGCAATCTCAGCTCCCACAGATGTCGTGGTGTTGTGTCTTTGGTCTAGCCCAGGGGTGGGCAAACTTTTTGACTCGTGGGCCACAAAGGGTTTTCAAATTTGACAGAAGGGCCGGACCAGGAGCAGGTGGATTTAGTGTTTTGGTAATCCACCTCATAAGAGCAAAAAAATAACACGGGATATTTAGAAAACATGTGCTTTATTTCAATTAAAAATTAACAAAAGCATTACAACAAATACAGTAATCCCTTGTTTATTGCGGGGGTTATGTTCCAGAAATAACCCGCAATAAGAGAAATCCACGAAGTAGGACAACTTTATATTTTACAATTATTCTACATGTTTTAAGGCTGTAAATGCCTCACCGCACACATTATACGCTTTTCTCAGACTGGAATGAACATTTTCTCACATTTGTCTCTCGTTAAAACACTCAAACGTTCATAGATTTTCAACAAAATGTATTAATAGTGACGCGTGGGGGGAGAGACGGCCCCGGAAGCCCCGCCAGACGCGTGAGGAGCACTGCCACGTCCCGGGACGCAACCCCTTGGAGAAGTGCGCGACACGTGCACCCCTCATCATGGACAAATCCGTGACAGAGCAGCACGACCGGCGCGAGGCCGCGCGTACACCGGGGCTGCAAGCACGAGATCGAACCGCGGCGCCCGGGCCGCGTCCTCTCAGCCCGAGCCACAAACCAGCCGCACGAAACCAGCAAAGAGTGGTTTAGTCCAGGTCTAGACCTGGTCCAGTCCTGCTTTAGTCCAGGGCCAGTCCAGTTTTAGACCTGGTTTAGTCCACGTTTAGTCCTGGTCTAGTCTCTTAGCCAATCAGGACGCAGAACACAATGTTACACTATTAAAAAAAAAAAGTTACACTATAAAAAAAAATTAAAAAATCCGCGAACCGCGATAGAGCGAGGGACCACTGTATGCCAACACCTGGCATATCAGGCATACAGCAGTTGATAAGTATTCTGTGAAAAAATATTTACTTGTCCACTCCTTATTAAACACTCGACATTCTCTGTCCACTTTTCTTTTCTTAGCTCCGCTCATCTTTACAGGAGGGCTGAGGGGTCAAAGAGTAAAGCACAAACGTGGAGCAAAACACTGCACCTCAACAAAGGTCAATGTATCTAGTGCACCAGCTATTGGAAAACATCAGAATTGCAGGGAAATTAAAACATTAAAACATTAACAAGGTTTATTAATATAATTTCTTCAAGTTCGGCGGGCCGGATTAAAAAGCTTAACGGGCCGCCCCCTGGCCATAGTTTTCCCATGCCTGGTCTAGCCACTTCCCCCACACCCCGGTTCTCCCCCAGTGTCTGCATAAACTGATGTGTGAATGGGTGTGTGGCGTGTAACGCGCTTGAGAACTTTGAGCAGGGGCAATTCTTTTTTTCCATGGGAGAAACGGAAAATATTGTGTCCAAAATGCGTAACTCAATTCTACATAATATTAATTGTATTTCTTTATAAAAAGCAATAAACAGCATTGTTTTGACTTGTAAGAATGGGAAGAGTACATGTTATGACTAAGCAATGAAAAAATGAGGTTGCCTTACAAAAAATTTTTTATAAAAAAAAAAAAAAAAGCAATGCAGCTTTGGTCCATGCATGAGGCAAAATTATAAAATATGTTTATTTTGTGATTCCAAATGAGACGGTTAGACTCAACCAAAGGGCCCAGGTCTGACTTTGAGAGTAGAAAAGCTCTAATGTAAAAATATAACTTATTTACCATGGGTGTTAAAGTAAAAGTACAGTTGTAACTGCATGATTCCATATAAAAGAAAAGTTAAAACCACATCTCAGAACCTTCTCAATGGAGACAGATCTGTTTTATGCCATACTGTGGAAGATAAGAGCCAAAGGACCATGTGTATGGAAACAAGCCCTCTTCCAGCACAAATACCGTAATAGTCAGGTTTGAGGAGATGCAAGCCCACTCAGAGTAAAGCCACATATTTTTCTCTTTTTAATTATTTGCTTTTATCTATTTTGTGGCTGCAAAAGCATTGTAGGTTTAATAAATGACTGTATTCAATTTCATAGCCTATTTAGCAAAAGCAATGACCTGCATAAATATTATTTTGTATTTGTAATTTTGGCTTAAAAAGATGTTTAGATAGTTTGATTAGCAGTGCACTACTTATTAGACAAACTTGGACTTTGACAACATTACCTGATTCTGGTTGTTTTTATCCTGATACTACATTATAATAGGCTAATAAATACATAAATCTCTGCAGTTATTAAATAAGCATCTCCTTTCACTTAACATAACATGCACAAAGCTCCATTAAGCTAACTTTCTGCTGCTAAAGGTACATTTCTTTCTCGTCCACAGTCGTAGCCTTCACCGTAGCCCTGCACCAGAACAAACAGCTGCTCGGCGAGCGCGGCCTGCTGCCCTGTAAGACCTACCTGAACAGTGTGAAGAGATACGTCGGGGGCAAGATCGGAGCAGCCGCCCTGGCATACACCCCCTCCCTCCTCTGGTTCATGGACTGGACCGACATGGACGCCAACCTGGATGCCCTCGCTCTGGTGGGCATGGGTCTGTCCGGCCTGGTCCTCCTCACCGGGGCGGCCAATATGGTGGTCATGGCGACGCTGTGGGTGCTGTACCATTCGCTGGTCAGTGTGGGGCAGCTGTGGTAAGAAGGCGTTAGAATATTGCGGATGTATATGGATAAATGATAGATTTTGTTAATTTTGTTTTGTTTTTTCCTCAGGTATTCATTTGGTAAGTGTGGTAATTGCTTTTTTTAAATTTATTTTTAATTTTTTTCCAAACAGTAACTTTTCTGGTTTAGGGTCTGTTATCTGCTATACTTCTCCATGGCAATGTTACTGTTTTGCCTAGAGTGTTCCACAATATGGGATTTAACACAGATATTTTGCATTTATTCAATTAGAGTTGTGTTTAGTGCTAAAAAAATACATTTAAAACATGCTTTCTTCAGGTGAGTGGACTCTCCAGAGATCTGACCTGTAACTTGGCCTGCACCTTTGTACATTGTACCTTGTATTTTTATTACATTTTTATTACATTTATTACATTTTTATTACATTTTATTTTTAATGACATTTTTATTACATTTTATTACATATTTTATTATATTGTTTATTATAAGTTTACTTCTTCCCCTGCACTTTTGCAACACTTTTTTACCATGTACTATTATTGCATGTTATTAGTACAGTGGTACCTCACCTTACGAAATTAATTTGTTCCAGAAGTGGTTTCGTAACATGAATTTTTCATAAGTTGATTAGCTATTTCAATGGAAAAAGCCTGATTCGTTCCAAGGCCCCGTTCCAAGTTTTTTTTTTATAGTGTAACTTTTTTTTTATAGTGTAACACTGTGTTCTGGGTCCTGATTGGCTAAGAGACTAGACCAGGACTAAACAAGGTCTATACCTGGACTGGACCAGGACTAAACCTGGACTAAACCAGGTGGATTAAAGTGCCGCGTGCGGGTCTATTTCCTGGTTTCTCACGAGTCACAGCTGAGCCGAGCAGCGAGGAGGGGACCGCACGCAGTCCGAGCGCATGAACGAACGCAGGTAAGAGCCGCGGTGGTTTAATCCTGGTTTAGACCTGGTTTAGACCTGGTTCAGACCTGGTTTAATCCTGTTTTAGAGGAGGCACGGTTTGAGCACGGGTCTCGTCCTCTCAGCCCCGTGCCGGGTCATGCTGCGCTATCACACGTGTCCCCGCCGCGCACACTTCTCCACCCTCCCCCTTCCCCCCACGCTTCACTATTAATACATTTTGTTGAAAATCTATGAAAGTTTAAGTGTTTAAACAGAGACAAATGTGAGAAAAGTTTAAATCCAGTCTGAGAAAAGCGTATAATGTGTGTGGCTGAGCATGCATTATTTGAATTTTTGAGTATCTAGAGACCAAAATTTACCGTGAAGGCGTTTCGTAACTTGGAATTTTCGTTTGTTGGGTCGTTCGTAAGGTGAGGTACCACTGTACTTCGAACTATCTTGGCGAGTCAACGGTTCCTCTGATCCTAAGCATTTCATTGCATTGTTGACCCTGTGTTGACTCTGCATATGACAAATAAACAATCTTGAATCTTGAATGGTGTAACCTGTTAGTTTAATGCCATATTGTGGAACATTCTTGGCAAAGCAAGCAGTGTATCCAGTGTATCCAAGCAGGTAGTGGACTTTAGCGGTTTAATATCCAAATTCGGTTTCACGATAGAGTAAAAATCCAAAGGAATATTGCAGGAATTTTAATTTAGCTAAATCAAAATATTGCCTGTTTTTCTTACAGCTCTATTAATAATGCTAAGAGATTTAAAATAACTGTTTGTAGTCCTCACTCTTAGATTTAAAAAAAAAAGGAATTCTGAACCTGTGTTGCCAGATCCTTAACCTGCCAAAAGAGGACAGACCATGCGTCATGTGCACCACAAATTTCTCTGATCTGGCCAAGATTTTAAAATTTATATCAGGTTATTCATCTTGTTTTCAAATGTATTATCTACTTACTAGTTCTAGGATTGCTTAATTCTAGTCTAGAGGGAGTTTATTTTAAGAAAACTTGTCAAGTAAAATGATCTTGCTGCACGGACAGATAATTTCACTACTTTTAAGTCATTTTCTGATAGATTTAAGTGTTTATATCTTTAAATTTGACCAAGCTTTTTTGCAGTGTGAAAGCTCAGAACCTCCAGAATTCCCTCTCTAATCTGCAGAAGTTGCACTAGCGCAGATTGTATTTCATTCTTTCGGATTGGATTATCATCTTGAGAACCAAAACACCAAATTATAACTTTTTTTAAAAAAATAACTAAGAATAAATCTCGATTAAAATTGTGATCAGTAAAACCTATATTTGATTTTAATAGGTTTACTTCATATCTAGGGAGACAGTGAGGTCACATTGATACAAATCTTTAATTCTTTCAGTTCCTTTAAATTAAACCTCTGTAATTGTAGGATCATCATTTGTAGTTTTTTCCAAATTTGACCTCCATGGGAAAATCATTTGTGTATAACTCCTTAGACAGACTGGTGTATAATTACTCCTTGTGCGCAGGCTGGGAGAGTCAGCTGCTGGAGACTGGGTTCTTGGCTATCTTCCTGTGTCCTCTGTGGAGTTTCTCCCAGATGCCCCGCCGCTGCCCCCCCTCCCTCATCTGTGTGTGGGCCTACAGGTGGCTCATAGTGCGCATCATGCTGGGAGCTGTGAGTACTACCTCTCCAACTTTGGTGTACTGAATAGACAAAAATAATCCATTAGAGCAATATATTTGGTGTATATTTAGAAGAAATACTCAGGTACTCAGTAAATGTATTGTAGGTTTTATATTTATTTTTTCAGACGGATATAAACGGGTTACTATAATTTAATATATGTATACCAGTCATTTATGCCATTAAAGAGGGGATATTATGCTTCCTCTTTTTTTTCTTTCTACCATGTTATAACATTTTTCCCTCATCAAAACATGCCTGAAGACTTTTAAGATGTCATTCACACATGTCTGTTGCCTGGAAGAATCCATGACTCATCGCTGTACCAGCGAGTGAGTCTGGTAACGTTTGATCCACAGAATGCGCTGCGGTTGCGCGTAGACAGACAGCTAAGTGAACCAATCAGAGATTGCGCCATCTTGATTCAAAACTGAGGCGGAACTTCCGCTGCCTAAGAGTGACTTTGCGGGCAAAGGCGGGTGCACTGACGTCACCATCTTTGAACGAATCAGAATCGCGGAGTCGGTTTGGAACCGGAGGAGCGAGAGTGGATGGAGAGTGTCCAAATGGTATCGCGGTGTATAGGAAATACAGAGAGATGTCATTTGGCTGGCCAGGTAAACATGTCTGAGTAATTTAGAGATCTCTTCCAGGCCCTGTTCAAAGCCTACTTACATGTAGCTGTAAGATTCTGTGCAAAGCTCCGCCACCCATGCTTCCACACCACAATTCTCCTTAAATATATAAAAACAGGATACAAAACTGTACACAGCAACTTGATCAACCCGATGCAATGTGCAGGAGTTTCAATAAACATTAACATGATGATATAAGTGCGTTATGTGGTAGCATTTAATACTCCCTATTTAAAGTGCATATTGCAGGTTGGATTACTCATTTCACTGAAAGATATCGTTATTTTGTTTACAAAAAAAAAAAACACCCTAAAAAACAAGGACCTTTGTTTTGTTAAATCAAGGTTTAAACTACCAGAAAAAAGTCCTTCCCTGTGCCTAAATTGTGCACTTTGGATGGAATTTTTTATGGTAATAACATAGGTAGAAGGAGAGTTGGTGCTACTTCCTGTATTTTTTGTCATTTTCTTCTCAGCATTTTTCCTCAAACTGTCACTTGAAGCTGCTTGCAGGTGAGTATTTTTTTATTAGGACCATGAAGGAGCAGAAACAACAAAGCAGCTATTTTTAACTTCCAGATTTATTCTTCTTACTCAGTGATTCATCAATAAAGGGCCACAGATCCTCATATTCTATAAATAAATCTGCAGAATTATCTCAATATGGGTTATATGCCGCATGATTCAGCTTTAGGACATGCTTCAAAATGAGGACTAGTTTGTCTTCTGCTTAATGTAACATCTTTAAAAGTTAAAAGTTAAATTATTATATGAAAGAGAAGTGCATTGTCTGAACTCTAATATTGTAAATGTTAACATTAGTTCATCTTCTGGAGGTGAGACCCACCGACTCACACTGGTCTTTTCAGCTGTTAACCAAACAGCCGCCCACTGCAGACATTAATGCACACAAATCACATTTATTCAGAATGTGGAGAGAACAGTCATATGCGTACAGTACAGTGCATCGAGCACTAGTCAGGAGAAGAGATCTCAGAAAATACAGGAAACACAAAAGACACAAACGTCATTGCTCATACTTGAATTTAACTGAATAATTTAAATGGAACAGTCCAACATAAAACAGAAGCCGTCCATTAGATAGACATGAAATCATCCATCTTACAGACACTGACATGAGCACACACACTTGTATCACTGTAAATAGGCAGTGCAATCGTAGAGCAGGTTGATCCTCTTGATGTCCAAGGGGGACAGAGCCTGTCTCTGTCCGATGGAGACTGAGGTACTGGACAGGGGGGTGATGGTCTTCAGACCGTTGTTGGAGAAGGCTGTTCTTCCGTAGTGCATGATGGAGCTATTGTCGTAGGGTGTGCCCTGGTTGATGGTGTCATATCTGTAGAGGTTGCGGGCCATGGAAGGGTCCATATTAGCCCAGTTGATCCGGATGTATTGGTCACAGTCACTCCTGGTCTGCTCATGCTTGAAGCCAGAGCATGGTTGAGCTCATGTTGGATGATACCTTTGAAGACACAGCCCCGTCTGCTGAGAAACAGCACCTGTCTGCCTCCCTGTCTCCCCAGAGCAGAGAAACAGCCGCGCTGGTTCTCGATGCTGATGTAGTCGTACTGGTTCTGACGGGGGACAAAGCGGATGCAGGTTTGGTTGTGGAAGTCCTTTAGGGTGGAGCTGCTCTCCTGCTTTTCATAACTGCCGAACTCATTGCTCACAGTGCAGGGGATGAACACCAGGCTATCAAAGCTTTTGGTCCAGAGGCAGCTGTTGTACCAGCACTTTATTGCATTCCATGCATTTGGGAGGCAGCAGGTCTCCTTCCAGGAGGAAGGTGCCAGACTGGTTGTTGGAAGCCAGGATCCCGGCCCTGATGTCCACAGTGTCGTCCTGTAGGAGTTGCTCTTGTTGTGGCTCAGCAGCAGCACAGAGACACTGGGCAGAGAAATGGTGAGCTTCAGTATGGTCTACAGCAGCATCAAGAGCAGAGACACTGCACACACTTTTTGTGACTGTGTCCACCCTGTGTCTTTATACTGTCCTCTACAGGTATGTCCTCCAGGATTATGGGCTGCTCCCACAGCATTAGGCTCAAACTAAACATGGCCACGGGCAAACCCCTCACAACAATAACCTAGAAGCGACACAGTTTTAACTTTAACAGTTACTATGTTCAGAACTACATTTAAATCAATATCTTATCTAAGCTTTTATAGGCTGAACACTTCATTAAAGGGATAGTGCATTTTTTTAATGTTAATCTGTATGGGTTTCCTTCTAAAAGTTACGTGTGTTGACACCGGCTTACCTCTGACAGTCTCAGCTGAGCCCGGTTCGGCTCGCTTTCTGGAGCCCACGTAAGTAGGTCCGGTAACATCCCTGGAACATGAAATAAAGCTTGTTTTTCTTCTCAAAACAAAACATTTGTTAGAAAGGTGATATATATCAGCCTGTTCACCTTCAGCGGATGTCTACAAGTGAACAGGCTGATAGAGTTAACATGGGCATAGCGATACGAGTCGAGAGAGACAATACGCAAATGCGAAATACGCTGCTGGATGTTTCGTGGACAACTGTTTCGGACGCAAATATATCACCTTTCTAACAAATGTTTTGTTTTGAGAAGAAAAACAAGCTTTTTTTCATGTTCCAGGGAAGTTACCGGACCTACTTACGTGGGTTCCAGAAAGCGTGCCGAACCGGGATCAGCTGAGAGTGTCAGAGGTAAGCCGGTGTCAACACATGTAACTTTTAGAAGGAAACCCATACAGATTAACATTAAAAAAAAAACGCACTATCCCTTTAATGCATGCCCTTATTAGCTTCTGGTTCGTAGGTGTAATACTGTTCCAACAATCATCTATAATGGCCTCAGAGGAAAATAGTTCTTTTGACTATTTGAATAATCCAAATGTTCACAGCCTTTAAAGAGCAGTGTGATAGTGAGTAAACACCTACCATCTTCCACAATGAATAATGAGCACAGCTGGAGACTCACATATGGTTTGAGGGAAATGCCATGTGCGCGCGCGCGCACACACACACACACACACACACACACAGGCATATAATATTGACTAATTAATTAGTAGATGAATATATTCATTATTACCATCATTAGCAAGCCAGGTTTGAATAAATCATTTCCCCAGTTTCCTTGTGAACAATCTGCTAAATAACAGTTCACATGCTCAATAACTGGAGCTGTATAGTACAATGTTCATTATCCAGGAAAATGTCACTTTTATATTTTACTTAAAGATACACTATGTAACTTTTCTGCTGTCTGCTTGTCTCCATGGAGATGCTATCCATTTGCCTAAAATGTTCCACAGTATAGCATTGAACTTGTATATCCTGTATAATCAGTTACGGGTGTTGTTATTGTTCAAAAATACCTTGATAAACATGTCCTAGTGGCATCACCTGCATGTCTCCATGTCTCCACTTTACTGTGGAACATTCTTGGCAAGCAATAATATCCCCATAGAGACCAGCTGTTGGAGAAAAGGTATATACTGATGTATATAATGATTCATATGATGTTGAAATTAAACTATTGTACTGCAGTCCTACTGATAGCATTTCTTATATAACTTGTGTTACTTGCCCATATGCTGTTTTCTGATCTGTTATAATGTGGTTTTCTCATCACAAACAGACCTGGAGTTGTGTTTTTTTTTTTTCAATCACACATGCAGATTTAGGATGAGTTCTTCTCTCAAACACAAAGCACTCTGTTCCTTGTGCTGTCATGTGGTAATACAGGAAAAGCTCCACTGCCTTTAAACTCTGTACAGCTTCACTAGAATCATTTGGATGATTTCAGCTCTGGAATTGCCAATCTCTTCTGAACTAAAGATAAAATGTAGATGTTAGCTGTCATGACATCACAAGGTGGAATAGCGCATTTGGAGAATTACTCAAACCTGTGTGAATGAAATAAAACACAACTCCAGGTATGTGTCTGATGAGGTAACAACATTCTTAAAGGCTTAAAGCTCACAAGAGTCAATTTTGCATAATATAGGATCTGTAAAAATAAAATTTGTGGTTAAATTGTGTCATTTCTCAGAAGATTTGTAAACATTTAAAAGTTTCCTGCTCTGGCTCAGTACATTGTGACTTTGATATTGGCAGAACATCATTATAGATGTGGGAACTGGCTTTTACTGTAGTCATGTGAGATTTGATCAGGTTTCATTAGTGCGGGGGCTTACACTGTGTCCTCAAAAGACATTGTTTTTTTTTTTCTCATTCAGTTGCTCCCTTGCAATAGTAGAGATTTGACTAGGTGTACCCCAGATTCCATTACTTTGACTGGTTTTTACATTGAGTATGAAGGGATACGGGGACACTACTGCAGTATCATTCGCCACAAGTAGGGTTGGATACCTTTTAATTCTTGCTTTTTGGCACCAATATTTTTTCCAGTACCAGTGACACCTTCACTTTTTGTGTATTGTACTGCTACCTTTAAACAGTAGTACACAAGCAGTGCCTCATCTTACTTGTACTTTTGTCACTTTTCGGACCAAGCCTGAGATGGACAGTGTCTTAGCAGCAGCAATGCAGCAGCAAAAAGCAGATTTGTGTGCATGTTTCAGTCCTAGAAATGTGTGTCCCCTAAGTCATAAATCTTAGTCCTTGCACAAGTCTTAGATGGAGTAGTTGGATGCCTATAAAACATAAACCAATCTCCATGTGTGAGTGTGCAAAGTTAGGCATCAAAATTATACATTTACAATAGTAATAGGCATTAAATAGTCAAAATTTTGTTTTTCAGCACAATATGTATAATTCAGAAATCTCTTGGGGAGGTTCTTGAAAGATGTTGGTAGCTCCCGAGTTGCAGGTTGAAGACTCCTGCCTCACACTTATCACCTTGAGGGTCCAACCCCGATCAATGTCCACCACAGAAAAGAGAAATCTGTGTACTTTTTAGTACATACTTTTGTTTATTTGTTTATTTAAGGATACCCATTAGTCTCTACAAACGCAGAGACTAGTGTTTCCTGGGGTCCAATTTAAAATACAATACATTTTAATACATTTAAGCACCATCAAGTTAACCTGAGTTTAACTTACATTATCCAAAACACATACCAAACACTTAAAATATGTCACATTCAACTTATAGCATTTTCAAATAGTAATTTCGTAACACATTTTTTAAAAACAGCATGATTTTGTATGAGCATTATGTGTTGTGGCAGCACATTTCAGTGAGAAATGGCTCTATAGAGAAACGTTGCTTTCAGTGCATTAGTTCTTGGTTTTGGTAAAGTGAAAATTGTGTTTGAGGCTAGTCTTGTATTAAACCTGTTTCTGCTACTGGTAAGCTGTAACTGTGAGACCATGTGTAAAGGTCTGTGTGTTGTCCTGTTTATGCAAGAATATAACTAAACTACAGGCCAGTCTGTCCTTGACTTTCAGCCACGAAAGTTCCTTATGCATAGTACTGATATTAGCTCTAAAAGACCAGTTTAGAGCAACCATTCTGAACTACTACTACTACTTTAATGTGAATTGTGCACCAGCATATTTTGGTACAGACATGTACCAAAATATGCTAAAACTGTGTATTACCTTTTTGGCCTCCACACTGCAGAACTCCCACTGCTTTGTGTAGCTCAGGTGATTGGTATGAGGTATTATATCAGGACCAGATGACATCAGCTCAGTGTGTGGGCACAGAGCAGACAGCAGCTCAACCTCCAGTCCACAGCTCAGAACCACAATTTAATGTACTGTGTGCGTCTCAATCAAAGGAGCAAACAACAGTGTTACAAGTTGACGTGTTGTAACACTGTGTATGATATAAAATCTTTGTTTTGCACATTACATGTAATTGACCATCTTGGGTATTTTTACTTGACATAAATTCAAATTATTCCTCAGTTTTTTTTGGATAGCTTGCCATCACATTTTCCTAACCGGCTGTTTACAGTGTCCTCTTGGCCTCTCTCTTCCAGGGCCTCATTAAAATCCGAGGTGACAAATGTTGGCTGGACCTCACCTGCATGGACTACCACTACGAAGTAAGCACACAGCCAATCAATTATCACATGCCAAATGGACTTAAAGGTCCTGTGCCAGATTTTTCCCCCCATGTATTTGAGAAAAAATTGCCTCAGTAGACTCTACATCAAATTTTAAAGGTCCCATGGCATGAAATGTTTTACTTTTTGAGGGTTTTGAATGTTAATGTGAGCTCCCCTACCCTGTTTACCCCCCCATGGCTAAAAGTTGCATTTGCAATCCTTTTCCGCATTTGAAAAAAGATTCTGAACAAGGGAAGTTTCTGACGTCACACTCAGGGAAAAATGCAAATGCACTTCCACCCCCCGTCTGGATGTCTACCCACCGTCTATGGAATTCACGCCCAGAGACTTTGGACCGCAAACGGGCTACGCAATGCGAGATGCATTTTTTTATTTGCCTGGAGGCACGTGAGAGTGTTTCCAGTCTTGGATGTCCTTTATCTGAACCTCTGAAACAGCAGTGGTTTAATTTTATTTTCTGTGGAAATGTGTTTTTTTAATGCAACTCGTCTCATATCTTCCTCCAAGCTTACACACACGGACGTAGGCACAGCGCACATTGCACCGCTAAACGAAGAAAGAGCGGAGAGTTTGGCCACAACCCACCCGCTGCACTGGCCTGTCTCTGTCCTCCTCATTTGCATTCAAGTAACAACACCCATAATAAAGTGTTTGAAAGAGATATTTTGGACTCTGACTGTGTTCATGGGGCTTTCTCATGCACTGAGTCTTGATTTTGAAGGATTCATTTACAGTATTAGGGAACCATTAAGGCGCCATATAAAAGTATCAAGAAGTACCATGTCATGGGATCTTTAAAGGTCCTATATTATGCAAAATGGACTCTTGTAAGCTTTAAGCCATTGTATAATGTTGTTACCTCATCAAAAACAGAACTGAAGTTGTGTTTTGTTTCATTCACACGTTTGAGTAATCCAGCATTATTACTTTGTCTACATCTCCAAAGCTTAAAATGCTCTGTTCTACCTTGGGATGTCATGTAGTGATAGTTTTCAAGCTAACAGCTGCCTTTTACCTTCAGTTCAGTAGAGACTGGCAATTCCAGGGCTGAAATCATCAAAAACACATGACATCACAAGGTGGAACAGTGTGTGTTCTTTCTGATAGAAGAACTCAGCCTAAATCTGCAGGTTTGTGTGTTAAACATGTGTGAATGAAACAAAAGTGAGTGGAAAAATGAGGAAACTACATCATAACATAGATCAGATAGTAGCATAATATGGACCCTTTAAAACGTTGTATTGTCAAATAAAGAGGAAGTGTGTGTTAGCATGTTAGTTGCGTTAGCATTAACATCACGGCAAAACTCCACTCCGGTCTTTTGAGAGCTGCGAAAAGCTTCGAAACTCACCACGGTGCATAATCAGGACGCTCGGAATACACGCTGTAAGTGAGGAATGACCTTGGACCAACGCAAAATGCTTTTAAGATGGTAAAAATCTGCTCAAATACTTTTCAAAATCAGGAAGACTGCGACACATTAAGAGCCTTTCTGTCACTGACACGAGTTAATTAGCAGCTTCAGTAGATCTCTAAATGAGTTTCACACCTCCAGGATTGCAGTGAAAAACCGCGGAGGGGGAGCTGAAAAACAGTTGGATGTAATTAACAGAAGGCACTAAATACTTGCTAATGTGATGTCATATGTGTGGTTATGTTTTTGTGTGGGAACCATATTTCCACACATTATTTACCTTTGACAGACCATTTGAATTGCAGTCAATGCTAAGAAAAAAAACGTAATAAAATCTCCAGTGTATTGTGAATCGAGATACTGTTTGGCAGGTATATTTTCTATTCTGACCGTCAGAGCGAGCAGACATCTCTCTCTTTCCTCTCTCATCTATTGCTCCTGTTGTCTGCGTGCCTCTCTTGTTTTCGTCATTTTCTCGCTTTTTGGAGCAGATTTTCCAAATTTCCAAATTCCTAAATATCGATGTGATCAGCTGGACCCTCAGCACGATTGATACTCTTTTTTCACGGAGGAGTACCGCTCCGGGAGAAGCGGTGTGTCCGAATGGTACTTTTGCTGCTGGATATGCGAGGGACTCGTATCGTGCGTGGCAAGTCGTATGTTTGGCACCAATGTACCTGGAGGATGTGGAGGATATTTATGTATTCGGATTTCTGATAGCTGGACATCTGTTAATTGGCCTGGGATTGTCCACGATCTATCGCAAAATGTGTAAGCTGGCAGCAAGTAAAGAGTCCCCCAAGCTGTCTGCAGCAATTTCGAGCCATTGTGAATCAGGTTGAGGACCTTTTGGAAGGATTTCAACCGAAGGAAACATCTCGACGTTTGGATATCATCACGGGGATGGTGACAGAACTGTGTAAAGCCAACGCAGCGCAGTCTGTGCGCCAAGAGGAACTAATGAGATCTCTCATGAATCTTCATGGCGATATGAAGATGGGGGTCTGGCAAAACCCAAGCTCAATCTAAATTGTTCACCTGGGTCTCTAAAAATGTATTTCATCAATGCTAAATTAATTAATCCCTCTGGATAATTATGTCTCCCTGTGAAAATCTGTGGCTCCATTAGTTATCTGTGTTTTGACTTCGCCTCCCTGCAAGAACACTTCCAAGGCCGCAGAATGTGGTTTGTTATCTGGACTCTACATAAACATGGCACCCACTATCACTGACACTGACACTAGAAATGAATGAGTAGAAAATGTTCCCTGTCTTTAGTTAAGGTCTGATCTCTGCTCTCGGTTCAATCAATTTCATTGATTTCCAATCTGATCCCCCACACCCTTCCTTCTGTTGCCAACGAAAAAGATCACCGTATGTTGTATCTCCAATTGTTTTTCTGTCATTACATGTTGTTAAATTGTCACTGATTGTATGTATTGCATCTTTTCTACTCTGCATCTCCCAGTCGGCGGCGCAGGCATGCGCAGCGGCCCCTCCCCTAGCCACTCTATCACTGTCCTGCCTGGTTAGTGGGGAAACGAAATTTCGAATTCACTCTATGTACATGTACATGATTGTTTTCGACAATAAAGCAAACTATGACTATGACTAACTATGACTATGATATCGATATACCGATATGCATTTCATAGCGCGTTGGTCATCTGCCTTAACGGTGCGTTGTGTAACTCTTCCGGTTGAGGTCCGTCAAGCGCTTTTCTCCACTGAATTGTTATCTCTTTGTCTGGAACATTTCCCGATATATCGTTAGACTTTTCTATTTTCATGGAAACCAAACCAGACCAAGGTTACGTTTATACGGCGACGATCAAAACAGAAGACGCAAAAGTGGCGTCTCGTCTTCAATTTTTTATCCATGTTTAGACAAGCATTCTCAACAGGAAATGTTTGTTTATACGAAGACGTAAAAGTGGGCGAATTCGATTGAATATGCATGCCAGGCCGCTAATATAATGTCAGAGCTACCTTTTTCAGGACACCGACAGGGGCTCTCATTACGGTTGTTTCGCCCTCGATGTCGGGTCGGAGCTCTTCGCTTAATGCAACAAGAGCTTGTTTAGTCATTCTGAAGTTTTCTACCCAAGCACTGTCAGCAACTAATCCATTCTCAAAATTGTCCCACCACTGACTGGTTCTGCCCGGTCTTGTCCAAACTCGCCTCTGTCGCCTGCGACGTATTGTTATTGTTTTTACCGGCTTGGCGCATCAGGTCAGGTGTATGCGACGTGAACATGTTTTGCGCTTCTTGCCGTTTAGACGGAGACACGACCCGGGCCGTCTTCAGAACTCCACACTCTGGAAGGAGTCTTCAGATTTTTGCGGTTTCAGAGCCCGACGGCGCAGTTGCCGTGTAAACGAAAGACACTTCCGATAGAATATTTTGTCATTTTATCGCAATCGTCCTCGTCTAAACGGCCCCCAAGTCAGGTCAGGTCTGGTCTGCAGAGAGGCGATCCTGCTCACAGTCAGAATACCTGTTTTTTGAGGTATCTTTAAAAAAAAACACCTATAATTGAATAAATGTAAAGTAGTTTAATGTCAAACCAGGCAGAGCAATGACATATCCATAGAAACAAACCGGTTATATATATATGTTTAGATATAACAAAAACTGTTCAATATCAGTCGATACTGGGACCAATATAATACCCATCCCTAACTTTTGTCCTGCCCCGTTTTTTAATAATAGACTGCAGCCTTAGGAACATATATTAGTACTTTGAAATTACTTGTTTGTTTTTTCTTTTAACCCCCTACACACTGCCTTCATTCAAGCTCGGTTCAACACATACAGGACACATTTACAGCTACACGTTTGTTAACTCCTCGACTTTGCTGCGCTTCTCGCATTTTGGTAAACTACTGGTTAAATGTTGTTCCAGTATTTCTCAAACAACGGCTGTATAGATGCAGAGCCAGTCGCGTTGTTTTTCTTTCCCCCTCTCCTATTTCTGGTGCATGTTTATTTTTTCACCACCTTACCTAACTCTATTTGCGCGTTAGCTTTTACGGGGTTTACGCGCCACTAACATCCACACGCCGCTAATGATTTGTACACAGAAGTATAAGGCCCCAGTGTATGTCGGTGTATAGGCCGGGTTTCCTTCATTTGAATAATTTTCCGACTTTATTTAGGGCTACTGAATTGACTTAAAATGGCTGTGTCAAGGAGGAGTTGAGTTTTACCGTTATGAATGTTGCGTATAGTAATTAAAGGCAGTGTACCGGATTTTTACTATTTTAAAACCGTGAAAAACCGAACTAGATCATTTTAGACGGTTTGTCCAAAGTTATTCCTCACTTATGCATTCTGACCATCCTATTGAACGCTTTTCACAACTTTCAGAGACCATAGCAGTTTCCCATAACAACACAATGACTAGCATCCCAACATGCACGTCCGAATTATCGACAATAAAACGTTTGTAATTCGATTCAGGAAATACCCAGCGGGCATATTTTGACCTCAAAAGCTGCATTTATATATATATAAATTTAAAAAAAAAAAATATATATATATATATATATATATATATATATATACACTGTATATTTGGCAGGGACAATGCAATCAGACATACAGTAGTTACAGAACAGAGCTTGCAGCTGATGTGATGCATACAGAGTTTAGCAAATGCTAATTTTCAACCCCTGTCCCTGGTTGAGCTTTTCTACACTAACATAAAATCTAAAGTACATTTATTTAAAAAAAAATACAATTTCATCTATTTAAATACAGCAGTGCAAAGACATGTAACACTCATTCATTCACTCACTCTGCTGATTCATTCACTCATTCTAACACTATTTACACATGGGTACAGCTTTGGTTTCTCTTCAGCCAAGATTTAAGTTTAACGGTGAACTTAATTTCTGTGGGCAGGGAGTTCTACAGTTTACAGCTCTTATAAGAGAAGGCCGGCTGTCCAAATGCACTGGTGGAGTTTACACATATAGTTTAAGATGCCTCTTGTTGGCAAAACACTCAAAGACCATGGGACAGACCCTTTAAAGGCTCTGTACCTGATTTAAACGTATTCTTTTTTTAAATGTGAAAAACCAAACTAATTCATTTGAAACATTTCGCAATGGTCCAAAGTTCATCCTCACTTACCTTATGCTTTCTGAGCGTCCTAATTATTCACAAGGATGAGTTTTCTAAGTGCTTTTCACAGCTCTTACTGAGACCCAAGCAGAGTTTTTCCATCATGGTCAAGCCAACGACAACTATCCTGCTAATGTGCACTTACTGATTATTGAACACTAAAAAAGACAAACAGTATGAAAAATATTGGATTTTTTTTTTTTTACCGTCTTAAAACAGGCATGTTTTCCCTCACCTTTTGGCTAAATTCACCATTTTGAAGTCAAATTCGGTGACCTACGTGAATCGTGTAGATCCGAGAAGAACAAAATTGACTGAGGAGGCATAGCACTTGAGAAATCATCCATTTAATTAGACTACACCTGGCGAGTGTCAGCAAAATCCCTGCATGTTCTGCTGCCAGTGCCAAGAGCCAATCATAGGCTGAACTGCGTTCCAGCTTCCAATCATGTTGCAGCCATTTGTAAGTGGTTTCAGCTGTGCGCTCCGATGTTCACGCGCATAAGTGCTGCAACTGAGTGCGAAGAAAGGCAGTTTGATATTAACGCGAAGGGCAAGCTTGACCACGGCGTGGAAAGAAGACAACAGCGTGTAACAGGCATGAAAATCTCTCACCTTTAGGTGAAATTCGCCATTTTGAAGCTAAAACAGGTGACCTACGTGGATGAGAAGCCCTCACTGCAGACTGTGCTCTCGTCTGGAGCCGCGGACACAGCGTGGTACAAACAAACGCTCCCAGCGCGTGTGCCCTCGTGTACCAGCGTGTATCACATCAGCGTAGGGTAGGTTTAACTTTTTAAAACATCCTACCTGTCCATCTGCCTCACGTGAGCCCGTCCCTGCTCGCCCTTTCACGCTTTCTCCTCCCTGCGTATAGCGCACATTTGCTCGGTCCTTAGTTTGCGCTGATTAGAAGGGCAAGACAAACGTAAAGGAAAATTAATGCCACAGTGTCAGCACGAAAGGCTTACTGTGATATGTGGGATGAAGTTTGCCTAATAAAATGACAAATAAATTTGTTACAATGTGCGTTTTGCTTGGTACGTGTGCAGAGGCCGCTAAATACCACTGTAAAAGTCCAGTTAGGAATTTGAAAGTTTTAAAAATCCCACCCACTTTATTCACTTTGAAGCAAATTTCTGTAAAGTGCCAGTGAAAGTTATCTTAAATAAGGGGTTCTCAAAAGGGGGCACAGTGTTTAAGTGCGGTACAGTTTGCTTGCCTTATTTTATGCCTAAATTAACATTAATCAGATAAAATTAAGATAGATTTATAAAAAACATTCATATGCATGTGCCAAAATAACTGTAAAATACAAATAAATGTAGAAAATAACAAAGATGGTCTCAATTTGGTCTTGATGAGCCGTGGTCTCAGTCTTGTCTTGGTCAAGACCTTTAAAAGTCTTGGTCTTGTCTTGATCTTGACTCTCAGAGGTCTTGGTTTTTACTTGTTTTCGGGACCCTGTGGTCTCAGACAGGGCTTGGTCTTGATTAGTGCAGTCTTGACTACAACACTAGTGCATATACTGGTGAATCACTATTCATTTAGATAGGGCCTGGTCTTATTAACGCGAAATAGATATCCCAGTGCACTCAGTTTGCAAAATAAAACAAACAAAAAAACAACAACGCAGGAGCAGGGGCTCTAGGGTCCCAAACCCCCGCCTCTCGCGTACCGTACTCACCTTTTTCACCATTGACCCATTTTCATGCCTGTTAAAAGTGCAAAAAAACAAACTAGTTCATTTTAATAGGCTTGCAGGTGTCCAGAGTTCTTCCTCATTTACCTTATGCATTCTGAGCATCCTAATCTCTCACCATGATGACTATGATAACTAGCATGCTAACATGCTCTTCCTGATTATTTGACAGTAAAATGCTTTATAATGACATACAGACAGCACGCAGCAAGCACACCTCAAGAGCTGCTCATACATTATATCTGTACTGAGGCAAGACAAATTTAGCTCAAATACATGGGGAAAAACTGGGTATAGGGCCTTTAATATTACTAATGACCTACTATATTTTAACGAGGCTTTGGTTTCCAGCACATTTAGAAGTTTGAGGTGGTAATAAAGTCACATTGCTTATGAAGGTTGTAGATGCATTTAAATTTGTTTTATGATGCAATGGGGAGTACTTAATCTGTGTCCAGAGTGTGTAATCTAATCTCTTAAAAATTAATCGGCTCCTTGCAAGCCCTTGTTGCAATTTGCTACCACATTAAATGGGCTATAATATTACATTATATAGATGGACATTTTGAGTTTTTTTTTTAAACCAGGTTCTACCATCGAACATATGCGAATGCTAAGGCTGCAGCTCACGATAATTGCAGTAGTTGGCTAATGAGCAGTTATTTTTTCAATTAGTCGACTACCCAGATTTTAATTGTGCATTGAGACTTTTTTCTTTTTAGACTTAGACTTAGACAAACCTTAGTGATCCACAAGGGAAATTATTTGGGTACAGTAGCTCACTAATCGTATAATATATAACAGAAAGTAACAAAAATAGACGGAATAGCAAAAAATACTTAAAGGGACAGTGTGTAGGATTCGTGGCGCATAGGTGGTTACTAGCTATTCCACTTCCTCTTTTGGCTACGGCAGACCTCGAGGGTCACCCGGGCGCGACGTAGCGCCGAAATCTCGCGTGCCCGCGCACGAACCGCGCACCGCTGTATACATAAACCGCGGTCCCCCGTTCACTTTTTTTTTTTCTTTTCGCATGAAAACACACAATCCCGATCATGATTCATGACAATCTACACATCAAATGAAACCTTACAGTCTCCTCTTTTTGACTATGCAATTCATTTCCCTGCAAAACAATCACTCCCCGAGCACATGGGGCTTTTATACAGAAAAGCACAAAACTTAGCTTACTTAGCTTACCTTTGAAGGCTTTGCACAGGTCAAACTCTGTATTTCATCATAAACTTGGTCTCAATCTGTCCATAAGGATCCAGCGAATAAAATCCAGTAAAACAATTTAGTCCAAAATACGTGTTATATCCATTACGATGTGTAATCCGGCAGCATGCTCCCCCCTCCCCCCCTCCCCTTCCCCTTCTCTCCTTCGCTCCTGGCTGCATATGGGAGCAGAGGACCGAAGGAGAGAAGGGGAAGGGGAGGGGGGAAGGGGGGACCCATAAGCAGCGCGGCTGTGCAGCTGTTAGCAGGAGCCGAGGCGAAGGATGAGCCCAAATGTCCTTCTGCGGCTCTCGTATTCAAAATGGCTGCCTCTATATGGGGAAGATCCCCCTTTTATGTGACTATATCTAAGTCCAAAAGAATACTTTGATTTCATGATGGAAGTGAAAAGGCTTGGAAAACAATGTATTTTTGAATGGGTATCTTCAATTTCAGTAATTAACAGGTAAAAATCTTACACACTGTCCCTTTAATTTATTTATTGTTCCATGCATTTTCACTGTATTCAAATTGCAAAGTTAGAAGAATATGAAGGCTTTACACGCAAGCCTGCTTCATACTCTTTTGCCATTAAAAAAAACTATTTGAGAACTTCGTAAAAAAAAAAAAAAGGCTGAATTGCTATTACTTTTTGCCTATACATCCACAATGTTATAGGTAATTGCTGAGATCTAACTGTCTAAATGTCAGTATTCAGCTTTTTAATGAAGAGTTCAATCAGTAAAGTGCATGTAAAGAGAGTTTAAACTTCCAAGGAAAAAAATCCTATTGTTATTCGGGAAAAAAAATAATAATTTCGATTTTTTTGGGTCATATTTGCCGTGACATCATGCTGGGGGTGTTCCACATGTATCTGCAATTGTGGAATGTAGGCGTTTCCATTGTGACACAAAGCACACAGTAGCAAACACTGAAAAAAGTTTTAAGATTGTCGTAAAACTCCAGAAAAAAAAACAAAAACACAAAATGTAGTTGATCAATACGAGTGTTCATGGTCCTGTTTAGGTGATTTTCAACAAAAGTGAGAGGGTGACTAACTGAGAAACTTATCACTGTAGTTTTAAAATAAAGCACTGACTAAAATCTAATAAAGTCTCAGACAGAGCAGAGCCTATAGTTAGCGTCACACCTCCACAGAATGTTGAGCTCTAGTCATAAGTTACGACCAAAATGTCAAGTATTAGTTTTTAAAATATTTGGAAGAATACATTTTCATCTTCTGTTATTTTAGAAAGAATTTAAAGGTGCATTGCGCAACTTTTCTGGTGGTCCATCACCTGCTTGTCTCCATGGAGATGTTATTGCTTTGCATGGAATGTTCCGTGGTATGACATTACACATATCTGTTTAGCATTTATTCCTTGCGGGTGTTTCTATTGCTCAAAAATACAATAATTCTCTCTGTAAATAGGGTTGCCTCTCCACAGATCTGACCTGTAATGTAGCCTATAGTTGTCTCCCTAGAGATAGACCAACCGTGGAACATTCTAGACAAAGCAATAACATCTCCATGAAAACAAGCAGGTGACGGGCCCTCCGCCAGGAAAGTTGCACTTTTAACCTGCCATCTTCGGTTCAGACCCAGCCTGTTCCAAACCCGATGTCGTACTACATGCACCGCTCCCCCTGGTGGGTCCATCGCTTCGAGACGCTGTCCAACCACTTCATCGAGCTCATCGTGCCGTTCTTCACCTTCATGGGCCGAAGGATGTGCATGGTCAACGGGGCCTTACAGATCCTATTTCAGGTATTTTACATACTCACCATAACGGCTATTCATTTCCCATCGAACTCCTGTAAATACATGCTAAAATAAATACTTTCTTTGTATTGATTTGGAAAAATAAAGAAGTTTTAACAAACCAAACTGTTGTTACCCCAGTTTCAAGCTTCTGTTTCAATATGGGCGACAGATCAGTTTGTAGAGTGTTGAATTCCGCTCTCGACATAAACATCACTGCTAGAGCGGTCAGATCCAATGACCTGCAGGTTGGCGGTGCGACAGATGAATACTGTTGTTGTGTCCATGGGCAAATCACTTAAAACACCTCACCCCCCAGGGTGTACACTGGAGTGTGTGTGTGAAGCGCTTTGAGTGCTGTGAAGGAAGAAAAGCTCTGTATAAAAATGTGACCATTTGACCTGGAGTTTTCTTTGTTGATGTTTTCAGCAAAATTATACCGTTATAATTTTGTTTAATTGAACTGAAGTCATGTCAAAACAGCAGAATAAATCATCTTTATCTTTGCAAATAATTCAACGTTGTTTCATGACATCATGTATTTTCCTCCACTTGATGCTTAAAGTTCTTCAGTGTCTTTCTTGTATTGATTTTGTTTACTGCTCTATTGCCTGAAATCCTGAAATCCTCAACAGTTCTTTTGGTTCATTTTGAATAAATTTGATCCACTTATTGGGTGTTCTTTGGATAATTTCTTGGTTAGAACTAAAGTAGGAATGAAGTAGTCCTATTTACCTCGGTTTAGCCTTAGTGTACCTCTAAATGGTTTAGATCTGGTGGAACTCAGAAAGCCCAATCTTCTATTAGGTGGTACTTGGCGTGAAATGTTTGAGAAACACTTTGTTGTGTTGTAGGTAGCCTTGATCATCAGTGGGAACCTGAGTTTTCTGAACTGGCTGACCATAGTTCCCAGTCTGGCCTGTTTTGACGACGCATCTTTGGCCTTCCTGTTTCGGGCTGGAGGCGGAGCCAAAAAGACGGTGCTGGAGATACAGGACGAGACGGCAGCCGGACGCACACCACAACTCACAAAAGGTACAAGCTGGTTAGACAAATGCAATCTTTTAAAGGACCAGTATCTCCCAGTATGTATCTTGCATTCTTACTACGGGGGAGTCGCCTCTTCACAGATCTGACGTGTGATCTGGCAGCGTCACCTGTTTGTAGCTATGTAGAATAAATACAAAGGTGGCACCTGCTTGTCTCTATGAAGATTTAATTGCTTTGCCTGGCATGTTCCACAGTATGACATTAAACTTGTGTCATCTCCATGGAGACAAGCAGGTTGACGCCAGCAGGCAAAATTACAGGTCAGATTTGTGGGAAGGAGACCCCTCATTACAGTAAAAAGTTTGATCATTTTCCCCACACCAGAAAAGTTACATAATGCTCCTTTAGACAAGATAGATATGTTTAATGCCATACTGTGGAACATTCCATGCAAAATAATAATATAATCACTATGGAGACAATCGGGTGCATCTTTAACATTTAACAAGTCAAGGTTTTTATGATTCTCTAATTTGCACTTGTACTTGCATATACCTGCATGCACTTTTCTTTCTTGTTCAAACTGTCTCTACCTGGAGCTACTGTGACAAGTAAATTTCTCCTGCGTGAGATCAATAAAGTCTTATCGTATCTTATCTTACTTAGAGCTGGGCGATGTGGCCTAAAAATAAAATCGGAAATCGGAAATCAGATTTTTTTTTTTAAATCTGATTTCCGATTTTAATCGATTTTTGTCTGCCCTACTCAAAAACAAATACAGTGATCCCTCGCTCTATCGCGGTTCACTGTTCGCGCCCTCGCTGTTTGGCGGATTTTTTTTTCCAATTTTTTTTAATAGTGTAACTTTTTTTTATAGTGTAACATTGTGTTCTGCGTCCTGATTGCCTAAGAGACTAGACCAGGACTAAACGTGGACTAAACCAGGTCTAGACCAGAACTAAACCAGGTCTAGACCAGGTCTAAACCAGGTCTAAACCTGGACTGGCCCTGGACTAAACCAGGTCTAGACCAGGTCTAAACCAAGTCTAAACCTGGACTGGCCCTGGACTAAACCGGGACTAGACCAGGTCTGAACCAGGATTAAATCACCTCGTGCGGCTCTTGCGTTCGTTTGTGCGTGTTCGGTCTGTGGCTCGGGTTGAGAGCACGCGGTCCGGGCGCCGCGGTTCTATCTCGTGCTCACAGCCCCGGTGTACGCGCGACACGTGCTGCTCTGTCACGGATTTGTCCACGATAAACCCCTCATTGTGGACAAATCCCCGTGACAGAGCAGCACGTGTCACGCACTTCTCCAAGGGGTTGGTGCGCATCTCGTCCCGGGACGTGGCAGTGCTCCTCGCACGTCTGGCGGGGCTTCCGGGGCCGTGTCTCCCCCTACGCGTTACTATTAATACATTTTGTTGAAAATCTAGGAAAGTTTGAGCGTTTAAACTAGAGACAAATGTGAGAAAAGGTTAATTCCAGTCTGAGAAAAGCGTATAATGTGTGTGGTGAGTCATTTACAGCCTTAAAACATGTAGAATAATTGTAAAATATAAAGTTGTCCTACTTCGCAGATTTCTCTTATTGCGGGTTATTTCTGGAACCTAACCCCCGCGATAAACTAGGGATTACTGTAACAGATGACAGACAAATGTCTCAAAATAATGCAACGTTCTTTTATTAAAAAAAAAAAAAAGCATTACTCCTTGCATCAATTAAGCTGTTAGTGTTTTTAAAAAATATATCACTTGAAGACCCTTACCTACAGCATCGTGCAGTCTGTATACAGCTGTGGCAACTTCAGAAAAATATTTGCGGCTTGGTCGCACATACTTCGGGTCCAAATCTTTCACCATGTTGATGAATCCGGGCTTTTCCACAGTATATATGGGTACCATGTCTTTTACAATATACAGTACATCATGTTTTTGGTAAAACATACAACAGCGTATGTGATTGCCTTCCGTCGTGGGCCGTGCTTATCATATTGCACATTTGCACACAGTTCGAAAATGTTTTAGGGACTGGACGGTGGCTATTTTCATTCTGTTCGGACCTGCACTTCTGTCATTCCGCTGCGTGCCTCTGCTTTTGGCGCTAGAATAAATTTGTCGTGCCGGAACAGCTTTTGAACAGACCTTACAGCGAGCACTCATTTGTTCTAAGTCCGACGCAAGAAAACCGAACCAGTTCCATATAACAGATGTAAACACCTTTGTTTGGTACAAGCTCCGGCTTTCCCTCAGTCGCTAGCCGTGCTAGGTTGTAGAATGTTTGGGTACGCCTCGCTAACTTACCCGTGGTGAACGTGGCCACGCATTAGTTCCGCTCGCATGTAAAAAATAACTAAAAAAATCGATTTTTATAAAAACACATCGTCCTGAACTGTAAATTCGAATTAATCGATTTAATAGATAAATCGCGCAGGTCTACTTGTACTGATAATACCTGTTGTAAGTCAAAATTATAAGTTTTCACAAATCAATAAACAATTTATTGAAAATTATAGAAAGTAGAGAGTTCTAAAACATTGATGACAATTTACATGTAAGAAGCTGTTTCTTTCTGATATTTTAAACATGATTTCAACAAAACAAAGATGTTTTCTTATATTTTTATGTGTCAAATCACACTGTCTGTGTACATTAGAGGAGTTTTGGTCCAGTGTACGACATGGTTGCTAGGTAACCGTTATGGAATTCCCTAACATGATGTCATGATCTCCAATTAAGAAGTCAAAAAGTGTGTGTAATGGTTTTGATGATTATCTAATTTTGTCTTAATTTGGGGGGATAGTACCTGTTGGAAATATAAATGACCAACTAAGAAAGAGTTTGTGAAGAAAAGTTGAAAAAAATGTTGAAAATAACAGGAAGTGCAGAGTTCTATTTTAGAGAGTTCTATATTGATTACAATAGGGAGAACAATTTACAAACACACAAAAAAATAAATAATTTTTCTGATGCTTTAAATATTATTTCAACAAAATAAAGGTGTTTATAAAGGTGTTTATTTTTATTTGTCACATCGTACATTTGAGGTATTTCGGACCAGTGTACAAGAGGGGTTGCTAGGTAACAGTTATGGAATTCCGGTAACACTTTATCTGCAAATATCCATATCTATTATAGGCATATCTGCAAATAATTTGTAAATGTTTATTAACTATTAACTCATTAGTTAGTAAAAATTCCCAGTATGTCATTATTACGTGAGTAGTTAATATTGAATAAACATTTGTAAATTGTTTGTAGAGGCTCCTAATTAAACATTTATGAATATTTTATCATTTAGTAACTTTTTGTCATTTGTCAATGATTATTAAAAACTTGTTAATGACTAGGTAGTTTTTAGTAAATGATTAGTTAATAGTTAATAAACATTTCAAAATGATTTATAGATATGCCTTTTTATTAAGTGTTACCGAATTCCCTAGTGTGATGTCATGATTTCTAACCAGGAAGTACAATTTTAAACCGAAAACACACCCACGCGCAGCGCTTTAATCCACCTGGTCTAGTCCTGGTTTAGTCCTGGTTTAGTCCTGGTTTAGTCCTGGTTTAGACCTTGGTCTAGACCTGGTTTAGACCTTGGTCTAGACATGCTGTCAGCTCCGCGCCGGAACCAGGAAATAGACCCACGCGCGGCGCTTTAATCCACCTGGTCTAGTCCTGGTCTAGTCCTGGTTTAGTCCTGGTTTAGTACTGGTTTAGACCTTGGTCTAGACCTGGTTTAGACCTTGGTCTAGACCTGCTGTCAGCTCCGTGCCGGGTCATGTGCGCTATCACACGTGTCAGAGCGCAGTTTTCTCCCCCCTCCCCCTTCCCCCCACACTTCACTATTAATAATTTTGTTGAAAATCTATGAAAGTTTGAGTGTTTAAACGAGAGACAAATGTGAGAAAAGGACGCAGGACGCAGAACACAATGTTACACTATAAAAAAAGTTACACTATAAAAAAAAAACTTGGATCGGGGCCTTGGAACGAATCAGGCTTTTTCCATTGAAATAGCTACTCAACTTACGAATTTTTCATGTTACGAAACCACTTCTGGAACGAATTAATTTCGTAAGGTGAGGTACCACTGTATAATGATATTAACTGTGTTTTAGTCTAACCTGTCATAGGCACTTTAAACCTAAAAATCACCAAACTGGTAAAATTTTTAGCAAAATCTTAAATATAATAAAGTGTGTTTCAGTAAAATGGATAGCTGTCATACGCACTTAAGCTAGATCGCACCGTTGAATTTATTATACAAACACGTTACCGGTCTTGTATTTTTATTGCATTATGGCTAGAAAGGAGATTAACACTTGGCAGGCCAGTAGCTGGGAAAACTCTGACATATTAGTCATTTAATACTACGGCGCTTTCATTTGTCCAACACGGGCTTGTAAAACATGCTAAAAGCTAACCGCCACTTCTCTAATTGGCCTCATTGGAGCTGTTAACGTGTTTTATGCCAACGCTAAACCGCAACATCTACCTGCACTGTGAGAACTGTAATAGCTTTAGCAGGGACTTGGACGTTTTAGCTCGGATTATGCTAATGCTTTTAACATCCAGGCACAGATGAGGGACCATTTGGGGAGATATTTGTGACATCATGGGTCATTGCTTTTCCACTTCACGCACGTAGAGAGCTAGGTAGCGCTCCTAAAAGCAACATTAGCCTTCTGAAAGACACATCCCATTAAAAAACAGACACGCACAAACAAGGAGGAAAAAAAAAAGTAATTTTATAATGTTACCTCATTATAAACATACCTGGAGTTGTGTTTGTTTCATTTACACATGATTGTTTACATCTCCAACGCTCACAGTGCTCTGTTCCACCTTGTGTTGTGATGATTTGGTAGTTTTCAAGTTAACCGCTACCTTTTACCTTTTGTCTATTAGAGTTTGGAAATTCCAGGGCTTATATACAGTGGGTACGGAAAGTATTCAGACCCTTAAATGTTTTCCCTCTTTGTTATATTGCAGCCATTTGCTAAAATCATTTAAGCTCATTTTTTTCTCATTAATGTACACACAGCACCCCATCTTGACAGAAAAACACAGAATTGTTGACATTTTTGCAGATTTATTAAAAAATAAAAACTGAAATGTCACATGGTCATAAGTATTCAGACCCTTTGCTCAGTATTTAGTAGAAGCAACTTTTGAGCTCATACAGCCATGAGTCTTTTTGGGAATGATGCAACAAGTTTTTCCACATCTGCTCCTCTGCCATTCCTCCTTGCAGAACCTCTCCAGTTCTGTCAGGAATGGACGTTGGTAGACTGCCATTTTCAGAGATGCTCAATTGGGTTTAAGTCAGGGCTCTGGCTGGGCCACTGAAGAACAGTCATGGAGTTGTTGTGAAGCCAGTCCTTTGTTATTTTAGCTGTGTGCCTAAGGTCATTGTCTTGTTGGAAGGTGAACCTTCAGCCCAGTCTGAGGTCCTGAGCACTCTGGAGAAGGTTTTCATCCAGGGTATCCCTGTACCTGGCTGCATTTATCTTTCCTTCGATTGCAACCAGTCGTCCTGTCCCTGCAGCTGAAAAACACCGCCACAGCCTGATGCTGCCACCACCATGCTTCACTGTTGGGACCGTATTGGACAGGTGATGAGCAGTGCCTGGTTTTCTTCACACATACCGCTTAGAATTAAGGCTAAAAAGTTGTATCTTGGTCTCATCAAATTACAAAATCTTTTTTTTTCTCACCATCTTGGAGTCCTTCAGGTGTTGTTTAGTAGGCTTCCGTCGGGCCACTCTGCTATAAAGCCCCGACTGGTAGAGGGCTGCATTGATGGTTGACTTTCTACAACTTTCTCCCATCTCCCGCTGTATCTCTGGAGCTCAGCCACAGTGATCTTTGGGTTCTGCTTTACCTCTCTCACTAAGGCTCTTCTCCCCCAATTGCTCAGTTTGGCCGGACGACCAGTTCTAGGAAGGGTTCTGGTTGTCCCAAACGTCTTCCATTTAAGGATTATGGAGGCCACTGTGCTCTTAGGAACCTAAAGGCAAATTAACGTTTTTTTACAATCTGAGCCTTCTTTCGGCAATAAAACAAGTAGTTTTACTCACCCATAGCATTTTTCTGTCAATTGGAGCAGTATCGCAGAACTTATGTTGAGCCGTTCTGTTCTACTAATGATCCCGTATCTGTTAACTTGGTGCTGTATCATTTGCTCGGGGCATTACTTTGCGGTGTCCAAATAACACAAACTTTTCAAATCATAGAAGCCCGATGTCTTAATGTAAGAAATCTGTAATCCGAGATTTAGCCATAGTTTCGAGTAGATGAGGACGCCAGTGCGCATGCGCGGACTGCTCCTGGGCCCCAAACATGAAACACAAAGCTGAAAACTATGGATAAATCTCAGATTACAGGCTACTTTTGCTCCAAACGATTTCTTACATTAAGACATCGGGCTTCTATGATTTGAAAAGTGCTAAACTTTGTGTTATTTGGAGACCGCAAAGTAATGCCCCGAATACAAATGCTAATGGTTACGCTACAACATAACTTTCTTCAAACAGCTCCAAATGACACGAACGTGATATGGGTGAGTCAAACGACTTGTTTTATTACCGAAAGAAGGCTCAGATTGTAAAACAACGTTACTTTGCCTTTAAGTGCAGCAGAAATTCTTTTGTAACCTTGGCCAGATCTGTGCCTTGCCACAATTGTGTCTCTGAGCTCTTCAGGCAGTTCCTTTGACCACATGATTCTCATTTGCTCTGACCTGCACTGTGAGCTGTAAGCTCTTATATAGACCGGTGTGTGGCTGTCCAAATCAAGTCCAATCAGTTTAATCAAACACAGCAGGACTCCAGTGAAGGTGTAGAACATCTCAAGGAGGATCAGAACAAATGGACAGCACCTGAGTTAAATATATGAGTGTCAAAGCAAAGGAAAGGGTCTGAATACTTGTGACAGTGTGATCTTTCAGATTTTCTTTTTTAATAAATCTGCAAAAATGCAAAAATATAACAAAGAGTGAAAACATTTAAGGGGTCTGAATACTTTCCGTACCCACTGTATATATCCCGATACTTCTAGTGAAGGAGTATGGACTTTAAAAACACAATGGAATGCTTCCTTTACTACCTCATGACATCACAAAGTGGAACAAAGCGTTTTCTGTTTGAAGAAACTCAGGCTAAATATACAGGGCTTGTGTGTTAAACATGTGTGAATAAAACAAAACACAACTCCAGGCCTGTTTGTGATGAGGAAACAACATTAGAACATAGATCAGAAAACAGTGTAAGATGGGCCCTTAAGTTAAAGAGGTTTTTTTTGTTTGTTTTTTTTTGCAGCTAAATAACTTTACGAATGCAGCTATGAGATGTAAACATGTTTTTCATAGGCCTCAAGGCTTGGCAAAAGTTCTTTACAAACAGTTAAAGTTGTAGTAATAAATGCGACTAGATAATTAATAAATGTAATGAAGTAGAATTTCTCTTGCTCCAGTAAAACTACATTGTAAAACAGGCTATTGATACTTGACAACTGTGACAACTGGAAGGCTGCTCTGTCTGTATATTTGTATTTTTTCTTGAGTTCAGACTAGCTTAATGCAGAACACCCCTAGCTTGAAAACACTGCAAAGTATCGAGTCAAAATGAGACCACTGTGTGTTGTATGCATCTAATTATAGAGCTTTTTTATGGCCCACGGACCAGGAAGCATTAGCATGCTAGTTGTTGTTTGCAGTGGTTTAAGAAGAAGAAGAAGACATCCTTTATTTATCCCCGTAGGGAAATTATTTCTCTGCATTTGACCCATCCTTTCAGGAGCAGAGGGCAGCTCATCTTTCAGGTGCCCAGGGGGCAGTACCGTGAAGTGTCTTGCCCAAGGACCCACACTGCCGGGGGGAATTCGAAAATTTGAAAATCAAGTGACTTACCAGTTGGGCTAACCAGCTGGCCCAACAGCAAAAAGTCAGCACTGAAAGTTGTGAAAAGCTCTTATAAACTCATTGTGGTGAATAATTAAGATGTTTAGAATGCATGTGATAGAAAAATGAAGATAGGATGCTTTTTATTGTCACTATTCATACGTACAATTTACATCATACATACTCACAATGAGACTGAAAGCATCTCACTTCAGTGCACACATTTAAGTACGATATATATCTACAACACAGCAGGATATTTACAACACAGTATAGAAAAAAAAAGTGCCAAAAAAGTCCTGTACTACGCATTAGTTACCAGGTTGTTGCAAGTCTTGCTCATATATTACAGTAGGGTTGACATAAACAACCATATATACACACACTACATTGCAGAGAGAGATGTTTCACAAAACTCAGTTTAGCATCTTGTACTGTATTAAAGCCAACAAGCTATAGCACAGTGTTAAGTATAACACATTGTTTAGTATTGCACCACAGGATATTACACTGTAATTAGATTAAAAGATTGAAAGCTTTTAGTGTCATATGCACAGTAAAGAAACATGTTTCCCTGTACAATGAAATTCTTAGTTTGCTGCCCACTCTGGATGCCAAGAGCATGCAAAAATGTTTAATTTTAAATTGATAAATAAGATCAGAGAAGCATGTAAAAAAAAGTATAATCAAATAGAAACAATCTTTACTGAATATACACTATGAAAATATAGGCTAGGTGCTATGTACATATTTACAGATAATGTGCAACATTGGTTTTAGGTATTGCACAACAAGTGGATATGCTACAAAACCCAGTTAAAGATATTACACAGTAATGAATATTGTCCAACAAGATACACTATATTGCCAAAAGTATTGGCTCACCTGCCTTGACTCACATATGAACTTAAGTGGCATTCTATTCTTAATCCATAGGGTCTAATATGACGTTGGTGCACCCTTTGCAGCTATAACAGCTTCAACTCTTCTGGAAGGCTGTGCACAAGGTTTAGGAGTGTGTTTATGGGAATTTTTGACCATTCTTCCAGAAGCGCATTGGTGAGGTCACACACTGATGTTGGACGAGAAGGCCCGACTGTCAGTCTCCACTCTAATTCATCCCAATTCTTTCAAGTTGAGTAGTTGTCAGGACTCTGTGCAGGCCAGTCAGGTTCATCCACACCAAACTCTCTCATCCATGTCTTTATGGACCTTGCTTTGTGGACTGGTGCACGTCATGTCATGTTGGAAGAGGAAGAGAGGAAGGGGCCATCTTCAAACTGTTCCAACAAAATGGGGAGCATGGAATTGTGCAAAATCTCTTGGGATGCTGAAGCATTTAGAGTTCCTTTCTTTGAAACTAAGGGGCCAAGCCCAGCTCCTGAAAAACAACGCCGTGCCATAATCCCCCCTTCACCAAACTTTAAACTTGGCACAATGCAGTCAGACAAGTATCTCCAGATGGAGAAGTGCAATTTGTCACTCCAGAGAACTCTCCACTGGACTCCACTGCTCTAGAGTTCAGTGGCCGAATGCTTTCCATTGCATTCAAGTATGACTTGGATGCAGCTTCTCGGCCATGGAAACCCATTCCATGAAGCTTTCTACCCACTGTTCTTGAGTTAATCTGAAGGTCACATGATGTTTGGAGGTCTATAGTAGGAGTGAGGAAATTTCATGACTGGACCTGCACAGGTGGCATCCTCTCACAGTACCATACTGGAATTCACTGAGCTCCAGAGAGCAACCCATTCTTTCACAAATGTTTATAGAAACTGTCTGCAGGCCCAGGTGCTTGATTTTATACACCTGTGGTCATGGAAGTGATTATTTAGATGGGTGTGTGAATACTTTTGACAATATAGTGTATATTGCACTGTGTTAAGTAACTGCACAGAGGGTGGATGGGAGGAGAGTGGGAGATAGGAATATGGGGTAAGTCAGTGCATGTGAGTGTTCAAGGTGGTTATGGCCCTTGGGAAAAAGCTGTTTTTGAGTCTGTCCTTGCTTTAATGCACCTGTAACGCCTTCCTGAGGGCAGCAAGTCAAACAACTGAGAGCCAGGGTGGGAGCTGTCCTTGATGATGATGTTAGCTCTGCTGAGGCAGTGGGAGATGTAGATGTCCATCAGGGAGGGGAGAGGGCAGCCTATGATCTTCTGCCTCATCTTGGTGCATGGTGCACCATGGTGCAGCTGCCGTACCATACGTTGATGCAGTACGTCAGCAGGCTCTCAGTGGACGCTCGGTAGAAGGTCAGTAGCACGCTGGGGTCCAGTTCGTACTACCTGAGCACCCTCAGGGAGTGTAGATGCTGCTGGGCCGCCTTAGTGATTGCTGTGATGTTTTCAGTCCAGGAGATGTCATTGGAGATGAGAACACTAAGAAACTGGAAAGTGTTAACCCTCTCCACACACTCGCCGTTGATGTAGAGGGGGACTAGGTCTGTGTGGTGCCTCCTGAAGTCGACAATGATCTCTTTGGTTTTCTTGGCATTCAGAGCCAGATTGTTCTCTGTACACCAGGTGGCCAGCTTCAGTACCTCCTCTCTGTAGGCTGACTCATCACCCTTTGAGATGAGCCCAACCACTGTTGTGTCATCAGCAAACTTCACTACGAGGTTGCTGTGATGAGTGAGGAATAAGATTGGAGCACTTTAAAATGAACTAATGTTATAATTTTTTTTTTTTTTTACGTTTTGAAGACGGTAAAAATCAGGTACAGATGCCTTTTAATTGTTTTTTGTCTGTCTTAAGGTATGCTGATTCGCAGAGTGGTTAACGTTTCTCTGGGCATTCTGATTGGCTTTCTGAGCATTCCCGTGGTGATGAACCTGGTCAGCTCCAGACAAGTGATGAACACTTCGTTCGACCCGCTGAGAATCGTCAACACGTACGGAGCGTTTGGGAGGTACCGTCATTAACGTTAGGCTAGAGATATGACATCTCTGTTTTCATTATTTTTAAAGAGCATACATTACGCTATTTTCTTATCTATGTTGTAATGCTGTTTCCTCATCACAAACGTACATGGAGTTGTGTTTTGTTTTATTCACACATGTTTAACACACAAACCCTGCATAGTTTCCATCTGACAGTTTTTGAACTCCACACACCTTGACTAGAATCATTTGGATGATTTTAGCCCCAGATTTGACAATCTCTACTGGACTAAAGGTAAAATGTAGCTATTAACTGGAAAACTACCACTACATGACATCACAAGGTGGACCAGAGCATTTTGAGCTTAGAAAATATAGACAGACCAATAATAAAGGATGTTTTTAATGAGGTAACAACATTATAAGATGCCTTAAAGCTCACAAGAATCAATTTTGTGCAAAACAAGACCTTTAAGGCTAAAAATGAATTCTTAAACAAATAAATTCATAAACGGTTAAGACATCACCTGCATGATTCCATGGAAATAGAAAGTTAAAACCGTACTTCAGAACATTCTATGGAGATGGAGAATTCTGTGGAAGATTACAGACAAACAAACAACATTTCTATGGAAACAAGCAGGAGGAGGCCCTCCTCCAGACCAAAGTCCTGTTTGTGGAGATGTAAGCCAGCTCACAGTAAGGGGGCATGTTTTTCTGGGCAATAAAAACATCCAAAATGAAAAATAAATGCTTTTATTTAACTTGATTCTTTGGCTAGAAAGTGACATTTTCATATGTACTTTAGACTCTTACTACATGACTGCATTTATATGACTTTCCACTTTGCTTTATATTTAATGTGTAAATCCTCAATAAATTGCCCAAGATAATTTCCCTTGTGAGAAATTAAACTTGATTTACCGTCATTTAATTTCATTTGATTTCATTTAAATCCTCATTTTGGATGTTTATTGCACTAATATACATAGAAAAAACATTACTGTAAGTGGGCTTGCACCTCCAAACCTCTTATTTAGCCTGGAGGAACTGTTGTTGCTTTGGCTGTAATATTCCACAGAATGGGGTACAACATATCTATCTCCATTTAGAATGTACTGGAATTCTGTTCCTTGGAATTGTGCCACCTCTAGAAAGTTGCACACTGAGGTTTTAATCATGATCAGTGATTCGTGCACGTTTGAGTCAACTTTAATCAGTTATTTTCAAGACGCCATTTGTCCGATCAACCCGTTTTCATGACCGCTGGCATACGCTCACTGCCCTGTACTTACTTTGTTATACGCGTAAGATTCAGCTGGGTTGTGTCGTCATTATGGTACAAATGAAAAACAAACATTTTCTGCTCACTATGCCGACTCTTTGTTGTGATGACGTTTATAGCGATGTTGGCTCCCATTGGACACCACGGTTTTCTAATATTTAAATCAGCATTTTTCTTTTATTAAGTAGTTTTAGATGAATATAGCAATTTAAAGTTCCCATGACATGGTACTTCTTGATGCTTTTATATGGCGCCTTAATGGTTCCCTAATACTGTAAATGAATCCTTCTTCAAAATCAAGCCTTAGTGAAGGATATGTGTAGAGAAAGTTATTTTGCGATTTCATGCAGTCTTTGTAAAATCTGAGTTGGCTGTTGCTAAGCTAGCGAAAGTGAACGTCCTGCAGCTAGCCAGCCACTAAAATAGACATACCCAGTATGATAAATATCTCTCTGAAACGCTTTATTCTGAGCGTTGTTGCTTGAATGCAAATGAGGAGGACAGAGACAGGCCAGTGCAGCAGGTGGGGGTGTGGCCAAATGCGCCTCTGTTTCCTGGATTAGCGGTGCACTGTGTGTAAGCGCGGAGGAAGATATGAGACGCTTTCCATTTTAAAAAAAAACACATTTGCACAGAAAATAAAATTAAACCACTGCTGTTTCAGAGGTTCGGAGGCTCGGATAAAGGACATCCGAGTCTGGAAACACTCTCACGTGCCTCCAGGCAAATAAAAAACCGCATCCCGCATTGCGTAGCTCGTTCGCGGTCCAAATTCTCTGGGCGTGATTTACAGAGATGGTGGGTAGATATCCAGACGGGGGGTGGAAACCTTTCTGCGATTGTGACGTCAGAAAGTTCCCTTGTTCAGAATCGCCCGTTTGGGCTGCATTTTTTTCAAACGCGGAAAAGGATCGCAAATGCTCAATTTACACATTTCGCAACTTTTAGCCATGGGGGGGGGCCTAAAAAGGGTAGGGGAGCTCACATCAACGTTCAAAAACCTCAGAAAGTGAAAATTTCATGCCATGGGACCTTTAAAAAGTTTAAACAATGATTCACGGGTGTCATAGTCTTCTTTAATAAATGATCCATATTGTTTGTGCAGTATCACGAAGGAGCGCACGGAGGTGATCATCCAGGGCACGCTGGCTGCAGACCCCAAAGACCCCAGCGCTGTGTGGGAGGAGTACCAGTTCTTCTGTAAACCTGGCGACCTCTATAGGCGACCATGTGTCATATCACCCTACCACTACAGGCTCGACTGGCTCATGTGGTTCGCTGCATTTCAGGTATAGTTTATTATAGTACAGTAAAGTATAATATAATAAAGTATGCTAAAATATAGTGTAGTAAAGGAAGAAAAGAAAGTAAAGGAAAGGAAAAAGTTTGAGGACTGTATATGAGGCGGCACAGTGACAAAGCGGTTAACTGGAGTGGTGCGGGACCTTTTATGTAACTTTTCTGATGGAGAGTCCACCACCTGCTTCTTATGTTCTTGCTTAGCTTGAAATGTTCAGTATGGCATCGAACTTATCAGTTTCCATGGAGACAAACAGGTGACAGTACCAATTACTGGTCAAGTCTGTGGAGAGGCGAACCTGCTCAAAGAAAAAAATGCATGTTTTTCAAGGTAATTTGTAGCACTATAAAACACTTGTAAGATAATATGTTAGATTAGTTTAATCCCATTCTGTGTAACATTCCAGGCAAAACAATAACTAAAAATGATCCATGGAGACTAGCAGGTAGCTGACCTGCCGCCACCACCAAAAAGTTACATAGTGCACCTTTTACATTCACAGTTATCATTATTAGAAGTCGTAACTAGATGTATTTACTTTTAAACCCAGAGTAAATGTGTTTACAACATTTCCTACCAAGTTAAGGATAAAGTTGCACTTTGTAACTTTTGTGGTGCAGTATTTCCAACATACTTGTCTCCATGGAGATGTCATTGCTTTGGTATTAACCTTCTATTCTTTATCTTGCCTTCATTAATTACTGGTGTTTTTCTTACTGAAGAAAATACCTTGAAAAACATGCCTTCTTACAGTGAGCGGGGTCACCTCTCAAGAGCTGTGACTGGTAAATTGGCTTGGCACCTGCCATCGCCTTCTTGTTTCCATGGAGATGGATAAGTTGAGTGCTGTCATGAGGGAAAATTCCAGGTAAAGCATCTCCCTGGAGACAAGAAGATGGCGTGCACTTTTAAATCATAATTCATTTTTTACCTCACTAATAAAAACAATAATGCAAACTAGGAATATATCGTAAAGAATGCAAAAAAGTCAAAACAATTGGTAATAATTTTGTGCATCTAGGGGCAACATTAAAATGTATGAAATAATATTCCATACGTTTTTGGGGGTTTGTTTTTCTTTTTCAATTTTATTTCCATTGCTTTACTCTATGAGATTGCTATTGAGCACCAACTGCTCACTTACTATTCAACTTACTGCTGCATATCACCACTAGAGGGCACCGGTTCACTTTACATCAATTCTAAATGCCCTTTGTAGCTTTATATAACCTTTTGCCATTACAGGTGCAGGGTAAGGCTCATTTTTGTGGAATTTTAATAGAAAATTCTCCTCATTTTCATATTGTTGCAGACGTACGAGCAGAACGAATGGGTCATTCACATAGCAGGCCGTTTGCTCTCCAATGACAGCCGGGTGCTCTCGCTGATGGACCACAATCCATTTGAAGGCAGAGAGACCCCCAGGTAAACGAATAGGAAATAATATACTACCATTATATTGTATAGGCGTATATAGGTAGCTGTCAACAATGGAATTTATACATTTCATAAGCCACAAGAACACACATCCATATTTAATGCCTTTAATATTTCATGAATTTAAACTCACTGTACCTGATTTTTGCTGTCTTAAAGGGCCCATTTTACAAAATGTTCTGGTCTATGTTCTAATGTTGTTTCCTCATCACAAACAGGACTGGAGTTGTGTTTTGGGCATGTGATAAAACACTGGATTCAGCAGCAGCATTCTTCACAACCTGCCAATGATTTCCATAGTAGACGGGACTCTAATTGCAGCTTGTCACTTACAGGCAGCTGGGTGTAACTGTCTATCTGCTGAACATAACGGAACGCTACAATTACCTCTTTTATTTGTTTTTTAAGTTAGACAAATTATAATACACAAAATAAGAGGCAATTAATAAAAGAAAAAAAAGAAAGAATGCAATGACACCTAGCCATTGTCTCAGTTTTCCCAGATTTTTTCAGAGTTAAAGGAAAATTAACGTTTTTTTTTTACAATCTGAGCCTTCTTTCGGCAATAAAACAAGTAGTTTTACTCACCCATGACAGTTTGGTGTCAATTGGAGCAGTATCGCAGAACTTATGTTGAGCCATTCTGTTCTACCAATGATCCCGTATCCGTTAGCGTGAGTGCTCGGGGCATTACTTTGCGCTCTCCAAATAACACAAACTTTAGCACTTTTCAAATCACAGAAGATCGCTGTGTCAGGGTAGACTTTTAGTGGATTCCAAAACGGCCTGAAACCCGATATCCAGCTATAGTTTCATTTGATGAGGTCACCAGAGAGGACAGTGCGCATGCGTGAACTCAGCTGTTTTGTAAACGCCGCTAGTCCAAAAGAAGCTAACACCGCTCTGAACTTTACTTTTCTGTTGCGCTATCGGGTTTCAGGCCGTTTTGGAATCTACTAAAAGTCTACCCTGACACAGCGATCTTCTGTGATTTGAAAAGTGCTAAAGTTTGTGTTATTTGGACACCGCAAATCAGTGCCCCGAGCACTCACGCTAACGGATACGGCATCATTAGTAGAACAGAACGGCTCAACATAACTTCTACGATACTGCTCCAATTGACACCAAACTGCTATGGGTGAGTAAAACTACTTGTTTTATTGCCGAAAGAAGGCTCAGATTGTAAAAAAACGTTACTTTTTTACGCCAACATAGCGCAAAGGAAGTTATCATCCGCATGATTCCAAACATCTGCCAGTTTTGTGACCTAAACCGTGAACAGAGCCTAATGCCAGTCCCTACTGAAAACTATTACGTGAAGTTGAAACAGAGAATTTTGAGCTTTGGAAAATCGAAACAGCCTAATAATGCAGGGTTACTCAAACATCATAACATGGTTTGAAGCTCACAAGAGTCAATTTTGCGTAATAAAGGACGTTTAGTTCATTTTGCAGTGGTCCAGACTTATTTCTCACTTTTCTTATACATTCTGACCATCCTAATTATTCACCGCGATGAGTTTATTCGGAGTTCTGAGCGGAGTTCTGTTGTTACGGAACTGTTAGCATTATACATTTTACATAATGTATAATGGACTTATTTTGACCTCAAAAGCTATAATTTTGCTCAAATACATGGAAAAATGGGCACTGTGGAATGTAGAGTTATAAGCCTATATAAGAGCCATTTTTCAGTTTGAAATTCATTACTTAATACATTATACTTTATAGTTCAGTTTGAATCCTGGTTGGAAAATAAATTACAATCACAATTTATATGGAAACGGATCATCATTCCAGGATTTTCTCCCATTTTTTTCCAATTATATTGATACTGTAACACCAGGTTTTGTAATTAATGTTCCACAATATAGCATTAAATCCAGTTGAGACATCATAGTTACAGGTCAGATCTGTGGTGAGGCAACCCGGCTCTCAAAAAGAATGCATGTTTGTCAAGGTCTTTTTAGTCATACAAAAAGATCTTTAATTGAATATATGCTCGATAGAATTTACTACTACGACTTCTATTACTACTACTAGTACAAAAGATAAGATGTATAGGTCTCATACTGTGGAACATTCTGGGAAATGACAAGAAGAAATAACGCCTCCATGGAGACAAGCAGTGAGCGAGCTCCAGAAAAAGTGCAACTTTAACATTAACTGAATAAAAAAATGTAATTATATAAACAGGATGACCACAATTGCCCCAACCATGTATTATTCATTATAGCGTTATTGTCAGGGCATTATTTTTGCACACTTAAGCAGTCGATGTGCCAAAAACAGTGCGTTTCTTGCTCATAATGTGCTGTCAGGATGATGAGCGGCGTTTGGCTGCTGTCGGAGCTTCAGACTGAATAAAAAGGACGTTGAGCTTCAATAAATCAATGTAATCCAGGCCTTTTGACTAATAAAAGATACATGTGCTTCCCTTCCCACAGATAGAAGAGTAGGCTATATTTAGACGTACTTCAAATGTTAAAGTTTGTATATTTCACAGAATTGACTCTTGTGAGTTTTAAGCCATGTTAGAATGTTATTTCATGGAAAAACATATCTGGAGTTGTGTTTTGTTTCATTTGCATGTTGGAGTAACCCTGTTTAATTATCCAAAGCTCAGAATGCTCTGTTCCACGTTCAGATGTCATTAAGCGGTAGTTTTCATGTTAACAACTCCTTTTACCTTGTAGTTCAGTAGAGATTGGTGCGATTCCAGAGCCGAAATCATCTAAATGATCCTTGTGAAGATGCATGGAGTTTAAAAACACTGTGGAGCATTTCCTGTGCTTCGTGACATCACAAGGTGGAAGGAATGTTTTTCTATTTGAGAAAAGAACACAGCCTAAATATGCAAGGTTTGTGTGTTAAATGTATAAATGAAACAAAACACAACTCCAGGTCTGTTTGCGATGAGGAAACAACATTAGAACAGAGATCGGAAAATTGTTTACAGGCCCTTTAAAAGTCCTGTACCTGATTTTTATTTTATTTTTTTGTATTTTTTCCCCCATGGTGGAACAAAATGTGTCCCAATCCAGATATATTGCATCAGCAGCTCTGAACGTCAAAATAAGTGTGCTGTGTACTGTCCGAGTGTAATTATTACGCGTTTTGTCATTGAATCCCATGGCTCGATAATCAGGAAGTGCACTGTTAGGATGCTGTTTACTGCATGTTTTTAGCGCCTTCAACTTGTGATCTCATTTTCCCTTCTCTAAGCTATTTGCAGTGAAATGAGTGGGAAATAGAATATTATACCGGATCGCCAATAAGAATGAATCAAATGGGACATTATAAAGGTGGATATTGTTTACGTAACGTCCACCGAGGCAAACGAAATACCACTGTGTACGTCCGTGTTCTGTTTTTGGATTTATGTATTTATTTTTATGGGGGTGTATGTGGAATTCTCAAATTTGACATTACAAAAGCAAACATGTGCTCAAAATAGTCTAATGATGAAGGCTGCGGCGCTGCCAGGATCCGTGCTGGTCTCAGTGTGAGATCTAACTTTGATCATTTTTGACTGAAAAAAGGGAAAAAAAAGAAAATACTTCAGAACTTACCTTCAACATTTTTAATCTTTCTTTTTAAAGGTCCCATGGCATGAAATTTTCACTTTCTGAGGTTTTTGAACGTTAATGTGAGCTCCCCTACCCTGTTTAGCCCCCCCCATGGTTAAAAGTTGCGAAATGTCTAAACTGAGCATTTGCGATCCTTTTCTGCGGAGCTCAAACGGGCGATTTTGAACAAGGCACCTTATTGACGTCAGATCGAAAAAAGAAATGCAAATGCAGTTCCACCCCCGTCTGTCTGTACTCAGCGTCTCTGTAAATCACGCCCAGAGAGTTTGGACTGCGAATGCGCTAGGCAATGCGAAATGCGTTTTTTTATTTGCCTGGAGGCACGTCCGAGTGTTTCTAGGCTCGGAAGTCCTTTATCTGAGTCTCTGGACCTTTGAACAGCAGTGGTTTAATTTTATTTTCTGTGGAAATGTGTTTATTATTCAATGAAACGCTTCAAATCTCTCCCCCCGTGCAAAAACACGGAAATGGATCAGCTGAGAGCTAGAGCAGGAGAGCGGAGAGTTTGGCCACGCCCCCACCCTCTACTATTGGCCATCTCTTTTCTCCTCATTTGCATTCAAGCAACAACGCCCATTATGGCCTGTTCAGAGAGAAAAAAAATACTCTTTCTCATCTTATCTCTGTTTCTCATGCACTGAGTGTTGTTTTTGAAGGATTCATTTACAGTATTAGGGAACCATTAAGGAGCCATATAAAAGCATCAAGAAGTACCATGTCATGGGATCTTTAAGAGGTGCTATTACGCTATTTTCTTATCTCTGGTATAATGTTTCCTCATCCAAAACATGCCCGGAGTTGTTTTGTTTCATCCACACATGTTTATGCGTACATGAGTGCTTTCTTTTTTGTGGCATATTTAGAGTTCTTCTCTCTAACAAAAACCACTCTGTTCCACCGTGTGATGTCATGTGGTGAAACAGGAAGTGCTCCACTGTGTTTTTAAACTGCATACACCTTCACTAGAATCATTTGGATGATTTCAGGCTTGCCAATATCTACTGAAATAAAGGTTAATGACATCACAAGGTGGAACAGAGCATTTTGAGCTTTGTGGATGAAGACGGAATGATGATAAAGGATTACTCAAACGTGTGAATGAAATGAAACACAACTCCGGGTATGTTTTTGAAGAGGTAACATTAGTAACATTCTAACATGGCTTAAACCTCACAAGAGTCAATTTTGCTTCAAAAAACAACAATTTTAAACAATCAAACGTAATTCTAAACATACATTAGTTCCTTTTCTAGTGCTGACAAAGTTCAGGATCATTACAAAACTGTTCAGGAAAGGTCAAATATTGTCTGATGTTGTGATTCTAGTTTTTAGTATACCTGCTCAAATGAGTATCTAATTTCAATAGTAGTTTTATTCTAAATATCTGAATATTCTAACCCTTTCACCTTTACTGTATTTTGTTTTCCTCCTCAGATGGATACGAGGAGAGCACTACATCTACAAGTTCAGCAGACCAGGCAGCACCAGCGCGGCACAGGGGAAATGGTGGATCAGGAAGAGGATCGGACCCTACTTCCCCCCGGTCGACCTGGAGGGACTCAGGGGGTACTTCCAATCCCGGAACTGGCCCCACCCACATATACCCACACACAGGAGCTAGATAGCACCCTGAAACTGTACTTCTGAAACTGTAGTCAAGAAACAGTCTGTGATTAAAGGTGATCTTAATGGACTGAATTACCAAAAAATGTGAATTATTTTTATTAAAATGTGTTGAAAAATTGTAAGAGAATAAACACAACTTTCTGTAGCATTCTTGATCTTGACTTTTAAAATTGATAAAAGCGATGTTGTGATGTTGTAATATCATAAATACTTAAGCAGTTCTGCAATGCACTTTTATCTCCATAAATGTGTTATTGTTCTGGCATTAAGACGCTGTACGTGATTTTTACTCTCTTAAAAACATGAAAACAGAACTTGTTCATTTTTAAATGGTTTGCAATGTTCCAAGCACATTCGTCACTTGCCTTATGCATTCTGAACATCCTAATTATTCACGAAGATGACTTTATAAGCACTTTTCACAACTCTCAGAGACCAGAGCAGAGTTTTGCCGACACAATGGCAAAACTAACAACAACTAACATGCTGCCTGCACTCAAACAATAATGCACAAATGCTGTTTATACGTTATATCTGGACTGGGGCAAGACACATTTTGCTTAAAAACATGGAGGGAAATAGGTACAGGCATTTAAAATACAGTATAACTATATTTTTTATTGCTCCAAAACATCTTGGTGATGGGGGTGACCAATATTGACAAAAATAAGTGTGTTGGTAACGACAATTTGCAACTTGTAACCTATAGTCACATGCTGCCAACTTCTTGTCTTCATGGACATGAAAATATTTGATGGACTATACCAAGAAAAGCCATCTCAGTCACTTTCACTTGACCCTATACCAGAAAAGTTACACAATGCACCTTTAATGATAAAAAATGGTAAATGGCCGAATTTTTCCATAGTGGTTTTCCATGTTCAAAGCTCTTTACATTAAAGGAGAATTAAAGTTTTTTACAATCTGAGCCTTATTTCGGTAATAAAACAAGTTGTTTTACTCACCCATAGCACTTTGGTGTCATATGGAGCAATTCCGGAGATGTTTTAGATTTGCGATCTCCATAATGTGAGTTCTCGGGGCATATGTTTGCGGTCTCCAAATAACACAAACTTCATCACTTTTCAAATCATAGAAGCTCGATGTCTTAGTCTACGCTTTCCTTTGAGTCAAAAATGGTCTGTAATCTGAGATTTATCCATAGTTTCGAGTAGATGAGGACGCCAGTGCGCATGTGCGGAGTCACCGCTTATTTCACTCTCAGCTCCCGGGACCCAAACATGAAACGCAAAGCTGTAAATTATGGATAAATCTCAGGTTATAGGCCACTTTTGACTTGAATGAAAGCGTAGACTAAGACATCGAGCTTCTATGATTTGAAAAGTGCTAAAGTTTGTGTTATTTGGAGACCGCTCGGGGCATATATTATATGCCCCGAGAACTCGCGCTACGGCTATCGCTAATCTAAAACATCTCCGGAAGTGCTCCATATGACACCAAAGTGCTATGGGTGAGTAAAAGAACTTGTTTTATTACTGAAATAAGGCTCAGATTGTAAGAAACGTTAATTCTCCTTTAAGAAACCACTCGGTCATTCACGCACACACTCGTACACCGGTCGGGGAAGAGGTGGGTTAGGGGTCTTGCCCATTGGCACTACAGTATTCATCTGTGGGAGCTGGAATTGCACCGCTAACCTGTGGGTCAGTGGATCTAACCGATCTAACCAAGGATGTTTATGTCAAGAGCGGGATTCAAATCACCAACCTTCGGATTCGGACACCAATTGAGCTACCGTCAACCAATTGTTTCTAAAATAGTAAAAAATGTGACCATATTAGACCGTTGACCATAATCCTTTGCTCCTTTTATAATACCACTATATTGTCCCTATAAAGAACCACCCAAAAATTTGGCTATTAGACAAATGCTGATGTTGTTTATGTAACGTGTATCAGAATAAACGCAAATGTCTGTGGAGCAGATCGATAGAGGGAGGCATGTTTTGAATAATGACAAATAAATTGGATGAATTAGTGCATTTTGGCTGTGAGTGAAGAGGACACACGAGAGCCACATCACCATAGTAACATGATGGATTTGGGATTAAAACTGTATTTCATTACTCTTCTGGAAGTACACTGACACATAAATAACCATGGTATGTGCAATTCCAAACTAGACAAATAACAAAAACATCTTTCACCAAGAGAATGATCCGCTATTGCTTATTTCTTGCGGCTGTTCCAGCTTTAAAGTAAGTGAAATACGTTAGATATATTTTCTTGTGGAGTAAGCAGATACTAAAGTAAGGTAAACTATTGTCCAACAAGGGGAAATTTGTCTTGGGCACAAAATGCAAAGACCATTACTAGTGAAGAAAGTGTTTTTGTGTTTTTTTTTTTTTACTTTGTTCACCCTGTGGAGGTTTAGGGGATTCTGATCTGATTAAAGGAGCTGTATAACCTGCATTCTTGTAATAAAAAACAAACAAACTACTAATTACAACTCAGCCTTTGTTCCCAGAGCCTTAAAGGGATATGCCACCCCCAGGTCAAATTTGGGCATCTCCCCACAGTCCAGAGACTAAAATAAGTGGTGGAAAGCGTTTTCCTGCTCATCCAGCCATTGTCCGAGTCTGTCGCCACTGACCGCCGCGGTATCTGGTGCTCCTCCGCCTTAGACTCGAGTGTAACGTCGCCAGAGAAAGATTTCGGCCAAAAGGAATTAATTTGCTCGATACGTTTCCCAGTTACTTTGTGTGTAGTGCGCATTCATATCGAGTGCAAATAAATGTGCAAATCAACACGGAGAGCTTGCCTTGGTCATTTTGGGTGGGAACTATTTTCCAGTGCGTAAGAATACAGCCGTATCACGCAGCACGCTGCCAGGGGAATCCCAGTTACGCACCGGGAAGGGAGTTCCCCTGTTGCACAACGTGCTGCGTGATACGGCTGTATTCTTACGCACTGGAAAATAGTTCCCACCCAAAATGACCAAGGCAAGCTCTCCGTGTTGATTTGCACATTTATTTGCACTCGATATGAATGCGCACTACACACAAAGTAATTGGGAAACGCATCGAGCAAATTAATTCCTTTTGGCCGAAATCTTTCTCTGGCGACGTTAGACTCCAGTCTAAGGCGGAGTAGCTGCAGATACCGCGGCGGTCAGTGGCGACAGACTCGGACAATGGCTGGGTGAGCAGGAAAACGCTTTCCACCACTTATTTTAGTCTCTGGACTGTGGGGAGATGCCCAAATTTGACCTGGGGGTGGCATATCCCTTTAACCTGCAAATAGAGACACATCCAAGTTTGTATCATTTTCAGTATGTCCTCCTGGGACCCGAAGAAAAAAGTCTATCTAAATTATTATTATTATTTTAATTTTATATTTGGAGGTAAATGAACACCTTAGCATTTACATTTTGTAATTTTTTTAAAATTCATAATGTTGTAACATGTCCTCTGTAATGGACGTTAATAGTGTTAAATCCAAGTGAAGTTAACAACCCGTTGACCAACATGCTTCTACAGTCGCCTCAGAAAGTTTTTAGATTCCCTTTTAATTTCTTATTTATTTTCTTATTTATGTAGCTATTTATTCATCTAATTTAATTTTAATTTATATTTTTATTATTATTGATTGATTTGTTTACTTATTTATGCATGTTTATTTATTATTTATGTTTTTTATTTATTTTTTATTTATATTTGTATTAATTATTTATGTATTTACTTATTTATGTATTTTTATTATTATTATTATTAGTAGTAGTAGTAGTAGTAGTAGTAGTAGTATTATTGTTTATTTATTTATATATATATATATATTTTTATCATAGCGCAGCCACAAACTAGAGTCTATCTCAAAACACTTAAAACCAACTGGATTTCAGCATTGAAACTGGCAACGCAAATGAGAGGCCTGCTTTCTGATTGGATAATAATCTTGAGACCCAAAACACCAAATGATTAGGTAAAATAAATTCTCCAATGTATTTATAACTAAGAATAAATCAGCATTATAGGTGTTATCTGTAAAAGTTATATTTGAGTTGAACCTCTACCTCATATCTGGGGACTCAGATAGGTCATGCATGAAATCCAAAAAATCATACTGTAACTGGAACAATAGTCTATAGTATATAGGCTGTCACAGGAGCACCCAAGGGAGACCGTCCCAGATACCAGGAGAACTAGGACTTTCACACTCCATGAAATTGAGATTCAACAAAGTAATCCCCCTATCCTGTATGATGATCACAGATTAGTGATTATACGTAACAACTATTTTAAAAATCACCACAACAGCAACAATAGCAAACACGGCAATACTGATACTTTACAGCTGATGTCATCAACATTCCCTGGGTGTGTGATGCTAACTGAAGCACTGCTCTGTCTGAAGCTTGTTACTCGAGTTGGAGTTTTAATTTAACAATCTGACTATAAAGAACTGACTTAGTTAGAACTATAACAGGTGAGATGATTTGTGCTGTTAAAAGGACTTCTTAAATAAGATAAGATAATGCTTTATTTGTCCCACAATGGGGAAATTGCAGTGTCACAGCGCAAGTTTCAGAAACAGTAGGAAAATATGAGCATGCTTCAAAATTAAGATAAATAATAATAATAAGTATGCACAATCAACTAAAAAACACAACACTGTAAGGTTAAAGGCACAGGAACGCTGCACAATAAATGTCTTTGATTCTGAGCAGTGAACAAACAGCAGTTAAAGTGACTCCAGTATAGTAATATATAATATCACTACAATAAAGTGACTCAGATGATTGTGCACAGTGCAGTGACGGGCAGCGGTAGTTAAATAAATAAGCAGTGTTGGGCAAGTTACTCAAAAACTGTAATGCACTACTTATTACTTGTTACTGTCATTTTAAAGTAATGCCTTACATTACAATATTACTCTAAATAAAAAGTTACTCTCGCCAAAATGAAAATGAAATAAGGATTTGGCAATCTACAGTGCAAATCTCTCATGTGTCATGACCTGCCATCCAGGAGGTTTTGGGAGCCTGCAGACTGAAAACCAACATGTTCAGTAATTGCTTCTTACCTGCTTACAATACCAAAAGATAAATCGTCCTTTCCCTTCTTGCCACACCTTACCATGCACTCCAGCACCTGTTCACTGCCATCCTCTTCCATTCTGTAGCAAATGGCATTTTCACATTTGATATACACATCTGTGAATATAGCCCATTAAGATAGTTCCAGCTGTATTGCCCTCTGTTAATCATAATTTATACCCATTTATTTCATTGCCCTACCTATACATTCTGCACCATAACTTATTTGCACATATTTGCATATTAGTATTAATTGAACTGAATCTAAATAAATAAATAACAGGATACAAAATTAGCATTTCTATGCCTTTTAATGTTTTCTTTGGAAAATGAGTCCATTCAATCCTCTCAGAAGTATAATTGAAAAACAAATGAGGTTGTATCGTTCCCTGTCCCATCCCCTCCTTTCCTGACTAATTTCGTGGTGCTATGGCACCTCTGCAAGTGCTTCGTCAAATTGCTTGTATTGCATTTCGACGTGGAAAGAGGTTTGGGATTCACACACATTTGTGCATTTAACTAAAATGTTCTTGGAGTCCTTATTTTGAACGAAGTGAAAGTAGTGGGCGTATGCCCATCTTGAAAAGGAGCTAGCACTATCCCATTCTTCTGGTTCTGTCATCCTTTGTCAGTCTGCCAGTTCGAGACGAAGTAAAAGGAAATGGAATGGTCTGTGCGGACTTTTATATCACTAGCTGATCTCGCGGACCTTTGTATGAAATGTAATGTTCTGCGTGGACTTATCAGATTCAGTAGCTGATCTCGTGGTGATCCGCGAACTTTGTATGAAGAAAACGCAAAACCCACAAAAACAAAGCAGGTTAAAAATGCATTGTAATGTGCGTTACTGGCATTGTAACGAGTAATATATTACCGATTTTCTTCCCTGTAATGCGTTACATTACTGCGTTACACCAAAAACTAATGCATTACAGTAATTAATTACTTTTGTAATGAGTTACTCCCAACACTAAATAAGTAGCAGGTAAAGTTACACTAAATAATATTGCACATTGTCATTACTACTATGGAGAGGAAAACATGACTAGCACTGATCATTGTACAGTCTGACAGCAGCAGGAAGGAACCTAACATTACAGTTACAAGTTAGTCACTCTCACATTTTTGTTGAAAATCAAACTAAACAGGACCATGAACGCTCATATTGATCACAGGCTTCTGAAAATGTATTATTTAAATCCATTTTGTATATATAATTTTTATTTTTCAGTCTTTTTTGTCTGAGTTTGCTTTTGTTGGCATTGTGTCACCATGGCAACTACTTAACATTCCACCAAAGAGATACACATCGAACACCCCAGTGTGATGTTAGTGTTAACTTCCAACCATTCCATAACAGACTTCACGCTATGTTTGTTTTTAATTACCGACTTCTTCGATGTACAGAGTGCTTTCACAAACAGCTCGTTGGCTCGACCAATCAGAGTGCCTGTGGGTAGGCTCCATTTTCGCCGGTGGCAACTGATGGCTATGGGCCCTCCTCCCAATGTTCTGGCTCTCATTGCTTTTGACGAAGCACAGCTAGCACAGCATGGACCATTTTAACATTCATCAGAAGCTGCCATATCTGCATTCTCGCAGACAGATTTCCCCATGGACTCACTTTCAACAGCATTCGCCGCTTTTCTGTTTCTTTGATGGAGCTTACTTAAACTGACAGATTTTTCATTTTAGATTTCAGTGAAATCTAAAATGAAATTCCCTCTATGTCATCAGTTCCACCCAAAATACAGAGACAATTTACGCAACAGTTTTTGAAACTTTTTGAAATTTTAAACATCACATCATGGGATTTTTACCAATTAAGTGCAGCATGTGCAGTTCAAAGGACACAAGTAAGAGACTGTTGGATTTTGTGAAATGAGCTTTGTTTTTCCCATATCCATGAAGACTGTGTAAGCTGTCCACTAGCTGTGGACATTTGAGATGCTACAGGCTTTTTACACAATATGTGACAGCAAATGTGGCAGAAGACCTTCCAGAGGAAATGCTCCAATTTTGCTGTGATGCTGCAGGACAGAGAAGGGACACTTTAGGCTCTTCCTCTATTCAAACTGCCCCGTGACAGATCTGACCCTGACCCTCCCTGACTAGTCCCTCTGTTAAACTGCACAAAAAGCACACAAAAGCGACTGAAAAGCACAGGGTAAATGTTGTTGCAGCAAGACTACCTCTTCATGACATGACAAGGTGGAAGAGATCATTTTGAGCATTGCAGATGTAGACAGACTAATAATACAGAACATGTGTGAACAAAACAAAACACAACTCCAGGTATGTTTCTGAGGAGCACAGCATAATATAGACCCTTTTGCATAATATAGACCCTTTTGCATAATATAGACCCTTTAAAGATTGCTAATGAAACAGCATGATGACCTTGAGATGTCTGATAGTGTGAAAGATTTGTTAGTGAGGTAGTTGTAAAGAGGAAACTGAGAGAAGAGGGGTGTCAGAAATCTGGCATGAAAATAGCTTGAATCACAGCTTGCATTTGATTGCTAATATGAGTCTGGCAGCTCCGTGTTATGGTTGTCAGTATTGATGTACAGCTCATGGGTGGATAATGGAGCACATTTGTTTGAGTTACACTGGGTTCGTAACTTTTTCACGGGTCACATTATAGCTTGGTCATCTTCATATACTACAAATAACTTCCTATATTATGCACAATTTTAAGTTTATGTTAGAATATTCATCTTGGACAAATTTAATTGATCCACAAGGGAAATTATTTGGACACAGCACCTCACACATCACAATATATTATAATAACAGCACAAATACCAACAGTATTAATACATTTTCAATAAGTAGCAAATAAAACAAAAAACAAACAAGAGACTGGTGTCAAATAAGGCATACAAAATAAGGCATATAAATGTAGATGTACAAGCAGGCCTGGACTGGTAATTGGGCATACCGGGCATTTTCCCGGTGGCCGATGCCCTTCTGTTTTTTCTTTTTTTTTTTTTTACTTAGAGACCGGCCCACAATTTAGGACTAAACTAGGACTAAACCAGGACTAAATCAGGATTGAACCAGGACTAAACCAGGACTAATCAGGTCTAAATCAGGACTAAAATAGGACTGAACCAGGACTAAACCAGGACTAATCAGGTCTAAATCAGGACTAAATCAGGTCTGAACCAAGACTAAATCAGGATTGAACGAGAACTAAACCAGGACTAATCAGATCTAAATCAGGACTACATCAGGTCTGAACCAGGACTAAACCAGGAATAATTCAGGACTAAACCAGGACTAATTACATCTAAATCAGGACTAAATCAGGTCTGAACCAGGACTAAACCAGGACTAATCAGGTCTAAATCAGGACTAAACCAGGTCTGAACCAGGACTAAATCAGGGTTGAACGAGAACTAAACCAGGACTAATCAGATCTAAATCATGACTACATCAGGTCTGAACCAGGACTAAACCAGGAATAATTCAGGACTAAACCAGGATGAATTACATCTAAATCAGGACTAAATCAGGTCTGAACCAGGACTAAACCAGGACTAATCAGGTCTAAATCAGGACTAAATCAGGTCTGAACCAAGACTAAATCAGGATTGAACGAGAACTAAACCAGGACTAATCAGATCTAAATCAGGACTACATCAGGTCTGAACCAGGACTAAACCAGGAATAATTCAGGACTAAACCAGGATTAATTACATCTAAATCAGGACTAAATCAGGTCTGAACCAGGACTAAACCAGGACTAATTATGAGGGGCCGGTCTAAGCCAAAAATGCCAGGGCCATTTTTTTGTCCCAGTCCAGACCTGTGTACAAGTAAAAAAGAAAATAAAGTAATACAAATACATTTCAGCTATATACAAGAGGTTGTCAGGAAAAACAGTGCAAAGATGAAATAACGACTGACAAGAGAGGTTATCTATTACATAATGGTGGGTTTTGAGTGAGCTTTGTTTCATTCCCACATGTTTGAGTAATCCTTTTTTATTAGTCTACTCTTAATAGTAGGTTATATCCCCAAAGCTCCAAATGCTGTGTTCCACCATATGATGTCATTCTGTGTGGAGTTACATGACCTGCCTGTGTCTTGAGTGGGTGCTCTGGTTCATGTAAGGTAATCTTCCAGCTAGGTGTCCCTGATCAAGGTCTGGTGAGCTGATTTAAACTGATTTTGGCACTGTGTTTTTACTTGGAGCTGTAGGACGACAGCACCATCTGCAGTCCGATTTCTTTAGTATTCCAGGTGGGAGAGAGTATGGTATGCCCCCTCATTCCAATTTATAGGCTACTGGGCATGTTTCTAGATCGTACAGGTCTTCCTGATCCGACGGGAACTTCTAAATGTATTCATTATTAAAGGAGAATTAACGTTTTTTACAATCTGAGCCTTATTTCGGTAATAAAACATTTCACTATTATTTCACTCACCCATAGTTAGTTACAGTTACAGTTATTTCACTCACCCATAGCACTTTGGTGTCATATGGGGCACTTCCGGAGATGTTTTAGATTAGCGATATCCGTAATGTGAGTTCTCGGGGCACATGTTTGCGGTCTCCAAATAACACAAACTTTAGCACTTTTCAAATCATACAAGCTCGATGTCTTAGTCTACGCTTTTGTTTGAGTCAAAAGTAGTTTTGAGTAGATGAGGACGCCAGTACGCATGTGCGGAGTCACAGTTTATTTCACTTTCAGCTCCCGGGACCCAAACATGAAACGCAAAGATGTAAATTATGGATAAATCTCGGATTACAGGCCACTTTTGACTCAAACGGAAGTGTAGACTAAGACATTGAGCTTCTATGATTTGAAAAGTGCTAAAGTTTGTGTTATTTGGAGCATATATTACATGCTTGCATTATGGAGATTGCTAATCTAAAACATCTCTGGAAGTGCTCCACACCAAAGTGCTATGGGTGAGTAAAACAACTTGTTTTATTACCGAAATAAGGCTCAGATTGTGAAAAAACATTAATTCTCCTTTAAAGCGTTATAAGCCTTATTACAAGAAGTGCTCCACTGTGTTTTTAAACTCCATGCACTTTCACTAGACACATTTGGATGATTTCAGACCTGGAATTGCCAATCTCTACTGAACTAAAGGTAAAAGGAGCTGTTGAAACCTACCACTACATTACATCACAAGGTGAATCCAAGCAATTTGAGCTTTGAAGTAGTAGACAGACTAATAATAAAGGATTACTCAAACATGTGTGAATGAAACAAAACACAACTCCAGGTATGTTTTTGAAGGTAACAACATTATAACATGGTTTAAAGCAAAAGTCAATTTTGTATAATCTAACTACAGAACTTCTCCTTCTCCTTTCACTCTTAGAGGAAGGATGGATGTTTTGTTTGTTTGGTTGTTTGTTTTTTTAGGGTTTCAATAAAAACGTCTATTTTTAGTCTCTTTTCTGGCCCAGCAGCGTTGAAGGATGACTCAAAATGTAGAGGATTAATTTCACTAGAAAACAACTGCACTGCAAGGAGTATCAGTAACTTTATAGAATTTAAAGGGATATGCCACCCCCAGGTCAAATTTGGGCATCTCCCCACAGTCCAGAGACTAAAATAAGTGGTGGAAAGCGTTTTCCTGGTCACCCAGCCATTGTCCGAGTCTGTCAGCACTGACCGCCGCGGTATCTGCAGCTCCTCCGCCTTAGACTGGAGTCTAACGGCGCCAGAGAAAGATTTCGGCCAAAAGGAATTAATTTGCTCGATGCGTTTCCCAATTACTTTCTGTGTAGTGCGCATTCATATCGAGTGCAAATAAATGTACAAATCAACACGGAGAGCTTGCCTTGGTCATTTTGGGTGGGAACTATTTTTCAGTGCGGAACAATAAAGCCGAAGCACACACCACGCTGCGCAACAGGGGAACTCCCTTCCTGGTGCGTAACAGGGATTCCCCTGGCAGCGTGCTGCGTGCTTCGGCTTTCTTTTTCCACACTGAAAAATAGTTCCCACCCAAAATGACCAAGGCAAGCTCTCCGTGTTGATTTGTACATGAATGCGCACTACACAGAAAGTAATTGGGAAACGGATCTAGCAAATTAATTCCTTTTGGCCGAAATCGTTCTCTGGCGCCGTTAGACTCCAGTCTAACGCGGAGTAGCTGCAGATACCGCGGCGGTCAGTGCTGACAGACTCGGACAATGGTTGGGTGACCAGGAAAACGCTTTCCACCACTTATTTTAGTCTCTGGACTGTGGGGAGATGCCCAAATTTGACCTGGGGGTGGCATATCCCTTTAAACACAACATGCCAAGACAAACATTCTGTATTACTGTATATTCTATGCTCTACCGGCAGTTTGGACATACTTTTTCAATGTTACTTCTTTATTTCCGTGATTGTTTACATTGTAGATTCTCACTGAAGGTGTCAAAACTATGAATGACACACGTGGAACAAAAAATAAACTCAGAAAAACTCCAAACCTGTTTTAGATTTTTTTAAATAGCGACTGTTTGCTTTGGTCACTACTTTTTACTTTTGGGATTTCTTGATCCTGACATCTGTGAAGTGGAAAAACATTTCATGAGAGTTTATCAAGAAGATCACTGAGAGAAGGGCAAAGGTTTGAAGCGCTGTCAACAAAGCAAAGGGTTGAGGATTAGAGTATAAATTTGAGTTGACTTATTTAGCGTTGATTCTTTACTACATAATTCCACATATCTTGCATCATGTATTTGGTGTCTTCTGTATGTATCTAAAATGTAGAAAGTAGTAAACACGAAAAGAAAGTGTGTCCATACTTTTGCGCGGTAGTGCTGTTGCTCTCAGTTTCATAAGAGTACATAAATAGATCAAAATAAAATATAATCCAAAGATACCTTGTTGACAGTTTTCATGGACATTTTACCATAGCTCCGCCAGGCATTTCGATACTTTCTGAGTTTGCCCTTGTTTGTGAGTGGCAGGATCTGCGGAGGAGATGGAGACAATGGACTGTGCCACTTTGAATCATGAGTCAGCTCCGAACAGCGCACTCTCTATTTGTGGACTCACTCACTGATGTAAACACTGTTCATACCCCAGTGGGCCTACCTATATAGTCTATTCAAGCATCGCACATTAGTCATACGTCGCCACTCGTCAGCAGCTATAAGAGAACATTGCAAACTTATTCACTGTACAAGACTCAATAATAATTCAACAAAATGGTGCACTGTGTCATTTTTCAGATTTCTACTTGGAGCAGCAGAACAACAGCGCCATCTGCAGTCTGACTTCTTGTATTCCAAGTGTGAGAAAATGGGTATGCCCCCTTGTCCTGATTTACAGTCTTGTGGGTGTTGTTAGAGCCATTTTCTACATTGCTATGCTTTGCTATGCTGTACTTTGATGTACTTTAATCTTCTACGTTGCTATGCGTTGCTATGCTCTACTTTGATGTACTTTAATCTTTTGCTCTTCTACTTTAATCTTTAATCTTTGAACCTTGATCTAGCGACTGAGTTTGAGGTCTCGAGTAGTCGGCGTTGTAGTTGTAGAGAGCCTCGAGCCACAGGTTGGCGAGGTAGTAGATAGTCTCGGGCCATAGAAGCTACACAGTCTTTTGGTCGACACGTACGGACGTCACGTCATGTAAGGACGTCAAGAAGGACGTTACGCAGCACATAAGGACGTCGTGTAGGACGTCATGAGGCATTATAGGGATGTCACGTAGGACGTCATGTAGGGAAGCTACAAGCCTTAGAAATTCCTTCTTTTGTTTCCTTTTTTGTTCCTTTTTTCCCACTCTGTATGACTTTCACTTTAGTAAAGACAAACTTTTGATTCAAGACTCTTTATTTTTGTTACGTGGCGCGTCGGAAAGAAACTTCGAGAGGCTCAAGGCTAGTGAGTCAGTGTGCTGCACTCACAGGTGTGTTTCTGGATCTTAAAGGCAAATTAACGTTTTTTTACAATCTGAGCCTTCTTTCGGCAATAAAACAAGTAGTTTTACTCACCCATAGCATTTTTCTGTCAATTGGAGCAGTATCGCAGAACTTATGTTGAGCCGTTCTGTTCTAGTAATGATCCCGTATCCGTTAACATGGGGCTCGTATCATATGCTCGGGGCATTACTTTGCGGTGTCCAAATAACACAAACTTTAGCACTTTTCAAATCATAGAAGCCCGATGTCTTAATGTAAGATTTCGTTTGAAGGAAAAGTGGCCTGTAATCCGAGATTTAGCCATAGTTTCGAGTAGATGAGGACGCCAGTGCGCATGTGCGGACGGCTTCTATGATTTGAAAAGTGCTAAAGTTTGTGTTATTTGGGGACCGCAAAGTAATGCCCCGAATACAAATGCTAACGGATATGCTACAACATAACTTTCTTCAAACAGCTCCAAATGACACGAACGTGATATGGGTGAGTCAAACGACTTGTTTTATTACCGAAAGAAGGCTCAGATTGTAAAATGACGTTACTTTTCCTTTAATGGGCTTCCCGATGGGGACTCTTCCACCTGTTTGTCTCCATAGCAATTTTAACCTTTAATGGCACTGAAAGTATCTGTCTCATTTGAATTGGCGTGAATTGTGTGCAGTTTGACAGTTAAATGTGCGATTCAAATAAAGAGAACACTGACAATTCACATACACTTGGATTGAATAGGTCTATAAGGTTGCCAGTTCCTTTCCTGTCCATGTCTCCTTGGACAAGGCACTTTACCTACCCTGCCTGGAAGAAGGTGGTTATAGAGGCTATACTGGCTGCCACATCATTAAACAGCAGCTTTGCCTTTAGGGTAGCTGCGGTTTTGAGACGTTCATACACTGCAATCAAGGTCACAGAGGAAAGCATAAAAGATGAATGACTAGAAAAACTATGCAAAGTTAGATTTTAATATTAGAAAGTAAAAGTATTACTACTGTGGTCAAGGCTGCTGCTGTGGCTAATTGCTACATACTGCTTTTGATATATACAATTATTATCGGTGGGTATATGGTAGAGTAACAAAAATGTACTCAAGAAAAAAAGTACAAACTAATGGTGTAGAAATGGTTAAGCAAGCATACTGTAACTGCACTATAATCTCTATTGAGGCAAGCAGGTAGTGGACCATACAAGAGAAAAGTTACACAGTGCACCTTTAATGTATTGAAAGAGACAAACAAAATGACATTGTGGGTGGTGCTCAAAATACGAATGTTGTTTATTGTCAACGTAAAGCTTTTGTCAAAGAGAAACCAAAACTTTGATTTCAGTAATTATAATGATAACTGTTTTATATTGTAAAATATATTAGGCTGCTTAAGTAAAAGTAAATGTACAATACATTATACATTCAAACACAGACTGCCAATTAGCGCCATCAGCCTCTCTGACCAACACTCACACACCACATTCATACCAGGCAATGTGATGTTCAGTAAAAAAAAAAAGTTACAGCGGTCCAATGTCTTTCTGGACGGGGTGGAGCTCAGTCTCGTCAAAGAGTTTAAATACCTGGGACTGACGTTGGACCCGACATTGACATTTAAGAAACACATTAAGCACCTCACAAAAACTGTTCATTTTAACTTAGTGAATTTTAGACAGACAAGATCCTTTATGACTCTATATGCGGCACAAATGTTTTTACACTACATGATTCTGTTTCATATAGAGATCTGCAGAACCACATGGGCACAACACTCAAACCAGTTGAATCACTTTTTTAAAAAGCTGTAAAAATATTGGACAAGAAACCATTCTCAGTTCACCACTGCACTGTTTTAGACAAGAACAACTTGCTTAATTTTAATAATTTTGTTCATTTCAAATGAACAAATGGATGTTTTATACTGTATATGAAGTTTTGCTCCTCCTCCGTTACAGGATTGTATTAAAACAAAGACTCTCAGTGGGATGGGAACTATGGCCACAGCCCGGGGGAACTGTGAGGTCCCACACAGACGCATTTGGAAAAAGTGTCTCTCACTCAGAGGCACTAAGTTCTGGAACACTCTCCCATTATCAGCAAGAGAGACTCCAACACTGGACACTTTTATATTCATTTTATATTCATATTTGAAACAGCGGCTAAAGAAAACCAGACTTGTGGACACTTTTAATGTTTAACTGCTGCTATTGACACTTGTCATTGTTTTTGTTGTTTTTGCTGTGGTGTCACCTGCCAAGGGACTACAGATGGAAATGAGCATTTTTGCTATAATCTAGTGTATTTATACTGCAGTGTTGTAGATATTCATTAATATGCACTGTCCTTAGGCATGACACTGTGCAAGTGTCATGCCTAAGAACACAATGGCAGTTTTGGTCACTGGTGCCCCACGTTGAAACAAATCATGACAAGGACATGGCACTGGATAAGCAGTTCTTTCATTTACAGTCATTTAAAGTGCAATAAGGCAGCAGCACTTTCCATTTCCAGTGAAGTACAAGAGGTCAGAGCCCGAATAGAGTCTTATTTATTATTTTTATTTATTTTAAACCAACTTCTCTTTTACCCCTCAGTTTCAAAGTCCAAGCAAACTTCTTTAATACGCAACTTGTTCTGTGTTGTATTCTCGAGGCTCAGTCCGCCTTCACAATGATTTGGAGCGACGTCATCCTTTGGCTATACTGACTTCAATTTAACTTTACTGCTTTTAACGCTTCCTCTCAATGCCCTGAAAGCATTATGCAAATATCCTCTAACCCATAGCGGTACATTTCACTCTTTATACCCACTGACACTGGGCTGCACCTGTGGCCCTTTACCTATACGGGAATGAACGGTGAGAAAGCATGTGAGAATACTAAGCAGTTTAAAAGCGCATACGAGGTTTTCATGTTTTTCTAATTATGGCTTCCTTTGGTGGGAGAGTAGCAGTTAATATTTGTGGAAAAAAAAGTTGAAAAGAAAGTAAAAAGTAAATACAGGAAGTAGTGACTATGTCTTAAAAAAGTGAAAAATAGAATGGTTTGCATTGGTCCAAAGTTATTCCTCAATTATGCGTGCTGCACTCTTCTCTCTCATTTAATGTCTCATTCTTTTTTAATTTTATGATGATTATTTATGTTTTGATTTGTTTGTATTGTGATTTTAATGTATTTCTTATTCTGTAAAGCACTTTGAATTACTTTGTGTACGAATTGTTCTGAACAAATGTGCCTTGCCTAATAATTCACCACAATGACTTTATAAGCACTTTTCACAACTTTCAGTGCTGTCACAATAACGCTTACAAAGATGTACTTTAAACTTCAATAAAAATAAATAAATCATTTTGGCACAGTGGCTGAGTGGCTAGGTTCTGGGTTCAATTTCCAAGTCACCTGGACCTTTCTGTGTAGAGTTTGCATGTTTCTCCCTGTGTCTGGGTGGGTTTCCTCTAGAGACTGACCAATATGAGTTTTTCATGGCTGATGATACTAACTGAAACCAGTGGCCAATAAGCTCTGCTGATATTTTTGGGTCAATATGTGGGGTAGATTTAGATAATTTTACCCAAATTATCTCATTTTAATTTACAGTGGTCCCTCGTTTATTGCGGGAGTTAGGTTCCAGAAATAACCCGTAATGAGTGAAATCCGTAGGTAGGACAACTTTATATTTTACAATTATCATACCTGTTTTAAGGCTGTAAATGCCTTAAAACACTGGAATTAACGTTTTCTCACATTTCTCTCTTATTTAAACACTCAAACTTTTGTAGATTTTCAACGAAATGTATTAATAGTGAAGTGTGGGCGGAGGAGGGGGGAGCACCGCACGAAGCATCGCGCTCACTGCCACGTCCCGGGACGCGACGCGCACCAACCCCTTGGAGAAGTGCGCGTGGTCAAATCCGTAACAGAGCATAACTGCGGCGCCCGGACCATGCCTCCCCCTCAGGACCGCGTCCTCGCAGCCCAAGCCACAAAGCGAACATACACAAATGAACACAAGAGCTGCACGAAACCAGCAAAGAGCCGCACGGGGTGATTTAATCCTGGTTTAGACCTGGCCTAGTCCCGGGTTAGTCCACGTCTAGACCTGGTCCAGTCCTGGTTTAGTCCAGGACCAGTCCAGGTGTAGACCTGGTTTAGACCTGGTCTAGACCTGGTGTTAGTCCACATTTAGTCCTGGTCTAGTCCTGGTCTAGTCCTGGTCTAGTCCCGGTCCCCCCTGCATCCCCCATCTATCAATCGGCAAAGGTCTACAGTCTCTTAGCCAATCAGGACGCAGAACACAATGTTACACTATAAAAAAAAGGTTACACTATATATATATTTTTTAAATCCACGAAACAGCGAGGCCGCGAACAGTGAACCGCAATAGAGCGAGGGACCACTGTATTGCAAACTCATCCGTGCTCTTGTCTTACTACAAACTGGATGAAAGAGCAGTGTAGTCACATTATTACAGTACCCTCTTTGCACTAAAGTCTTCAAATAAAATTTTATGCATATACTTTTTATGCATATGGAGGCAGCTGATTGGTCAAACTATCGCCCTATGCTAGAGATTTAAGTCAGATAGCTGATACACTAAAAAGTGTAAAACAATGGCCTGATCTATATCTATATAGGCAGACTGATAAATCGGTTGGCTGATCTCTAGTTTCCTTCAGGGAACTCCAGTTTCTTCTATCAACTCAAAATAAGCATATTATAAAACATCCTCCACCTAAGGTAGTCCTTGCAAAGACCAGCTCAAGATCTGGAGAGGGGTCCTTGGGCATGGTACTGCAATTCAGTGGCACTGAAGGACGCGCCAAATGCAGAGGACAAACTTCTCTACGGGAACAATAAAGTGTACCTTAACTTTAACCTTACCCTTCCCTGTGAATACACTTTTGACACTTGAGCCTTGTTTGATGTGTTCCACAAATCTTGTATTACTCCCCTGACCTGCCTTCTCGTGGTTTAAAATTCAGCTTGTGATGATTAGAGGTTAGCATACTCAGGAGCAGCCTCATTAAAACTCCTGCAGTGGCCGACCGTGGCTCCTGTGCTTTGTTACAGGGAATGAATCAGTTCAACTGTTGCAGAGAAGCAGAGGGGAGACTGGCATTTAATCAGACTAATAATCATTTTATATGACAAGATTTTTATAGGAGATTTTGTGTTTTGTTTGTCTCTTTTAAAGTGCATATGAGGTCTCCATACACTTTCACTAGAATCATTTGGATCATTTCAGCCCTGGAATTGCCAATCTCTTCTGAACCTCAGCTAAATTGTCGCTGTTAACTTGAAAACTACTGCTACATGACATCACAAGGTAGAACTAAGCATTCTGATCTTTGGAGATGAGGAAAGACTAATAATGCGGGATTAATCAAACAATGTGAATAAAACAAAACAACTCCAGCTATGTTTTTGAGAAGGAAACATCATTATAACATGGCATACAACTCACAAGAATCAATTTTGTGTAATATCAGACTTTTAACTGTTGTAAAACTATGATGAATATTGAACACAGGTACCACCAAACCAAGTCATAACTAGAAAAAGATGAAAACCTGCCATATGCACTTTAACCTTTATTCTTAATCCATAGGCAAAATGTAAAAAATGTAAATGTAAATGTAAAAAGGTATACTATATAAGCTAAACAACATGTGCATTACTCGCTACTTCCTCCTACAGGTCCCTTGCTTCCAGCATACGCCCGAGGGCAGGGGGACATGTTTTCCCTGTCACTCTGCACCTGTCAGGGTCAAAACGGTGCTCCAAGAAACGATTTATCACACCTCACTCATCTGTAGTCTCCTTCTGTCCTGGCTCAAATGTGTCACTTTACTACAGTAGTCCAGACTATTAACAGGCAAACTTGGGTCAGTGCCTGTCTCATAAAAGGAGCAAGTACTCAATTGTGTTACTTAAGTACAAGTACAGATACTGGAGCAAGTAAAAGTTAAAGTAACACATGAAAAATACTTCCTACGTAACCTAATAAAGCACTGTTTTCACTAGAATCACATGAAAGATTTCAGCCCTGGAATTGCCAGTCTCTACAGAACTAAATGGAAAAAAAAGCTGTTAACTTGAAAACTACCCCTTCATGACATCACAAAGTGGAACAGAGCAGCGCTCTCAAGTCTCACGCATTGAGAGTGTGACACACGCAATTCGATGTGTTCACACGCTCACACGCCACACATGGCATTTCTCACGCTGATTTTTTTTTTTTTGTGCCCAGAAAATCGGTCTGTGTGGCTCAGTTTATGCAGGCACCGCGCGTTTTCAGCGAAAAAACTCCCGCACGCAATTCAAGCACCCCCCCCCCCCCTTTTCTTTTGTCAAAAAGAATTTTCCGTATGACAGAAAAAGTCAACGATGGCAAAACATAACCAATGCCATCACCAGATTCATAGCCAAAGAGATGTTGCCGATGCAGTCAGACCTTCCAACATGTACGCATTTTGCGTAGCGGGCACGCAATTTTGACCTCCTTGTTCGCTTGTATGGCTTTGTTGTTCTAAATTACGCATATGGATCTCACATTTCGTCCGTTTCACTCAAGTTTTCATTGACTTTCACTGACTCTGCGGCTGAGACACAGACCCACAGATCTGCATGTAAACAGAGAACTTTCAGCCAATCAGAGCGCTTCATTTCCTCCCCACTCCCCCGCCCTGCCTCCCTCCACGCCACAGTTCAGATTCAGGGATGTGAGACAGCGCCAGCTCCCCTTCTCACCCACTGAGCCCGAAAAGTAAGATTAATACGTAGAGTTAGCCCGACACGTGCAATGGTCACCGCCACGTTTCCCCATATTCTTTGCAGACAAAACGGTTTGGTTTCCGCACGCAATTCACTCACCCCCCCCCCCCCAAAATGCGCTAGAGCATTTTGAGCTTTGGAGGTATAGACAGACTAATAATAACGGATTACTCAAGCATGTGTGAATGAAACAAAAAACTCCAGGTATGTTTTTGATGAGGAAATAACATTAGCCTATAACATGCCTTAAAGGTCCCATGGCATGAAATTTTCACTTTCTGAGGTTTTTGAACGTTAATGTGAGCTCCCCTACCCTGTTTAGGGCCCCCCCCCCATGACTAAAAGTTGCGAAATGTCTAAACTGAGCATTTGCGGTCCTTTTCTGCGTTACACAAACCCAGTGTTGAAACGGGCGAGTTCGGACAAGGCACCTTTTTGACGTCAGATCGGCAAATGCAGCTCCAGCCCCTCCCTCTGTCTCCGCTCAGCATCCCTGTATATCCCGCCCATAGAGTTTGGACTGTGAATGCGCTACGCAATGCGAAATGCGTTTTTTTATTTGCCTGGAGGCACCTGCGAGTGTTTCTAGGCTCGCAGGTCCCTTACCCGACCCTCTGGACCTCTGAAATACCAGTGGTTTAATTTTATTTTCTGTGTAAATATGCTTTTTTTCATTGCTAACTCTCTCATCTGTCTCTCACGGAAGGGCAGACACAGCGGAGCCAAGCTGCGCTAAGCTGCAGGGGAAACCCGCCCCCCCCGCTCCTCAGCCAATCTCTCTGTCCTTCTCATTTGCAGTGAAGAAGCAACACCCACAATAAAGAATTTTAGACACATATCTAGCCTCATGAAGACTGTCAGAGTCATATCTCATGCACTGAGTGTTGATTTTGAAGAAGGATTCATTTACAGTATTAGGGAACCATTAAGGAGCCATATAAAAGCATCAAGAAGTACCATGTCATGGGATCTTTAAAACTCACAAGAGTAAATTTTACGTAATATAGGACCTTTAACAGGGAGTGTATGATTTTCAGATTTAAAAAATGTGAAATTGAATAGTAGCCTATAACAATACAAAATAGAATTGACAATATACTTTGAACCATATGGCGTTGTAATCTGCAGTGTCACTTTATGGCCAAAGTTCTTTAAGTAAACATTTTCAACAGGACAAGTTTTAAAATACCGTAAAATACCCTCTGCAATTTCAAATCCTGTGTTTGCAACCTGTACGTATGGTTTTTGACAATAAAACTGACTTTGAACTTTAAATATCCCAAGTTGGCATTGTTTTATTACTGTGACGTATAGGCATAACAGATGGACTGACTTAAAGAAGAATTAACGTTTTTTACAAGCTGAGCCTTATTTCGGTAATAAAACAAGTTGTTTTACTCACCCATAGCACTTTGGTGTCATATGGAGCATTTCCGGAGATGTTTTAGATTACCGATCTCCGTAATGTGAGTTCTCGGGGCAAATGTTTGCGGTCTCCAAATAACACAAACTTTAGCACTTTTCAAATCATAGAAGCTCAATGTCTTAGTCTGCACTTTCGTTTGAGTCAAAAGTGGCCTGTAATCCGAGATTTAGCCATAGTTTCGAATAGATGAGGAGGCCAGTGCGCATGTGCGGAGTCACAGCTCATTTCACTCTCAGCTCTCGGGACCCAAACATGAAACGCAAAACTGTAAATTATGGATAAATCTCGGATTACAGGCCACTTTTGACTCAAACGAAAGTGTAGACTAAGACATTGATCTTCTATGATTTGAAAAGTGCTAAAGTTTGTGTTATTTGGAGACCGCAAATATATGCCTCGAGAACTCACGTTACGGATATCGCTAAACTAAAACATCTCCGGAAGTGCTCCATATGACACCAAAGTGCTATGGGTGAGTAAAACAACTTGTTTTATTACCGAAATAAGGCTCAGATTGTAAAAAAAAAAACAAAAACGTTAATTCTCCTTTAAAAGTGTCTTATTTTGACCATTACTATAGACGAAAATATTATAGAAAATATACTAAAAATTTGTCAACATAAAACATTTTCCAAATTCACTTTAAATCCGCGCATTTCTGACTGAAGACGCATGGTTCCTTTAAGCGTACAACAAACGGCATGCTCCACCGCCGTTGCGCGCTCCTCTCTCGCGTCCAGTCTGCGCGCATCCTCTCTCCACCGAGTCCACACGCCACAGCAGATCAGGCAGAGGAGGGAGACAGTTGTTTCACACCGCTACCTCCCCACAGGGACCTCATCTGCCTCATCTCAACCTCACTTCCCCCGACATGCTCCTAAACCACAGGTGAATCCATTTCGCGCGCTCTCCGCTCCGCCCGCAACCACAAATCGCTCAAACCCGCACTTTAAAGCGCACTTCGGCTACTTTATCGTCCGCTTTATCGTCTGCGTCTGCCATGTCGCGGAAGAAGGCAGTGAAAGGCAAAGGGGGCAGCGCCGCCAAGAGCCCCAAAGCGTCTCCGAGCAGCGGGCGAGGGGCCAAGGGTCTCGCCGTGACGGGCTCACCCTCCTCCGGCGTGGTTTACCCGAGCAGACCGTCCATAAGCAACAGCGGGGAGTTTTATGACATCTCCTTTAAGGTAAGAAAAAACAAAACAGAATTTAAGAGATTTATAACGTTAAAGGGATAATGCTTTTTTTAAAAAAAATGTTAATCTGTATGGGTTTCCTTCTAAAAGTTACGTGTGTTGACACCGGCTTACCTCTGATCCTGGTTTCTGGAGCTTTCTGGAGCCCATGTAAGTAGGTCTTCTCTGGAACATGAAATAAAGCTTGTTTTTCTTCTCAAAACAAAACATTTGTTAGAAAGGTGATATATTTGCGTCCGAAACAGTTGTCCACAAAACATCCAGCAGCGTATTTCGCATTTGCGTATTGTCTCTCTCCACTCGTATCACTACGCCCGTGTTAACTCTATCAGCCTGTTCACTTGTAAACTTCGGCGTAGACATCCGCTGAAGGTGAACAGGCTGATAGAGTTAACATGGGCGTAGTGATACGAGTGGAGAGAGACAATACGTGAATGCGAAATACGCTGCTGGATGTTTCGTGGACAACTGTTTGGGACGCAAATATATCACCTTTCTGACAAATGTTTTGTTTTGAGAAGAAAAACAAGCTTTATTTCATGTTCCAGGGAAGTTACCGGACCTACTTACGTGGGCTCCAGAAAGCGAGCCGAACCGGGATCAGCTAAGACTGTCAGAGGTAAGCCGGTGTCAACACACGTAACTTTTAGAAGGAAACCCATACAGATTAACATTAAAAAAACAACACACTATCCCTTTAAACTGACTTTTTATTTGTATTTGATTGTCATATATTATGCAAAATTGATTCTTCTGAGTTCCAAGTTGATGAGGTGATGTTGTTACCTTATCAAAAACATACCTAGAGTTGTGTTCTATTTCATTCCATTCAGACATGTTTGAGTAATCCGTTATTATTAGTCTGTCCACATCTCCAATGCTCAAAATGCTCTGTTCCACCTTGTGATGTCAGTAGGAGTAGAAGTGGTAGTTTTTAAGTTAACAGCTCGCCTACCTTTCACCGTTTGTTTGGTTGCGATTTGCAATTCCAGGGCTGAAGTTATCAAAATTATTCTATTGAAGGTGTTCAGAGTTTAAAAACACAGTGGAGCACTTCCTGTATGACCATATGACATCACAAGGTGGCTCAGAGTGTTTTCAGTTTGAGAGAAGAACCTACAGTAAATAGCCTAAACGTGCAGGGTTTGTGTGTTAAATCTTGTGTGAATGAAACAAAACACAACTCTAGGTATGTGTAGCCTACATTAGAACATAGATTAGAAAATACTGTAATATGGGCCCTTTAAATGGTTGGAAATTTTGTAAAATATTCTGTTAAGTAAAGAAACATTTTTTTATTTTATTTTCTTATAATTTCTTTCATATTGGTTATTTGCCTGTGGTACCAGAAATCCTTTAAAGGTCCCATGACATGGTACTTCTTGATGCTTTTATATGGCTCCTTAATGGTTCCCTAATACTGTAAATGAATCCTTCTTCAAAATCAACACTCAGTGCATGAGAAACAGAGATAAGATGAGAAAGAGTATTTTTCCTCCCTCAGAACAGGTCATAATGGGCGTTGTTGCTTGAATGCAAATGAGGAGAAAAGAGATGGCCAATAGTAGAGGGTGGGGGCGTGGCCAAACTCTCCGCTCTCCGCTGTGCTCTCTGATCCATTTCCGTGTTTTTGCACGGGGGAGAGATTTGAAGCGTTCCATTGAAAAATAAACACATTTCCACAGAAAATAAAATTAAACCACTGCTGTTCAAAGCTCCAGAGGCTCAGATAAAGGACTTCCGAGCCTAGAAACACTCGGACGTGCCTCCAGGCAAATAAAAAAACGCATTTCGCATTGCCTAGCGCACTCGCAGTCCAAACTCTCTGGGCGTGATTTACAGAGACGCTGAGTACAGACAGACGGGGGTGGAACTGCATTTGCATTTCTTTTTTCGATCTGACGTCAATAAGGTGCCTTGTTCAAACTCGCCCGTTTGAGCTCCGATTTTTTGTAACGCAGAAAAGGATCGCAAACTTTTAACCATGGGGGGGGGGGCTAAACAGGGTAGGGGAGCTCACATTAACGTTCAAAAACCTCAGAAAGTGAAAATTTCATGCCATGGGACCTTTAAAAAGTGTTGGTAGCTTGCAAAATTATACACAAAAATCATTAGCCAGTTTATTGAATTACAATACGATATGAACATTTCAAACTTGATTTAAATACTTTCTGGGTGTGCCGTCCATCTCTTGGCAGTCTGCCCCAAGACAGCTGTGGCTCCAGATGTAACGCCACAGTGTGATACAGGGATAATTAGTCTCTTATGTAATAATACAGACACAGTTAATTAGCCATATTTCAGTAATTAATGATAATAAGACACATGGTTAGGACATACAAGGAAAAATACAAAAGGTGAGCAAATATGGATTTTTTTTTTTTTTTTTAGAGCCCATCCGATATTTGGCTTACTGCTTTGACAGTTAACCGATATTTGCTGATACCTGTATTTAGCATTTATTTATTTATTTTTAATTCTGAAAAGGTCCTATATTACGCAAAATTTACTCTTGTGAGCTTGAGCATGTGAGAATGTTATTTCCTTGTCAAAACATACCTGGAGTTATGTTTTGTTTCATTCACACTAGAGTTGGGCGGTATCCAAATTTTGATACCGTTAAACCGTCTCCACATTTTCCCGGGGTATACGGTATTACCGTTGCTAAGGCTAAAAAAAAAACAAACAAAAAAAAACACTTGGTAGCACTACAGTGGAGTCGCCTCGCCAAATGGCAGCTTGCATCTATACCGTTCAGAAACAGAATAGCAAGCATTACATAGGCCTAATGATACTGAAAACATAACAAAACATGTACAAAATTAGTAACTTTTATTAACAAATGTTTAAAGTGCAAATACAGCAGCCAACCGATGGAACGAAATAACAAATTGTCTGTGGGCTAAAGCTAACAAACCAACAGGAATCATTATCAGAAGCAGTGACTTTATAACCAAGTGCTTAACAAAGAACTGAGCAAAACCCGCATGGCAAAGCTGTAACAACACAGTTAAAGGGATATTCCAGGATTTTTGACATGGGGGCTCATTTCCGAGTTAGCCAAGCTTGCTCCTGTCGTTATGTTAGCCTGCTGGTCAAAAGGCATGCACGCTCATAAAGTTGTTGCTAGCCCGTGAACATTCATGTTGAGCACGGAACTGAAAAGACAGCCCCGCATTAATCGTTCATTCCAACAAACAATGCAACAACCCGGTTTTCTGTAGCTGTAGCGGGGGCTAACTCACCGACACTCTCGCGTTCTGCCCTTTCAACATCCATCTCTCTCAACTCTTCATCTGTATATTCCAAGCATCGGGGAGACCTCCAAACGTGGCCATGTCTGGATTGTAGAACTGGGCAGGCTACTGCCCTGCTACTGTACTGTACTCTACGGCTAACGACGACAGCTGAAGGTAAACAAATATCAGCTGGAAACCTAACTGCAAGGTGATATCACTCCGCCCATGCCTAGCTAGATCGGGGGAAAAACGCGCTGTTGCATAAGGACATAAATCCTTTAAATTACAAGGTTGATTATATTTCTAAAATTGTTCCATCAACACAGACATTTGCATCGACAGTCTGGCGTTATAGTTGACTTGTTTTGGGTGCACTATGGAGTGGGTAACCCTGATTAAAATCAGGCTACCATTTACCATTGACTTGCGCTAGCCTAGCAACTGAAAACTCTGCAGCTGGAAGGACTGCATGAAATTCGCTAAAAAGTGTCTCCACATCTCTGCAGCACTCTGGCTAACTCGGACATGAGCCCCCATGTCAAAAATCCTGGAATATCCCTTTAAATTAATTATAGTTAATATTATATTAGGGCAAGATTTATTTTTTTTTAAATGACGGTAATGAATCTGATACCGTTGCTATTTTTAGATACCGCAGTATACCGTATTACCGTATTACCGCCCAACCCTAATTCACACACATTTGATCATTCCTCAACAGTTCTTAACAGTCTGTTTACATCTCCAAACCTCAAAAAGCTCCGTTCCACATTGTGATGTCATGAAACTGTAGTTTTCAAGTAAACAGCTCCTCTTACCTCTCCTACTCTTCAGTAGAGATTTGCAATTCCAGGGTTGAAATCATCCAAATGATTCTAGTGAAGGTGTTTGGAGTTTAAAAACACAGTGGAGCACTTATTATAAAAGCAGGTTAAACAGTAAAAGTATTTAATTTGTTTGAAAAAGTCCATTAAAAGTGTGTATACCAACTCAGATTCTTTTCCTATATTACACAAAATTGACTCTTGTGAGCTTTAAGTCATGTTATAATGTTACTTACTTCCTGTTTTGTTTCATTCATATGTTTGAATAACACTTAATTATTAGTCTGTCTAGTGCTCTGTTCCACCTTGTGATGTCATGAAGTGGTAGTTTTCAAGTTAACAGCTCCTTTTATCTTAGACAAAGCAGGCCTGAAATCAGCCAAATGATTCTAGTGAAGGTGTGTGGAGTTTAAAAACACAGTGTAGCACTTCCCGTATTAACACATGACATCACAAGGTGGAACAGAGCGTTTTCTGTTTGAGGGAAGAATTCAGTCTAAATAAGCAGGATTTGCACATTGAGCATGTGTGAATGAAAAAAAAAACAAAAAAACCCCACCAACTCCAGGTCTGTTTGTGATGAGGAAACAACATTTTAACAGAGATTAAAAAAAATACCGTAATATGTAGGGATGCACCGATGTGAAAATTTTTGGCCGATACGATACCCAATATTAATTTTGCTGATATCGGCTGATACCGATATTAGCCGCTACTGATATTTATTTATTTTAAATTCTGAGATAACATTTTATACAGACTGAAAATCCTGCTAAATGAATTTTTGAATGTCTTTTATTTTCAAAACATGTTTTGATTTTTTTTTTTCTTTTTTTTTTTATAGTGTAACATTGTGTTCTGCTTCCTGATTGGCTAAGGGACCTTTGCCAGACCAGGACTAAACGTGGACTAAACCAGGTCTAGACCAGGTCTAAACAAGGTCTAAACCTGGACTGGACCAGGACTAAACCTGGACTAAACCAGGACTGGACCAGGTCTCGACCTGAAGTAAACCAGGACTAGACCAGGTCTAAACCCGGATTAAACCACGGGTCTATTTGCGGGTCTATTTCCTGGTTTGCTATTAGCAGCAGCAGCTTCACCGGTGTACCCTGAGCCTTTACAACCGAACAGAGGCGAGTGAGTTTGTGGAAATGCAGCCGGCATATGGAGCCCTCTGTAAACGATCTCTATCTGTTCTCTTCCTGCCTGATTTGCTCTTAGTCGTGTTTTTGAGTCACGGCTGAGGCTAGCAGCGACGCGGTCCCGAGGGGAGGTCCGAGCACATCAAACCTCGGCATGAACGAACGCATGCAAGAGCCCGTGGTGGTTTAATCCTGGGTTAGACCTGGTCTAGAGGAGGCACGGTTTGGGCACGGGTCTCGTGCTCGCACTATCACGTATTTGAGCACGATGAGCATTACGTGTCCGCACGCACACTTCTCCGCCCTCCCCATTCCCCCCACGCTTCACTATTAATACATTTTGTTGAAAATCTACAGAAGTTTGAGTGTTTAAACGAGAGAGAAATGTGAGAAAACGTTAATTCGAGGGATTACTGTACTGACAAACATCGGCCGTTAATATCGGCCCACTTTTACACATCGGGCCGATACCGATATGTTAAATTTTTGCCAATATCTGCCGATACCGATGTTAATGCTGATATATCGTGCATCCCTAGTAATATGGGCCTTTTAAACTTGAGTATTAGCTGTTATGTGGAAAAAATGAAAATGCAACAAAATGGTATGATGAAATATGTCTCTTTTTGTATTTCTGTAAAAATATCAAACTATTACATAAGTTTGCACACTGCTGTAACCGTACCTCTGTGTTAGCTTGTATTGACTTTACTCAAACCTTTTACAGATAAGTTTGGATTTTTGTTTTCCATGCCTGCTACTTCTGACAACTTCCCACCGAGGCATGCTATCTGACAACTCGTCGAAATAAAGCAGCCCTGGACTTTTCACAGTGTAAATCTTCTAACTCTTTATGTGTTGTCTCAGGTGATGCTGGTGGGAGATTCCGGAGTGGGGAAGACATGTTTGCTGGTTCGCTTCAAAGACGGAGCCTTTCTTGCCGGAAGCTTTATCTCCACCGTGGGCATCGACTTCAGGGTAAGAACGCGGGCAGTAAAAGCGCTCTACCTGATTTTTTTTTACCTGACTGTCTTAAAAGAACGGTTTGCAGTGATCATGAATTCTGAGCAGTCTTATGAATCGCCCTGATGAGTTTATAAGAACCAAACGCCCTTTACAGTAGACCTTTTAGACACCGGTACATTTAAAAGTGCACTGTGTAAATTCCACCTGCTTGTTTCATTCAAGCAAACAAGTCACTGTAATTTTGATAATTTTCTGGCAGTATAAATTTGCTTGTCAGTCCAGTACCTCCAGACTGAAAATTACTTGGATGGCAGATGAATTGTCTTGATTTCAAAAGCATTATTTAAAAAAATGACTACCTTTGAAACCTTTTCTACCACAGATCTGACCTGTAACTTGGCCTGATAGAGTCACTGGCTTGTCTCCTTGGTAATAGATTTTAAAGTTTCATGCCAGACCCAGCATTAACATCTCCATGGCGACAAGCAGGTGGTGGACCTTCCACCAGAAAAGTGACATAGATGCCCACGTTTAAAGTAAAAAAATTCAAAATATTCATAATCAAAATTGTAACCTTAGAGCAGGGGTCGGCAACCCGCGGCTCCGGAGCCGCTCTTTGATCTCTTTGATCCCTCTGATGCGGCTCAGTACACCGGTCCCTCGTTTATCATGGGGGTTACGTTGTAGACATAACCCACGATAGGCAAAATCCGTGAAGTAGTCAGTTTTATATTGCGTGTATAAATATGCGTGTATTTCACAGTTCCTCTGACCGAGGTGCCTGGCACCGCTGCGCTGTTGCGGGTTTTGTTGGGGAGAAAACTTGCAAACATACAGCACTTCAGAGCAGTGACAGACTGGGATCATCGGCCCTGGCAATTTACACCTACAAGCGGCCCCGTAGTCTGTGGGAGAGGGGTTCTACAGCTCTGCACCAAACACAGAACTGTAGTGAGAACGCATCCGTGCGCTCTCAGGACTGGTTCTGCCGCCTGGACTCCAGGTTCCACCAATTCGTTATGCGCAAACACTGCCACTACTTCCCGATGCGCCTTGACCACCCGGAGAAGTGTGCGCGCGGTCAAATCCGTAATAGAGCACGGCCTCGGCCCTTCTGGCATGTGCTCAAATGCCAGACTGCTCAGTCTTCAGAGTCACACTGCTCGTGATCGAACATTTAAATAAATTTGGCAAACTGACCGCATTCTGTACAGGAGACACGGAGGAGAATGACTGACAAAGACAAATGTCTACAGTCCTTTAGCCAATCAGGATGCAGAACACAATACGCGTTGATACACTATTAAAAAAAATCAGCGAAACAGCGAGGGACCACTGTATTTAATCAAAATGTATTTTATTTTAGTTCGTTCATATTCAAAATGTAATTCTATGTCAGAAAGGTAAAAAAAAAAAAAGCCATTATATGCAGTGTTATTTCATTTTAAATTTCAAAAGGGTTTTGCGGCTCCCAGTGTTTTCTTTACTGTGTGAAACGGGTTCAAATGACTCTTTGAGTGGTAAAGGTTGCCGACCCCTGCCTTAGAGCATGTAACTATTTGTTAAATAACACAACAGTTCTTCAAACCTCACTTAAATACGGACCTGGAGTTATGTTTTATTTCATTCACACATCTTTAACACACAAACCCTGCATATTTAGGCTGAGTTCTCTCAAGTAGAAAACACTCTGTTCCACCTTGTGCTTGTGATGACATGTGGTAATACAGGAAGTGCTCCACTGTCTTTTTAATCTGCATGCACCTTCACTAGAATCATTTGGATCAATTCAGCTCTAGACCTAAAGGTCAACCGGTAGTTGTTTGTTAACCAACACTCTGGTTGTTCAAACCTCACTTGAGTACATAACTGTGTCCCTGGGCAAAGCTCTTCACCTTATCTACTCCAGGACCAGTGACAGGTGGCTTATCACGCAGATTCTTGCAAAAATACAAAATCTGTCAAACAACATGTAACTAGTCTGAGATAGTTGCTTTGGCAATCATGATCAAATAAAGAAAGAGATTAAAAATGGAAATAAAAGACACCGATCATGCCTTCAATAACATTTGGTCATTTGGTGTAACTAACAACACAGTGTGGTTTACTGTTGGAAAAAACATAATAGAGAATTCATGAATAATAGTGCCCATTACTGTGCAGTGTAATGAGTTTGGTGTAGTGCTGTCAGGTGATTAAAAAAATCAATCTAATTAATTACAGGATTTGTAATTAATTAATCTAATTAATCACATTTTAAGAGAGAGAGACTGAGAGGGAGACATAGGGAGCGAGAGAGAGGGAGAGATAGAGAGAAAGAGAGAAAGAGAGAGATTGTGAGTGAGTGAGCGAGCGAACGAATGAACCCACTTTGCGATTGAGTTTGTCAGTTTTCAAGTGTTCGCTTTGTTCATTCATTTCCCAAATTCGGCGAGCGTGGTTTGGTGGTTTGGTGAAGTGCGCTCTATCACCGGTAACGATGGAACTTGTCTGGACGTGTTTATCGTTCAAATGATCCGTCAGGCTGGAGCAGCTTCGGTGATCGGAAAATTCTTTTTGACAAAAGCTACAAATCACCGTGTTCTTGTTGATAGTCCCGTCTTTGTTCTTTTTATAAATAAACTTGCCGTTCAAAGGCCCTGGCAGTGATGTGCTCACCGCACACCAAATTTAAAATGCGCGCTCATGAATTGCCACTCATAATTAATTTTTATAACGCGTTAATTTGCAGTGTAATTAATTAATCTAATTAACGTTAAAGGGACAGTGTGTAAGATTTTTACCCGTTAATTACCGAAATTGAAGATACCCATTCAAAAATAGAGTGTTTTCCAAGCATTTTCACTACCATCATGAAATCAAAGTATTCTGTTGGACTTAGATATACCTGCATAAAAGGGGGATCTTCCCCATGTAGAGGCAGCCATTTTGATTACGAGAGCCGCAGAAGGACATTTGGGCTCCACCTTCTCCTTCGGCAAGGCTCGTGGAGATAGTACGCGTTTGGATAAACAATGACAAGCATGTTGCCGGATGAGATGTCTTAATGGATCTAACACGTGTTTTGGACTAAATTGTTTTACTGGATTTTATTTGCTGGATCCTTACGGACAAATTGAGACCAAGCTTATGGTGAAATACTGAGTTTGACCTGTCCAGAGCCTTCCAGGTAAGCAAAGTAACAAACCTCATTTTGTGCTTTTCCGTATAAAAGCCCCATGTGCTCGGGGAGTGATTGTTGTGCCGGGAAATGAATTGCATAGTCAAAAAGAGGAGACTGTAAGGTTTCATTTGATGTGTAGATTGTCATGGTACACGATCGGGAATGTGTGCTCTCATGCGAAAAGAAAAAAAAAAAAAACAGTGAACGGGACCGCGTTTTATTTATACAGTAGCGCCGGGTGCGCTTCACGCGTTCGTGCGCGGGTACGCGAGCTGTCCGCGTTACGGCGCGCCCGGGTGACCCTCGAGGTCTGCCGTAGCTAAAACAGGAAGCGCAATAGCCACCATCCACCTATGCGCCACGAATCCTACACACTGTACCTTTAAACTGACAGCCCTAGTCTGGTGAATTACAATTCAGTGGGAGGTCGTCTGTCACAGTTTTGCCTATTGTTTACATGTTATCCCCAGTCCAGCTCCATTTTTTTAGGCTGATCCAGTCCATCTTTTGCTTCCTCCCTGTTTTTCCTGCAGCTTCCACTCATTCCCCACTCATCCCAGAGTCATCTATATAAACTCCCTCTGCCCAGTCAGTTTTTGCTAGATTGTCGACTAGTCAAGAGACTCTCAAGCTCTGTATCTGAAACTCTGAATCTGAAATCTGTTTGCAATTTGTGCAATTCTGCATTACTCCCTGTTTGAAGAATCTTATTCCCAGCCTGTTCTCCAATTAGAGTATTTCACAGTTATGGAGGATATTTATTTGTCATTATAATATTTTATCTTCCTTTGTTGTTTATCAGCCTGATTTGCCATATTAAGCTCTACCCATTGAAGGGCACTTTCTGCTGAACTGAAGCAAGACCTTTGTTTGCATTTGTACGTGGGTGTACCTGGGTGTTCACCTCAACAATAAACTGGACTGGTCCCATAACACTGATGCCCTGTACAAGAAGGGCCAAACTCGCCTCCACCTCCTGAGGAGACTGAGGTCCTTTGGAGTGTGCAGGCCTCTGCTCAAGACTTTTTATGACTCTGTGGTGGCCTCTGCTCTCCTCTACGCTGTCGTCTGCTGGGCCCCGAGCAGCACAGAACGGGACAGGAATACTTAATAAGCTGGTCAGCAGGGCCAGCTCTGTCCTGGGCTGTCCTCTGAACTCTGTAGAGGAGGTGGCTGAGAGGAGGGTGCTGGCCAAATTCACGTCCATCATGGACGACACCTCTCACCCTCTGCACCGGACTGTAGAGGAGCTGAGCAGCTCCTTCAGCAGCCGACTGAGGCACCCCCAGTGCAAGAAGGAGCGCTCCCGCAGATCCTTCATCCACACAGCCATCAGACTGTATAACTCCACTATATAGTCCAAACGTGCAATATTTGTTCCATACTCTCCTAGTTTCTGTTATTATTATTATTATTATTATTATTATTATTATTTTATTTTATTCTTGCCTGCATGCACTTTCTTTCTTGTTCAAACTGTCTGCCTGGAGCTACTGTGGCAAGTAAATTTCTTCTATATGAGATCAATAAAGTCTTATCTTATTTAACTGCATTCTTTTGTGTTGCATTTGAGTCCAAGTTGCCTGCGTGATACCGTCTTTTAATAGGAGGTATACACCGTGCTGTGTATCTCTACTCATGGACTCTGGAAACGTAGATGTGATGTTCCTCACTTGGCTGGTGTTGTAGAAGTTTTGAGCTTGTCCAAGAAAGGGCGGAAGTAAAAGGCTGGAGACCAATTGGATGTTTTAAGCGGGAGAAGTTTATTTACCATCAATAATACGGGCCCCGGGAGACTTGAAAAATCAACATAATATGATTTCCAAAGTGAACATGGTATGATCTGTGAGTGTTCAAGCCCCTTGACTATAATTCCAAAAGAGGATGTTTATGAAGCTGTGTGGTGAGACTATGAAGGCCAATAGGCACCGGTCAGACAGCAATATGCCATAGTTTAGATAATGGTATGCCAAGGGAAGATGAGATGTACGTGGAGGATAAATTATTTAAATTCTCTTACAGCTGCTACATATTTGTATTCATACTTTGCAGTGAAGTCACGATGGGGTTGTTCTACATATATCTGTAGGGTGGAATGTTCAGAAGTTACTGTGCCATGGAGACCCAATGCACAGATTATCAGTTACTGTCAAATCATTTTGAAGATGGTCTGAAAACTCAAGAAAAAAACAAAAAAAACAAAATGGATTTAAACAACACATTTTGATCAAACACTCTGTTCCACCTTGTGATGTTATTCAGGATGTGCTTTTTAAACTCTGCACACCTTCACTAGAATTCATTGGATCATTTTAGGCCTGAAATTGCCTAAATCTCCACTTAAGTAAAGGTAAAAGGTCAACTATCAAATAAGTTCTAAGATGGTCTGAAAATGCAAGAAAAAATACTAAATGGATTTAGACAGCACATTTTCAATCTGTGATCAATAGGAGGGTTTGTGGTCCTGTTTGGTTTGATTTTGACTGTAGTTTTATGCATGAGAGACTTGTTAAGAGCACAAATTAGCTCATCTGTTGTAATTTCATGTCAGCTCTTTCTGGTCAGATTGCGTTAAAACAAAGCTCAAGACAGAGCAGAGCCTCTAGTTAGCATACCTCCAGGGAATGTTGATGACATCGGCTGCAAAGTATCAATGAATATGTCTCGAGTTATTTGTTGTTTGGTTGTCTGGGTGGAAACGGCATGGATGTAATGTTTGTTTGTTTTCACTTGTGAAGTTCCTATTGTTAGCATAGGAAGAAATCAACAGTAAAAGTGGTCAAATTGAACAGATCGCTAAGTTAATTAAACATGCATGGACGTCTAAAAGTAGTTTAGTAGAAATCAGACATTCCAAAGATAAAAAAAAAAAATGCTGTTAACTTAAACTACCGCTTCATGACATCATAAGATCACAAGAGTCAATTTTGTGTAATTATGGCATGTTTTTGTCAGTCAAAAAGTGTTAGAAAATATCCAATGAGGTTCTATAAAACTTTTGAACACCATATTTGGGATTTTGAAACATGCACTTTATTCTCCCAGGCTTAGTCAGTCCTCTGAGACACATTTGACGCAGACTGGATGTGGCGTTTGTTTTGGATGTGATCACAGCTCGTTCGAACTCATCACAGAGCTCTATTTTTGTCTCCATTGCTTCAGATACTTGGGTGAAAATACTGTTTGATTTCGCCTCCGACACTTGATTTGCATCTCGACTAAACTGACGGCCCATTTTCCGGTATTATTGCTCGGGGCAGAGTTGGGAATCAAAGTCTGTCTCACACTTTGAACACCTTGTTGGTTGCACATCCTCTTCCGAGTAAGTTGCAGCTAGATCTCGATGCTTTATGAAAACATCAACTTTTAGTGACACATATACTATGGAAAAACATCTACATGATTTTATGAAACAGCACAAGTATGCAACTGGAAACCCTCTGCTTTCATGAGAGAATTTGATCAATCCAAGGGTAGCTTATTTTATCCTTTATTTTAATCCATTCATCAAAATGACTATAACAAAATTATGGAGGCAAAAACCCCCAAAACAAATGACACACATTATTTATCTGAGACTGTGCCCTCACCAGCACGTGTTGTCAAAGCGAAAGGACTTCATTTTTCACCACATGCAGAGATCCATGGATGTTTTTTTCAGGTCCAGTCTTTTAGTCTGACTAACATTAGGTATATTCCACAGAGTCAGAGCCATTTATGTTGAACTTTGTGCCTGTTTTTGTTTTGTGTGGATAGAACCAGAAATTACAGATAGTTAACAAAACCATTTTGACAACAAATCCAACCATATTGAAAGGCAAAATCAACCCTTCTATATGACCTGTCCTCAACCTCAAACCTAATCTACAGGGATTCTAGAATGTCACATGAAAGCAACCTATTGCACAAGTGCCTGTTGGATTTTGTGAAATGAACTGTTTGTTTTTCCTCGATCCATGGAGACTGTGCAGGAGGCTAGCTAAGGAGATAGCTATGGAGATGCTACAGGCTTTTTACACCATATGTGGTAGAAGACCTTCCACGGGAACTACTCCAAGACCTTCCAGAGGAAACACTTTGAGGGAATGAACCATTTTATCACCAAATTAAACACCAGAACGGAGTAAGGAGGAGGCCTTTCCTGTTCCTGTGTCCCACTGGACACTGCTGTGATGCTGCAGGACACAGAGGAGGGACACTTTTGGCTCATCCACAGGGTCTGCTGACCCTCTCTGACCAGTCCTCCTGTTAAACTGACCTGAGGCCTTTGATTGAGACACAAAGTCGACTGAAAAGTGCAGTGGAAATGTTGCTGCAGCAAAACTTGAATTTCCCTCTGCATCAATAAAGTATATCTCTCTCTGTGTTGTCAAGGTCATATACATGTCACGTCACTTGGCATATGTTTCCCTCCCATATTGTCTTTAGTGAGGATTTAGGTCGTTTTCACACCTGCCTTGTTTGGTTCATTTAAAACGAACCAGAGTTTATTTGCTCCTTTGATTCGGACCTTTTGGGCTGGTGTGAATAAAAACCCAAAATCTCAATCCGGAGCAAACAAGCGAGCCAAGACTGCTTAAAAAGCTCGGTCTCGGCACGGTTCCATTCAAATCCTGGTGCGGTTCGTTTGAGGTGAGAATGCAGACCAGACTCGATCCGACACAAACGAGCTCCCGTCGTATGTCGAGCATTATGGGAAACCGAGGCTTACGAAACAAAACAAAACTTAACGAGGCTTACTTACATTTTGCGTGAAGAACAAGAGTCACAACTTGCTGTGCACACATGAGCGCTGTCCTCCGTAGCCGTCTTGTCCTGTGTTTTCGTCGTTTGGAAATTGATTTTAAAATAGTGTAAACCTCACGATGCTGCTCAAACATTTGGTCGAACTGTAAAAACTGAGCAAACCATATCGCTAAGGTTAGATTGAAAACAGCACGTAACACCATGATTCTCCTCCTTCCGTGTTTGGACACGGCGTTTTGACACGGCTCATTTCTGTCCAATGGCTGAGCGACCTCAGAACACGTGGTTTTGTTTATAGATGTTGGTCTACTTAGAAAAAAAGTACAGTGTGAAAGCGAACCGCACCAAAAAAAATAAAAAATAAATAAAGGTCCGGACCAAAGCAAGTGAACTATTGGACTTTCCTGGTGTGAAAACGACCTTATTTGCCAGCTGAGAATATCCCACAGGTAGAGTTCACTCCCTTTTCACAGTGTGGGCTCTGAGGCTGCAAAACACACACACGCACACACACACACGGTGAATGATTAAACCAGCCTCCGGTCCACAGAGTTCTGACTGTGGCCTCTTTCCTCACTGTGGGATACTGATGACTTTCCTCATAGTCACTGTGCATTGGTCTGTGCTGGACTTCTGGACATACAGTACACGACTACATATCTGTTCCTGTTCTTACTGAAAATGACTTATTTTATTTACTTATTTATGAGACATTGCAGTCCTTCATTTGTCCAGGAGTGGTTCAGTGCAGAGAAGGTTTCATCGGTGGTCATCTGGACATTCTTTTTGCCATTTCAGCTCCATCCAGAAGCCATTTTCAATTGATGGAACTGGTTTGAAGCACTGAAGATTTATCTTACAATGCCCCCCCTTCAGTGTTTACAGCTAACATCAATGCCAGCTAGTAGGGCTGAAAGATCTATCGTTTTAGCTGGAAAATCGCGATCTCAGACCACTAAAGTCGCTTAAATTGTTAAATATCGTTAAAGTTTTTTGCAGTGCTCCTAACTGACCCAGGTTTTGTTTCATCAACTATTTCACACGTATGCCACCTCCCTGCCATGCTGCTAAACCCACCGATCAGAAGCGGCAAGCTGCGTGTGGACAGGTTGGTGAGGCCAGTGTTAGCTGCTCCGCTCCGAGTGATCCCTCAAACCAAATACGCCGTGTAGCCCCGTGCGGTCTGGGGAGTCACGAGCTGGTGAAGCCGGTGTTAGCCCCTGTTTAATCAATGTCCGTAATCCGTCACTCGAATTCATGGCGAGAAAGTCCGGAGAAATGGACCAAATAGACTACAATTACAGCTTCTTTTGCTAGTGTAACTCCGTATGACAGAAACAGCTGAAGACACCAGGAGATAACAACTGCCATAACACACGACATTGCCAAGGAAATGGTGCCTGTACAGGGTCACCAAAAGAGTCATTTAAAAGTCTCCTCCGCACGGTGGATAAGAGGTATATGATTCCCCTCTATTGTTAGCTGACAAACTGTTAGCATAAGGCTAGTTTAACATTACAAATGCTATAGAAAGGCTACCACGATTAGCATTGCTATATTTAGCATTGCTTTATTTAAGTTTAAGTTGCGCTGTATTGTATACGTTTGTTATAAAATACAACAATCAAGCTCCCTTGAGCCATAAAAGACTGACCTTGCACCACTTTAAAATACTTTTTTTGTTCTACTTAAGACACAGATGCTCTTTTAGTTCTTTAGTTGTAATAACTGCAGTTGCTCAAGCGCTCAATGTAGCCTATGTACAGCATGTTTCTTTTTAATAAATAGGACTACATTTGAAATCAATTATTGACTTTAGTTTTCATTCTTGCATTACAGTTTAGTGGAGTTTAGTGTTTGAATGGTATGATGTAAGTTTCTGTGATGTTTGCAAATGTTCATGTGCACTGAAACTTAATATGAAAAAAATTGTGGATGAAATCAAAATTGCAATATCTACCAGAAAAATCGCAGTTAATTTTTTTCTTAAAATCGTTAAGCCCTACCAGCTAGATGTTATCATCAAATGAAAATGACTTCTAAATGGAACCCGAAAAGTCTACTCTTATTTAAAACATAAATTGCTGGTTTTCAGATTCTCCAATTTGATATTGTCGCACTACCAGATGAGATGGTAGTGTATTAAAACTGTTTCCTAAAAAGTACAAGGATTTTGTTAAGGATTTTTTGGTACCTGATGTTCACACCACCAAAGTAGAAAGTTGCTATTTATTGTTCTCACAAACACTGAATGAGTTCACCACGTGCCTTTAGAACGCTTCAGAGCTTTTTCAGGCAGCAAACTTAAACTGGCGTGAACTGCACAAGCAATAAAAGTAATTCATTATTAGCTGTAGGTAATGTGCAATGATAATATTTTGCCATTAAGTGCTGCTTTTGAATTGCTGTTTTGGGGAAAACCATAAAAAATTGAAAAAAAAGGGAGAAAAAGTCTGGTATTTCAGCTTTGACTCTTTAAAGGCAAATTAACGTTTTTTTTTACAATCTGAGCCTTCTTTCGGCAATAAAACAAGTAGTTTTACTCACCCATAGCATTTTTCTGTCAATTGGAGCAGTATCGCAGAACTTATGTTGAGCCGTTCTGTTCTAGTAATGATCCCGTATCCTTAACATGGTGCTGTATCATTTGCTCGGGGCATTACTTTGCGGTCTCCAAATAACACAAACTTTAGCACTTTTCAAATCATAGAAGCCCGATGTCTTAATGAAAAATTTCGTTTGAAGCAAAAGTGGCCTGTAATCCGAGATTTATCCATAGTTTCGAGTAGATGAGGACGCCAGTGCGCATGCGCGGACTGCTCCGGGGACCCAAACATGAAACGCAAAGCTGAAAACTATGGATAAACCTCGGATTCCAGGCCACTTTTGCTTCAAACGAAATTTTTCATTAAGACATCGGGCTTCTATGATTTGAAAAGTGCTAAAGTTTGTGTTATTTGGAGACCGCAAAGTAATGCCCCGAATACAAATGCTAACAAATGCTAACAGAAACGCCACAACATAACTTTCTTCAAACAGCTCCAAATGACACGAACGTGATATGGGTGAGTCAAACGACTTGTTTTATTACCGAAAGAAGGCTCAGATTGTAAAATAACGTTACTTTGCCTTTAAACCATGTTCTAAAGAGCCCATATTACACTATGTTCTAATCTATGTTTTAATGTTGTTTCTTCACCTGGAGTTGTGTTTGATTTCATTCACACGTGTTCTTGACTTTTTCTCTCAAAACCTCAGTTCCACTTTGTGATGTCATGTGGTAATATAGGGAGTGATCCACTGTGTTTTTAAACTCCATGCACTTATACTGCCTTGTTAATGCCAGTCTCTACTGAACGAAAGATAAAAGTGTGCTTTTAACTTAAACTACCTTGTCATGACATCAGCAGGTGGAACAGGGCATTTTGAGCTTTGGTAACACAACTCCACATATGTTTTCGAGGAGGTAGCAACATTATAGCATGGCTTAAAGCTCAAGAGAATCCATTTTGTGTAATATTTGACCTTTTAAAATAGCTGTTTATGATGTAATTATTTTTAATATTATTAAACGTAGAATGAGCTCCACCTGTAATTCTGCGTAGACATGTAGTAGTGTAGATTTGACACTTGCAGATCCACGTGTGTGAGTCCACAGCCTGCTTCCTCCTGGGCTCAGAATAATCAGTTAGCAGACAGAGCAGTGCTGGCTCCAGATGGACCCTATTGATCCGGGGACATTTCTTTGAGTCGCATTGAATCTCAATTTACCACTGAACACTGTAGCGGAGTTCAGGGAATTCCATTGAGCTTTCTTTAACATCAGATCTTTATGTTATCCACGTGCACTTGACTTAATGGGGACAACACTGGTAGTCATGGAAACAATGCGTGTCTATTTGTGTGTGTGTGTGTGTGTGTGTATATAAATATATATACGGTATATATATATGGTATATATATATATGGTAGAGGACCCGAGCTGGATGAGAGTGAGAGACCAACCACCGTGGAAGGTGAGGAGCACATTTTATATATATATATATATATATATATATTAGGGATGCACCGATGTGAAAATTTTAGCCGATACCGATATCCGATATTAATGTTTATTAATATATATATTTTTTAATTCTGAGATAACATTTTATACAGACTAAAAATCATGCAAAATGAATTTTTGAACGTCTTTTATTTTCAAAACGTGTTTTGACTCCATAAAGCTTAACTTATTTTATTCACAAAACCCCTGTGAGAAAGTTTACATTAAAAAAAACCCCACAAGGATGATAAATCGCCATATCACTCTTAATCTGCATTTCACATGGCTCCCATATCACCACATATACTTCAGGTTTGGGGGCCATTTTGTGTATTGCCAAGAAACACATTTTGTCAAATTACAATAAACTTAAACATGGACAGATACAAGATAAACACGTTTTATAACCAAGATCCCTGTACAGCTTGACCTTATTAAAGGTCCCATGGCATGAAATTTTCACTTTCTGAGGTTGTTGAACGTTAATGTGAGCTCCCCTACCCTGTTTAGGGCCCCCCCATGGCTAAAAGTTGCGAAATGTGTAAACTGAGCAATTGCGATCCTTTTCCGCGTTTGAAAAAAAGACAGCCCAAACGGGCGATTCTGAACAAGGGAAGTTTCTGACGTCACACTCGCGGAAAGGTTTCCACCCCCCGTCTGGATGTCTACCCACCATCTCTGGAAATCACGCCCAGAGAATTTGGACCACAAACGAGCTATGGAATGCGAGATGCGTTTTTTTATTCGCCTGGAGACACGTGAGAGTGTTTCCAGGCTCGGAAGTCCTTTATCTGAGCCTCCGAACCTCTGAAACAGCAGTGGTTTATTTTTATTTTCTGTGGAAATGTGTTTTTTTGATGGAACGTGTCTCATATCTTCCTCCGCGCTTAAAACACGGAAGTGGGGCCAGCAGCGCACAGCGCACCGCTAATCCAGGAAAAAGCGGAGCATTTGGCCACACCCCCACCCGCTGCACTGGCCTGTCTCTGCCTTCCTCATTTGCATTCAAGCAACAACGCCCAGAATAAAGCGTTTCAGAGACATATTTATGACCCTGACTGTGTTCATGGGTCTTTCTCATGCACTGAGTCTTGATTTTGAAGAAGGATTCATTTACAGTATTAGGGAACCATTAAGGCGCCATATAAAAGCATCAAGAAGTACCATGTCATGGGATCTTTAAAGGTCCCATGGCATGAAATTTTCACTTTCTGAGGTTTTTGAACGTTAATGTGAGCTACCCTACCCTGTTTAGGCCCCCCCATGGCTAAAAGTTGCGAAATGTCTAAACTGAGCATTTGCGGTCCTTTTCTGTGTTACACAAACCCAGTTTTGAAACGGGCGAGTTCAGACAAGGCACCTTATTGACGTCAGATCGGCAAATGCAGCTCCAGCCCCTCCCTCTGTCTCCGCTCAGCGTCCCTGTATATCCCGCCCATAGGGGATTGCCTGGAGGCACCTGCGAGTGTTTCTAGGCTCGCAGGTCCCTTACCCGACCCTCTGGACCTCTGAAATACCAGTGGTTTAATTTTATTTTCTGTGTAAATATGCTTTTTTTCATTGCTAACTCTCTCATCTGTCTCTCACGGAAGAGCAGACACAGCGGAGCCGAGCTGCGCTAAGCTGCGGGGGAAACCCACCCCCCCGCTCCTTAGCCAATCTCTCTGTCCTTCTCATTTGCAGTGAAGAAGCAACACCCACAATAAAGAATTTTAGACACATATCTAGCCTCATGAAGACTGTCAGAGTCATATCTCATGCAGTGAGTGTTGATTTTGAAGAAGGATTCATTTACAGTATTAGGGAACCATTAAGGAGCCATATAAAAGCATCAAGAAGTACCATGTCATGGGACCTTTAAGGACAGCTCCCAGTGCTCTGCCTGAAGCGTGATAGAACTTTTACTTGTTTTTCAAAGCAAGGTATTTATAGTACTGACAAATATCGGTCGTTACTATCGGCCCAGATTTACATATCGGACTGATATCGATATGTTAAAAATTTGGCAATATCGGCCGATACTGATGTTAATGCTAATATCGTGCATGCCTAATATATATAATAAAAGAGTAATATAGGACTTCTAATCTAGCCTTAATTAGAACACGCACACACTAGTAAACACTAACACTATGTTACCTGTGTGCTTGGATTAGAATGACATGGCTTTCATTCCTGCTCTGGTTTATCTCCTGCACACGTGTCTGTTGGTAGATGGTCTGTCTCTATCTGCACTCTTTATGATCAACAGAGCCTGACCATTTGGAACACAACACTTGTGTGTCACCAGGGTCAAGAAGCAGACAGAATGCAGAGCAGATTTCCCTCTTCACCTTTAGAAGTAATTAGTTTTTTGCATGCATAAACATTGTTAGCAACTAATGCCAGCTAGAGTTGGAGATATATTGAAAAATGTCTATAATTAAAATTATTTAAAAATGTCCTCAAAGTATTGCCTGACTAATACGTTTTTTCCACATAAAATATCTATTAAACAATGAGGCATAGTGAATCCTTCAGTGATCTACTTATGTGAGTTTACAAATTAAACAAAAGTGTGAAGGAGCGAGGACAACAGGAGACGAGGCTTATGTCTCTGTTCACAGTCCTCAATGAAAGTGAGCACGGATTCAACAAGAGTTTTGGAGCATACAGGGGGTCCTCGGGTTACGACGGTCTCGGGTTACGACGTTTCGTGGTTACGACGTTTCGTGGTTACGAACGCGCCCCCATTAAAAAAAATATGTATATATTACGCGTCATTCCGTCTTACGCGGTTTAGCGTGGTAAGAGATGTAAACAAACGCGAACGGCGCGCGGCGCACGGCGGAAGAATACGCTCTCTTGTGGTTGTAGGGCGGAGAAGACGGCCTCGTGTGTGTGCCCAATGTGGGCGGAAGTACCTGATGTGGGCTCTGATCTGCTCCTATGAAAGCGACAGTGATAACCAAGCAGCGTAGTGGTCTAATTATTGAGATGGAAAGGTTATTGGTGCTTTGGTTGGAAGATCAAAGGCAAAATCCGGCTTACGACGAAACTCGGGTTACGACGCGTCTTAAGAACGGATCAACGTCGTAACCCGAGGACCCCCTGTAGTTCATTCACTTTTTCCTCTCCCCTCTAATCTCCGTGCACAACACAGAGCTTGCAAACATAAATTGATGCATGTGTGCATACTTAGACTTAGACTTAGACAAACTTTATTGATCCACAAGGGAAATTATTTTGGGTACGGTAGCTCACTCATCAAATATAATATACAAGAACAAATATAATATAAAAGAACAAAAAGAAAAATAGATGGAATATCAACCAAAGAGCAATAGACCTATGTCAGATGAGACACACTTATATACATAAGATAATGGTAATAAATATATATGTACAATCAGATTTAAATAGAAAAGTAGTAGTCAAATACAATGATACAAATACATGAGCATCTTTGCCGTGTCCGGGCACAGTTCATCTGCACTCACACAGGACAAATATACCAAAGCTTTAGGGGCTATCTGTGCTTGGGCATGGTTCAACTGAGCTGGTGTGAGTGCTCCCTAAGTCTCATCTTAAGCACTACGAGCTGGAGTGGGCCCTCTGACCTCACAGCGCGCGGGGGTGGTACATTTGGATGAGGTCCAGTCCATTTAAAGCTTAAAAAAACAAAAAAATAAATCTTCTTAACAAGGGTATATAGTGATATTTCTGCACTTTTTCTTGGCTAGTAATGTGAACATACGACACCTAAGAGCCTGATGGTAAAAGGAGAAATTCAATTTGTCAACTGGACAGAGGTTTATTTCGTCGAAAACGTTTCGCAGCTCATCCGAGTTGCTTCGTCAGTTCTGGTTAGAGTGCTGATGGACACTGCTTATATCTAGCTGCAGGGAGGAGCTAACTACACTGAAATTCTTCTGAAACTATCCCACCTCTTTGTTTTCAGCTTTCTGTCTTTTGTTTTCAGTTTCTCTCTGGCGTCTAGTTTAGCATACCCATTCATACCCTAATGGACCTGACCTGGCTAGCCCTATTGTTTCCTTTGTTTGTTTTGATTTAGGTTTGAGAATGGAATTATAGATGGGGGACAAATTGTGTCTGACTCCCCCATTCCTGTTCAAAGAAGGATTCTCTTTTTTGACAAAAATAGCCTCTTTAACTCCCCTCTCAAACCAGTTCTTTTCCCTGGCTAAGATCTGAACCTCACTGTCCTCAAATGAGTGGCCCGTGGCTTCTAGGTGAAGATGTACGGCAGATGAAGGTCCACTCTGGCACGCCCGTCTGTGTTGGTACATCCTCTTGTGGTTGTTTTGTTTCTCCAATGTAGCGCTCACTGCAGTCTTCACTACAATGAATGGAGTAGACCACATTGCTTTGTTTGTGGCTCGGTGTTTTGTCCTTTGGGTGGACGAGTTTTTGTCTTTAAGTTGCCTGGAAGAATCCATGACTCATCGCTGTACCAGCGGCGAGTCTGGTAACGCTTGGTCCAGAATGCGCTGCTGTTGCGCTTAGACAGACAGTTAAGTGAACCAATCAGAGAACAGTTAACGGACAGCGACGTGAACCAAGCCGGTAGGAAGCAATGCAAAAACATCTTTTTTGAAAAGAAAGGCCTCTAGAGCTGTCAGCTGCTGTGGTTTTAAGGAATCGATGTGTTTTAGGTCATTTAAGACCAATTTTACAGCTGAATGGAAGGGACGTTGCGGGCAAAGGCGGGTGCACTGACGTCACCATCTTTGAATGAATCAGAATCGCGGAGTCCGTTGTTAACCAGGGGAGCGAGGGTGGAGCGAGGGTGTCCAAATGGTATCGCGCTGTATAGGAAATACAGAGAGATATCATTTGGCTGGCCAGGTAAGTCTTTAAGTGTTTGTGGGTTTGAAATAAACTGGGATTTCATGTTGTCTGAAAATCCTCTGTAGTTTTTCAGAAACGCCGGCCAGGTAAGGAATCGCTACCCCTTTCCTCCTGGGTTCTGATTCTCTGTTGTCTTGTTTATTGTCCTTGTCTCTCTTGGTTTTGTTGAAAGCCCATTTAGGATATCCACAAACAAAACCAAGAGAGACAAGGACAATAAACAGGATAAACACATATTAGCTCCTCCCTGCAGCTAGATATAAGCAGTGTCCATCAGCACTCTAACCAGAACTGACAAAGCAACTCGGATGAGCTGCCAAATGTTTTCGACCAAATAAACTTTGTCCAGTTGACAAATTGAATTTCTCCTTTTACCTGGACGACTGAGGGATTCTTCACACATCTAAGAGCCTGATGTTTGACTGATTTGTTTAGCATGCTTTACACACTGAAAAAAGGTTTCAGTTGTGAAACGTGTGATATAATAGTCTACTGTATAAGGACTACTGGACTTTATTAGCTCTTCTGTATGAGTCTGTTTTCTATGAGTGTGTTTTGTATGAGCCTTGGAAGCCGTTTGTCCCATTTGTCAGATTTTATGTTTGTAGTAGATGAGAGTAAATGGTCTTTGCCTCTACAGGCTCGTACTCAGAAAAACTCCACTCATGTGCTGCCTGACTAGCTCATTTTTCAGTTTCTACTTGAAGTTATTACTTGAAGAGAAATCCTCCACAGATGAATAAATAAAATACTATATGTGCAGAGGTGGGTAGTACTCAGTTACATTTACTTGAGTAACTTTTTCTGATATGTTATTATGTTGTTTCCTCATCAGAAACATATCCCGAGTTGTGTTTTGTTTCATTCACATGTTTAACTCAGAAATCCTCCATATTTAGGCAGAGTTCTTCTCTCAAACAGAAGACACTCTGTTCCACCTTGTGATGTCCTGTGGTGATACAGGAAGTGCTCCACTTTGCTCCATATTTCAGAGCTGTAATTGCCAATCTTTACAGACCTAAAGGTAAAATGTAGCTGTTAACTTGAAAACTACCACTACATGACATCACAAGTTGGAACAGAGTGTTTTGAGCTTTGGAGATATAGACAGACTCATGTGTGAATGATACAAAATACAACTCTGGGTATGTTTTTGATTAGGTAAGAACATTCTAACACAGCTTAAAACTCATAAGTCAGATTCACGCAATATAGGACCTTTAATGTTTTGTCCTTCAGATTATGTTAACTTCAAATTATAAATCGGATTTTGCATCTTGACAATTACAGCCAGCAGCCAGATTCCTTCTTAAGTGACAGTTGCACCTAATTCACCAACGTTCAGCTACGAACACCACAATACTCATTTATATTTTATTTACATAAATAATAAATATGTATTTAATTAGAAATGCCCTCTAAACTTCCAAATAGGGCCAATATGGGTTTGGCATTCTGACACATGAAAGCGCGAGAGAGAGTGACCGAGGAAGTCATGTGGAGCGCGTCTACAGACTGTGGGAATATTTAAGTGATAAATGTACTGAAATAAGTGGGCTCATTTATTCTATTTATTGCATTTTTGCAATTGTGAACCCGCAGTAAATAGTGAGGAAGGGGGTCTGGGGTAGGGCTGCATAAGAGTGCTCTGATCATTGGGGGTGATGAGGGTGTTGAGTCCAGTGCAGTGACCAGGCACAGTGGCCCTTAGGGAGAACACTTGGGCTGGGACAGACTGAGGCTCACTGCAGCCTGTATAAAATCTGTTAGAACCAAAAGACCACAGGCTCTATAAAACTCCTCATAAATGTTACTGGATCACATATTAATATGTAAGAAAATACATAACTTGCCATCATGGAGGAATTTGAATTTTTGGTTGCATTATCAGAGTAATAATATTCTAAAACTGTAGAATTTTTGTTGTAGGATTTGTTTTTCCTGAAGAACATTTTCAGTTAAAAAAAGGTTTGTGAATGCCAGAAATGTTCATAAGAAGGCCTTAAGTACAATTTTTTTGTGAGAATGTCATGACATTGTACCACTGCTGTATCTTGAGTGGTTCCAATAGAAAAGATGATTAAACAGAATGATGGAACCCACACACGCTAATGAGTGCCACAGGACAAACACAGAAAAACAGGCTCTTCTCTAAGTTCTTGCATGGCACATTCCACTCTAATTAAGAGGGGGTGTAGGAGCCATTTCGTACGTTCTGTGTTCTGGAGTAGAAGAAGAAGAAGAAGAAGAAGTAACTTTATTGATCTCACCTGGAGAAATTCTTCTCTGCATTTTAACCCATTCTATATATATATATATACTCTTTTTATAGCAGCTGCTCTTGTCCCGCCTTCAGGTTCAGGGAATGCTTTCCGATTGGATGACTTTGATCTCGCTTTATTCTTTGTTCTTTTATCTTTGGTCTTACCTGTTATAAATACAGACCTCAGAGAACACACGGGACAGATAGCACACGGACACCGGAGAAGACACATCTTACCAACACACACACACACACACCCACACAAGAAGACGGGGAAACAACTAAGCTACGTAGGTAGTGTGGATAAGAAGCCGCGGTCTGGTGGCCAGGAGGATATCCCGAGACCATAGAGTATCGGATGAGCCGAGATGACGGGGAATTAGGACGTCCTGGACCACAGAAGCTACACAGTCTTTTGACCGTCACGTATCGTCACGTATCGTCACGTATCGTCACGTATCGTCACGTATCGTCACGTAAACGTCGTGTAAGAACCAAGCAAGAGTGACATCGGCCGTCTCCCGGGTGACAGACGGGAACGCGCACCGTTACAAGGCACGTACGGACGGATGCCAACGTAGGAACGTCACGTGGGACGTCACGTAACAAGGAGGTTACGTGAAACGTCACGTAGCAGCCGCAGGTAGCAAACAAGACGGATTCCCGTCGGGAGCCGAGAAGCGCAGAAGCACGGTCTCCCAGGGGACAGACGGGAAAACGCAACGCTACAAGGCACGTACGGACAGCAAAGAAGAACCAGTAGCACCGTCTGACAACGCAACGTAGGGTCCTGTCGGGAGCCACGGAGTACAAGGAAGCCCGGTCTCCCAGTGACAGGCAGGAGCTCACCGCTATTTGACACGCAAAGACGCCAAGAAGAACATCACCACACATACAGAGCCTAACACGACACACATAGGAGAACCACAAACCTCAGAAATTCATCTTTCCATTTCCCTCTTTATTCACCTTATTTGCACCCACTCTGTATGACCTTTCACTTTAGTAAAGATAGAAAAGACAAACTTGGATTCAAGACTCTTTATTTACTTTACGTGACGCGTCGGAAAGAAACTTCTAGAAACATCTAGACCAAGGCTAGTGGGGCGCATTGGCGCACTCACAAGGGGGTATGATCCAAATTCCACTTTTTTTTTTTTTTTTTTTTCGCTTTCTACCATGTTCTGACATTGTTCCCTCATCAAAAACGTCCCTGAAGAGGTTTTAGATGTCATCCATGCACGTTTTAATTTTGCAGTCTCTCCCAGGCCCTATTTGAACCCTCCTTAGGGTACCACAAGTCTACATCACCCACGCTCCCGCACGACAATTCTCCATAAATACACAAAAACATGATACACTTCAACTTTGCAAACTTCATCCAATGTGCAGTAGTTTCATTTGCGGAATGCACGCTAATTGTGTTCTGATAGTGCTCTGAAGGGGAAGACTTAGCCTGGAGAGCAAAGTGAGAGGGGACCTGTAAATTGGCCTGGTGCTTGTTTTTATTGAGTTACATATCTTTAATGCCACACTGTGAAACATATTAAGGTTAAAGGTGCATTATGTAACTTACCTTTTGGAGGGTTCGTCAAACGCTCCATGGGGATGCTATTGCTTTGTCTGGAATGTTTCACAGTATGGTATTAAGCCAACCTATCATCATGGAAACCAAACCAGACCACGTTACAGGTCAGATCTGTTGAGAGGCGACCCCGCTCACAGTCAGAATGCCAGTTATTCCAGGTATTTATGAGCTATAAAACCACCTGTAATTGAATAAATGTAAGGTAGAACTGTTTAATGTCATACTGTGGAACATTTCAGGTAGAGCAATGACATATCCACAGAAACAAGCAGGTGACGGAACCTCCACCAGAAAAGTTCATTTCACCTCATTGTGATGATGTAATTCTGAAGAACTAAGTAAACAAATATTTGCAAATTCTAGCCTGACTTCTCACTGGGTTCCTGGACGACTGTTGTTATGGAGCGGTAACCGTGACAACCAAGCATATCGTACGTGTGTGTGTGTGTGTGTGTGTGTGGAAAGTGCATTGACCACATTTGAGTTTTGTAGACAGATGGCTTCTGGAGTTTTGGAGCTCCAAGGTTGATGGATTTCTTCACATGGAAAGCTAGAATATCTTTACTTGGCAGAGGTCAGATTCTGAACTCAATTTATGACCAAGAGGAAGGTTTTGGACTGAATATCGCTAATGGCTCTTCTCCACCGAGGTCACAGAACTCAAACCCTGCATATTTAGGCTTGAGTTCTTCTCTCAGACGGAAAATACTATGATCTGTATACCTTCATTAGAATCATTTGAATGATCTCAGCCCTGGAATTACCCATCACTACTGAACAACATAGCTGTTAACTTGAAAACTACCGCTTCATGACCTCACAAGGCAAGAGTTACTCAAACATGTGAATGAGACAAAACACAACTCAGAGTATGTTTTGGAGCAGTTAACACCGTTATAACATGGCTTAAAGCTAATAATATAGGACTTTTGTATCCATTTTGTATTTTGTATTACCCTATAAAAATAAATAAAACTGAACTAAACAAAACAGAACAAAATACTGATTGTATACTCTCCTTTGCTACTGGAACAGAGATGCACTTGGGCTATACTGGTGACTCATCAGCACTAATGAACCATGTTACCATTACCATTTACCATTATCTGATAGCCGATATAATGTCTGATAATTCTTCAAAAAATAAAAATGCACTGCTTTGTATGAGTTATACATGTTTCATTATCATGTAAACTTTCACCTTTTTCCACCTTTTTTATTAGTTTTAATCAGGCGCAACGTTTTACTTCTTAGCACATGCAACCAACTTTAAACAGAACATAATCTTTGAAAACAAACTATCACAAAATAAATATCTTTATATAAAATAAAAGGAAGAGGAACAACTGCACTTGTTTTTGCTACATTCAAATCCAATTTGTACAGTTTTACCTTTTTTCAAAAACTGTTATTTGTAACTATCAGTTGTAAGTAGTACTTATTTACTTCAATTGTCAGCTAGAACAGAATATTTAAACTTTAGAACATTTACAGAATGTTATGCAATAACCATTTAACCATGTAAATATCAGCACTAAACTAAATCAACTAAAGTGCCAGTATGCTAACTTGAATCAACATAAAAATAAAATCAAACTGCACTTGTTTGGGTCATTATTAAAATGTCCAGTTTAAGAGGGGCAAGTTGTAGTTTCAACCTTTTTCCCTTTGTGGGATCTGCTTTTCATCATAAATGTTCCTGATGGTGCTGAACATTCTTTCACTGTGAACTGACGAGGGAAGACAGCAGTTATGTTACCATTGTTCCAATGGATTACCGTTTTCTCTGTCTGTCACAGTCTTCCTCGTGTACGTATCCAGTTCCTCTGTGATACTCTCAGGGGGCTGGTCCTCTTGGCTGAAGCAAACATGCAGTCAAAAAGACTGTCAAGCACACTGGCTGTAGGATCCACTGTTTGTGTTTTGGGGTCTCCGTTGTTTTCTGCAATTCCTTCTTCCTCTGTCTCCCCCCATTCTCTCACTTGGATCAGATTGTGTCTCCTCTTGGCTCCACCTTTTTGTACTAAAAAGTGTTTCCTGTGTCAAGGGGTGCTGCTTATACTGGGGATCATGGCGGGCAAGGGCAACTTCTTTAGTTTCAGTGATTTTGTGAAACCTTTTGTATAGACTTTCGAACACTGTTTTCCTGACTGTTTGAAATCCAGCTGTATTTGGACCCTCTTATTGTAAAAGACTCTTCAACACACCTACTGTAGGTTTTATGCAAGAGGCAGATGAGTCTGCCTTACTCATTTCAACTGTTATTTCCTCCAGTGGCATGAGGGTCTCCACCAACTTTCCTGGCAGGTCCCATTTGTTTGGTGTTGGACAAACAATATGTCCATGGTGACTGGAGTAGGTAGTAATGGCGCTCTTCTGCTCCAATATCCATCTGGTAGGTACTGACTGAATGACTAAATGGAGAGAAAAGCCCATTTCTTTCTGTATCACTTCAAGACATTGCAGTTTGGCTGTTTTAAAATTTGCAATCAGGTCACCTACAACTCGCTGTGCAGTGAGGCCATCATTGATGACAAGCTGAAGGGTGTGGGCACTATAGCTCAGGCCTGGCACAACTTTCATGCCTTTTATCATGTTTGCTCCACTGTCTCTTAATACCAAATGCGCTCTTTGTTGCTCAATGTCCCACTCCTTCACTAAATTTAGGAAAGTCTCTCTAATATACTCCCCAGTGTGTGACCCAAACAGCACTCTATCATTTAGCACAAGTTCAACTCTCATCCAGTTTTTATCAGTGAAATGTGCCGTTAAGCTCATGAGTGCCTCATTGGCTCCTGACCAACAGTCTGTTGTGAAGGCTAGGGGAAAGAAGGCTGGGTAAAGAAGAACAAATGTTACAAATGGCACCACCTGAGGCATCCTTGGTGTAGTAGTAGCAAACTACGGCCTTTGTTTGCCTGCAAAACACACACACAAACAAACACACATACACAAATAACAAATAATAATATATATTTAAAATGCATTATGTTGTTGAGAGACTAAGTGACGTTTCATGTGAAAGCTAATGATAATTCTTCTACACTGTCTAAAATGGTTAAAGCAATATGTAAAGCAATATTTTGCATTAGTGTCATTAGTGTCTATTATGCTACTCCTTCCATTCACCCGAGCGTGCTACCTTACTACATATTCACTGAGTGCTTCTCTTGTATCCCTGCCTCGCAATTAGATACTGGACCTACACTCCCTTTTTAAAGCGCCACACAATCGCAGTGCCAAAAGGTTAGAGGTGGTCTTTTATAGCTGCTTTTTACGCAATCTCGAATTGGACATTTTATCCTAAGCAAACGTGGAAACCATTGTTCTTTTTAAAGGCTATTAAAGCAATAGGCCGTTCAAGTTGTCTGGTCATTTTGACATATTTGGAGAAGGATACTAAAACATGCAGTTACTTGAGCCATATATTTCACTGAACACATCAATATAATTTTTATGCACAGTCACATGTGTTGCAACAAAATGTTTTAGCAAGGTAGCTTAATTATACCAGGCAATCGAAACTTTGGCTACAGTAACTTACAACACAGTTAGCATGACCACAAGGCACTCGATGATAAGCACTTCAAGAATTAAAATGTTGTTGTGATTGTTTATTTATTTCACGGACCAAACTTGTTCTCCACGCCTCTGTTTCAGTTTTGGGGTGCCCACTACATCATATCGAATAGCATGCCATCTGCTGGACACAATTAACAACACAAGTAACACAATTGCTTCATTAGCAGAGCTTGTTACAGGGTTGTAATAGCGGAGGAAAAAGTGAAAAATATTGATCCTATCAGTGCTTATCGGCGGAATTTCAACTGATACCCGATACCACCCCAGACACTCATATTGACTGACCGATATATCGTTGGGCTCTAGTGCATGGTGTAACTTTTCTGGTGGAGGGTCCCTCAAATGCTTTTCTCCATAAAGACATTATTGCTTTTGTCCGGAATGTTTCACATTATGCCATTAAAGGGACAGTGTGTAAGATTTTTACCTGTTAATTACTGAAATTGAAGATACCCATTCAAAAATACTGTACATTGTTTTCCAAGCCTTTTCACTTCCATCATGAAATCAAAGTATTCTTTTGGACTTAGATATAGTCACATAAAAGGGGGATCTTCCCCATGCAGAGGCAGCCATTTTGAATACGAGAGCCGCAGAAGGACATTTGGGCTCCGCCTTCGCCTTCGGCAAGGCTCGTGGTTTTGGGTAAACACAAGCATGCTGCCGGATCAGACGTCGTAATGGATCTAACACGTGTTTTGGACGAAATTGTTTTACTGGATTTTATTCGCTGGATCCTTACGGACAAATTGAGAGCAAGTTTATGGTGAAATACAGAGTTTGACCTGTGCAAAGCATTCTAAGGTAAGCTAACCTTGTTTTGTGCTTTTCCGTATAAAAGCCCCATGTGCTCGGGGAGTGTTTGTTGTGCAGGGAAATGAATTGCATAGTCATTTAATGCCAATAGTCATTTAGGCTTGTGCGCGCGCCCGGGTGACCCTCGAGGTCTGCCGTAGCTAAAACAGAAAGTGCAATAGCACCATCCACCTATGCGCCACGAATCCTACACACTGGAGCTTTAAACCTTTCTATCTTCATGGAGACCAAACCAGAGCAAATTATAGGTCAGATCTGTGGAAAGGCAACTGTCTACACAGTCAGAATGCCTGTTTTTTTAAAAAGATATTTTTGAGGTATAAAACCACCTATAATTGAATAAATGTAAAGTAAAGCTGTTTAATATCATACTGTGGAACATTCCAGGCAGAGCAATGACATAGAAAACATAGAAACCATAGAAACAAGCAGGTGACGGCCTCTCCACCAGAAAAGTTTCATACTACACCTTAAAGTGACAGGTGTTATAGAGTGATGAATGACATTGTCTGTAAATATGAGACTTGTATAGCTTTTAAACCCACTTAAATCCATTGTGCAGAGCTATTGGAAGATGACAGAGTATGATTCTTTTTGCCGCATTAGTTTGTGCTCGAGAGGGCTTGACTGAGACTACTGTACATTAGTGCAAGATGAATGGACAGAACGGGGCTGTTAACAAATTCCCTCATTTTAAATTGTGTTGCAAAAAAGGAGAGTCTGTTTCTCATTTGTCACAGTTGTGGAGAACCAAAACACAGCTGTATTCACTTCTGTTCTCTCCATCTGCTTCATGCAACAATTCAAAATATTCCGATTCTGAGCGCTGTTCTATGACTATTTTTCTGCTTTTGCATAAACAGCATAAAAACAAATCATTTTTATTTTTTCATTGAGAGATTGTGTGTCTAAAGACTTGTGTTGTCACGATACTAAAATTTTTGGATACTAAAGAATAAACTCGATACTCAGTAGCAATTCCAATCCCCCAATGATAATAAAAGTATTTTCTTTAAACAATAGAATCTCATTTTCAACATTAAATCATAGCACTTTCTTTTATATTACCATGTGGCCTTATGTTTGTGTACGCAAAATAGACTCGTGAGCTTTAAGCCATATTATCATCAAAAACAGCAGTTGGAGAAATCTTTTATTATTAGTCTGTCTACATCTCCAAAGTGCAAGATGTTCCACCTTGTGATGTCATGAAGTGGTACTTTTCAAGTTAACAGCTATACTTGACCTTTTGTTCAGTAGAGATGGGCAATTCCAGGTGTTAAGAAGATTAAATTATCCAAATGACTCTTGTGAAGCTGTTTGGAGTTTAAAAACATAGTGGAGCACTTCCTGTATTACCACATGACATCACAAGGTGGAACAGTGTTTCCAGTGTGAGAGAAATATGAAGGAGTTGTGTGTTAAACATGTGAATGAAACAAAACACAACTCCTTCTAAATCACAAAATGGCATACTATGGGCCCCTTGAGAATGAATTTAAAAGACATGAAAGCAGTTTATTTTAGGATTATTTGATGCATGAATGTATGTTGTTGACCTCAAATTAAATGACTGAAGATTGAGTTCAAAGTTCTATATCCTAATCCACAGTAAACATGAACGGTAGTAGTGGAGGGGAGGTGGTGGTTTGCAGAACAGTTTACGTTGCTGTATCTTGTGGGAAATAATGAAGCAGAAATATCTTCTCCCCCTCATCGCAGAGACAATAAATCAAAGCTGATTGTGGTGCACTCATATTCACAAATCAACTGTGGACAGGCTCTGGCTATGAGCTACTCTCAACTTCCATTTGTCCTTCCAAGCCTGCTTAAGGTTACCATACAAAGTTGACACATTTTTTCTTCAAATCTTGGAGTGTGGCCTTGTGTTTTGCTATTGAGTGCTGCATCTTTTCTTCTAACAATATTGTATAGATTAATGGGGTGACTGTAGCTCAATTGGTAGAATGTTTGTCCTCTGATCCGAAAGTTGGCAGCACGAATCCTGCTCTCGACATAAACATCGTTGGTAGAGTGATCAGGTACAGTACATTGATCCACAGATGAATACTGTCGTCGTGTCCTTGGGGAGGACACTTAACCCACTCCCAGCATCTGCGTACACTGGTGTATGAATGTGTGTGAGTGGTTCCTTGTTGTAAAACACTTAGAGTGCTTTGAAGGTGGAAAAGCGCTGTATAAAAATGTGACCATTTTAACGTTTATAGATGAATGGGGACAAAGATGTACATGGATTTTGATGAAAGACGTCATCCATATGATTCAGTCTGAAAACAAATGGACTGTATTGGTTCACCTATCTTTATTTAGGGTGTTTTCACACTTGCAACCTTTGGACTGGACTGTGGGATTGGAGTATGACTAAAATATTTAATCAGGATTAAACTCATGAATATCATAGTTAACTTGTGATTAATCGCAAATTAATCACATATTTTTGTCCCTTGAATCATCATTTTAATACTCTTATAACATACAAAGTGGAAATGTGTTTTTATTGTAAACCATAACAATTGCCAGTGAGACTACTTTGATTGTTCGTGTTCGATGTTCCACTCTCATGTTCCACTTTCATGAAGTGCTCTACAGTGTGAGTGAAGTGCTACTCTTCTGTCTTCATAACAGTCAAAGTGATTGAAGTTCCCACTGTGGGTGAAATAACGTGCTATGACCCTGATGTAGTTCTCATTACTGAGGGACGTGCTGTAATCTCCAGTTGGCGTGAATGTGTTTGTCTGTCCCGGCACCTGCTGTACTAGGGGCGCACTCGCACTGGGACTTGGGCCGTGCCGTGCTCAGGCGCGGTTGCCTGGGGTTCTATGGCCCGCATTTGCACCTGCCGGCCGGGCCATGGCCGATGGCGTCGTCGCCCGGTGCTGTTTGTTTGTATGTAGAACGGTGGAGCTGGCGCTTTTGGCGGAGAGGCTGGGTCCAGCGGCATGGGGTGTCTGTTGAGTGGTGGGCTGATGTGGGTCCTGCTGCGGAGTGCGCTCCTCCATGGGTTTGTTGATGTGGTGTCGGCGTGGGGGAGTGGGGGCAGCCGGGAGGCTGCAGGGCTTCTGTCGCTGTCCGCGGTCCTTGTTGAGGGTGGGTTCAGATTTGCCATATGTTTTGGAGTGGACTTTGTTTTGTGTGGGTGGTATCAGTGCTCGCAGAGCTTGTGTGGTGAAGTCATGCGTGTGCTTTGGTCCACCTCCTCCAACCGGGACTTTTCAGTTCCCTACAAACGGATTTCCTTCCTTTTAACAGCAGTGGCCACAGCTTATGAAAAAAATAGTTTACTATGTCACAAAGAGCCTTAATGTTGCAATAAAAAAAATTGACAGCGTCAAAATTGTTTTGCGTTGTTTTTGTGTTAATATCGCAATATTTTTGACAGCTCTCTCTCTCTCTCTCTCTCTCTCTATATATATATATATATATATATATATATATATATATATCCCAAATATATATATATATTAGTGCTGTCAGGCGATTAAAAAAATTAATCTAATTAATTACAGGATTTGTAATTAATTAATCTAATTAATCACATTTTCATCTCATATCTGCTAAAGGTCCCCAAATAAAGAATTCGAATTCTAGGACATTACAGAATTGTAGTTTTTGACAAATCAATTGAATAAAGAAGAAGAGATTTTGAAAAAATCTCAAAAAAAAAAAAAAAAAAATCTTGAAAAAATCTCAAAAAAAAAATGAAAAAATCTTGAAAAAATTTGAAATCCACATTTTATTCCAAAAAAAAAGACATCCCAGCAAACCAATTAGGCCAGATGCTTATTCAAAAATGCAATACAAATACAGATAAATAAATTAAAATTTTAAATAAAATAAGGCTGAGTCCTCAAATAGGCATTTAAGCAGACCCTCAATTCAAAATGAATACTAAAGCTGAGTCAATAAAGCAATTCAAAATAATAAAATATAACACGCCTCTACATAAGGCAACATCAAGAACAAGAAGCCAACAGGCATTTCTTTTAGGCCTATCTCATAGGCCACATTAATGTAAGTCAGGAGAACATGACATTGTTTACCATAGTGTAACAAAAATCTAAATCTACAGTATCTGATGCATAACAACTCAAACTCAAAAGAAGATCTGGGGTTACAGTATCAACTCTTCAAATAAAAAAACACCCCAAAATAAAATTACAGGATCTGACAAAAGACAACTTTATATCTCCTTGAGTCAGTTGCTCAGACACACAAGTTTGTTTACATTGTCTTAGTCTAAGGCTGCCCTCTTCTTTTGTATGATGTTACCTGCAAGTGAAAAGAGTCTCTCACATGGAACAGACGTTGCAGGAGTAGCCAGGTATTTGCGAACAAGCGAGGACAGCTGTCCATAGGCTCCTGCATGAGCTGCCCACCACTCCAGTGGACACTCTTGTATTCTAATGCACGGCTCAGCTTTGTAGTGGGCTAGAGGCCCCGGCTCCTCTATGTCCGAGTCAGAGTCTGAAGAAGACAGCAGGAGGAGGCTCTTCTTTGCTGCTGGCTCATCCTCTGTGGGTGGAGGAACAGTAGGTCCCGCTTCTGATCCTCGCAGCAACTCCTCAATCCAAGTCCACACCTTAAAAGAGGCACAATTAATTTGTTGCTTGGGACTTTCTAACCAAAGCACTCACAGAACACTGGTTTTCTCAGTCACACACATACCTCAGCCTCTCATTCTTGCGTATCCTCTTCAAGTCCTTGAATTGAGGGTCGAGGGCTGTAGCCACCTTCAGCCATCTGTTGTTGATGGTGGCTTTGCGTTTGTCTAGGTCCTTTGAAAAGTTGGCCTTGAACTTTATCATGTAGCCTGGATCCTCATCAGTGACACGTTTGAGATGGCAAAGTACGGGGAGCACTACAGAGCATGAGACATAGGTCTCACCTCCAAGCAGCTCAGTCACATATCTCCAGTGGAACAAAAATATGGCAATAATGAATTCACATAATTTTTTACGAGAGAGAGAACAGGTGTGCGTGTGAGAGAGGGACATACTTGCAGGGTTCAAGAACGACCTCCAGCTTCTGTAGTTTGTCACACTCTAGGTTAGTCAGTGTGGCCAGGTTGTGCTTCTTTCTGGCCAATGTGGCATTCACAGCCTCCGCAGGTTCCGCAGGTACCGTGAGATCGAGAGTGTTGAATTCCATCTTTCAGTAAAATACAACTGCATTAGGGGGCTGTAAGTTTTGAACGAACACACACACACACACACACACACACAGAATAAATTACCCCAATAGGAAGTAAACAGTCTCACCTTGTGGATACGTCTTGAACCAGGGGCTCTCTGGCTTGTCCGAGGGCAGTCTGCTGCTGGTGCAGTTCTTCTGTACTGGCTGGGCTATGCTTGAAGTGTTCTACTATTTTACGGCACTTTGCCACGGCGGTGTCAAAGCCGCTGTCCTCAAGGCAGACTGTGATGGTTCTTTGCAGCATATGTGCAACATACGGTATGTGCTCGAAAGGCAGCTGGTGTGCCGCTGCGACCATGTTTCTTGCACTATCGGTTCCGATCGTTGTCACTTTGTTTTCTATTTCCCATTCCTTTATCACAGCATCGAACTGCTCGGCGCATGCATCGGCATGGTGGCGGGTCACCGTTTTGCTCACGGTTAACGCAAAAGACTTAAGTTTCCACTCACTATCGATTAGGTGCGCTGTGACTCCCAAGTAGTTGTGATTGCTCACCGAAGTCCAGTGATCGCCCGTAAGGGTGACATGGCAGGCCCCCGCCAACAATTCTTCTTTTGCATTCCTTTCATTGTTGTACAGCTGGTGAATTCTTTTCATCACCGTAGTTCTGGAAGGTAGCTGGAATTTTGGGTCAGATGACGCGATCTGAAACGCCTCCTTTAGTCCCTCGTCTTCCACGATTGAAATTGGCCTGCAATCAGCAGCAACCCACTTTGCGATCGAGTTTGTCAGCTTTCCTAAAGTTGCTTTGCTCATTCGTTTGCCAGCTTCTGTGAGCGTGGTTTGGCGAAGTGTGCTCACATTAGCACTGTCGTCGCTAACACTGGTACTTGCCCGGACATGTTTAGCGTTCAAATGATATGTCAGGCTGGAGCAGCTTCGGTGATAGGAAAATTCTTTTTGACAAAAGCTACAAATCACCGCGTTCTTGTTGGTAGTCCCGTAATTTTTTTTAAAAATAAATAAACTTGCCGTTCAAAGGCCCGAGCAATGATTTTCTCGCCTCCTCCCCCGACTCCATCGTCAGTTTCCTCCAGGGTTTATTTGTTTGATTAGCGACGCAGGTGGAAGTATCACTCCACTGCCAAGTCGCCTACAGGTCCTTCAATGGGACAAATTTAATATGCGCCCACATAGTATTGCCACTCCCAGAGGGAACAATAGCAGACATTGAGGACAGTTACAAGTACCTTGGTATACCACAAGCAAATGGCAACCTTGAAGAGGGAACAAGGAAGAGGGAACAAGGCTATGGCCAAATACCTGCAAATACCTGCAACGAGTAAGGCAAGTCCTAAGAAGTCAGCCCAATGGCAAGAACAAGGCACAGGCAATAAACAGCTATGCCCTGCCAGTGATCAGATACCCAGCAGGAATCATAAGCTGGCCAAAGGAGGAGATACAGACCACAGATGTTAAGGCACAAAAGCTCCTGACCATGCATGGAGGGTTCCATCCCAAATCCAGCACCCCGAGACTGTACACGAGCCGGAAGGAAGGAGGCCGAGGACTAGTGAGTGTGGGAACCACTGTCCAGGATGAAACATCCAAAATCCTTAAGTACATCAAGGACAAGGCCCCGGCAAATGATGTGCTCAAGGAATGCTCAGACAGTGGAGCGCAGAGGAAGAGGTGCTGGAGGGACCATGATGGCAGGACAAGCCCCTACATGGGGCGTACCACCGAAACATAACTGAAGTGGCTGATATCAAGAAATCCTACCAATGGCTGGAGAGGGCTGGTCTGAAGGACAGCACAGAGGCCCTCATCCTGGTTGCACAGGAGCAGGCCTTGAGCACCCGAGCAATAGAGGCCCAGATCTACCACACCAGACAAGATCCAAGGTGTAGGCTGTGCAAAGAGGCTCCTGAGACAGTCCAGCACATAACTGCAGGGTGTAAGATGGTGGCAGGGAAAGCATACATGGAGTGACACAACCAAGTGGCGGGCATAGTGTACAGAAACATCTGTGCAGAGTACGGGCTGGAGACCACAAGGTCAAGGTGGGAAACACCTCCGAAGGTTGCGTAGAATGACTGAGCAAAGATCCTGTCCAGTCCAACCATAGTGGTGGTGGATAAGCAACAGAACAAAGGCGTGATTGTGGACATTGCAATACAAAGCGATGGTAATATCAGGAAAAAGGAACACGAAAAACTAGAGAAATACAGGGGGTCAAGGAAGATCTGGAGAAGGCCTGGAAGGTGAAGGCATCAGTGGTGCCCATGATGATCAGAGCACTTGGGGCTGTAACCTCCAAACTGGAGGAGTTGTTACAGCAGATCCCTGGAAAAACATCAGATATCTCAGTCCAGAAAAGTGCAGTACTAGGAACAGCAGGTTGGGTGGGTGGAATGAAATGTGGGCTGTTTTTAATCACTGTAAAACACTTTGTGTTACATTTTTGTATGAAAAGTGCTTTATAAATAAAGTTTGATTGATTGAGTGCAGAATGAAAATGTTTCCGTCATATGCACATCTAAACACAACCGTTTTAAGCCTGGATTTAAACAGAGTCAAAGTCTCACATGTTCAGGAAGACTATTCCAGTTTTTAGCTGCATGGATCTGAAATCCTGACACCCCGTGTTTAGTCCTGACTCTGGACACCAGCAGAAGGCCGGGCCCTGAGGTCCTCAGAGTGGAGATGGTTCATATGGCACTAACATGTCAGAGACGTACTTTGGTGCTCGGCCATGGAGAGACTTGTACACAAACAGAGCCGCCTTAAAGTCTATTCTCTGAGCCACAGGGGGCAGTGCAGAGACCTGAGCACAGGATGCATGTGCTTGTACTTCCTGGTTCGAGTCAGGACCTGAGCTGCAGTGTTCTGGATATACTGCAGCTGTCTCACAGCTCGTCTGGAGAGACAGGCCAATACAGTAGTCTAACCTACTGGAGACAAACGCATGGATAAGTCTCTCCAAGTCTGCTTTAAACAGTATACCTTTGATTTTTGCTATGTTTTTAGATGGTAAAAGGCTGCAGATGTTATTGATTTGATGTGGCTGTTAAAGTTCAAGTCAGAGTCCATTATTACTTAGACTTAGATTTCTAGGTTTTAGAGATTTTTGAAGGTTTTAGAGAGAGAGACTGGAGGTGGCTGCTAGCACTGTCTGTTTATATATAATCCTGTTTCTTTATATAATCCACTTGTATCAGAACATTTGCTTGCACAAAACTCGGTTACACCTGCCTAACTCAGTTTCTGATTGGCCCTTTTCCCTGTTGATCTGTATTTTAGCCAATCACCGTCACAAAAGCTTTGTCTTGCTCATGTTTACTTGACAAAACAAGCAAAATTACTTTGTAATTCCTCTGTGGTTTGTGTTCATGAGATATGCTCCTGTTGTCATGATGACAGTAAAACAGCACCAAGGAAAGTCCGATAGTTCGGATTTGAGGGAGGTAGTGTGAAAACAAAAGTCCAGGAAACAAACAAAATGAATAAAACACTAAAATAATAAAACACTATAAACAGACCGTTGTCTGGACTTTCACTTGTGAATCAGGTCTTAGTACCGTATTTAATTTTCTCCATTTTGATGTGTTACTTGCTTTTGTAATGAATGTGGATGCGTTTGGCCATACTGCTGAATAGATCTCTTATAAAGAGTCTCAGATGACTCACCACACACTTTTGTCAATGGTCACATTTATATAGCGCTTTACTACCTCCAAGGCACTCTTTACATCAAGCAAGCATTCGCTCATTCACACATGCATTCACACACCGGCATATGCAATTACAGGGAGCGAGGCAAAGCTAAGGGTTTTGCCCAAGGACGCAACAACAGTATTCATCTGTGCAATACCAGATACTTCTTGTAACTATCATGGGCAATTGAACAAGGACATGCACATAAAGCCCTAGACAGACAGCTGAAGAAAGTTCTGACTGCGTGTCTAACCAGCTAGTTTATCAACAACTGGGCTGTACGCTACTTTTCAAACCGAAGGGTCCATGTTATGCTATTTTTTAAAATCTAAAACATATCTGGAATTAAGAATTGTGCTTTCATTTGTAACCTTTTATAAGTAGTCTGCATCTCCAGAGCTCAAAATGTTCTGTTCCATCTTGTGAGGTCATGAAGAGGTAGTTTTCAAGATAACAGCTCCTTTTACATTTGTGTCCAACCGCAGGAAAACCAATACCAAGTTGTCGCGGAGGTGTTTTGAGTTATTCACAGATTCTGAAAGTACAGGTTCCAATGATGTTTTACATGTGAAATTCGGACCATATTTTAAAAAGTTGTCTCTATTTGAATGCAGCCATACCAGATTTTCTAGTTTCCAGATAATCCCTCTCGAAGTTTTTGTCTCTTCAGCCCTCCTTGCCTCATTTGCCTGACATTAAGCTAAGCCCTCTCCCCTCATGACTTTCAATGTGCTCTGTCCAGGTCAGAATCATTCAATAATTTAATAATACACAGGATAATATGTTAAGTCAAAGTTTACTACAAAATGTATTTATAGTCAGGAAGTACTAATAGCATAGCAAAGTAACCAATATAATAATAATAAAAAAAGTAATAAAATATGTAATGAAATACCAAGGTACAGGTATTTAAGGAGTATTTCACAGGAGGTAATACTGCTCAAATGAATTTCGTATTGCACATAATATAGCATGGTGTATATATATATATATATATATATATATATATATATATATATATATATATATATATAGCACGTCGATTTTGTACTGCACGTATTATACAATGTATTATACAAAGACATACAAATGTATACAATATATACAATGTATTATACAAAGACAATAGACATAATATAGCATAGTATAATATACAATTTGTCCAGTTGACAAATTGAATTTCTCCTTTTATCATGGATTCTACCTGGACGACTGAGGGACTCTTCACGCATCTTTAAATAAATAACTAACAATAAATAAATACATGCCATATATCTATAAATAAACTTTTGGTCACATCAAAATGGACTTTAATAACAATTCAATAATTTCAACAAGCTAGCTTTAATTCCATAAACAAGGTAAAGTGCACTTTCAAAGCTCTATTAAATAAATCAATTAGTATTGGCATTGCAGCCTAATTCATTCAAAAAAGTTACAAAAAGAAAACATTTAAGGTTCAAATGCGTCCCATAATAATTTCCATTCAAACCCTCATCGCTAAATTAGCGCCAAGTCAAAAAAGTTACAAAAGTACCGAAACGGGTCAAATTGAATCAATATAAAGTATTTCTCTACCGCTATAGCCTATGGCAAAACGTTTGGCTTTCATAAAAACAAAAATAGAGTGGAAATTAACTCATTCACTGCCGGCCTGTTTTCAGAATTGTATCCCCCAGACTGCCGGAGGTTTCAGTGGATTTTCACTGATTTTACAAGACTCACAGAATACTGAGTTCTTTGACTATATAAACATGGCACACATCAAAATAAAGCGTAGACTCTCTTCTGTCACCTGGAAAAAAAATTATGTTTCTAACCTTTTCGGTTCTCAAATAACTGATAGTAGAACATAGGGAAGTTTCAGCAAAAACATTGGTTTTTGACCAAAAAATGGAGAAAACGAGCATTTTGTTCAAAGAAGGATTTCGAGCAGATCAGTGACTTTGACATCAATATTTATCGATTTAGTGACACCTCAAACATCTAAAATAACAGAGAAAGAGATTTTTGATGACAAAGTACATTTTTTATTTACAAATATAAGAATATAAGGCTCTGTGAATTGAAAATTCGTTCAAATCAATAGTGGCAAGAGATGTTTACAGGATATAATAATATCTTTTCATATAAAATAGAACTTTGTTGAGGCTTTGTCTGAGGCCCAGAGTACAGACCCATAATAAAAACTAATACACACACACACACACACACATATGTACATACACACAAGCCCATGCATAAACCTTTACACACACACAGCTACACACACGCGCGCACACAAACACACGCGCGCGCGCACGCACACACGCACGTACACACACATATAACTTCATTCATTACAATTACCACACAGCAGCATCACTGCTCCAAGTCAGTAAACTTCTTCTTTGGCGCTGTCGTAATTCTGATCAGAGTCCCTGCTCCGCGCAGCGCACACATGACACGCCCCCAGCAGATCTCGGCCCCGACCTCGCTGCTTGATCCGGCTTGTCTCTGCGATCCTCTGATCCAGGATCCTGGGTCCCAAGAGCGATCAGATCGCTCCATAGGCGCTGATCAACAGTTATCTGCTTTTCCGGGTTCTCTGGCCTCGCCATCTTGCTCCTCTGGCCAATACACCATACACACACTGCACTCCTCCTCTCTTCCGCGTCTCTGATCGGCAAATAATGATACAAGATCGCCACCTACAGGTTGAGAGGTGTGAATTACACCTTAAAAGTTGCTCCCGGGCGTATCCTAGCAACCCCCGCTGAAAAACGCGTTGAACGTCTGTAGACGTTCTGGCAATCAACGGTTGGGTTCGCCCGAACGTCTATAGACGTCTCCGGCAGCCAATAAGTTAACCTAAAGAGACTCTTCTTGTTCGCACTGGTCGCATTGTTTAAATGCTAGCGTTAGCATTAGCTTAGCCGCATTGTGAAAGGAGTTCTGCGGAGCCACAACAAGCTCACCACATGAGTCCTGCAGTGAGCCAGCTGCACAGAGTGGACCGCACAGAGCACAGCGCGATATGATCACCACACGAAAGCTGAATTAGTATTTAAACATGTCCTAAAGTCTATAAAATATGCATGCCTGGATCCTCAATACCTGTTATTTGTCATTGTGAATGAGGATCCGTGGAGCCACAATATGAAGTGAGCAGCTGCGGTCCGGCACAGAGCACAGCGCAATGTGATCGCCACACGACAGCTGAATTACTATCTAAACATGTCCTAAAGTCTATAAAGTCCATTTGATGGCGAAATATGATCATAATTATGACTCACCCCAGTGTTTTCGGCGTATCTCCAAATGTAAACGCATATTGTGTGTTTTGGAGCCAAATCGCACTCTGTACACAAGCTCCGGAGAAATGGACGTCCCGAATGTCTCCCGAACGTGTCATGTGTCCAAGTAGAAGTTAAAAGTCCATTTTCATGTCCTTTATTGTCCTGCAGTGTCGCTTACATATGCACGAGCATATTTGTATATTGCACGAGTATTTGTATATTAAAACGGTCTACATGATCTTGGTGTTTTTATTTCACTATTTTATACGTAAATCAAGATAAGAACATTAATAACAGATAAATTAGTAGATCGCTCCGGCTAGCGTTGGCAATAGCTTTGATTGAAAGCGGTGCGAGAGGGGGCGTTACCTTTGAAAGCCTTGCTCCCGATTGGCTCTTTGGTTGTGGGGTCGAAAGGGGGAAGCTCATTCGTCTGTTATTAATGTTCATGTATCTTGATTTACGGACACAAATAACGAAATATAAACACCAGGATCGTGTAGAGCAAGTTTATACGAACATTTTAAAGGTCCTATATTATGCAAAATTGATACTTGTGAACTGTTATAATGTTATTACCTCATTAAAAACATACCAGGAGTTTATTTTTTTGTTTCATTCACACGTTTGAGTAATCCTGCATTATTTTTCTGTCTACACCTTGAAAGCTCAAAATGCTCTGCACCCATGCTCACTTCCTATTTGGCGGGTTATGTCCATATATAGTTTATGAGTGGAACACTGTGGGTGACATACACTTTATTTATACAGTCTACGATACTGACCCTGTAGAGATCAAGGATGAGCCACTGAGCTGTAAAGCACACAATCTGCAGTAAGTCTAAATGCAAAAGAATACATTTCACAACTCCTGACACGCTGAACGCCCCCAACACTTCATTAATGCCCTCTAAAACCCATTTGTCATTTTTGTTTACTGACTCCAACTTTCTTTTCTGCTCCACAGAGATGCAACTGTTTTCTTTCTTTCTTACTTTCAAGAAACAAGACAAAAATATGAAACCTCAAGTTAGTTCATTAGCCTCTTGTCTTCCTACACAAAGCAAACCATGTAGGATTATATCTAGAAAACTGTCTTTGAGCATATTTTCCCCCAAAGAGATAAACTGTGACTATACATCAAACTGCCGCTTTTATACATCAACAGAAGGCTGCAGTGTCATGGAATAAAAAGCCAAACCCCTTTCCTCTCATTTAAATATTGAGAGATACTGGTGGGACTTAAGGGGAGGTTTGGGTGACTTAGTGGAGGGAAACGACAGCCCCTAATAGGATTTCTAGCTTTTGTTGGGATAATGTTATCACGGCTAAGCAACGAGCCAGTGGTTTACTGGGGCATTACATGGTGCACACTTTAGAGGGGCTGCTTAGTGTATTCTGAAGCAGACAGCTTTTCCACAATGTCCTCTCTAAAAGTCTTGAACAATTATTTCTAAACCTGTAAAACTTTTAGAGAAATGGTTACTATATATGTATGGTACTTGGCATTCATTTTTAAAGGTCCCATGGCATGAAATTTTCATTTTCTGAGGTTTTTGAACATTAACTCATTCACTGCCGGCCTGTTTTCAGAATTCTATCCCCCAGAGTGCCACAGGTTTCAGTAGAATTTCACTGATTTTCCAAGACCCACAGAATACTGAGTTCTTTGACTATATAAACATGGGACACATCAAAATAAAGTGTCGACTCTCTTCTTTCACCTGGAAAAAAAATTATGTTTCTAACCTTTTCGGTTCTCAAATAACTGATAGTAGAACATAGGGAAGTTTCAGCAAAAACACTGGTTTTTGAGCAAGAAATGGAGAAAACGACCGTTTAGTTCAGGGAAGGATTTCGAGCAGATCAGTGACTTTGACATCAATATTTATTGATTTAGTGACACCTCAAACATCTAAAATAACAGAGAAAGAGATTTTTGATGACAAAGTACATTTTTTATTTACAAATATAAGAATATAAGGCTCTGTGAATTGAAAATTCGTTCAAATCAATAGTGCCAAGAGATGTTTACAGGATATAATATCTTTTCCTATAAAATAGAACTTTGTTGAGGCTTTGTCTGAGGCCCAGAGTACAGACCCATAATAAAAACTAACACACACACACACACACACACACACACACACACACATATATATGTACATACACACAAGCCCATGCATAAACCTTTACACACACACAGCTACACACACGCACGCACACGCGCGCACGCACGCACACACGCACACACGCACGCACGCACACACGCACGCACACACGCACACACACACACACACACACACACACAACTTCATTCATTACAATTACCATACACTGCTCACTGCTCCAAGTCAGTAAACTTCTTCTTTGGAGCTGTCGTAGTTCTGAGGAGACTCCCTGGTCCGTGCAGCGCACACAGGACACGCCCCCTCCTCGGGCACAGCAGATCTCTGCTCAGACCTCGCTGCTTGATCCGGCTTGTCTCTGCGATCCTCTGATCCAGGATCCTGGGTCCCAAGAGCAATCTGATCGCTCCATAGGCGCTGATCAACAGTTGTCTGCTTTTCCGGGTTCCCTGGCCTCGCCATCTTACTACTCTGGCCAATACACCATACACACGCTGCACTCCTCCTTTCTTCCCCGGCTCTGATCGGCTAATAATGATACAACATCGCCATCTACAGGTTGAGAGATGTAAATTACACCTCAAAAGTTGCTCCAGGCCGTAACCTAGCAACCCCCGCTGAAAAAAGCAATTGACGTCTATAGACGTCACGGCACTCAACGGTTGGATTCGAGGGGACGTCAATAGACGTCTCCGGCATTGAATGAGTTAATGTGAGCTCCCCTACCCTGTTTAGGCCCCCCCCCATGGATAAAAGTTGCGAAATGTCTAAACCTTTTTCTCCTAAATCCTTTTCTGCGTTACAAAAAATCTGAGCTCAAACGGGCAATTTTGAACAAGGCACCTTATTGACGTCAGATCGAAAAAAGAAATGCAAATGCAGTTCCACCCCCGTCTGTCTGTACTCAGCGTCTCTGTAAATCACGCCCAGAGAGTTTGGACTGCGAATGCGCTAGGCAATGCAAAATGCGTTTTTTTATTTGCCTAGAGGCATGTCCGAGTGTTTCTAGGCTTGGAAGTCCTTTATCTGAGCCTCTGGACCTTTGAACAGCAGTGGTTTAATTTTATTTTCTGTGGAAATGTGTTTATTTTTCAATGGAACGCTTCAAATATCTCTCCCCGTGCAAAAACAAGGAAATGGATCAGCTGAGGGCTCAGAGCGAGAGGGAGAGTTTGGCCACGCCCCCACCCTCTACTATAGGCCATCTCTTTTCTCCTCATTTGCATTCAAGCAACAACGCCCATTATAGAGTGTTCAGAGTGAGAAAAATTACTCTTTCTCAGCTTATCTCTGTTTCTCATGCACAGTGTTGATTTTGAAGAAGGATTCATTTACAGTATTAGGGAACCATTAAGGAGCCATATAAAAGCATCAAGAAGTACCATGTCATGGGATCTTTAAATTTTTTAAAACAGCAGGCTTTAATTGCTTATTTTCAAGATGCCATGTCGTGATCAACCCATGTTTTCACCAGCATAAGCCCACTGCTATGTACTCCTATTTTATTTTATTAATCAGTGATAGACTTGGGATATGGCAGTGTTGCGTATTAATTTTGGAACAAATGAAACCACCACTACTCACCAGTGTGATTTGCAGCAATCCATAAGAGTTGCCGACTCTTTGTTGTGATGACGTTTATGGCAAAGTCAGCGTCCATTGGACACCACAGTTTTCTAACGTGTAAGTCAGCAGGGTTGTTTCTTTTATTACATTATTTTAGATCAATACTGTGATTTAAAATGTGCAAATTATAACATAATGATCCACGAGTATTGTATAACTATATAGCAGACTCAAGCACACTGTCCTTTAAATTTAATAAATTGAAATGCACTTTAGCTTGTTAAATTTTGGTGGACAGACTGAAATTTTAGATGGGAAAATATATTGGTGTACAAGGGCAGTCCTAGGCACGGGCGGACGTGGGGGGCGGCATGAGCACTCATTTTTTTGGGTCAGGATCGCCACTGTTGTTGTCTTTCGTTCGTTCCGATCTGAAAGACAGCCTGGCAACTATGGCAAGCGAGCTCTCCCGATTCTGGGAGCCAATCAGAGAGCGGGGAGGGGTGGCAAGACGGTGACACGTACTACATGACAAACGGAAGCTTGTAGTTTGAACTGACAACTGACATGATTGGCTATGGGCTACGTATACGCCAAATGATAGATATTCGTAACGCCCAATAAACGGCCCTTGGCGATCGTAAACCACACCTCCGCTACGAGATATTTCAAAGGTGGCTCCCAGACCATATATCACTTGTGATATGGTCAGGTGTAAACCAGGCAAGTATTTAGATAGATAATAGATATATATTAGACGGATAGATCGTATTAGATAATGGTACACAGTGTGTATTGACTATTGTTTTTTTCAGAAACCGTTTTGTCACAGTTTATGAAGTAGGTTGTAACTTAAGCTTATGGATATACAATACCAATACTGTTACTGTTGCTGTTATATAGTTATAATGTATGACACCCATGGATCATTGTTATAATTGTATTTTAAATCACAATATAGATCTAAAACGACTTCATTAAATATCCCATGACATGGTACTTCTTGATGCTTTTATATGGCGCCTTAGTGGTTCCCTAATACTGTAAATGAATCCTTCTTCAAAATCAAGCCTCAGTGCATGAGATAGCCTCATGAACACAGTCAGAGTCATAAATATGTCTTTGAAATGCTTTATTATGGGCATTGTTGCTTGAATGCAAATGAGGAGGACAGAGACAGGCCAGTGGGTTGTCGCCAAATATGCCACTGTTTCCCAGATTAGCGGTGCGGTGTGCGCTGTCACCCACTTCCGTGTTTTAAGAGCGGAGGAAGATATGAGACGCTTTCCATTAAAAAAAAACAACACATTTCCACAGAAAATAAAATTAAACCACTGCTGTTTCAGAGGTTCGGAGGCTCGGATAAAGGACATCCGAGCCTGGAAACACTCTGACATGTCTCCAGGCAAATAAAAAACGCATCTCGCTTTTCGTAGCTTTCGTGATTTCCAGAGACGGTGTGGACATCCAGACAGGGGGTGGAAACCTTTCTGCGAGTGTGACGTCAGAAGGTTCCCTTGTTCAGAATCGCCCGTTTGGGCTGTCTTTTTTTCAAATGCGGAAAAGGATCGCAATTGCTCAGTTTACACATTTCACAACTTTTAGCCATGGAGGGGGGGCTAAACAGGGTAGGGGAGCTCACATTAACGATCAAAAACCTCAGAAAGTGAAAATTTCATGCCATGGGACCTTTAAAGAAACAAGTCCGCTGACTTCTGCGTTAGAAAATGCAATTGCCCAGTGGGAGCTGACGTCACCATAAACGTCATCACAACAAATATTGGTGAATCTTGAAAATAAGTTATTAAAGATAGCGCAAACATGCATGAATCATGCCAAATACAACTTTGGGTGAGTAAATGGTGGATAGAAACAACTATAAGCTAAACTATAACTACTATGAAAGATCTCAAAAGGGGATTTTGCAGAATAGGCCTGCTTTAATAGTTTTTTTCTACCGTTTTATCATGACTGAGATTTGGGTTAACTGTAGCTGATTCATGTGGGTTTGTTGAGTGCCTTTCTCTTGCTGCCACAGTGGTAGAACAGCTCACAAAATGACAAATACATCCTCTTGAGATTGAGAGAAGACAAGCGAAGCAAACAGAGCTTTAAGTGGACATGTCAGAATCTCTGTGGTTCACTGCACCTAAGTCTGCACCAAGATTTGTGAGTCAGGAGAGGAAGAAAAACTGAAAGAGGCAAAGCTTTATCCTAACTTTATTTCAACCAGGGCAGTTCCCTGCCACCGATTTTATGTGGAAGCACATGACCTCCAATATTGAAAGCAAATGGGGAACACTATGGCTCGTTGAAGGGCAACAATTTGAAAAGGAGAAAATCACACAAGGTTTGAAAGTTCTAGTGTTGATGGACAGATAGGGCTGTGTTGTAATTTACTGGGGTTGAGCTTGGCGCAGTGGGGAAACAGATGTCAAAGAAAACCAATGAAGAAGAAAGAAGGAAGTGGGCAGAGTGCAAAAGGATGGAAAAGAATAATTCTCAACAGTGACAAATCCAATTCCAACAGTGTGTCTTTATTCCATTTCTTGTTGCTGTCTGTTTCTACTGTAAAGAGTACTATACTTACTTGGGCTGACTAATCATTGCAGTCCTAATATTTTGTTTGTGGAGGAAATTACAGTACTTAAAGGCCCTATATTTGACTCTTGTGAGCTTTAAGCCATGTTAGAAAGTTGTTACATCATCAAAACCTTACCTGGAGTTGTGTTTTGTTTCATTCACACATGTTTGAGGAACCCTTTATTATAAGTCTGTCTAGATCTCCAATACTCAAAATGCTCTGTTCTGCCACAGTCTTCAGGTTAACAGCTACCATTTACCTTTAGTTCAGTAGAGGTTGGCAATTCCAGGGTTGAAATCATCCAAATGATTCTAGTGAAGGTGTATAGAGTTTAAAAACACAGTGGAGCAGTTCCTGTGTTACCACATGACATGACAAGGTGGAACAGTGGTTTGTTGGTTAAACAAAACAGAACTCCAGGTATTTTTGTGATGAGGAAACAACATTATAAGAGATCAGAAAATAGAGTAATACGAGCCCTTTACTAAAAGAAGTATGACCTGATGTCTCACAACACAGATCTAAACTACAGCCTTAACAGTTTCTCATGCAGAGTAAGACAGAAGATTTTGTTTGTGGACGAAATGATGGTACTTTAAAAAATTGTAATCATTGCTACTTTCATCCTCTCAAATTGTGATTTTTAAAAAGCATGGCATTTTATATCATTTTTACGCTGATGACTGCCAGATTTATCTGCCTATTTCTAAGCACGCGAAAGGCCCCCTGACACCCTTGTTGAACTGCCTTGGTGACGTCAAGGCTTGGTTGGCCCAAAATTTTCTCTGCTTGAACGAAGGGAAAACTGAAATTGTGCTCTTTGGGCCCACTGATCCCTCATTGGACTTGGGCCCCTTTAAAGATAATGTTCATCCCTTAGCCACCAACCTTGGCGTCACCATGGACAGTGATTTTAAACTCAGCAAGCAGATCAACACAGTCGTTAAATCAGGCTTTTATCATCTTCGTCTTTTATCCAAAGTTAAACCGTTTTGAAGTTTTAAGCATTTTGAACAAGTCGTTCACGCTTTTATTTCTTCGCGTCTGAGCCAACCGGAGTGAGGATGTTGAAGGTAACAACCCTTTCCGACCACACCGCTGTTGTGTAGCAGGAGCAAAACCTGGTTTGTCTTTTATTAATGTTCATATCTTAATTTATGGACAAAATTATGAAAGAAAAACACCAGGATCATGCAGAGAGGGTTAATCTAATCTTTTTTTTTTTTTTGCCTGACAGCAGCAGTTACAGAGAGAAGGGCTGCAATGTTTTTTTCAATACAAAGTGAATTGGAGACAGTCGATAGAGCCTGAAGCACAGCCATGATCATTTCTTACTTCAGAAGGAGTGGCTAGCGGGTTAGCTTTGTCCATTTATATGTACAGTCTATGTGTTAGACCAATCACTGTTCCTCATATGTCCAGGCACTGCCCTCCTCCCCAGTTTAGCAGCTCTATTTGATATGTGGTTGTGGGTGGAGTTTAGAAAATAGACTTCACGCCATAGTTTTGTAAAATGTTATACAAAATTGGTGTCAGCCTAGAATAATCAGCAATGATACAATGTTTTGAGCTTCGCCTATCTGACACACAAGACAGCTTTGTCCTTGGAAGGCAATATCTACAATCTCTTCACCTTGAAAAATTATTATTCTTAACTTCGAAATAAAGAAATCATTTTCAGGAACGTCACCGTATCTAAATCTAGATAATAAAGTGAGTGCCACTGCCACCAGACAGGAGCTCCAAGAAGAAAAATACAACCAGGATCAGCATCTTTATCAGTGACAGCAGATGATTTCTTGGAAGACCTCCTGAAATCTTCGCAGCCCTGGCCCGTGTAGTATTAAAAGTGTCAGCAGAGTGAGATGCAGGCTCGGAGCACTATTCATTTCTTCTTCACTGTTGATGCTAATGCTAAACCAGAGTACAATTTTCAGTCTCATGTTTTTCTGTATGCTAGCTTTGATTGTTAAACTACTGGCTTGTTTCAATTTGCTGCAGGTTGTCTCAAAGATGATAATCCAGAGTAGTTTATATAATGCTGCAAGAAGTTAAAGGTCCTATATCACTCAAAGTGGACTCTTGTGAGCTTTAAAGGGATATGCCACCCCCAGGTCAAACTTGAGCATCTCCCCACAGTCCAGAGACTAAAATAAGTGGTGGAAAGCGTTTTCCTGGTCACCCAGCCATTGTCCGAGTCCGTCAGCACTGACCGCCGCGGTATCTGCAGCTACTCCGCATTAGACTGGAGCCTAACGTCGCCAGAGAAAGATTTCGGCCAAAAGGAATTAATTTGCTCGATGCGTTTCCCAATTACTTTCTGTGTAGTGCGCATTCATATTGAGTGCAAATAAATGTACAAATCAACACGGAGAGCTTGACTTGGTCATTTTGGGTGGGAACTATTTTTCAGTGCGGAAAAAGAAAGCCGAAGCACGCACCATGCTGCCAGGGGAATCCCAGTTACGCACCAGGAAGGGAGTTCCCCTGTTGCGCAGCGTGTTGCGTGCTTCGGCTTTCTTTTTCCCCACTGAAAAATAGTTCCCACCCAAAATGACCAAGTCAAACTCTCCGTGTTGATTTGTACTTTTATTTGCACTCGACATGAATGCGCACTACACAGAAAGTAATTGGGAAAAGCATCGGGCAAATTAATTCCTTTTGGCCGAAATCTTTCTCTGGCGACGTTAGCCTCCAGTCTAACGCGGAGTAGCTGCAGCTGCGTGCGGCGGTCAGTGCTGACAGACTCGGACAATGGCTGGGTGACCAGGAAAACGCTTTCCACCACTTATTTTAGTCTCTGGACTGTGGGGAGATGCCCAAGTTTGACCTGGCGGTGGCATATCCCTTTAAGCCATGTTAGAATGTTGTTGCCTCTTCAAAAACATACATAGAATTTGGTTTTGTTTCATTCACACAACCTTTTATTATTAGTCTGTCTGCATCTCCAAAGTTTTTTCACTTTGAGAGAAGAACAAAACACAACTCAGCGGAACAGAGCATTTTGAGGTATGTTTTGAGGAGGTAACATGATAGCGTGGCTTAAAAGCTCACACAAGAGTCCATTTTAATAATGTCCCCCCTGATAAAATTGGACCATATTTTCAATAGACTGCAATGTAATTTAAATCTGCATTGTGTAACTTCTGGTGGAGGGTCTGTCAAATGTTTGTCTCCATGGAGATGTTATTGCTTTGTCTGGAATGTTTATTAAACCTTTCTATCATCATGGAGACCAAACTAGACCAAATGTGACCCCACTCACAATCAGAATGCCTGTTTTTCCTAGGTATTTTTGAGCTATAAAACCACCTGTAACTGAATACATATAAGGTAGAGCTGTTTATTGTCATACTGTGGAAAATTTCAGGCAGAGCAATGACATCTCCATAGAAACAAGCAGGTGACAGACCCCAACCAAAAAGTTACACAGCGCACCTTTAAATTAGGGTTAAATTGTGCTGATTAAATACAATCAAAATATTCACTGAGCAATTTTGGATCTACTCTATTCAGATAAGCAGCTCTTCAGGGGGACAAATTGAGGACATTTTCCTCCAGTCACGAGGGTCTTGTGGAGTTCACGCTATAGTGCATAAAGTGAACTCAAGGTCTACCAAAGGAAATTAGATTTTTTTATTTGCATTTTAAGTGCATTTGTCACTGTCACAGCAGCTAAGGTAATTTTTGGAGCGAGAAGGTAATTTTTGGAGCGTATCATTTTATATTTTAAACTGCTACATGGCTTTTTTCTGGGTACCTGACAAGCCAGCAAAAAAAAATTGCTGTGTTGCTTATGTCTCAAGGGCTAAGTGCAGATCCAAAGTAGGGATTTCAGGAAGAGAATAGGTTACTTGTTAGACAGTACCTTTGTGGTATGGATGCTGGAGATACTGACTGCAGGTGCAGTTCGGGTTTGGTGCGCTTTTATGGTGACTAGGGTTGGGCGGTAATACGGTAATACGGTATACTGCGGTATCTAAAAATAGCAACGGTATCAGATTCATTACCGTCATTAAAAAAAAAAAAAATCTTGCCCTAATATAATATTAACTATAATTAATTTAATGCCTAAATAAAGAGTGTTTGTCCAGCACTTATGTATGTGTGGTTGTGTTTGTTAGTTTAATACTATTACAGTTTAAAACTAATATTACTATCGGAGAGATGACGTTCGATGAAGTTCCTGGATGTTGCGTCGTCACGTGACATTACCGCTCAGAAGGGAGAAGGAAAAGACAACATGACAGACCGCGCTGAGTTGGTCCCAAAGAAAAACACAACATCTGCAATTTGGCAGCATTTCGGATTTCGGCCAAATGACAAGGGAGAGCCGGGAAATGTCAACGAGGCTGTGTGTAAAACGTGCATGCAGACTGTGGCGGTGTTCTGGTGAAACATCCTACCCGTCGAGAGATAACAGCGGCACTGTGGAGGAGCAGAGGCAACTGCATATTGTCGCCAGTGTAGTGCACTCGTAAATGTATGCATAATTCACCTTCTTAACTGTGTTGTTACAGCTTTGCCATGCGGGTTTTGCTCAGTTCTTGGTTAAGCACTTGGTTATAAAGTCACTGCTTCTGATAATAGTTGCGGTCCCTTTAAGAAAGGCGTGACGTTTGACACGCTGCTTTTGTGTTCTAGCGCAGCTCCTTCCTGATATTCTGGCGTGTTAATAAAAACAACTCACCGTTTTTGAGTCTGAAATGTGAGAAGTTTTCGGGTTTCTAATTACAAACGCAACTTCCACACGAGGCTGTTATTCTGGCAGATGAAGCCCCCCTTCTTTGGTGGAAATCCAATGGAGTCAGGCGCTTTCCTCTGATAAAATACCTGTGCGTTTGTGCCACAAGCTCCATCGGAACGGGTCTTCAGCACCGCGCGCAAAGTTGTCAATCCACAACGTGCCTTACTCAAGCCGGAAAAAGTGAACATGCTGGTTTTGCATTCAATAGCTTAATATTTTTATTTTCAATAAGGAGTAGCTTTTTCTGACGGACGAAAACGGTTCGGGATGTTGTAAAGTTGTACGTTTAATTTATTTGATTCATGTTAATAGATTTTAAAAGCAGTATTTTCCACTGCGTTCTCGGGACAGGGTTATATTTATCTTGTTATTTATTGTTCAGATTTTCTTATTTGATAAGATCAAGTATTTTATTTATTTGATTCCTGTTGGTTTGTTAGCTTTAGCCCACAGAAAATGTCATTTCGTTCCATCGGTTGGCTGCTGTATTTGCACTTTAAACATTTGTTAATAAAAGTTACTAATTTTGTACATGTTTTATTATGTTTTCAGTATCATTAGGCCTATGTAATGCTTGCTATTCTGTTTCTGAACGGTATAGGTGCAAGCTGCCATTTGGCGAGGCGACTCCACTGTAGTGCTACCAAGTGTTTGTTTTTTTTTAGCCTTAGCAACGGTAATACCGTATACCCCGGGAAAATGTGGAGACGGTTTAACGGTATCAAAATTTGGATACCGCCCAACTCTAATGGTGACTAATATGCCCCACTGACTGCAGCCTCTGCTGCTGTGCGGTCGTGGCGGGCTGCGGGGATTCACGCTCTGCTTGGGAGTTCACGCGATTCCACATTCCACACTAAGACCACTTTTTCACACCTTTGGATACTGTAGCTGTCTACAATAAGTACATTTGCGAAGTACCAGGAGTGTGCAGGGATATTTTATTCTTAAAATACACTGGATCTGTCAGTTCTGCACATCTGATTTCCTGCTTTGCTCATGTGATTTTGTCAGTTTTATGTCAGAGACCGCTGCAGTGTCCAGCAAAAATAGACTTCTTGTGGATTCTTTCCACAGGCCCGCACTTGCACCGCCCCTAGGTCAGTGTGGCAGGGTGCAGGGGCAAGACTTTTCTAAGTCTTGCAGGACCTGTGCGTGTCCCGCATCGCACCTACAGTCAGTGTACGCTGGGAGTAAAGGTGCAACTTTCTCTGGTGGAGCTTCCGTCACCTTTTTCATGGATATGTTATTGCTTTGCCTGGAATGTTCCATGGTATGAATCTAAACATATACATCTTGCATCTATTCATTACAGATGTTTCTATTCCGCAAAAACAGGGCAACTCTCCACAGATCTGAATTGTAATGTAGCATAGCACTGTTACCTGCTTGTCTCCCTCATGATAGATATTAGGGGTGTAAAGATTAACCGATTTGGATCGGTTATCGGTCTGTGACCTCTGCGATCTGAGTGTACCGATCAGCGGAGCCCAGATCGGTCCAAATTCACAACGAAAGGTCCGATGCACCGGATTTACAGCCAAGAATCAGTTTGCTAGGTCCTGAGCGGTCTCTCTCATGGCGCAGAAGCCGCCCTGTGTGTGTCTGCGTTCTTTCGCGAACGGTGGGTGGTTCACTTACCTAGGGTTGAAGCTTATTGGCTGGTTAACTGCCAATCATGCGAGCGGCGCGGGCTATATGCGGAAGCGAGCACAAAATGTTTGTACTGTATAGCCGTGTCCCAATTCGCATTGTGCGGAGGGCGGGTTTCCCCGCTGCCTACGTCGTGTCTCGTCAGGAGATCTACACTATCGGTAAGCTAAGCTAAGTTTCCTTTTATTGAGCTGTGGTTAAATTAATTTGGTGCGCTACCGCTATTTATGGATATGGTTCCTATACGTGGTTAACTTTTGTGCCAGTGTTGTGTCGCGTTGATAAAACTTTCACTGTCGGTCTGATGTTTCACTATCGGCTCAGTAGTCTGCATAGCAGCTATAGACCATAACAATTGTATGATACTAGCGTTTTTATTGTCACGGTTAGTGGATTGGGTGATTTATTTAGACAACATTCATGTATTGGCAATGTATATTTGATTTGGGCTAAAATTGACTTGGCTAATTTACTTTTGTGTGGAAAATACAATGTATAATCAGAATTGGTGCATTTCTGTATTAAATACTTATGATTTGTGTGTATAGAAACATACTTCACACACACACAGATGATTTTTGTCTCAAAGGAGATTGAGGTACAGTAATGTTATGAGATGGAGAGAAAGTATTATTCAGTGTTAAGAGCTCTCTCTGATTTTTTTTTTTCTTTTTGTTAAGAAAAGTTAATTACAGGCATAAAAAGACATGTTGGATTTAACATGCTAATGTTTTCTATAACTGCCTAGTAATATCTATCTTCTTGTCAGTGATATGTTGCACTTTTATACAGTTACTGAAACTGTGACTGAAGCACTAATTCTGATTCATTCAGATTTTTGCCTTTAATAGGCAACTTGCTTGTTTTATAACTACTTTTTTATTTTTGATATCTACCTTATCTACCTTTGTACTGAATCGAAATTAACCGAACCGGATCGGATCGAATCGTATCGAATCGTATCGAATCGAATCGTACCGGATCGTTTACTAATTTTATGAATCGTCCCTGAATCGAATCGTAGCCTGTGAATCGAGATTCGAATCGAACCGTTTTGTGAGTGAAAGATTCACACCCCTAATAGATATATTTAATTTATACTGGTGAACATTCTAAACAAAGCAATAACATCTCCATGGAGACATTCAGGTGGCTGACCTTCAACTATAAATGTTACATAGTTAACCTTTAATCATGACCAAATCAAAATTGCAATTTGAATGGCCCAGCAATTTTTTAAAGACCTATTGTGCTTGTGTCCACTATATAGTTATAATGTACGACACCTGCGGGTCATTATGTTAGAATTTGTACATCGTAAATAGCAATATTAATCTAAAACAACTTAATAAAAGAAACTATAGAAACTACAGCAGATTTTTTTTTTCATTTGTATCAAAACGACTATGTGACGCTGCTGAATCATACACGTATCACTGATTAAAGGTCCCATGACATGGTACTTCTTGATGCTTTTATATGGCTCCTTAATGGTTCCCTAATACTGTAAATGAATCCTTCTTCAAAATCAAGACTCAGTGCATGAGAAACAGAGATAAGATGAGAAAGAATAATTTTTCTCTCTCTGAACAGTCCATTATGGGACTTGTTACTTGAATGCAAATGAGGAGGACAGAGATGGCCTATAGTAGAGGGTGGGGGCGTGGCCAAACTCTCTGCTCTCAGCTCTCAGCTGTCCGCTCTGATCCATTTCCGCGTTTTTGCGCGGAGAAGAGATGAGAAGCGTTCCATTGAAAAATAAACACATTTCCACAGAAAATAAAATTAAACCACTGCTGTTCAAAGGTCCAGAGGCTCAGATAAAGGACTTCCGAGCCTAGAAACACTCGGACGTGCCTCCGGGCAAATAAAAAAACGCATTTCGCATTGCCTAGCGCATTCGCAGTCCAAACTCTCTGGGCGTGATTTACACAGATGCTGAGTACAGACAGACGGGGGTGGAACTGCATTTTTCGAGCTGACGTCAATAAGGTGCCTTGTTGAGAATCGCCCGTTTGAGCTGTGTTTTTTTCTAGCGCAGAAAAGGACCGCAAATGCTCAGTTTAGACATTTCGCAACTTTTAGCCATGGGGGGGGGGACTAAACAGGGTAGGGGAGCTCACATTAACGTTCAAAAACCTCAGAAAGTGAAGATTTCATGCCATGGGACCTTTAAGAAAATAAAATTGGAGAAAGGAGTAAGTACAGAGCAGGGTGTATGTCGGTGGTGGTGAAAATGGAGGTTGAATGGTGTTTTGAAAATAAGTGATTTAAGGTTGCTCAAGAGGGGAAATGAGAAGGGGGTAACAATTTCACCTGGTCTCATAGTTCAGAGAAATCAAAAGGTCTTTCTCTTTAATAGCATAAGCCTATTTTCCAGACCATCGCGAGGTTTAGATTACATTTCAATCCAATTACCCTTGGTCTGCCCTGGTCAAAATCTGCTTTAGGTCTGGTCTCCACTCAGGTCTGCTAGCCCTCTTCTGGTGTGGACCTCTAATATATTTCATTACACCATATTATAGTCAAACTTCCGGCCATGTAAGCTCTCCATATAACTGTTTTCATGAAATTACATTTACAATTGACTTGATTGTAGTGTTTAAAGTTGAACCCATGCCTATCCCATTTGTATAAGTGAACCAACAGCTAACTGAACCTTAAAGAGTGGGGATTATGCAACTTTTTGGGGATTTCTACCATGTTATAACTTTGTTCATTCATCAAAAACATGCCTTAAGTGGTTTTAGAGGTCATCCATGCATGTTTGAGTAATCTAGCGATCTTTCCCACGGCCCTCCTTACGGTTATCTGTACGATTCTGTGCAACGCTTCGCCCACAAGCTTACATACGTCACCCTCGCTCCCACACAGCAATTCTCCATAAATGCACAAAAGCATCATACAAAACTGTATGTATCAACTTCAAATCCTGATGCGATGTGCAGCTGTTTCGTTAGCAAAACGCACACCAATTCTGTTGCCATGGTGCTCTGAAGGGGGAGTGACTTAACACAGGGAGCAAAAGGTGGGGAGGGGGGGACGAAACGAAAGCGAAACTTACTAAACACATTAATATTATGCTGTTTTCGGCAAATGTAGCATTTTCAAAACATTAAAAGGTAACACGGTGAACTTAATATGTTATGTGTTAGCAATAAATACGCTATACCCCATCAATGAAAGACTTGTTCAGTGTACAGAATAAAAGCAATGAAATGTATAATTGTCTTTCTGTGGTTTATTCTCATTTATTGCAGTTAACGTATGTCACAGTGTTTGAATGTTTCGCTGTTAAACTCTGTAAATAGACTTACACACCAGTGTGCTCGTGGCTGCACTGGGGCTGGTCACTAATGCGTTGTGTGGGGTAAGCCTTGTTCCCTACACAGATGGATTTAAGGATGTTATAGCTGTCTGGGTTGCAGCGGTATTCTAACAGTAAAACAACAAAATAGTATTGTAATGGTATCTTTCCTGTTCTGTACTGATCTTTATTTTATTTTATGTATTTATTTGAATTAGGACAATGCATATTAATCACCATGACAGCAAACAGCATCAATAAATGTAAATATGCCGGAATTAGCACAATAGCTACTTTACATCCATTGTCCTCAGGCAGGTCAGAACAGAAGAACATTTAGAGGAACACACAGAAGATACAGAAGTGCACATAGACATGACGGCAAGTTCACCACAACAGACCATTCTCTGAGTTTAAGAGACCCCGAGAAGAAGAACATCTACCTGTGAGAGCATGTTTGATTATTTTTCAACCAATGTTTCAGAGTGTTCTTGAAGGTGGAGAGGTTGTAATGTCTTCCGTGACTGTGATCCTCTGATAGACGTCACCATTTGGCCATATTTGGTCCTGCGTCTCTGTATGTTCCAGTCTCCTCTGGTCAGTGCTCTTGTGTTAACTCGGTTAGTCATTTTTTTATTTATAAAATCCTTTAATGGTGGAGGAGCGAGTCCATTTAAAGATTCCATGACATGGCACCATGACATGGCACATGCTTTTATATGGCGCCTTAATGGTTCCCTAATATTGTAAATGAATCCTTCTTCAAAATCAAGCCTCAATGCATGAGATATGACTCTGACTGTCTTCATGAGGCTAAATATGTCTCTAAAACGCTTTATTCTGGGCGTTGTTGCTTGAATGCAAATGAGGAGGACAGAGACAGGCCAGTGCAGCGGGTGGGGGTGTGGCCAAATGCGCCGCTGGTTCATCGTTTAGCGGTGCGGTGTGCGCTTTCCCTACTTCTGTGTGTGTAAGCGCGGAGGAAGATATGAGACAAGTTGCATTAAAAAAATCACATTTCCACAGAAAATAAAATTAAACTACTGCTATTTCAGAGGTTCAGAGGCTCGGATAAAGGAAATCCGAGCCTGGAAACACTCTCGCGTGTCTCCAGGCAAATAAAAAAACGCATCTCGCATTGCGTAGCTCGTTTGCGGTCCAAATTCTCTGGGCGTGATTTCCAGAGACGGTGGGTAGACATCCAGACGGGGGGTGGAAACCTTTTTGTTACGTCAGAAATTTCCCTTTTTCAGAATCGCCCGTTTGGGCTGTCTTTTTTTCAAACGCAGAAAAGGACCGGAAATGCTCAGTTTACACATTTCGCAACTTTTAGCCATGGGGGGGGGGGCCCTAAACAGGGTAGGGGAGCTCACATTAACGTTCAAAAACCTCAGAAAGTTAAAATTTCATGCCATGGGACCTTTAAAACTTAAAAAAATAAGGCAAGCATCCGTACCTGATAACTTTCAAGATCCAAAATATTAAACTTATAAGATAGTACAATAGTGATACTGAAGAGTGTTTTCAATGTTTTTTTGAAGAGGGTCTTTAATGGCTTCAGGATGGCCTCTGATGTATGAGTATGAGTGGCTTAGCAGTAAGATATGTGGCTGAAAATCATGGCATGCATATACGCCTTTCTGTTGTCAAATAAGATAAGATAAGATAAGACTTTATTGATCTCACACAGGAGAAATTTACTTGTCACAGTAGCTCCAGATATGGACAGTTTGAACAAGAAAGAAAAGTGCATGCAGGCAAAAATGGCATAAATATAAGTAATAATAATAATAATAAAATAAGTAATAATTCGAATAAGTAATAATAATAATAAAACAGTGTCAGGGAGAATATTGAAAAAACAATAATAAATAAATAATAATAAAATAAGGTCTTATATGTTTGAAGTTTGACAGATTTAATTTAATTATGTGTGATTTCTTTTTTTTACATGCTGTTTAAAATTTAGATTAGAGTCAAAAACTACCCCAAGGTATTTAAATTGTTCAACCACGTCTAATCTCTCCCCATTGATCTACGCAGATGGTTGCTCGCCCCCTACTGGCTGTCGGGAGAAAAACATACAGACTGTTTTTTTAGTGTTGAGATGCAGGCCAGAGTCATGGAGCTTGTGGGACACTGGTACCATGGCACCCAAGAGCACTGCAGCAGCTTCATATTTTGTTATTATGCTAAATCGACTCCTGTGAGCTTTATGCCATGTTGGAACTGGAGTTGTGTTTTGTTTCATTCACACTTGTTTGAGTAATCCTTAATTATTAGTCTCTACAACTCCAAAACTCAAAATGTTCTTTTCCATGAAGCTGTAATTTTCAAGTTAACAGCTAGGTTTTCCCCTTTTGTTCAGTAGAGATTGGCAATTCCAGAGCTGAAATTATCAAAATTATTAGAATGAAGGTGTATGCAGTTTAAAAACACAGCGGAGCACTTCTTGTATTACCACCATATGCAGGATTTGTCTGCTAAATATGTGTGAATGAAACAAAAGACAACTGTTTTTGACAAGAAGACATCATTATAACAGATCAGAAAATATTGTTTTTAAGCTCTTCTGATTTATTAGTTTTGCTACATCAATATTATGAATCTTGAGCATAGGGGAAGAATTCACCGTCAAATTTTTGGCAGATGTTTTACTCTGAAACCCTGTGTAAATGAGCAGGGAGTACATCTTTTGTGAGGATATAACACCGTTTATGGTAATGGAAAATGCCTGAAAAGCTTAAGACATGAAGCACGGTGAAATTTGCAGAACGATCCAGCGTTGTAGCTCTCCCAGAATCCTCAGCTTTGCTCCAAGTGTAAAAGAAATTGACTTTTGTGCAGGTAATGAAGCATTCAGTCCAACAGCTGAGGAATAGTTTATCCTCCTCTCGTTAGAGTCATTGTGTGTAATTGAAGAGAGGAAGCCGTGTGCATTTGCATTGCTGAGACGGTTAAATGACAGTTTGTGGATGGTCTTTGTAAAACCTGAGTGTGTCTGTGGGCTATTCTGAGTGGGTTTCATTCACTATTGTGCTGCAATTGTGCTGCTGTGGCTGACACTGTAAACCTGCTCAGTGCGTTTATTGGAGGGTCATGAAGAAAGGTAGCCTGTGTAAAAAGCCTCTTGTATCTGCCTTTCTCTGCTTTTTAGGACCAGATCAGTTTAAAGCCACTGTCAGCTTCCTTCCTCTACCACCCCAAGGTTAATTAAGGTACACTTCCCTGTAGGGATTTGTCCTCATGCCGCAATCGGTCAGAAGCAGAGTCCGCCACAGTGCCCCAATGTTCCCACAGATTCACACCAAATGGTAAATGGGCACATTTTTTACAGTGCTTTTCCACCTTCACTCATTCACGCACCAGTGTAAGTAGACACTGGGGCCAAGATGGGTTAAGTGTCTTGCCCAAGGACACAACAGCAGCATTCATCTGCTGCAGCCATTGTACTTTTGAATAAGGTCACTTGGCATAACTAATGGTTTTGATCCATTTTGTCTGGTGATTGTGTTCTGTGCAGATGTATGTTTGATGCCTCTTAGCCACTACAAACCAAATTACCCAAGCGTACAAATAAACATACTTAATCTATGGGAGCTCTACCAATAATGTTTTATGTCGAGACCAGTATTCATACTACCAACCTTCAGATCAGTGGCTAAACTCCGGGCTCGGACTACACGCGGGGCAGCTCTGATCTGGTGGCCGTCAGTATTTTGTATCATTAAAAAATATTGAGAGGAGCTCAGAGCGTGGGCTGGTGGAAGAACGGGCGGAGCTCCAGATCAATTCAGTTGGATTCTATTTCTGCCGGACGCAGCCTTTTCCCTTCATAAATAGTTTTCTTGTGAACACATAGTCTCGCACGTGCAGCCTTCACCTCTACACCACTACAGCACAGCAAGACTCAGGTCCCAGTAAGAGCTGTCCCACACTGAGCTGCTGCTGCAGTCTGAGCGAGGTGAAACACTCATGTTTTATTAGTTTTCTTGCAAATATTTTGACATTTTTAATATCAGCTACTCTGTTTATTACTACAAATTGCTTTAGGATAACTTATCTGGGGAACTACTGGCAAAATGACTGAAATACTTGTTTACTAAACAGTTTTCACAAGAATGTTATTACTTTCAATAAAAGGAGGCTACAGCTCACTAAAATGTGCTGCAGAAATAGTGCTTGAGACGAACTCCATCCTAAGGACAGACACAGGCCTTAGCAGCATTAACACAGCAGACGTGTTGATACTAAAACTTCAAATTAAGGAATAGATTTGATACTTAAAGGTCCCATGGCATGAAATTTTCACTTTCTGAGGTTTTTGAACATTAATGTGAGCTCCCCTACCCTGTTTAGGCTTTCCCCCCCATGGTTAAAAGTTGCGAAATGTCTAAACTGAGCATTTGCGATCCTTTTCTGCGTTACAAAAAATCGGAGCTCAAACGGGCGATTTTGAACAAGGCACCTTATTGACGTCAGATTGAAAAAAGAAATGCAAATGCAGTTCCACCCCCGTCTGTCTGAACTCAGCGTCTCTGTAAATCACGCCCAGAGAGTTTGGACTGCGAATGTGCTAGGCAATGCGAAATGCGTTTTTTTATTTGCCTGGAGGCACGTCCGAGTGTTTCTAGCCTCGGAAGTCCTTTATCTGAGCCTCTGGACCTTTGAACAGCAGTGGTTTTATTTTATTTTATGTGGAAATGTGTTTATTTTTCAATGGAACGCTTCAAATCTCTCCCCCCGTGCAAAAACACGGAAATGGATCAGCTGAGAGCTAGAGCGGAGAGTTTGGCCACGCCCCCACTCTCTACTATAGGCCAGCTCTTTTCTCCTCATTTGCATTCAAGCAACAACGCCCATTATGGACTGTTCAGAGAGAAAAAAAAATACTCTTTCTCATCTTATCTCTGTTTCTCATGCACTGAGTGTTGATTTTGAAGAAGGATTCATTTACAGTATTAGGGAACCATTAAGGAGCCATATAAAAGCATCAAGAAGTACCATGTCATGGGATCTTTAATACTGATTAAGATACCAGAATGAAGATAAAACATGCTCCCTTTTTAATAACAGAATTTAATTAAATTTTCTTTCACAAAATAATAGTAAGATAAAGCTCAAATTACTCAAAAAACTGTTCAGGAAAGCTCAACATTTAGTGTGTGCGTGTGTGTGTTGCTGTTTGGGTTGTTTGGTTGTGTGGTGTCAGGCAGCTGTGGGGGGCTGGTTGGTTGGGTGGAAGGAACTGTGGGTTGTTTTTAATCACTGTAAAGCACTTAGTGATACTTTTTTTTTATATGAAAAGTGCTTTATAAAAAAGATTTTATTGATTGATTGAACACTTGACCTGTTAATGTGATTTTTTCAGTAACAATACCTGCTCAAAGATTTGATCTTAGTTTTAGCATCAGTTAGTATCTGATTCTCAATACTTCTGACACTAATCAGCACCCCTCCAGGTTACATACTACTGTGCCGTATTGTATGTAACCTCTCACAGCTCAGCTTGATCAGTGAATAAGACTTTTCTACTGTTCAGCAAAGTTTTCCTCCCATTTTCCAACTGAGAGGAAGGATGACCGCTGTAAGGCAGCTTGTAGCCTCCTGGGGGATAGAAAATTGCAGTCTGGACATTATCTGCTGTAAAGTAGTTTTGTATAAGTTGTAATGGACTTCAAAAACTGCACACATGCAAAAATGCAAAAAAACATTTGTAGCCACACTGAAGGTCTAAACTGTGTAGCTAGTTTAAAGGTCCTGCTTTACAGTACAGTGGTACCTCACCTTACGAAAGACCCTACATACGAAAAATCCAAGTTACGAAACGCCCTCACGTTAAATTTTGGTCTCTAGATACGAAAGAAAATTCAAGTTACGAAACGCGAAATCTCAAAAATTCGAATAATGCGCGCTCAGATGCACGCCCCGCTGTTATCCCCGCTCAAAGAGCACCTTTCTCGGCCTCTTAGCTCTAACGCCGAACACGCAAGATTTTCAACAAAATGTATTAAATAGTGAAGCGTGGGGGGAGACACGACTCCGGAAGCAGCGCGGAGACATGAACGCACCGCACGGCGAGGAGCACGGCACCGCGCGGCAAGGAGCACGGCGAGGAGCACGGCGAGGAGCACGGCGAGGAGCACGGCACCGCGCGGCGAGGAGCACGGCACCGCGCGGCGAGGAGCACGCACCGCGCAAGGAGCACCCCTAGTCCTGGTCTGCATGACCGGCACCGGGGCTGCGAGGACGAGATAGAACCGCGGCGCCCGGACCGCGTCCTCTGGAGCCCGAGCCACAAACCAGCCGCACGAAACCAGCAAAGAGCGGCACGTGGTAGTTTAATCCTGGTCCAGTTCTGGTTTAGTCCAGGTCCAGTCCAGGTTTAGACCTGGTCTAGACCTGGTTTAGTTCTGGTCTAGAGTCTAGACCAGAACTAAACTAGAGTCTAGACCAGAACTAAACCAGGTCTAGACTCTAGACCTGGTTTAGTCCACGTTTAGTCCTGTCTAGTCTCTTAGCCAATCAGGACGCAGAACCAATGTTACACTATAAAAAAAAAAGTTACACTATAAAAAAAACAACAATCTTGGAACGAATCAGGCCTTTTCCATTGAAATAGCTACTCAACTTACGAAAAATTAAGTGGAACGAATTAATTTCATAAGGTGAGGTACCACTGTACTTTGTGTTTTTCTCATTCGGTGTACATAAGAAATACTTGTTTTTTATATATTCTTTATTTCATTATTACCAACCGTGTAATTTCTACTATTTTCTTATTTACCTATTATTATTACTTATCTTGTTTGTATGCACATTTTTGTTCTAACTTCTTCTAATACTAAACTGCCCTTGAGCTAATGTGGCAAGTGAAGTTCTCCTGTCTGAGATCAATAAAGTCTTATCTTATCTTATCTTATCTTATCTTATGCATATTACTCAAAATTGACTGTTGTGAGCTTTAAGACATGTTAAAATGTTGCTACATCCTCAAAAACTAAATGAAACACTGAATGAGATGTGTGCCCAAACTTTTGACTGGTAGCATAGATTTCCTTTCCGGGATCTTCATGTTTTCATGCATCTTCATGTTTTTATCTTTCAAGAACTCTTTCAAGTTCTGGTCAGTGAATACAAAACACTGAGCTTTGTTATCACTTCAATGTGTGTCTCCCTGGCATTTGTCTGTGTGCAGTCCCCTAGAATTCCCTAAGAAAGAAGGTAAAATTCAAGAAATGGAAATGTTCAGCATGGAAACCAGCAGCAGACTCTCAGCCAGACCCAGCACCACCAACAAAGCCCAAACATTAGACTTTATAACGAGGTTTATATAAAGATGCAGATGTGGAGAGTCACGGGCTCCAGACCCTGCCACCCGCCGTACAGTGTGAGTCCTATTAAGAGGGACTGCTGATATTCCCACTGGGACCTGACTACGGCTGTCTGCTCATCCATCTTATTTGCCAGTAGCATCACATCGGGCGTAATGATGGATGGGCACCTCGGTTCTGCTGGCAATTTGAGGAGAGACGCTGGAAAACAACATGGGTGCTGAAAACGGTGATTGTGTTCAGTTGTGCTGCGCAGTGGGACAGACGCATGTGAGATGGTTTTAGTATCTGAGTGTGTGGGATTTTTTTTATATACACTCAACAAAAATATAAATGCAACACTTTTGTTTTTGCTCCCATTTTTCCTGAGATGGACCCAAAGATCCAAAATTCACTCCAGATACACAACACTACCATTTCTCTCAAACATTGTTCACAAATCTGTCCAAATGTGTGACAGCGAGCACCTCTGCCCCGCCGAGACAATCCACCCCACCTCACAGGTGCGCCACATCAAGATGCCGATCCGACATCATGACCAGTGCACAGGTGCGCCCCAGACTACCCACAATAAAAGGCCACCCCGAAATGTGCATTTTTTTTGCTTTATTGGGGGTCTGGGGACTCAGAACCAGTCAGTATCTGGTGTGACCACCATTTGCCTCATGCAGTGCACCACATCTTCTTCACATAGAGTTTATCAGATTGTCAGTTGTGGCCTGTGGAATGTTGGTCCACTCCTCTTCAAAGGCTGTTATGGATGAAGAACACAGGTGCATTTTATTGATGGCATTTTGAATTCACAGAGATACCGTGATGAGATCCTGAGGCCCATTGTTGTGCCATACATCCATGAACATCACCTCATGTTTCAGCAAGATAATGCACGGCCCCATGTTGCAAGGATCTGTACACAATTCTTGGAAGCTGAAAATGTCCCAGTTCTTGCATGGCCAGCATACTCACCGGACATGTCACCCATTGAGCATGTTTGGGATGTGCTTGACCAGCGTATACGACAGCGTGTACCAGCTCCCACTAATATCCAGCAACTTCGCACAGCCTTTGAAGAGGAGTGGACCAACATTCCACAGGCCACAACTGACAATCTGATAAACTCTATGCGAAGAAGATGTGTTGCACTGCATGAGGCAAATGGTGGTCACACCAGATACTGACTGGTTCTGAGTCCCCAGACCCCCAATAAAGAAAAAAAAAATGCACATTTCGGGGTGGCCTTTTATTGTGGGTAGTCTGGGGCGCACCTGTGCACTGGTCATGATGTCGGATCGGCATCTTGATGTGGCGCACCTGTGAGGTGGGGTGGATTGTCTCGGCGGGGCAGAGGTGCTCGCTGTCACACATTTGGACAGATTTGTGAACAATGTTTGAGAGAAATGGTAGTGTTGTGTATCTGGAGTGAATTTTGGATCTTTGGGTCCATCTCAGGAAAAATGGGAGCAAAAACAAAAGTGTTGCGTTTATATTTTTGTTGAGTATATATATATATATAATATATATATATATATATATATATATATATATATATATATATATATATATATATATATATATATTTTTTTTTTACATTTTACATTGTACATATACATTTGTGTTGGGGGTGTACATTGCCTTGAGTCTGATACACAATTTGATATATCAGTATATATCCCAATACTAAAACAATGGATGATATATTGCAATTTATCAGGAAGGTTTTTTATTGCCATATGAGTGAACAGGTTCACAACATTAGGAACTTGCTTCGATACCTGGAGCGGACAGACACTCCGAGCACCAGGGCTGCCATTCGCGGCGCCAACTTGGGTACAACAGAGTAGGGAAAAAAAAGATGCAGACCATTTTACAACATGTAATGACAGAAAAAACTATTGGAGAGGTAAACATACGGTGATCTTTTTCTTTGGCAACAGAAGGAAGGGTGGGGGAGGGGATCAGATTGGAAATCAATAATTGATTGGAAACTAACGCAGAGGCAGACTTACTAAATAGACAGGGCAGAGTGTTTTACATAAAAATGTCAGTGTAAGCCGAGTGGAATGTCTTGTTTTTCTTTTGTAGAGTGCTGTGTAGATAAGGCCCCAGCTGGGACCTTGGACGAGTCAAAACAAAGCAAAGTCCAGTTGCATCACAATTTCAGGAGAATTAATTACACCGGGAAATTTTGCATAATCAATACATTTTTAGAACCCAAACGAACAGACAATTTGCCAGAACCCTGGTTTCTGCCAGTCACCCCAACTTCATGCCACCAAGCAGGACTGTGTGACTCGCAATCCTCGTATGATGGCACGTATAATGAATGAACGCAGACTGATCCGCTGTTCCACACAGTTCCACATCCATTATCCGAGATGTTATCCAGTGCCAGACAGATTTCCACAAATTAGGTGTTTCAGTTCAATCTGTGTTTCCCTTTCTGATCTCGTCCTCCCTAGTCCGCCACAGCTACACTATCGTGTAAAATGACCTCCGGCGGCTCAGGCTCTTTTTAATTTTTTTAATTAGTAATTACTTCTAATAATATAGTCAATCTAGGGCTCTGCCAAAAATGGAAAGATCTATAGATTGCGATCTCAACTTTGGTCGCTCTCGATGATGAGGCATGCACATTTTAACGGACAGGTCTACAGCCAATCGTGTGTCAGTAAGTGCACCTGGAGCTGACGAGGATTTACGCTCATGTTTGAGAAAAAGTTATTAGGGCCACTGTGTGTCCCTTTGTCTCCTCACATGTTCACAAGTTTTGACTTGAGTCTGCACAATCTGAAAAAAAGTGCAGTGTTTTCTCTCCCGCTGTGTGTGTGCGTTTGCCTCTGTGTGTGTGTGTGTGCGTCTGTGTGTGCTGTGCCATCTGACCACTCCCTCTCTGATCCAGCTCTTTACCTTTTCTCCTCTTTCTTTCCTCTGGTGTTTCTCCTCTCTATAGTCCAAGTTATGGAAAGTAAACAACAGTTTACTCTCAACAGTTGTTCTCATATCGCCCAGCCCGGACCTTCATGAAAACAAAGCTGTATGGAATAAAATGCTTTTTTTTTTTTTAATCATGAGAACAATGTATATAGTGGATTTTGATTTATGCACAAAATGTATTAATAGTGAAGCTTGGGGGGGGGGGAGTGTGCATGCGAACACGTGCACCCGCTCATCGTGGTCAAAACCGTGATAGAGCAGCATGACCGGCGTGAGGCCGCACGTTCCACCCGGGGCTGCAAGCACGAGACCGAGGCTGGTAGCACCCGGACCATGCCTCCCCCTCGGGACCGCGTCCACGGCCAACGACGCAGTCCGAGCCACAAAGCGAACACGCATATCAAACCTCGTCATAAACGCAAGACTACTAATTAAAAAAATTAAAAACGAAACCAGGCAAAGAGCCGCATGTAGTGATTTAATCCTGGTTTAGACCTGGTCTAGTCCTGGTTTAGTCCAGGTTTAGACCTGGTCTAGTCCTGGTTTAGTCCAGGTTTAGTCCTGGTCTAGTCCAGGTTTAGACCTGAAATAATGGATGTTTATAGGGTTATAGTCGACTCAAGGAATTCTTGGTGGACTTAAAGATGTGTCCTGCACATCGATTGGTCACCTTAAAATAGGGACTCGAAAAGCTCTCGAAACTATTGCTTACCTGCACAGGAATTCATGCAAAAAAAAAGAAGAAAAAAGTCTTTAATCTGCCTTTCTACATGTAAATTGATCCATGATTATGGAATAAATGAGTTAAGATAGCACCAAAACCTACACTTAACAATGAAGCAGACACATGATTTCACAACTATTTTTTTCATATCTCCCCGTGGCCCAACTCTGAACTAAGGTTGTCAAAAGTATTGAAAGTCAGATAGCAATCGTAAGTAAAACTAGTTTTGAAACTAGAAACTCATTTCAGCAGGTATCGAGAATAAAAAAAGTCACATTGACAGGACAGAAATAAACCTTTCTTGAATAACTAACGCCCATGGACCACTATGGAACCTACTTGGACCACTGAGGGAGTACACAGATATAACGCCACGTGGTAATAGAAAAAAAAAGTACCACGATTTATGTTGAAAATAACATTCAAAGTGTTTTTTTTTTCATCGTGGTGTCAAAATATTGATCTTGAGTATCAACACTATTCCTTACTCCGGACAGAACAAAATATGTGTTAGGCTGTATCCCCATAAAGCTTTTAAACCCCCTTCCTTTTTTTTTTTTTAGCTTGTTGAGTTGTTTGAAGAAAACAGAGTGAGGAGAACTTTAATCCCCTTAATCTTTGGTGCTTTAACTTTCTCATTGAAACCCTGTTTATGCCGATGTTTACAGCCCTGTTTCCTTTGTTTTTCAGAATAAAGTCATGACCATTGATGCAGTGAAGGTCAAACTGCAGGTAAGAATTTTAATGTAATTGTTCCGAAGCTTATGTAAATGCTCTCTGTTTGCTCGTATCAATCAAACCAGCCTAGAGTGATTTTTATTATTGGTGCTATATTACACAAAACCGACTCTTGTGAGCTTTAACCCATGTTCTAATGTTGTTACCTCCTCACAAACACACACACACTTTTGTTTTGTTTCATCCACACATGTTATTAGGCTACAACTCCACGACTCCTACTCATGTTCTGTCTGATCAATATGAGGTCCTGCCCTCTGGAAAACAATAGATATAAAAACTAATTTATTCCTCTCTCCATCTCAGTTCTGAATAAAACCAAAGCATTTTAAACAAGGAAGTGTATTGCTAATTGCACCTCAAGGCCAGCTAGGGAGAAGTGCAATATAAAAGTGTACTTTAAGGGTAGAGTGCAATATAAAAGTGCACTTTAAGGGTAGAGTGCAATAGAAAGTGCACTTTAGGGCAAGATGCAATAGCCGGTGCACTTTAGGGCCAGTAGGGCTAATGCAATTCTTGCTGTGTTTTTCAGACCCTCCAGGATTTCACAGGCATTTTTTGTGATTGTTGCGGGCTAAAATGCCTGAATTTGCGTGAACTTTTCCAAAAAGTTGCGATGAAAGTTGCAGTGCTTTTATGGTTTTTGTTGCGATTTTGTTGAGTTAAAATTGAGTAATATTTTTAATACTGAGTTATTACTGGCAAAGAATAATACAAGGACACAGAGATCACAGATATGGTCCTAAAACAACCTTACCAACATCGAAAATAAATTACTACTAGGAGGGGAACTGTTTCGCGCGGTCTTTTGCTGTTATGTTTGTGGGCAGATGGCGCCGCAGACATGTTTCTTTGCCATTAGAAGCCGTGTCCCAATTCCCAGAGTGCACAGTTCGGAGCGTGGTTTGAAGGGCATGTGCGTCATTTCTTTTTTGTCCCATGCGCAGTTAACACGGACCGCAGTCGTTTCCATGGAAATCAGGGCGTGGACCAGGGGCGTGAAAAAGCACGCTTCGCGCACTCATATATCCCAGCATGCACCGCGCGCTACTTCTTCTACGGGAGACAATGGAGTCGGCGGCTGCTTCCCGCAGTTGCGAGACCTGTCGCATTTCGCAGACGGCCATGCAGTCCGCGGAGTGCACTCAGGGCTGAGCAAGTGTGCACCGCCTCGACTGCAGTCTGAGCCCCCTTCAAACCACGCTCCGAACTGTGGACACGGCCGCAGTTTCGTTTCGTCACACGGAAGTAAGGCAGAATACGTCGCCGATGACTGGTCAAAATTGGTAAAAATTGCGGAAAAGTTGCGGTGATTGGTCAAAATTGCAACACCGCCCTGAATTCACGGGGATTGGCTGAAGTTGCGTTGAAGTTCGCAACATCGCGAATTCCTGGAGGGTCTGGTTTTTGGTTTTAAGATGTTTATTGTATGAAATGTACAATATTTATTCCCTGTAATGTGTCACTTTTGTTGAGTTGAGGTTGTAAGCGTGTGTGCATTGTATTGTTGTTGTAATGCCCTTGATGTCCAGGAAACAATAAAGGCTAATCTAATCTAATCTAGCTCAAAATGCTCTGTTCTACCTTGTGATGTCACGAAGTGGTAGTTTTCAAGTTAACAGCTACTTTTTACTTTCAGTTCAACAGTGATTGGTAATTTCAAACTTCAATCTGAGTGTTTTCTGTTTCAGAGAAGGTTTGTGTGTTAAAGCAGACCTATTGTGCAAAATCGACTTTTCAGAGTTTTTAATCACGTTATAGTGGTTTCCCTTTCTCATTCACAAAGATTTGGAGTGATTCGTGCATTTTATGAGTAGGATCATACGAGTAGGATTCAAAACCGTTTTGTAGTGATTTTGATGCAAATGAAGAAAAAAAACTGCTACCCGCTGATGTGATCTGCAGCTATTGATTATAGCTGCTGACTCTTTGTTTTGATGACATTTACGGCACAACAGTTTTCAAACATGGCACCCAGCGGACTTGTTTTTTAGTCGTTTTAGGTGAATATTGCGATTTAAAATGTGCAAATTTTAACATAATGATCCTGTGGATCATTATGTTTATAGCAGACTTGCTTGGGGCATCGTCACCTGCTTGTTTATGGATAATTCACTGCTCTGCTTAGAATGCTCCACAGTATAACATTAAACAACATTTTTAACACCTTTATTCAATTACAACTCAAACTTATCTATAAAAACAGGCACTCTGACTGTGAGATCTGACCTGTAACTTGGTCTGGTTTGTTCTCCATGAAGATAGAAAGGTTTAATGCCATACTGTGAAACATTCCAAACAAAGCAGTAGCAGTCGATGGACCCTCCACCCGTAAAGTTACACAATGCACCTTTAAACATGTGTGAATGAAACAAAACACAACTCCAGGTATGTTTGTGATGAGGAAACATTAGAACATAGAAAATAGCCTCATATGCCCCTCCCTGACGCTGCGTTCCCATGGTGCATTTGTCTCCCATACGTCTTCATAACCTTCTGTGGTGAGAGGGGGTCCAGGCTCCGTCAATGACTTAATGAGGCCTCCGTTAATCTCTATCAGTCAATTAGGGCAGCTCTGCCTGAGTGAAGACACTGGTGCTCCCTTTGAATGTGATTAACAACAGAAAATGCACAGGAGAGATTGAAAAATAAACCATGTCTAAACCTCTGCAATCTGTTACGTAATTAGAGTGTTTCTGCCATCCACCTTCATTTTAAACTGTGGATAATTGAGAATGTTACCGATACCGTGTGCAACCTATTGATAATCAACATTCTCTGGAGGTGTGATACTAACTGAAGGCACTGCTCTTTTAAACTTTAATCGCAGCTCTCTTTTAACACAATCTGACCATAAAGAAATGGTTTAGCTGGAACTACAACAGGCGAGCTGATTTGTGCAAGTCTCCCTCAAATAACATTACAGTCACAAGCTAACCAGCATGAGCCAACAGTTTTTCAGTTAGTCACTCTCACCTTTTTGTTGAAAATCAAGCACCTAAACAGAACCATGAACGCTTGTATTGATCACAAACTCAAAAAAATGTGTTGTTTAAATCCATTTTGTATTGTTTTTTGAATTTTCAGACTTTGATCTTAAAACCTTTTGGGTGGTGTTTGCCAATGTGTGCTCTAAACATTCCACTGTTAGAAATACCTGTAGAACACCCCCAGCCAGATGTCACAGCAAAGTATCAAGTATATAATTCTGTTCTATAAAACGAGTGGTTTGTTTACCCTCATATTGGTGGTTTTCAGATTATAGAACAGTGGTTCTTAACCTTGTTGGAGGTACTGAACCGCACCAGTTTCATATGCACATTCACCAAACCCTTCTTTATTGAAAAATAAATATGATTTTGTTTTTGTTTTTCAAATTCAAGACAGGTATATGCTTTACTGTGCATTAATATAAGTGTGTTCAAAGAACAAAACCAATACAATGCATGAACTCACAACAAATGACAGACCTTTTCACAAAGACATGACCTTTTTTAATACTACCACACTGAAATGGTTTTACTTTTTAACATTATGTATTCCAATAATGAAGTTGTATTTATGCTATTTATTATTTTTAACATTTTAACACACACCCATGACATAATTTTCATCAGGATACAATAATGATGAATATTTACCACAAATCAGTGTGACCTCTGCTGCTGCCTTTGAGAGACCAGTTCAGAAATGCATGGCTTCACCTTGGCAAGTGCCACTGCCACTCTCATTTCATTTTCACAGCAAAGTCTGTTCCTTTTCTTCATTTTTATGTCCAGCAGCCTCGAAAAGAATTGCTCGTAAAGAGATGTTGTAACAAACGGTATAAAAATTTCCAGGGCTTTCCTAGCAATAATACGTTACCATTTCACTAGCTAGGACCACGGCATCAACATAATGCAGTGAAGATATTTATGATTGAATGATAGTGGATGTCTCGGTGAATAGGCAGTGATGGCTGGGTTGAGACAGTGACTGCGTGCACATGGAAAAGTGCAAGCCGATTGGAAACGGATTGGGATCGTATCGGTTGCATGTGCACAGGCAACAGATTGGATCGGGATTGGTTTCCCCAATCCGAGTGGAACCCCTGGCTTAGGCCAATAGTAATCCGCTTGGCGTTGCCATGTGCACGATTTTGGATCAGATTGGCGTACTGTGCATGGGCGCGCCAGAAATTTCAGGAATTTCACCCGGAAGTTGTAAGAGTGGTATAACTTGTAAATATTAAAAATCAGTGTGGAAATTTACTTCTAAGTTGTTCACTCAGACAGGGCCAAAGAGTCCACCCACACAGAGAGTGGAAGAGACTACAGAATTTAAGCTAAGCATTACAAAGACATACACAATGAAAGTGTGGTTGTGTAATTTCACTACCCCAGACCTTACATAAATGAACGATAAACCCATAGCTACACATTTAATGCCTTTATTTGTGGCACAAAAGACGCAAGAAACAAAAAACAAAAAGGCAGAACATGATTAAAACAATGGTGTGTGGTATAGGTGCCTGAACGCTTCATAACTTCCGACATCAACCCACACATCTTATCAAAGGTCCTCCGGGTCTCAACAAGTAATTTCAAACGCCGACGACACAGTTCGTGTCGTATTAACGAAACCAAAAACGCAGTTTTTTCATTCATACGAACAACCAAATTCTGCAGAGTTGTTAGGGATTTTTCCTAATAAACATCAACAAAAGGGAACAAATGAGAAAACAGACACAGAAGTATTATACTCGTACGAGGGAGAATGAGGTGTAGCATGTGTTAAACAGCGCCGCCTCTGCTTCCGTCTAGGCCACACACCCAACTCTCAAAGAATACCTCCTCGTCCTCCCTTTTTATTTAGGATCACATGGAACGGAAAAACACCAAGCCAAGCCTTACAACAAAGTTAATCTTTACCATGCACACATTCCTCACTAATCAGTAATTACATTGATTGTTTGTTTAAACAGTTAACCAGTCTTTGTCCTTATCTCATCCTATGGTTTTACAACAGGAGATGAACCAACTTCAAGGAAACACTTTGATAATTCATTAAAGGCACTACATACAATTTTCTTTAACAAGAGTGCACAACACGTACACCAATGCTGCTCCGTCAAACTCCTGGAACGTCAGATAGTTGTGTTGTGTTTTTATATTGGAGTTGCCGTCACCCGGAAGGAGAGCGTCACATAGCATTGCGGAGCCGGCCAGATCGCTGACCTGAATCCGATTGCGCGAGCTTCATGTGCACATGGATTGGACGACCACCCGCCGAGTAACGGGAGAAATCCAATCCAATCCTAATCCGATCCTACCATGTGCACGCACTCAATGGGTGGGGGCTCCGTCTCAATCTTTGATTGGCCCAGCGGAATGGGACCCCCCCCCCCTTTAAGAGATGTCTTATGGCTGAAAGACAAACGAGATAGGGGTGGGAGGGGTCGAGTTAACCGAGACGAACTGGAATGAAGGGATGAGTGGCTATAAATAGCTCCAGGAAATTAGAGGTGTGGTTACGGTGAACTGTGATTCGCTGGTGAGGAGGAGAAGGTGGTTGAGTCGTGGTCCTGCTCCTGAATTTCAATTAATCACATTAACTCCATTTCACTAGCTAGGTCCACGCCATCAACATAATGCAGTGAAGATATTTATTATTGAATGATGGATGTCTCGGTGAATAGGTGGTGATGGCTGGGTTGAGACAATGGGTGGGGTCTCCGTCTCAATCTTCGATTGGCCCAGTGGAATGGAATCCCCAAACATTTTAGAAAGAGCATAAAGTGGAATGGGTCTGGAGGAGATCGTTGAGGTCGTGGCGAACGTACATGAGGTATGTGCTGGAGGCCCGATGACCAAGGGTTCGAATTTTTCTGGTCAGGTATATCTGCCCTGGCCGTGGACGTAGTGGCGCCAATGCGAAATAAATAAATGGAGAACGGATGGGGTGTTATGCCAGAAGAGGTCTGTGAAAGGCGAGAGGTCGCCGGAGCGCAGAGTGAGAGTGCAACTGTAGAGAAGGTCCAAAGTAAGTGGTAGGCGTTTTGGAGGAAAGCGAGGTTCAGGTTTTGCAGTCCTTTAATCAGCACGGAAACGTGAGGATGAGATAGAGACTGGCAGTCTTCGCCAGAAGTCAGCTTGTATCTGAGATTTATCACTGAGAGGTAAGCCTGGATGGTGGAGACACAGACATTCCTGGAGTGGCGCGAGAGCGTGATGAATTTGCAGATGATGGTGATGTCAGATGAGCAGAGGGGAAGCTAATGAAGGTGGTGTTGGCTGATTTATTATTGTTAGAATGAATGGGAATGCCAGGACTAGTCAAACCCTCCATGAATGGTAGAAAGGTAGGACGAAGTTCCAATGAAGCTGAAGGCTAATTGTGCGATTCCAGGGCTCTGGAAGCTATCCAACTACTGCCGAAGATTCGGATTGAATGCTAGAGAAACTGGAGCTGTGTCGTGAAGGTGCTATGAGGAGAATGAGTCAGGAGTGATGTAGAGAAACCGTGACGTGGAGGGTCTTCTCCTCTGACAGAGGAGTTGGACCTTCGCTGGAGTGGGGTCACATGCGTGAGCGCGGATAGTTGATGGACATGACCATGATAATGCTGATGTGCGTGCTTCAGCATGGGTGCAGATGGCAAGTGTAGGAACCTGTAGGTGAAGGAAGCGAGGCTCGAATGTTGAATTATGAAATGAGGGTTGGATGGATGAGGGATGAGGGTTGGAGGGATGAGGGTCGGGAAGGGGGGGACCTGTCGGGAGGGAGACCTGACGGAAGGAAGACCTGACGGGAGGAAGACCTGTCGTGGGTCAGGAGAGAGGTTGAGAGAAGACCTGTCGTGGTTCGGGAGAGAGAGGCAGAGAAGGACCCGTCGTGGGTCGGGAGGCAGGGAGACCCGTCATGGCTCAGGAGAGAGAGAGGCAGAGAAAGACCCGTTGTGGGTCGGGAGGGAGGGAGACCCGTCATGGCTCAGGAGAGAGAGAGGCAGAGAAAGACCCGTCGTGGGTCGGGAGGGAGGGAGACCCGTCATGGCTCAGGAGAGAGAGGCAGAGAAAGACCCGTTGTGGGTCGAGTGAGAGACCCGTTGTGGATTGGGAGACCCGACGTGAGAGCCAGGCGAGCCGACGTGAGAACCGTCATGAGAGCCAGGCGAGCCGTCGTGAGAGCCATTGTGAGAGCCAGGCGAGCCATCGTGAGAGCCAGGCGAGCCGTCGTGAGAGCCAGGCGAGCCGTCGTGAGAGCCTTCAGGAGAGCCAGGCGAGCCATCGTGAGAGCCGTCGTGAGAGCCAGGCGAGCCGTCGTGAGAGCCGTCGTGAGAGCCGTCGTGAGAGCCGTCGTGAGAGCCAGGCGAGCCGTTGTGCCGTTGTGAGAGCTAGCCGAGCTGTCGTGCCGTCGTGGGAGCCAGCCGAGCTGTCATGCCATCGTGAGAGCCAGGAGAGGTCATGAGAGCCGGTGAGCCGTCGTGAGAGTCGGCTAGTTGTCAGTTGGCTTGGGACCTGTGGAACAGCTGAGGACCTGAGGGTGGAGGTGCATATTGGGGATGTTCACAGGGCGGGTACAGGTTGACCGCTGGACGGATGAGCGGGCGAATTTGGAGACAGTAATGGTAGTCACGACATGAGAGCAGAGAATGACAAAGGAATGCGATGATGTAGCATGAGCAGGGGGAGATGAGGATTAGATGGCGAGAGCATCGCTGAGGACGCGTATAAGATAGAATGGTGAAGTCATGAGCTGACGTCGATGGTAGGAAAGAGGTGATGAGCCGAGATGGTTTAGCTCAGGTGAGGGCGGAGCTGGGAGGGGCTGAATAGTTTGACATGTGCTTATGATGGCTTAAGCTAGCTTGTAGTGGATGACGTGAGCACCCCAAGCTATAATAGCGTAAAACATCAAGGGCCGGAATATGAATTGCTGGCAAGCGGGTGTAAAAACAGCTAGCGTATGTCAAAATTGCGTGAGCAGCACGAGCTGAAATGGAGTGAGCGACGTGAGTCGATGGGTGCTGAATATCGGAATAGCAGAGAGAGGGTGTAGAGACTGCTTAGCTAGCATGTGATGGAATGGTGTGAGTTAAGCGGACAAAAGCATTGGTATGACGTTTCGGAGTGCGAACGAAAATAGTGTGAGTGGGCGTGGTGACATGTGTAGGCTGCAACAACAGAGAAAAAACATTTGGGTGTTGGGGAAGGGGGGTGGGGGGAAGGGATAGAGCAGAAGACGGGAAATGCATTAGAGGCTCTGCCTAATGTGGGTAGAGTGCGAGAAGCCATCTAGCTCATGATGACTGACTGAAAAAAGAGAAATGAGAGATGGGGAGAAGATGCATGTGCATTGGTTAGGTCTGTCTTGATATGTCAGCCTGAAGGGGCACGGCGGGTGCTGGGCAGTACCGAACGCTGTGGTCATTGGAGGGCGGGCCGCGCTGTGCTGAAAGCCGTGGCTGCCGGAGTCGGGCTGCGCGCTGAGAGCCGGACTGCACGCTGAGAGCCGGGCTGTGCGAACGCCTATACGAGGAGGAGGAGGCGACTAGAGGGACGACGTGGATATCCTGTATATGCCGCCAGCAACAGAGATATTGACGGTGGGTGCTCCTTGGAGACGGAGGTCCGGTGTGTGAGCACTGGGCGGCGCGGGCCGTGGACTGGACGCCGTCCGGCGGTTCTTACCGCGGAGCGGACATGTGATGGAAGATCCTCCGGCTGCAGATTCCTGAATGGGATCCTCGTGAGATCCGTCGCGGCGTGAGGAATTGCGAACTGGAGAAAACGAGGAAACGTGTGACAGGTCGGTGTTTGAATGTGACGGGTTGTTAGCAGTCCGGCTCAAGCAAGCTGAAGCGGTCGAGAGCTGTCGAGTTAACCGAGACCGTTGAGTTAACCGAGACTAACTGGAATGAAGGGATGGGTGGCTATAAATAGCTCCAGGAAATTAGAGGTGTGGTTACGGTGAACTGTGATTCGCTGGTGAGGAGGAGAAGGTGGTTGAGGCGTGGTCCTGCTCCTGAATTTCAGTTAATCACATTAACTCCATTTGTTGACACCAAAAGCGTGATTACCTGCAGCCAGTGATGGACAAGCGGGGCTTGTCATCACGAATCATATGAGTTGGTTGTGTGTTTTGACCTCTGCTCAACCCCTGAGACCCCTAGGGTTCGATCGAACCCAGGTTAAGAACCACTGTTCTAGAATGTGATGATGGCATACTTCCAGATGGGGGACAAGAGTAAGTTTTTCCTATTGATTACATTGTATTTTGCCATGAAATATCGGAAAGGTAAATTCACAAATATGGAACCTGATCATTTCTATTACTGACTAGACCCAAGACCATGCTATGCTCCAAAAATCTGCATTTGAACAATATTAATTTTAGATTCCCCCCATCTGTATCAAATTATATTAGCCTGATGATGTTGATGATGTTGTGACGTCATCTGAAACCTTTTCCTGAATTGGGGAAAAAAAGTACTGCACTTACTGCAAACCTTTGATCACAACACTGAGCATAGTAACTAGCATCAGTGGGAGAACATAACAAAGTAAAAGCAGTAAAGAACTGTACTTAAGTAAAAAAAAGAAAAAAAAAAAAGGTATGTATCTGTATTTCACTTAAATACATAAAGTAGATACTTTTTAGTTTTACTTCACTACATTTGACACCAGGTACCTGTACTTTTCTACTTCAACTGAAAAGTAAAAGTATTTTTATTATTGTGTGAGACCTGATGACATTTTTTTTTTATTTATTTATTTATTTTTTTTAATAGTTTGAGCAAACAAATATATACAAATAAAAATAGCTAGGAAAAAAAATATTGTAAATTCTATTGATTCTGTTAAACAAAATTCAGCACAAATCCTTATAAGCTTTATTAGATCTCAAACTCTGCACTTTTTACTCTTTCAGTACATTTTTAAACACTTTGTATTTTTACTTAAGGAGATTTTTCCATGTGATATTTTTACTACAGTATATTTTTGCTTTGGTATCTGTACTTTTACTTAAGTAACAAAACTCAGTACTTTTTCATCTTGCTAATACCTTTGTCTTCTATTACACTCTTAATGATGTTTTTTGTTATTACTTTACACCACGGTTGCTTTCGCTGTATAATTATGCGCATTCTCCATTTCAGCGTATCTGGAAGTCATAGGTATGCCATAGGTATTCACCTGTAAGTGAATAAATGTAAGGTACTGTGGAACATTCCAGGCAGAGCAATGACTTATCCATAGAAAGAAGCAGGTGACGGCCCCCCAACCAAAACGTGACACAGCACACCTTTAGATGTGGTGTTTGGTGTATGTTATCGTATCTTGTGCTTGTGTTACAGATCTGGGACACCGCCGGTCAGGAGCGATTCCGCAGCGTCACCCATGCGTACTACCGAGACGCACACGGTAAGGCCACAGAGTTTATCTTTAATCTCGTTTGAACGTGACTGGCATTTTTAAACAGTGCCTGATGCAACCCGAACCAGTGAGGCAACCCTTGAGTCTTGCTGTTGATACTACTTGATACGGTTCTGTTTGCGGCTTGTTAGACTTTAAAGGTGCTATATTACGCAAAATTGACTCTAGTGAGCTGTAAGACATGTTGTAATGCTGTAAACTCCTTAAAAACATACTTGGAGTTGTGTTTTGTTTCATTCACACATGCTTGGGAAACCCTTTAGTTTAGTTAGTTAGACTAAACTAAGTGAGACAACCCGGTCTTGTCTAGATATCTGTTTATAACTTACACAGAATTCCCTACTGGCTGTTAGAGAGAACATGAACCTGCCTTGATCCTAACTAGAGGCACTGCTCTGTCTGGAGATCTGTTTCTCAAGTTAAACTTTAATGTGAACTTTACCGTATTTTAACACAATCTGATCAGAAAGAAGTGACTTACAACAGATTAACTAATTTGTGCTGTTAAACAAATCCCTCTCAAATAACATTACCGTCACAAGCTAGTTACCATTACCACTAACCTTTTTTGTTGAAAAGTAAACACTTAAACAGGACCATGAATGCTCGTATTGGTCACAGGCTCCTGAAAATGTATTTTGAGTTTTCAGACTTAGAGATGTTAACACTTTTTAGCAGTGTTTGCTATTGTGTGTGTTGTGTCACCCTGTTGAGCATTCTATCACTGTAGTTAGCTCCTCCCTTCAAGCAGATATAGGCAAGTGTCTACCAGCGTCTGACCAGAACTGAAGAAGAACCTTGGATGAACTGCAAAACGTATTTGACCAAATAAACGTTGACAAATTGAATTTCTCCCTTTGCCGTGGATTCTACCTGGACGACTGAGGGATTCTACACACATTCTATCATAGAGATACATGTAGAATCTCCCAATGTGATGCCACCACAAAGTATCAATTATGATACTGAATTCTTGTTTCCTTTCCCTAGTTATCTGTATAACCTGTGCAGTATTCCCTATTGCTTGTAAGCACTGATACATAAGGTCTAGAAGAGAACACAAACCTGCTTATTATGTGTTGTGTTATACTCCAGAGAGTGTGGAGCTGGTGCTAACTCATCAGAATGGAAGTACAGGTAGCAGCGGTCACACAGCAATTATCAGTGTACTAAAATACTACAATACAGTGGTCCCTCGCTCTATCGCGGTTCACTGTTCGCGGCCTCGCTGTTTCGCAGATTTTTTTTCAGATTTTTTTATAGTGTAACATTTTTTTTATAGTGTAACATTGTGTTCTGCGTCCTGATTGGCTAAGAGACTAGACCAGGACTAAACCAGGTCTAGACCAGAACTAAACCAGGTCTAGACTAACCTGGGAAATCCCAGGCTGTCTTTCGTTCGTTCTGATCTGAAAGACAGCCTGGCAACTATGGCAAGCGAGCTCTCCCGATTCTGGGAGCCAATCAGAGAGCGGGGAGGGGTGGCAAGACGGTGACGCGTACTACGTGACAAACGGAAGCTTGTAGTTTGAACTGACAACTGACATGATTGGCTATGGGCTACGTATACGCCAAATGATAGACATTCGTAAAGCCCAGTAAACAGCCGTTGGCGATCGAAAACCACACCTCCGGTACGAGATATTTTGAAGGTGGCTTCCAGACCATATACCACTTGTGATATGGTCAGGTGTAAACCAGGCAAGGTCTAGACCAGGCCTAAACCAGGTCTAAACCTGGACTGGTCCTGGACTAAACCTGGACTGGTCCTGGACTAAACCAGGACTGGACCAGGTCTAAACCAGGATTAAATCACCCCGTGCGGCTCTTTGCTGGTTTTGTGCAGCTCTTGCGTTCGTTTGTGCGTGTTCGGGTTGTGGCTCGGGGTGCGGGCACCGCAGTTCGATCTCGTGCTCGCAGCCCCGGTGTACGCGCGGCCTCGCGCCGGTCACGCTGTTCTGTCACGGATTTGTCCACGATGAGAGGTGCACGTGTCGCGTACATCTCCAAAGGGTTGGTGCGCATCGCGTCCCGGGACGTGGCAGTGCTCCTCGCGCGTCCGGCGGGGCTTCCGGGGCCGTGTCTCCCCCACGCGTCACTATTAATACATTTTGTTGAAAATCTATGAAAGTTTGAGTGTTTAAACGAGAGATAAATGTGAGAAAAGGTTCATTCCAGTCTGAGAATAGCGTATAATGTGTGGGGTGAGGCATTTACAGCCTTAAAACATGCAGAATAATTGTAAAATATAAAGTTGTCCTACTTCGTGTATTTCTCTTATTACGGGTTATTTCTGGAACCTAACCCCCGCAATAAACGAGGGATTACTGTACTAAAATTCTATACCCAATTTTAAAGTTAGATTAGGTTAGCTTATTTGCCATTTGTAGTTAAAGGTCCTATATTGTGCAAAATTGACTCTTGTGAGTATTAAGCCATGTTACAATGTTGTTACCTCTGCAGAAACATACCTGGAGTTGTGTTTTGTTTGTTTGAGTGATTCATTTTTATTAGTCTGTCTATATCTCCAAAGCACAAAATGCTCTTATCCGTCTGGTGATGTCACGATGTGGTAGTTTTCAAGTTAACAGTTATCTTTTACCTTTAGTTCAGCAGAGATTGACAATTCCAAGCCTGAAATCATCGAAATGATTCTAGTGAAGGTGTGTGGAGTTTGAAAACACAATGGAGCAGTTCTTGTATTACTACATGACATCTCAAGGTGAAATATGCAGGGTTTGTGTGTGAATCGAACAAAACACAACTCCAGATATGGTTGTGATGAGGAAACAACATTACCACAACACTATGAACAAATTTGTACTTAAGGCTTTCTTACGAACATTTGTGGCATTCATAAAACTTTTTCTTAACTGAAAATATTCTTCTGGCAGAACAAATCCTACGAACAGTCAGGAGCACTTGTAAGAACAAAAATTCTACTGTTTAAGACTATTATTAATTTGATAATGCAACCAAAAATTAAAAATCCTTCATGATTCTAAGTTATATATGTTGTTGTATGTATGTATTTCCTATAAACACATCACTATGCAATCCAATAATATTTATTAGGCATTATTTAGAGCATGTGGTCTATTGGGTCTAACTGACTTTATACAGGCTGCAGTGAGACTCAGTCTGTAACAACATCGACTTTTTTCATGATTACCACTTGCTTTGACAAGTACATAACTACAAAGATGATAAAAGGAGAAATTAAATTTGTCAACTGGACAGAGTTTGTTTGGTCGAAAACGTTTCGCCGCTCATCCGGGAGGCTTCGTCAGCTCTGGTTCTAGTGCTGGTTAGACCCTGTTTATATCTAGCTGCAGGGAGGAGCTCCCTATACTGAAATAACTCTGAAACTATCTCAACTAATCTGTCTCTTTTTGAGATAGTTTCAGAGCTATTTCAGTGTAGGGAGCTCCTCCCTGCAGCTAGATATAAACAGGGTCTAACCAGCACTAGAACCAGAGCTGACGAATCCTCCCGGATGAGCTGCGAAACGTTTTCGACCAAACAAACTTTGTCCAGTTGACAAATTGAATTTCTCCTTTTATCATGGATTCTACCTGGACGACTGAGGGACTCTTCACGCATAACTACAAAGATGTCTTGCATTTCCCTCTCTTTTGTATATCCACTTGTAAATGTGCACTTCATGTTGTAAATACTGTTGTTTGCAAAACCCTAACCCTAAAAAAAAAGAAGAATGAAATGAAGACGTATTGGAAAATTACTCAGCATTTGTGTTTCGCTATTCCCTGTTAAATGAGTCCATCAACCCATTCTTCACAGCATTCTCCATCTGTTACTAACTGTAAAATAAAGCACATTGAAGATGACAGGCAGGCCATGGCAGTGGATCAGCTGTCTCTGGACTGACTTTAAGGAAATTCAGTGTTGAATGCTGGGCTGGGCAGTCAATATTTTATTACTTTAATGTAGTTGGTTCTGTGTTGGTAAAGTTCCATTCCATTTGTTGCAATAGTACACCATGTTTCATAGAGAGTGTTGGTTGTATACGATTATTACTTAAAAGACCAGATTGTATTTTAAAGCAGTTATAAAAATTTTAAAGCAGTTATAAAAAAATAATTTTCAGAGGTTTTAACCATGTTATAGTTTTTCCCCTTCTCATTTACCCTCTCGAAAAAGCTGAAAAAAAAAAAAGTTTTCAAACGCCACAGTCAGCTGGCTTGTTTCTTTTAATGTGATTTAAAAGGTTCAAATTATAACATAATGATCCACAAGTGTCATAGATTATAACTATATACCAGACACAAGCACAATATTCCTTCTTTAAAAGGTAAAACACCTATGCAAAGGTAAGCATTCACAAAGCTTGAAATATAGCATGATATAGAAACATAAATCTTTCCTTGCCAGCCTTTATCTTCCATTGACACTGACATTCCCATTACCTTTTCACTTTCTTTGCACTACCACAGTATTCTGACACCATCTGCTGTTAATCCAGTAAGGACACAGTGCTAAACCGAAGCATCCTTTACTTCTAATGAAACTGTCAGGTGAATAGCCCGTTTGTCACACAGCAGAAAGGTCTCCAGACTGTTTAACAAATGAATATAAAAGTACAAATCTACACAAGATTAGTCATTTTCTCTAAGTCGTTTCTTGCCCTCACTCTTCAAGTGCTGTTTACCCACTGTCACTCACTACTTTAAACCCACACAGCACGACTGCAACTTTGTGACTTTGAGAAAACATCTCTTTAGAGGGTATCAACAAAAATACATCTTAAGTTATCTGTACTCATGTCAGATCCCACATGGTGTTTGTGCCAGGTAACCTAACCTTGATCTGTCCAACAATGTCAGAAGACTAGTACAAATGTCTGCAGTGTTACGACCTCATTAGCCGATAATGACTGTTGTGGTAATATAAAAAATTCTTGGTTAACTTTTGAATTCAAATAAATGAGGTCTGTGTTTTGCCATGGATAAAAATAGTTTGACAGATGTGTCATAGCTGTAGTCAGGTACAGTAACATCATTCTAGTTTTTTATTCTATCTTTTCTCTCTGTGAGATTTAGACTTTTGACATTGTTGGACATTGAAAATACTGGTGTCATTCTTTCATTTGATGCTGTCAGTAAAAAATGAGATGGATAGATAAAACTGATGATGGGTTTTGCATAATGGCCTTTAAAAACTTGCCCCCCCAAAATGATATATCTGTCATATACTGAATGATAAGTCAATCTGGCAATTACCATGACAGGCCTATAATAATACTCCATTAGTCTCAGATAGAGCTTTTCCAGAAGCTCAAACTCACTTTACAATTGCATTACTCATTCAGTCCATGCCCGGTGGTTGTAAACTACCATTGTAGCCACAGCTGCTTGGGGCAGACTGACACCACCAACATTCACACACACCATCAACATTCACTCATTCACTGATGGGTCCCCTGGACGATCCCAGCTTCATTCGGAAAATGGAGAGGTTATACGACTGTTTCGATACTGAAATTGAAGTGTATGATTCTCTGATAGACTGGTGGGACGGGGCGACAGCCCGGATAAAGAGACTGGCCATCCGATGGCAGAGGAAACACAGAAATGCGTTTGCACTGCATCACTTTTGCTCTCCCCCAGGCCCCTTTCTTCATCCCTTTGGTCCTCTACATTCCCCCTGTTTCTCTTGGCCCTTGTGCCCAGCGGTGTTTATTCCCGTACCCGCATCCCCCGATGTGTCTTCTGAGTGCTTTGTGAATGTTATTGTGGTGATGAAATGTGTACTATTATGTACCTGAAGTGTGTATTATTGTGTACCTTGTAATATTAAAAGATAAAAAAAAAACCATTCACTCACACACCACATTCATACTAGGCAATAGTTGTTCTTAAGATGTGTGAAGAATCCCTCACTCGTCCAGGTAGAATCCATGATAAAAGAAGAAATTCAATTTGTCAACTGGACAAAGTTTATTTGGTCGAAAACATTTCGCAGCTCATCCGCGCCGCTTCGTCAGTTCTGGTTCGAGTGCTGATAGACACTGCTTATATCTAGCTGCAGGGAGGAGCTAACTATACTGAAATTATTCTGAAACTATCTCACCTATTTGTTTTGAGTTTCTGTCTTTTGTTTTTCCAATTTCTCTGGCGGGTTGACCGCGTGTGATCCCAGCTCCCACAGATGAGCGCTGCCGTTGTGTCCTTGGGCAAGACACTTAACCCCACCTTGCCCCCAGTGTCTGCGGACACTGGTAGCCCCCATGGCAGAAGATAAATCAAGGCCCGTTTTGACGTGGACGTCCTCCTGTGGACCCACCACCCGTGGGAGGATTCATGGGGGCTGGTGCATTGTGTTCTGAGCAGCAGAACACTGCTTGGACTGCTGCCCCTGCGACCCAGAAAATGGAAAAGCGGAAGAAGATGAATGAATGAATGAATGAGAAACTCAAAACAAATAGGTGAGATAGTTTCAGAATAATTTCAGTATAGTTAGCTCCTCCCTGCAGCTAGATATAAGCAGTGTCTAACCAGCACTCAAACCAGAACTGACGAAGCAGCGCGGATGAGCTGCGAAACGTTTTCGACCAAATAAACTTTGTCCAGTTGACTAATTGAATTTCTCCTTTTATCATACTAGGCAATGTGGGTGAAGTGCCTCTATAAGGACAGAACAGCGTTTTTTGCCACTGGAGCCACACTGTACAGTACAGTACATGTACAGTATTGTCCTGTAGTAAACTGAGTTATAGTTATTAAATATAGAGATGCACCGACCCAATAATTGTGTTGGATATCAGCTTCCAAATATTGGTTCCGTCGTTATCGTGGCTGGACATACAAATTTATGTAATTTGACTATTTGAGGTTGTAGTTGAAATTATCGGTGCATCCCTAATTACATATTATATAATCAATTAAAGGTCCCATGACATGGTACTTCTTGATGCTTTTTTATGGCTCTTTAATGGTTCCCTAATACTGTAAATGAATCCTTCTTCAAAATCAAGACTCAGTGCATGAGAAAGAGAGATAAGATGAGAAAGAGTCATAAATGTCACTCTGGAACAGTCCATTATGGGCGTTGTTGCTTGAATGCAAATGAGGAGGACAGAGATGGCCTATAGTAGGGGGTGGGGGTGTGGCCAAGCTCTCCGCTCCGCTCTGTGACCCACTTCCGTGTTTTTGCACGGGGGAAGAGAAGAGAAGCGTTCCATTGAAAAATAAACACATTTCCACAGAAAATAAAATTAAACCACTGCTGTTTCAGATATCCACAGGCTCAGATAAAGGACTTCCGAGCCTAGAAACACTCGCAAGTGCCTCCAGGCAAATAAAAAAACGCTGACGTCAATAAGTTTCCTTGTTCAAAATCGCCCGTTTGAGCTCTGATTTTTTCTAACGCAGAAAAGGATCGCAAATGCTCAGTTTTCAGTCTATGCTGGTATTGGTTGGTATTGAGTATCGACAGATATGTAAATTCATATTATCGAAATTATCGGTGCATCCCTAATTACATATTATATAAATGGCCCTATATAGCAGCCTCAAAATATCGACAAAGCTTATTGAACATCAGCTACACTTGATTAAAATACTGGTCTCTCCATTAGCCATGAAAAGACAGTGGATCTCTTGCTAAGAAGTGTATCATATGAAAGCACAAGCAAGAATACCAGAGCAGAGAAGGAACCATGGCAATCCCCAAACTCTGCCATATGTTTATTTTATTCACGGATGGCCTAGGTGACTGCTGCGGTCATTAGGCCTTTAATGAGACCATAGAGGTGCACACAAACAGAGCACATAAACATCTGGCTGCACCCACTCCCTGCAATCTGCCCCATCCATCTGGAGCCAGGGCCCCCGTGAAGGCTCCGATAACAGATTCACACCCCCTTCTCACTGGAGCAGAGAGCATGCCATTTACCCTGAACAGAGCTGGACGGGAGGTGTGAAAAGACCAGGGGACCAAGGTGGAAAGAGAGACCGGGTTTAAAGAAGAACCATTGTGCTTGAGCTTGAGCCTGGTATATAATATATCACCTGGGTCTCCAATAGGCGGCGTCTCCAATATGCCAACTCCGGACCCCGAGTTGATCCTAACCCTGATGCGTCAATTCAGATCCATTAGTTACCAAATTAGTTTGTTTGCTGTCAGGCTCCCTCATCAGCTTTAATTGTAATACCTATAGTACATGATTGTAAACACAACTCTCTTGACATATAGTCCCTTTGCCAAACTAAACCCATTTAAGCCGTGAATAGGGCCTAAATCGGTTTGCAACGAGCTGCATGGCTAGTTCTGCTTCTATGGAAGATCATTTGTTCCATTTTGAATTTGAAATGCAGTACTACTGAATTTCTCATTTTGAATTTGAAGATGTTTTGAAGATTTCTTATTTTTTATTCTGAATTTTAGTTGTAGCAAATTTAAAGTACAGTGGTTCCTCATTTATCGCGGGGGTTAGGTTCCAGAAATAACCCGTAATGAGTGAAATCCGCGAAGTAGGAGGCTGTAAACGCCTTAAAACACTGGAATTAACGTTTTGTCACATTTCTCTCTCGTTTAAACACTTTAGTAGTAGTATTTTCAACAAAATGCATTAATAGTGAAGCGTCATAGTCATAGTCATAGTTTGCTTTATTGTCGAAAAACAATCATGTACATGTACATAGAATGAATTCGAAATTTCGTTTCCCCACTAACCAGGCAGGACAGTGATAGAGTGGGCTAGGGGAGGGGCTGCTGCACTTGCGCACGCCGCCGACTGGGAGATGCAGAACAGAAAAGATGCAATACATACAATCAGTGACAATTTAACAACATGTAATGACAGAAAAACAATTGGAGATATAACATAAGGTGATCTTTTTTGTTGGAAGGAAGGGGTCAGATTGGAAATCAATGAAGTTGATTGAACCGAGAGCAGAGATCAGACCTTTCTAAAGACAGGAATTTCTACTATTGTTTCTGTTTCCAGTGACAGTGTAAGAGTGTGTGCTATGTTTATGTAGAGTCCAGATAACAAACCACATTCTGTGGCCTTGGCCTTGTTTATGCAGGGAGGCTAAGTCAAAACACAGATAACTGTTTTGGGACCGATTTTCACAGGAGAGAATAATACATTTTTAGAGACCCAGGTAAATAATTTAGACTGAGCTCGGGTGCCAGACCCCCATCTTCATATCGCCATGAAGATTCATGAGAGATCTCATTAGTTCCTCTTGGCGAACAGACTGCGCTGCGTTGGCTTTACACAGTTCTGTCACCATCCCCGTGATGATATCCAAATGTCGAGATGTTTCCTTCGGTTGAAATCCTTCCAAAAGGACCTCAACCTGTCCCACTTTCTGATGTAATCCTTTCACAAGATCTCCAACCCCTTCACAATGGCTCGAAATTTCGGCAGACAGCTTAGGGGACTCTTTACAAGCTGCCAGTTTACAAATTATGCGATAGATCATGGACAATCCCAGGCCAATTAACAGATGTCCAGCTATCAGAAATCCAAATACATAAATATCCTCCACATCCTCCAGGTACATTGGTTCCAAACATACGACTTGCCACGCACGATACGAGTCCCTCGCATATCCAGCAGCAAAAGTACCATCCGGACACGCCGCTTCTCCCGGAGCGGCACTCCTCCGTGAAAAAAGAGTATCAATAGCGCTGAGGGTCCAGCTGATCACATCCATCTTTTTGGAATTTGGAAAATCTGCTCCAAAAAGCGAGAAAATGACAAAAACAAGAGAGGCACGCAGACAGCAGGAGCAATAGATAGCCGGGCCGGGAGCCCCACCGGACACGCGAGGGGAGCGGCTCATCCAACGGCACTGCCATGTCCCGGGACGCGACGCACACCAACCCCTTGGAGAAGTGCACGTGGTCAAATCCGTGACAGAGCAGCATGACCGGCGCAAGGCCTGGGCTGCGAGCACGAGATCGAACCGCGGCACCCGGACCATACCTCCCCCTCAGGACCGCGTCCTTGCAGCCCGAGCCACAAACCGAACATGCACAAACGAACGCAAGAGCCGCACGAAACCAGCAAAGCGCCGCACGGGGTGATTTAATTCTGGTTTAGACCTGGTCTGGTCCCGGTTTAGTCCAGGTCTAGACCTGGTCCAGTCCTGGTTTAGTCCAGGACCAGTCCAGGTTTAGACCTGGCTTAGACTTGGTCTAGACCTGGTTTAGTTCTGGTCAAGACCTGGTTTATTCCACGTTTAGTCCTGGTCTAGTCCTGGTTTAGTCCAAGATCAGTCCAGGCTTAGACCTGGTCTAGACCTGGTTTAGTCCATGTTTAGTCCTGGCCCCCCCCCCCCCCCCCCCCCCCGCGTCCCCCATCTATCAATCGGCAAAGGTCTACAGTCTCTTAGCCAATCAGGCTTTTTTTTTTTTAATCCGCGAAACAGCGAGGCCGTGAACAGTGAACCGCGATAGAGCGAGGGACCACTGTATACTTTTTCAGTATGTTCAAAATAAAAAATTCACTTTTTAAATATTCTGCACATACGTTTTCAAGTCCTCAAATTCAACAGTCAAAATTCAGAGTGTACAAATTGGCCTTGAAAAATTTCACAGCAAAGATCCAAGATGCCAAGGCAGAAACAATCGGTCCTGTGTGAGTGAGGAGGACAGAGGCTATTGGCCGTTCTCATCTGTGGGCGGGGTTTACACTTAAGAAATAAAAGAGATGATTCAAGATTCAAGATTGTTTATTTGTCATATGCAGGATCAACACAGGGTCAACAATGCAATGAAATGCTTTGGATTAGAAGAACCGTAGCATGCAATAATAGCACATGGTAAAAGATTTCTTTGCAAAAAGTGCAGGGGGAGAAGTAAACAATATAATAAAAATATGTAATAAAATACAAAGTACAATGTACAGAGGTACAGGTAGGATTAAATAAGGTGTAAATAGAGATGAGATGTTGATGACGCAAATTCTAACCAATGAGATCGCTTCACTGCACCATTTCCTGTTTGTTACTAAATTAGATCTGGATTAGATTCAATTAGACTGAATGTTAAAAAGTGTACACTAAAAATAATTCAAACATGTTTTTTCAGAGTTAAAAAATTCAAAGTTAGAAATTCAAAGGCATTTCAAATTCAAAATCTGACGAAACAAATTACCTTCCATATGCTTCTCTCAAAAACTGCTGAGCCACACTTCCTGCTCCATTCAGTGTGTATTGGGAATTAGCCGAGTTGCGCTAAAATAAATCTGTATTTAAATATTATACAGAGGACAACAGGTTACAGATACATAATCCAAGACGATGTAAATACTTCACTGGAGGAAAAAAGACTAGAAAAGAAAGGAGTAGTCTAACCAGTCATACACACTTTGAATTTACAGGAATGAGGCTAATTGAACATGGCATAATTATATAAAAGGGAAATTGGATTCAGCAAGATTTAACAGCTCTCCAGAGACATGGGCTTTTAGTGATGAAATTCATGCAACTGCTAATGTCACTTCTCAGAAATGATTGAACTGGAAAGATTAAATGACTTTCTGAAAAATCTTACATCCCAGGGTAGAAACAGCTCTCTTTATCTCCGGCACTAATTGGACAACCATGAGTAACTACTTTGCAATTTATACTATAGAAGCTTTCATTTTTTATCATGGCTCGGACAATATTAGAAGGAACCTTATGTGATATTTTGATGTCATTTGATGATTTGATCCACCCATCCATCCATTTTCTTCCACTTACCGTATTTTTCGGACTATAAGTCGCTCCGGAGTATAAGTCGCACCAGCCAAAAAATGCAAAATTAAGAAGAAAAAAAACATATATAAGTCGCACTGGAGTATAAGTCGCATTTTGGGGGAAATTTATTTGATAAAATCCAACACCAAAGACATACAGGTCATCTTTATTTATTTATTTTAAAATAAAAATAAAATAGAGATCAACAGGCTGAATAAGTGTATGGAATACTAACGTTACATGACAGACATGCCTGGTAATGTCAGTAACGACGTAATATATCAAGAGTTATTCAGATAACTCTAGCATAAAGAACATGCTAACAAGAATATGACTATCAGGATATGACTTTCTTTTCAGTGCTATTTTTGTTTAGCCCTTCTCAGTTGTATTTAGAACGGCAGTGTTGAAATTATCAACACAGGCCTAGCGCGCCATTTTGCGGTTTAGTGTGAAAATAACATGTGAAATTATATAATTATCAACACAGGCCTATGGCGCCCTCTTGCGGTTTAGTGTGAAAATGACATGTGAAATGATATAATAATATCATTTCACATGTAATTTTTCACACATAAGTCGCACCCATGGCCAAACTATGAAAAAAACAGCGACTTATAGTCCAAAAAATACGGTACGCCCCAATCTTCTGGCCCTGCACTTGTGAAATGGTTTTATTCTCTTTTAACAGATCGATCACAACAAGTGAGGGTAAACAGTAAGCTATCCAAAGCCAAAAAATGTAGTACAGGTGTGCCACAGGGTGCAGCAATTTCACCCATTTTGTTCACATTGTACACAAATGATTGTCCGAACAGTCAGCCAGGAAACAAAATCATAAAATTTTCCGATGACACAATAATTGTGAGTTTTCTTAACAAGGGCGACCTGCCAGCAAGAGATAAGCTTTTTCCAGTCCTGGTGCAGTGAGCATTACTTATCTCTGAATGTGAACAAAACTAAAGAGATGGTGTTTGATCCTCGTGCTCTGCAAACCCATGACCCTGTTGTCATTGAGGGCAGACAAATAGAGCAGGTTGCATCTTTTAAATATTTGGGTGTGTACATTGACAGTCTGTTTAAATGGGATGTACATGTTGATTTTCTTTGTTCCAAGCTGTCCCAGAGGCTCCACTTTTTAAGGAGACTGAGGCTGTTTGGTGTGAGCACAAAAATCATGACTTGTTTTTATAATGCTGTTTTGGAGAGTCTCATACGCTACAGTCTGGTCGCCTGGTTTGGTTCCTTAACTGTCCAGTGTAAAACCAAACTTGAGAAAATGGTAAATAAGGCCATGAAGGTGATTGGCAGGAAAGAGTTTCCTTCTCTGCGGGACATTTTTCAAGACTCTGTGCTTGCTCAGGCCAGACGGATTGTCAGGAACCCCTCTCACCTGTTGCATGGGGAATATGAAATGCTCCCATCAGGCAGACGCTATCGAGCGCATAACTTTAAAGATCCCATGACATGGTACTTCTTGATGCTTTTATATGGCTCCTTAATGGTTCCCTAATACTGTAAATGAATCCTTCTTCAAAATCAATACTCAGTGCATGAGAAACAGAGATAAGCTGAGAAAGAGTAAATTTTCTCACTCAGAACACTCTATAATGGGCGTTGTTGCTTGAATGCAAATGAGGAGAAAAAAGCTGGCCAATAGTAGAAGGTGGGGGCGTGGCTAAACGCTCTGCTGTCTGCTCTGAGCGCTCTCTGATCCATTTCCTTGTTTTTGCACGGGGGGAGAGAGTTGAAGAGTTCCATTGAAAAATAAACACATTTCCACAGAAAATAAAATTAAACCACTGCTGTTCAAAGGTCCAGAGGCTCAGATAAAGGACTTCCGAGCCTAGAAACACTCGGACGTGCCTCCAGGCAAATAAAAAAAGCGCATTCGCAGTCCAAACTCTCTGGGCGTGATTTACAGAGACGCTGAGTACAGACAGACGGGGGTGGAACTGCATTTGCATTTCTTTTTTCGATCTGACATCAATAAGGTGCCTTGTTCAAAATCGCCCGTTTGAGCTCCGATTTTTTGTAACGCAGAAAAGGATCGCAAATGCTCAGTTTAGACATTTCGCAACTTTTAACCATGGGGGGGGGCCTAAACAGGGTAGGGGAGCTCACATTAACGTTCAAAAACCTCAGAAAGTGAAAATTTCATGCCATGGGACCTTTAAGAGTAACAGATATAAACTCTCATTTGTGCCCTCTTCCGTTGCACTCTTGAACAAATTTGCACAAAAAATGAGCACTTGTCACTTTATTTTTTATTGCACAAAAAAGGAGCACTTAGTAACCTTATTTCTATTGCACAAAAAGGAGCACTTTAGGACTATAAAGGAGTTGCTTTATAGTGAATGGTGCAATAACTATTGTGCAATAACAGTTTGTGTAAAAGGGCTTGTGCAATAATTATCTGTGCTATAATTATTTGTGCAATAGAGCTGGTGCAATAAATTGAACACTGTAAGGTTGTGCAGTGCACAAATGGACAATGGACATCAAAGATGGACAAATGTATCTGGCAATGAGCTGCGACTGTTTTCTGTTTGTATGTCTGTACTGTATGTGTGAGTGTAACTGTGTTTTTAAGCTGTGGGCAGTGAGCCCAAGACAAATTTCCCCTTGGGGACAATAAAGTTTATCTTATCTTATCTTTATCCGGGGCTGGGTCACGGAGGCAACAGTCTAAGCAGGGACTCCCAGACCTCTTTCACCCTGGACACTTCCTCCAGCTCCTCTGGGGGGACCCCAAGGCGTTCCCAGGACAGCCGGGAGACATAGTCCCTCCAGCGTGTCCTGGGTCTTCCCTGAGGCCTCCTCCCAGTGGGACATGCCCAGAACAGGGAGGCGTCCAGGAGGCATCCGTAACAGATGCCCGAGCCACTTCAGCTGGGTCCTCTCGACGTGGAGGAGCAGTGGCTCTACTCCGAGCCCCTCCCGTGTGACTGAGCTCCTCACCCTATCTCTAAGGGAGATAAGGGAGACAGCCACTCTGCGGAGGAAACTCATTTCGGCCGCTTGTTTCTGCGATCTTGTCCTTTCGGTCATTACCCAAAGCTCATGACCATAGGTGAGGGGAGGAGCGTAGATTGACGGTAAATTGAGAGCTTTGCCTTTTGATTCAGCTCCCTCTTCACCATAACGGTCTGGTAAAGCGACCGTATCACTGCCGGCGCTGCACCGATCCACCTGTCAATCTCACCCTCCAACCTCATTCATCATTCATTCTCTCACCTGGTGAATTTGTGAATGTACACTGATGAGTTAGCCTTCCAACTGAGCTATTGCCATAAAATCTATTAAGTGTTTGCCTGGAAGGTTGTACTATAAATTTAAGCCATTGTTTTGTCTGCAATTCATGTGTCAGAACAAGTTTATTGCACACTAAATTTTTTTGCAAGAAAAAAAATAAAAATTCTGTATAGTGAGGTAGACAGGCTAATAATGCAGGATTACTCAATTGTGTGAATGAAACAAAACACAACTCCAGGTCTGCTTTTAAGGAGGAAACAACATCAATTCTGCATTATAACTGTAATAGTTATGGTTTGGTGTTTTGTTTCTCAAGATAATTATCCAATTAGAAAGCAGAATGAGCCTCATGTGAGTCTCTCATTTGGTTTGCCAGTTTCAATGCTGAAATCCAGTTGGTTTAAAACTAAAATGCCTCTCTCTGAGCTGAACTGTCACTACATGAACCCCAGCACCTGCAGCCAGTCCCTATACTGAGAGTGAGACAAACTTGGATGTGTCCTCTATCTGCAGGTTAAAGCACTGGCAACTCAAGTTCACTTTGAAACAGTAAGAGCACAGGCTACATACTGTTCCTTTACAGCTTGATGAAAGTAAAAATGAGCTTTTGCAATTAAGATTAAGATTTATTAAGAAAATCATAGAGACAATCATTTGGCAAACCAAGCAAGAAAAGAAAATATGAAATGTTCAAGCAAAGTCAGCAAGAGTGAGGTGGTTCAAGTAAAAAAACAAAAAAACAAGGCTGTCAAGTGTGTTCCAGGAGTAATAAGCATACCTTATTTTTGAATAAACACATATCCGGCATGCGGCAAAGGAAACAAACTCTGACCAATTGCTGTGAATAAGAGAACACGATTATACAGTTGTTGCATGTTTTTGAAGCTGTTTCTTCTATTGAAACATCTACAACTGATATCATCAACATTCCCTGATGCTAACTGTAGGCATTGCGCTGTCTAAATCTCTGTTACTGAAGTTAGCCGTTAATATGAGCTTTCTTCTAACACAATCTGACCTGAAAGAACTGGCTTAGCTGGGGCTACAGCAGATGAGATGATTCATCCTGTTAAACAAGTCAGCATTAGCCAACAGTTTTCTAGTTAGTCACTCTCATCTTTTTGTTGAAATTCAAACATAAACATGTTTTGTTTTTTTTGGCTTTTGCTTAGCTTTGCTTATTTATTTATTTATTTTTACATAGCTGTGCTCTGTAAACTTTAGGTTGTTTCTGTGGACATGCCATTGCTTCTGCTTCTGTATTGCTTCACTTCTCTGGAATGTTCCACAGTATGACATTAAACAACTCTACCTTACGTTTATTCAATTACAGGTGGCTTTTAGCTCAAAAATACTTTGAAAAACAGACATTCTGACTGTGAGTGAGATCGGCTCTCCACAGATCTGACCTGTAAGTTGCTCTGGCTTGGTCTCCATGAAGACCACGGTTTAATGCCATACTGTGAAACATTCCAGACAAACCAATAACATCTCTAAAGAGAAAAGCATTTCACAGACGCCTCACCAGAAAAGTTACACAACGCACCTTTAAACCTTTTTCTTTTGTGTGCATTGTGTCACCATGGTATCTCCTCAACACTCTACCATAGGCATACACGTAGAACCCCCAACGCGTCATGTCACTGCAAAGAATTAAATGGAATGAATGTATAGAATATAGAATAGCATGTTCTCTGGCAATAGCCGTGCAGTATAGTATGAAGCCAATATGGAGCAAAGGTAGGCCCTATAGAATGATTCTTCTGTCCTTTTCTATTCAAAGTCAATCTCTGTGATGGCTTCGGTTTGCTCTAATAGGCCTTACCCTGTAGAGGAGATGAAAAGGACAGCAAAGATACACTCTTGACTGTGCAGATTGCATCTTTTGTGGTTTTCAGCTTCCTGTTATTTGTGACATTTTCAGGACTATTTCCCATTGAAAAGCTATGATGTTTCAATTGTTGCTATGGCTACAGTTCTAATTTTTCATCATTCTGACACCCACGGAAAGCATTCTTGTCATGTTTATTTGTTAGACATAAGTAGGTAGTACTCATTTACATTTATTTGAATAACTTTTTAATAAAATTGTACTTTTCAGAGTACTAAAAATTTAATACCAGACCCCCTAGACTAGTATACGCTCATGGAATACTATGGAACATACCCGGACGACTGAGGGATTACACAGATAAAAGGCCACATGGTAATATAATAGAGTACTACAATTTAATATTGAAACCATTAAATTGTAGTACTCAAATGAAGCTCGTGATGCTACTGGTTATAGGGGTGAATTTGGAGCCAAGCTCTATTAGGAACAGGATTTTTTTAAAGTACAAAATAGCAAAATAAAAAACCCAGGATCATGTAAAGCAGGTTAGCACATTTTAAGACCAAAATGACTAGGCTCAATGCAGCAGTAATAATGCAATAATGCCTCCTTCCGGGTCTTCCTTCCAGCATGTCCCACCGAAAGACCCCGGACATGCTGGAGGCACTATGTCTCTTGGCTGGCCTAGGAACACCTTGGGGTCCCCCTGGAGGAGCTGGAGGAAGTTTCTGTGGTGAAGAAAGTCTGGGAGTACCTGCTTAGACTGCTGCTCCCATGACCCGGATAAGAGGAAGAAAATGGATGGATGGATGGATAGTATTGCATATGTTTTATATAGCACATTCTGGACACTCAGAGACGCTTTACAGATCATTATTCTTTCACTCCACACTGGTGGTAAACTACTCTTGTAGCCACAGCTGCCCTGGGGCAGACTGACGGAAGCGAGGCTGCCAATCTGCACCATCGGCCCCTCTGACCACCACCAACACTCAGACACCACTTTTATACTAGGTAATGTGTGTGAAGTGCTTTGCCTAAAGACACAACAGTTTTTTGCAACTGGCGCCGAGCTGTGGCACCTGATTTTCCCAGTGGTCTCCCATCCAAGTACTAACCAGGCCCGGCCCTGCTGAGCTTCTGAGATCTGACAGGATCAGGCTTTGACAAGGTTGTAACATTCCAATGTAAGGCAATGGGAGCCAGTGTCAGGAGTATCTGTATGGAGACAACTTCCTATTGGCAATGCGCTGGCTAGCGCGTTAGCTATGGTCATTTACAATCTATGTTTGAAACTGATATTTTTGAAGATGGGCTGCTTGCTGTAGAATTAATATTTTTCAAGTTATCATTGTATGCGTGAAAAGTCCCTCAGTCGTCCAGGTAGAATCCATGATAAAAGGAGAAGTTCAATTTGTCAACTGGACAAAGTTTGTTTGGTTGAAAACGTTTCTCATCCGAGAGGCTTCGTCAGCTCTGAACTTCTCCTTTTATCTCGTATCATTGTATGGTTTAAAAAAAAACACACACATTTAATATCATACTGTGGTACATGTAAAATGATCCCTCTAGCATCGACACAACTAGGGCTCGAATGATATGGACTTTTTTGGATCTGATATGCTACCGATAAAACAGGCTTTGGAGGTGCTGGTAGCCGATGCAAAAGCCGATATATTTAGTGATGTAAAAATTCACTGTAAATCTTCAACTGATTATAAAACTTATGTTTTTTTCAGTTATATTTTAAGTTGGGTTTATTTAGGCTACATTTACTGTTATTCTGTCTCTTTATGGTCATATTTAAAAACAGTAGGTCGGCCTAATAGCATTTTTCCATGACATTCTAGCCGGTAAACAAAGTAAAAACTACCACTATTAGCCTTTAGCGGTTATCATAAATGTGTGCATGTCGCGGTAATTATATATATGTGTAAATGCGGACCATTCGCACTTCTATTCACAGCTCATTTACATATCAATGTGTGTCCAGTACCATGTACACAGCCACTATAGTCGCTTTACAGTAAGCCAATGTAAGAAAACAGGCTGTTTATGTGTGGGAGTTCACAGCAGAAACGGTGTTAACCAATGAGAAAGAACGAAAAGTAGCTCGAACACATTTGTAACACTCAACACTCACACAGGCACCTCTCAGATCACAAGTCTTCAGAAATAAGTGTTCTTTTACCCCTGACTCAAAAGAATCATCTGTAAAAAGAATATAATCCAGCATGTTGACTGCTGCTGCTGCTTGTGTGTCCTCCTGTCTATGGGACAGTCCTTGGTCTGTGGGACAATCCTCTCTTCTCCGCACTCTGATAAAATAAAGCAGTAGTTTTCTTGCTGGCCTACACTGCACTGAAGTTAACTTTTGGTCAGTATCATGGATCAGCCACAAGAGCATTTAAAGCCAGAGCCTCAGTGTTGTGCACTGGTGTAAACAAGAGCTCATGGGTCACATACTCTTGGGGGTGCATTCATGCACAGTACGGTGTCACAGACACATGACTCATTCATTCATTCATTCATTCATCTTCTTCCGCTTTTTCCATTCTCTGGGTCGCGGGGGCAGCAGTCCAAGCAGTGTTCCGCTGCCCAGAACACAATGCACCAGCCCTCATGTATCCTCCCGCGGGTGGTGGGTCCACAGGAGGACGGCTCACGTCACAACGGGCCTTGATTTATCTTCTGCCATGGGGGCTACCAGTGTCCACAGACACTGGGGGCGAGGTGGGGTTAAGTGTCTTGCCCAAGGACACAACGACAGATGACTCCTCTGATAAATACTGATGCGGCACCACAAATTAGGACATAAATCTGTCTATAAATATGATTAAAGAGACGTGATATAGAGAGTCTATGCTTTATAACAAGGTGTAACATGCCCACATGGACTATCGACCCATACTGGCTAGATTTAGGCTAATAGCCGATATGTCTCCAAGTGCCCATATCAGCCGATAATATTAGCCAACCAAAATATCAGTTGGGCCCTAGACACAACCACGTGCTCTTACTAGAAAGGTTGCATAGTGCAGCTTTAAGTTGTAGAAACAGTAATGCAGTAGTTGCCTTTTTGAAACTGGTGTGAAACTCAGAGAATCTGTCAAATTTCCAAAACGAGTGGACAAACTATAAACCTCATTAGACCTGCTGCCAGTATTGCTGTTATTTATGCATCTGTCTTTCTGCATTGCATCTCATCAATTTTTACTTACATGCAACTAATCTCAATGTAGCCCTATCCACCTTAACTGTCAATGTATTGCATTTGTTTGGAAGCGTGCCTTTATTTTTTTTATACCTCACCTATATCTTAAGTCTAGCTGTAATAGCCAAGACTAGAGGCCAGTCCTGTTCAGCTGAGAGAGTTTGAATTGATTGCAGCAAAGGTACCACGCAACGTCAGGGTTTGTTGCGTGAAAAGTCCCTCAGTCGTCCAGGTAGAATCCATGATAACAGGAGAAGTTCAATTTGTCAACTGGACCAAGTTTGTTTGGTTGAAAACGTTTCGCCGCTCATCCGAGAGGCTTCGTCAGCTCTCAGAGCTGACGAAGCCTCTCGGATGAGCGGCGAAACGTTTTCAACCAAACAAACTTGGTCCAGTTGACAAATTGAACTTCTCCTGTTATCATGTTGTCAGGGTTTGTTGTTTTGGTCGATCAGTGACTGGGGCTGCACTTGACTTTGCAATCAGTGTTAGTGGTGGGGTGTTTTTCTAGAGTGGAAGGTGAAAATGGAAAGGGCTAATAGAAGGTTAAACTTCTATTTTATATTGCAGTCATTACTTCATTATCTCTTCATTACAAAGATCAAACTGACTCAAGAGTGTACATGATCTTTTTTCACATTGGACTTGGATTTAAAAAAAAAGCTCAAAGTTGGTGAGTTACATCTCCATTAAAAAAAATTGCCCATGACAGGTATATTGTAATCAGCTCATGTGGTCAAAATATGTCAGCTGTGTACTGTCTGCATTATTAAGCATTATATTGTTCAATAATCAGGAAGTGTGCAGTTAGCATGCTAGTTGTTACCATTACCCGAATGACAAAATTCTGCACTGGCCTCATCATCACTCTGGGCATAATGACAATGTGAATCTGATTGGTCACAACAGCGAAACATCAAACTTTTGTTGGAGAGAAAAACAGACATCTTCCAAGTCCTTACATTCTTTTTTCACAAACTAAACAGTCCATTCTGACCCTGAAATAGGCTGTCACCGTGTTTGTTTTGGTTCGCTTGAGTGATTCGTCTTTGGATTTTGCACAAACCTCAGTGATTGGTCTGCTTGCCCAATGGCCAAGATGAGAATCCATCTTGCTCTGCAGTGTTAGGAAACAGCTCTTTTTATCATCATTAATTGGACTGCCACAAGTAACTGCTTTCTGATTTATACAGTAGCTTTAAGATTATTGATAGTGGGTACGTCTGCAATGATTAATCTACTAATTGTGACTAGTTAATGGTGTCGAAATGCATAAGGTCAGTGAGAAAAAACTTTGGAACACTGCAGCTGTAAATACTAGTTATGTTTTTCACATTTTTAAGACAGTAAAAATGACATACAGCACGTGTTTTGTCAGACATGTTTAACTTCACTGTTGTGCAAGCATCAGTCATTATTATCTTCTTGTTTTCTTATCTATGGCACCAGCTGTCTGCATACTAAACACATGTTCCAAGGTCACATTCAGAGGTATTTTAAGTTCTCTTTCATGTGTTCTGGCATCCCATCCCTCCATTCTAATGAAGCCCGGATATCACTGTCAATATTCTCAGCAGGTATCGACCCATTTATCACCCTGCAAAAGCCGCACCTGTTAAAGATTGACCAAGTTCCGTCTCCAGTTCTGTAAAAGTTTATATTGATATTTTACAGCTGATGTCATCAACATTCCCTAGGGGTGTGATGCTAACTGGAAGCACTGCTCTATCTGAGGCTTGTTAGACTTTAATCACTGTTTTGTCTTAACAGAATCTGAGCAGAAAGAGCTGGTTTAGTTGGAAATGATTTGTGCTCTTAAAAGTTCTTCTTGTGCATTGCTGCTCAGGTGATTAAGCACGGCCACTGTCTAGTTTGTGTTGCTTCTTTGTAAGTGTAAAGAACAATAAAAATGGGCTCACTTAGTGTGTCCAGTTATTCCATCTCATTTGCATCTTCTTCCTCCACTGGGACATCAAGGTCTTCCCTAGAAACCTATCGCTAATATTAAGGAACCTTTTCAAAATCAAATTTTGATCCACTCAGATTTCTCTTTGAGGGTAAAACTGTCTAAATAAAGGCAAGAAAATTCCTATTTTCCAAACTAACTAAAAGTCTCCACCTTGATCTTGGTTGTAGAACATCAGTATCTATTCTTTCAACCGCATCAGCATGAGATATCTTGTTCTCATTACAGATTTGAGATATTCTGTCTCCCTGTATTCTCTGTGGGCTCTGTAGAGATCCAACAATAACAATTCACATCTCACACGCTTTATCACACTTTATCACACTTTTCACTTCCACATGTGGCACAGATCATTTCCCTTCTACACACTGATGACACATCCATATTCATGGCAAACAAAACACCTGAGCAGAGCCTTTTCAAAAGGATGCACTTCATAAATAACGTAGTCCAAATATGACTCACTCTGGGGGCTCTCCTGAGAACACCACACGCAATGAAGTTGATTTTTCCATTTTCCCATCTCAAAATCTGGACATCGGTTTTCAGACAATCTTATGCCTTTTTTGCAGTTGTGAAAGAAGTACTTTGTTACTTAAGTAAAAGTACAGAAACCAGAGCAAAAAAAAAAACCAAACAAACCTCAAGTAAATAATATAACTCTATCCTCAAACCTAAATCAAAACAAACAAAGAAAACAATAGGGTTAGCCAGGTCAGGTCCAGAGGTGTGAAAACACCCATTATGGTCATGAATGGCTAAGCTAACAAGACCCCACAGAGAAACTGAAAACAAATAGGTGTGATACTTTCATAGTAATTTCATTGTAGTTAGCTCCTCCCTGCAGCTAGTTATAAGCAGTGTCCACCAGCACTCCAGCCAGAACTGAAGAAGCAGCTTGGATGAGCTGCGAAACGTATTCGACCAAATAAACTTTGTCCAGTTGACAAATTGAATTTCTTGCTTTTTGCCATGGATTCTACCTGGACGACTGAGGGATTCTTCACACATACTCAAGTAAAAGTAAACGTATCACATGAAAGTTAAATAAAATATGAACAGTAAAAACAGGTAAAAGTATAAAATTTCACTTGAAGGCTAAGCTAAACAGGTGAGTCTTGAGCCCACTCTGAAAAAAGTGAATGTTCTCTGCAGCCCTGTGGTCCTCCAGCAGGCAGTTCCATAGACGAGGGCCGTAGTACTGAAAAGACACCTCTGTGAGTGTGTGTCCTGACTTTAAGAATGACCAGGAGCCTGCTGCTGGAGGAGCACAGGCTCCGCCAGGATTTGTAAGGTAAAAGCAGTTCTGAAATATAAGTAGGCCCAAGACCATTAAGACATTTAAAAACCAATAAAAGAACTTTAAAATCTATCCTGAAACTCACAGGGAGCCAATGCAGTGATTTTAAAACCGGTGTAATGTGGTCCCGCCCTCTGGTCCTAGTCAGGACACGTGCTGCCGAATTCTGTAATAATTGCAAACCTGAAATACTTTTGTACTTTTTTGGGAAGACCAGAGAGCAGGGCATTACAGTAGTCTATACGGCTGGTGACAAAAGCATCAGTGTCTCCGTATTGGCCTGAGAGAGAATGGGGCGGACTCTGGCTATGTTTTTTAAGTGATAGAAACCTATTTTTGTGATATTTTTAATGTGTGGGATAAAAGTCAGCTCAGAGTCAAAAATTACGCCCAGGTTTTTCACTTGAGGAGATGGGTCAAAAGACTGTGTTTGTAGTTTGGATAAAAGTTTCTGTCTCTGGGCCTCAGGACCAATGACTAAAACCTCAGTTTTGTCCTGGTTAAGCTGGAGAAAGTTTTCTGCCATCCAGGATTTGATATCTAGAATGCAGTTAAAAACAGCATTCATTGGCCTGGTGTCATCAGGAGACATGGAGATGTAAAGCTGTGTATCATCTGCATAGCTGTGGAAGTTGATTCCATGTTTCCTGATGACGCCGCCAGGGGGGAGCATGTATAAGTTAAAAAGCACAGGGCCTAAAATGGAACCCTGGGGAACACCACATGTGATTTTATGGACCTTGGAGGAGCAAGTGTCCACACTCACCATAAAAGTTCTGTGAGATAGGACGTGAACCATTTGTGAACAGCACCAGAGAGGCCGAGGTGTTTTAGGTGAGTTAAAAGAATAGTGTGGTCTACTGTGTCAAAGGCAGCGCTAAGATCCAGTAGAACCAACTCAGTCACCTTTTGTGAATCGCAATTTATTCTAAAATAATCTTTGCTAAGGCAGTCTTGGTGCTGTGATTCGCCCTAAAACTAGATTGAAATTTTTCCAAAATGTTATGATCATCTAAAAAATCATTTAGTTGCATAAAAACGTTTTTCTAAAATTTTGCTTAAAAATGGTAAATTAGACACTGGTCGGTAGTTGTTAAAATCATTAAAATCTAAATTGCTCTTCTTCAGCAGGGGCCTCACCACCGCCGCTTTGAAGGCAGCGGGAAAGACCCCTGTCTGAAGAGAGCAATTCATCATGACTAAAACCTCATTAAAAATGGGCTGGGAATTGGGTCTAAAAGACATGTGGTGGGCCTCACTGAGGAGAAAAACTTGTGAAGCATCTCAGCATTAACCAGGACAAAACTGTCCAATGTTTCCTCTGGTCCAGACAAACACTGTGTTAAACACTGTGTTAAAAACAGAGCTTTGACGTGATAAAATATCACATCTGAGAGTGTTTATCTTTCCCATGAAGTGGTCTGCAAACTGCTCACAGAGTCAGTGGGTGTCAAGTAAAACGTGCTAAAATCAGGGTTTAAAATGTTGTCAGTGGTTGAGAAAAGAACTTTTGAATTATTTTTGTGGTTGGTGATTATTGTGGAGAAGATTAAAAAAAAAAAAATCTGTGCTGTGTTTTTGTTTGCTCAGACTACACATGTGTTACAGATAAACCCCCCAGTCTTTTCAACAGGTCTTAAACTATAATAAAAAATACTTTTATTTCTCCGTCTTTCTTAAAAATGCAGTGGAGTAAAAAGTACAGATACCTTTGCTCAAATGTAGTGAAGTAAAAGTAAAAAGTACTCATTTTAAAATCTACTTAAAGATGCATTGTATATCTTTTCTGGGGGAGGGTCCGTCAAATGCTTTTCTCTGTGGAGATTTTATTGCTTTGTCTGGAATGTTTCACAGTATGGCATTAAACCTTTCTATATTCATGGAGACCAAACCAGACCAAGTTACAGGTCAGATCTGTGGATGCCTGTTTTTCAAGGTATTTTTGAGCTATAAAAGCACCTGTAACTGAGTAGAGCTGTTTAATGTCATACTGTGGAACATTCCAGGCAGAGCAATGGCATATCCATAGAAACAAGGAGGTGAGGGACCCCCCAACCAAAAATGTACAGTGAACCTTTACGTAAGGTACAGATACTTAAAATTTGTACTTAAATTCAGTACTTTACTACTTTGATGTTCCACCACTGCTTTTTTGACAGTGTTTGCAAATACAGTGGTACCTCACCTTACGAAAGATCCAACAAACGAAAATTTCAAGTTACGAAACGCCTTCACGTTAAATTTTGGTCTCTAGATACGAAAGAAAATTCAAGTTACGAAATGCGAAATCTCAAAAATTCACACATTATACGCTTTTCTCAAACTGGATTTAAACTTTTCTCACATTTCTCTCTCGTTTAAACACTCAAACTTTCATAGATTTTCAACAAAATGTATTAATAGTGAAGCATGGGGGGAAAGGGGAGGGCGGTGTGTGTGCGCGCTGACACATGTGTGATAGCGCAGCATGACCCGGCGCGGGGCGCGAGTACGAGACCCGTGCTCAAACCGTGCTAGGTCTAAACCAGGTCTAAACCAGGTCTGAACCAGGTCTAAACCAGGATTAGACCACCGCGGCTCTTGCATGCGTTCGTTCATGCGCTCAGACTGCGTGCGGTCCCGAGGGGAGTCCTCGCTGCTCGCCTCAGCCGTGACTCGAAACGAAACCAGGAAATAGACCCGCACGCGGCGCTTTAATCCACCTGGTTTAGTCCAGGTTTAGTCCTGGTCCAGTCCTGGTTTAGTCCAGGTCTAGACCTGGTCCAGTCCAGGTTTAGACCTTGGTCTAGACCTGGTATAGTCCACGTTTAGTCCTGGGTCTACAGTCTCTACGCAGGACAGTGTTACACTATAAAAAAATGTTACACTATAAAAAAAAAAACTTGGAACGAATAAGGCCTTTTCCATTGAAATAGCTACTCAACTTACGAAAAATTAACGTTACGAAACCACTTCTGGAACGAATTAATTTCGTAAGGTGAGGTACCACTGTATGTGCATTGTTTCACCATGGTGAAACAATGCACATACATAAACAATTCCGTCATTAGACATACACGTACAACACCCCCAGCGCAACGTCACCGCAAAGTAGCAAATCTCAGCAGGTGTCCGCATTTATCGCATTCCACCAGCTGCACTAGTTAATCTCCCTATGGTTTAAAAGATCGACGGAGAAGATATATATATTCCGTAACCGTTTATATCGATCGGCCCGTCCCCAGAATGGACACCTCCAAATGGGCCTAGCTTAGCGCAGAGTGGAGTTCTAAATGATAACTGCTGCTTGGAGTGTCAAGATAATGATGATGCTGACAGAATGAAAAGAGGCCTGTGGCTATTTCAGAGGCTTGTGCTCATTTTGTCGCGCACTAACTGCAGTGGAAACATGGCTTTGGGAGGGATGAAGTAAAAATCATTAGGCGGAAAAATGCAGAAATTCCCCGCATCAGTTCTCATTAGCGCGACATCAGAATGAGCACATCACAATGTCATGCTTTTCAAGTTCCAGACACTAATGGAGCTACAGTGACAGGCACATGCTGCTGTTAAAGATTTGAAATGTTCCAGGTTTATTTATGGCCGTAAGCGCCACTTCTAACAGGGCTATCTGAATTATGCTCAGAAGTGTTAATCTGTGCCGTAAAAGTTAATATGTTTACCTGCTCTCTACTCTACTCTCTTACTATTACGACATTATGAGTAGGGCTGTAAAGAATAATCAGAACATAACTGTAATCATATATTGATCCTTGTTATCTGGACTAGACTCTAAAACACATTCCAAAAGACCTATTAGAAAAAAAAGCAACATTATTACATCAAACATCTCAAATTTAGATTTTGGTCATACACGATTTATTGAAAATATTCTGTATCTATATATTTTCAATCACAATATTCAACATTTATTAGTTAAAACCTATTTTAAGTCTCAATGCACAATTGAAATAATCCTTTGACTGGCCATCTAAACCTGGGTTCAGACTGTTTGTGGTGCAGTGAATGCAAATATTTAGAATAATTCAGTGCAACCAGAGGAGTTCAGACCTCACGCGGAATAGTGCAGTGGTGCCAGTGGATTCTTTTTGCACGACCTTGATTGACCTTTTCTCCCAACGGAATAGATGCCAGAGAAATGCTTGGGTAGTTGGAGCAACAGTGGCTCAAAGGATCGATTTCAGCTCAGGCCAAGTTCTCTCTTTGTGTCCTTAGCCAAGACACTTCACCCGCATTGCCTAGTATGACAGTAGTGTGTACGTGAGTGTTGGTCGACCACTGAGAAGCTTCGAGAAGGCTGTAAAAAGCACATTACCTTATTATGTGTAAGGCCTTATTATTATTACTCCATGAACACTTTGAACACTTCAAAGGCGCTGGCCACAACAGTGTCACACCACAGCTAAACAGCAAAGAGAAAGTGTAATCAGAAAAATAGTAACACAATAGTTTCCTGCTTTTTAGTTTCCTGCGGCACGTTGGCTGAGTGGCTAGCGCTCACGCTTCACAGCAAGAAGGTTCTGGGTTCGATCCCTGGTGGAATGGTGGTATGGCCGTAAGATTTGGGTCGCCCGAGCCTTTCTGTGTGGAGTTTGCCTGTTGTCCCCGTGTCTGGGTGGGTTTCCTCCGGCCTCTCCGGTTTCCCCCACCAACCCAAAACATGCACCATAGGTAAAATCCTCCAGCTGAGGTCCTGACCAAACTGAAGCAAGAAGATCATGGAGATGGTCCCCGGGTGCAGTAATGTGCTGCCCACTGCTCCTAATAACAGGATGGGTTAAATACAGAGATGAATTTCTCCTGTGTGAGATCAATAAAGTCACAATAAAGTCACAATATAATTGAACTTATAGCTGTGACCCTCAAAGATCATCTGGGGCTGAAAAATTAATACACACTGAGGTTGAACTTTGTGACTTGTACTTGTACTCATTTGTACTTAGAAATAATGTAATATTTAAATGGGTGTGGTGGATATATTGTACCATTAATTAAGTCATAAGTGCTTATTGTAGCTGCTCAATTCAGTTAAATTCTGTGTTGCGTTTTTTCAATGATCCAGTGGTGAATATTACTGTACAAAATCCAAATGTGCTGCATAAACAATCATCATACAATAGAATTATAGCTTTATCCATTGTCAAAATTACAATATTTATCACAGTTTCACACCACATCTAAATGCCACCAGTAATAACTTATCTGCCTGGTGCCCTACGCAACAGATAATATGGGACACAAGTACAATACCATGTGCTTGTGTCCCATATTATCTGTTGATGCTGTTTATTCTCCCAAGGTCAGTGTTTAATTATTGATGCATGCATGATTAGTGTCTCAGAAATGATGGATGGGACTGCTCTTTAGGCCTGACATCGCGCCATCACGGTTCAAAAGTACGAACGCGCTCAAGGTGGGACAGTGGTGATACAGTTTGTGTATCAGTATGCAGTTAATTACTTGGGTCACGTGTAGTTAGCCTTGCCGTAAATGTTGTTACGCTAATGAAGTGGATGATAAAAGCATTAAGTGTAGCCATAATGAGTGTTCTCTTGAAACCATTCAACTGTGTGGTCTGTAATAGTGTTGTCACCATACAAACATTTCAAACTCGATTTCCATATTTAAGGAATGGACTAGATGCTCGATACTGATTCCAAAACCAGAATGATAATCAAACACTTTCTATTTCGATAATAGGCTCTGTGCATAACAGCAGCCCAGCAACCTCACTGGTAGCATCACTACTTCATGTCCAATTTGATCTCTATGAAGGTTTTGCCAAGTCATGTGGAACATTTTTCTTCTAATGCAGGGGTTCTGAGGCCCATTTTTCCCAAAGCAGAGTGGCTTGGGGCCCATTAAGTATTAACAGTGTATCAGAGGTGGAGAGAGAGGTTGTGATCATATGGGGCTTAGCCCAGAGGGGAAGTGTCCCCCAGAAAATTTTGGATTTCTTAGATGCAATTTCCTGCATTCTAGTGCATTTTACCGGGGCCAGTCCTGCTGCATTCCTCTCCACTCCAAACCCTGGCGGAGCGACAGAGAAAGAACCGTGGTCTGAGCTCACAAATCCTGCCCCACCGCTGTGCTCCTTTCGCGGTCTCTGGTCCGACACGCTCCGGCCTCCACGCACCGGCTCCTCCCCGATGCGCGGAGGCCAGGGCGTGCCGCGCCACGCTTCATATCTCCCTTTTAGCGAACAATGTCCAGTTCTTGATTTAAAACCTTCAATATCGGTCTCGGGTTGCGCTGGAGCGATGGTGAGGTGATGTCTCTTGCCAAATTACGCGTTTTAAGTAGGGGTGTGCAAAATAATCATCATGACAATGCATCGCGATACTAACTTTCACAATATACTGCATCGATTCTTGATGCCAAAAATCATTTTTTATTAATTAATAATTTATTAATTAATTAATAATTAATTAATTAATTATTAATAAATAAATAAATTCGTTTTTTTTTTTTTAATAAATCCTATGCACTTTTTTCTTTGTGAAAGGGTATTGTTTGTTATGATGGTAGCTACCTCCAAAATGGCAAATGTTTGAACATCATTTTGTGTCCTATGCACATCCTGTGCACTTTTTTTGTTATTGGTTTGGTTTATTTGTTTTTGTTATTCAATAAATTCAGTTATGAATTGAGTTACTCAGAGTTCTGTATCAATTGAAGACACTACCCAGATACACAGCCACTGATATTTAAGTTATCCTCTTTTTTTTGGTACATTTTCACTGAAGTATGTCGTATATATTGCAGTGCATCGCAGTAATTCAAGTATCGTGATGCATCGTGATAGTATCGCATCGTGGTATATGAATCGTGATTCGAAATGAATTGTGACTTCTTTGCCAATACCCACCCCTAGTTTTAAGTTGATTTATACACCACGGACGAGACGCTAAAGAGAATACGTGCACATAGAACATGATCGGAGTCGGATTCGATGATAAAACTTATAATCGATAAATCTTTTTTTTTGGAGTGCGCTGTGCAGTGTTGTATAGTAACGAAGTAATAATACTTCACTACTGTACTTAAGTACATTTTGGGAGACTTTGTACTTTACTTGAGTTTTAAAAAAAATGATAACTTTTACTTTTACTTCACTACATTTCTGAATTTAATTGCATACTTTTACTCCACTACATTTTTAATGTGCCGTTTAGTTACTTGTTACAAAAAAAAAAACATCTACTGACAGCAGGGAAGTCAGGACGTGCCTGGGCTTGTTCGCTACTTGCGCATGACAATCAGCCTACACCTGTTGGTTTCATGCAGCTAGTTTAATCAATCAACATCCCTGATGGAAGAGGAGACAGCATCCACGTCAGCTACAAATGAAGGGGGACCTGATGATGAGCATCCCTGGCCGTACTTAAACACAATGTTCTCTTACGCTGATATGAAGGATTCGTCCTATCGAATGAAGTGCCTCTTGTGCCTTCCAAGAAACGTGGAAATCCTATCTTACAGAAACTCCCCGTCCAACCTCAAGAAACACATCGAGGTAAGTTCTAGATTAATGTAATTGTTAGCGTCTATATTCCAATTTCAATAACCAAAGCATGGGCATTCTAGACACCGTTGTGAAACCTTGAGCATAACATGTAGAAATTAACTTTGTGTGACATTGTTTCGATTACACAAAGCATATTTGACGAAGTTGGAGCTAACAGGCTACCTAGCTTTTTCGGCTCAAGGGAAGGAATAGCTGTAGGCGAAGTGTAACGAATGAAAAAGGGCACACGAGTTCAAAAGGACAAAAAATAACATTAACATGTGCCTACTTTTAAAAATGTAAACAAGCACTGTGTGTTTGTGCTATCTAAGTAACAAAGCGAGGTTTAGCTTCAGACTGCCTTTGCTTCATACTTTTACTTGTACTTTTAATTACATTACTTGAGTACATTTATTTTTACATTACTTGTCATACCTAAGTACAAGAAGTTCCAGATACTTTAAGACTTTTACTCAAGTAACATTTCAGTCAGTGACTTCGACTTTTACCAAAGTCATTTTTGGGAGGGGTACCTATACTTTTACTTGAGTTTGATTTTCCAGTACTTTATACAACACTGGCGCTGTGAGGCAGAGGGAGCCCGACCAACATTCCAGCGGATTCCCAATCAACTTTGTGTTGCACGCAGGGACTGTGGACTCTTGGAGTGATTATCTATGCAGTAAATACCCCGATACGACTGCGCTGGCGATGATTTCAAATGTTCCATGATTGAAGCGCCATTGTTCGGGCCCGAAACATGAACAGGAACTGCGTTCGGCCTTCGCTTCGCTCACGTCCTTTTCTTTTTTACTGTAGAGATGTGTGACTGGTGAATGATTCACTGGACTCTCTATACTTATTGTCCTACTGGTGACTCAGACAATGTGGAATTTTGGCAGAGCAAACAAGAAAAAAGGGATAGGCAGGTTGAAATTACATCAAACACAGTTGACCAATTGGGTGGGCAGGAGAACATTTTGGGTGGACATTGCCCACCCCTGCCCACTTCTAGATCCGGCCTCGTTAGAAAGGTAGAGAATGCAGCCCTGTAATCAGGGGTGGCACGGTTCATAAAATTCACGGTTCGGTTCGTATCACGGTTTAAGGGTCACAGTTTTCGGTTCTGTATGGTTCTTACTGGTTTCTTTCAAAATACACCTTATATCCATTTATCTTAATAATCCACAATAACAGGATATAACATTAAAAAGGTTATAAGATTATATATATATGACTTTAAGCCCATTATTGGAACCATCTCTCTGATCTGGTGGCAGTAACTATGTCACCTGCTGTTGAAAAAACCCTTTCACTAGATATTGAAGAAACAGAAACAAAAGTACGTGTCTCATATTAAACTTCTACCGGTGTGCGGGCCGCGCTCCGTCTGGAGCTGCGGATACCGCACGTCACCGAGCGAGCACGCGAGCTCAACTCTTTCGCACGTGTAACGTGTACCATGTATCACAGGGCAGGTTAAACTTTATAAAACATCTGTCCGTGCCTCACTTACCGCCTTTTCGCTCTCTCTCCTCCTGTTAGCTTCCCTGATAGCGCATATAAGCTCTCTCCTCAATGCCTCTGATTAGAGCGCATTTCGGCGGCGGCGTAGGATGGGGGTGTCCGTGATTTTCCGCTTTTCCCCAGACACCGGACTTAAATGACACGTGCATCCTCTATGTCCTTGCCGCTATCTCCACTCTCACTTGCCATTTCTATCTAACTTTATTTACCGCACTCATTCATCTTTCTTGTGCATGCCCGAAACCGTTCGGGAATGCGCCCGGTTCGTCATGACAAGCGAACCGAACGGTTCGTTGGTTTTTCATGAACCATGCCACCCCTAAGATACTTCTGCACAGTATCTTTCTTGTTCCTAGTACTGCACTTTTCTGGACTGAGATGTCAGATGTTTTTCCTGGCATCTGCTTTAACCACTCCTCCAGTTTTTTATATATATATATATATATATATATATATATATATATATATATATATATATATATATATATATATATATATATATATATATACACACTAGTGTCAGTCACCAATGGTCACTAAAATGTTTTCTAATCTCATAATGTCGAAAATTCAGAATTCAATATTCACAAAATATTTTTTGCCAAGTGGAGTCAGCCAATCCTGTGCCCGTATTTCGCACACCGGGAGATAACAACATTCTAACATGGCTTAAAGCTCACAAGAGTCCATTTTGCATCATTTAGGACCTTTAAATGATTGCCGCTTTTAAACTGGATAAATCTTCTGCTTAACTAGAACTTACTTTTGGTGTGACTTTTTGGCCTTTCTCTTCACCACCTGATTTCTGGAATATGACACATTATTTTGGAGGCTTTAACCAAGGAAAAATAATGAGCTCATTCATACCTCCTCACCTCACTCCTCACCTCACCATTTGGTTTTCTGGTGAAAGAGTTGGACTTTTATACTCAGCCCAGTGGATGCTTATCCTCATGAATAAATGATAATATACATAATTAAAAGTTCTTCAGCCTAAATTGTACTGTAGGTGTATTATGTAACTTTTTAGGGGTAACTTTAGGGGACCGCCACCTGCTTGTTTCCATGGATATGTCCTTGCTCTGCTTAAAATGCTTCACAGTTGACATTAAACAGCTCTACCTTACATTTATTCAATGTGGTGGTGGTTTATAGCTCTAAAATACCTAGAAAAACAGGCATACTGACTGTGAACGGGGTTGACTCTCCACAGATCTGCCCTGCAACTTGGCCTGGTTCAAGCTCCATGAAGATAGAAAGATTTAATACCATGAAACATTCCAAACAAAGCAAAAACATATCCATGGAGAAAAGCATTTGATGGACCCTCCACCAGAAAAGTTACACAATGCAGCTTTAAACGCACAACCAAAAAAAAGAGCAGAATCAACATAAACAGAGGGGTAAAGTTGACAAAAGTACAACAGACAACTCCGACAGCATCTCACCCTTCCCATTCACCAAAATACAAACTTGATTTATCTTCATTTCACAGTCCACTGTCTTGGATCTTTGTGGGTATAATATGAGAAGAGCTTGGCGTGCTGGCTGCTACACTTCCTCACTTCTTCTTAATACTCTCCTGGTGACAAAAGCAGAAGCACTGGCAGTGATTACTATTCATTAAGCATCCTTCACTGACTTGTCTGGAGGAAATAAACAAGCTATGAACTTCATCCCAAACTATAAAAGATGCTACTAGGCTTGTCATAATAATTACTATGAGGGCGACAGTGGGGCGACAGTAGCTCAGTTGGGAGAGTGTTTGTCCCCCTGTCTGATCCCATCGAATGCTGCTCTCGATGTAAACATTGGTAGAGCACTCGGTCCAGAGGCCAGCTCCGACAGATGAATGCTGTTGTTGCGTCCCTGGGCAAGACACTTAACCTACCTCGTCCCCAGTGTCTGCGTGCACTGGTGTGTGAATGGGCAAGTGGTTCCTTGTTCCTTGTGCCTTAAAGAAGAAAAAGCGCTATATAAAAATTTGACCATTTACTACATCGACTTACTGTTTAATACGTACAACAGTAAATGGTCACATACAGTATTTATACAGTGTTTCAAAATGCTTCATCTTCAAAGTGCTTTACATCCAAGAACCACTCATTCACACACACACACATACACCAGTGACACTGGGGGTGATGTAGGTTAAGGTTAAGTGCCTTGCCCAAGAACACAACAACAGCATTCCTCTGGGGGAGCTGGAATCGCACCTCCAACCTTCGGCTTAGAGGACACACATCTGAGGTTATATATGAGCTGTCTAGGGTTGAATAAATAATGACTATCTATGACTTATTATAGATGCAAAATGACTACTAAAGTGTATTTATTGTATGTATGTATTGTTGTAGTTTGTGTTTTTGCATCCATATTTTGCATTTAGAATATTTTTTGGGGTTTAGGGTTATTGTCAGTGGTGTAAATTAGTTTAATTATTATCATTATCGTCTATATTGTCTTCAGTATATCGTACTTCAAAATGCTACAAATTGCCTGATATTTTTTTTCTCTCTGTAATAATATCTCCATGGAGATATTATTGTTTTGCCTGGAATGTTACACAGTATAATATTAAACATACATCTGGCATTTCTTTTAATTACTAGTTTTTAATATCATAGAAACATGCATTCTTACTGTTACTGTGGTCAACTTTTCACAGATCTGACCTGTAGCTTGGCCTGGTGATGGAGATACTTGGGTTTATTGCCATACTGAAGTAGAACCAGCCCATACAAGCAGGTGGCGGACACTCTACAAGTAAAGTTACGCAGTGCATCTTTTAGTATTCAAATAAAGCATTATACATGTTCTTTAGGCAGGCAATATTAGTCCCCGGCTGGAGATTTAAGACCGATAACTGATTTGCCTAGCTATGGTCTTATATAACGCAAAATTGACACTTGTGAGCTTTAAGCCATGTGAAAATGTTGTTACCTCCTCAAAAACAGACCTGGAATTGTGTGTCTGTCTAGATCTCCAAAGTTCAAAATGCTCTGCTCCACCTTGTGATGTCATGTAACGGTAGTTTTCAAATTAGCAGCTACATTTGACTTTTTGTTCAGGGGAGATTGGCAATTCTAGTGTTGAAATGATCCAAATGATTCTAGTGAAGGTGTATGGAGTTTAAAAACACAGTGGAGAACTTCCTGTATTGACACATGACATCACAAGGTGGAACAAAGTGCTTTCAATTTGAGTCTAAATATGCAGGGTTTGTGTTAAAAATGTGTGAATGAAAATAACACAACTCCAGGTATGTTTTTGAAGGAGGAAACGACCTAACAGGTTGGGGGTCCGTCGCCTGCCTGTTTCTATGGATATGCCATTGCGCTGCCTTACACATTAAACATTAAACAGCTCTACCTTACTTTATTTAATTACAGGTGGTTTTATAACTCAAAAATACCTAGAAAAACAGGCATTCTGACTGCGAGTGGGGTCGCCTCTCCACAGGTCTGCCCTGTTACTTGGTCTGATTTGGTCTCTATGGCAATAGAAAAGTTTAAAGCCACAATCTGAAACATTTCTAACAAAGCAATAGCATCTCCAGAGACAAGCATTTGATGGACCCTCCACCAGAAAAGTTACACAGTGTACTTTAAATTGGGCAAAACAAAATATGAAAGATAATAATTGCAGAGATTGAATATGCATTCATAATTAGCTTAAAGGGATATGCCACCCCCAGGTCAAATTTGGGCATCTCCCCACAGTCCAGAGACTAAAATAAGTGGTGGAAAGCGTTTTCCTGCTCACCCAGCCATTGTCCGAGTCTGTCGCCACTGACCGCCGCGGTATCTGCAGCTCCTCCGCCTTAGACTGGAGTCTAACGTCGCCAGAGAAAGATTTCGGCCAAAAGGAATTAATTTGCTCGATGCGTTTCCCAATTACTTTCTGTGTAGTGCGCATTCATATCGAGTGCAAATAAATGTGCAAATCAACACGGAGAGCTTGCCTTGGTCATTTTGGGTGGGAACTATTTTCCAGTGCGTAAGAATACAGCCGTATCACGCACCACGTTGTGCAACAGGGGAACTCCCTTCCCGGTGCGTAACTGGGATTCCCCTGGCAGCGTGCTGCGTGATACGGCTGTATTCTTACGCACTGGAAAATTGTTCCCACCCAAAATGACCAAGTCAAGCTCTCCGTGTTGATTTGCACATTTATTTGCACTCGATATGAATGCGCACTACACACAAAGTAATTGGGAAACGCATCGAGCAAATTAATTCCTTTTGGCCGAAATCTTTCTCTGGCGACGTTAGACTCCAGTCTAAGGCGGAGGAGCTGCAGATACCGCGGCGGTCAGTGGCGACAGACTCGGACAATGGCTGGGTGAGCAGGAAAACACTTTCCACCACTTATTTTAGTCTCTGGACTGTGGGGAGATGCCCAAATTTGACCTGGGGGTGGCATATCCCTTTAACATTATTAGTTGACGTTAGATCCAGCTGAGAAAATGGTTTGGATTGCTCAACGTAGGTTTAATTATCTGTCTAATGGCCAGCCTTGACGTGGGCTAAAACACCAGAGGTGATTCTACTAGCACTGTAAAGCTAATTACCCCACCACTCCTGTGTGCTGGTGTTGTCAGGGCTAACAGAATCATTTGGATAATTAGCATGATGACTCAGCACTTCTACAGTTGAGTTTGAAAAGTTAGGAAATATGCTGTCTACCAAAATCCAAGCATCAGCGAAAATACTGGAGTCAAATTTTGGGACTGTGAGACACTGCAGGTGAATAGGAAAATCTTAATTTTCCATTGTGTAACTTTTTGGTTGGGAGTTTGTCACCTTGTTTCTATGGAGATGTCATTGCTCTGCCTGGAATGTTCCACAATATGACATTAAACAGCTCTACCTTACATTTATTCAGTTACAGGTTGTTTCATAGCTCAAAAATACCTCGAAAAATATTCTGACTGTGAGCGGGGTCACCTCTCTACAGATCTGACCTGTAACTTGGCCTAGTTTGATTTCCATGACGATAGAAAGTTTTAATACCATACTGTGAAACATTTCAGACAAAGCAAGAACATCTCTATGGAGAAAAGCATTTGACGGACCCTCCACCAGAAAGGTTATGCAATGCACTTTTAATGTCTCAAGTGGAGTTCTCGGGGTCTTGCTTACGAGTGAGGGGAGGATGGAGCGTGAGATTGACAGGGGGATTGATGCAGCGTCGGTAGTGGTGTGGTCACTGTATTGGACCGTTGTGGTGAATAGGGAGCTGAGCGGAAAGGCAAAGCTCTCAATTTACCATCAGTCTACGTTCCTACTCTCACCTATGGTCATGGGCTCTTGGTAATGACCAAAAGGACAAGATCGCAGATATAAATGAATTTCTTCCGCAGAGTGGCTGGGCGCTCCCTTAGAGATAGGGTAAGGAGCTTAATCACACGAGAGGGAGTCAGAGTAGAGCGGCTACTCCTCCACTTAGAGAGGAGCCAGCTGAGGTGGCTCCTGGACGCCTCCATCGGGAGGAGGGGGAAGACCAAGGTCAGGCTGGAGGGACTATGTCTCTCGAGTGGCCTGGGAACACCTTGGGGTCCAATCGGCGGACCTGGAGGAAATGTCCGGGGTGAAGGAAGTCTGGAAGTCCTTGCTTAGACTGTTAACCCCGCACCCGGCCCTGGATAAGCGGAAGAAAATGGATGGACTTCTATGGTGGAGGGTCCGCTACATGCTTGTCTCCATGGAGATGCTATTTCTTTTCCTGATATGTTCCACGGTAGTGCATTAAATATATCTCCATTGCATTTGTTCAATTACAGGTGTTTTATAGCTCAAAAATACCTTAAAAAAAACCCATGTGCAGGTTTAGTTCTCCATAGATGTGACCATTAACCTATCCTCATTATGATTACCAAGTTTATTTCTATACTGTGGCAAGGCAAAACAGTAATATCTGGTGACAGACCCTCCACCAGAAAAGATAGACATAGCCTCTTTTACTTTTATTATTATACTGTGCATTAAGTAGCCTGTGTCACCTGTATCACTCCAAGCAGACGCAAGGACTTTGGGTGACTAATGCAGTTTAAATTTCATCATTTAATTATACAGCCAATATGTTTACACAACCTTGGTGTTTTAAGCAGAAAGACGAGAGCATAAGCACAAACACATTAAAAGAAAGGGAAACACTTGTCACAGTCAGCATCTTAAACATCCTTTTTTACACAAAATTGACTCTTGTGAGCTTTAAGCCATGTTCTAATGTTGGTACTTCCTCATAAACATACCTGGAGTTGTGTTTTGTTTCATTCACACGTGTTTGAGTAACCCTTTATTATTAGTCTGTCTACATCTCTAAAGCTCAAAATGCTCTGTTCCACCTTCCACCTAGTGTTCAAGTTAACATCTACCTTTTGTTCAGTAGAGATCGACAATTCCAGAGGTGAACTCACAGTGGAGAACTTGATGAGGTAACAATGTTCTAACATGGCTAAAAGCACAGAAGAACAAGAACAAGAACAAGAACCTAAGCTGGAGGATTTTACCTGGAGCATGTTTTTGGGTTGATGGGGGAAACCGGAGCCCAGAGGAAACCCACCCAGATACGGGGAGAAAATGCAAACTCCACATAGTAATTTATGACCACTTAAAAAAAAAAGGATGCTGTCAAAATAATTTCCTACCTTCTTCCTCCACTCGCTTCCATTTTTGTCTTTCACTTCGGTAAACATATCCTCCTCCATACTCAGACGTAATCATAACTTCTCTATTTACCAGTGACAGTAGTAGTAGGCGTACGATGTCTGTACAAAATGATTCAGTAACACAGCCATTAGCTAGTAATTATTAAAAATTACCCATTAAAAGTGAAGAGTTCATTCATTAAAACAGATATGTAAAAAAGTTATCTTAAGCTTTCTATAGACTATTATGGAAATAAATTAATTCATCATCTACAAACAATTTACGAACATTTTATTTTCATTCAACATGCACTGTGTAACTTTTTGGTTGGTCACCTGCTTGTTTCTATGGATATGTCATTGCTCTGCCTGGAATGTTCCACAGTGTGACATTAACCATCTCCACCTTACATTTATTCAATTACAGGTGGTTTTATAGCTCAAAAATACCTAGAAAAACAGACATTCTGACTGTTGGCGGGGTCACCTCTCCGCAGAACTGACCTGTAACTTGGTCTGTTTTGGTCTCCATGAAGCCTTTGACGTCTGGACTCTCCACCAGAAAAGTTACACAATGCACCTTTAATGGATAATAAACATTTATAATTGATTTGTAACTATGCCTATTGTGTTAACAATGATTTTTTATTTCTTCTTTCTTCTCATGTACTTCCTGTTACATCTTTACTGCAGATTAAAATGGGGGATGATTCACGAGTCCATTCAGTCAACCGCTGTTACAACAAAACCTTTTCTTTATCCTCTTTGTTATTCATTGTTGCCTTAGACCAGGGGTGGGCAATTATTTTTCCCCAGGGACGAAATGAGAAACAGAAAATATTGTGGAGGGCCGGGCCAAAAGTTTGAACTCTATTCTGGTTATTAATTTTATTTCTACGTTGAAATCAGTAAATGGCATTGTTTACAGAAGCTGGTAAGTTCTGTGTTATTATTAAGTAATTACAAAAACTGAATTTATTCAGTAAAATTATTCAGAAACTATGATAAACGTGAAACATTTGTAACGCTTTTTCAGTCACATTAACCCCACAATGCTTTCTGAGTTTAACTTTCTTAACTTTGTATTAAGACACCACAATGTCTTTGTTTGCCAAATAATATAATACAAGATATGTCACAATATTTTTTTGTCCAACTGCCAAACTGTGTAGAAAAAAGTCAGTTAGCATGTTTAGTGTTTTTTTCTTGATCAGTGAGAGAAATCTCGCCTCTGTTGAGCTTTAACAAGTGCATCAAAGTCAGGTTGCATGTTTGAGGTGGAGATGTGAAGCACGTCCGGCAGATGATCATCAGTACAAATTCATTATGTACAATTTTGAAAGTAGGATTTATTTTCTTAATTCCAAACAACCTTTCGCGGGTCGGTCAGAGTTGGCTCGCGGGCCATATTTGGCCCCCGGACCTTGAAATGCCTGCGTCTGCCTTAGACTCTATTCTTCTATGTGTACTAGTATTGTACTGATTCTTGTACATGAGAAACACAACATTTGTGCCCCGCCACATGAAAAAACGCTACAACTCGGCATTTATGAAACTGAGAAAATGACATTTATGTTTTTGTTTTGTTTTTTATTTGTGATTTTCGTTTTTTTGCAGAATGTGCTAGTTGAGATCATGAAGAAGCCACTCCATATTTCAGATAACAGCATTAGTTGCGTTAAAAACATACATTTTTTTATTTCAAATTGGCTTGTTTTTTGCAAAGAAATGGGGCGTGCATAAATCACCATAATTCCCCTCGCGCTCCCGCCAATCATGTTACGAGTAGCGCTGTTGTGTTTTCGCCTGTCGCCTATCAGCTGTGTGGAGCTCGTGAATATGTACAATTCATTTCAAGAGAATGAGGACATGAAAATGGACTTTTAGCTTCTACTTGGACACATGACATGTTTGGGACATGTTCGGGACACGTTCGGGACATGTCCGTTTCACTGGAGCTCATGTACAGAGTGCAGTTGGTGAATTTAGCTGCCGAAAGTCCGTAGGTATACGCAATACGCACATACACGTGGAGATACGCAAATTATTAAACAACATGGCAACACGGGGTGAGTCATATTATTATCATATTATTTCTGCATCAAATGGAGATATTAGGGGAAAGCAGGGGCCTTGTGTCAACATTAGAGTGTGTGTACGTGTGTGTACATGTGTGTACGTGTGTGTACATGTGTGTACGTGTGTGTACGTGTGTGTACGTGTGTGTACAGGACAAAACCAGGACTAAACCAGGACTAAAACAGGACTAAAACAGGACTAAAACAGGACTAAAACAGGACTAAAACAGGACTAAGGCTTGTGTGTGTGTGTCCAGAGTGTGTGTATGTGTGTGTGTGTGTGTGTGTAGTATCCTATACTATTTTGTATTGTATTAAATTGATACAGGTGATTTTGACTTAACATATTATCCTGTGTATTATTGAATTACTGAATGATTATATAGGCTTTTTGTTATAAAAGCATTTCCATTTTAACAAAGTACCTTCTAATTTTGACCTGCCCTGAAACACCTCACCACAGTAATGTCACTGATGGGGGAGGGCTTAGCTTAAAGGGATATGCCACCCCCAGGTCAAACTTGGGCATCTCCCCACAGTCCAGAGACTAAAATAAGTGGTGGAAAGCGTTTTCCTGGTCACCCAGCCATTGTCCGAGTCTGTCAGCACTGACCGCCGCGGTATCTGCAGCTACTCCGCGTTAGACTGGAGTCTAACGTCGCCAGAGAAAGATTTCGGCCAAAAGGAATTAATTTACTCGATGCTTTTCCCAATTACTTTCTGTGTAGTGCGCATTCATATCGAGTGCAAATAAATGTGCAAATCAACACGGAGAGCTTGCCTTGGTCATTTTGGGTGGGAACTATTTTTCAGTGCGGAAAAAGAAAGCCGAAGCACGCAGCACGCTGCCAGGGGAATCCCTGTTACGCACCAGGAAGGGAGTAGAGGTAAGATCGGGCCTAAAAAAATCCAGCCCGACCCGAACCGGCCCGCGGGTATTAAAGCCCGACCCGGCCCGAACCCGACCAATTAACTTGATTTGCAGGCCCGAGCCCGAAGCAAACCCGAAATTTCATATTTTATTTGTGATGAGGAGGGAGGAGGAGGGGTGATTTATGATAACAAATTAAAGCCTGTCTTTTGTAACGAAATCTAAGTTAAACAAGACTGTATAAACATTTACATCTTTTATATTTGTTTCTGCAGAGGGTACATTTACCGACAATTTTCCATCATTGACGGATTTTTTAAAGAGTTGACGGGAAAAATTTAAGGCCGTCCGTCATTTTGACGGGTTGAAAGTTGGGCCATAAACCACAGCAGCAGTACGTCCTTAAGAATCTAGCGCGGCGCGGCACTAGAGAGAGAAGCAGAGAGAGAGCGGAGCGGAGGAGAATCAGAGAGCGCGGAGCAGAGGGGAAGATTATTAACTCATTCACTGCCGGCCTGTTTTCAGAATTCTATCCCCCAGAGTGCCACAGGTTTCAGTAGAATTTCACTGATTTTCCAAGACCCACAGAATACTGAGTTCTTTGACTATATAAACATGGGACACATCAAAATAAAGTGTCGACTCTCTTCTTTCACCTGGAAAAAAAATTATGTTTCTAACCTTTTCGGTTCTCAAATAACTGATAGTAGAACATAGGGAAGTTTCAGCAAAAACACTGGTTTTTGAGCAAGAAATGGAGAAAACGACCGTTTAGTTCAGGGAAGGATTTCGAGCAGATCAGTGACTTTGACATCAATATTTATTGATTTAGTGACACCTCAAACATCTAAAATAACAGAGAAAGAGATTTTTGATGACAAAGTACATTTTTTATTTACAAATATAAGAATATAAGGCTCTGTGAATTGAAAATTCGTTCAAATCAATAGTGCCAAGAGATGTTTACAGGATATAATATCTTTTCCTATAAAATAGAACTTTGTTGAGGCTTTGTCTGAGGCCCAGAGTACAGACCCATAATAAAAACTAATACACACACACACACACACACACACACACACACACACATATATATGTACATACACACAAGCCCATGCATAAACCTTTACACACACACAGCTACACACGCGCACGCACACGCGCGCACGCACGCACACACGCACACACGCACGCACGCACACACGCACACACACACACACACACAACTTCATTCATTACAATTACCATACACTGCTCACTGCTCCAAGTCAGTAAACTTCTTCTTTGGAGCTGTCGTAGTTCTGAGGAGACTCCCTGGTCCGTGCAGCGCACACAGGACACGCCCCCCCTCCTCGGGCACAGCAGATCTCTGCTCAGACCTCGCTGCTTGATCCGGCTTGTCTCTGCGATCCTCTGATCCAGGATCCTGGGTCCCAAGAGCGATCTGATCGCTCCATAGGCGCTGATCAACAGTTATCTGCTTTTCCGGGTTCCCTGGCCTCGCCATCTTACTACTCTGGCCAATACACCATACACACGCTGCACTCCTCCTTTCTTCCCCGGCTCTGATCGGCTAATAATGATACAACATCGCCATCTACAGGTTGAGAGATGTAAATTACACCTCAAAAGTTGCTCCAGGCCGTAACCTAGCAACCCCCGCTGAAAAAAGCAATTGACGTCTATAGACGTCACGGCACTCAACGGTTGGATTCGAGGGGACGTCAATAGACGTCTCCGGCATTGAATGAGTTAAGAGGGGGGGCCGTCACGTGCACAGAGCTCTGGCTCTGCGGCTCCTGTTTAGTAGTTAAATAGCAATTACATTACAGCGCCTTCTCTGTTTTATCCAAATTATTTATTTTAAAACAAGTATTCCTTAGTTTAGTATCCACACATCGTTTTAGTATACATTTTTATAAACAGATATTTATTTTTAAAAAAGTCAGCGAGAGAGAAGCCCGAGCCCGAACCGACCCGAAGCAATGATTGACATTTTAGGCCCGAGCCCGACCCGAATTTCGGGTCGGGTCGTGTCGGGCTCGGGCTTAAGATCTTACCTCTAGAAGGGAGTTCCCCTGTTGCGCAGCGTGGTGCGCACTGAAAAATAGTTCCCACCCAAAATGACCAAGTCAAGCTCTCCGTGTTGATTTGTACATTTATTTGCACTCGATATGAATGCGCACTACACAGAAAGTAATTGGGAAACGCATCGAGCAAATTAATTCCTTTTGGCCGAAATCTTTCTCTGGCGCCGTTAGCCTCCAGTCTAACGCGGAGTAGGTGCAGATACCGCGGCAGTCAGTGCTGACAGACTCGGACAATGGCTGGGTGACCAGGAAAACGCTTTCCACCACTTATTTTAGTCTCTGGACTGTGGGGAGATGCCCAAGTTTGACCTGGGGGTGGCATATCCCTTTAATGTCAAATGAGTTCCTTTCTGTTCCACAAGCAGATCTTTAACGCAACATTTCTTAGCTCGTTGTTTTCAGATGTGCTGCTTTCAAATGGCCACAAATTCTTCAAATGTTGTCAGAATCTGCAAATAACTTAAAACGCCTCCGGGATGACTTTTGTCCGGTTTTGCCACGGCCGGGCACATTAGTTCAGACAGTCAGTTAAAAAGTGCTCTGTGCAACTTTTCGAGAGTTGGTTCATTAATTGCTTGTTTCCATGGTATGACTTTCTATTGCTCAGAAATACAATAATTCCTTCAGTGAATAGGGGCGACTCTCCACAGATCTGACCTGTAATTTAGCATAGTGCTGTAGCCTGCTTGTCTCCCTTGTGATAGATCAATTTAATCTGTACTGTGGAACATTGTAGACAAAGCAATAACATTTCCAAGGAGACAAGTAGGTGGTGGACCCTCCATTAGTTTAAGCAGTGCACCTTTAAGGTCAGAAAAATATCGAACTATAATGGGCCAATTTTTTTTTTCCATTTTGGTGTCAAAGCATGGCTGCAATATTGCAAAGGCACCACTAATGAAAATTTGATGGTGCTCTCAAGGATTTTTTTTTTTTTTTTATTTATTTACTTGTTTATTTGAAGGACAATGTGCAGGTACATTAAAAAGATGGCTGCACCAGATTTAGCAGAATGCTAATTTCCATCTGTAGTCCTTAACAAACATTAAAAACATTAAAAACAATTACATATAAAAGGTGCAATACAAAAAACAATATACAGGCGTGCAAAATTTTCAATACATAGTGCAATTTTCGATACCTAGTACAAACTACAAGTTATTAAAATGTGAGACATTTAAAGTGCAATAAATTTCAGAGTAGATTTCGATACCTAGTGCAAACTACAAGATATTAAAGTGCAAGACATATAAAATGCAATAAATATCAGAATAAATACAGTGTTGTCGCTATCAGATGCTACCCACAAGGGTAGCATCCGATAGCTCCGTACCTTATTGGTATTATAAATGTAAACAAAACAGTAATATGACACTAATGATCTTGGTATTCTAGTGGCCATCAGATGGTCCCCACGAGGGGAACATCTGATGGCCAAATACCCGTCTGGTATTTTTAGTGTGAGCAGGACTGATGGTCAAGAAGCCAGTTTTTAACAGCCCGTGAAAAGCTGAGATAATCTGCCATGTTCTTCAAATTTTCTGGAAGCCCGTTCCATTCCTTGATGGCTTTATAGGAGAAGGCAGATTGAGAGAAAGCGGACTTTTTACTATGTGTGCTGCACAGGTTTGCACAGGATGTTATACCACAGTCAGTGAGAATTCCAATGTCTAACGCACGAGTAGTCCGGCAACAGCCAAATCACCATTCTGTAGCCGTGTCTCAATTCGAGGGCTGCGAAGGCCGGGTCCTCCGAAGGCTGTGAAGGCTGCAGCCCTCGAACTAGCCTCCGTGGACCGCAAGGCCGCTGCCGAAATGGGACAGGTCCAGCCCACGGAGCTGCTCCGGATCAATAACAAAGATTATGCATGGGCAATTGAACTGCCAGATTTTGAGATTTTGAATTATTCTAATAATTCTCATCCAAATCTTGTGGCTAAAACGAAAATTTATGTTTAACGGTTGTATTTCTGGGATACATCTGTAACGGAGTTAATAGTGCAGTTAAATCCTGCATAAATGGGATTCATTTTCTATGTGTTTGCCCTGTTTTCTTTATAATAATAACACATGTTTTTGATATTACCATTTGTTTTCATGTATATTTCGGGGCGGTTCCGTTCTGTAGCTTTTTGTCCCTCCTGGCTCCTCATCTTCTGTGTTCCACACGTTTATAGGGTCCTACTCCCCTCAACTCTTCCCTGTTTTGTTTAACATGCTGGGAAGAGGTATGTTGTCCCCAGAACTCATTATATTTAATTTATAATATATCATAATGTTAATAGGCCCTCGATGTTATATGAAGCCATAATCTTGTAGTGTAATCATCCCTTTAGTCATCTCTTGATGTATTGTCGTGTCCTTGTGTGTATATATTGTATTATCATGTAGTTTATATAGAAACGTGTATAGGATAAGCTCGTGGCTTAGCTGTTGTTGTTAGCGTCTAGTATATTTAGCATTTTCTTTTGTTTTTTTGCTTTGCCAGGAGTGGGCGAGAGGTACTCCAGAACCCCCCGCTGATGAAATTGTATGATTGTTTTGACTAGGTGTGTAATTATTTGTGTTTATTTGGGGTTTCAATGTTAAGAAAATACAATACTAGTCAGCTCCGTTTAGTTTAAAATGTTAATGTAAGCATATTATATTGATATGATCTCTTTGTTAGCAATGTTATTCAGTTCCATAAAAAATATAAAAAGTCCCCTGTTCGTTTAAAACGCTGGGAAGAGGAGTGGGGGAGAGGTACTTCAGGACCCCCCGCTGATTAAATTGTATGATTGTTTTGACCAGTAAACATGACGACGACAGCCGTCTGTGTGGACATTCCCTTCTTTCAACACAACACAACACAACGCAGAACACAATTGTGACACATCTACAATAGGCTAAATTACCTTAAAAGTTTCAAATACAGTGATGAGTAAACACATCCACAACTGCTCTGAGTAGAATGTAGAGATTAGCTTCTTTTAAACACCAAATTAACTAATATTTGAGACATTTAGAGGCAATATAAAGCTTTGTGGATTCACAGATGAGACATTTCAGTTTGTACCTGTGGTATAAGTGCATTAAACAACTTGGAACCATGTGTTCTGCAGTTTTAATGCACGGCTCCTCGTTGTTTAATGCTTAATCAAGATCGAGATTCAGTCATTTCTAATTGTCAGTGTCAGTTTGGGTCTTTTAAATCAAGGGGTCCATAGCCAGTCCTCGGCCTGTAAAAGCATGTTGTTTGGAGCAGCTCAGTATTTGCTGCCTGACCGGCCAGTCCTTTCTCCATTTTGTTTGAATCCAGAAGGAACTGGAACCAGGCAAAAGAGCGTGAAAAACCTCTGTCCAAACATGAAACGATCCAACGACAACCGCTCATTTATCTCACATGTCCCTCAAATGCAGAAGCCATCTCCTCTTGAAAAATCTTGTAATGTTCAGAACAAAATATGTAACTTCTTCTACCTGAAATAAGTAATAGTTGGGTGCTCTGATTGATGATTCGGTAAAAATCCGCACTTTTTCTCATTCCTTTAACCTCCTTTTTTGTGTAAGCAGCCATGTTTGTTTTTGATGCGAATGGAGCATGTGCCTCTCTGACTGGTTAATCCACCGGTCAACCACGACCTCTGAAATCAGTCTTTGTAAAGTTTTATCAAAGCATGTGGTTCTGGCTGGTCAAGTAACAATATTTGGAGTTTTTAGCAAATCGGCTATCGGCCTCAAATCTCCAGCACAGGCCAATATTTTATTTTGGTTGACCTGCAAAACACACAAAGCTTTATTTGAACACTTTGATACAAATAGATAACTTATAAGCTTATATGTGGCTATGTAGCCCTCTTCAATATTTGTGCTAAAAAGTGACTATAGACATGTTTGTTATATCATTTGGGGAAAATTATATTAAATTACTTTTTTCCAGTTACTTTTTTTTCTTTCCAATCGGAATGGTGTCACTGATGATATGTTGAAGCTATTGATATTGATATTGCCATTACTATGTGTTTTTAATAAGACAAAACAGAAATAAATCAAAATTGTGTGATTCTAAAAAGAAAGTGCTCTTTTGTCCATATTATCCAGCCCTAACTTGAGCTTTGTTTGTGTTCCCCAGCTCTCCTCCTGCTGTACGATGTCACCAACAAAAGATCTTTTGACAATATCCGGGTAAGACACTTTTAACAGTTATCTGATATTATACTCATTAACTGGGGTGTGCGAAAATATTGGTATATCGAGATATATCGAGGGAGGGGAGCATAAAAAGCAATTTGGCAACCAAAGGCAAGAAACTGCACAGACAAACCTGAGATTGGACGAAAAAGGGTTTGCTACTACTTACGATCGTGTGCAAGGGGCGGAGGACATCATTGCTGAGTTAGTGAAACAATAAGTGCAGCTTCAATTAAAACTATGTGACTTAAAGGGTTGCTTCTGTAGAAAGAACATTCCAGAGAGGGCTGAGGGGACTACGGCTTCATCAGTCATCCCATTTGTGGAGCAGCTGTTGCGTGAAAATCTGGATCTCCTAACTACTAAAGATTTGACAATCGAGAGAGTGCATTGAGCATTGGCACCGCGGCCCCCGGTGAGCAGCCGGAATCACCAGATTCCAAAGTTATAAAATCAAAGATGAGGTGCTTGGAGCTGCCTGGCAAAGGAAAGATTTCACATGGAAGGATAGCAAAATCAACTTGGACCACAATTATGCGCCTGATGTTTTGGCAAGAAGAAAGGAATATGGAGAGATATAAAGGATCCTGAAAGCAAGCAGCATAAAATTCCAAACACTGTATCCAGCACCACTTAAGGTCTTCCTGAATGATGAACAAAGATATATGATTCAGTTGAAGAGGCTCTGTCAGATCTGGCGGCCAGGGGGTTACCAGTAACGAGAGTGGAGCGCCTGGTTTCTCCTCTAGTAAAACTTCAGTGGTATACTTGGACACCAACACTGGGACGACACAGGGATTCAAGGAAAAGCTACAGGCGTTTAGGGGGGATACACCTGCGAGTAGCATCTGATGAAGCAAAATGGATAGGTACGGAGTAGATATATTTTGAGAAGAGCTTAAGGGCGTGAATGCAGAACGTGAACTAAATTAACGTCACAGACAATAGTGAAACGACCGTGGTAGAGGGCCCTCGTCGCCAAGCAGGCCACAGAGGATATACCTCAGAGTCGAGGTCTGTTAGGGTCTGGACCTAATTTTTGGAAGTAGGTATGAATGTTCACAGTTTAATTGTTTAAACTACTATAGTGTTTAGTTGTAGTTTTTGTGTTTACTGTCACATTAAAAGGGGGAGCTATACAGTGGTTCTAATTGATTACTTTGCTGGACTACAGAAATATGCATAGCGGTCTACTGAAATGTATTTCTTTTAATGTTAATGCGGTATTAAATCCAATTAAGTGAACAAAAATTGTTTCTGAACTTAAAAAAGAAAAGGCCCAAATAGCTTTCCTCCAAGAAACCCACATGTCTAAGCTAGAGCATGCCAAAAACTTCAGAGGCAAGGTTTTAAATATGTTTGCCTCATCATATAAACATGCACATAAAAGAGGAGTTGCCACACTAATATCCAGTGAGCTGGCTTTTGAACATGGGTCTGAGATGGTAGCTGTGGGAGGCACATTTATTAAGATAACTGGTAGATTAGTTGCCTGGTTTACACCAGACCATATCACAAGTCATATATGGTCTGGGAGCCAGTTTCGAAATATCTCGTAGCGGAGGTGTGGTTTATGATTGGCAACGGCCGTTTATTGGGCGTTATGAATGTCTATCATTTGGCGTATACGTAGCCCATAGCCAATCATGTCAGTTCCCAGTTCAAACTACAAGCTTCCATTTGTCACGTAGTACGTGTCACCGTCTTGCCACCCCTCCCCGCTCTCTGATTGGCTCCCAGAATCAAGAGAGCTCGCTTGCCATAGTTGCCAGGCTGTCTTTCAGATCGGAACGAACGAAAGCAGCCCGGGATTTCCCAGGTTAGTAGATTAGAGGGCATTGAGGTGACTTTGACTAAATGTTAGTGTGGCTCTTCTATAAAAGCATTTGGCACGATGGCTGTCCTAAGGATTGGTTATTTGTGGTGGAGATTTTAATATCAGGCTAAAGCCAAATCTAGACTCATCAGGTAGTGGCACCCAGAGCAACCCGATATCTAAAAAGGTTAGATCTTTAATGGAGGATCTGGATGTTATAGATCAGTGGTCCCCAACCTTTTTTGCGCCACGGACCAGTTAATGTCACCTAAAATTTTCACAGACTGGTGGGGCGGGGGTGCACACAGATATTGGCGGATAAATACCACAAAATAAAATGATACGAACAACACAAGAACTGTGGCATGTTATAGATATAATAATAACGGTGAATCCACTGTGTACTTGTATATAATTTTAATAAAAGCGTCCTCATGGCATGCACCAACAACATAACAAGAGTCACAACATCCTCTCTGCCCCGACGCTTTCTGGTCGCTATGGCAATGCTTAAACATGCCTTCAGAATAAGAGATACATCACAAAACAAATATAAAGTACATGAAAAATTCAACTCACCATAACGCTGAATGAGAGCCCTGAGCTTCTTTCTCTGCTACGAGATCTATCTAGGCATAATGGCAGACAATGACACCCGAAGTGTGTTGCTTATGTCCAGTCTTCTCCGTAACTTTTATCCAGAGTACCAGTTCTTTTAAGGCCGCCTCGCTACATGTTATGCAGAGCGGGCGGTGCGTGGGAATCACCTGTTGCGATAAATCCATATTTTCAGTAGGTCTCCTGGTGTTGTCTGTTAAAGGGACAGTGTGTAGGATTCGTGGCGCATAGGTGGTTACTAGCTATTCCACTTCCTCTTTTGGCTATGGCAGACCTCGAGGGTCACCCGGACGCGACGTACCGCCGACATCGCGCGTGCCCGCGCACGAACCGCGCACCGCTGTATACACCGCTGTCCCCCGTTCACTTTTTTTTTTTCTTTTCGCATGAAAACACACAATCCCGATCATGATTCATGACAATCTACACATCAAATGAAACCTTACAGTCTCCTCTTTTTGACTATGCAATTCATTTCCCTGCAAAACAATCACTCCCCGAGCACATGGGGCTTTTATACAGAAAAGCACAAAACTTAGCTTACTTAGCTTACCTTTGAAGGCTCTGCACAGGTCAAACTCTGTATTTCACCATAAACTTGGTCTCAATCTGTCCATAAGGATCCAGCGAATAAAATCCAGTAAAACAATTTAGTCCAAAATACGTGTTAGATCCATTACGATGTGTAATCCGGCAGCATGCTCCCCCCTCCCCCCCCTCCCCTTCCCCTTCTCTCCTTCGCTCCTGGCTGCATATGGGAGCAGAGGAGCAGAGGGAAGGGGAGGGGGGAAGGGGGGAGCCATGTGCAGCGCGGCTGTGCAGCTGTTAGCAGGAGCCGAGGCGAAGGATGAGCCCAAATGTCCTTCTGCGGCTCTCGTATTCAAAATGGCTGCCTCTATATGGGGAAGATCCCCCTTTTATGTGACTATATCTAAGTCCAAAAGAATACTTTGATTTCATGATGGAAGTGAAAAGGCTTGGAAAACAATGTATTTTTGAATGGGTATCTTCAATTTCAGTAATTAACAGGTAAAAATCTTACACACTGTCCCTTTAAATCCATCTTTCTTTTTCTTAGTGGTGATAGGCTCTTCTTCTGTCTCCTCACTGGGCCTTTTCCCCTTTGCAAAGAAATTTTCCAAAGACTTCTGTTTTTTCCTCATTTTGTTGGCATGTGGGTTTAATATTAGCGTACGTTCACACTGCAGCCTGAAGTGACCCAAATCCGATTTTTTCGCCCCTGTATCTGATCTTCTAATGACAGTCTGAACGACACAGATCCAATTTTTTCAAATGCAATCCAGGCCACTTGTGGTCCTAAAACTGATATATATCCAATGTTTTGGCATGCGACTTTAGTCTGAACGGCCAGGTCGCGTTCATCCAACCTGGGCGTTTCCTCCAGCGAGAGTGGTACAATAGGCGCTCACAAATGCACACACATTCTCGTCATGCGAAAATAGTACATAAACTCCGTGTCAGTGAAGCAGCGAAGCACAGAGCATTCCCACCGCTCTTGTCTGCGACTCCGCACCAACACGTTCATTTCTATGGACGTAGCTGCCACTGTCCCACAAAACGCTGTGGCCAAAAACCTTGTCATTCTCCGTCTCCTCTTTAAAACAAATAAGCAACTTTAGGCTACTTCCGTTAACATTGAGCACGCTCGCTGCACGTGACGTCGTCGTGTCCTCCAAGGCGCACGTGGGACACTTTTGGGGCATTTAAAATTCACACTGGAGATCACATACAAGTCACATTTTAAAAAATGCAAAAAAAAAATCGTATTTCACAAAAAAATTCAGCCCTGCAGTCTGAATGTAGCATCGTGCACATGGAAGTCGACATGCTCTTTTCGGAACATGGACGGACCACTCAAAATGAAGGGTTGGGGGAATGAGCCACCAAAGCCCGGTACCAAATGGCCCATGGACCGGTACCGGTACCGGCCCGGTGGTTAGGGAACACTGTTAGATGTATGGAGAGACATGCACCCAATGACCAGAGATTATACTCATTTTTCTAACCCACACTCGGTTTATTCGAGGATTTATTCTTTGTTTTTAGTTTTGATAGACTTAAGATAAAGGATTCTCAAATATCAACAAATGACATATGACCCTAGCCCAATAATCCTGGTAGTAGATTTAAAAAAGACACAAAGAGAACCTTGTGGAAACTCAATTCATATTATATTCTTAATGACTCAACATTGGAGAGAATTAAAATGGACATCAATGAATATTTGGGAATTAATGACGATGGGAAAATGAAGCCCACAATCGTGTGGGACGCATTAAAAGCGGTCTTGAGAGGGAAACTTATCTCCCTAACAGCATTTATGAAAAAAAGTAAGGGTCAACTCTTAGCAAATCTACAGGTAAAATTGAAACAGATGCAAAATAGGGACAGCCTAAATACTAACGTGAAAATGAGATCTGAAATAAAGATGGTGCAAAAACAGAGGAGATTTATAATCTAGAAGTGCAAAAAAAGATGACGTTTTTAAAACAGAAACATTAAGATAAGATAAGATAAGATAAGCCTTTATTGATCTCACACAGGAGAAATTTACTCGCCACAGTAGCTCCAGGACAATTGGACAAGAGGACAATTGGACAATTATGAGGGCAAGATCAGCAAAAATCTTGGTGTATAAACTACGAAAACAACAAATTGAGAATACAATTTATAAGATTAAAAAGACACCATGATTTTGGGATCATTAAAGTTGCTTAAATCGTTAAAGATCGTTAAGATCGTTAAAATTTTTTGCAGTGCTCCTAACTGACCCAGGTTTTGTTTCGTCACCTATTTCACACATGTATCCCGCCTCCCTGCCATGCTGCTAAACCCACCAATCAGAAGCGGCAAGCTGCGTGTGGACAGGTTGGTGAGGCCGGTGTTAGCTGCTCCGCTCCGTGTAATCCCTCAACCCAAATACGCCGCGTAGCCCCATGCGGTCTGGGGAGTCGCGAGCTGGTGAAGCCGTTTAATCAATGTCCGTAATCCGTCACTCTAGTTCATGGCGAAAGTCGTCTAGTAAAAGTGATACTCGGGCCAAACAGACTACAATTACAGCTTATTTTGTGTAACTCTGTATGACAGAAGCAGCCAACGACACAAGGAGATAACGACTGCCATAACACACGACATCGCCAAGGAAATGGTGCCTGTAAACACGATCACCAAAGAGTCATTTAAAAGTCTCCTCCGCACGATGGATAAGATGTATATGCTTCTCCTCTGTTGTTAGCTGACAAACTGTTAGCATAAGGCTAGTTTACATTACAAATGCTATAGAAAGGCTACCACGATTAGCATCTCTATATTTAGCATCGCTATATTTAAGTTTAAGTTGTGTTGTATTTTATGTTTGTTATAAACAATCAAGCTCCCTTGAGCCATAAAAGACTGACCTTATAAATGCCTAAAACGAGCCTGACACCACTGCTATTGTGAACATTGAACTGTTTTTTTACAAACTGTGAAATACCCCCCTCTTGGTATGAAGCCATTATTTCAGTGATCCCAAAAGAAAATAAAGACAAACAAGAATGTGGAAATTATAGACCCATAAGTATCCTTAAAGGTCCCATGACATGGTACTTCTTGATGCTTTTATATGGCTCCTTAATGGTTCCCTAATACTGTAAATTAATCCTTCTTCAAAATCAAGACTCAGTGCATGAGAAACAGAGATAAGATGAGAAAGAGTAATTTTTCTCTCTCTGAACAGTCCATTATGGGACTTGTTGCTTGAATGCAAATGAGGAGGACAGAGATGGCCTATAGTAGAGGGTGGGGGCATGGCCAAACTCTCCGCTCTCAGCTCTCAGCTGTCCGCTCTGATCCATTTCCGCGTTTTTGCGCGGAGAAGAGATGAGAAGCGTTCCATTGAAAAATAAACACATTTCCACAGAAAATAAAATTAAACCACTGCTGTTCAAAGGTCCAGAGGCTCAGATAAAGGACTTTCGAGCCTAGAAACACTCGGACGTGCCTCCAGGCAAATAAAAAAACGCATTTTGCATTGCCTAGCGCATTCGCAGTCCAAACTCTGGGCGTGATTTACAGAGACGCTGAGTAGACACAGACGGGGGGTGGAGCTGCATTTTTCGAGCTGACGTCAATAAGATGCCTTGTTGAGAATCGCCTGTTTGAGCTGTGTTTTTTTCTAACGCAGAAAAGGACCGCAAATGCTCAGTTTAGACATTCCGCAACTTTTAGCCATGGGGGGGGCTAAACAGGGTAGGGGAGCTCACATTAACGTTCAAAAACCTCAGAAAGTGAAAATTTCATGCCATGGGACCTTTAATGTGGATTATAAATTATTTACTTCCATATTGGCACGTCGATTAGAAAACATTTTGCCAGAGATAATCAGTCTAGATCAGACGGGATTTATACACCAAAGACAAACACTGGACAATATCAGGAGGTCATTCCATATTGTAGACCAAGTAACACAGCAAAAAACTGCAGCATTAATAGTAGGATTAGACGCACAAAAGGCTTTTTCTCTATAAAATAATGGGCAAATTTGCTTTCCATGATTCATTTATCAAAGTAATTAAATCACTATATTCAAAACCAACTGCACAGATAAAGATCAACGGGGATCTCTCAGGCTCATTCCAGCTGGAAAGGGGAAGTAGACAGGGCTGCCCAATCTCTGCCCTTTTATTCACACTATTTATCGAGCCTCTTGGTCAGTTAGTAAGACAAAGTTCCCAGGTTAAAGGTGTGACAATTGTGGGAGTCGAACAAAAGGTGGCAGTGTTCGCAGATGATGTACTAGTTTAGACTTCTTTTAATGGGTTGATGACTATGTTGAGGGAATTTGGAAATCTATCAGGTTATAAACTTAATATTTCTAAAACACAGGTGATGGCCTTAAATTACCCAGTCTCAGCAAATCTACAGGAAAGATATAATCTGAACTGGGAGGCTCCAGGAATAAAATATCTGGGGATCACCATTACTAAAGAGCTGCCTAATTAATGCAAACAAACTATGAACCATTGCCAATAGCAATAAAAGAGGATTTCCATAGATGGAGTTTTATCTCATTTTTAAGTTTATCCTCCAGAGTAAATGCAATCAAAATGACAATACTCCAAAAATTGCTATACAGTGGTTACCTGGCCAGCCAAATGATATCTCTCTGTATTTCCTATACACCGCGATACCATTTGGACACTCTCCATCCACTCTCGCTCCTCCGGTTCCAAACCGACTCCGCGATTCTGATTCGTTCAAAGATGGTGACGTCAGTGCACCCGCCTTTGCCCGCAAAGTCACTCTTAGGCAGCGGAAGTTCCGCCTCAGTTTTGAATCAAGATGGCGCAATCTCTGATTGGTTCACTTAGCTGTCTGTCTACGCGCAACCGCAGCGCATTCTGTGGATCAAGCGTTACCAGACTCACTCGCTGGTACAGCGATGAGTCATGGATTCTTCCAGGCAAATACAGTGGTACCTCACCTTACGAAATTAATTCGTTCCAGAAGTGGTTTCGTAACGTGAAAAATTCGTAAGTTGAGTAGCTATTTCAATGGAAAAAGCCTGATTCGTTCCAAGGCCCCGATCCAAGTTTTTTTTTTTATAGTGTAACTTTTTTTATAGTGTAACATTGTGTTCTGTGTGTTTCTCACATTTGTCTCTAGTTTAACCACTCAAACTTTCATAGATTTTCAACAAAATGTATTAACAGTGAAGTGTGGGGGGGAAGCGGGAGGGGGAGAAAACTGCGCTCTGACACGTGTGATAGTGCAGCATGACCCGGCGCGGGGCTGACAGCAGGTCTAGACCAAGGTCTAAACCTGGACTGGACCAGGACTAAACCTGGACTAAACCAGGACTAAACCTGGACTAAACCAGGACTAGACCAGGTGGATTAAAGCAGCGAGGAGGGGACTGCACGCAGTCTGAGCGCATGAACGCATGAACGAGACCCATGCAAGAGCCGCGGGCTCCTCCTGGTTTAGTCCAGGTTTAGTCTTGGTTTAGTCCAGACCACCGCGGGTCCTCCTGGTTTAGTCCAGGTTTAGTCCTGGTTTAGTCCAGACCACCGCGGCTCCTCTAGACCTCCTCTAGACCTGGTCAGGTCTAGAGGAGGTCTAGACCACCTTGCATGGGTCTCGTTCATGCGCTCAGACTGCGTGCAGTCCCCTCCTCGCTGCTTTAATCCACCTGGTCTAGTCCTGGTTTAGTCCTGGTTTAGTCCTGGTTTAGTCCTGGTCCAGTCCAGGTTTAGACCTTGGTCTAGACCTGCTGTCAGCTCCGCACCGGGTCATGTGCGCTATCACACACGTGTCAGAGCGCAGTTTTCTCCCCCCTCCCCCTTCCCCCCACACTTCACTGTTAATAATTTTGTTGAAAATCTATGAAAGTTTGAGTGTTTAAACGAGAGACAAATGTGAGAAAAGTTTAAATCCAGTCTGAGAAAAGCATATAATGTGTGTGGCTGAGCGCGGATTATTTGAATTTTTGAGATTTCGCGTTTCGTAACTTGAATTTTCTTTCGTATCTAGAGACCAAAATTTACCGTGAAGGCGTTTCGTAACTTGAAATTTTCGTTTGTTGGGTCATTCGTAAGGTGAGGTACCACTGTATTTGTTTCGAACACTTCCAGTGGAGGTACCTGACAGCTACTTTAGGGAGTGGGACACACAGATATTGTGTTTTATTTGGCAAGGAAAGAAACCTAGGGTAAGGTACAATGCAATTAAGAAAAGAGAAAGATGGACCTTCCCTGCTTAAGATATTATTCCTCTGCTGTTCAGTTCAGTTATTATTTCTATGCTGTTCACTTGGTTCCACTTCTAAATGATAACATTATTCAGCTGGTGTGCTTTTGATTCAGAGTTTCCCCCCAACAGAAGCGCCTGTGTTTTTAAATTTTGACAATTTACTGGTCATTTACCGAAAATAACATTTTTCTCAGCTTTCAGGCAATGCAAATTAGATATGACCTGCAGGCAGCTGACTTTTACAAAATTTGACTCAACCTGAAGAAGCATTTTTTAAAATATTGACATTGGTATACAGGGAGTCCTCGGGTTACGACGTTGATCCGTTCTTAAGACGCGTCGTAACCCGAATTTCGTCGTAAACCGGATTTTGCCTTTGATCTTCCAACCAAAGCACCAATAACCTTTCCATCTCAATAATTAGACCACTACGCTGCTTGGTTATCACTGTCGCTTTCATAGGAGCAGATCAGAGCCCACATCAGGTACTTCCGCCCACATTGGACACGCACACGAGGCCGTCTTCTTCTCCCTACAACCACAACAGAGCGTATTCTTCCGCCGTGCGCCGCGCGCCGCGTGCGTTTGTTTACATCTTTTACCACGCTAAACCGCGTAAGACGGAATGACGCGTAATATATACATATTTTTTTTAATGGGGGCGCGTTCGTAACCACGAAACGTCGTAACCCGAGACCGTCGTAACCCGAGGACCCCCTGTATAGGCTATCTACCTAAAAAAAAGTTTATCTAAATTATACAATGCTCTATTTACTACTGACAAGAATAAAACGCTATGTGAAACAGAAATGGGAAAAGGATGTGGCAATAGAAATTACTGAGGATGAATGGGAGGGGATCTGGTCGTTTCAGTGGTCATCAACTGCTTCCCTGTCCTGGAGGGAGCACTGCTGGAAGAATATTATTAGATATTTTAAAACTCCAGCTCAGGGAACCAACAAGTTACCATGCTGGAGGCAGTGCGGTTCTGAGGAGGAGAATCATTACCACTTATTCTGGGCTTGCTCCAAATTAAAAAGGTTTTGGTGTGAGATCCATGCAAGATTAAATTTAATTTTTGGAGTGAATTTACCATTCAATTTTGAAACTCAAGCAAAATGAATATCACAAAAAAAATGGCTAACTCCTGTTCTACCTTCAATGAATTCCGGATTGACATAATTAAGACATATTTAAGATGTAAAAGCTAACTTATACAATAAACATTCAAAGAGACAAATTTTATAGCATTTGGAACAAATCGATTAAAGGGATAGTGCGTTTTTTTTATGTTAATCTGTATGGGTTTCCTTCTGAAAGTTACGTGTGTTGACACCGGCTTACCTCTGACAGTCTCAGCTGATCCCGGTTCGGCTCGCTTTCTGGAGCCCACGTAAGTAGGTCCGGTAACTTCCCTGGAACATGAAATAAAGCTTGTTTTTCTTCTCAAAACAAAACATTTGTCTGAAAGGTGATATATTTGCGTCCCAAACAGTTGTCCACGAAACATCCAGCAGCGTAGATTGCGTTCGTGTATTGTCTGTCTGGATTCGTATCACTGCGCGCATATTACCTGTATTAGCCTGTTAACCTTTAGCGGAAGTGTACGGCAGATGCGGTCCGCTGTAAGGGGAAGTTTACAAGTGAAGCGCAATAGGGATGTCAACAATTAATTGACTTACGATTAACTGTCGATCAAGACGTTGGTCGATTAAAATGCATTAATTGTAACTAATCGCTAGAGGAGAGGGCACTACTCTGGAATGTGAACACGAGATGTGAACCCACTCGCGAGAAGGACCATAGCGTTACATCCGTGGCCGGATCTAGAAGCAGTGCAAAATGTTCTCCTGCGAACCCAATTTTTGCGGCTTGGTTGCTCCGCGTCCCGCTGTCTGCGCGGCTCGCTGCACGTGCTCCTCCGCTCCGGGCCGTTGCAGGCTCCACGTGAAAGCGCAGTGGAAGCAGCCCGCTGTCCGGTGTCCGTGCGTGTGTGTGAGTGAAATGTTTTCCCCGATCAATTCATTTTTTTATCATTGCATATGTGACGCGCACAAAATGTGCTGTCACATTTTATGTTATTTTGTAATTTGGCTATTTGTATTTTTTTCTGAGCTCCTTGCTGATAAATGCACTGAATCATTTCTGGTTACTGTTGAGGTAATCTTGCACTTCCGGGATGTGCCAGAAGGTGGCAGTGTAGTGAGTGAGTCGCGGGGCTCATAGCCAGAGCCCTTCTTGAAAAATCCAGGGCCGCTCCTCTTCATACAATGAAGCGAGGCTGCACTGAACCAAGCTCGCTGCCTGTCGTGTCTTTATTTTTCCTGTTTATTCAGGTAATCTAATGTAAAACACTTACAAAATCGTTACAAGTGAACTGTATATTATTTTGGTTGTTAAGAGCCGATGATAACGTGGGTTTTATAAAGGTAGTTCACGGTAGCTGTTAAAAGTTCTGCTAGTCTCCACAAGGAGAGCACGAGGTTTTGTAATGGCGGCACACCTCCACAACTTGAACTCTCATGTGTGATAAGTATGTAGCATCCCGTACTGTACTGTACTGTATTGTATTGTTTGGATATCAGTTTTTGATTCATAGTTGAGGTAAATTAGTTATGTACAAGACAGTTAATCTTATTTTTGCAAATATAAAATGTGTACATGTGCAAGCCAAACTCTACCAAAGTGAATATTATTTCAGTTCATATTTAAGTAACAAACTAAGCTTGCTTATTGTATGGGAATATACAGATGTGCATGTGTTTCGGTGATTAGACGGTACATGAACTAAAACCAAATGCGATCAGATTATAGCAAAGTTGTGGTAAAATTGATTGTAATTAGTAGGCCAAAGTGAAATATTGAAATCAATTGTAAAGTGTAAATTTGATTATTTTGTAATTATATACAATGAAGCGAGGCTGCACTGAACCAAGCTCACTGCCTGTCGTGTCTTTATTTTTCCTGTATTCAGGGTTTTCTTCTGTGCGGGTCTGCCCCCTAGACCGGACCCGTAACACATATCACGGAGCTTTTACAAAAAACGTCCTCAATTTATTTTCAATAAAAAAAGTATTGATATTGCCATGAACATTTTTTGGTACATTTAAAAAAAATATATCAAAAAAAGTTATGGTAGCACTATAATGTTGTTTATTTTTGTTTTATTTAGGAAGTAAAAGTTCCATATTACGCTATTTTCTGATCTGTTATAATGTTGGTTCCTTATCACAAACATACCTGGACTTGTGTTTTGTTTCATTCACACATGTTTAACACACAAACCTGCAGTTCTTCTCTCAAATAGAAAACACTGAGTCCCACCTTGTGATGTCATGTGGTAATATAGGATGTGCTCCACTGTGTTTTTAAACTCCATATATTTTCACTAGAATCATTTGGTTGATTTCAGCCGTGGAATTGCCAATCTCTACAGAACTAAAGGTAAAACGTAGATGCCAACTTGAAAACTACTGCTTTGTGACATCACAAAGTGGAACAGAGCATTTTGAGCTTTGGAGATGTAGACAGACTAATAATAAAGAATTACTCAAACATGTATGAATGAAACAAAACACAACTCGGGTATGTTTTTGAGGACGTAACAACATTATAACACAGTTCAAAGCTCACAAGAGTCAAATTTGCATAATATAGCACCTTTAAATGAAACGTTTTTTATAATTAGAATGTTCATGTAGTGGTTTTCACAGATTAGATAGATAGATTATTGAGTCGCATGTATCGCCATAAAGTGACTATTGCACCATGTGTCTATTGAGCCATGTATCGAATCATGAGGGACCCGTGAGTCCCAGCAGTGGTGGAAGGTAATAAATTTTAGGTGTCTCTACTTTTTTTTTTTTTTTTTAAAGGTCCCATGGCATGAAATTTTCACTTTCTGAGGTTTTTGAACGTTAATGTGAGCTCCCCTACCCTGTTTAGGCCCCCCCCCATGGTTAAAAGTTGCGAAATGTCTAAACTGAGCATGTGTTTACAGTGCGTGAAAAGTCCCTCAGTCGTCCAGGTAGAATCCATGATAAAAGGAGAAGTTCAATTTGTCAACTGGACAAAGTTTGTTTGGTTGAAAACGTTTCGCCGCTCATCCGAGAGGCTTCGTCAGCTCTAATAAGAATACTGGTAAGACACTTGCTTATATCTTGCTGCAGGGAGGAGCTAACTAGCTAACTACTTTCCGAACCTATCTCATTGGTTTCCGTCTTTTGTTTCTCTGGCGTCTAGATAACGATCCCTATTCATCCCTACGACCGTTTTTCCCACCTCTGGCCCTGCCCGGCTAGCCCTATTGTTACCCTGTTTGCTTGATCTAGGCTTAAGAATAGAATTGTAGATGGGATGCAAATTATGTCTGACTCCACCATTTCTGTTCAGAGAAGGATTCTCTTTTTTGACAAAAATAGCCTCTTTAACTCCCCTCTCAAACCAATTCTTCTTAGCCAGGGAAAAGAATTGGTTTGAGAGGGGAGTTAAAGAGGCTATTTTTGTCAAAAAAGAGAATCCTTCTCTGAACAGAAATGGTGGAGTCAGACATAATTTGCATCCCATCTACAATTCCATTCTTAAGCCTAGATCAAGCAAACAGGGGAACAATAGGGCTAGCCGGGCAGGGCCAGAGGTGGGAAAAACGGTCGTAGGGATGAATAGGGATAGTTATCTAGACGCCAGAGAAACAAAAGACGGAAACCAATGAGATAGGTTCGGAAAGTAGTTAGCTAGTTAGCTCCTCCCTGCAGCAAGATATAAGCAAGTGTCTTACCAGTATTCTTATTAGAGCTGACGAAGCCTCTCGGATGAGCGGCGAAACGTTTTCAACCAAACAAACTTTGTCCAGTTGACAAATTGAACTTCTCCTTTTATCATGTGTTTACAGTGTTAGTTTTCAAATAAAGTCCGATCTAATTGGTTTCACATACTCAGTCCATTTGGTCCATATTTTGTAAAGAGTCCTTTTGGTTTCGTAGGGTGAAAGACAACTTTTCCATCACATAGATTTCGTATATTATCTCTATCCACTCTTCTATTGATGGAGGATCCGCCTTCAGCCATTTTCTTGTAACGGCTTTTTTACTGGCTGCAAGCAGGATTGCCAATAACTTGTTATCATCATGTCTCCAATTCTTGACATCAGAATCTCCCAGATACAAGCACTCAAAAGTAAACTTCAGTTTAGACCCAAAAACATGGTTTATATGGCTCCAAATCAGTGACCAATAAGATTTCAGAAAAGAGCAATCCCAAAAGATATGGTAGTGGTTAGCCCCAGATGAGCCACAAAGTCTCCAGCATGAATCCCCACTCCCTCGGTGTCTTTTTTGAATGGGTGTGATAAAGAACCTTACAATGTTCTTCCAAAACTCCAACTCCAATCTCAAACTCCAATCCAAACTCTCGCCATGTATTAGATAATGTTGTCTTCCACTGTAATTGACAGATTCTTTCCCAACTTTCATTTGAAATATTCAAATTACCTTTCATCTCCCACCTTTTCTTAATGTATTCCATGCTATCTTCTTTAAAAACAGTTTAATTGTTTCCGTTGAACAAAATTCAGCACAAATCTGTATCAAAATCACTACATTTAAAGGGACAGTGTGTAAGATTTTTACCCGTTAATTACCAAAATTGAAGATACCCATTCAAAAATACATTGTTTTCCAAGCCTTTTCACTTCCATCATGAAATCAAAGTATTCTTTTGGACTTAGATATAGTCACATAAAAGGGGGATCTTCCCCATATAGAAGCAGCCATTTTGAATACGAGAGCCGCAGAAGGACATTTGGGCTCCGCCTTCGCCTTCAGCAAGGCTCGTGGTTTTGGGTAAACAACGACAAGCATGTCGCCGGATCAGACGTCGTAATGGATCTAACACGTGTTTTGGACTAAATTGTTTTACTGGATTTTATTCGCTGGATCCTTACGGACAGATTTCAGACCAAGCTTATGGTGAAATGCTGAGTTTGACCTGGGCAGACCCTTCAAAGGTAATCTTTGTGCTTTTCCGTTTTGTGCTTTTCCGTATAAAAGCCCCATGTGCTCAGGGAGTGATTGTTGTGCCGGGAAATGAATTGCATAGTCAAAAAGAGGAGACTGTAAGGTTTCGTTTGATGTGTAGATTGTGTTTTCATGCGAAAAAAAAAAAAAAGTGAACGGGACCGCGTTTTATGTATACAGTAGTGGCGCCGTTACGCGAGCTGTCCACGCTACGGACAGCTCGAGGTCTGCCGTAGCTAAAACAGGAAGTGCAATAGCCACCATCCACCTATGCGCCACGAATCCTACACACTGGGGCTTTAAAGCTCTGTGCAAAATACTTATACTTTTTACTTTTTAAGCATATTTTTAAATGTTTACTAGTAATAGTAGAGTTTTTCATGTATTACTTGACTTATTTACTATTTTTACCTTTTTTTTTTGCTCCAGTATTTGTACTTTTACTCAAATAACAAAACTGAGTGCTTCTTCCACCACTGATTCCCAGCCCTATTTACTCACATAACATATTTGTTCTGTTGACAGATAATTTTCATACACTTTCCTATTCCCTAGAAACCATAAGTGTAGAAATGAACATATGAGAAGCAAGACAATTTGTAGAAGATAGGAGCTCATTTTCCTCATTTTCCCCACCTGGCCTCTTAAAAGCTTACTCTGTTCCATTTTCGCTCCATCCTGGTTCCTTTGATTATGGAGCTATTTCTAATCAAAGAACACCATTGCAAAGAATATATAGTCTTCAAAGTGTGTGAACTCTGCTGGACCTTTGTGAACACAGAGGAACCCACGACCACCCACTACCTGCAAGAAAAAAGGACATTGGAAAATAATTGTACAATATATAGAACTGAATATACATGGCTACTGCAAGATTAGACAGACTTTTTCTGTAACTTTTCTCAAGGGGGGTCCATCAAACACTTTTCTCCGGAGATGTTATCGCTTTGCCTTTTGAATGTTTCACAGTGGAATTAAACCTTTCTGTCTTCATGGAAACCAAAGCAGGCCAAATTACAGGTCAGATCTGCAAAGAGGCGACCCAGCTCACAATTCATGTTTTGCATTTCAAAAAATATATATCCATTGATTCTTTGCATCTGATGTCATCAACATTTCCTGGGGGTGTGGTGCTAACTTAAGGCACTGCTCTGTCAGAATTTTTATTAAGCTTTAATCTGAGCTTTATTTTAATGCTGGTCAGAAAGAGCTGACCTTGCTGGAATTACAACTAGGGATGTCAACAATTAATCGACTTACAATTAATTGTCGATCAAGACGTTGGCCGAACAAAATGCATTAATTGTAACTAATCGCTAGAGGGCGCTACTCTGGAATGTGAACACGAGATGCGAACCCACTCGCGAGAAAGACCATAGCGTTACATCATGTAACCCTTTCCTCTCTGGATGTTGCCATACAACTCACAGTAGAGCTGGACCTAGAACCATATATTTTTGAAATTATAAAAGCATGTAACTTACATGCTTTTATAATTTCTTGATTGTTCTGGTTTGAGGCCATGTAATGTTTTATGCTGTGTCCAGGGGCCCTGTGAAATTTCCATTTTGTACTGTAACCCTTCACAGATTAAGGGAGAGAAATATTGTTGATGCCTTAGTTCAAAATAAATGTTGAGAATGTCCTAAAAATAGCCTGGATTCACTGGTTTCATCATAATATGTAGACTAAATAACATTCTGTTATTTAATTTCTTCTGTTCCTTTTAATTTCAAGATTTCCATGCTGCAAGTGCAACAACTGATCCACTCCTCAATTTATTTTCAATAAAGAATGTATTTTGTTATTCAGCATCAATACATTTGTCTGCTTTTTACTAAGGAATAATTAATTGAGGAATATACAATATAATAATACTATGATGTATGTTTGACTCAGTGTTATGTATAGTATAGCTTATATTCTTAAAGACCCTATTGAAACACTAAAATTCAGGTGAAAAACGCCACTTATCAGTTAATCGTAAGTCGATGGACAAGGTCAATCAACTATAGATAAATGAATTAATCAATAATTTGCATCCCTAATCAGTGTTGGGCAAGTTACTCAAAAACTGTAATGCACTACTTATTACTTGTTACTGTCATTTTAAAGTAATGCCTTACATTACAATATTACTCGAAATAAAAAGTAAGGCATTACACTACTTTTGCATTACTTTAGTTACTCTCGCCAAAATGACTGGAAATAAGGATTTGGCAATCTACAGTGCAAATCTCTCATGTGTCATGACTTTCACCTGGGTTGTATCGTTCCCTGTCCCATCCCCTCCTTTCCTGACTAATTTCGTGGTGCTATGGCACCTCTGCAAGTGCTTCGTCAAATTGCTTGTATTGAATTTCGACGTGGAAAGAGGTTTGGGATTCACACACAGTGTGCATTTAACTAAAATTTTCTTGGAGTCCTTATTTTGAACGAAGTGAAAGTAGTGGGCGTATGTCTATCTTGAAAAGGAGCTAGCACTATCCGATTCTTCTGGTTCTGTCATCCTTTGTCAGTCTGCCAGTTCGAGACGAAGTAAAAGGAAATGGAATGGTCGGCGTGGACTTTTATATCACTAGCTGATCTCGCGGAACTTTGTATGAAATGTAATGTTCTGCGTGGACTTATCAGATTCAGTAGATGATCTCACGGTGATCCGCGAACTTTGTATGAAGAAAACGCAAAACCCACAAAAACAAAGCAGGTTAAAAATGCATTGTAATGTGCGTTACTGGCATTGTAACGAGTAATATATTACCGATTTTCTTCCCTGTAATGCGTTACATTACTGCGTTACACCAAAAAGTAATGCATTACAGTAATTAATTACTTTTGTAACTAGTTACTCCCAACACTGTCCCTAATTACAACTAATGTGTGCACTATGGCTCCATGGTAACTGCTGAACAATCCACCATAGAGATACATGTAGAACACCCCCAGCATGATGTCACTGCAAAGTATCAATAAAATGGCTTGACGCGAGCATATGGTAGACTTATTTTTACTACTGTCTTGATATTGCATGACGCTGATCAAAGTTCGCATTTGTTAGCGAGCCACAGATCCGGCCCAGCTTGTGCGGTAAGTAAACAGTCGAAACAGAAGTACTGTCTAGGCTTTATTTGCCTGGCTCCAGCTTCATGGTCCATTTGGTGATTTTCTGTTTGTCAGATGGTTGTGATTAAAAGTCTTAGACGAGAAAGCTATCATTACTAGCACAAATTATTAGTAGAGCTTGCATACCAATTTAAAGGTGCATATTACTATTTTCTGATCTATGTTATGATGGTGTTTCCTCATCACAAACATACCTGGAGTTGTGTTTTGTTTCTTTCACACATTTAATACAAAATCGTGCATGTTTGGGCAGTCTTTAATCGCTTATTTTCAAGACGCCATGTTGCTGATCAAATCCCATTTTTCTTCTCTTCTCTTGTTTCTTTTGTTAAAGGTCCCATGGCCTGAAATTTTCACTTTCTGAGGTTTTTGAACATTAATGTGAGCTCCCCTACCCTGTTTAGCCTCCCCCCATGGTTAAAAGTTGCGAAATGTCTAAACTGAGCATTTGCAATCCTTTTCTGCGTTACAAAAAATCGGAGCTCAAAACGGGCGATTTTGAACAAGGCACCTTATTGATGTCAGATCGAAAAAAGAAATGCAAATGCAGTTCCACCCCCATCTGTCTGAACTCAGCGTCTCTGTAAATCACGCCCAGAGAGTTTGGACTGCGAATGCGCTAGGCAATGCGAAATGCGTTTTTTTGTTTGCCTGGAGGCACGTCCGAGTGTTTCTAGGCTCGGAAGTCCTTTATCTGAGCCTCTGGACCTTTGAACAGCAGTGGTTTAATTTTATTTTATGTGGAAATGTGTTTATTTTTCAATGGAACGCTTCAAATCTCTCCCCCCGTGCAAAAACACGGAAATGGATCAGCTGAGAGCTCAGAGGGAGAGCGGAGAGTTTGGCCACGCCCCCACCCTCTACTATTGGCCAGCTCTTTTCTCCTCATTTGCATTCAAGCAACAACGCCCATTATGACCTGTTCTGAGGGAGAAAAAATACTCTCTCATCTTATCTCTGTTTCTCATGCACTGAGTGTTGATTTTGAAGAAGGATTCATTTACAGTATTAGGGAACCATTAAGGAGCCATATAAAAGCATCAAGAAGTACCATGTCATGGGATCTTTAAGTCATTTTAGATGAATATTGCAATTAAAAATGTGCAAATTATAACAATGAACCACAGGTGTCATGGATTATAACTATATAGCAGATGCAAGCACAATGTCTTCTTTAACACACAAATCCTGCATATTATATATTATATAGAGTTCTTGTTCCACCTTGTGATGTCATGTGGAAATACAGGAAATACTAATCCACTATGTTTACGAACATCTGGACAATTTCAGCTCTGCAATTACCAATCTCTACTGAACAAATGGTAAAAGGTAGAATGAAAACTACCGCTTCATGACATCACAAGGTGGAACTGAGCATTTTGAGCTTTGGAGACGCAAAACACAACTGCCGGTATGTTTTTTTTATGAGGTAACAACATTCTAACATGGCTTAAAACTCACAAGAGTCAATTCTGCATAATATAGGCCCTTTAGCTCTTGAGCATGTACAATGAAATAAGCAGAGTTTTAGCTTTCAGCAATGATTCCAGGGCTTTGCTACTTGGCTTGTACCTGCTAAAAGCCTCTGTGTGCATCACCTTGGAGATCTTGTATTGTGCACCAGGTGCTCACTCTCCTCTTGACTGCATTGGTCGGTCGCGCGGATTAGCACCAGATGCCCGCTCACAGGGGGGGCCGGGCGGATGGTACCAGCGCGTGGATGGACGGTGTGGGCAGTGGACCCCGCCAGGAGGCCAAAGGTCACACCTGCTGTTCACTCCACCAAGGCTCAACCCGTGACTCACCGACGCAAAAGCTGCTCTCATTTGTTCTGCTCATTAGTCTCGTTGTGTAGATGTAGCTTGTCTTTTTGTTTTGTTTATTATTTACTTAAAGAGGGGTATTTTACTTCTGTGGGGTATTATCTGCCAACATATAACACTGTTAGATCACTGTTATTTTTGAAAATACTATATTCGGTGAAAACAGTGTAATAACATGCTTTAAAAGTTTCCATTACAATTGGCTCCCCATATTAAATCACTCCCTCTTCAGAGTGCTTTCTCAACACAATCGGCGTGCATCCTGCTAATGAAAATACTGCACATCACATCAGGTTGGTGAAGTTGTTGTGCACAGTTTTGTATCATGCTTTTGTATATTTATGGAGAATTGTCATGTGGGAGGCTTGAGGGTGGAGCATTTGATAGCTTAACCTCTTCAGGCCTGTTGTTGCTGACGTTATACCATGGTAAAAAGCTCGAAAAAAACAAAACAAAAAAACAACAACAAACAAACAAAAATGTCTTGATGTAAATCAATTTGGAGCATTATTTTTTACTTTCTTCTTGATACTTTATTATGTCTGCAGGTCTCACAGCACATTACTGGTTAAGAAAAACTGAAAAAGTTATGGCCAGGACCTTGTATGCTTTTTCCATATGAAGCATTTGTAACAGTTAAAGAATCTATAATGTGCTTCTGATTGCTATATTGTTATACTCTATGACACATGTGGATCATGATTATTTGATATTGTTTGCCAGTCCAGTTGGCAGTGTACGCTAATAGCCAGCTCCCTGTGACTGAGCTATCCATCACTGCAGTGTCTGACTGCAGCTTGGACCACTTGACATCAGCTGTAATTCTCCTCAGATCCACAGGGGCCACCTCTCCATTCATATGCTAATGAGGCTAGACCTGCAGCCTGTGGGTTAGTGTGTGCTGTCCACACACAGCACACTAACATCATGTGTCACTTTCACACTATGGTTCTGCTTCTCTCCTGAGAGCCAACAAGCCAAATAACATGGTCCATTTCTATTTGCTCTGCTGTTCCAGCTCATGCATGAGGGAGTGTAATGAAACCTGCAGACAAAGTGAAAATAAAACAGTTATACATAGTCACGTAGTCCCTGAGGCTGGCCCTGTGGACACATGGGAAGTGTAGTCCACTGTGAATACATTAGGCACCCACCCTGAGGCTGACAGCAGCTGCAGGGGGAGAGAGAGCCTGAGCCAACTCAAAACTCAACTCCAAACTCATGTCTCTGTTACATAAGTTCATTTATACTTTTAATGCTTTTTGTTTCACAATGTCTCCCATTGCCTTCAATTACATTTTCAGACAAATGTATAAATCATACAATAATATTTGCCTGGGATTCAGAATACATACTTTAAAAAGATTTGAGTTTGGTCACCAGTAAATCTCCCAGAGTTCAGGTGGTGGATTAGCCAATCAGGGACAAGATCCATATCAAAACAAATATGGATGCTTATGTGGAAAAATAGAAATAGAAAATAGAAAAAAATAGAAATAGAAATAGAAAAAAAATAGAAACATGGCAGATGTATGCAGAATCATTGAGCGAGGCCCTAAACTGCTCATCAGAGGTGAGAGAATTTTGATGCTCTATGATTAATTAACTCTTTAGTTTCACATGCATCACTGAAATAAATGAATGTGATTACACTTACACAGTACTGTTTGAATCTGACTGGACTGATCTCCCTGAGAGATCATTCTCCACTGACAGGAAACAATAACTCCACATTTATTTAGTACATTTATATGTATGTTACAGGCTTTAACCTCATATAAAGACATACCACCAGTGAAACTAATAGAAACTCACTGACCTGGATTTCTGTGTGGCGGCACAGCGGCTGAGTGGCTAGCACTCATGCTTCACAGCAAGAAGGTTCTGGGTTCGATCCCCGGGTCGCCCAGGCCTTTCTGTGTGTGTTCTGTGTGGAGTTTGCATGCATGGTCTGGGTTCGGTCGCCCGAGCCTTTCTGTGTGGAGTTGGCATGTTCTACCCGTGTCTGGATGGGTTTCCCCCATCAACCCAAAACATGCTCTAGGTAAAAAATCCTCCAGCTTAGGTCCTGACCAAGCCGAGCAATAAGATAATGGAGATGGGTCCCCGGGCGCCTGAAAGACAAACTGCCCACTGCTCCTGAAGGATGGGTCAAATGCATTGAAATAATTACGGGAATGAATAAAGCGTGTCTTCTTCTTCCATATATATTCCACTTTGAATAGCACACAGTCAGTTCCGTGTGTTGTCTTGTATAATATGAAAGAGCTATTTAACAAGGATCTTCTGGCTCCTTCAGCATCTTGAAATCCTATTGCATTCACGATATTATTATTCTACCTGCACCACAAGTACTTTCATGGAACAACGCCACTAATCAAGACCTGAATATGGAAATCATTATACTGCGAATAGGTAAACAACATTCAAATCCCCAGAAGAGGCAGGATTTGCAATAAATCTCAGATCTTAGCTTAAGGCGAGATACAGAAGGTGAATAAGAAAAAATCTCCAAGATGCACTATGTAACTTTGGTCGTTTCTATGGATATACCATTGCTCTGCCTGGAATTTTCCACACTATGACATTAAACAACTGTACCTTACATTAAGTCAATTACAGGTGGTTTTAGAGCTAAAAATACCTAGAAAAACAGGCTTTATGACTGTAAGCGGGGTCGCCTCTCCACAGATGTTACACAATCCACCTTTAAATTAAAGGCAAATTAACGTTTTTTTTTACAATCTTCTTTCGGCAATAAAACAAGTAGTTTTACTCACCCATAGCATTTTTCTGTCAATTGGAGCAGTATCGCAGAACTTACGTTGAGCCGTTCTGTTCTAGTAATGATCCCGTATCCGTTAACATGGTGCTGTATCATATGCTCGGGGCATTACTTTGCGGTGTCCAAATAACACAAACTTTAGCACTTTTCAAATCATAGAAGCCCGATGTCTTAATGTAACATTTCGTTTGAAGCAAAAGTGGCCTGTAATCCGAGATTTAGCCATAGTTTCGAGTAGATGAGGATGCCAGTGCGCATGCGCGGACTGCTCCCGGGACCCAAACATGAAACGCAAAGCTGAAAACTATGGATAAATCTCGGATTACAGGCCACTTTTGCTTCAAACGAAATCTTACATTAAGACATCGGGCTTCTATGATTTGAAAAGTGCTAAAGTTTGTGTTATTTGGACACCGCAAAGTAATGCCCCGAATACAAATGCTAACGGATACGCTACAACATAACTTTCTTCAAACAGCTCCAAATGACACGAACGTGATATGGGTGAGTCAAACGACTTGTTTTATTACCGAAAGAAGGCTCAGATTGTAAAATAACGTTACTTTTCCTTTAAGAGGAATCAATCTGAAACTTTTCCTGTCATTTACACACAATCACTCACATAAGAAAAAAATGCATAAATATTAGGGCTGTCAGTTAATTAGATTAATTAATTACACTGCTAATTAACACGTTATAAAAATTAATGCAATTAATTATGAGCGCAATTCACTGCGCACGCATTTTAAATTTGGCATGCGGGGCCTTTGAATGGCAATTTTATTTATAAAAATGTGATGGAGCAGGTCCGTCCCTAAGCCCGTTTCCGTATCTGCTGCGCTCCATGCGCTGAACCCTTTTCAATTCCCCATAACCTCTCCAGCGCGTTCTGCCGTGACTAAGGCTGCACACTTAAGAAGCGTTAGTTTTGCCCATCCGAATCACGCTAAACCTGATCATTACTCACCCCCACGCCCCCTCACTCGTCCCGTGGTGCGATGGTCCGGAGACATCCACGCCGGTAATCCAGTTTTGTGGATTCCAGGGGTTATGTGAGCCATGAGTAATTTACACAGGCAATTATTTGTATTCTCTGTATATTTGAAGCTTTGTATATTATTTATTGACGTTGCATGAAAGCTACTGTACGTGCTCACCTTTTGGCACCATAAATATTCACCATTTAATAGTGGAATGGTGTAAATGAGCTTTCGAATGAATGTTACATAATGTGGGAGGTGAATGGGGGTATATAGCAGTCTTGTCTTGGTTACAGTGGAGGTAACGTGCACGGAGAGAAAGAGTGAAAGACTTCAGGGGGAAGTCTGCAGTCTTTTCATTGTACCACTATAAATCACATGTTTGACACCTTTTTGCACTGTGGGAGAGCACAATAAACCACCTAAAAATTTATTTTAAAAAATGCAATTAATTAGATTAATTAATTACAAATCCTGTAAGTAATTAGATTTTTTTTTAATCGTCTAACAGCACTAATAAATATATATATTTTTAATGAAACAGGAAACACACACCATAGTTCATGTAGAGGTACAAACGCAAGGAGCAGCAATTTAAAAGTAAAAAAATGCATAGCACACTCATGAGCTCCTGGGCTGGCAACCATTTTGTATACCGTGGTCCAAAGCGAGAAAAATGATCTGATGCTGAAGGCTTTTTTTGCCGAAACATAATTTAAAAATATAAAAGGCTTTTGGACACTGGCCATCTGAGTGTGCTATACATTTTTCTCTTTTAAATAACATTTTTTTTAATCATGTTATGTTGTCAAATAGAAATAAAGCGTTTTATATGTAAAATGGGGTGACAGTACCTTAGTTATTGTTGGAGTGTTTGTCCACAGATTCGAAGGTTGCCATTTTGAATCCCGCTCTCGACATAAACTCCACTGAGATCCACTGACCCACAGTTTGGCAGATGAATACTGTACTGTCGTGTTCTTGGGCAAGACAATTAACCCACCTCAACCAAAGTGTCTGTGTACACTGGTGTATGAATGTGTGTGTGAATGGGTGAGTGGTTCCTTGATGTAAAACCCTTTGAGTGTCTTGAATGTGGGAAAAGCCCTGGATAAAAACGTGACCAATTTGCCTCCAATTTCTAAATGAAGCCAAATTTACTATTTTTTATTTTTTGAGACATTATATACTAAAAGATTAAGATTAAGTCTTTATTTGTCTCACACACAATGACACACGGGAGAAATTTGACTTCTGCATTTGACGCATCCTTTTCAGGAGCAGTGAGTAGCCATCTTTTTCGGCGCCCGGGGACAGTACCGTGAAGGGTCTTGCCCAAGGACCCACACTGGCTAGCAGGGGGAAATTTGAACCCACACCCCCCTGGGGAAAGTCAGTGACTTACCAGTTGAGCTAACCAGCCAGATAACTTATTTAGTATTTGAGTAAACTAGATCTAACTGAAAAATTGCCTGAAAAGTTACAACTTAAATACATTAAATTTGGAATGAGATATTATTACAAACATGCTGTACATTTTGTCAAAATCTTGTAAAATACTGTAAAGTCTGGTGTGTGCAGGTGCTACTTTATGGCGGATCCTTATGTCAATATGGGGGGAAATACATTATGAGAAAACAGCCATGGAAATTGCAATGCTCCAAACAACTCTAGGCAAACTGATTAAACTTAAAATTAAAAGATCTTTTTTTTTTTTATAGGAGTACTTCCTGTATTACCACATTACATCACAAGGTGAAACAAAGCATTTGCAGTTTGAGAGAAGAACTCTAAATATGCAGGATTTGTGTCTTAAACATGTGTGAATAAACAACATTATAACATAGATCAGAAAACAGCATAATATGTGCCCTTTAAGACACCAAACAGATGCTCTCTGTGTACTGATTTCCGTGTGGGTAAAAGATGAGGATGAATCTGCAGTGACACTCAGATGTACAGACGTGCTCACGGCTGTCTCTTGTATTGATCACCAGGCCACGAGAAATCTTTAAATCATTATACTACACTAAAGAATTCTCACAGGAGGCTGGCTTTGTCCCATCACAGCATCCGTCCACAGTAAAGCAAAATCAATGGAGATGAAGTCGGCGTGTCAGGGGCTCATGGCGGAGAAATGAGAGGCCCCATGAGGGAATTAGAGAAATGTGAATACTGAGGTGGAAGCATACATCTTCTTGAAAAGCCCATATATGCAGAATTGACTGTTGTGAGGTTTAAGTCATGTTAGAATGCTGAAAAACAGGCATTCTGACCGTGAGCGGGGTCGCCTCTCCACAGATCTGACCTGTAACTTGGTCTGGTTTGGTCTCCATGAAGATAGAAAGGTTTAATACCTTACTGAGAAACATTTCAGACAAAGCAATAATATCTCCATGGAGAAAAGCATTTGACGGACTCTCCACCAGAAAAGTTACACAGTGCAGTGCACAAAATCTGAATAATCGATATTTGATTTTGTGCAAAAGCGTACAGCATTTGATAAAATTGATACATTTCAACATTTTCCTGAACACGCCGAACATTCAAATATTCAAATAATTCAATTAATTTCAGAAGTAAAATACAAGAAAAGTTTATATTAAAATATAAACAACCAACTTTTAACCATGTTCAATCTAAGAACTGAAATAGCGAAACATACTGAACTAGGGTTGTCAAAAATCAAATACTAATTAATGCCAAAACAAGTCAACTAGATACTCATTTAAACAAGTAGCGATGCTGAAAAGAAATCACAACTGGACCTTTCCTGAACAGTTTCATCATGAGTTTTCTCAGAACTAGTGTAAGACCACATGGTGTAATTAACAAATACTACTGCGTTGAGCTGAAAATTACAAGATAAAAGCACTTTTAATGCAGACCTTTTATACAAAGTTGATCTTTTTACCATGTTATAGTTGTTTCCCCTCACCATTTACTCACCTGAAGTTGTATTTGGAATGATTCGTGCATGTTTGAGTCACTTTAATCACTTAAGTCACTTATTTTCAAAACACCACTTTGACGATCAACTCCTGTTTTCACTGCTGCTGGCATATGCCCAACGGCTCTGTACTTACTTCGTTCTCCAATTTTATTTTCTTAATCAGTACATGCAGGATTTGGCAGTGTCGCGTCATCATTTTGGTACAAATGAAAAAAAATCTGTTACTCTGCTAATGTGATCTGCAGCTGTCCCTGGAGTTGCTGACTGTTGTGATGATGTTTTTGTCGGCGTCAGCTCCCACTGGACACCACAGGTTGTTTTTTTTTCCCCATGATTTAGATAAATATTGTGATTTAAAGGTGCATGGTGTAACTTTTCTGGTGGAGGGTCATTTGAATGCTTTTCTCCACGGAGATGTTGTAACTGTTATACCATACTGGAATGTTTCACAATATGGTATTTGACCTGTCCATCTTCATGTAGACCAGGGGTGTCAAACTGATTTTGGTCTGGGGGCCGTATTCAACCTACTTTGATCCCAAAGGGGCCGGATCAGAAAACTCATGGCATAAATACCCCAAAAATAGCAATAAGTCCAAATATTCGTCCAGAGAAATGCAAATCTATTACAGGCTGCTGTTTCTTCAGTCCCAGCAATAATTTATTTATCTTCTGTCTTAATTCGCCGTTCAAGTTATTGTATTGTTGGAAATGCCGTGTCTCGTAGTGGCGTTTAAAGGAAAATTAACGTTTTTTTTACAATCTGAGCCTTCTTTCGGCAATAAAACAAGTAGTTTTACTCACCCATAGAAGTTTGCTGTCAATTGGAGCAGTATCGCAGAACTTATGTTGAGCTGTTCTGTTCTACCAATGATCCCATATCCGTTAGCGCGAGTGCTCGGGGCACTGATTTGCGGTGTCCAAATAACACAAACTTTAGCACTTTTCAAATCACAGAAGATCGCTGTGTCAGGGTAGACTTTTAGTAGATTCCAAAAAGGCCTGAAACCCGATATCGCAACAGAAAAGTAAAGTTCAGAGCGATGTTAGCTTCTTTCGGACTAGCGGTGTTTACAAAACAGCTGAGTTCATGCATGCGCGCTGTCCTCTCTGATGACGTCATCAAATGAAACTATAGCTGCATATCGGGTTTCAGGCCGTTTTGGAATCTACTAAAAGTCTACCCTGACACAGCGATCTTCTGTGATTTGAAAAGTGCTAAAGTTTGTGTTATTTGGAGAGCGCAAAGCAATGCCCCGAGCACTCACGCTAACGGATACGGGATAATTAGTAGAACAGAACGGCTCAACATAAGTTCTGCGATACTGCTCCAATTGACACCAAACTGCTATGGGTGAGTAAAACTACTTGTTTTATTGCCGAAAGAAGGCTCAGATTGTAAAAAAACGTTAATTTTCCTTTAAAGATTATATTATTTGAGCACCGCCACTTGTTGCAAACACACCAAGCACACAGGTTTCCCATTCTCCTCCGTGAACAAATAGGAATGAGTCCATTTTTCTTGGAAAATCCTGCAATCGGCGTCCACTTTTCTCATTTTTGACATTTTGCTGATGAGGGTGTCACGGTCAACAGTCAAAACGATGGTTCTTTAAGAGCGTTTGGAAAGAGGCGAGTCTTCATTTGTGCTGCTCTGGTGGGAGGGGCCACGCACAGAGGTGCTGGAGACGCTGCTATGCTAAGTTGCGCAGAAAAGAGGTGCAGAAAATTAACAATATTTTAATAGAAAATTAAAATATTTAAAAGAAAAATCAGCCAAGGGCCAGATTAAAGGTCTTGGAGGGTCTACCGGATCTGGCCCGGGGGCCAGATCCGGTAGACCAAGCCAGATGTAGACCAAGCCAGAGCAAGTTACAGGTCAGATCTGTGGAAAGGTGTCCCAGCTTACCATCAGAATGCCTGAATAAATGTAAGGTAGAGCTGTTTAGCATCACACTGTGGAACATTCCAGACAGAGCAATGACATATCCATAGAAACAAGAAGGTAACGGACCCCCCAACCAAAAAGTTACATAGTGCACAAATAGTAGTATTGAAATCGAGTTTGAAATGTTAGTATGATGACAACACTACTAGTATACTGAACATCTAACATCTGGAATAACACACCACTGTGATACAGCGATATCATCCCCACACAGGTTTGGATTCCCATCGAAAAGCTCTCCAAGCCAATTTTCCTAATGGGGTGGCTGCAGCGCAAAAGTCTGTGTGATAAACAAACAGAACATTTGAATGGAGGGAGAGGATTGTTCTACAAGGACTTTGCTTTAGCCAGCAAAAAATAAATAAATAAATAATAATGAAATCAAATTACTCTCAGGCTCTCAGCTTGTTTACAGCGTTCATTTACATAATGCTTCTGCCTCGCTTCTGATTTTTCAGTCAAGTATTCAAATAAGGTTGGCTTTTTATGAATTCGAATGATGTTTCAGTTTTAGGTTTCTTGGAGATTGAAGTTCTAGTGATTCTTTTATCTAGTGTCACTTTATAACTTTATGCATAGGAAGTTGGAATTACTGTTTCCCATTAAAGGGCCCATATTATGCTATGTTATGATATACGGTATGATTTTTTGGGCAAGTAAGCCATTGACATTAGTACAAGCAGCACAGAAATAACAAAAACATTTGCCTAAAAAGGAGTGGGAAGAAGAAAAACTTATTTAATCCTACCCCCTCTTCTAGTTTAATATAATGAGCTTTCTTTTGCGTTCTTCAGACATTTTACATTAGACCATATGAACTATTTACAAGTGAGGACAATGAGAGACTGTTATAGCTTGGCAACATAACTATCATCATATTGGAATAACACAAAAGGATACCAACAATGGTGACAGGCAGCAGACAAAAGTAATGTAATGGACAGAACAAACCAACAATGGTAAGGAAACAACAAACATAAACCAGCACTACAAGGCAGTATTGTTCTAAAATTAAGGCCCACTCTCTATACAGACGCTCCTCAACCTACGAACGAGTTACGTTCTGAACGGCCGTTCGTTTGCTGAATTTGTTCGTAAGTCGTTATAGGGCATTCTTTAGAAGGGAATGCATGTTTAAGGCTTGTATAAATAATCTATATGGATTTGTACTGCATTTAAATAACACTAAATAGTAACAAAACAATATGCTTTTTAAAAATATGGAAAACTGATGAGATAAAAAGAACAGAGAGACACAGAGGCAGACGCAGTAGACACAGCTGAGAGAGAGAGAGAGCCAGCCAGCCAGCGAGAGAGAGAGAGCGTGTGTGTGTGTGTGAATGTATGTGTGATCGTAGCGATCGTCAAACGGTTCATGTTGTATGTGCGTGCCACATTCACCATCTTCTCACCAGCATCAAGTTTCTTTATTATCGCCACCTTCTCTTCAAATGAGATGGCTTGCCGCTTTTTCACATTTCCACTTTCACTAGAAGCTTTTCACTTTTCACCAACCATATTGGATTACGGATGCAAGATAAAACAACAAAATTCGTAACACCGCAAGTACGTCTGAACACTTCAACTGAGTGGGCGTGATGCTTGGGGGATGCTGGGCACACGATCGCAGCACCCTGCCTGTGCATCAGCGGCGGAAATACGCACTAGATACTGTACTCGGAATTCGGAATAGGCGCTAAATACAAAAACTCACTTACGTACATGTACAGTACTTTTGCCCAAACTTTTAACTTTTTTTTAAAATTTCGGCCCTGTTCGTAACTCCGAATGTTCGCAAATCGAATGTTTGTATGTGGAGAAGCGTCTGTATACTGTAACACGACCATATGTTTATAAAACAATTTGAATTTATGGATATTTTGGCTTTGCTTGAGACGTGTATCCAGACTGTTCCAGAGTTTTACACCACATGTAGACACACAGAAACATTTACAGGTAGTTTTTCTCATTTTGAACAAGTTTTGTAGATTACTTGGTAGTAAATTGTTGAATGCTTTAAATAATGTTATATATAATATTATATTTAGCATAATATTTTACCAGGTCAGGAATCTGTAGGAGCATGGATTGAATAAAAAGATTATGGGTGTGTTCTAAAGATCCAACTTTATGGATGATTCGCAAAGCTCGTTTTTGTAATATAATAAATGGATTAAGTGTACATTGGAAAGTGTTCCCCCACACTTCAACACAATATGTGAAATAAGGGAGAACCAAGACTTTTTGTTTTTATATGTTTAATGTGGGCTTTCCATGATAATTATAACTCCCGAGAATTTATTTTCATTTACATTTTCAGTTTGGACACCGTCAATCAGAAATGATAACTCTATGTTAATTTTGTGATTGCCAAACTGTGTTCTAATGTTATTACTTCATCCATAAACAGACCTGGAGTTGTGTTTTGTTTCATTCACACATGTTTAACACACAAACCCTGCAGATTTAGGCTGAATTCTTCCCCCAAATTGAAAACACTCCACATTTTTCCACCTTATGATGTCATGTCGTAATACAGGAAGTGCTCTGCTGTATTTTAAACTCCACACACCTTCACTAGCATCATTTTGATAAGGTAAAAAAGTAGTTGTTAACTAAACTGCTTCAGGGCAGGGATGAAGCATTTTGAGCTTTTGAAATGTAGACAGACTAATAACACCGCTATGCATTTGAAAAATATTTTTCAGATGTCTCTACTTCTAAAAGTTATTTCACATAACTTTAACATGCTGATTTCAAATATATAAAAGGAATTTGGCCATCACGTCAGAATTTTTAACAAATCACATAATAAGTTTAGTCGGTTTATAAGAACTACGGTCGCAAATCACTTACATGTCTCGCACTTTGTTAATTGAAAAATTAAATTCTTAGATCCCTAATCTTACAAATAACATTATGTTACCATGTTCTGATATAACAACAATAAACAAACGATTCTATCAGACTTCAGTTGTTCCAGATCACCAGTTAATCACAGTTTAAAGGAGCAACGGTCTCGACTTCAATTTTATAATTGTCTCTATGGACAAAATCGTCTTTTCTTAGACTTTCTTGCATGTTCTACGCAAGCTGGTGAATCTCTTTTTAGTGTCCAGCAGTAGTCTGCCATCATATTGACATCCCATCGTCCCTGATGACGAGTCTCCATAGTTTTGATGTCTTGGTGAAACCGTTCTCCCATTTCTTCGCTGTAATCACCCAGATTGTCTGGAAAGTAATCCAGATGTGAAAACAGGAAATTAACCTTCAAACTTATCTGCATGCTTGAAATGCAGATAACATCAATCACCAATCAGAAAATAGATTGTTCTGTTGTTGGGCAGACTGTGGGCAGGTTTCAGCTGCTAAGCGCGCACTGCCCTGTCAGTGATAAGGACAGCGACTGAACACGAGGAACGACAAAATGATAAAACAAACTGAGAACCATCAGGTAATAACTTCATTTATATAACTCATTAGTTGCTTTGTAGTTTAAGTTTGCTCTTTAGACAAACATTTACAGTCAGGGCTCTCAAGTCTCACGCATTGAGAGTCTGACACACGCTCACACGGCATTTCTCGCGCAATTCATGCCTCGGAAATTACAGTCTCACGCATGACCCCACTCAAAACTTGAGAGCCCTGCAATTTAAACTACAACCACTATTAGTGCTAATAGTGCAGGTAAAACTACAACAAAAGTCAGCAACTCATCAAAGTTACCCTGCTTATGTCATGTGCGAACTCAAGATTCTGTCAAATACCTGGAAAACCATACGTGTTAGAGAAAAATTGACACTATTTTCGAAATTTGCAGGTCAAAATTAATTAATAAAACCTGTTTCTTAAAAAACATCAGATATCATGCATATTTGTGTAATAAAAGGCAAACATGTGTGAATTAAACACAACACAAGTCCGGGTGCATTTTTGAGGAAGTAACAACATTACAACATGGCTTAAAGCTCACAAGAGTCAAATTATATATAGAGAGTTTTTAGTTTGAGAGAAGAACTCAGCCTAAATATGCAGGATTTGTGTGTTAAACGTGTGAATGAAACAAAACACAACTCCAGATGTGTTTGTGATGAGGAAACAACATTAGCACATAAATCAGAAAGATAAAATACTGTAATACGGACCTTTTAAAATCTATTCTAAAGTCACAGAATCATATTTTTAAAAGTTAGTTTACCTTTCTACCTTTGCCATTTGGTTTCTTATTGAAAAAACAATATTTATTTGAAATATTTTATTCACACTTCCATTCCAACAGAAATGATTTGCAAATGTAATGTGTTTTATTTTGTGCTCCGCTGACCTTGGAGCTCCTCTTTGATCAGTATCGCTCCACTGTTTTAATTATTATTATTAATTGCCCCTGGTTGGATTAAAAAAAGCTATCTGCATCTGAATTGACAAATACGTAGTCTTACAGTAGTCTTACACTTATAATGCTGTAATCCTTTTATTATTAGTCTGTCTAGAATTTCTCCTGTGTGAGATCAATAAAGTCACTTCTTATATCTCCAAAGCTCAAAATGCTCTGTTCCACCCTGTGATGTGATGATTCAAGTGAGCAGATACTTTTCCTTTAGTTTAGAAGAGATTGACAATTCCAGGACTGAAATAATCCAAATGATTCCACTGAATGTGAAGGTGTAATAGAGCATTTTGAGTTTTGGAGATGAAGACAGTCTAATAATGCTGGATTACTGAAACATGTGAATGAAATGAAACACATATATAGGCAGTAGTGTATACTTCACAAGGAGATGAAATCAGACAAGGTGGAATCACGCTCTTTTTCATTTATTAAAGGTCCCATGACATGGTACTTCTTGATGCTTTTATATGGCTCCTTAATGGTTCCCTAATACTGTAAATGAATCCTTCTTCAAAATCAACACTCAGTGCATGAGAAAGAGAGATAAGATGAGAAAGAGTCATAAATGTCACTCTGGAACAGTCCATTATGGGCGTTGTTGCTTGAATGCAAATGAGGAGGACAGAGATGGCCTATAGTAGCGGGTGGGGGCGTGGCCAAACTCTCCGCTCTTTCCTTTTCAGCTGTGCCCTGTGCGCTCTGACCCACTTCCGTGTTTTTGCGCGGAGGGAGAGATGAGAAGCCTTCCATTGAAAAATAAACACATTTCCACAGAAAATAAAATTAAACCACTGCTGTTTCAGATATCCACAGGCTCAGATAAAGGACTTCCGAGCCTAGAAACACTCGCAAGTTCCTCCAGGCAAATAAAAAAACGCATTTTGCATTGCGTAGCTCCTCCGCAGTCCAAACTCTCTGGGCGTGATTTACAGAGACGCTGAGTAGAGACAGACGGGGGTGGAACTGCATTTGCATTTCTTTTTTCGAGCTGACGTCAATAAGTTTCCTTGTTCAAAATCGCCCGTTTGAGCTCTGATTTTTTCTAACGCAGAAAAGGATCGCAAATGCTCAGTTTAGACATTTCGCAACTTTTAACCATGGGGGGGAAGGGGGCTAAACAGGGTAGGGGAGCTCACGTTAACATTCAAAAACCTCAGAAATGGAAAATTTCATGCCATGGGACCTTTAAGTATTATCACTCCATTTTCAGCTGTCCACAAACCAAGACCTTCCCATTCACACCTCTACTCTTTTAATTTACTCTGGCTAATAGGAGTCTGCCGTCCCCTCCTGTCCTCCGCTCACTTTGAAAGATGAAACTGTCTCGCTCTCTCCTCTGTTTCGTTTCTGTCTCATTCCTCAGACAGCTATCCAACCATCTCATTTAGTCTCTACAGGCTTCTGCTCAGGCTTCCACTTTCACTTATTAGTAACTGGACTTAAGTGGAGTGCTCTATCAAGCTTTCAATTCTATAGTTTGGACCACACTGGGAGTTTGCAGTTGAGAATATGCTCATTTGTCGGAGTATGGCTAGTTTTGCGCTTGTGCTTGAATTTTATTGTCTTAAAAATGTGAAAATGTGGTCTGTTCTAATGTAGTTTCCTCATCACAAACAGTTGTGTTTTGTTTCATTCACACGTTTCATTCACTGACCTAAAAACATCAGTTGAGCGGTCAGATCCACACGTTGGCAGTGCAATTCCTGGTCCCACAGGTGAATGCTGTCGTTGTATCCTTGGGCAAGACACTTAACATCATGGATATATGTGATGTTTTAGTCATGGTGTTTATTGTCTTGTTTATCATGTTTTATGTTCACTCTGGGCCTAGTGGGTGCTGCAATTTCAAATCAAAATCAAAAATGTGTGCAACCTGTACATATGTTTTTTGACAATAAAGCTGACTTTGAACTTTGAACTTAACTCCCTCTGTCCCCGGTGTTTGTGTACACTGGTGTGTGTGTGAATGGGTGAGTGGTTCCTTGATGTAAAGCTCTTTGAGTGCATTGAAGGTTGAAAACCATTTACCAAAAACAAAACTAATTCATTTAAAGATCCCATGACATGGTACTTCTTGATGCTTTTATATGGCGCCTTAATGGTTCCCTAATACTGTAAATGAATCCTTCTTCAAAATCAAGACTCAGTGCATGAGAAAGACCCATGAACACAGTTAGAGTCAAAAATATGTCTCTGGAACACTTTATTATGGGCGTTGTTGCTTGAATGCAAATGAGAAGGACACAGACAGGCCAGTGCCGCGGGTGGGGGGGGGGAAGGGGGGCAAATGCTCCGCTCTTTCCTCTTTAGCGGTGCGATGTGCGCTGGCCCCACTTGCACGTTTTAGCGCACAAGGAAGATATGACACGATTTCCATTGAAAAATAAACATTTCCACAGAAAATAAAATTAAACCACTGCTGTTTCAGAGGTTCGGAGGGTCCGAAACATTCTCACGTGCCTCCAGGCAAATAAAAGAACACATCTCACATTGCGTAGCTCGTTCGTGGTCCAAACTCTCTGGGCGTGAGTTCCAGAGAGTGTGGGGAGAAATACAGCATTTGCATTTTTCCTAGAGTGTGACGTCATAAACTTCCCTTGTTCAGAATCGCCCGTTTGGGCTGTGTTTTTTTCAAACGCAGAAAAGGATCGCAAATGCTCAGTTGACACATTTCGCAACTTTTAGCCATGGGGGGGGGGCCCTAAACAGGGTAGGGGAGCTCACATTAACATTCAAAAACCTCAGAAAGTGAAAATTTCATGCCATGGGACCTTTAATCTTTTTCCAGTGGTCCAAAGGGCCAAAGATTCCTCACTTACTTTGTGCATTTCGAGCATCTTAATTAAATTCTTTGTAATTAGATGCAGACAGCCCACAGCTGACTTATTTTGACCTCAAAAGCTGCTTATACAATATATCTGTATTGGGGCAAGACACATTTAGCTCAAATTTATGGGAAAAAAATAAGTTGTAGGCTCTTTAGTGTTTCTTTAACCGTCTGAGAAAGTTTTGTGAATTTTATTGTTAAATCTGGAGGATTATTTGGGCTCACACAGGATTATCTTGGATTGAAGTATACAAGTTGTACAAATGCAATAAATCGTAACTCTGGATTTAGAATCCTATCAATAGTAAAATGGAAAAGGCTTGCACTTTTCTAATGTATAATGCGTTAATAGTATGCTGCTCAGACATGGAGTTTAGACTTTGACAAACTTTATTGAGCCACAAGAGACATTATTTGGACACAGTTTGAAGAGACACATCTTATAATTTACTTTCCTTTATTTATTTATCTATTTATAGGTCAGCCCTGATAGACTACACTAAAGGTGTTGTTTCTCTCTCTTTGGGTCATGCCAAAGTTTTCCGACTGTGGGTATCCAATGGTAGGTGTGGGTGACTGTAGCCATGAATCAGCCTTACAGTTCAGTTTTTACTAAAGCTAATTTTCAAAAGGCACAAACAACTGATGCTGATTTTTTTTTTTTAAATAATTATCTCAAAAGTTTAATTAAAAATCATAATCAGAAAAAGCTTTATTCATTCATTTTCAGTGATTAAAATTCACCAAGAAATTAAAATATAAAACAAGATGACATACAAAGCATGCATTAAAGGTGTGTCTGGTAGAGGGTCCGTCAAATGCTTTTCTCCATGTTATTGCTTTGTCTGTAATGTTTCACAGTATGGCATTTCTATCCACTCACAGCCAGAATGTCTGTTTTTCTAGGTATTTTTAAAGGTCCCATGGCATGAAATTTTCACTTTCTGAGGTTTTTGAACGTTAATGTGAGCTCCCCTACCCTGTTTAGCCCCCCCCATGGTTAAAAGTTGTGAAATGTCTAAACTGAGCATTTGCGATCCTTTTCTGTGTTACAAAAAATCGGAGCTCAAACGGGCGAGTTTGAACAAGGCACCTTATTGACGTCAGATCGAAAAAAGAAATGCAAATGCAGTTCCACCCCCGTCTGTCTGAACTCAGCGTCTCTGTAAATCACGCCCAGAGAGTTTGGACTGCGAATGCGCTAGGCAATGCGAAATGCGTTTTTTTTATTTGCCTGGAGGCACGTCCGAGTGTTTCTAGGCTCAGAAGTCCTTTATCTGAGCCTCTGGACCTTTGAACAGCAGTGGTTTAATTTTATTTTATGTGGAAATATGTTTATTTTTCAATGGAACGCTTCAAATCTCTCCCCCCGTGCAAAAACAAGGAAATGGATCAGAGAGCGCTCAGAGCAGAGAGCGGAGCGTTTGGCCACGCCCCCACCCTCTACTATTGGCCAGCTTTTTTCTCCTCATTTGCATTCAAGCAACAACGCCCATTATGGAGTGTTCAGAGTGACAAAAATTACTCTTTCTCAGGTTATCTCTGTTTCTCATGCAATGAGTGTTGATTTTGAAGAAGGATTCATTTACAGTATTAGGGAACCATTAAGGAGCCATATAAAAGCATCAAGAAGTACCATGTCATGGGATCTTTAAATAAAACCACCTGTAATTGAATAAATGTAAGGTAGAGCTGTCATACTGTGAAACATTCCAGGCAGAGCAATGACACATCCATAAAAACAGTACAACGCACCTTTAAGATAACAATACCGATATAGCAGTATACCATAGAACAAATTACGCTACTTATCCAACCCAAAAAGTGAAAACATCAAGTCCAGTGTCATTTTTATACTGAAGATAATGGAGAATCTGTCTCACTTTCATTCTCTTTTGTGGTCTCCCTTTGCTGCTAATTGCAGTTATGTCCTTGCCGTCATTGCTTTAAAGACACCATGTGGACTTTGTGATAATCATAACACATCCACCCTCGAAGCAGCTGCTCTTCTCGGATTGTACACTTTATCTTTTGTGTTGTCATGAGATCTGAGACTGCCACGTTATAGAAATCTGGCAAAATGATGGACTTCATACAGCTTAAAGGAACTGGATGAAAGATTTTGACCTATATGACCTATACACAAGGTAAGCGTGTTCAAACTAAATGTAGCTTTTACTGATAATATAAACCAGTCAGTCATTAATAACTTTATTTATCCCCTAGTGGCAAGTTCCAATGCGGAAATCCATTTAGGCTACGTTTATACGGCGACGATCAAAACAGAAGACGCAAAAGTGGCGTCTCGTCTTAAATTTTTTATCCGCGTTTAGACGAGCGTTCTCAACAGGAAATGTTTGTTTATACGAAGACGCAAAAGTGGACGCAAAAGCCAGCGAAGGGAGGCGCTGTAAATAACTGGACTGAAAAAACAAAACAAAAAAAAACCCATCACAACAGCGTCAAGTTACATTTCTAACCACGACTGTACCGGAAAAGAGAAAGGTAAAACTTCAAAATAAAATGTTCTAGTTGCGTTTTAAATGAGTTGTTAAGTTCCGCTCCAAACATTTCAGTGACTTGTATGTTTGTTTACATGTTTTTTTGAATATTGTACTGAAAATAGTTACATTACAGGAGGATTACAGTGAATTAGAAAATATAAAATCACATATAAAATAAAATATAAAAAATATAAAATGAAGTGCCTCATGCGGAAGTCGCTTGTCTTGGCGTCTGTGTGGCTGTGAGAGTGTGAGAAAGACTTGTACGGGAAGAAGAGAAAAGACCGTAGACGTGTGTGGATGCGATTTGAACATCCGTATGCCGCATCTATGTGACGTAAACGCGTACGCGATGTGAGCAGATCTGACCAGTTTTGAGTCTTGGGCAGTTTACACGGAAACGCTACAGCGGATCTTATTTAACTTTTCCACTCTGGAGGGTGGTTTCAGATTTTTGTGTTTTTAGGCCCCAAAAACACCGTCACCGTGTAAACGAAAGGCACTTCCGATAAAATATTTTGTCGTTTTTACCCGTAAGCGTTCCTGTGTAAACAGGCCCTTAGTTTAAACCTAAAAGTGTGAGTGCAGCCTTTATAAAGACTTTAGACTTTATAAAGAAGTGGACTAAGTGAGTGCGACCTCACCCATAGCGTTTGGGTTCAGTCAAGTGAAGCTCACCAGGGCTACCGGTTACAGGGGCGAATTTGGAGTTACATATTTGGAATTCCGACACGAGTATCAAAGCAACCAAAGCACCAGTCAAGAGTGAGGCTGTTGAAGGTACCACTCCTTTTAACGCATTAATAATGTTCATATCGTGATTTACGGACACAATATCGAAATAAAAACAGCAGGCTCATGTAGAGCAGGTTAACATTTTACACAAACATTTTACAGTCAGAATGAATAGCCTGACAACAGCAGTTATAGAGAGAGGGGTGACAGTTTTTCAATAAAAAGTTGATGGAGCCAGAAAGGAGGAGGTTCTGAGCTTTCACATGAAGCACATCCTGCCCATAGTATACTGAAAATTGTTGTGATTGTTGTTTACCTTTTTTAAAACTGTAAGAGCTCAGGCTACATACCGTTCCTTTAATAAATGATAATATTATTAGTTACATTATAGCTATGTATATTTAGAAAACAGTACAGTTTTATCAGACACAAAGCATGCAGTTCATTGGTGTAATGGTCTGTATTTTAATCCCTAAAATGTCTGGAAATTTGCAGATTAATAGTCGAAGAAAAACAACATCACATCACAAATCACAATCGAGAGCCAGGTGTATCTTTGGCAGGCGTATAATCTGTCAAGCCCACTTTTGGTCTTCTCAGCGCTGGGAGTGAGTAGCAGTCTTCTCCCTGTCACCGCCTCTCGTCAAACTCTGAAACACAGTTAATCTTGTTACCATTGACTGACACAATGAAAGCCAACCTACCAACTACACTCAATCAATCACTTTCACAGCAAAACTGCAGATTAGCTTCTAGAAATCGGGAAAATAAAGTGTGTTCTCAGCATAGAGTATATGAATACGTGGACTGTGGGAGTTTAGCGTCAGCAATAGTGTTTAGTTCCAGTCAGATGAAGCTCAGTGAGGCTTGCAGTTATAGTCTAGTCTAGCGAATTTGGAGCTGAGTTCCATTTGAGGAATACAAAATAGCAAAAAAACACCAGGATCATGTAGAGCGGGTTAATATGAACATTTTATATCTATATTATGCAAAATTGAGCTTTAAGCCATATTATAATGTTGTTACATCTTCAAAAACATACAGTACCTGTGTGTTTTATTTCATTCACACATGTTTGAGTGTGTTTATCTACATCTCCAAAACTCAAAATGCTCTGTGATGTCATGTAGCAGCAGTTTTCAAGTTAATAGCTACATTTTACCTTTTGTTTTCAGGAGAGATTGGCAATTCCAAGGGCTTAAATTCTGCAATTGATTCTAGTGCAGATGTACAAGTTTAAAGAGAGAGTTTAAAAACACAGTGCAGCACTTACTGTTTTAGGGTTAGGGTTAGGGTTGACAGCACAAGGTGGAACAGAGCATTTTCAGTTTGAGAGAATAACTCAGCCTAAATATGCAGGGTTTGTATGTTAAACATGTGTGAAACAAAACACAACTCCAAGTATGTTTGTGATGAGGAAACAACATTATAAGAAATCAGAAAATGGCATAACATGGGCCCTTTACAGAGAGAGGGGCCACAGTTTTTCAATGTTAAATCAATTGAACTTGATGGAGCCGGAAGCATGCCCATACCCACTTCCTATTTAGAATGTGGTGGCGAGCAGATTTATATAGTCATAGTCATAGGTCATAGTCATAGTTTGCTTTATTGTCGAAAAACAATCATATGTACATGTACATAGAGTGAATTTGAAATTTCGTTTCCCCACTAGCCAGGCAGGACAGTATAGAGTGGCTAGGGGAGGGGCCTCTGCGCATGCGCACGCCGCCGACTGGGAGATGCAGAGTAGAAAAGATGCAATACAATCAATGGACAATTATACACAACATGTAATGACAGAAAACAATTGGACAGGTAACATACGGTGTCTTTTTCTTTGGCGACAAGAGGGAAGGGTGTGGGGCAAGGGAACAGATCAGAAATCAATGAAATTGATTGAAAACTGAAGAAGAAGCAGACATCCTAAAAATAGAGAGGGCAGTAATACTTAATACATGTTAGTGTGTGTGAGCCGAATGGAATGTCTTGTTTTGTTTTGTAGAGTGCTGTGTGAGATAAGGCCGCAGCAGGTCGGCCTTGGACGTGTTTGTGCAGAAGATGCAGTCTATACAGTCTATAGTTCTTACCTTCTTGCATGCATATTTCCTCATTGGTCATCTGCATTCTTCTTGATGGTGCATACTCTGAACAGTTCGATATCTCTCGTGAAAAAGCGAGTAATCTTGCTAGCTGGATTGTAATTTCGGTTTTGACTGGAACTGGCGGAGGTTTTTTGATCGTTTGTTCAGACTTCTCTGCATTCTCCCTGAATGAGCCAACAGAAAAGGATGTACTTTTAGTATGACGCAATGCAACTGTACCCAACTCCTCTTTGGTTACTGGCAAAACAGTTGCAGACGATCTAAGAAAAGCCAAAGAGTCTGAGTTGCGTCTACGAGATGTTTTTCCACCTTTGCACTCAAGAAAATTGAAGTTAGTACAGACTTGATGTTCTTTTTCTCCGTACATATCCAAACGAGTGTCTTGAAGTGAAAACCTCTCAGCTAGAGTTTGTGATGAGGCGTTGCCAGGTTTGGGTCGAATTTTCCAGCCAAGAGGGCCAGGACCTGTAATCGTAGAGGTCTGGATGAGACGTGTTGATGGACAAGCTGAGTTGTTTGAAGATGGAGAGATGATTTGCGGCGTTATCTCCAAATTTGGACATGAGTAGTGTTTGCTGGTCGCCCTTACTGCAGTTTGAGGTCTTAGTAGAGAGATGCTTCGCTTTGGAGGTTCTGGCTGACTTTTATTTTTTTTCACAGTTATAACAGCAGAAGTTGAAGGCTTGACAAAGTCTGTGGACCACTGATGATCATGAGAACACTGGCTATACAATCCCATATCTGAAAGAGGCCGTTGCCTAGACTGTGGTTGGGCATCCTCTCCTCTTCCTGTACAATCGGTACTGGATTTTTCCATTGAGATCTTCAGGCGATTGAACAATTAATAAAAGACAATGTTCAGTTCTTCTCAAAAGCCAAGATGTGAAGTGCTTCTGAGTCAGAGGATTGCAGAAAGAGAATGAGAGTTGGCAGTTTTAGTAAAAGGAACTAACCTTGACTGACTTGTACTTGCAACATTTCTTGCTAAATTTCGCAACTGTTGTTTTGGTAACTGTGACAGCAATGGTGCTTTGTGTGATGTTGTCAAATAGAAGTCATATGCTTAAAGGGCTCATTTTACATGTTTTTGCTTTGTTTCCATATCAAAAACATACCTGGAGTTGTGTTTTGTTTCATTCACACATTTTTAATGCACATACCCTGCATATTGAGGCTGAGTTTTGCTCTCAAACAGAAAATACTTCGTACCACCTTGTGATGTCATGTGGAAAATACAAAAAGGGATCCACTGTGTTTTTACACTCCACACATTTTCACTAGAATCATTTGGATTCAAGGTAAAAGGTAGCTGTTAACTTGAAAAACACCACTTCATGACATCACAAGGTAGAACAGAGCATTTTGAGTTTTGGTGATGAACCAGGTTTACTCAAATATGTTTGAATGAAATAAAACACAACTCCAGTTATGTTGATGTAGATATGTTGGTGTAGGTAGGTATGATGTGGTAACAGCAATATGACAAGACTTAAAGGTCCCATGGCATGAAATTTTTGAACGTTAATGTGAGCTCCCCTACCCTGTTTAGGGCCCCCCAATGGCTAAAAGTTGCGAAATGTCTAAACTGAGCATTTGCGATCCTTTTCTGCGTTTGAAAAAAAACACAGCTCAAACGGGCGATTCTGGACAAGGCACCTTATTGACGTCAGATCGAAAAAAGAAATGCAAATGCAGTTCCACCATCGTCTGGATCTCCACCCCCTGTCTCTGGAAATCACGCCCAGAGAGTTTGGACTGCGGAGGACCTACGCAATGCGAAATGCGTTTTTTTATTTGCCTGGAGGCACGTGCGAGTGTTTCTAGGCTCGGAAGTCCTTTACCCAACCCTCTGGACCTCTAAAACAGCAGTGGTTTAATTTTATTTTCTGTGGAAATGTGTTTTTTTCACTGAAATGGCTCTCCTTTCTGTCTTCGTGCTTCAAACGCGGAAGTTGGGAGACAGCCATAGTGCAGCGCTCCAGCGGGTGGGCCCCCCCACCCCCCACCCGCTCCTCTAAGCCAATCTGTGTCCTTCTCATTTGCATTCAAGCAAGAAGGCCCAGAATGAATTGTTTAGAGAGTGAATTTGTGACCATGTCTGTGTAAATGGGTCTTTCTCATGCACTGAATGTTGATTTTGAAGAAGGATTCATTTACAGTATTAGGGAACCATTAAGGAGCCATATAAAAGCATCAAGAAGTACCATGTCATGAGACCTTTAAAGGTCCCATGAGATATGACTCTGACAGTCTTCATGAGGCTAGATATGTGTCTAAAATGCTTTATTGTGGGTGTTGCTGCTTCAGTGCAAATGAGAAGGACAGAGAGATTGGCTAAGGAGCGGGGGGGGGGCGGGTTTCACGCACCACGCTGTGCAACAGGGGAACTCTCTTCCGTGTTTAACACAGGAAGACAGATGAGTGATTCGGCTTTATTCTTCCGCAATGGAAAAAAGCATATTTACACAGAAAATAAAATTAAACCACTGGTATTTCAGAGCTCTCCGTGTTGACTTGCGAGCCTATAAACACTCGATATGAATGCGTGCCTCCAGGCAAAGTAATTGGGAAACGCATTTCGCAAATGCGTAAATTCCTCCGCAGTCCAAACTCTATGGGCGGGATATACAGTGACGCTGAGCAGAGACAGACGGAGGGGCTGGAGCTGCATTTGCCGATCTGACGTCAAAAAGTTGCCTTGTCCGAACTCGCCCGTTTGAACACTGGTTTTGTGTAACGCAGAAAAGGACCGCAAATGCTCAGTTTAGACATTTATTTTAACCATGGGGGACTGTGGGGAGATGCCCAAATTTGACCTGGGTAGGGGAGCTCACATTAACGTTCAAAAACCTCAGAAAGTGAAAATTTCACGCCATGGGACCTTTAAAGCTCAATTTTGTGTAACAACATCAACATTAAATTCTTGCAGTATTGTAAAACAAGCAGATGGGGGTCTGCTACCTGCTTGTTTCTATGGTTATTGCTCTGTCTGGAATGTTCCACAGTATGACATTAAACAACTCTGCCTTACATTTATTCCTTTACAGGTGATTTTAAAGCTAAAAAAAAACTAGACAAACAGGCATTGTTGCCTTTCCACAGATCTGATCTGTAACCTGTTCTGGTTTGGTCTTCCTGAAGATGTAAAGGTTAATACAATACTGTGGAACATTCCAGACAAAGTAATAATATCTCCATGGAGAAAAGCATCTGATGGATCCTCCACCAGAAAAGTTGACCCTGTGTTTTGTTTCTCGGAATCCTCCACCCCGCCCTATGCCCTCAAAACCACAACTTCCTTAATTTTGGTCAGATATAGCCTTTCTCTTAAACACTCACACAAAAACAAGCTCGATGTACAATTAAATGCTCAAACTCGATAGTTGCATTTCGAGCACTTTCTTTCAAAAGCATCTTAAAAAGCAACAGTTCTTTTTTTTTTTTTTGCTTGTATTGCTCAGCATGTTTTCTCTCTCAAGGTTTTACCCATGAAACAAAAGCAAAAAAAACTCCCACACAAAACAGGTTTCTACTTTATCTGCTTTTGCAATCAATGAAAAATATGGTTAAAAAAAAAACAAAAACAAAAAAAATGATTAAAAAAACACATTTCAGTAGGCGGGTGGAGCATTAGATTCACAGATTAATTAGGTACAGTATAAATTAGTTATAATTAGTTAAATAAAAATAAGCACAGTGCTACTATTATTTAAAGTGAGACTTAACTCCGCCCACAATCACATTTCAAACAGAGCTGATAAACTGAGCGGGGCCTGGAGGACTAAAGGGGAGAGTGAGGGGGAGGAGGGGTGGGGTGGGGTCTGAAGGTATAAGGAACAATGTGATTGGTCGAAAAGGAGTCCACACTTCAAACTCCACCCCTAGGTGACCAGGCCTGTGTGAAGTACTTGAAATGGGTTTCGGATGAAATCACAGCATTCTCTTGGCCCATATTAATTCAAATTTTTAAAATGCAAAATTATGTTGTAATCTTCTGTCTGTATAAAAAAAGTGGACTTAGGCTACGTTTATACGGCGACGATCAAAACAGAAGGCGCAAAAGTGGCGTCTCGTCTTCAATTTTTTATCCGCGTTTAGTCGAGCGTTCTCAACAGGAAATGTTTGTTTATACGAACACGCAAAAGTGGACGCAAAAGCCAGCGAAGGGAGGCGCTGTAAATAACTGGACTGAAAAAAACTCACTGCAATCCTCACTACACTGAATGGAGTAGACCACATTGCTTTGTTTGTGGCTCGAACACCGAGGACAGAACACCGAGGACAGAACACCGAGCCACAAACAAAGCAATGTGGTCTACTCCATTCAGTGTAGTGAGGATTGCAGTGAGCGCTACATTGGGGAAACAAAACAGCCACTTCACAAGAGGATGTACCAACACAGACGGGCGTGCCAGAGTGGACCGGCTTCTGCGGTACATCTTCACCTAGAAGCCACGGGCCATTCTTTTGAGGACAGTGAGGTTCAGATCTTAGCCAGGGAAAAGAACTGGTTTGAGAGGGGAGTTAAAGAGGCTATTTTTGTCAAAAAAGAGAATCCGTCATTAAACAGAAATGGGGGAGTGAGACATAACTTGTCTCCCATTTATAATGCGATTCTTAGACCAGTCAAACAGAGCCAGGGCAGAGGGGTGGAGAGGGTCGTTAGACGTTGAATAGGGGGTCGAAACCAGCCGTCAGAGTAATTTGAAAAACAAAGAGACAGATTAGGGGGATCGTTTTCAGAGCTTTTGTCATTGTAGGACGCGCCTCCCGGCAGCTAGATATAAGCAGGGTCTAACCAGTACAATAACCAGAGCTGACGAAGCCTCTCGGATGAGCGGCGAAACGTTTTCAACCAAACAAACTTTGTCCAGTTGACAAATTGAACTTCTCCTTTGATCATGAAAATAGTTACATTACAGGAGGATTACAGTGAATTAGAAAATATAAAATCACATCGGGTTTTACAAGTGCCTCATGCGGAAGTCGCTTGTCTTGGCGTCTGTGTGGCTGTGAGAGTGTGAGAAAGACTTGTACGGGAAGAAGAGAAAAGACCGTAGACGTGTGTGGGTGCGATTTATACAATTGTTGAAATGACTCTTGTATTGCCGCATCTATGTGACGTAAACATGTACGCGACGTGAGCAGATCTGACCAGTTTTGCGTCTTGGGCAGTTTACACGGAAACGCTACAGCGGAGCGTATTTAACTTTTCCACTCTGGAGGGTGGTTTCAGATTTTTGCGTTTTTAGGCCCCCAAAAACGCCGTCACCGTGTAAACGAAAGGCACTTCCGATAAAATATTTTGTCGTTTTTACCCGTAAGCGTTCTCGTGTAAACAGGCCCTAAGTGAGTGTGACGTCACCCATAGCATTCGGCTCCACTCAAAAGAAAGCTCACGTTGCTAACGGTTACAGGGGCAACTTTGGACGCAGGCTTGATATTATGAATAGGATTTTTTTTTTTACAGACAAAATAGCAAAAAAAAAAACCAAAAAAAACACCAGGGTCATATAGAGCGTGTTAATACGAACATTTTAAGACCAAAATGACGAGGCTCACTGCAGCAGTTAAAGGAAAATTAACGTTTTTTTTTACAATCTGAGCCTTCTTTCGGCAATAAAACAAGTAGTTTTACTCACCCATAGCAGTTTGGTGTCAATTGGAGCAGTATCGCAGAACTTATGTTGAGCCGTTCTGTTCTACTAATGATCCCGTATCCGTTAGCGTGAGTGCTCGGGGCATTACTTTGCGGTGTCCAAATAACACAAACTTTAGCACTTTTCAAATCACAGAAGATCGCTGTGTCAGGGTAGACTTTTATTGGATTCCAAAACGGCCTGAAACCCGATATCCAGCTATAGTTTCATTTGATGACGTCATCAGAGAGGACAGTGCGCATGCGTGAACTCAGCTGTTTTGTAAACACCGCTAGTCCGAAAGAAGCTAACACCGCTCTGAACTTTACTTTTCTGTTGCGATATCGGGTTTTAGGCCGTTTTGGAATCTACTAAAAGTCTACCCTGACACAGCGATCTTCTCTGATTTGAAAAGTGCTAAAGTTTGTGTTATTTGGACACCGCAAATCAGTGCCCCGAGCACTCACGCTAACGGATACGGGATCATTAGTAGAACAGAACGGCTCAACATAAGTTCTGCGATACTGCTCCAATTGACACCAAACTGCTATGGGTGAGTAAAACTACTTGTTTTATTGCCGAAAGAAGGCTCAGATTGTAAAAAAACGTTAATTTTCCTTTAAGGGCCACAAAATTCCAGTGTAAGTCAATGGGAGCCAGAGTCAGAAGGAGCCGGAAGAGCCGCATGTGGACTTCCTATTTGGAATGTGGCAGCTAATGTGTTAGCTGTGTCCACTTATATATACAGTCTATAGTTGTAATACAGTGAGTTCTTGGGTTTAGTCAATAATTGAAAGCACCAGGATTAACATTTGTGAATTTACCTTTTGGATATTTCATTGCAAAGTACAAAATAATCAATAGGGAAAAACTGGCTCTTGACCCCCATCTGGGAGTATGCCATCATCACATTCTAGAATATGAAAATCACCAATATGTTTTTGACCAGAAAGCTACAGATTTACCTAGTTTGCACTAAAATTGATGAAAAAGGCAAGAGACAGTAGACAATACTATTAAACAGCATGTGCGGGTTAGTGGTAAAGAAAGTGGGTTTAGTGTTAGTTCCATGTTAAAGGTGGCTTTACAATTCAGAATCCTTAATTCTTGTTAAGCAGGGCTGTCCAAACTTTTTTCATCAAATGCTACGTATCAAAACACCGACAAAGCAGAGGGCAGATCGAGGGCCAGACTGCGGCTCAATACAGCGAATAATCGCAATATGTGTATTTACAGTATAATGGGTTAAAATAAGCCAAGAGAACTTTATTCATGCTTAGATCCTCAAAAGGATACACAACATATTTGATATTGGCTTTTTCAAGGTTTTCAAAAACTTGCATTAAAAAGTACTGCTTTAAAGGTGCATTGTGTAACTTTTCTTCATGGAGGCATTACTGCTTTGTCTGGAATGTTTCACAGTATGGTATTAAAGGAAAAGTAAAGTTTTTTTTTTTTTTTTTTTTTTTTCAATTTGAGCCTTATTTCGGTAATAAAACAAGTTGTTTTACTCACCCATAGCACTTTGGTGTCATATGGAGTACTTCCAGAGATGTTTTAAGATTTGCGGTTAGCCTAGCGCGTCTTCTAGCCATAGCTCGGGGCATATAATATATTCCCCAAGCATGTAATATGCCCCGTGCGGACTCCAAATAACACAAACTTTAGCACTTTTCAAATCATAGAAGCCCGATGTCTTAGTCTACGATTTCGTTTGAATCAAAAGTGGCCTGTAATCTGAGATTTATCCATAGTTTACAGCTTTGCGTTTCATGTTTGGGTCCCGGGAGCTGAGAGCACAGTCCGCACATGCGCACTGGCGTCCTCATCTACTCGAAACTTTGGATAAATCTCGGATTACAGGCCACTTTTGACCACACGAAATCGTAGGCTAAGACATCGGGCTTTTATGATTTGAAAAGTGCTAAAGTTTGTGTTATTTGGAGACCGCAAATAAGTGCCCCGAGAACTCACATGATGGAGATCGCAAATCTAAAACATCTCCGGAAGTGCTCCATATGACACCAAATTGCTATGGGTGAGTAAAACAACTTGTTTTATTACCGAAATAAGGCTCAGATTGTAAAAAACGTTACTTTTCCTTTAAACATTTTTATGTTCACGGCAGGGGCGTGCGGTGAGGGTCATGGCTGGTGAGGCACTGACGTCACCAGGTGCCCCGGGCCAATTTCTCTCCCTGTAAGTGACTGGAGCTCGTAATATTTTTGATGTGAAGCTGAAAATTAAGAAGAAGAAGAAGTGACTTTATTGATCTCACACTGGAGAAATGCAGCACACTTCTGCACCCGGGGACCATCTCCATGATCTTCTTGCTTTGGTTTGGTCAGGACCTAAGCTGGAGGTACCTATGGTGCATGTTTTAGGTTGATGGGGGAAACCGGAGTGCCCGGAGGAAACCCACCCAGACACGGGGAGAACATGCAAACTCCACACAGAAACAATTATTATTGTTCAGTGCACTTTCCAGAGAGCACTGAGTAGTGTCATAAATTAAAATAGCAACGTTTTTAGCGCGATCTCGCTTTGAATGTGAATGGTGGACCGCTCGTGTTTAAGGTGTTAAACTCATGTTATTGTGTTTGCAAATTTTTCAGGTCACAATATCCCATATGAGTCCAGACATTGTCACAGCAGGTTGAGAAAAGAAGGCAGGAACAACAGAAAAGACCATTTCTTATCACGCTGTTTGAAAAGAGCGAGTGTTTCGTCCCATAGCTCCTGCGTTGCTCTTCTTTAATTATAAACTCCTGCTTCGTCTGAAAGTCCAGTTTAGAAAAGTGCTTGAGTTTTAATATGAAATCTTCTTTCCACTTAAAAAGTCGGGCCAGACAAGAAGAAAAAAGACTTGCTAACTCTAAATTGTATCTTGCTGTCACTTATGCTAATCTGCTGCCCCAGAAGTTGCAGAAGAATCCCTGGACTCACGAGTGCCTCTACCATGAGGCCAGGTAACTACGAGCCTCACCCGGCGCCTTTTCACAGCCGCTTTAGCGCAGAATCTGTCACTGCTGAGCTACAGCACAGTCAGTTCATGTGAGGCACGAACAGCTGGTGCCTCTCCGCATGGCTCTGACCACTGTTTGAATGTTAAAGGTGAAAATTCTGCGATTTTGAATAAAAAAAAGAACCATTTAATTTATTTTTTCATTTTACTTTTTTTTTCTCTGTGATGACAGGCCTCACCTGCCTCTAATGACTGCACATCACTGCTTCATGGAGACAAACCAGAACAAGTTACAGTCTGTTTTTCTAGGTATTTTTGAGCTATAAAACCAACTATTATTTAATAAATGTAAAATAGAACTGTTTAATGCCACATTTTACAACATTCAAGGTAGAGTAATGGCATCTCCATAGACACATACAGGTGACTGACCCCAATTTTAGAATCCAAATTATTTCTGTAAAACGTTGCTGGGGTGAAATTAATTATATAAATAAATAAACCAGCTAAGTAAGGTAAGTAAAGGACATAATAACGCTTTATCAGCTTTTGCACGACTAAACTTTCACAACCGATCACCTTAGTCAGTTTAGATTCCAACTGACCCCCACTGCTTTTAACTCAGGACCTCTGTATCGTCCTCATTAGTCAGATAAAAGTGAAAGCAGCACTAGCATGTTCAGGGTGATGGAGCGTCGCACGTGTGAAGCCTACGCATGCCCTGCCCACACGCTTTATCACAGCGCACCAGTCTTTTGAAGTTCCATCACTTACTTTCTCTGCTCCTCTCACTTCCCCATAATCCGCCCACCGAGTGCAGGAGCTTTCAAGGCTGGCGGTAATTGGCAGAGCGCTGTGTTGTGGAGACGCAGGCTGCTAGGTGAGACTGTTACATTAATCTGTGTGTAATGAAGCAGCGTAAAGCCCACGGGATAGACCAGAGGAAGTGTAAATCTGCAAGCGAAAAGAGGGATTAACACTAATTCAAGTGGGGTTGACTGGATTTAAAGGAGACATACAGTGTAGTGCTACTTTGGGTCATGTAGTATTGAACTATGACATATAGGGGTGTGCAAAAATCGATAATAATTTGATGATGCTGTATTGATGTGGGCTGCTGTATTAAGATAAGATAAAATAAGATAATCCTTTATTTGTCCCACAATGGGGAAATTGCAGTGTCACAACGCAAGTTTCAGAAACAGTAGGGAAATATGAACATGCATCAAAATTAAGATGAATAATAATAATAAGTATGTACAATCAACTAAAAAACACAACACTGTAAGGTTAAAAGACACAGGAACGTTGCACAATAAATGTCTTAGGATTAATACATATATTAATATACATACATACATATATTAATATATAATGTATATATATTAATATACAATATTAATACATTACATTAAATTATTTTGTGAAAGAGCTACAATTGTGTTGCTTCTTTGGAGAAAGTTACCTTGTTTATGCTATAATTTTGACATATTGAGTGTTTTGATGAGTAAAATGGGTGTTTTTCATATTAACTTTGCACAAACTTAGTGGTTTAATAAAGACTTTTAGTATGATAGCCATGATTTAGCCTTTGTTTTTTACTGATTTGATTACTGAATCGAAAGCTCACTGTCTCAACAATTGATACCTAAGCAACTTCTTAATGATACCCAGCCCTAATGACATACATAGATCATTATTTTACATTTTGTTAATTGTAAGCCACAGTATTGATCTGAAATGATGTGATAAAAATAGGTTTATTGACTTCCTGTTCAAAACATCATAGCGTTCCCTGCAGATTTTCTTCTTTTTTACAGTGGAAAAATGGCTATGTGACATTTTTGAACTTCACTCTTCTGACCTGGAGTGTCATAATCACAGGCAAATTCAGGGAAGTGAGTGGAGACAGGGGGCAGCTGAACACAAGTGGGACTGAAGACCTAAACTCTGTTCACAGCAATATTTCAAATAGAGCTGCTAAACTGAGCAGTACCTGGAGGACTAAAAGCCAACTGAGGGTGAGGAGGGGCAGGGTTTGAGGGGAGCGCCACAGCGTGTTTGGTCTAACATTTAAACTCTGCCGCTGTTGACAGTTGTTTGTAAGGTGGGCAGTCGTTTGTGATGTCAACAACTACTTGCAGAGGCCAATGAAAGCAGCACAAACTTAGATTTTGGTGTTTTTGATTGGAAAGCTGCAAATTGACCTAGTTTGGATTAACATAGAAACAGTAGATAATGTTAAAACACAGTAGTAGTAGTAGTAGTAGTAGTAGTAGTAGTAGCAAAAAAAAGATGTTTAGTTCCACTTTAAAGGTTCTGATCTGATTTGACAGAATAAGTCCCCATTAAAGGTGCATTGTGTAACTGGAACGTTCCATAGTATTGTTGCATTAAAGGGATAGTGCGTTTTTTTATTTGTTTTTTTTAAAAATGTGAATCTGTATGGGTTCCCCTCTAACAGTGTCGTTCATTAACACTGGCTTACCGCTGACAGTCTCATCTCAGCCCAGTTCTGCTACGGTTCTGTATCTCACGAACGTAGGTCCGGTAAGTTAGCGGGGACATTTAATAAAGCTTGCTTTTCTTCTCAAAACAACATTTGTCCAAGAAGTGATATATTTGCGTCACAAACAGTTGTCCGCGAAAAATTCAGCAGTCTATTTCGCATGGTGCTATTTTCTCTCGAGTCGTATCACTGCGCGCCTATTAGTTATTATAAGCCTGTTCACTTGTAAACATCCGCTTACAAGTGGATAAGCGGATGTAAATGTTGAGTAAATGATGAGTAAATGTAAAGTAGAGCTGTTTAATGTCATACTGTGGAACATTCCAGGCAGAGCAATGATGTATCCACAGAAACAAACAGGTGACGGACACAAAAAGTTACACAGTGCATGTTTAAGCATAACCTGGATAAGTGTGCACAGATCTAACCTCTGTCCCGCTGTTCAATACCACTGAAGGATATTTAGCTGTGGGGAGTTCCAAGTCAGACAGTCGATACATGCTTATTGATGCTTGAAAGGTTAAAGGGATAGTGCGTTTTTTTTATGTTAATCTGTATGGGTTCCCTTCTCAAAGTGTCGTGCGCTAACACTGACTTACCTTGTCTGACCTCAGGGTTCTGGAGCTCACGTAAGTAGGTCCGGTAAGTTCGTGGGGACAGGAGATAAAGCTTGTTTTTCTTCACAAAACAACATTTGTCCAAAAAGTGATATATATTTCTATCACAGACAGTTGTCCAAAAAAATCCAGCTGCCTAATTTGCATTTGCATATTTTCTCTAGAGTCGTATCACTCCGCCCACTCCGTTACTCTATTGCCTGTTCACTTGTAAGCGGATGGTTACGGTAGATGCGGTACGGCGATGGCGGATGTTTACAAGTGAACAGGCTAGGTAGGCTAGGCTATGCGCACAGTTATACAACTCCAAGAGGAAAGGGAACCATGCGAATTAGGGAAAATAGGCTCCTGGATTTTTTCGGACAACTGTCTGTGACGGAAATATATATCACTTTTTGGACAAATGTTGTTTTGTCCAAAAAAAACCCCCGCACTCTCCCTTTAACAGCAGCTCCACGCTCAGCTGGTCATCTTGACTTAGCTTTTATGGCGTCTATATTTCTCCTGTGGGTGGTAGGCACTCAGCGGTCAGGACCTTGTGGTAAAATATGAACAAAAACGTAAACCTTAAAATGCATATGGCAGGTTTTATATAAAGAAGACATTGTGCTTGTGTCTGCTATATAGTTATAATCAGCGACACCCGTGGACCATTATGTTATAATTTGGGCATTTTACAGGTGAACTATGTAACTTTTCTTGTAAGAGTCCAGCATCTGGTTATGTCCATCGAGATATGCCAGGGAGACTGCTTTCCCTGGAATGTACAGCAGTACATAAACTTACTTATTATTTAAATATAGGTGTTTTTACAATAAAATAGTACCTTGAAAAATATGCATTCTATTGTAAGCAGCCCACCTTTCCACAAAACGAAGCTGTAAATAGGCTTGGTCCTTGTTTCCATGGAAATAGATATGTTTAATATCATACTGTGAAAAATACCAGGCAAAGAAACAACATCTCCATGGTAGCGGACTTGCCACCTGGAAAGTTACATCTTTAAATAACAATATTTATCTAAAAGAAACTGTAAAAAAAAATGCTAGAAATGTCATCACAACAAAAACCTGTGTAGTTTTTGGCCCCCCTCCTATGGACATCTCCTGGTCATGTTTGCAAGTAGATGATTTGTTTTTTAATTTGTACCAAAACGACTACACAACACTGCTGAATCCTACATGTAGCTTGAAAATAAGTCATTAAATATCACTCAAACATGGTCAAATCACTCTAAATACCACTTCAAGAGGGTAAATGGGTAAATGGGTAAATGAAAAGGGGAAACTATAACATTGTTAAAAGCTTTGAAAAGTCCATTTTGCAGAATAGGTTTGCTTTATGATTTTACTGAAAATCTTTGCTAGGTTCCTCTACTTTGACAATTTTCATGAAGTCTAATCTCATTTCCTGGTTTGACATAGGCAAACGCAGATGTAATTCTCAACCATATTGTAAACAAGGGCAAATACCGTGAACGGTTTTGCCCAGGGAAGTTCATTGCTCCGGAAGATGTATGGAAACATGCGGATGAAGACTTCTGGTGGAGTTCCTGACACTGGGCATGTGATAAAACCGTGGATACAACAGCAGCGTTCTTCACAACCTGCCAAAGCTTTCCATGGGGGACGGGACTCTAATCACAGCTTCCATGTCACTTACAGGCAGCTGGGTGTAACTGTTGATCTGCTGAACATTACTTTTTTTTTTTTTTTTAATAAGTCAGACAAATTATAATACACTCCTGATCAAAATTTTACGACCGGTTGAAAAATTGCAGGAATTCACATTTTGCACTGTGAATTTTTGCGGTGATTAACAAGAATGGTGGAGCTACTCATTACTGAGTCCTTTTTGAAAATTGTATTTCTATTTTCAGGGGTTTGGGGTTTTTTTGAGATGTGGTCTTAAACTTTTGATCAGCTGATAAACATCCTATTTCAGTTAAATGGTTGTTTGCAATAAATTGCTTACTCCCATTTCTTCTTTTTGCATTTTGAAGCTCTACTTAGAACCTTCTTAAGATCCAACAGTGCAAAATGTAATTTTTCAATTTTTCAACTGGTCTTAAAATTTTGATCAGGAGTGTCCACAAATTAATAGGCAATTTATGAAAGGAAAAAAGTATATAATGGCATTTAGATGAAGAAAACCAGGCCATTTTATCAGTTTTGCCAGATTTTGTCAGCGTTACTATCGCCAACAGAGTCCGCCGGAAGTCGTCATCCGCATTTTCCAAACGTCGGCCGATTTTGTGACGTAAACGTGAATAGAGCCCATTGATGAAGTAGATAAGAGGGATTCCATTTCAGAACACAGATTTACTTCCTGTAATTTTCCTCACAAACTGCCACTTGCCTGGTGTAAAATTGATACGCATTTAGCATAGCTACTATTGCACTTACCAAACAATACAATTAGAAAAACATGAAAACCTGTCATGTGCAATTTAACTGGGGATTTCGTACACGCTAACATTGATACTTTGAGGTGACATCACACTGGGAGGGGTTCTACATGTATGTCTATATAGCGGAATTTTCAGCAGTTACCATGGAGACACAACACACACATTAGCAAATACAACAAGTGTTTACATAGTCTGAAAACATGCGCACGCACACACACAACACAAAATGGATTTAAACAACACATTTTCAGGAGGCTGTCGTCAATATGAGCGTTCATGGTCCTGTTTAGGTGTTTGATTTTCAAGAAAAAGATGAGAGTGACTGAAAAACTGTTGCTAAGATCAAAGTCAGCTTTATTGTCAATTCTGCCATATGTGTTCAACATACAGTGAATCGAAATTTTGTTTCTCTCTGGCCAAGTAGTGCAAAAAAGACAGTGTACAAAATACAATATAAAGACAAAACAGAACAAAAACTATCTAAGACAAAAATCTAAATCTAAAACTAAAATCTAAAATCTGAAAGCAGTGCAACATAATAAATAAATGTGCAATGTAAGATACAGCATTGAAATGGTAATGTGCAATAGAACGTGCATTGAAGTTAAGGATTTAATGTGTGCCATGACTAGCTGTTCAAAAGACTTCATTATGATGGGGGTCAGTGCAACAGAGCGATAGTCATTAAAAGTGGCTGGAGTGTATTTCTTTGGCACAGGAACGATGGTAGTGGTTTTAAAGCAGGAGGGAACGACAGCCTGGCTCAGAGAAGCATTTAAGATGTCTGTGAAGACATCCTTGAGCTCCTCTGTGCAGTCCTTCAACACACGACCAGGGAGGTTGTCCGGCCCTGCAGCCTAATGCTGGCTAGTTTGTGAAAATATTTTTTTTTATATGAGAGACTTGTTTAACACCACAAAATCAGCTCACCTGTTGTAGTTCCAGCTAAGTCAGTTCTTTCTGGTCAGATTGTGTTAAAACAAAGCTCAAGATCAAAGTCTAACCTGAGTAACAGAGCAGGATCTACACTTAGCATCACACCCCCAGGGAATGTTGATGACAAAGTATCAAGAAGTGTCAGAAGTGTGTTTTCATTTGCTCAATTCTAACTTTGCTGATTATTACTTAACAACAGAGCAACATGCGTCATCAAAAGCATTACGGCTTTTTTTTCTGTTTTACTTTAATTATGACCTCGCAAACAAATTAAAGTTATTTTCTTGCCAACAGTAACACTAGCCACACTTTATCCTCTGAAAATTGAACGCACCAGCTGAGAATAAACAACATTCTGTAACGCAACGACTGCCACAACAGAAACCAAAATAATATAGATGATTAACACGCTAATGAGGTTCAGAAGTCTCATTAACATTTTGACGATCAATGCCTGATGCTGATTCCCTGACAACAGAACAGAATTTCAAGGGTCTTTATCACACTATTTTTCTGATCTATGTTAGAATGTTGGTTCCTTGTCAAAGACATAATGAATTAAGGCTGAGTTCTTCTCTAAAATAGAAAACATTCTGTTCCACCTTGTGATGTGGTAATCGATAAAGTGCTCCAGTGTGTTTAAAACTACATACACCTTTGCTAGAGTCATTTGCATGATTTCAGCCCTGGAATTGCTCATCTCTACTGAACTAAAGGTAAAAGGTAGCTGTTAACTTGAAAATTAAGACTAAATGACATCACAAGGTGGAACAGAGCATTTTGAGCTTTGGAGATGTAGACAGACTAATAATAAAGGGTTACTCAAAGATGTGAATAAAACAAAACATGACTCCAGATATGTTTTTGATGAGGAATCAACACTGTAACATGGCTTAAAGGAGAATTAACGGGGTTTTTTTTTACTAATTGAGCCTTTTTTCGGTAATAAAACAAGTTGTTTTACTCATCTATAGCACTTTGGTGTCATTTGGAGCAGTTTCGTAGATGTTGTGGTGTAGCGGTATCCATGAACGTGAGTGCTCGGAGCATATGTTTGCGCAAACTTTAGAGCTTTTCAAATCACAGAAGATCGCTGTGTCAGCGTAGACTTTAAGTGGAGTCAAAAGCGGCCTGAAACCCGATATCCCACTCGAGACAGCAAAGGCATTCTTCCTCTGTGGCCATCGACATACAATGTCCACATAAACACCACAAGATACTGTCTTTTCGTAGACGGGCCGTCGCTCGCTGTTCTCTTGTGCGCTGCTCCTCAAACAGTCTCCACTTCCTTCTAATATCTCTTACTCCGTATACTCAGGCTCAAAACGATAGGGACGGCCATCATACTCAAATAAGTCCTCTTCAATCTCAAAGTCTGAATCTTCAGCCATGTCTCGCAACAGAAAAGTTCAGAGCGGTGTTAGCTTCTTTCGGACTAGCGGTGTTTATCTGCTAAACAGCTGTGACTTCACGCATGCGCGCTGTCCTCTATGATGACGTCATCAAATGAAACTATAGCTGGATATCGGGTTTCAGGCCGCTTTGGACTCCACTTAAAGTCTACACTGACACAGCGATCTTCTGTGATTTGAAAAGTGCTAAAGTTTGTGTTATTTGGAGACCGCAAACATTTGATTCGAGAACTCACATTAAGGGTATCGCTACACCACAACATCTACGAAACTGCTCCAAATGACACCAAAGTGCTATGGGTGAGTAAAACAACTTGTTTTATTACAGAAATAAGGCTCAGATTGTAAAAAACGTTAATTCTCCTTTAAAGCTCACAAGAGTCAATCTTACATAATAACAAAAAATATTGTTGAGTTGGATCAATGGAGTTCTTTTGGTTGAAGATAAATTTTGTACTGCATTTATGCTGGCTAACCATAGACTATATAAAGAAGTTGACTATGGGAGTGTGGCGTCACCCGTAGCGTTCAGCTCCAGTCCAATGAAGCTCACTGGGGCTATTAGTTGCACGAGCAAACTTAGAGCCAAGTTCCATATTTTGAATTTGACCACAAGTATCATAGCAACCAGAGAGCCAGTCAGGAGTGAGGCTGTTGGTTTGGCAGAAGGATGGGCGCTTCAAATCAAACCTGATTGACACCGTTGCTCCTAGCAGAAGCAGCTGATTTTTGTTAATAATGTCCATATCATGATTTATGGATAAAATAGTGAAATAAAAACACCAGGATCATGTAGAGTTGGTTAATAAAAACAGTTTTGAGACCAAAATGATTAACCTGACAGCTGCAGTTACAGAGAGACAACATTTTTTTCAGTATAAAGTGAATTGGAGCCAGCGTTGTTGGAGCATGCTCACTTCCTATTTGGAATGCGCCAGCTAGCGGGTTTGCTATGTCTGTTTATATATATACAGTCTATGTGGCTAAGTTTTTATAACTTCAGACTATATGTGATTAATTATGTAAAAATAATATCACTGTCTTCTTGAGCCAAGAATTTTGATATGATCATGATTCAGCTTTGGCAGCTTACAACATTAAATCATGGTACTTTCTTTTATATTCCCATGTGGTCTTATATCAGTGGTCCTGTAGGTTCCATAGTGGTCCATGGGCATAAACTAGTGTATGTGCTCTTATTCTTATTCTGATACAGCTCAAGATTATTCTAAAGCTATTCAGGAAAGGTTCTGTTCAGATTTCTGTCCTGTGAATGTGACTTTTTTCTCTCAAATATTACTCAAATGAGTATCTAGTTTCAATAATAGTTTTAGTATCTGATTTTCGATACTTTTGACAACCCTACTGTGTACCTTGACTTTTGTGATTGGTCACTCACTCAGCATGACAGAGGCAGACCGAAGAGAAAGCGAAGAGAAAGCGAAGAGAAAGCAATATGTTACGTGTAGGGCTGTCAGTTTAACGCGTTAATTAGTTTATTACACTGCTAATTAACGCGTTATAAAAATTAACACAATATGAGCGCAATTCAATGCGCGCGCATTTTAAATTTGGCGTGCGGGGCCTTTGAACGGCGAGTTTATTTATAAAAATGTGATGGAGCAGGTCCGTCTTGTTCTCGGCGAGAGCACGTGAAGACGTGCGTGCCAGTTTCCTTATCTGCTGCGCTCCGTGCGCTGAACCCTTTTCAATTCCCCATAACCTCTCCAGCGTGTTCTGCCGTGACTAAGGCTGCACACTTAAAGGGATATGCCACCCCCAGGTCAATTATTTTTCAGTGCGTAACAGGGATTCCCCTGGCAGCATGCTGTGTGCTTCGGCTTTCTTTTTCCGCACTGAAAAATAGTTCCCACCCAAAATGACCAAGTCAAGCTCTCCGTGTTGATTTGCACATTTATTTGCACTCGATATGAATGCGCACTACACAGAAAGTAATTGGGAAACGCATCGAGCAAATTAATTCCTTTTGGCCGAAATCTTTCTCTGGCGCCGTTAGACTCCAGTCTAGGTGACTGGAGTCTGGCTGGCTGGGTGACCAGGAAAACGCTTTCCACCACTTATTTTAGTCTCTGGACTGTGGGGAGATGCCCAAGTTTGACCTCGGGGTGGCATATCCCTTTAAGAAGCGTTAGTTTTGCCCATCTGAATCACGCTAAACTCGATCAATACTCAACCCCGCGCTGCTGCCTCCTCCCGTGGTGCGATGGTCCGGACGCATCCGTGCCGGTAATCCAGTTTGGCGGGTTCCGGGGGTCATGTGAGCCATGAGTAATTTCCACAGACAATTATTTGTATTCTCTGTATATTTGAAGCTTTGTATATTATTTATTGACATTGCATGAAAGCTACTGTACGTGCTCACGTACACCAGAAATATTCGCCATGTAATAGGCTAGTGGAATGGTGTAAATGAGCTTTCGAATGAACGTTATGTAATGGGGAGGTGAATGGGGGTGTATAGCAGTCTTGTCTTGGTTACAGTGGAGGTAACGTGCACGGAGAGAAAGAGTGAGTGAAAGACTTAAAGGGGAAGTCTGCAGTCTTTTCATTGTACCACTATAAATCACACGTTTGACACCTTTTTGCACTGTGGGAGAGCACAACAAACCACCTAAAAAATTATTTTAAAAAAATTGATTAATTAGATTAATTAATTACAAATCCTGTAATTAATTAGATTATTTTTTTTAATCGCCTGACTGCACTAGTTACGTGACAACCAAAATAGCATGTTGCCATGGGGATCAGATCAGAATGTAATATTTAATGCTGAACCCTAATTTACTAGCCAAACAGAAAAGAAAAAAAAATCCACGAAACTACTCTACTTTGGGTGAAAATCTAATTCCAGGGCCATCGCTCATTTTCAAATGCACACAATTCTCCACTCCTATAAATATTGACTCAACCTTGGAGAGCAGCAAGTCCTTCACACTTTCTTAGTACAAATTCTTTTCTAAAACTTATTTTAATGAAAATAAAATGCAACCTTCTTGAAACATGCAAAATACCTGTTTTTTGTTTTGATTTATCTTATACCTTTGGTCCGTGTATTAAATTTGGGGGGGTGAGTTAGTTAAAGAATGCATGGTTCATTATTATTACATTTTTATTTTATGTATTTTATTTGATATTTAGTTTAAATTATCATGTCAACTTAAATTATCAGTTCTTATCATGTTAACTGAATCATAGGAATTCCGACCTTTAATTATGATAGATACTTGTAACTTGGCCCGATGGCATGATACATTTTTAATCACTTTTTTAATCATTGTGAATTTTTTATTTAAAAGTATTAACACGGGCGTAGTGATACGAGTGGAGAGAGACAGTACACGAATGCGAAATACGCTGCTGGATGTTTCACAGATCTAATCACAATCACAATGCTTGCTCGAAAAATCACAATCAAATATTTTTGCCAAATGGTGCATCTGTACTAATATACCACAATATATCTACAATGTATTTACAGTGACGTGAATCATGAAGCATAATTAACTAGAAGTAGGACAGAGGCTTTGCTGTAATGTAAATGCTTGTATCCTGCAGTTCATCATTACAACATAACAGTTATAGACCACTGCTGTTATACTCTCTCTAGTCTACAGTCACAGTAACTTAAAAATAGCAGGAATGAGAGCACTTTGGCGGGCTTATACAACCAACGATGAGAGCTGCTTTAAAGGAACTTTGCCAAGCACAAAAAGCCTTCCCAAATCTTAATAGTCACACTTTTGTTTTCATTGTGGAGCCTCTTCAGTCAATGCTGTATTGTTTCTTTTATTTCACATAAGTAGCTGTTAATGGCACTTTTGGTTGGTTAAGGATACAAGAAGATAAAAAAAAACAAAAAAATCAGGAAAATTGCTATAGACCTATGGCAAAAGTACATCTTAAAAGTCCTATATTACACAAAATGGACTCTTGTGAGTTTAAGGCACGTTAGAATGTTGTTACCTCTTAAAAAAAAAAAATCTGGAGTTGTATTTTGTTTGATTCATTTTGAGTAATCCAGCATTATTAGTCTGTATACATCTCCAAAGCTCAAAATGTTCTGTTTTATCTTGTGACATTATGAAGCGGGAGCTTTCAAGTTAACAGCTACCTTTTACCTTTTATTCAGTAGAAATTGGAAAGTCCTAACCTGGGAAATCCCAGGCTGCTTTTGTTCCGATCTGAAAGACAGCCTGGCAACTATGGCAAGCGAGCTCTCCCGATTCTGGGAGCCAATCAGGGAGCGGGGAGGGGTGGCAAGACGGTGACGCGTACTACGTGACAAACAGAAGCTTGTAGTTTGAACTGACAACTGACATGATTGGCTATGGGCTACGTATACGCCAAATGATAGACATTCGTAACGCCCAATAAACGGCCGTTGGCGATCGTAAACCACACCTCCGCTAGGAGATATTTCGAAGGTGGCTTCCAGACCATATATCATTTGTGATATGGTCAGGTCTAAACCAGGCAAGGAAAGTCCAGGGCTGAGTGGAACACAGTGGAACACTTCCTCTCTATTGTTTAAAGTAAAATAATTTTTTAATATATATTATCATCTTGGTATCAGTATCAGTATTGACTATCGATTCAAAGGCTACGTTCACACTGCAGGGCTTAATGCTCAATTCCGATTTTTTTGTGAAATCCGATTTTTTTGCGAGGCCGTTCACATTTCCAGTTAAATGCGAATTGTATGTGATCTCCAGTGTGAACGCTAAACTCCCCAAAAGTGTCCCGCATGCGCATTGGAGGACACGATGACGTCACACGCAGCGAACGCGCTCAATGTTTACGGAAGTCGCCTAAAGTTGCTTTCGTACCGGAGCCAAAACATGTACAGCTTATTTGTTTTAAGGGGGAAACGGAGAAGGACGAGGTTTTTGGCCACAGCGTTTTGCGGGGCAGTGGCAGCAACGTCTGCAGAAAGGAACATGTGGGTGCGGAGTCACAGGCTGGAGGGATGGGATTGCTACGTGCTTCGCCGCTTCACTGATAGGAGTTTATATACTATTTTCGCATGATGAGAAGAACGTTTGTGCACATTTGTGAACGCCTACTTGTACCACTCTCATTGGAGGAAACACACTCAGGTCGGATGAATGCGACCTGGCCGTTCAGACTGCAGTCGCATGTCAAAAGATCGGATATGTATCGGATTTAGGACCACATATCCAAGTGGCCTGGATCGCATTTGAAAAAATCGGATCTGTGTCGTTCAGACTGTCATTAGAAGATCAGATACAGGTCGCACAGAGGCGAAAAAATCGGATTTGGGTCGTTTCAGGCTGCAATGTGAACGTAGCCTTAGTATCAAAATAGAGAGCTTTTAGTATTGTGACAACACTACACCTGAAAGCACAACCAGTTATTCCAAAGCAGTGAAGACCTCCACCTAAATTACACCCTTTCACTTTTGTATCTTGGGTCATTGCACCAACTCATTCTCTCTCAGTCTCTCTGCGAAGTTTGCTAGCTGCGTTGAACCTATGATCGGTCATTGGGTCCTCATTCGGTTCATCTCTCGAACTTTTAAGAACTGTGAAGGCACTGTAGGCTACTTTTGTCTACAAAGAGCATGTTAAATGAGAGTGCTTTGTAAGACTTTTCACAGTCCAAGTCCAGGTTGGAACATCCTTTGAAGAGAACAGGTCCTGCTTTTGATATTTTAGTAATGATGTATGACCTAAGAGTGGAGTGACTGTGGCATTGTAGTTAACTCCTCCTTTCAGGCAGATATAGGCAGTGTCCACCAGTGTTTGACCAGAACTGAAGAAGCAGCTTGGATGAGCTGCAAAACGTATTCAACCAAATAAACTTTTGTCCAGTTGACAAATTGAATTTCTCCTTTTGCCATCATAATTGTAATGCAGCATCCATCACAAAATAACACATTACCCTAGCCTGTAAGTTTATTTTGGAATCAGTCTTCTTTCTGATACTGGTCCCTCTGATTACACACATCGTAATTGTGCACTGTGTAACTTTTTTGGTGGAGTATCCATCAAATGCTTCTCTCCATGGATATGTCATTGCTCTGCCTGCAATGTTCCACAGTATGACATTAAAGGGATATGCCACCCCCAGGTCAAATTTGGGCATCTCCCCACGAATCACGCACCACGTTGTGCAACAGGGGAACTCCCTTCCCGGTGTGTAACTGGGATTCCCCTGGCAGCGTACTGCGTGATTCGACTGTATTCTTCCGCACTGAAAAATAGTTCCCACCCAAAATGACCAAGGCAAGCTCTCCGTGTTGATTTGCACATTTATTTGCACTCGATATGAATGCGCACTACACAGAAAGTAATTGGGAAACGCATCGAGCAAATTAATTCCTTTTGGCCGAAATCTTTCTCTGGCGACGTTAGACTCCAGTCTAAGGCGGAGGAGCTGCAGACACCGCGACGGTCAGTGGCGACAGACTCGGACAATGGCTGGGTGAGCAGGAAAACGCTTTCCACCACTTATTTTAGTCTCTGGACTGTGGGGAGATGCCCAAATTTGACCTGGGGGTGGCATATCCCTTTAAACAGCTCTACCTTACATTTATTCAATTACAGATGTCTCAAAAATACCTATAAAAACAGAAATTCTGACTGTGAGCGGTGTCGTCTCTCCCCAGATCTGACCTGTAACTTGGTCTGGTTTGATCTCCATGAAGATGCCATACTGTGAAACATTCCAGACAAAGCAGCAACATGAACAGCAACAAAGAAAAGTGTTTGATGGACCCTTCACTAGAAAAGATACACAGTGCACCTTTAAATGAGCTTGATCGAATGTCGGGGTGCTTGTATGAACTTTTCTTGGGTACTGCTATTGTCACCAGAATACCACTCACCATTAAGGACTGAGGAGGCCAGAGCGTCTCCTATGATTGTGTGTGTTTGTGTGTTTTGAGTGTTTGTGTGTTTGGCCCCCAGAGACTGTATCCTTCTCTGATCTAGCAGAGGTAGCAGAGAGATTGCAGGGGCCTTTAATTGGCTCAAGACAGATAGAGCAGCAGCAGCCAAAGGAGTGAAAGGTGAAGAGGAGAGGAGCACAAAGCACCAGGGCCTGCTCAAATCAGCTGGATGCACACTAAATGACTCTGCTCTCTCTCTCTCTTTCTCTTTCTTTCTTCTCATTGTGCCATCCATCTCCTCTAATCCGTCTCGGGGCTGGTGTGGACGGCGGGCTCCAGGCGTGGCTCACAGAAATCCACGAGTACGCCCAGCAAGATGTGGTGGTCATGCTGCTGGGGAACAAGGTGAGAGGACATGTGAAGATGCCGTCAGGCCACAGTGACATTTGGGCAAAAGTGTAATTAAAAGAATGTTTCGAAGAGCTCTATTCACTGGTCAAATATCACAAAACCGAAGCTCTCCTTATTATTTAATGGTGGATGTTAGGTTAGGTTAGTTGAGTTGCCATTTGTAGTTGAAAACCACATTGGAAAAAAGTGCAAAAAGCTCAACATGCATCATGAGACATAAAAAACAATAACCAATAACTGTTGTCTTACTGGTTTAAAACAGTACACAACTGAACCTGACAGATACAATATCTGTCTCAGTATACAGACAAACATGCCTCATGTGAACACCTAGAACAGCCAGAATTCCCTCCCTGAGCTGCAGAGGCTGTGGGCTGAGGTGTTGGGGTTTAGGTAGTGACCATTCAGATCAGAGAGAGACATTTGAGGTTTAAACCAACTGGATTTCAGCATTGAAACTGGCAACCCAAGTGAGAGACTCATGTGAGGCTTTTTCTGTTTTGTCATTGGATAAGTGACCGGGGAACCAAAAGACCAGTATGTCCAATGTTTTTATAATTAATTAACATTATATGTTAATTAGTACTGGGTGATTTTGCCTGAAATTAAAATAATAAATATTTTTCTCAAAAAAATAAAAAAAATAAAAAATAAAAAAATTCTGCAAACTACAGAAAATAGTCAAAACTGAAAAAGATTGTATTTGGTGATCATTATTTAACTCACTGGCCATTGGGGGGGAATGTTTATTGAATCTGATAAAACCAACTATTATATTAAACACAGCCCCAGGATTTCATTTGATTTCACTGATTTCAGAGCATCAGCGCTGCACTGCCCTGTGTCCCTGTGGTGTGTCCCTGTGGCCATGTGTCCCTGTGGCCATGTGTCTCTGTGTCCCTGTGTCCCTGTGTCTCTGTGTCCCTGTGGCCATGTGTCCCTGTGGCCATGTGTCTCTGTGTCCCTGTGGTCCCTGTGTTAAACTGTGACCAAAGTCAACAGCCTTTCCTGCATTTTCAGTGCAATTTCCAAAACAAATTCAATGAATCAAATGAATGCTTTTTTTGCCCAGCCTTAATGTTAATAATAAAATAATTGATTTTCTGATGTTTACATATCTGGGGACAAATTGTAAAATAACTGAAAATAAATTACATTGGCTGAGGTTATGTGCACACTCAAAATCTGATTAGGATCAGATTTTTGGAGCTAAAAGACAGCTAAATCATCTGTCTTCAATGTGATCATGGCCTCCCTGATTCCACACATCATAACTGTGCAGTTTGCATGTCTTTTAAATTAGCTTAAAGTTCCACTATGTAACTTTTCTTGTGGAGCGTCCATCAAATGCTTCTCTCCATGGAGATGTCATTGCTCTGCCTGGAATGTTCCACAGTATGACAGTAAACAGCCCTACCTTATATTTATTCAATTATAGGTGGTTTTATAGTTCAGAAATACCTAGAAAAAAAAAACTATGTGCGGGGTCACCTCTCCACAGATCTGACCTGTAACTTGGTCCAGTTTGGTCTCCATGAAGATAAAAGGTTTAATGCGATACTATGAAACATTCTGGTTAATTTTATGATGTTTACATACCTGGCAACACAAATAAATTCAAAATGAGGGCCTTGACGTATATGAAAATAAACTGTAAACATTACATTCAACCACATGTGAAAACACACATGACACAGTTGCATAGATCTTCAACATTTGTTATTGATATATAGTGCTTCATAAGTAACAAAAACATCTAACAACAACCTTGTAAGTGAAAAGATCATGGGCGGGACAGATCACTGAGACAATTATAGAATATGGAGCAGCTCGGGGCTCCAGAATAGCTTTTTTTTATCCCCAAGAGGAAGTTCGTTTCATCACAGATATGAACAGTCAACTAGAAGGGGAAAAGTTTTTGTGTTGTTGCACTAAAAGTTAAGTAAACAAGTTAACAACTACGTATGGTTCAGTGGAGATTGGCAATTCCAGGGCTGAAATCATCCAAGTGGTTCTAGTGAAGATGTGTGGAGTTTAAAAACATAGTACAGCTACCATATGACATCACAAGGTGGAACAGCACGTCTTCATTTGAGAGAAGAATACAGACAAGATATTCATGATTTACGTGCTAAACAAGTGTGAATGAAAAAAACACAATTCCAGGTCTGTTTGTGATGAGGAAACAACATTAGAACATTAGATCAGAAAATAGCTTCATATGGGACTCTGAAGATCGGGGCCTGGCTTTGAGATTCTGGTTAAGATTAAAGGTCCCATGGCATGAAATTTTCACTTTCTGAGGTTTCTGAATGTTAATGTGAGCTCCCTTACCCTGTTTGTTACCCTGAAAAAAAGACAGCCCAGATGGGCGATTCTGAACAAGGGAACTTTCTGACGTCACACTCGTGGAAAGGTTTCCACCCCCCATCTGGATGTCTACCCACTGTCTCTGGAAATCACGCCCAGAGAGTTTGGACCGCAAACGAGCTACGCAATGCGAGATGCGTTTTTTTATTTGCCTGGAAGCACGTGAGAGTGTTTCCAGGCTTGGATGTCCTTTATCCGAGCCTCCGAACCTCTGAAACAGCAGTGGTTTAATTTTATCTTCTGTGGAAATGTGTTTTTTTATGGAAATCGTCTCATATCTTCCTCCGCTCTTAAAACACGGAAGTGGGTGACAGCGTACCGCTAATCCAGGTAAAAGCGGAGCATTTGGCCACAACCCACCCGCTGCATTGGCCTGTCTCTGTCCTCCTCATTTGCATTCAAGCAATAACGCCCAGAATAAAGCGTTTCAGAGACATATTTAGCCTCATGAAGACAGTCAGAGTCATATCTCATGCACTGAGGCTTGATTTTGAAGAAGGATTCATTTACAGTATTAGGGAACCATTAAGGTGCCATATAAAAGCATCAAGAAGTACCATGTCATGGGATCTTTAAGACCAGGATGAGGTTAGAATTTATGGATTTACTTAAAAAAAAACATCTTTTAAATGTGTGAAAACAGCTGTGATAATCCCTTTTTCAAAACTCCATAGGGAACTGTACTGACAATGGCATTGTTCTAGAAAAACAGTCAAAACTAGTGGACGTATGTCAAAATACGTGCACACTCCACACCTGTGCATTCCTCCAAAGGTCAGAGATCTGTACACAATAACACAATATGCTTGTGTGTTGCAGGCTGACTCGTCGCACAACAGAGCCGTGAAGAGGGAGGACGGCGAGAGGCTGGCCAAGGTGATGCTGACGTCGCTGTCTTTTACATGCAAAGTGACGGAAAACGCTGCCAATTTACGATGCTCCCACACGCGCCGCCGAGCTCTCGCTGTTGATTGTCTTGATTAGCGTAGCGTAATTATGCATGCGCGGGGCGGCTGTGTCATTGTTTTCGAAGTAAGTGACAGCGGAGGAGGAGGAGGGAGCAGGTAGGGGAGGAAGGGTGGGTGGGTGGAGGGAGGTTGTTAACTCAATTTTCCGAGCCGTTTCGCTCGGATATGCTCCGAGAGGCGTGTTCGGAGTCAATCTGAACACGAGCGTTTGGGAAGAACAACAGCTGTCAAGTCGTAAACACAGAAGGAGAAGTGACAGACTAAAACAGACTGGATTTGAATTACAGTCCAGTCACAGAGGTCGACTTGGTGGTTTTCAAATTCTAGAACGTGATGATGGCATACTCCCAAATGAGAGGCAAGAGCCAGATTTCCCTATTGATTACTTTGTACCTTGCCATGAAATATCCAAAAGGTAAAATCACAGATGTTGAAGCTGGTATTTTCAATTAATGACTAAACCCTAGAACTCACTGCATTACAACATAATTTTACATTTTAACATTTTTTATGATAGTTGCCCCCATCTGTTTAAATTAATGTTCGCCGATAGAATGCTGTGATGTCGTCTGAAACTCTTTTCACACACAAAAAATAAACATTAACAGTTCCAACTTAATGACTCTGTAGCAGCTACATTCATAAGCGACATATTTAAGGGACATACACAATGTTAAAGAGCCACTAAACACCAAAACCACTATTTTTTACTGATTAACTGTGTAAATGGGCCTAAAATAGAAATACCTATCCCTGGCCTTATTTTGGCATTTTAGTGCATATTTGTTAAAATTCAGACTTTTGAGTCAAAAGCCGTGTCTGTACCGGCCTCTTTAGGATCAACTACGGCCACGACATTTGAATTTCCAGGTTGGACAAACGGTTGCTAATGAGTCAGATGCTGTTCTGAGTTTATTACATAACAAATACTTAGACATAGACAAACTTTATTGATCCAGAAGGGAAATTATTTGTATACAGTAGCTCACTCATCATAATATAATATATAACAGAGGGCAACAAAAATAGATAGAGTAGCAAGAAAGATAGCAGGCGGCAGGTGTCAAGTGAGACATAATTATAAAAATTATATATATACAAATCAAAATAAAATAGAAAAATAAGCAATAATAGAAAAATAAGTAATAAGCCAGTACAGCCGCTCACAGTCCTCTCACGGTCTGTCGGCGGTATGTGAGGAGCCCATCTTAACCCCGCCCATACCTCGCTGCACTCCATAGCCAAACTCATGTCGGGCTGAGTGACAGCTCATAGGTCAAGCCCCGCCCCACATCATCACCCCACCCACGCTCCCCAACCCGCCGAGTACTGCCCACTTTGTTGGATTTTTCAAATTTTGACCATGAGTTAACTCTAGCACAGGCATTAAGTGTTTCTTTAACGACTTATTCACACAAAAGGACAGTTACTCTACCAGCTCATGTTTTCCTTAGCATAACATATTTGACATTTGACATCACCAGTAACAGTGGAACTTGTCCGGATGTGTTTGTCGTTCAAATGATCCGTCAGGCTGGAGCAGCTTCGGCGATCGGAAAATTATTTTTTACAAAAGCTCCAAATTACGGCGTTCTTGTTGATAGTCCCTTCTTCGTTTTTTTTTATAAATAAACTTGCCGTTCAAAGGCCCAAGCAGCGATTTGCTCACCGCATGCCAAATTTTAAATGCGTGCGCATTGAATTGCCGCTCATAATTAATTGCCTTAATTTTTGTTATGTGTTAATTTGCAGTGTAATTAATTACACTGCGGTGGCACGGTGGCTGAGTGGCTAGTGCTCATGCTGCACAGCAAGAAGCTTCCTGGTTCGATCCCCGGGTCGCCCAGGTTTTTATGTGTGGAGTTTGCATGTCTGGGTGGGTTTCCTCCGGGCACTTCAGTTTCCCCCATCAACCCAAAACATGCACCATAGGTAAATCCTCCAGCTTAGGTCCTGACCAAATCGAAGAAGATCATGGAGATGGTCCCCGGGTGCAGTAATGTGCTGCCCACTGCTCCTAATGACAGGATGGGTTAAATACAGAGAAGAATTTCTCCTGTGTCAATAAAGTCGCTTCTTCTTCTTCTTAATCTAGTTAACGCGTTAAACAGCCCTAATATAAATACAACTCCAGGTATGATTTCGACAAGGGGACAGCAGTGTTACGTGATTAAAACCTCAAAAAAGTCACATTTGCAAAATATTGTGATTGCCTCGCTGATATTTGAATAGAAACCATAATTACACCAGGTCTGAAGGGAAACATTCTATTAGAGAAAGTTGTATAAAGTCATTAGCTATGCAATAATAGGCTTATTAGGGCTTTAATTCATTTGCAATCATGGTTTTCTATAGACAGCTCTTTCTCCAGTTAATTATGCTACACCATGAAGAAATAAGCAGACACACGCTTCACATTTACCGACAGTTGCTTAACCATTTAAAATAACTTCTACTTAAAAATCTTTTAGAATCCCTAGAAAACACACCTTTAGAAATGCGAATGACTATCAGTGCCTAGACGTACCACTTACCCCACTCATTTTTAACATTTAACCATTTAACCAAAACATTTTTAGGCTCACAGATGCAATACTAGAATTAATATCCCATATCACGCTAATCTGACTCTTGTGAGCTTTACCTTTTTACCCTGTTTGAGCAAACCTGCATTGTTAGTTTGTCTACATCTCCAAAGGTCAAAATAGCAATTTACACAACGAAATAACTGTTATTAAGCACTTTTAAATCTTCGCTCTTTGGTTTATGACAGAACCAAGAGAAAAAGTAGTATAAAAGTAACATATTGATTTAGAAAATATAGCAAAATATCGCAATAAATCGTACTATAAAATGCTTATCATGAAAATATCGTATTGAGAAATTTGGATATTACATCGTGTAGTAATATTGGACCTTTAAGTCAATGAGATCTCCCATCGTGCTTGGGATAGAATGTCCAAACCTTTACGTTGGTGGCCAGATGTGCCAAACATAGAGAGATGTGTTGGTAAATAAAGATTTCAAAAGTTAAAAAGAAGTTCATCCCGATAAGCTGCTGGGTCACTACTGGTTTTTATCACACTGTCAGAATCCCGTTCTTTAAATGTACACTTTATTATAGTATTCAACATCTTAAAATCTTCATTGGCTACATTAGGCATTAGGCTAACTGAAATTTCTCAGAGATATGGACACAACCCATGCTCTGTATAAAAATGTATTTGGTAGTACTATCTGTAGTGTAAACTTTAACATACCCTTATTGTTCTGTAATCCACTTTGAAATACTTTACTTTACTTTATGGTATTCATGTCCAACGTAAATCTACCTACAGTGTGCTGTTTTTGGGGGTGTTATACCAAAAGTACCAATAGTTGTGCAGTAGTGCTGTAGGCCTTTAGTTAATTAAAGGTTAAATAATTGGTCAAAATTTTTTATTAGTCAGTGTATCTTTTTTATTTTATTTACACTATAATTTGGATCAGATGCATAGAGATAAGCAATAGTTTTTTGTTACGCTGCGTTTTTAGTCGATTAAACGATTGACGGGACATGTCTAAAGTCGACCGAATAATTTCTTTTTATTTATTTGTTTACCTTTTATTCACAGACAAACATCCATTTGAATTGCCCTGCTTTAACAGATGTTTATTGTGTCTGTGTGGTGTGTGTGTGTGTGTGTGTGTGCAGGAATTTGGAGTGCCCTTCATGGAGACGAGTTCTAAATCTGGACTCAACGTGGAGCTGGCCTTCACTGCTGTGGCCAGGTGAGTCACAAACTACAGCAGGAGCACGGGCAGGAGCACGGGCAGGAGCACGGGCAGGAGCACGAGCAGGCTGCTGCTCTGAAATGCTACTCACAGGCAGGAGCACGGGCACGAGTACAGGCAGGAGCACAGGCAGGAGCACGGGCAGGAGCACGGGCAGGAGTACGGGCAGGAGTATGGGCAGGAGCATGGGCAGGAGCACAAGCAGGCTGCTGCTCTGAAATGCTATCTCTCTGTTTGTTGGTAAAGCAGCACAGGCAGGAGCACAGTGGAGAGCTGTACAGGACCAAAAACAGGAGTGAGAACTTGTAGGGAGTTTTGGAGGGGTTGGGTTGACGCTGTGTAGGGAACAAGTACGGTTTAAATATGTCAGTTTGGACAGAAACAAAAAAGACTTTTAGAGAGTGGAAGTTAAGACACTTTGCACAATGTTACACAACCACACTTGAGTTGGTGAGGTCTTAAGTTCAGACTTGTTCTATGTATGAAGCAAAACATGGATGTTTTTTCTCAGTTTGAAAGGTTCAAGATGATGATGTAAATCTGTGAAGACACAGACAATTCCTCTGGCTGAGGAAGATAACCAGTATTGAGCCATTACAAAAGAATCATAGAATACAAGCAATCTGTATTTGTGTAAACATCAATTTGCACTGCAGTCTGTAATCAAGCAACTGTCTGCAGTGTCCTACAATAGTGACCAGTGTGTGAGGCCTGCATGTTCTTTTGGACAAAGGTGAAAATGATTGAGGTTAGACATGTTTCACACCGAGAAACCTATCACAGCCACATAATCAGAACATAAAAGTGAGTCTTTTTAAACAAAAATAACTATATGTATCCCCATTCACAATAGCCCTAATGAAGAGAAATTTCTCTTCTGAGTCCATGGTCAATAAAATGTTTCATTATTCAATACTGACTGAATACAACAGCCTATTCAACAGCCCAAGGGTCAAGGCTGGTCACTTTCTCAAATTCTAAAAGAGTATTTTTCCCCTTGTTTCTGTTTCAGAATATTTTCCCCCATGTTTTTGGTTCAGAATATTTTTCCCCTTGTTTCTGGTTCCGAATGTTTTTCTCCTTGTTTCTGGTTCAGTGCAGAATTGGCTATTTGGCATAACAATGTTGGTAAAGCCTTTTGTATTTTATTTTTCACAAAAAATGTAATATAGCAGTATATCCCAGTGCCACGGCCCTCCCAAACATATCACCCTCAACAAAATGAAGATCTGAATGCTGAATAATTGTTTATATTGTTGCTGATGATAATAGCTGTGGGCAGTGACAGAATCCCAACAGAAAACAGAAACATATTTAATAGAATAATCACAATATCCCTAATGTAGCAAGAACATTTTAAATGCACAGCAGTTAAAGGAAACAGTAGTAGTATAGTATATTCATTATTTTCAGATAAATACTGCATTTCTATACATATCAAATTTCAGCACTTCTACTCCTTGTCTATACTTCTAAATTATGCCACGATCATGCAGATAAAGCAAACCAAACTGACTACAGAACACAGCGTTCCAGAAATGAAAAGTCTCCCGTTTCTCTTCCTGACAGAGGATAGAAAATGATGCTCTGAAAAAGTAGTGCCGAGTGGACGCATTAGGGCACATTTACTAGATGAAAGGAGATGCAAATGCAGTTTACACCATTAAAGTGGCTGTATTTTTATTTATTTTTTCTCTTAGGGGACACACGTATCCATTTGCATATGCTATTCCAGCTGGTAACTTGACGATAAAAGAAAACAAAATTAAACCGCATTAGTTTTCCATATTACAGCAGGAGGTTCCAAGTTTATCCTGAGGGCCATTATGTTGTTATTCTTGCTATTTAAAGGAAAAGTAACGTTTTTTACAATTTGAGCCTTATTTCGGTAATAAAACAAGTTGTTTTACTCACCCATATCACTTTGGTGTCATATGGTGCATTTCCGGAGATGTTTTAGATTAGCGTTAGGCTAACACCGTTAGCCTAGCGCGACTTATAGCCATAGCTTGGGGCATTCCCCGAGCATGTAATATGCCCCGTGCGGGCTCCAAATAACACAAACTTTAGCATTTTTCAAATCATAGAAGCTCGATGTCTTTAGTCTACGATTTCATTTGAATCAAAAGTGGCCTGTAATCTGAGATTTATCCATAGTTTACAGCTTTGCGTTTCATGTTTGGGTCCCGGGAGCTGAGAGCACACTCCGCGCATGTGCACTGGCGTCCTCATCTACTCGAAACTATGGCTAAATCTCGGATTACAGGCCACTTTTGACCAAACGAAATCGTAAACTAAGACATCGAGCTTCTTTTATTTGAAAAGTGCTAAAGTTTGTGTTATTTGGAGCCCGCACGAGGCATATTACATGCTTGGGGAATGCTCCGAGCTATGGCTATAAGTCGCGCTAGGCTAACGGCGTTAGCCTAACACTAATCTAAAACATCTCCGGAAATGCTCCATATGACACCAAAGTGATATGGGTAAAACAACTTGTTTTATTACCGAAATAAGGTTTAAATTGTAAAAAACGTTACTTTTCCTTTAAAGAGGCTATGTTACGCAAAATGTACTCTTGTGAGCTTTAATCCATGTTAGAATGTTGTTGCATCATCAAAAACACACCTAGAATTGTGTTTTGTTTCATTCACACATGTTATAGTAATCCTTTATTATTCATCTGTTTACATCTCCAACGCTCAAAACGTGCCATTCTACCTTGTGATGTCATGAAGGGGTAGTTTTCAAGTTAACAGCTATCTTTTTTACCTGTAGTTTATTAGAAATGGATTGGAAATTCCAATGTTGAAATAATCTAAATGGCTCCAGTGAAGGTGTGTGGAATAAAGATAGGCCGACATTTTGATTGAGCGATAAAAGCTTTGATTGAACACTTGCATCAGTAGAGTTTATCACTCATCGATTTCTCTGGATTCTAAACAACTGGCATCAGCATCAGCCATGAAAAAAACATATTGGTCGATCTCTAGTATGGAGATTAAAAACATATTGGAGTATTTCCTGTGTTACCACATGACATTTCAAGGTGAAACAGTGATTTTCATTTGATAGAAGAACTCTCTTATGCATTAAACATTTGTGAATGAAAAAAAACCCACAACTCCAGGTATGTTTGTGATGTGGAAACACCATTATACCTTACATCAGAAAATAGAGTACAGTAATCCCTCGTTTATCGCGGGGGTTAGGTTCCAGAAATAACCTGCAGTAAGAGAAATCCGCGAAGTAGGACAACTTTATATTTTACAATTATTCTACATGTTTTAAGGCTGTAAATGCCTCACCACACACATTATACGCTTTTCTCAGACTGGAATGAACCTTTTCTCACATTTATCTCTCGTTTAAACACTCAAACGTTCATAGATTTTCAACAAAATGTATTAATAGTGACGTGTGGGGGGAGACACAGCTCAGGAAGCCCCGCCAGACGTGCGAGGAGCGCGGAGACATGAGTCACTGGATCCGTAGGAAGCACCGCGCCCATCCAACGGCACTGCCACGTCCCGGGACACAACGCGCACCAACCCCTTGGAGAAGTGCACGACACGTGCACCCCTCATTGTGGTCAAATCCATGACAGAGCAGCACGACCGGCGCGATGCCGCGCGTACACCGGGGCTGCGAGCACGAGATAGAACCGTGGTGCTTGGACCGCGTCCTCCCAGCCCGAGCCACAAACTGAACACGCACAAACGAACGCAAGAGCCGCACGGAGTGATTTAATCCTGGTTTAGACCTGGTCTAGTCCCGATTTAGTCCAGGTCTAGACCTGGTCCAGTCCTGGTTTAGTCCAGGGCCAGTCCAAGTTTAGACCTGGTTTAGACCTGGTCTAGACCTGGTTTAGTTCTGGTTTAGACCTGGTTTAGTCCACGTTTAGTCCTGGTCTAGTCTCTTAGCCAATCAGGACGCAGAACACAATGTTACACTATAAAAAAAATGAAAAAAAATGAAAAAAAAAACCCCAAAAATCCACGAAACAGCGAGGCCGAGAACAGTGAACCGCGATAGAGCGAGGGACTACTGTATTTTGGGCCCTTCAAGCCTTGTTAGAACATTGTTTCCTCGACAAAAACATACCTTTTCAAGTCAACAGCTACCGTTTATCTTTAGTTCAGTAGAGATTCAGTAGAGATTCCAGGACTGAAACGATCCCAGCGAAGGTGTGTGGAGTTTAAAGGTGCATTGTGTAACTTTTGTGTGTCTGAAACCATTGATTAACCTGGATTGTTCCTCAATATGGCATTAAACTTTTACATTTATTCAATTAGGTGAGTGGGCTTGCCTCTCCTGAATCTCCTGACGAGCTTGTGTTAGTGGAGATGAATAAGTGTAAAGTCGTATTGTGGAATATTCAAGGGAAAGTCATGAAAACTCCAGGTGACAGACCGTTCACCAGCAAAGTTACATAGTTGCACCTTTAAAAACACAGTGGAGCACTGCCTCTATCACCACATGACATCACAAGCTGGATTGCTTTCCGGGTTTAGATAAGAACTCAGCCTAAATATACAGGATTTGTGTGTTAATTAAAGTTTGAATGAAACAAAACGCAACTCCAGGTATTTGTTTTTTTACGAGGAAACATTGTAACAGAAAATAGCGTGACATAGGCCCTTTAAATGACAGAGTAGTATCTGTGTAGCTCACCTAGCTGTGAAGTGTTGGACAGTGCGTGGGCCCATTTCTCCATTTATAGCTCATTATGGCTACAGGCTGCTGGCACTGTGAGCTGTTACTGAGAATAGAAAGACAGACTGGATTTGAACGCACTGCGAATGTTAGAAATAAGATTTGTTTGGTCCATATTTGTCATTTTACTTCAGTTTTTGGCTTGCTTCTGCTTATTAATATCACTTGGAAATAACATCACATCAATGCATTCCCCCAAGGACAGACTTAACCTAATTATCCTGCGCAGTTTTGTCAATATGGAGGGGCTATAATTTACGGGCACTCCGAGAAATCTTTTGTAAATTCGTAGCATTTTGGTCGCCCTTGGCATTTTCGAAACTTCTAAAAGAGTTTGAAGGAAGTGTGAGCCAGGGTTGATAATTACAAGTTTTTTACTGTCATTAATTTTGCATTTATAAGCTAGTCATTTTAAATCTGCCTACCGTTATCTCAATATTTAATGATCTTAATATTAGCTTCAGTTTTTTTGAGATGTAACTTAGAGCAATCCTCCACCACGCTGTTATGATCCACCCTGCAGTCAGACTCACGGCAAAAAGAATGAAACTAAATTGTATAAATACTATATTTGCAGTACAGTTTAAGTGGACTAAAGGCCGCCACGCACTACAGGAGAATTTGCCCAATTTAGGCCGCAATTTACTTCTCCCTGAGTTCAGGGAGGCATGACTGGACTTTGTGTCCTCGTATGTGATTTTGAAGCCGCTGCGCTCCTCACGTGTGTGGTGTCTGTGACTCTGAGCTGCGCTGTCAGATCCCAGTCTATAAATCGTAACAACAAAACATCAGCAACGGGAACAGACAATGAAATGTGGAATGTTCCACCGTGTGACATTAAACAGCTCTACCTTACATTCATTCAATTACAGGTGGTTTATAGCTCAAAAATAAATAGAAAAACAGGTGCTTTAACCGTGAGCGGCGTCCACAGATCTGACCTGTAACTTGGTCTGGTTTGGTCTCCATGAAGATATAAATTGGTTAAATACCATGGCTGAGAAGTGCAAAACACTTTTACATCAAACATTTACATCTTGAAAATACATTTACGTTTCATAAATGTGCAAACAAATTTATAGAACCTTTCCTTTTTACTTCTGTTGTTGTGGTGAATGAACAATGTTTTGCCCCAATTGCGGAGTCAACCGTTACGCGCTTTTGTTACGCGCTTTTGTTACGTGCTTTTGTTCAACCTGTGGACGGTCTCTGGAGATCACACGGAACCCAGACCAGCGCAAAATATCCTGCAATACTGTATTGACTATTTCAATGAGGGTCACTCTTACAATGTCATATCGGACATGCTGTCAACTTTGCATAGCGTACAAATGAGTTTGAGGACACTTGGGCTGGGCTGTATCGACGAAAACCACATGCAGGTGCCACATGTAATTGGGTGGTAGGTTCTTCTGATGATCCGTCTGCATCCTTGAGGATTAACTTCTCATAATATATGCATCACGTCATCTCTCTTGACTCGAATATTATGTTTTTGCCTAGGGGCGTGCCACATGGTTCTATAACCAAAGAGTTGACCAAGTCCATGGAGTTTGGTTCTGATCGCATACATTATGGTGGTTCTGGGATGTAATATTTTCGTCAATACAACACAGCATTATTCAGTTTACTTTTAAAGGTCCCATGGCATGAAATTTTCACTTTCTGAGGTTTTTGAACATTAATGTGAGCTCCCCTACCCTGTTTAGCCCCCCCCCCCATGGTTAAAAGTTGTGAAATGTCTAAACTGAGCATTTGCGATCCTTTTCTGCGTTACAAAAAATCAGAGCTCAAACGGGCGATTTTGAACAAGGCACCTTATTGACGTCAGATCGAAAAAAAGAAATGCAAATGCAGTTCCACCCCCGTCTGTCTGTACTCAGCGTCTCTGTAAATCACGCCCAGAGAGTTTGGACTGCGAATGCGCTAGGCAATGCGAAATGCGTTTTTTTATTTGCCTGGAGGCACGTCCGAGTGTTTCTAGGCTCGGAAGTCCTTTATCTGAGCCTCTGGACCTTTGAACAGCAGTGGTTTAATTTTATTTTCTGTGGAAATGTGTTTATTTTTCAATGGAACGCTTCAAATCTCTCCCCCGTGCAAAAACAAGGAAATGGATCAGCTGAGGGCTCAGAGCGAGACCGGAGCGTTTGGCCACGCCCCCACCCTCTACTATTGGCCAGCTCTTTTCTCCTCATTTGCATTCAAGCAACAACGCCCATTATGACCTGTTCTGAGGGAGAAAAAAATACTCTTTCTCATCTTATCTCTGTTTCTCATGCACTGAGTCTTGATTTTGAAGAAGGATTCATTTACAGTATTAGGGAACCATTAAGGAGCCATATAAAAGCATCAAGAAGTACCATGTCATGGGATCTTTAAGTGTCAATATTTTCCATGTGATCTCCAGAGACCGTCCACAGGGTGAACAAAAGCGCGTAACGTGGAGAAGGTTGACTCCGCAATCTGGGCAAAATATTGTTCATTCACCACAACAGAAATAAAAAAGAAAGGTTCTGACTATAAACACACGCTCTCATTGAATTATTGTTGACATCCTGCTTGTCCTGCACATCGCTGCGTCACATCCGCTTTTTAGGACCTTCCTGTTCCATCAAGAACTGTCTTGTTGATTTGTTTCCGGGGTTTGTATTTGTGTTTTTGCCACATGCAAATTTGTCTCGGCACTTGTACAAGTGTTTCGTGCTTTGTAAATTTGTTTGTTTTATGAAACTTAAATTTGTTTTCAAGATGTAAATGTGTATTTTAAATGTAAAAGTGTTTTGCACTTGCCGGACACGGTAGTTAAATGCCATACTGTGAAACATCCCAGACAAAGCAATAACATCTCCATGGAGAAAAGCATATGATTGACCCTCCACCCGAAAAAGTTACGCAATACACCTTTAAACATACTCTGCAACAGCTCCAATAAAGTAGAGAAAACTAGGCACAATTATTTGTAAAATCTTGAATAGAATTATGGTAACCACTTTTTAATGAAGTCTTGTCTAATCTGTCGTAAGCACTTTAAGCTTGTGACATGTTTGAGTCTACAAAATAATTTCACTTAATATGAGTCTAACAGCAGACAGTGTGTTGATGACTGACTGTTGATGAATAGAATTTCCTTCTAACTGTTGCCGTGAGCTCATTTTGTGAGTGCTTTGCTCTAAAAACTGTCAGCTCCGAACACGATAATAAAACATAACAAAACATCCGTCCCATTTCCAGCACAAACTATTACGCATTAGTTCTGCCAAATAGTTATGAATATGTAAATCGAGGGCATTCTGAGTCAACTGTTGTGAAACTTGTGTGCATGTGTGTGTGTGTGTGCGTGTGTGCATGTGTGTGCATGTGTGTGTGTGTGTGTGTGTGCAGGGAGCTGAAGCACAGGACCATGAAGGAGCCTGACGAACCCAAGTTCCAGCTGCAGCAGTACGTGGACCGGGAGATGAGGACGGTGGGGTGCTGTCGCTCATAGGCAACTACCCCAGCACCCACCACCCACCACCCAGCACCCACCTGTCTGTATATACCACTACATGTGAGTGTGTGAGAGCGAGAAAGATCACATACGCACAGCACAAGATTAACCCGGTTAGATGAACTGTGGTTAGACTCAGTATGGAAACGGAAGATTATGTTTTAAAAAGCGATAAACAAGGTCTAGGAAATATTTACTGTGGATGCACCAATACCACTTTTTCTAAACTGATAGGAATACGAGTGCTTACTTTTGAGTACTCATCAACATCGAGTACTGATACCAGGCATTCTATTAATATAGTCGTAAATCTTAATTCATTTAATAGGATTTTGATAATACAGCCTACTTTTTCATCTTATTTGCAGAGCTGTTTTAAATCTTATAGTTTGCGTGCCCTTCTTTTATTATCATAGTTTCCTTTTTACTAAAATTATTCATTGTTTTATGCACCATAATGCAGAAGCAAATTTCTACTATGAATTTTGCTCACTCAGAGTGGCAATAAATCATATTCTGATTTACTACTTCTTGGTTCTTGGTATCGGCACCATATTGGCGAGTACATATGTGTGGTGTTGATCTGATACTCAGTGCTGGTATCGGTGCATCCCTAACATATGTCCGTGTACCGTATTTACCGCACTATAAGGCGCATCGGGTTATAAGGCGCACCTTCAGTGAACGGCCTATTTTAAAACTGTTTTCATATATAAGGTGCACCGCATTATAAGGCGCATAGAATAGAAGCTACAATAGTGGCTGTCTACGGTAGCCATGATTAACCAATATTGATCCATATATCAGACCCTCCAGGAATTCGCGATGTTGCGATTTGCAACTTCAACGCAACTTCAGCCAATCCCCGTGAATTCAGGGCGGTGTTGCAATTTTGACCAATCACCGCAACTTTCCCGCAATTTTTACTATTTTTTTTACAATTCTGACCAATCATCGGCGACGTATTGAACGCCGACCAACTTCCTTCTGCTTTACTTCCGTGTGACGAAACGAAACTGCGGCCGTGTCCCCAGTTCCCAGAGCGCACAGCTCGGAGCGCGGCCCGAAGGGGGCTCAGACTGCAGTCAAGTCGGTGCACACTTGCTCAGCCCCGACTGCAGTCCGCGGACCGCTTAATGACTGCGGTCTTCGGACCGCGTGTTAACTGCGCATGGGACAAAAAAGAAGTGGGACAGCAGTCGTCGCGCCGGTGTACTGTCGAAATGTGTGACGCACATGCTCCGAGCCGCCCGCTCTGGGAATTGGGACACGGCTTCTAATGGCAAAGAAACACGTCTGCGGCGCCATTTGCCCACTAAAATAACAGCAAAAGACCGGGCAAAACAGTTCCCCTCCTAGTAATAATTTATTTTCGATGTTGGTAAGGTTGTTTTATGACCATATGTCTGTGATCTCTGTGTCTTTGTATTATTCTTTGTCAGTAATAACTCAGTATTCAAAATATTACTCAATTTTAATTACAAAAAGGGAAAATCGCGACTATTTATCGCGACTTTCACTTCCTCCCGCAACAAAATGCCAACAAAAACCTTAAAAGCACCGCAACTTTCATCGCAACTTTTTGGAAAAGCTCCCGCAAATTCAGGCATTTTAGCGCATCGGATTATAAGGTGCACTGTCAGCTTTTGAGAAAACTGAAGGCTTTTATGTGCGCCTTATAGTGCTGAAAATACAGTAATCTCTCAGTAATCCTGGTGGGATCCAAAGCAAAAAAGGTTGAAATCATAACTAGTTATGTGTGAAACCCCTCAGTCGTCCAGGTAGAATCCATGCCAAAAGGAGAAATTCAATTTGGACAAAAGTTTATTTGGTCAAATACATTTCGCAGCTCATCCAAGGGGTCTGGTCTGACTGGATATTCTTCAGGTATTAGGTAGGTAATAGTAAAGACAAAGCCCAAATAATTAAAGTTATATATATTATAATACACTCACTACAGAATAAAAAACGCTAGAACACTATGTACAGTCCGATTACAGTGAGCCATTCATATGTGCTCCCTAAACTCAAGTGTTTTTGCCTCTACACACTGTATATTACTGAAGCCTGTGCAGCCTGGTGGACACAGAACACTGTTGTCTTCTTTATTTCAGACCCACCTTCCTCTGCAAATGTGAATGTAATCTGTGTGTCCATGCTCGTGGCCTGCACAGCTCTTAAACTACTCCATCATGTACAGAGTGTTAACCTCCGTACTCATTTTGTGCTCTGAATCTTTGTCTTATTAAAAGTGTTATATAATGTTAAATTTGTGTTATATAATGTTATTTATGTTAAAGTATGAGACACATTTGTACAGAGAGAATACTGCAGCTCATCTGTGCGCTGTTGAAGGCTCACAGTCTTGTTTATAGATTGACATTTGCTGTATTTGTGATTATGATATTATACCATGTGTCTATGAAATATGAAATACTGTGTTTTTCAATGAGTTTAGTTTGACTTAAAGGTGCACTGTGTAACTTTTCTGCTGGAGAGTCCATCCCCTCCATTGCCCTGTGATCGAGAGCAGACATTTCTTCAATTCTTTGTCACTGGATGAATCTCCTTGTGATTAGATGGGCGTGATTAGCCAATCAGGGACACGCATGGTCAGTTTGTATCAAAACGATTAAAAAACACAATTAAAACCGCAAGTGGCATTGAATGGACGTGCATTTCCATTTATTTTTACTACTTTTTGCAATTTGGATACATACTGAAGACATCACATATATGAAGTATGATACAGTGGTACCTCGCCTTAGTTTTTTTTTTTTAGTTTATTAAGGACAGTGTGCAGTTTCATTAAAAAGATGTCTGCACCAGATTTAGCTCAAAGCTAATTTCCATCTGCAGTCCTCACATCATAAAATACAATACAAAAATACGATAAAGTGCAATTATAAATACAATAAAAATACAATACAATATAATAAAATAAAAGAAATCACATATCAAATACAAGGTACAATCTTAAAAAGCTAGTGCAGGATAAAATCTTAAAATACAAGCACTTCTAAAATAAACAATCTCAAAACAATTCTATACATTATCCGACATTTAAAGTGCGTGCATATTCATAAGCGCATACAGGTAGTAATCACACGCATAATTTAGGAGCTTTAATTGAGGTGAAGCTTTAGAAATAGGGCCTTTGCCAACAGAGGATACCCACGAGGGTAACGTCTGTTGGCCAACTACCGTCTGGTATTAGTGAGAGCAGGACTGACTGTCCAGGAGCCAGCTTTTAACGGCTCGAGAGAATGTTAGAAAGTCTGCCATGTCCTTTATATGACTCGGGAGTCTGTTCCACTCCGTCGCAGCTTTATAAGAAAAGGCTGATTGGGAGAAGGCAGTTCTCCTTTTTGGGACATCGCAGTCTCCCCTCGAAACAGACCTTAACACTCGGCTGGTGAGCCGAGCGCGTGGCTGGACATAGGTCTGTAGAGGGGGTGGGGCAGCGTCATGCAAGATTTTATGAACCAGACGAATATTGGAGAAGCTGATCAGATTTTCAAAGCTAAGCAATTTGTATTTTTTAAGTATATGACAATGATGGTGCCTTAGAGGCTTTTTATCCAGAATTTTTAGGGCCCGATTATGCAAGGATCTGAGAGGTTTGAGAACTGTCTGTATATTTTGAGTCTTTTTATTTGAAAAGTACATTGTTACCGTTTTGTCCGTGTTTAGTATTAGATTTGACCTACCCAGCCATTCAGAGGCTTTTGTCATTGCTGCTGTCAGTTTAGCTGCGACTGAGGATGCTTCCTTACCATGCGCAAACACCACCGTGTCATCAGCATACATTACGAAAGACTCTACAAACGAAAAACAGCAAACGCCTTCACGTTAAATTTTGGTCTCTAGATACGAAAGAAAATTCAAGTTACGAAACGCGAAATCTCAAAAATTCAATAAATGCGCGCTCAGATGCACGCCCCAAAACATAAATACACTTTATCAACACACACGGGGTTAGGTTCCAGAGGTGGCCCGCGGTGGGAGAGGTCCACGAGGTAGGACAACTTTATATTTTGCAATTGTTCTACATGTTTTAGGGCTGTAAATGCCTCACCACACACATTCTACGCTTTTCTCAGACTGGAGTTGGGCTTTTCTCGCATTTCTTTCTCGTTTGAACACTCGAACTTTCATAGATTTTCAACGGAATGTGTTGATAGTGAAATGTGGGGGTAGACACGGCTCAATATAGCGCCGAACGCGCGAGGGGAGACACAACACATCATCAGTAGGGTAAAACTCACCTGTCTCACGACGGTCTAAACCCCGCTCACATTCCCTTAGTGAGTGAACAATCCAACGCTTGGTGAATTCTGCTTCACAATGATAGGAAGAGCCGACATCGAAGGATCAAAATGCGATGTCGACACGGCGCAAGGCCATGGGCGCGGGATGGAGCCGCGGCGCCCGGGCTGTGCCTCTTCCTCGGGGCTGAGCACGTGCGAGGCCAGCGGAAAGCCGCACGGGGTGCTTTAATCCTGGTCTGGTCCCGGTTTAGTCCGGGTCTGGACCTGATCCGGTCCTGGTTTAGTCCAGGTCCAGTCCAGGTCTAGACTTGGTTTAGTTCTGGTCTAGACCTGGTTTATTCCACGTTTAGTCCCGGCTCTACAGTCTCTTAGCCAATCACGACGCAGAACACAATGTTACACTATAAAAAAAATGTTACACTATTTAAAAAAAACACTTGGAACGGATCAGGCCTTTTCCATTGAAATAGCTACTCAACTTACGAAAAATTCACGTTACGAAACCACTTCTGGAACGAATTAATTTCGTAAGGTGAGGTACCACTGTATATGGAATTATGTAGTAAGAAAAAAGTTCAATCATTACGTAATATTTTTCAATAAAGCAAAGTATGGCTACTTCGAGGATTTGAATATAAAATAAAAATAGTGGAGTTGTTTCACTTTTTTGCTACATAATTTCACATATCTCACTTCATATATTTGTTTATGAAATGTAGAAATCTTTAAAAATGCTGATGAAAAAACATCAGATGAGAGGGTGCGTCCAAACCGTTGCCTGGGAGTGTATCTTTAAGGAGACAATAAGGTCAGATCTGTGGAGTGGCAACCCCGCTCACCCTATACAGGCATTTTTTATGTTTTATCTTTGGCATTACAAAGCCTCAAATTGAATAAATTCTATAGATGTGTTTAATACAATACTGAGTAACATTTCAGGCAATACTATAACATCTCCATGGAAACGAGCAGGCGGCAGAACCTTCCACCAGAAAAGTTCCATAGCACCAAATGAAGGCCTTGGTCTGTTATATTATGCTGTGTCAAAAAGCATAAAACTAAATTTGTGGGAAAGAGGACTACACACAGCACAACTATATTTCCACAAAAGCAGTTGTGTTCAAAAGCCATCGGAGCTCGGAGAGGACTATTTGTTTTGTATAATGACACGTTTTTACACACGCACACACAAAATTCTCCTGAAATATTTTTAACAATGACAAAGCAGATATGCAAGCAGTTGTTCTTTTACAATCTAATGTTGAACGCAGACTTGAGAGTTTGTGTATTTCATGCAATTCGTTTTTGTTTAGGCTTGTAGACACCTTTAATGATCACTTACATACAAGCTGTAATCCATCTCTGCGGATTCTAAAGTGGAACTAGACACGAAATCAGCTGTTTTTGCTCCTTAACTGTGTATGGTGTTTTAATAGCTTTGTTCTGAATATTTTTTGGCATTTTTTGTGTATAAATATAGGCCAATTTGCAGCTTGGTGTTCAAAAAACGTTGGTGCGTGCTGCCTCTAGTAGTGGTTATTGCTATTTCAAGTACTATGTGACATCACGCAAGACTGCCCTGGTGTTTCTGATTAAAACAGCTGGCTGCAGGGGCGGAGTTTGAAGTGTGGATACCTGTCACACTGTTCCTTACCCTTCCAGACCTCCACACACACACTTTAGTGCTCCAGGTACTGCCCAGTTCAACAGCTCTATTTGAAATGCGGTAGTGGGAGGAGTTAGGTGTTCAGTGCCAATTTAAAGTGGAACTAAAGACAAAGGCATTGCAGCATTGTCATTTTTCTTTGGCAGTTTCAGTTTTAAAGTATGTATTTGCAGCTTTCTGGTCAAAAACAGACAAAAACGGTGCAAGCTGCCTCCAGTGGCCACAGCAATTTCAAGTACTTTGTGACATCAAGCAGCACTGCCCTGATTACGGCCAAGTGTTTCTGATTACAACCATTGTCTACTGTCATTTTTCTCTGGCAGTTTTAGTGTAAAGTAGATCAATTTACAGCTTTCTCATCAAAAAACAGTCAAAAAGTGAGTGCGCGCTGCTGTCTCCAATGGCCACTGTAATTCCAAGTACAACATGACATCACACAGGACTCCCCAGATTACAGAGCAAGGGTTTCTGACAGGGCTCTCAAGTCTCACACATTGAGAGCGTGACACACGCAATTCGACGTGTTCACATGCTCACACGCCACACATGGCATTTCTCACGAAGATTTTATTTATTTTTTTTGCCCAGAAAATCGGTCTGTGTAGCTCAGTTTATGCAGGCACCGCGCATTTTCAGGGAAAAAAAACTCCCCCCCCTCCTCCCGTCCCGCTCCCCGGAAAAAAATCAGCCAATCAGAAAATAGATTGTTCTGTTGTTGGGCAGACTGTAGAGTGTAGTTTCAGCTGCTAAGCGCACACTGCGGTGATGATAAAAAAAACTGAGAACCATCAGGTAATAACTTCATTTATATACTTTGTAGTTTAAGTTTGCTCTTTAGACAAACATTTACAGCAGGGCTCTCAAGTCTTACGCATTGAGAGAGACAATTCGACGCGTTCACACGCTCACACGGCATTTCTCACGCAATTCAAGCCCCCACCCCCCGCTCCTCGGGAAAAATTGTTCACTCGCACCCCCCGCTCCTCGGAAATTACGCAGTCTCACGCACGACCCCGCTCAAAACTTGAGAGCCCTGGTTTCTGATCACAAACAGCTGGCTGCAGGGGCAGAGTTTGAAGTGTGGATACCTGTTAGACCAAATCACACCATTCCTTATACCCACAGACCCCGCCCCCTCCTTTCCCCTCCCTCTCCCCTTTAATCCATCAGGTACCGCCCAGTTTAGCAGCTCTATTTGAAATGTGACTGTGGGTGAAGTTAAGTGTTTAGTCCCACTTTAAAGGAGGTGGGTGCACGGGAATAGCAGACAATACCAGCATGTGCAAGTAACAAATATGTTTTTAATGTTACTTATTTCTAATACCAAATGACTTCATAATGATTTGAATGTACTGCACACGATGGTTAATTGATGTTACTGTATTTTTCGTGACCTCACGTTTTCATATTGAAGTCTTGAAACTGTCTGCTGTAATCTGTGTATTACATCTTATAAACTATTTGCAATGTATCTGCTAACTGTTCTCAATAAAGAGTCTATATTGGAACGTGGTATTCCTTCCTCAAGAAGAGACTGTGAGGCAACCAGTGGATCTATAGCTCCATCATGTGGGGATAAGCTTGTATTACAACATGATTTGAGTAGAATAGAGCACATTCAATATATTTCATGTACTGTATTGTATTGCATATATTACATTCAATATATATGATAATTCATATATATATATTAAAAGTTGATTATATTTTTTTCCAGACTGAATTAGAATAGTTATGCTTGGTTAGAGTGTTTGCCCATTTAATAAAGGTCAGTAGTTCATGCTTCCTTATTAAGGCATAATGTGGTTGTGTCACTGGGCAAGACACTAAACCCAATTTCAAGTAAGCAATTTACATTCTTTTAAAACAATAAATAACAAAAAAAATAATAAATGCCTTCAGTGTCTGTGAACGGTCTGTGTTATAAATGTCCATATATGGGTTTGTAATAATAATAATATAATTTATAATGTGTGTAGAATCCCCCAGTCATCCAGGTAGCATCCATGGCAAAAGGAGAAATTCAATTTGTCAACTGGACAAAAGTTTATTTGGTCGAATACGTTCCGCAGCTCATCCAAGCTGCTTCTTCAGTTCTGGTCAGACGCTGGTGGACACTGCCTTATCTGCCTTAAGGGAGGAGCTAACTACAATGAAATTACAATGAAACTATCGCACCAATTTGTTCACAGTTTCTGTTAGTTAGGTAAACCTTTTCCCCCACACTGCACTCCCACTGCATACTGAATTGGCTTACCTAACAGAAACTGAAAACAAATACTGCAGGTGTGATAGTTTCATAGTAATTTTATTGTAGTTAGCTCCTCCCTTCAGGCAGATAAGGCAGTGTCCACCAGCGTCTGACCAGAACTGAAGAAGCAGCTTGGATGAGCTGCAAAACGTATTCGACCAAATAAACTTTTGTCCAGTTAACAAATTGAATTTCTTCTTTTGCCAATAATTTAAAATGGCATGTGAGTGAATGCATTAGTTCAGAGGTCTTCAACAGGGGGGTCGCGACCCCTAGGGGGGTCGTGGAGGTACTGCAGGGGGGCCGCGAAATCTTTTGATTTCACTTTAAAATAATATAATTTTATATTTTATAGTGTAAAATACAGTATTAACCTGTGTATTATTTCCTTGTATTGGATGTACCATAACAGAGTAGCAATGTTTATACATGACACTAAGCTCAATTTAATATAAAACACAATTCTATGCCATATATATAGTAGGGGGTGCCTGGCCCAGTTCGCCATCTGTTTGGGGGTCCCTGACCTGAAAAACGTTGAAGACCCCTGCATTAGTTCATTCCAAAAATTAAAAGTTCATTGGTGGTAGAGGGCCTGATACCTGCTTGTCTCCATGGAGGTGTTATTGATTACAATGTTCCACAATGGCTTTAAATATACATATTTTTATGGAGCAAAATTGAAGCTTACAAGTCAGATCTGTTGAGAGGTGAACCCAAGTATTCAAATGGACAGTGATAACAAATAAATCCTGCAAAGTAAAAATGCACAAGAGTTGTCATCTTGTTTTGAAAGAGTTTTATTTATTTATTTTTACCATGTTACCGTTTACTCATCATGCATGTTTGAGTAATGTAGCTCTCCTTATGATTAGCTGTAAGATTCTGTCCAATGCTCCACCCACAAACCTCCATAAATATACAAAAACGTGATACAAAACAGTACACAGAAACGTGACAAACATGATGCGATGTACAGTATCCAGGCCATTCAGAGTATCAAAAACAAAAATTAAACTCATCAAACATGCTAATACACTGTTTTTCTACAAATACAGCATTTTAAAACAATAAAAGTTAACACAGTGATCAAAATATGGTATGTGTTTGCAGTGAATACCCCAGAGAAGTGTAATGCCTCCTTTTTTAACTGAACAGTCTCCATCATTTTGCCAATATCAAAGCAGACACATTTGAGCTGGAGGGCTGGAACAGAGAAACAGCTCTGATAACTCTATTCTGTACAAGAGAAGAACACCTTGACCTGAGTGTGTCAGTCTGAGTGTGCGGAGCTTTGAGCCTGAGTCTGATCCGTGAATCCTCTGAACCTCCACACTCCTCCTCACATGCTGAAGATCCACCATGGGAAACACAGAAGATCAGAGGTGGAGCAGGACAGGTGAGGAGCAGTGAACTGCACACATAAGCAAGTACAACCAGCGCATAACGATGAAACAAAGGCCTCCTGAGAACTTTGACAAACGTCCATTAGTCCCAGAGATCGACCAATATGGGTAAATTTTTCATGGCCGATACTGATACTGATACCAACTGTTTAGGATCCATAAAAAACGATGGCCGATAAGCACTGTCAATATTTTTGTGCCAATATGTGGGGCCAAGTTTATTAGGCCCGAGCGCTAAAGCTTAGGGCCTATTGTTATTGTTCTGGTTTTTCTTATTCTTCTTATTATTTTCCTATACACTTTTTTCAAGGTTCAGGTACTTCCCACCGACGAAAACTCACAAAATTTTGCACAAAATTCAAGAATGCCAAAAAATGAATTTACAAATAATCTGTATTAAAAAATCTTTAAAAAATGGCTCGACAGCGCCCGCTGGAAAATCAAAATTCATTGCGCCTATGGCTATACCTATGTTGCCATGACAACAGGCCAAACATCTGTCTTCGCCAATGGGACGCCTGGCAAAAACTTTGTCGTAGCCAAACCAAATTTGGTACACAGATGCATCATGGGAAGAGGAACAAAAAAGTATATTTCACCATTGCTAGGCGACCAACAGGAAGTCAGCCATATTGGACTGAGCACGTGACCCACCGCCAAAGGCAAATTTTCCTGTCCTCGTATTTTAACGAACTCCTCCTCGGGTTTTTGACCCAGACTCACCAGAATCGTGCTGTATCATCTAGACAAGTGGGACATTAAAAATTATTAAAAGCATTCTAAAAGACTGAACGGTGTTTCCGTGAAGACGCCACAAATTCCCCCCTCTGTGAGTGCAAGCAAGGGCTGATCATAATAAATTATGATTATTATGATTATGATTATGATTATGATTATGATCATTATTATTATTACAGCAGATAATTCAAAGACAGATAAATAGTGACCAAAAAAGACGTATACAACTATATAAGGTATGGTGCCCATTTTATATATGTCCATGTCAAAAGTGGCTGCCATGTTTTTCGAATTTTGCAGTAGAACCTCATGTAGGGTAGATTTGGGTAATTTTAACCTAAATAATCTAATTTGAATTTAGCACAAACTCATCCACGACCTTCTTTTACTACAAACAAAATAACGAGTTTGTAATAAAGAGTAGTCACATTATTGCAGTACCCTCTTTGCACTGAAGTCTTTGAATAAAACTTTATGCATACACTCTTTACGGAGACAGCTGGTTTGTTATGCTACATCCTCAAGTTTAGTTTCATTCATGCTCACGCCTCCTCTGTTTTTAAAGCACATACACACACACTTTTACTGGTCTCATTTGGCTCATTTCAATATAAAAATTGCCTTCAGTGAGACCGTTTTCAGTCTCATTTGAACTCTTTCACAGTTCTTGTGCCGGGATACTTTGATGTTACATAAATTTATGGTAGAAAAGGTTTCAGGAAGTCATCTGTCATCAGTAGTGGTCAATAGTGTGTGGTAGTCGTCATTGTATTCAGAATCCATTTGGAAAATACTTCAGATGATGATCTTTGAGACCTTTTCTACCAGGGACCTCTCCTGAACCAGTAAAGGATTACGGTGATTAAACTCATTTGTTTAAGAGCTCATTGTGTAACGTTTCTGGTGACAGTTCAGTCAAATGCTTTTCTCCATGGAGATGCTATTGTTTTGCCTAGCACGGTTCACATTCAACCTTTCTATCTTCATGGAGACCAAACCAGACCAAGTTACAGGTCAGATCTGTGGAGAGGCGACCCCGCTCACAGTCCAAATGTCTGTTTTTCTAGATACTTTTGAGCTATAAAACCACCTGTAATGGACGAAATGTAAGGTAGAGCTGTTTAATGTCATACTGCGGGATTGGAAAAAATGTGGAATTGGAAAAATGTGGAAAAAAACAAAATGAACTCCCAGTGCACAGGCGGTGAATAACGCAGGATGTTGGAGATGTAAACATTCGGGACAGTAAATGAAGTCTGTGTGAGAAGAAGACCGAAGGAGAGCTCAGGTAAAATCAGCCTGAAACGATGAATTGAGTGAAGAAAATGAGCCTGAGCGAAGCAAAAATTCTATTGTGTCACTGGACAAACGAGAGCAGCAGTAAAGATGTGAGGTGTGAGATGAAGGACATTGTTCAATCCAGTAATTCAGAGGTCTTTCAGTTTTTGAACATTACGTACTTAGAGTTTGCTGAAAGTTATTCAAATTGCCATTGCCAGTTCTCTTTGTGACTAGTGAAAGTTTGACTGTGTGGAACAGCATGTCAAAGTAATTAAATGAAAAGTAACGTGGCAGAAAAACGAAAAAAGCTGTTGTGGCTGACAGAAAAGTGCTTAAATCAGGGATGGACGCTGAACAATAAGAGCCTATTAACTCGGATGCCCTTTAGCTGAAGGGTTAAGTTGCCCCGTTTGTAAAATAAGAAATGATTGTGTGATGCTCAAGAGCAGGTTACACCGAGTCAATTATGTTGGTCTGTCTTTCTCTGTCCTGACCTAGCCTCCCCCTCTCTCTCTCTACCTCCTTTCTCTTTCTCTCTCTGTAACACTATTTCTCACCTCTCTCTTTCGTTCAATATTTCTTAAAGGAGAATTAACGTTTTTTACAATCTGAGCCTTATTTCGGTAATAAAACAAGTTATTTCACTCACCCATAGCACTTCGGCGTCATGTGGAGCACTTCCGGAGATGTTTTAGATTTGCGATCTCCGTAATGTGAGTTCTCGGGGCATATGTTTGCGGTCTCCAAATAACACAAACTTTAGCACTTTTCAAATCATAGAAGCTCAATGTTTTTGTCTATGCTTTCGTTTGAGTCAAAAGTGGCCTGTAATCCGAGATTTATCCATAGTTTCGAGTAGATGAGGACGCCAGTGCGCATGTGCGGAGTCACAGCTCATTTTGCTCTCAGCTCCCGGGACCCAAACATGAAAAGCAAAGTTGTAAATTATGGATAAATCTCAGATTACAGGCCACTTTTGACTCAAACGAAAGTGTAGACTAAGACATTGAGCTTCTAAGTGCTAAAGTTTGTGTTATTTGGAGACCACTCGGGGCAAATATTATATGCCCCGAGAACTTGCGTTACGGATATCGCTAATCCAAAATATCTCTGGAAGTGCTCCATATGACACCAAAGTGCTATGGGTGAGTAAAACTGCTTTATTACCGAAATAAGGCTCAGATTGTAAAAAACGTTAATTCTCCTTTAATTAGACTTAGACTTAGATAAACTTTATTGATCCACAAGGGAAATTATTTGGGTACAGTAGCTCACTCATCAAATATAATATATAACAGAGGGTAACAAAAAATAGATGGAACAGCAAAAAAAGATAGCAGTAGACCAGTGACAAATGAGACATAATTGTAAAAAATAGAAAAAAAATAAGTGTATATGTACAAATCAGAATAAAATAGAAAAATAAGTAATAAAATATAAGATAAAATATCAAATAAAATATCAAATCACAGCTATATACAGTCGTAGGCAGTATTATCTGTTACATAAGGGTGAGTTGTTGTACAGTTGTAGGGAGTATTATAGTATGAATGTAGTCCTGTATCTCTCACTGTTTGAGCGGAGCTGTCTCTTTGTCTTTCTTTCTCTCCTACTCCCTCTCTTTCCCTCCAATGATATTTCTCTCCCTCTCATTGTTTCTTTCCCTCTCATTGTCTCTCTGCCCTTTCTCTCTATATCTTTCTTTCTTTCTCTCTCAATTTCTTTTTTCTCTGACACTATTTCTCTCCCTCTCATTGTTTCTTTAACCCTCTTCTCCCTCTCTACCTTCCCCTCTCTCTGTCTCTTTCTCTCTCACTCTCTACCCCTCCTTTCTCTCCAACTGTCTCTCTATCTCCCTCTTTCTCACCATTTCTCTACCCCTCCTTCCTCTAACTTTCTCTCTACTTCGCTCTCTGTACCCCAGTCTTCCTCTCTCTCTCTCTCTCTCTCTCTCTCTCTCTCTCTCTCTCTCTAATATATTTCTCTACCTCTCTCTCTAACTGTTTCTCTCCCTCCTTTTCATTTTGTTTCTTCTCCTTTGTTTCTTAAGTCTCCCTCCCTCTCTCTTTTTCTCTCTCTAACTGTTTCTCTACCTCCCCATCTCTCCCTCCCTTCTCCATCCCTCTGTCCCTCTCACTTTAGTAGAAAACACATGAACATGCATAAACCCAGACTGTGATTCAGACGGTGACTAATAGTTATTCCTGAGCCCTCACAACACATCACCCGGGCAACAGTATGACAACGACACACATTTTCCCCTTCCGTCCTTCTGCTCCTCTGACCCTCCCTGACCCATCATCTGACCCCTATCATTTTACCCCATCCTCTGACCCTATCATCCGACCCATCCTCTGACTCCATCAGCTCCCCCCCGTCATCTAACCCCATTATCTGATTCCATTCTCTGACCACATCATCTGACCTCATCCTCTCCGCTGTAAAGTTCAAACCTGTGTGCGAATAATGGACTCAGTTACAAGGACTACTGACATTTAGCTTTTCAGGTACAGTATGTCTTTGTAAATTGTATTAATTTGTGATTGTTACCTTAACCTTTCACTTTTGTAAAACTTGGAATATAAAATCATTTGTTCCATGCTTGTGTAAACATGCAGCTGAATAACGCTCTTCTATTTCCATTCTGAGTCATTCATCTGTTTAAAAAGGCCTTGACTCGCATATGAACTTAAGTGACATTCTTAATCCATAGGGTTTAATATGACGTCAGTCCACCCTTTGCAGTTATAACAGCTTCAACTCTTCTGGGAAGGCTGTCCACAAGGTTTAGGAGTGTGTTTATGGGAGTTTAGTTTAGTTCCCACAAAGTTAGAAGCATGGAATTGTCAACAACCCCACGCCATAATCCCCCTTCACCAAACTTACACTTGGCACAATGCAGTCAAACATGTACCGTTTTCCTGGCAACTGCCAAACCCAGACTCGTCCATTAGATTGCCAGATTGAGAAGCGCAATTCGTCACTCCAGAGAACGCATCTCCACTGCTCTAGAGTCCAGCGGTGGCGTGCTTTACACCACTGTAGCCGACGCTTTGCATTGCACTTGGTGATGTATGGCTTGGATGCAGCTGACTGTGGAATATTTAAGACTGAGGAAATTTCACGACTGATCTTGTTGCACAGGTGGCATCCTACCACAGTACCACGCTGGAATTCACTGAGCTCCTGAGAGCTCACTAATGTTTGTAGAAACAGTCTGCAGGCCGAGGTGCTTGTTTTTATTCACCTGTGGTCATGGAAGTGAGTGAATACTGAAAATATAGTCTATCACCCATCCCTAACTTATTAACACCGTTACAGAAACATTTTAGGATATTCCTTGAGCTCGTACAAGTACATGGCTAGAATAATACTCAATTACAAGTATAAGTACATATTTAAAAAAAAACAACTCAATTACAGTAACGTGAGTATTTGTAATCAGTTACTTTCCAGCCCTGAGTTTCGAGATACTGCAAGTTCTACACATGATAATGTAGGCTTTTGCATCAATCTCCAAACTAAATTGTACGTTTTTACAAATCTACTAAAACTAAAATCATAGTCATAGTCATTTGTGTCAAAAGAGCAGGAAATGATAACTCTTGAATTATCTGTGTGCTTGTTTTTGACAGTATTGTCACTTCAGTGTATAAACATTGTGTAGCCTGACTTCCTGTCGGTTTGCACTCACTCATATCTAAAAAACAGAGGAGGGTAAAGTGCTCAGTTTTGTTACTTAAGTAAAAGTACAAGTACAAAGGTGAAAGATTATTCAAGTAAAAGTATCCCATGAAAAAATGTACTTAAAGGTGCACTGTGTAAAATCTGAAGGAGGGTTCGCCATCTGCTCCTCTCCATGGAGATACTGCATGGAGCGGAATTCCACAATATTACATGTCAGATCTGTGGAGAAGTGAGCCCCCTCACAGTAAGAATGTAAGTTTTTAGGTAAATAAAATCCCATGTTATTGAGTAAACGCAAGATGGGTACGTTTAATGCCACACTGGGATATTCCTTGCCTGGTTTACACCTGACCATATCACAAGTGAGATATGGTCTGGGAGCCACCTTCGAAATATCTCATAGCGGAGGTGTGGTTTACGATCGCCAACGGCCGTTTATTGAGCGTTACGAATGTCTATCATTTGGCGTATACGTAGCCCATAGCCAATCATGTCAGTTGTCAGTTCAAACTACAAGCTTCCGTTTGTCGCGTAGTATGTCACTGTCTTGCCACCCCTCCCCGCTCTCTGATTGGCTCCCAGAATCGGGAGAGCTCGCTTGCCATAGTCGCCAGGCTGTCTTTCAGATCGGAACTAATGAAAGCAGCCTGGGATTTCCCAGGTTAGGAGATTCCAGACAAAGCAACAACATCTCCATGGAGACAAGCAGATGGCGGACCCCCTACCAGAAAAGTTACACAGTGTAAGTAAGTACCCTTTTAAAAGTGTTCTTTAAAGTTCAAAGTTCAAATCAGCTTTATTGTCAAAAACATATGTACAGGTTGCACACACAGGATTTGAAATTGCATTGCTCCCCAGGAAAACATGTGATAAACAAGACAATAAACACAATGACTAAAACATCACATATACCTGGAGCTAAAGTACAGTAGACTTGTATATAATACAAATAGGTAAAACACACAATGTGTAGTGTAATAAAGCTCAAATGTGTCATTTAAGCAGCAGTGTCAGTGTTATTTAAGTGTCATTTAGGCAGCAGTAAAAAGTATTGTTTAAAGTATACAAGTATTTCACACAAGTGTTTTTAATTAGTTAAAATGTAGTGAACATTTAGTCAGAACATTACAACATGGTAAAATAATCCTAAAATCATATAAAAAGTACTTTTTACTTTTCAGTCCACTTTCAAATGTATAAAAGCATCCACTAAAATGTACTTAAGTAAAGTATAGATACCCCAAAATTCTACTTAAGTACAGTACTTCACTACTTGTACTTTGTTGTGTTCTACCACTGCTAAAATTAACAAGAATCATGCAGAAAGAAAGTTCAATTCTAAAACATGTTCGGAAAATGTGTATCTTATTTGTTACTGTCCAAGTTACAGAAGTTATAGTAGTAATAGTAATAGTTTAATAGGACGTTTGTGCTTTTTAGCAAGGTACACTATAAAATATCTGTTTAGTATTTGTGTAGTTTCTGATTGTGTAGTCTACTTTTAGTTGTGTGCAGACTTTTAGCTGCAGTATATTATAGTGTCAACAGGGGGCAACAAAGCATCACTGTTAAAGCTAAGATGTAATAGACGAGAGGAGTGCAAACGTTCTTCATCAAGGGCCCTTATGGAAACATAGACATAACAGAAGAACACTGGAGGGGCCATAGACTGGGGTCAGTGCAGAGAATCATTCGAACTTTTCAGGCAGGGGCCACCAAAATAACAATGTGAACAATGCAAAGTTATATTTTCTAGTGTCAACACACTATAGGCTATGTTTCATTTGGCATTTATTTTTTTAGCAATTAAATTCACAGGGCTCTCAAGTCTCACGCTTTGAGAGTGTGACACACGCAATTTGACGTGTTCACACGCTCACACGCCACACGTGGCATTTCTCACGCTGATTTTTTTTTTTTTTTTTTTTTTTTTGTGCCCAGAAAATCGGTCTGTGTGGCTCAGTTTATGCAGGCACCGCGCGTTTTCAGCGAAAAAAACTCCCCCCTCCTCCCCGCCCGCTCCCCGGAAAAAAATCTCAGTTTCAGCCAATCAGAAAATAGATTGCTTTGTTGTTGGGCAGACTAGTTTCAGCTGCTAAGCGCACACAGCGACTGACGGTGATGTTAAAACAAACTGAGAACCATCAGGTAATAACTTCATTTATATAACTCTCATTAGTTGCTTAGTAGTTTAAGTCTTTAGATAAATTCAACGCAATTCACACGCTCACACGGCATTTCTCCCCCCCGCTCCTCGGAAATTACGCAGTCTCACGCACGACCCCGCTCAAAACTTGAGAGCCCTGAATTCAATATCACAACACAATCAGCGTGAGTTCCGCTTATGAAACTACTGCACATCGCAAACAGTTTTGTGTCATGTTTTTGTATATTTATGGAGAATTGTCATGTGGGAGCGTGGGTGACGTAGGCTTGTGGGCGGAGCATTGTACAGAACCTTAGAGCTGACCGTAAGGAGAGTTCAAATGGGGCACGGGAGAGATCACTAAATGACTCAAACATGCATGGATGACCTATGTGACGTTATAACATGGTAAAAAGTGGATTTTGCATAATACGCCCTCTTTAATTTATTTGAGTTGTTTAATGTGCATTTTATCCTATTTTTTTGTATGGAAAATATACAGTTTAAAGCCCCAGTGTGTAGGATTCGTGGCGCATAGGTGGATGGTGCTATTGCACTTCCTGTTTTAGCTATGGCAGACCTTGAGGGTCACCCGGGCGCGCCGTAACACGGACAGCTCGCGTACCGGCCCAAGAACCGCGCGCCACTACTGTATACATAAAACGCGGTCCCGTTCCCTTTTTTTTTTTTTTTTTCTCATGAAAACACACATTCCCGATCATGTACCATGACAATCTACACATCAAATGAAACCTTACAGTCTCCTCTTTTTGACTATGCAATTCATTTCCCGGCACAACAATCACTCCCCAAGCACATGGGGCTTTTATACGGAAAAGCACAAAACGGAAAAGCACAAAGCTTACCTTTGAAGGCTCTGCCCAGGTCAAACTCAGCATTTCACCGAATAAGCTTGGTCTCAAAAAATCCAGTAAAACAATTTAGTCCAAAACACGTGTTAGATCCATTACGACGTGTGATCCGGCAGCATGCTTGTCATTGTTTACCCAAAACCACGAGCCTTACTGAAGGCGAAGGCGGAGCCCAAATGTCCTTCTGTGGCTCTCGTAATCAAAATGGCTGCTTCTATATGAGGAAGATCCCCCTTTTATGTGACTATATCTAAGTCCAAAAGAATACTTTGATTTCATGATGGAAGTGAAAAGGCTTGGAAAACAATATATTTTTGAATGGGTATCTTCAATTTCGGTAATTAACGGGTAAAAATCTTACACACTGTCCCTTTAAGTTATGAATGGACATAGCACCAAATAGGAAGTGAGCACAGGCACACTTCTGACTCCATCAACTCTGGCTCCAACTGACTATTCACTATACTACTTTAATATGCTCTATTTAGACTGGAGGCGTATGTGGTTATTTTTATATTCTAAACTTTTCCATTTGTTGTGACAAGTTGGCCAGGTAATTGATTTATTTTTAAGTAACACTGTTCATAATTTTGTGCACCGCTCCTTGTAAAAACCTGTACAGAGAAGTGCTTTTGGTTGGATAAGAGCAGGTGAACAGTGGTGGAAGAAGTATTCAGTTTTGTTATGTAAATGTGAGTGTTTTTAAGTAAATGAAAAAGTTAACTTAAGTAAAAGTATTAAAGCACTTGTTTAAAAATGTACTTAAAGAGGAAAAAGTATAAATACAGTATTTAAAGGTCCCATGGCATGAAATTTTCACTTTCTGAGGTTTTTCAACGTTAATGTGAGCTCCCCTACCCTGTTTAGGCCCCCCCCCCCCATGGCTAAAAGTTGCGAAATGTCTAAACTGAGCATTTGCGATCCTTTTCTGCGTTAGAAAAAATCGGAGCTCAAACGGGCGATTCTGAACAAGGAAACTTATTGACGTCAGCTCGAAAAAAGAAATGCAAATGCAGTTCCACCCCCGTCTGTCTTTACTCAGCGTCTCTGTAAATCACGCCCAGAGAGTTTGGACTGCGGAGGAGCTACGCAATGCGAAATGCGTTTTTTTATTTGCCTGGAGGAACTTGCGAGTGTTTCTAGACTCGGAAGTCCTTTATCTGAGCCTGTGGTTATCTGAAACAGCAGTGGTTTAATTTTATTTTCTGTGGAAATGTGTTTATTTTTCAATGGAACGCTTCTCATCTCTCCCTCCGCGCAAAAAACGCGGAAATGGGTCACAGCGCACAGCTGAAAAGGAAAGAGCGGAGAGTTTGGCCACGCCCCCACCCGCTACTATAGGCCATCTCTGTCCTCCTCATTTGCATTCAAGCAACAACGCCCATAATGGACTGTTCCAGAGTGATATTTTTGACTCTTTCTCATCTTATCTCTCTTTCTCATGCACTGAGTCTTGATTTTGAAGAAGGATTCATTTACAGTATTAGGAAACCATTAAGGAGCCATATAAAAGCATCAAGAAGTACCATGTCATGGGACCTTTAAAAATAGTTTTACTTTTCAGTCCTGTTCAAAAATGTAGTGCATTAGAAAGTACAGACACCTCTCAAATGTTGTGAGGTAAAAGTAAAAAGTATTCACAGTAAAATGTACTTAAAGGTGCACCAAGTAACTTCAGTGGTGGAGGGTCCGCTACTTGCTTCTCTCCTCCTTTACCTAGAATGTTCCACGGTAGAGCATGAAACAAATCTCCCTTGCATTTGTTCAATAACAGGTGTTTTAAAGCTCAAGAAGACAGTGGTCCCTCGCTCTGTCGCGGTTCACTTTTCGCGGCCTCGCTGTTTTGCGGATTTTTTATTTTTATTTTTTTTCAATTTTTTTTATAGTGTAACTTTTTTTAATAGTGTAACATTGTGTTCTGCGTCCTGATTGGCTAAGAGACTGTAGACCTTTGCCGATTTATAGATGGGCACGCGGGGGGACCGGGACCAGACTGGACCTAGACCAGGACCAGACCGGGACTAGACCGGTACTAGACCAGGACTAGACCAGGACTAAACGTGGACTAAACCAGGTCTAGACCAGAACTAAACCAGGTCTAAACCAGGTGTAAACCTGGACTGGTCCTGGACTAAACCAGGACTAAACCAGGTCTAGACCAGAACTAAACCAGGTCTAGACCAGGTCTAAACCAGGTCTAAACCTGGACTAAACCAGGACTGGACCAGGTCTAGACCTGGACTAAACCGGGACTAGAGCAGGTCTAAACCAGCATTAAACCACCACATGCCGCTCTTTGCTGGTTTCGTGTGACTGGTTTGTGGCTCGGGCTGAAAGAACGCGGTTCGGGCGCCACGGTTCGATCTCGGGCTCGCAGCCCCGGTGTACACGCGGCCTTGCTGCTCTGTCACGGATTTGACGACAATGAGGGGTGCACGTGTCGCGCACTTCTCCAAGGGGTTGGTGCGTGTCGCGTCCCAGGACGTGGCAGTGCCGGGTCACTGGATGACTCATGTCTCCGCTCCCCTCGTGTGTCCGGTGGGGCTCCTGGCAGAGCCCCCATGCGTCACTATTAATACATTTTGTTGAAAATCTATGAAAGTTTGAGTGTTTAAACGAGAGAGAAATGTGAGAAAAGGTTAATTCCAGTTTGAGAAAAGCGTATAATGTGTGTGGTGAGGCATTTACAGCCTTAAAACATGTAGAATAATTGTAAAATATAAAGTTGTCCTGTCGCGGATTTCCCTTATTGCGGGTTATTTCTGGAACCTAACCCCCGCGATAAACGAGGGATTACTGTACCTTAAAAACATGAATTCTTGTGCAGTCTTGCTTCTCCATAGATCTGACCATTGACCTGTCTCTATGTTATAATCAAGTTTATTTCTATACTGTGGCAAGGCAAAGCAATAATATCTCCATGTGATGAACCCTCCTCCAGAAAAGTTACACAGAGCACTTTTCAGTTTAGTAGATACTGCAAATTTATAATTAAAAGTGCACTGTTTCTGGAAGGCCAGTCACCTGCTTTTCTCCATAGAGATGTCACCTGGAATTTTCCACCTTATGGCATTACACTACAGAGACAGCAGGTGATCTGTGGAGAGGCATGCCCACTCATAGCAAAAATGTAAGTTTTTAGGTAAAGAAAAAACAATGTTACTGTGTAAATGCAAGATGGATACATTTAAAAATACACCATGTAACCTTTTGGGGTATGTCACCTGCTTGTTTCTATGGATATGTCATTGCTATGCCTGGAATGTTCCAGTATGCCATTAAACCAGGGCTCTCAAGTTTTGAGCGGGGTCGGGCGTGAGACTGTAATTTCCGAGGCCCGGGGTGAGTGAACAAGTTTTCCATAGGAGCGGGCGGGGGGGGGGGGGGGGGGGGGGGTGGCGTGAGAAATGCCGTGTGAGCGTCGAATTGCGTGTTGAGAGCCCTGTTTGTCAGTTTGTTTTATCATCACCGTTTTGTCTTTCCTCGTATTCAGTCGCTGTCCTTATCACTGACAGAGTGAAGTGCGCGCTTAGACACTCGCTGAGAGGGGCGGGGAGGAGGGAGCGGGGCGGGGGGGAGCGGGACATTTTTAACGGATTCATGTAAGAGTCTGGTTAATGCACCGGGCCCGCGGCGAACCGCGTCTCACCGCGTCTCACCATGGGCAGTTCGGCTCTGGGCCGCGCGTATTCCGCACGTAAGCTGTCAGGGGGGACACGTTACGCACAGACGGAGACACCGGGACCGGAGTCGGTGCGTCTCAGAGGAGACGTGGCACCGGGACTGAGGCTCAGGATGTGCCCGGGGGACGGCGCGTCTGCTCCGGCCTCGCTCGGACCGTGCGCCCGGAGCAGGGGGAGTTTTTTTTCGCTGAAAACGCGCGGTGCCTGCATAAACTGAGCCACACAGACCGATTTTCTGGGCACAAAAAAATAAAAAATAAAAAAATAAAAAATCTGCATGAGAAATGCCATGTGTGGCGTGTGTGCATGTGAACACGTCGAATTGCATATGTCACACTCTCAATGTGTGAGAATTGAGAGCCCTGCATTAAACAATGACAGGTGGTTTTATAGCTCAAAAATACGTAGAAAAACAGGCATTCTGACTGGGACCGGGGTTTCCTTTCCACAGATCTGACCTGTAGCAGCCTTGTTTGGTCCCCTTGCCATACTGTGAAACATTCCAAAGCAATAACATGTCCATGGAGATACAGTAAGTAGGCGATGGACCCCCAAACAAAAAGGATAAACGCATCCCTTTTACAAAACCCACTTTGTCATAGATTATCCTGTTTTACAGACCAGCCCCCAACCATGCACCTCATCTAAACCCCAACCCCGCCAGCTCCCCCGCTAATGGCCCTTATGCCTCAATCCTTCATGTTGTTAAACAAATGGCGGATGGAAAAAAGAAGGAGCTCCGGTGCACTCCCCAGCTCTGAACATGTGTAAGTGTGTGTGATGGTGTGAATAAGTAAACAGTGAAGGCTATAGAGAGCAGTCAGGCTGTGGAGGGCCTCATATGACTCCACTTGCACCATCTGTTGCTCTTTGTGAGTGTCATTAGCCCGAGCTCAGGGCACCTTAACCCTGATGCCCCGCTGTAGAGTGGTGGGTTGTGTGTGCGTGCCCTTCACAGTTGCCAGGAAGTGGAGTTTGTGAGTGACTCATGAATGGACGATGTATTTTGGGGTGGTGCTGTTGGTTATTCACAAATTTTGTGCCATGTTGGAAAAGGAAAGGTTTGTTCTTTGCATTTGACCATTCTTCATTGGGGTTTAAGCTGTCGGGAGGAGTGGACAGTAGTATGCAATATGAGTGGAAGACAAAAATTTTAACACATCCTCTTATTTAATGTTTTTTTTTTGTACATTAAACAGCTCTACTACTTTACATTTATTTAGGTACCGGTGGTTTTATAGCTTAAAAATACCTAGAAAAACAGGCAAACACTGTGAGCGGGGTCGCCTCTCCACAGACCTGACCTGTAACGTGGTCTGCTTTGGTCTCCATGAAGATAGAAAGGTTTAATGCCATACTGTGAAACTTTCCGGACAAAGCAACAACATCTCCACGAAGAAAAGCATTTGAGAGACCTTCCGCCAGAAACACTACACGATGTACATTTAAGTAAATTTTAATGTGATACTTTTACTTTTACTTGAATAATCTTTTTCGCCTGTATCTGTACTTTTACTTAAAGGAGAATTAAAGTTTTTTACAATCTGAGCCTTATTTCGGTGATAAAGCAAGTTGTTTTACTCACCCATAGCACTTTGGTGTCATATGGAGCACTTCCAGAGATGTTTTATATTTGCGATCTCCGTAATGTGAGTTCGCGGGGCACATGTTTGCGGTCTCCAAATAACACAAACTTCAGCACTTTTCAAATCATAGAAGCTCAATGTCTTAGTCTACGCTTTACGCTTATTTCACTCTCAGCTCCCGGGACCCAAACATGAAACGCAAAGCTGTAAATTATGGATAAATCTTGGATTACAGGCCACTTTTGACTCAAACGAAAGTGTAGACTAAGACATTGAGCTTCTATGATTTGAAAAGTGCTAAAGTTTGTGTTATTTGGAGACCGCTCGGGGCATATATTATATGCCCTGAGAACGCTAATCGCTAATCTAAAACATCTCTGGAAGTGCTCCATATGACACCAAAGTGCTATGGGTGAGTAAAACAACTTGTTTTATTACCGAAATAAGGCTCAGATTGTAAAAAAAAAAACGTTAAAGGTCCCATGGCATGAAATTTTCACTTTCTGAGGTTTTTGAACGTTAATGTGAGCTCCCCTACCCTGTTTAGCCCCCCCACCATGGTTAAAAGTTGCGAAATGTCTAAACTGAGCATTTGCAATCCTTTTCTGCGTTACAAAAAAATCGGAGCTCAAACGGGCGATTTTGAACAAGGAAACTTATTGACGTCAGATTGAAAAAAGAAATGCAAATGGAGTTTCACCCCCGTCTGTCTGTACTCAGCGTCTCTGTAAATCACGCCCAGAGAGTTTGGACCGCGAATGCGCTAGGCAATGCGAAATGCGTTTTTTATTTGCCTGGAGGCACGTCCGAGTGTTTCTAGGCTCGGAAGTCCTTTATCTGAGCCTCTGGACCTTTGAACAGCAGTGGCTTAATTTTATTTTCTGTGGAAATGTGTTTATTTTTCAATGGAACGCTTCAAATCTCTCCCCCCGTTCAAAAACACGGAAATGGATCAGCTGAGAGCTCAGAGCCGAAAGCGGAGAGTTTGGCCACGCCCCCACCCTCTACTATAGGCCAGCTCTTTTCTCCTCATTTGCATTCAAGCAACAATGTCCATTATGGAGTGTTCAGAGAGAGAAAAATTACTCTTTCTCATCTTATCTCTGTTTCTCATGCACTGAGTGTTGATTTTGAAGAAGGATTCATTTACAGTATTAGGGAACCATTAAAGGGATATGCCACCCCCAGGTCAAACTTGGGCATCTCCCCACAGTCCAGAGACTAAAATAAGTGGTGGAAAGCGTTTTCCTGGTCACCCAGCCATTGTCCAGGTCTGTCAGCACTGACCGCCGCGGTATCTGCAGCTACTCCGCGTTAGACTGGAGTCTAACGTCACCAGAGAAAGATTTCGGCCAAAAGGAATTAATTTGCTCGATGCGTTTCCCAATTACTTTCTGTGTAGTGCGCATTCATATCGAGTGCAAATAAATGTGCAAATCAACACGGAGAGCTTGACTTGGTCATTTTGGGTGGGAACTATTTTTCAGTGCGGAAAAAGAAAGCCGAATCACGCACCACGCTGCCAGGGGAATCCCTGTTACGCACCAGGAAGGGAGTTCCCCTGTTACGCAGCGTGGTGCGTGATTCGGCTTTCTTTTTCCGCACTGAAAAATAGTTCCCACCCAAAATGACCAAGTCAAGCTCTCCGTGTTGATTTGTACATTTATTTGCACTCGATATGAATGCGCACTACACAGAAAGTAATTGGGAAACGCATCGAGCAAATTAATTCCTTTTGGCCGAAATCTTTCTCTGGCGCCGTTAGACTCCAGTCTAACGCGGAGGAGCTGCAGATACGGCGGCGGTCAGTGCTGACAGACCTGGACAATGGCTGGGTGACCAGGAAAACGCTTTCTACCACTTATTTTAGTCTCTGGACTGTGGGGAGATGCCCAAATTTGACCTGGGGGTGGCATATCCCTTTAAGGAGCCATATAAAAGCATCAAGAAGTACCATGTCATGGGATCTTTAATTCTCCTTTAAGTAACACAATTGAGTACTTGCTTGCGCTTGCTCCTGTACTGGCCTGGATCAGTATTATTTTTAGACCTAGACTCTGATGAGAATGAGTAGCACATTGTTCTTCTGTCTGGGTTTGTTGTGCACTGTTTGTCTGTCTGCGTACACACTGACTCACTCACCCGTGAGCCGGTGACACAGGGAGCACCATTATGGCCTTGATTTTATTATGGGCTTTACAGTAACCGTAGACAATACAGAGATCCATCACACACGAGTCTGTTTGCAGTCCATACTATATATACACAGAGTGGGTTACAGAGCCATTGTAGCTGTTTTTGATGTAAACATGTTGTGAAGGCTTGTCAGGTAGATACTATGAACTGTACAGATGCCTTTCGTTGCTTAACATTATGTGAGTTGTCTTACCCTGAGACATAAGAGTCCTATATTACGCAAAAATTACTCTTGTGAGGTGTAAGTCATGTTACAATTGTTACCTCCTCAAAAACATACTTGGACTTGTGTTGTGTTTCATTCACACATTTGCGTTATCCTTTATGACTTATCCGTCTACATCTCTAAAGCTGAAAGCTGTTTTGATCCACCTTGTGATGTCATGAAGCGGTAGATTTCAAGTTAACAGCTACCTTTTACTTTTTTCATTCAGTAGAGATGGGTAATTCCAGGGCTAGAATTATCCAAATGATTCCAGTGAAGGTGGAGCTTTTCTTGTATTACCACATGACATCGCAAGGTGGAGCGTCTCAATATGAGCCCTTTAATTATCATGCCAAAGTAAATATGCCAGAATTAGCAAGAAAGTTCTTTTATCATGTTTCTGTGAGAGTTAGCCAAGCTTTAAGAAACACACACATTTTTGTTTTCTTTCCAATAACTTTTTTTTCTTGTCACTGGCATCGTAAGACAATTTCATTCTAGCTCAATATTACTTTTACTAGTGTTTTCTGCTCCATATTTTGAAAAGACATTCTGCAGTAAGTATGTCCATCAATTTTGCATATATCAAGTGGTCCTTAGCGCTCCACTTGATGTTGTGATTTACAATTCAACAATCACTTGTGTTCTCATTTGAAAGTCTGACGAGTTGTGGAGACGAGCTGTGGGGACAGGGAACCACCAGATGGATAGAGATGGGCCTTCACCATGAGTCGTGATGTTTTGTTTATCTCGAGAGCACGCTGATTAGGACACACACACACAAACACACACACAAACACACACACAAACACACACACAGGCCTTTGAAGTAAATGCATCTTCTGTGTTCCTGGCAATAATGGATTTCAATATATTCTTTAAATATTATATTTTCAGGCGACTTTTAACATCACTGAACATCAGTAGGACTATCTAAAGCAACAGAACATGCTCTACTTTTGTAATATGTGCCAAAACTACCCTTGACAACACCTGGTGGCTGAAATCATGCATAATGCTTTTTTGTCACTGCAAATCATCAGCTTCCTCTCAAAAAACTCAACTTAATTAATCAATCAATTAATTAATCATTGCATTTATATAGCGCCTTTCAAGACACCCAAAGCGCTTTACAGATCATTGTTCATTCACTCCAAACTTGGTGGTGGTAAGCTACTATTTTAGCCACAGCTGCCCTGGCGCCAAGGCTGCCAATCTGTGCCATCGGCTCCTCTGACCACCACCAACACTCATGCACACACCACTTTCATACTAGGGAATGTGGTTAAAGTGTTTTGCCTAAGGACACAAGGACAGTTTTTGCGACTGGCGCCCCACCTGGGTTGTTCACTAAATTCACGTGCTTTGTCTCAATGTGACGCTGAAGTTTTTAAAAATCTTTTATTATTAAAGTTACATGTTTTAAAACCACAATAACATTCGCAAAGTACTCAGAAGACACATTGGGCTAAGGGACTTGAAGGTACCTGGGGGAAATACAAGGGGGGTCGAGAAAGAAAAATAGGGGGAATGGAGAGGTCCAAAGGGATTGTTTTGGGTAAAGAAAGGGGGTCTGGGGGAGAGCAAGGGTGATGCAGTGTACAGGGAGGGTCCAGATGACAGGGTCCAGGGGGGACAGCGGAGGAGGGTAGGGGTCAGAAGTCAAACTGAGGGGAACCGGTTTTGGAGATGGAGAAAAGTGTATTGTCTGGGGAGAAGGTGTTGCGAAACTCCGTTTCTCTTGCAGAGTGGAGATGGTGAACGTGGGCACTAAGGAGTGCTGTGAAGAGGGGCCAGTGCTCTGCTGTGCGGCCGTCGTGGAGGTGGTGGTTCCGTGCCACGAAGATGGAATACCTGGCCATGGACAGGATGAGGCGGGCGGCGTCCCAGTTGACCATGGCGGAGTCCAGCCCCCGAGGTCGCTGCAGGACAGGTCCAAAGAGGCAGAAGAGTCATCGATTCCATGGGCTGCCGGCGGTGGGAGCCTCAACGCCAGCCTCCGAGCGAGAAGGTCCAGCAGCCGGGTCGAGAACCGCCGCACGACAGGACACCAGGCGGCCAGATGGAGGAGGTCTTCAGGCGCCTCACCGCATACCGGACAGTCACTGGTCTCATAGTGTCATTCACAAGCACCTCTTCACAGACCACACACTGTGGCAGAGGTGCAGTCTCAGAACCTGACCAGGAGAAAACAAACTGTAAATAATCAGGATCATATTTCCTACACTTGATGCTGTTTTCTGTTGATATGGAATTAGAAAATTATACATTTTACAGCTAATACACATATGCACATTTACAGATATCAATACTGCTGCAGATGTGTACATGGGGAGGCGGGCCTCACCTATTGAAAACCACTGTTTTACAGTATGACATTTAATTTTACTATCTTAATGGAGGCAAGCAGGCCACCTCATCATGCCAAGTTAGATGCCAGATCTGTGGAGAAGTGGACATGCTCACAGAAATTGAACAAACACAAAATATATTTGTTTAGACTCGTTCAAAACATTCTAATATTGTAATTCTGTTTTTTATTATGCCTCTGGAAAGTACCTTGAATTGCTGACAAGGACGAAAGGGGCTTAAGAAATTATTATTATTATTATTATCCATCCATCTTCTTCCGCTTTCTCCATTTCTGGGTCTCGGGGGCAGCAGTCCAAGTAGATCTGCTGCCCAGAACACAATGCACCAACCCCCATGAATCCTCCCGCGGGTGGTGGGTCCACAGGATTATTATTATTATTATTATTATTATTATTATTATTATTATTATTATTATTATTATTATTATTATTATTATTATTATTATTTAATATAATTCTGTAAAAAAACACATGGAGACAGGCAGGTGGCGACCTCTCTACCAGCAAACTTACACAGTTCCTCTTTAAGGATTCATGTTTTTCAAAGTATTTTTGAGCAAAAACTTTGTATCTTTGGACAAACACTACGAGGTGAGCTACTGCCACTCTGACGCCCACCTTTACTGCCCATGCCCATGTGCCAGCCTGTTTGACTCGATTACAGCAAGTGTGTATTTCCCACTAAAAACACCAACAATTACAATATATAGATTTTAGGATATAACAAAAGATGAACCCAGGTGAAATGCAAATAGTATTGGTTTCAGTGTAACCATCATTGCTTTGATTTGAACAGTAAAATTAATGACGTAAATGACCTTAATCACCCCCAGCAAATTTCCGCAATTAGCCATAGATCAACACTGGAAACATGGGCTGTATCTATTTTATCGATTTTTATCTTTCCTGGCATTGGATGTACTTGACCGTAACCGTGTGAGTCCGCCATCTCACGTGCTAATGTTGATGTTTTGGTCTGGGAGCGTGCACGAGGAGCACGCACGAGCCTCCTGTGTTATGGACACGAGCAGTCCACCTGGTATGTGCTCCCATTAAGATAAGCCCCCTCTCAAGCGCTCTCTCATAGCGTCAACAAAGAGCTCGCACAGCCCCGTCTCACGTATGCCACGTGTTCGGGCTCTTGACATTCAAACAGATCAGATGTGGTAACAACTGGACTAGAATAAACAATAAAAAATGAAATATTAAAAGCGTGAGTGTGTTTTGATATGGGCCTGTTGAATATATATTAATATATGTATGAGGAGGTACGTCTCTCCTGGAGTGGGGCGTAAATATGTTAGCAAAGTGCTTATTGCTAGAGAGATGGGAATGTAAACAAAGTACAAATACTGATCCAAGATAGATTTTATGTGTTGATTTTAAAATGTGAAAAATAGAGCTAACCCTAACCCTAACCCTAAACCCTAACCCTAACCCAAAACATGCACCATAGGTAAATTCTCCAGCTTAGATCCTGACCAAGCCGAAGCAAGAAGATCATGGAGATGGTCCCCGGGCGCAGTAATGTGCTGCTCACTGCTCCTAATAACAGGATGGGTTAAATGCAGAGCTGGAATTTCCCCACTGTGGGACTAATAAAGGCATAGCTTTCTTCTTTCTTTCTTCTTTCTAGCTTAGTTTGTTTTAAAGGAGAATTAAAGTTTTTTTTACAATCTGAGCCTTATTTCGGTAATAAAACAAGTTGTTTTACTCACCCATAGCACTTTGGTGTCATATGGAGCACTTCAGGAGATGTTTTAGATTTGCGATCTCCGTAATGTGAGTTCTCGGGGCACATGTTTGCGGTCTCCAAATAACACAAACTTTAGCACTTTTCAAATCATAGAAGCTCGATGTCTTAGTCTACACTTTCGTTTGAGTCAAAAGTGGCCTGTAATCCGAGATTTATCCATAGTTTCGAGTAGATGAGGAGGCCAGTGTGCATGTGCGGAGTCACAGCTTATTTCACTCAAAGATGTAAATTATGGATAAATCTGGGATTACAGGCCACTTTTGACTCAAACGAAAGTGTACACTAAGACATTGAGCTTCTATGATTTGAAAAGTACTAAAGTTTGTGTTATTTGGAGACCGCTCGGGGCATATTACATGCTCAGGGCATATTATCATATTATTATGTGCCCCGAGAACTTGCATTACGGATATCGCTAATCTAAAACATCTCTGGAAGTGCTCCATATGACACCAAAGTGCTATGGGTGAGTAAAACAACTTGTTTTATTACTGAAATAAGGCTCAGATTGTAAAAAACGTTAATTCTCCTTTAAATCTTTTGCAGAGATCCAGGGGTATTCCTCATTTTTTAAACGTCCTATGTTATATTAAATGGACTCTTGTGCGCTTTATGTTATATAATGCTGTTACCTCATCAGAAATAAACCTGGAGTTGTGTTTTGTTTCATTCACACATTTGAGAAACACTTTATTGTCTGTCTATGTGTCCAAAGACAAAATGCTCTGTTCCGCCTTATGATGTCATGAAACACTCTAGTTCAGTAGAGATTGGCAATTCCAGGACTGAAAGTATCCAAATGACTCTAGAGAAGGTGTATGGAGTTTAAAAACACAGTGGAGCACCTCCTGTATTACCACATGACATCACGACATCACGAGTGTTTTCTATTTGAAGGATTCAGCCTTAATGCAGGGTTTGTGTATTTGTGATGAGGAAACAACATTATGACATCAGAAAAAAGTGAGTTTATACGTTTTTTTCACAACTGTCAGAGTTTTGCTGGCAACAATTAGCATGCAAACAGCGTACATCCTGATTCTTGAACAATAAAACAGACAGACAGACAGTAATTAGATGCAGACAACGCACAGTGGTCTCATTTTGACCCTCCGGAAAGACTAGTTTTGCTTAACATGGACAAAAATGTGTACAACCAACTCTATACACGTTCACTAGAATCATTTGGATAATTTTAGCCCTGGAATCGCAAGTCTCTACTAAACAAAAGGTGAAAGGTAGCTGTTAAAATGAAAACTACCACTACATGACATCACAAGGTTGTAACAGGACATTTTGGCTTCAAGCTCACAAGAATCAATTTTGTACAACATAGGGGCATTAACTAAAATAATCCTTTCACACCGGCCTAAAGCAAAATCAAAACACAACACTAAATAGAGCTGAGTCTGGAGGCGTACCATATACGGCGTCAGGTGATTATTTCCACCTAGTTAAAGCGCACGTGAATCCTGCACCAATATTTACTCAGTGCCAATCAGCAGTTTCTCCAGAAGACACTTAGAAGAGCAAATGGAAACCTTTTTAGGGAACTGTTTTGAGCAGTCAGCATTTTAGCAGTCATCAGGAAAAGTACGTGTTTATTATTATTATTCTTGTCACAAAATGGACTCTTGTGAGTTATAATGTTGTTACTTCCTCAAAAACAGACCTAGAGTTGTGTGTTGTTTCATTCACACGTTTGAGTAATCCTTTATTATTAGTGTCTCTACATCTCCGAAGCTCAAAATGCTCTGGCCCAACTTGTAATGTCATGTAACCACTACATGACATTACAAGTTGTCAAGTTAACAGCTCCTTTTACCTTTAGATCAATAGAGATTAGCAATCCCTGAAATCATCCAAATGATTCTACTGAAGGTGTATGGAGTTAAAAAACATTTTTGCGTTTTTTGGAGATGCAGACAGACTAATAATAATAATAAAGGATTCCTCAAATGTGTGAATGAAGCAAAACACAACTCCAGATATGCTTTCTGAGGAGGTACCAACATTTTAACACGACTTAAAGGCAAATTAACATTTTTTTACAATCTGAGCCTTCTTTCGGCAATAAAACAAGTAGTTTTACTCACCCATAGCATTTTTCTGTCAATTGGAGCAGTATCGCAGAACTTATGTTGAGCCGTTCTGTTCTAGTAATGATCCCGTATCCGTTAACATGGTGCTGTATCATTTGCTCGGGGCATTACTTTGCGGTCTCCAAATAACACAAACTTTAGCACTTTTCAAATCATAGAAGCCCGATGTCTTAATGAAAAATTTCGTTTGAAGCAAAAGTGGCCTGTAATCCGAGATTTAGCCATAGTTTCGAGTAGATGAGGACGCCAGTGCGCATGCGCGGACTGCTCCCGGGGCCCAAACATGAAACGCAAAGCTGAAAACTATGGATAAACCTCGGATTACAGGCCACTTTTGCTTCAAACGAAATTTTTCATTAAGACATCGGGCTTCTATGATTTGAAAAGTGCTAAAGTTTGTGTTATTTGGAGACCGCAAAGTAATGCCCCGAATACAAATGCTAACAAATGCTAACAGAAACGCCACAACATAACTTTCTTCAAACAGCTCCAAATGACACGAACGTGATATGGGTGAGTCAAACGACTTGTTTTATTACCGAAAGAAGGCTCAGATTGTAAAATAACGTTACTTTTCCTTTAACGCTCACAAGAGACATTTTTTGCATAATCCTGCTTTAGCCTTCCACTTAAACCTCTCACTGTGGTCACGTTCACCATTCTAAGTCTATAAAATGAACTATAAACACATTTTTTTCTGTAAACGCAACATTAGCAGAGAATTCACAAATGTTACTGAGGAATTCCTTCTGACTTCATTAAAACCCATAAGGGACTTAGTAAAAACTCATGAGCAGTACAAGTTCGAGGAAGCAATGTGTTCTGCTGCATGAATTCTATTCCAGATGACCCTGGGTTATGTCATAGTCAAACTTTAGCAGTGGTTCTAGTCATGAATAGTGCACAGAACAGTTAAAGGTTCACTGGGTAACGTGAGTCCAGCACCTGGTTAGGGAGATTGCTTTCCAGTACGGCATTAAACTTGTTTATTATGTAATTATAGAGTTTTTAAATTATTATGATTATTATTTTTAACAATAAACCAATACCTTGAACAATATTCACTGTACTGTATGCATACACCTCTCCACAAACCGGACCTGTAAATTGGCTTGGCTTTAGTTTAACGAAAAATTCCAGGCAAAGCAACAACATCTCGACACCTACGTCATGTTTTTGTGTGCTCAGTCAGATTTAGTTTTATGGTCTCTTGGGAAACATCCTGGAAGGGCCACCACTTTTCATAAAACACCAGTAATTAAAGCAGAAAAAGCAGAAAACATAGAATACTGTATATATTGTTTGTTTTTTGTGATATACTGTAGATCTGCTGTTTTTGTTTAGAGCTGGTCACGTGATCGGCTGTGAGCTGGAGATGTTTGTCACAGTGAGGGACAGGAGGACACTGGACTACATTCATGCTATAATACTCCCTACAACTGTACAACAACTCACCCTTATGTAACAGAAAACCCTATGTCCTGTCAATTATTATTTCATTTTTGCACTGTTTCTCCTTACAGTACGACCTCTGGTATATTGTTGGTATGTATATTCTTTTATTACTTTATTTCAATATACTTGAACATATACATTTATATAATGCCTTATTTGGCACCTGTTTATTGCTATTGTTGCTACCTATCTTGATTTATTATTACTGTTTATATTTTCACTCTTTGTTGTTATAATATAATGTGACGTGTGAGCTACTGTGTCCAAATCATTTCCCTTGTGGATCAATAAAGTTTGTCTAAGTTTAAATGGGAGACTGCTGGAAACACATAAATGATATTGAGAAAAGAGTGCATAACATTGTCCATTCTGCACATGTTTTTGCTTTATAATTTTCAATCATGGTTTTCTGTATTTTAGCTAAATAATTGACAATATATTCCCCTTTTTACTGTTTTTACTGTTTCAGATTGGTCAAAAATAGGGACACCAAGGACATTTCTTGTATAAAACTGGGACAAATCAGTAGTTTCGGATAAATCTGCTGGGACAGGGGACACGGGGCTACAAACTGGGACAGTCCTGGGTCAATAGGGACATCTGGTGACACTATTCAGAGCGCTATCACTACGCAATCTTCTTGCATTTCTAATGAATCTAGTGCACATCAAATCAGGTTTGTGGAGTTACTGTGTGCAGTTATGTGTAATGTTTTTGTATATTTATGGAGAACTGTTGTGTGGGAGCATGGGTGACGTACTGAAGGCTTGTGGGCAAAGCATTGGAGAGAATCATACAGCTAACCATGTGGAGGGTTCAAATAGGACCTGGGAGAGATCACGAAATTGATCGCTTGTTATGTATGTCCTGAACATGAGAATTTCAGTGAGAAATCCTTCCAAACGAGAACAAAACAAAACAACATTCTGTTAAGAACACAAAACTACATAAACATTACACACTGGGAAAACCTAGTCATGGATCATCTTAACAGAATATCTCCAAAATACTGCTAAAAAATCACTAATAGAATTTCTCCCTGTCTAGACTCCACTCATGTTATTTCTACAAACTACCGAAAGATAAACTTCCCTCATATTTTTTTCCCTTCTCCCGAGAAATGATATTATCTCATAGACAACATATAATTCCATATGGCTTATGATAATAACAATGATTTGTTGCTCTTATAATATAATAATAAACCTGGTAAACTGCATAAATAAATAACAAAACATATATATGAAATAATAATGAATGAATGTAATAACAAATGATTAAAGTTAATCAATCAACAAATAAAAAAATAAATCAATAAAATCAAATTTGGCAAAACAAGGACCTATCCCACTTCTCATGCGCCCAAATCTCACCTTATTTTAACGCACCTCACAAAGCTAGGCATACATACACAACTACACATTGAGACTTTTTTTTTTTTAACACTGTCATTTAAGATCAAAGGAGAAGTTCAATTTGTCAACTGGACAAAGTTTGTTTGGTTGAAAACGTTTCGCCGCTCATCCGAGAGGCTTCGTCAGCTCTGGTTATTGTACTGGTTAGACCCTGCTTATATCTAGCTGCCGGGAGGCGCGTCCTACAATGACAAAGCTCTGAAAACGATCCCCCCTAATCTGTCTCTTTGTTTTTCAAATTACTCTGACGGCTGTTTCGACCCCCTATTCAACGTCTAACGACCCTCTCCACCCCTCTGCCCTGGCTCTGTTTGACTGGTCTAAGAATCGCATTATAAATGGGAGACAAGTTATGTCTAACTCCCCCATTTCTGTTTAATGACGGATTCTCTTTTTTGACAAAAATAGCCTCTTTAACTCCCCTCTCAAACCAGTTCTTTTCCCTGGCTAAGATCTGAACCTCACTGTCCTCAAAAGAATGGCCCGTGGCTTCTAGGTGAAGATGTACGGCAGATGCCGGTCCACTCTGGCACGCCCGTCTGTGTTGGTACATCCTCTTGTGAAGTGGCTGTTTTGTTTCCCCAATGTAGCGCTCACTGCAGTCCTCACTACACTGAATGGAGTAGACCACATTGCTTTGTTTGTGGCTCGGTGTTTTGTCCTTTGGGTGGACGAGTTTTTGTCTTAAAGTGTTTGTGGGTTTGAAATAAACTGGAATTTCATATTGTCTGAAAATCCTCTGTAGTTTTTCCGAAACGCCGGCCAGGTACGGAATCGCTACCCCTTTCCTCCTGGGTTCGGATTCTCTGTTGTCTTGTTTCTTGCCCTTGTCTCTCTTGGTTTTGTTGACAGCCCATTTAGGATATCCACAAACAGAGAGGGCTTCCTGCACATGTTGCTCTTCTTTCTCCTTACCCTCTGTGCTTGTGGGAACCACTTGGGCCCTGTGTTGTAATGTCCGAATAACACCCAGTTTGTGCTGCAGTGGGTGGTGTGAATCAAAAAGCAGGTATTGGTCTGTGTGTGTGGGCTTCCTGAAGACTTCTACTTGGAGTCCCCGGTCTCCTCCTATCGTTACTGCACAATCTAAGAATGCCAATGTGTTATCCTTGGCATCTTCACGGGTGAATTTGATGTTCGGATGATTTTTGTAAAATTATCATCAACATAACGAAACCAGTGTGTGGGAGGAGTGCCTGGATATGAAGCCAAGGCACTTTGTTCAAATTGTTCCATGTATAAATTAGCCATGATAGGGGAGACCGGTGAGCCCATCGCACAGCCATGGATCTGCCTGTAAAAGTTCCCTCTGAACTGGAAATAGGTGGTATTTAGACAAATTTCCAGCAGTTGGCAGATTTGGTCAGGAGAAAGTTTGGTTCTCTCTTCTAGCTTGGAATCCTGTAGTAAACTCCTTCTCGCTGCTTCGACCGCTACAGCTGTGCGGATACAAGTGAAAAGAGAGGTTACATCAAAGGAAACCATTGTCTCATCCTGACCAAACTAGAGAAATTTAACTTTGTTAACAAATTCGGCTGTGTTCTCAATGTGGTGCTCCGTGTTACCCACCAATGGAGCCAAGATGGTTTTAAGGTGTTTGGCCAAATTATATGTGATAGAGTCAACACTACACACAATGGGTCTGAGTGGTACTCCTTGTTTGTGAATCTTAGGGAGGCCATAGATGCACGGGATAGCATCACCAGGGTACAATCTGTAATACAGCTGTAGATCAATGACTTCTTCTTTCCTCAACTTCTGCAAGCAATCAATGATCTTCCTTTTGTACCCATTGGTGGGGTCCCGTTTCAGTATTTCGTATGTTGTCGTGTCACTGAGTAGGCTGTTCACCTTAGCCTCATAATCAGCTGCGTCCAAGATCACCGTGCATCTCCCTTTGTCTGCAGGCAGGATGTGGATGCTCTGGTCCCTCTCTAGAGCAATGATGGCCTTCCTCTCCTCTGGTGTTACGTTTCCCGTAGTGGAGGTGTGGTTAGCGATTGCCAACGGCCGTTTATTGGGCGTTATGAATGTCTATCATTGAGCGTATACGTAAGTCCATAGCCAATCATGTCAGTTGTCAGTTCAAACTACAAGCTTCGGTTTGTCATGTAGTACGCGTCACCGTCTTGCCACACCTCCCCCGCTCTCTGATTGTGGCCCTAAATCTGGGACTCTCGCTTGGACGAGTTTCCAGGCCGCCTTCCAGTTCGAAACGAACGGAAGCGGCCTGGGAATTCCCAGGCTAGGTTCCACTACCTCTTCCTTTTCCCACTTGTTGCTGTAAAGACTGGTACTGTTATAATTTCCATAGTTGAGTATACTGTTAAAATCTATCCATTACTATACACAAGTTAGTCATTAATCCCTCTTTACACACACACACACACACACACACACACACACACACACACACACACACACACTTACACACTCACACTTACACACACACACACACACACACTTACACACACACACTTACACACTCACACTTACACACACTCACACACACTTACACACACTTACACACACTTACACACACTTACACACACTTACACACACTTACACACACTTACACACACTTACACACACTTACACACACTTACACACACTTACACACACTTACACACACTTACACACACCCTTACAGACACACTTACACACACACTTACACACACTTACACACACACACACACACACACACTTACACACACACATACACACACATTTACACACACTTACACACACTTACACACACACTTACACACACTTACACACACACTTACACACACTTACATACACACTTACACACACACTTACACACACTTACACACACTCACACACTTACACACACCCTTACACACACACATACACACACACTTACACACACTTACATACACACTTACACACACACTTACACACACACTTACACACACTCACACACTCACACACACCCTTACAGACACACTTACACACACACACACACACTTACACACACACACTTACACACACTCACACACACTCTCACACACTTACACACACTTACACACACACTTACACACACTTACACACACACTTACACACACACTTACACACACTCACACACTCACACACACCCTTACAGACACACTTACACACACACACACACACTTACACACACTTACACACACACTTACACACACACTTACACACACACACTTACACACACACTTACACACACTCACACACACTTACACACACACACTCACACACACTCACACACACTTACACACAATTACACACACTTACACACACTCACACACACTTACAAATCAACCAATCAGAATAAAGCCCGCCATTTTGAAAGTGTGTGTATCAGAAATGTGTATAAAACTGCAGTACTGCTTTAGGACCTAGAGGGCGCTGTGTTTTACACAGGAAAACACTGAAAAAACAGGTTAGGGGGTAAACTGGACTTTCAAAAAAAATGAGAATATATGTTACTGAGACACTCACAAATGCAAATACACTCTTTGAATTAGCCGGACCTTGGCATAGTCTGGCACGCGCGCACACACACACACACACACACACACACACACACACACACACACACACACACACACACACACACACACACACACACACACACACACACACACACACACACACACACGTCGTACATGTCGTTGTATGCATTTGTGTTGTGTTGTTCCATATTGTTCTTATTGCATTGTCCTGTCCTGTCTAATGTCTGTATGCTTATTGTATGTTGCAATTTAACAAAAAAAAAAATAAAAAAAATACAAAAGTAAATATGGGCCATGACTCAGGCGGCAGAATAGAAATAATTCCTTTGTCCTTCTGTTTTTGTATTTGCAAATGAACCTTTCCGAAAAAACAGTCTTTTAAATTAGCTTTATCCGACCACAGCGAGAAACTTTTGCTTAGTGGAAAACAACAAGCACTTCAGTGTAATTATATTGGTTTTTGTGCGTCATTCTTAACCCCAAAACGCCACCTGGTTGAGCTATGGTCCTGGGCTGTAAAAATCCAAGAGCTGAGGTAGAGATTGTGTCCTGGAATGGCTGTGAAATTAAAGCCATTAAATAGGACTATATCAGGCGTCCATCTGGTCTTTGGGTTCATGCATATCCAGAATTTCACAGTATCCAGGCATTACACAAGAGTGGAACTGGGGTCAACCGGTCTATGTATTAGCCAGAGGTATACAGTCCCCGTGTGAACTCAACATGAAAGCTAAAATCACTGGGGAAAAAGATAGAAAAGTGTTGTTGTTTTTTTGTAAAAGATAAAAAAATAAGGGTGAATAGGAGCTAGTGAGTGTGACTGGAGTAAATAATGTTCACTAATGTGTTTAAAGTGTTTCTTTCTATAGTATTCTTCTGCTTACCCGGGGCCGGGTCACAGTCTAAGAAGGGACTCGAAGACTTCTTTCACCCCAGACACTTCCTCCAGCTCCTCCGGGGGGACCCCAAGGCGTTCCCAGGCTAGCCAAAAGACATAGTCCCTCCAGCGCATTCTGGGTCTTCCCTGAGGCCTCCTCCCGGTGGGAAATGGCAGGAACCAGGTCCAGGCATTCCATGCCCCCAGAACTAGTTTCCATGTCCGGAGATCCAGATGGCCTGGCCACCAGAGGCTCGCTGTCAAGCACCCACCTCAGGCCTGGCTCCAGGGTGGGGCCTCGGTAGGGCTGCTCGATTAATCGAATTTTGATCACGATTTCGATTTTGGTGTCAAACGATCTCAAAATTCATATAATCGAGACTGAACGATTATTTTTTCATTTCTCTGTCGAGAGGGACGCGCAAGCGCAGTACGTTCCCTTCCACGCGGGCCTAGACTAGCTGGCGCCTACACTCGCTGAGCACTGCTCCGGGAGCACTGTTCCCTCTAAGGTGCGCGTGTGCGCAATCGCGCACTGCCCAGACGTTCAGTGCGCACATCAAATCCTTTTCAGCGCATAAAATAAAATCTAACCTGAACTCAGCGCTGGTTTGACACACGGAATCCAGTCTGATAGATTCAGTTTGCACATGTGAATGTGCACATGCTTTAGGGACAAGCCAACTACAAACAGATTCATTTCGATCGCATTTCGCTCGCTTCCTTCAGTAAGACCATAGTTGTTGTGCGCATCGCCGTGGGTCAGAGCGGCGGGTCAGAGCGGCAGGTCCGCACCAGCCGACGGGAGCGCCGCCCGCACACACTCCACGTAGGGAAGAACAGAAGAGGAGACAGGTAGAGCCATAATGTAATCCTCGGCTGTTTTCTTTGTTTCTGTCCAAGCCATAGGTTTTTGTGAGCAAAAAGACGGGACTTTCTGTGTGAAGTGTGAATCCTCTCCCCAGAGCGTTAAACCACAGAGCTCTGTCACTCTCACAGAATTACTTAAACTGGGTAATGATTAAAAAGCAAGATATAAGCTGATAAAAATGTATACTTATTTTGGAGATCATTATTTTGAGAGACACCCATCTTATAGTGTCCTATAGGTCCTACAATCATCCCTAAAAAATCTGCAGCTACATGTAGGCTATATTTATCAAGCTGAAAAAATCTCTCTTCATGTGGTTTTACAGGTTTATACACAGGTATATACACAGGTTATTTTTCAAAATATTGTAATGTTCAATGTTTCACTGACCACAGCAGGACCCTCACACTGACATACAACATGTACAAAGTTCATGAAAAGATTTTTGAGAAGTGGACCAAAAAATCAGTTATATTAAAAGTAATCTAACAGAAATAACAGCAGTAATTTGATTCATAAGCTGTAACTTGCCATGATCTCAGGTGTGATACTGGTGTGGCCACAGTGTGCATGTCGGATGTTGCTCACAGGAGTCCAAGGAACGCTTAGGGAGTTAGTGTGTTTGCTCAGACACATGAACAATTAGGGGGAACATTGCAGCAGAGCCATATATCAGTCTCATGATTCACTTCATCGACGCAGAATTCAACTTAAAAGTGAAGTGTCTCCAAACGGCGTTCATGCTCGAAGACCACACTGGACAAAACATCACGGATGTACTGAGGGAAGCGCTGACAAAGGAAAGTTGGTCTGCATCAAGACCGATAATGCTGCAAACATGAAGCTGGCTACTGAAATCAATGGGTGGCCGAGGCTTCAATGTTTCAGACACAGACTCCATTTGTCCATAGGTGAGTAGGCTACCACTTATTTCAGTGTGAAAAATACAATGAAAGATAAAGATAAGCTATGAAACAGTGATGGTGGTACTTAACTTCAGTCAACCAGACAACTCTTTATGGCCTGTGAGCACTCAGTGCTTTTTCAGATGAGTGTATTATGCTTAACATTTTGTCGTAGTCTATGCTTAACTTGGGTGGAGCTGGACACTAATGTATCAATAAATGACAGCGTAATACAACCGAGAACAGAATTAATTTGTGTTTATTGGTTAGTAATATTCATTTTACCCCAAAATTGTTAACAAAAATGTTTGTTACACTTTAGTGCAATGCTACAAATTTCCAGTTTATTTTTGTATATTCTTCATACAGAGAAGTACATTTTATTTGGTAAAATATAGAGATTGAGGAGTGTACATTTGTCTTATGACAAAAGAATATTTTTTGTTTTATACATCGCTAAACATAACAAATAACAAAGTTTGTTTTTTGTTTTTTTTTGTCTGAAATGCTGAATAAAAGCATTGTTTGAAAAAATCGTTTGAATAATCGTGATTTCAATATTGACTGAGATAATCGTGATTATGATTTTTTCCATAATCGAGCAGCCCTAGGCCTCGGTAACGCCAATCTGGGCAACGTAACTGGCCTTGTTGTGTTTCTCATCATAGGGGCTGCTGAACTGCTCTTAGTCTTAGTCTTGCCTTGGGTGACCCTACCAGGGGCATGAAGCCCCCAACAACATAACTCCCGAGATCATTCAGGTAGTCAAACCCCTCCACCACTTTGATGGAGGAACTTTTTACCTGCTCATATAAAAACTATAACCAGACTCTCCACTTTTAAGAAACAGACTAAGTCCTGGTTTATTCACCAGCAGCAGTGTGATCATGTGTAACTGCTGTATGTTTGTGTGTGTTTGTGAGGGGAATGACAGTGCAAGTGTGTTTTATGTGCCTATGTTTAGTGTGATATTGTTGTTTTAGCTTATCTTATCATTATCTTATCATTATTTTAACTTATTGTTGTTTTAGATTATCCATCTCTTTTATTCTTCATTATCAATACATTTTAACTTTTTTACTTACTGAAATCTGTTTAAAAGTCCTCCTAGGGACTGGTGTTGCGAATTAGCCATTGGCTAAAACACTGTGGTACCTGCATCAGATGTTAATCTATGTTTGTTGTATCTGTCCCTATCAAATAAACAATAAAGTAAAGTAAAGTAAGTATAACTCATTTTATTTAAAAACTAATAAGAGAGAAATTACCAAGGTTAAGAATAGTTTAAACTGGTTCAAAGTCAGCGTGGGAATGTGTTAACGCACTGGAGTAATCTAGAATCTAAAGTAGGGTGACCAGACGTCCTCTTTTTCCCGGACATGTCCTCCTTTTGGGACCCATAAAAATGTCCATGAGGAATTTCTAAATTATGCCAAAATGTCCAGGATTTTGACTCTATCAACTGTCAGCTTTAAGTGGAACACTTTTCTTAGTGTTGGTGACTCATCTGATCAGATACAGTCATGGATCTACAATAAACTCATCTTATTATATTTCCATGGACACAATCACTGGTGCTTCTGTCTGTGAGAAGTGACAGGGGCAGGGGACAGGGATATAGACACTGTCAGGAAAATAACCATGAAAAATAAATATAGGTTACATTAGCTGGTTATATTATGTCTTATACAGTGGTACCTCACCTTACGGAAGTCTCTACAAACGAAAAATCCAAGTTACGAAACGCCTTCATGTTAAATTTTGGTCTCTAGATACGAAAGAAAATTCAAGTTACGAAACGCGAAATATCAAAAATTCAATTAATGCGCGCTCAGATGCGCGCTCAGATGCACGCCCGGAAACGTAAATACACTTTCTCAACACACACGGGGTTAGGTTCCAGAGGTGGCCCGCGGTGGGAGAGGTCCGCGAGGTAGGACAACTTTGTATTTTACAATTGTTCTACATGTTTTAGGGCTGTAAATGCCTCACCACACACATTCTACGCTAGACAGGAGTTGGGCTTTTCTCGCATTTCTCTCTCGTTTGAACACTCGAACTTTCATAGATTTTCAAAGGAATGTGTTGATAGTGAAGCGTGGGGGGAAGACACGGGATGGAGCCGCAGTGCCCGGGCCGTGCCTCCCCCTCGGGGCCGAGCACGCGCGGGCGAGCACGGGGTGATTTAATCCTGGTCTGGTTCCGGTTTGGTCCGGGTCTGGACCTGGTCCGGTCCTGGTTTAGACCTGGTTTAGACCTGGTCTAGACCTGGTTTAGTTCTGGTCTAGACCTGGTTTAGTTCTGGTCTAGACCTGGAAGTCACATAGAACCAGAGCCCACCCCGAGCGAGACCCCGCGGTCTTGCCCGCCGATAGAGCACCTTTCTCGGCCTCTTAGCTCACAGTGTCAGTTCCCCGGCTCTGGAGGTCAGGTAGAACCAGAGCCCGCCCCGCCCCGCTCTTATTCCCGCTGAAAGAGCGTCTTTCTCGGTCTCTTAGCTCTAGCGCAGAACGCGCAAGGAGCGCAGAGACATGAGCAACGCGCTCATCCAACGGCACTGCCATGTCCCGGGATAATCCTGGTTTAGTCCAGGTCCAGTCCAGGTTTAGACCTGGTATAGACCTGGTCTAGACCTGGTTTAGTTCTGGTCTAGACCTGGTTTATTCCACGTTTAGTCCTGGGTCTACAGTCTCTTAGCCAATCAGGACGCAGAACACAAATGTTACACTATAAAAAAAATGTTACACTATAAAAAAAAAACTTGGAACGGATCAGGCCTTTTCCATTGAAATAGCTACACAGCTTACGAAAAATTCACGTTACGAAACCACTTCTGGAATGAATTAATTTCGTAATGTGAGGTACCACTGTATTAATGAGCTATGGCTTAGTAGACCTCTAAAAAGCAATGAAATACAGTAAATTGTCCAAAATTCCCCTGGTGAGGACCCCGGACCCCCTGATACACATAATATCACACATTTTAAATTCAAACACCAACAGAAATTGCCAGTTACAAAGTACAAACATCCCCAATTTTTTCATCCCCAAACCTAGTGTCCTCCTATTTGATAACCCCAATCTGGTCACCCTAATCTAAATAAAACATTGCACTACGGTAAATGTTTGTGTTATTGGTGTAAAATTATATAAAGATTACTCATACTGTTCACGTTAAGCAAGCGCTCAAAAGGGCCAAGTTGTTCACAAACATCACATAACTAGTGACAGTCACTATCAGAAAGTTCCATACTGTATCTTAAATGTTAAACAAAACCAAATGGAAAAAATGGGTGGCATTCTCATCACCTCACAGCAAGCAGGTTCTGAGTTAAATGCTTGGGTCTTTCTGTGCAATGTTTTCATGTTCTCCCTGTGTTTGGATCGGCACTTCGGTTTTCCCTGTCAACCCAAAACATGCACCACAAGTCAGTAGGTACAGGAGGCATCGAAGGGCCCTTTAAAATAAATAAAAGCACATAAAAACACAGTAACTATCTGACTGCCTGGGATCCAGAACACACATTTCTTCAATACTACAAAGATGTGAGTTTAGTCACCGTAGTTCAAATGGGCGAGAGTGACAGGTGGATTATCAGGGACCTGCATTCAATTCAAAATGATGGGTGACCTATGAGCTCCTTTGTTTCATTGAAATAAACAAATCTGATTGGATACATGGTTCTGACCTGAAACATGACAGACGGCACGGGGGACCAGAGTGAGATATCATTCTAGATTTGAAACCTACTGTATGTGACTGTACTAGGGATGCAAATTATCGATTAATTCATTAATCTATAGTTGATTGACCTTATCGATCAACTTACGATTAACTGATAAGCTGCGTTTTTCACCTGAATTTTAGTGTTTCAATAGGGTCTTTAAGAATATAAGCTATAGTATAAATAACACTGAGTCAAAAATATATCATAGTATTATTATATTGTATATTCCTCAATTAATTATTCCTTAGTAAAAAGCAGACAAATGTATTGATGCTGAATAACAAAATACATTCTTTATTGATTTATTGTTGTTGCACTTGCAGCATGGAAATCTTGAAATTAAAAGGAACAGAAGAAATTAAATAACAGAATGTTATTTAGTCTACATATTATGATGAAACCAGTGAACCCAGGCTATTTTTAGGACATTCTCAACATTTATTTTGAACTAAGGCATCAACAATATCTCTCTCCCTTAATCTGTGAAGGGTTACAGTACAAAATATACCACTCAACAAAAATATAAACGCAACACTTTTGTTTTTGCTCCTATTTTTCCTGAGATGGACCCAAAGATCCAAAATTCACTCTAGATACACAACACTACCATTTCTCTCAAACATTGTTCACAAATCTGTCCAAATGTGTGACAGCGAGCACCTCTGCAGACAATCCACCCCACCTCACAGGTGCGCCACATCAAGATGCCGATCCGACATCATGACCAGTGCACAGGTGTGCCCCAGACTGCCCACAATAAAAGGCCACCCCGAAATGTGCATTTTTTATTTTTTTTTGCTTTATTGGGGGTCTGGGGACTCAGAACCAGTCAGTATCTGGTGTGACCACCATTTGCCTCATGTAGTGCAACACATCTTCTTCGCATAGAGTTTATCAGATTGTCAATTGTGGCCTGTGGAATGTTGGTCCACTCCTCTTCAAAGGCTGTTATGGACGAAGAACACAGGTGCATTTTATTGATGGCATTTTGAATGCACAGAGATACCGTGATGAGATCCTGAGGCCCATTGTTGTGCCATACATCCATGAACATCACCTCATGTTTCAGCAAGATAATGCACGGCCCCATGTTGCAAGGATCTGTACACAATTCTTGGAAGCTGAAAATGTCCCAGTTCTTGCATGGCCAGCATACTCACCGGACATGTCACCCATTGAGCATGTTTGGGATGTGCTTGACCGGCGTATACGACAGCGTGTACCAGCTCCCACTAATATCCAGCAACTTCGCACAGCCATTGAAGAGGAGTGGACCAACATTCCACAGGCCACAATTGACAATCTGATAAACTCTATGCGAAGAAGATGTGTTGCACTGCATGAGGCAAATGGTGGTCACACCAGACACTGACTGGTTCTGAGTCCCCAGACCCCCAATAAAGCCACAAAAAAAAAAAAAAGAAGCACATTTCGGGGTGGCCTTTTATTGTGGGCAGTCTGGGGCACACCTGTGCACTGGTCATGATGTCGGATCGGCATCTTGATGTGGCGCACCTGTGAGGTGGGGTGGATTGTCTCGGCGGGGCAGAGGTGCTCGCTGTCACACATTTGGACAGATTTGTGAACAATGTTTGAGAGAAATGGTAGTGTTGTGTATCTGGAGTGAATATTGGATCTTTGGGTCTATCTCAGGAAAAATGGGAGCAAAACCAAAAGTGTTGCGTTTATATTTTTGTTGTTATTTCAAAAATATATGGTTCTAGGTCCAGCTCTACTGTGAGTTGTATGGCAACATCCAGAGAGGAAAGGGTTACATGATGTAACGCTATGGTCTTTCTCGCGAGTGGGTTCGCATCTCGTGTTCACATTCCAGAGTAGCGCCCTCTCGCGATTAGTTACAATTAATGCATTTTGTTCGGCCAACGTCTTGATCGACAGTTAATTGTAAGTCGATTAATTGTTGACATCCCTAGACTGTACATATAAAAATGACACAAAAAGTCAGTAAATTAACTGTTTATCACTAACCAATTTCAGAAGAAAAAACTTATTCCAAACCACCGGGCAAACAGTCATCAGTGTAGTTGCATATTTCACAAAAAACATTTCAACTGTTTGTTTTAAAAGGGCTATACCTGATTTTTTTTAAATGTATTTTAGCATCATGTTCCAGTCCAGATATCTTGCATAAGCAGCTCTTGAAAAATAAGTCCACTGAGTACTGTCTTCATCTAATTATAAATTTTTTTGTTGTCTGATATTGATGAAGTGTGCACTTAGCATGCTAGTTGTTACCATTGCCTTGACAGCAAACTCTGCTTTGGTTTCTGAAAGTTGTGAAAAGTGCTTATAAACTCATTGTGGTGAATAATTACAACGCTCGCAATGCATAAGGTAAGTGAGGAACATCTTTGGACCACTGCAAACAGTTTAAAATGAACTATTTCTGTTTTTCACACAGCCTGTAGTGAAAATATTATTACATAAAGTATACTTTTGCCATGTTATTTTCTCATAGTACAGTGTGACCCTCCCTTGATGTGTCACGTAGGGCCTCACACAGACGCAACCCCGTGGGCCGTCTGCTCTGTATAGGTCCCTGCTCAAACCTCAGCCGTAAATATAGAAGGTCGCCATGGTAACCGCTGCACAGACACCTACCAGTGTTTGTCAATCCAGCAATCAGACAAATGGAGATAATTACAGTGAACTCTTCTTTGACGGGAGCCTCTATTCATGCAGGGTTCCTTTTCTCCACCTGCCATTTTATGTCTTTGCAGAAGTCACTTAGACTCTGAGTCACCATCTCTGAACACATACTTATGCTGGGCTTCTTGTTGCTTATATGAAATACTTGGTATGACGTTAAAGTGTTCATGTAATAAAGGACAATTGGTTTTGTTCTAGCACATATTGTGAAAGAACCTCTTAGGATAGAAAAAGCAGTGATGGAATGTAAAGAAGTACTGTACTTAAGTATGAATAATATAAATAAGTAGGTATTTATGTATCTGTACTTTAATTAAGTAGATTTTAAAGTGAATACTTTTACTTCATTACATTTGAGAGAAGATATCTGTACTTTCTACTCCATTACATTTTTAGGAAGGAAAGTAAGAGTAAAGGGCGGGGTCTGGGGGACTGAAGGGGAGAGTGAGAGGAAAGGAAGGGTGTGTCTGGACTGAGGGGAAAGACCCAAACATGCGCCATAGGTAAAATCCTCCAGCTTAGGGCCTGACCAAGTCTAAATAACAAAACAAAATTATGGGGATGGTCCCCGGGTCAAATATAGAAACAACTTCTCCTGTGCGAGATCAATAAAGGTCAATCTTCTAATCTTTAACTACTGTAAGTCGCTTTGTGCTACAATTTTGTATGAAAAGCACTTTATAAATATTGTTTGATTGACTGATTGATTGAAAGAGGGGTAGGGTATAAAGGACTAAAGGGGAAAATGAGAAAGAAAGAGGGGTGGGGTCTGGTGGGACTAAAGGGTAGAGTGAGAGAAGAGGAAGTGTGGTCCATCCATCCATCCATCCATTTTCTTCCACTTATCTGGGCCCAGGTCGCGGGGGCAACACTCTAAGCAGGGACCCCCCAGACTTCCTTCACCCTGGACACTTCCTCCAGCTCCTCTGGGCAGGACCCCAAGGCATTCCCAGGCCAGCCGAGAGACATCGGGACACCCAGGGCCTCCTCCCGGTGGGACATGCCCAAATTAGAAGTCAGTCTTCTAATCCTTAATCACTGTAAGGCGCTTTGTGTTACATTTTGTATGAAAAGTGCTTTATAAATATTGTTTGATTAATTGATTGATTGAACACCTTCTCAAGGGCGGCATCCAGGAGGCATCCGGAACAGATGCCTGAGCCACCTCAGCTGCTCCTCTTGACGTGGAGAAGCAGCGGCTCTACTCCAAGCTCCTCCTGTGTGACCGAAATGAGTTAAGAAGTGGAGTGTGGGGAATAAAAGGGAGAGTGAGGGGGAGAATGGGTGGTGTCTGGAGGACTAAACGGGTGAGTGAGAGGGAAGAGGAATGAGGCCTGGAGGACTAAAGAGGAGAGTGAAAGAAGAGGAGGGGTGGGGTCTGGAGGACTAAAGGGGAGAGTCAAGCGAAGGTGGGGTTGTATCTGGAGGACTAAAGGGGAGATTTGTCAACAACATTTGACATTTGTCTGGAAATGTACATAGTTTACATGAAAATTGGTAAAAAGACAAAACAAAATGCAGCCTAGTAACCCTAAACTTTGCTATCATTGAAACAACATACACTGCCTGACAAAAGTATTAGGACGATTGTGTATTTCTAAACTCTGGACAAAACCTCTGGTTCCAACAAGATAATGACCCAAAGCCCTCATCCAAACTGTGTAAGGGACATTTGGAGACGTGTGAACAGTGTCATCAACTGCAGGTTATGACAGTCTCCTGACCTGTCACCCATCGGAAAAGTGTGGGATTATTTGGATATTAAAGTGCGCTCCAGGAATCCGACTAATGTTAAACACCTGTGGAAATGTCTTCAGGATGAGTGGAAAACTATAGAGGATGGATATCTTTAAAAACTGTTGGACAGAATGCCTTTGTAAAGCTATGATTAAGGCCAAAGGTTATTTTGATGAAAATCTATTTAACTTGATATTGTTATATTTTTGCAATAATATGCCTTTACACATGATGAAATTTGCTTTATTATATCAATAAATCGATTTGTTGTCATTACCAATACGTCTTGTTATCATTATATTATCATTATATTATCATTATGTCTCATCAAGTGCTTCCAACTCTGTGATCCCTAACCTGACTCTCCCATGATGCAATGGGGCCCCAGCTGGAAACTCCACCAGAAGCATGCTTTATATTCAGCTCTGGATGGACACATGAATCACCATAGAGCTGCTCAGCAGGTTAACAGGTTTGTGTGTTCTCACCAGGTAATCCAGAGTGACTCAGGTTACGGAGGATCACTGAGGTCATGACGATGGCTACTTTTCCAAATAGGGATGGTTCAATGGGGAATTGTTCCGATGATGATTCAGATGTTACTGTTTTGGCTCAATATTAAAGGGATAGTGCGTTGTTTTTTTTAAAGGGATATGCCACCCCCAGGTCAAATTTGGGCATCTCCCCACAGTCCAGAGACTAAAATAAGTGGTGGAAAGCGTTTTCCTGCTCACCCAGCCATTGTCCGAGTCTGTCGCCACTGACCGCCGCGGTAACTGGTGCTCCTCCGCCTTAGACTGGAGTCTAACGTAGCCAGAGAAAGATTTCGGCCAAAAGGAATTAATTTGCTCGATGCGTTTCCCAATTACTTTGTGTGTAGTGCGCATTCATATCGAGTGCAAATAAATGTGCAAATCAACACGGAGAGCTTGCCTTGGTCATTTTGGGTGGGAACTATTTTCCAGTGCGTAAGAATACAGGCGTATCACGCACCACGTTGTGCAACAGGGGAACTCCCTTCCCGGTGCGTAACAGGGATTCCCCTGGTAGCGTGCTCCGTGATACGACTGTATTCTTACGCACTGGAAAATAGTTCCCACCCAAAATGACCAAGTCAAGCTCTCCGTGTTGATTTGCACATTTATTTGCACTCGATATGAATGCGCACTACACACAAAGTAATTGGGAAACGCATCGAACAAATTAATTCCTTTTGGCCGAAATCTTTCTCTGGCGACGTTAGACTCCAGTCTAAGGCGGAGGAGCTGCAGATACCGCGGCGGTCAGTGGCGACAGACTCGGACAATGGCTGGGTGAGCAGGAAAACGCTTTCCACCACTTATTTTAGTCTCTGGACTGTGGGGAGATGCCCAAATTTGACCTGGGGGTGGCATATCCCTTTAATGTTAATCTGTATGGGTTTCCTTCTAAAAGTTACGTATGTTGACACCGGCTTACCTCTGACAGTCTCAGCGGATCCCGGTTTCTGGAACTTTCTGGAGCCCACGTAAGTAGGTCCGGTAACTTCTCTGGAACATGAAATAAAGCTTGTTTTTCTTCTCAAAACAAAACATTTGTTAGAAAGGTGATATATTTGCGTCCGAAACAGTTGTCCACGAAACATCCAGCAGCGTATTTCGCATTCGCGTATTGTCTCTCTCCACTCGTATCACTACGCCCATGTTAACTCTATCAGCCTGTTCACTTGTAAACGTCGGCGTAGACATCCGCTGAAGGTGAACAGGCTGATAGCTAGATTACTTAAACATGCATGGATGACCTAAAAACCTCTTCTGGCATGTTTTGAATAGCATGGTAGAAGGCTCTTAATTAAGCTTGGGCTTTTAGCCTTTATTGGTCTCACACACAATGACACACAGTGACACACGGGAGAAATTTGACTTCTGCATTTGACCCATCCTTTTTCAGGAGCAGTGAGCAGCCATCTTTTTCGGCGCCCGGGGGGCAGTACCGTGAAGGGTCTTGCCCAAGGACCCACACTGGTTAGCTCATTGCCCGGGGGGGGTTTGAACCTACAACCTCCAGGGGGAAAGTCCATGACTTACCAGTTGAGCTAACCAGCCGGTTAAAGGGATATGCCACCCCCAGGTCAAACTTGGGCATCTCCCCACAGTCCAGAGACTAAAATAAGTGATGGAAAGCGTTTTCCTGGTCACCCAGCCATTGTCCGAGTCTGTCAGCACTGACCGCCGCGCGCAGCTGCAGCTACTCCGCGTTAGACTGGAGGCTAACGTTGCCAGAGAAAGATTTCGGGCAAAAAGGAATTAATTTGCTCGATGCTTTTCCCAATTACTTTCTGTGTAGAGCGCATTCATATCGAGTGCAAATAAATGTGCAAATCAACAAACAACACGGAGAGCTTGACTTGGTCATTTTGGGTGGGAACTATTTTTCAGTGCGGAAAAACAGAGCCGAAGCACACACCACGCTGCGTAACAGGGGAACTCCCAAAGTGGTGCGTAACAGGGATTCCCCTGTGTGCTTCGGCTCTGTTTTTCCGCACTATAAAATAGTTCCCACCCCAAAATGACCAAGGCAAGCTCTCCGTGTTGATTTGCACAGACAGATCTGCTTGCTAAATGAATTGTAGCCAAACAGCAATACACTCTAATTACATCACTCATCAACTTGCAGCTTCTGTGACCATGTGTTGTATGGAGAATCATTTGTCTTTTATCTTAATTACTTTGACTAAACGCTACTACATTTAGAGGTTTACGTTAAAGTAAAAATTGATGGGTCAACCATGGGTGCTATACAAATACATTTGACACCGATGACATCTAAATCCCGACTTTCTGAGATAAAAGCATGTGAATGCAAACAAGCCATAAGATAACCCAAACTTCTCATCTCGGAAATGCAAGTACCACATGAACCCAGTTAGTTACGCAGTATAAAGTAATACCTTACCTTAACACATACCATTGGTATGTGAGATGAACCTCATTAAGATCCATCAGGCTGTCAGCCTCTTCTATCAGCCTCTTTCTCAAACAACACTGACCTTTTTACTAAACTGTCACATTTCAACACGTTCTCTTTATATAGAATAATGACATACTTTCTATCAGCCCCGACACCTACACCTATGAATATATTTTTCCTTGACACAGTTCTGACCTGTGTCTTAGTTCTAAACAAAGAAGTTGTACTGTACGGTTTAGTCAGGTCAAATGATACTGGATCTCTCAGTCCCTGGATTTTCTGTGATGTGCTGCTGCTGAGAGATTCACTGTGTGCTCTTCTCTGCTTTTAGAGAACTCAAAAACAACAAAATCTTCAGTTTAAGGAACTGTGTGTAGCCTGCACTCTTACAGTTAAAAACAAAAAAGTGCTACAATCACAAATGAACTTGGGTTGCCAGTGTCTCAGCCTGTAGATATTGATACTTTGCAATTACATCACATTGGGAGTGTCTACATGTATCTTTATGGCGGAATGTTCAACAGTTACCATGGTGACACAATGCACACATACCGTAAGCAAACACAGCCAAAAAAGTTTTAAGAAAACTCAAGAAAAAATACAAAACAATACATTTTCAGGAGTCTGAGCAATATGAGCGTTCATAGGGCTGTTTAGGTGTTCAATTTTCAACCAAATAAATGCATACACACTTCTTCAATACTTCTCACAAGGAAAAAAAGAAGAAAAGAGGAAAATAATAATCACAAGGTAACTGAAAAACCTGCTGGATTTCTACAGTACGTACTAAACTTTTAATTTGTTTATCTGAGGTCCTTCGTTTTACACGCATCACTGAAATAAACAAATCCGACTGGACGGCTGTGACGGAGACGTGACGGAGGGAGTGGTGACCAGACTGATATACATGGATAAAAAACAATAAAGAGCAATATCAGTCTGGACTGGTCAAGGAAGGTTTGACTCCTAGAATTTAGCGTTTTACATAGAAAATTTTGAGATAGCACTAAAATAACAAAAAAAAATCACTAATGTATTATTAGTGTAGTATTAAATAATTGCAGGTTAAAGTGTCCATATTACACAATTTATGTTCGTTATGTTGTTATAATGTTTACTCATTGAAAACAGAGCTGGAGTTGTGTTTTGTTTCATTCACACATGTTTAACGCACAAATCCTGCATATTTAGTTCTGTTCTTCTCTCCAACAAAAAACACTGTCCACTTTCAAACGTGTGAATGAAATAAAACAAAACTCCAGGTATCTTTTTGATGAGATAACAACATTCTAACATGGCTATAAGATCGCAAGACTCATAGGACCTTTAAAAAACTTGTATAAAGTTTGGTAATGTACTCTTGAGAATGAGCTCCTTTGTCCCTCTATTGTCTGGTGCAGTGGGTGAGCAGGAGTGTCCATGATGGAGAGCGGTGTCCTCCTGTCCCCACACTGTGACAAATGTCTCCAGCTCACAGCCAATCACGTGACCAGCTTTATGGATTAGTTTGTCGATCCATCCATATACAGATATATATGTCACTACTGCAATACTATAATAATAATCCTAACTGCCTCAGCCTTCATCCTTCCTCGCTTTGTCTCCGGCTGCCATGGCAACAGGACTTAAAAGCTACAGTAAACCGCCAAAGCTCCGTACACGACTGACCCCATTACAGACCAACGCGTGAGTGTCAGCCATTTACTAATACTACCATGATGCCTGAAAGTGGGCCAATTTTCACAATAAAATCCCCCCCAAAGACGTCATGGAGGATACTGGATTCAAATATCGCCTTTGTTATTAGCTATGGCGGACTTACTACGTTTTGCAGCAATTTACTCCTGGATTCAGCTTTGTGTTTTTTTGTGTGTGACATTTTTGAGGATTTCTGATGATACAGAAGATAGAATATTGATACTTTATAGCTGTCGTCATCAACATTCTCCGGGGGTGGGATGCTAACTGTAGGCACTGCAGTCAGAACAGTCAGAAGCTGTTACTTTAGTCTGAATCTTTAGTCTCAGCTTTCTCTCAACACAATCTGGCCAGAAAGAACTGATTTAGCTGGAACTACAAAAAGTGAGATGACCAGTGCTGTTAAACAAGTCACTTCCAAATAACATTACAGTCACAAGCTTGCATGAGCATTAAAGAGGCTGTGCCTAATTTATTCCACGCAATAAAAGGAGAAGTTCAATTTGTGAACTGGACAAAGTTTGTTTGGTTGAAGACGTTTCGCCGCTCATCCGAGAGACTTCTTCAGTCCTGGTTCTAGTGCTGGTTAGTCCCTGTTAGAACCAGAACTGAAGAAGACTCTCGGATGAGCGGCGAAACGTCTTCAACCAAACAAACTTTGTCCAGTTGACAAATTGAACTTCTCCTTTTATCATGGATTCTACCTGGACGACTGAGGGACTTTTCACGCATCCACGCAATAAAGTAACATTTACTTTTACGCGTTCCGCATCAGCATTCAAAATCTGATCAAAATTGCGCACAATGTCTTTAGCTGGACACCTTTGCATTTGATGGCAGAAGCTTGAAACTCTCCGACGCATGGCAAAGTACAGCGAAATGCTCGTGAATGCTCGAAACGCACTGTGGACACATTGGACTAGCCTACACGCACACTCCTCATAGACTTTACACGTGAACCCGAAGCAATCTGAACGAAACTTTAAGGTCAAAATTAGAGTGTTTGCTGTTTGCAACTAGACCTAATTATAAAGCATTTCCAAGCATTGTCTGTATGCTAGTTAGAATACCGTGACAGCCACTGAAAGTTGAGAAAAGCACTTATAAACTCGTAGCGGTGAATCATTAGGATGCTCCAAAAATAAGTGTAATGTAAGTGGGAAATAAATTATGACAGCTGCAAACCATTGAAAATGAGCTAGTTGATTATGACAGTAAATTAGGGTGACCAGGCGCCCCTATTAACCCAGGACAGTCCCAGTTTTGAGCCCTGTGTCCCCTGTCTCAGCAGATTTTTCCAAAACCAGTGATTTGTCCCAGGTTTATACAATAAATGTCTCAAGTGTCCCTATTTTTCACAAATTTGAAAATACCTATGTAAGCAAAGAGAGGCACACATTGAAATTTGTTTAGGTAAAATGCAAAAAATCTGCTTAAAAATGATCAGAACCCAAAGAAAATGTGACTATACTGGCTCACATATTTGTTTTCCTTAATTACGCACTTGTTTCACAATTCTATTATTACCAACCACCAAAAAAAACAGGGATGTTTTTTTAATTTCAAAATTCTGCTCACCCTACAGTAAATGTCACATAAAGCTCCTTAATTTATAAAATAATCTATGTTAAATTCAGAACTTGATACCCGTACAGTATACACGTTTGGCATAGGAAATGGTTATGTTCCTATGCAGACTTCAGTAGCTATATCTGGACCAGTTTTATCCCAGAGTGAAGCTACACTGTGTGTTGTGTTGACACAGGAGCCAGTGTAGAGCAGAGTGCTGATTGTATTTGGTCAGGGATAGAGACAGAGCTGTCTCCTGCTGTTGATCCACTACGTGCTGTTCTGTGGTGAGCTTACCGACACCTACTGTACTGTTCCAGAGATGTGAGCTTCAGCACATGTCACATGTGCAGTGGAGCTGGAACAAAGCAGCTCCAGGGATAATGGTAAGAATACATTAGTTGTATTTTGCGGTGTTCCGGGCATGTCCCATCGGGAGGAGGCACAGAGGAAGACCCAGGACACGCTGGAGGGACTATGTCTCTCGGCTGGCCTGGGAACACCTTGGGGTCCTCCTGGAGGAGCTGGAGAAAGTGGAGAAGGGTGAAGGAAGTCTGGGAGTCCCATCTTAGACTGCCCCCCCCCTCCCCCACGACCCAGCCCTGGATAAGCAGAAAAAAATGGATGGATGGATAGTCGTATTTCCAAACACTCAAAGCCGCTTTACACTTTCATGCATTTAGTATATTTATATCCATCTTAAATGGAAAAAAAAAGTCTTCAATATGTTTTAGAACTCTGCTCTACTTCTTGTAATTTTCCAACATTTCTTCACAGACTGCGACTTCATTGGTATAAGACTATTATTTATATTTACAACAGGCACTATCCTACTAAATTAAGTCAAAATTATCAAAATGATAAAAAGTTATTGTTTTCTCTGCAATGTTCCACCATATGGCATTAAAGACCTGTAAATAAATCAGAAGAAAGACAGATGCCCTACTGTGGAACATTTTAGAAAAGGTTTGCTGAAATTAATTGAAACACTTTTCAATTAATTTCACTGTAATGTTAATGGGGAGAGAAAACAGCTATGCAAATAGTGTCCCTGATCATCAAAAACAAGCTGAATAATGAAACTAAATAGCTAATTTGACAATTGAATTGCAAATTAAAGTAACTAGTGTTGTAACGACTGGTGGATCAAATGATACATGACAACAAACTCCAAAATTAACAGACTTTATTTGCTGGGTCGGAGGCTGCGGTGGCATTCCCATAAATGTAATGTCCAAAACAGGGTCTGAATAAAACTTGAAAAAACTAACTTACTTAGAAAAAACAAAAACTAGAGACACAACTTGGGCCAAACAGTATGTACCGCTGAGGATAAACTAACGATCTGGCAGAATGTGGACGCATGAGCTGGTTCTTTGTACTGGAGAGGTTGAAGGTTGTTTGGCATTGGAGGTGAGTAGTGGGTGGGAACCATAGGTGAGGGTGGTGCCAGCATCTCCGCCCAGCTCCAGGCACACAGAGACACAGAAGGGAGGGGCGAAAAAATCCACTATAGACCCCTTTACAGTTAGTAAACAGACGTGACGTCACCGGCTTGTGCGCGCATTGTTGACCCAGAATCAACCATGGCGGACCATAGCGGAGTATCTGAACGATAGGGAGAGCAACATTCAAAAGAGCAACGCGGTTCGACTACCAGATCCTTATGCGATCACGAAGTGGCAGTACGACTGCAGAAAGTGGCCAGATTTACAGTGGCCAGATATGATATCCACTGTTATTTAGTGGAGAAGCCCAGCGTGTATACAAGAGAGAAAGTGCACGCATACAAATCCATGGATGTTTACCAGTTTGCCGTGTGTGGCTATGTACAGGAGGTATAATACCACGATATTGATAGGGAGTTTTGCGTGTTAGCATCTGATGTTCTCCCCAGTCAAAGACAAGGCCACAAGACGACCATGTACAATGCTTGGGCTATCGTCAACAAGCGCGAGAACTACGTTCTGACCGCCAACTGCACTTGCGTTGCGGGGTAAGTAACATACTACGACTTAATTCACGAGTCACAGATGTGATCTCAGTCATGTCAAATGCCATTTATGATGCTCATGCGAAAACTTATGCATTTTAACAAAGTTATTCGTGTTCGTTTACATGTGTGTCGTAGAGGTTACCCGGTTAATATGTCTGTGAGCTTTGCGGTGTCCTGTGCTTGCTAGTTAATCAGCATGATTAAACACCATTGAACACCTGGGAAAATTACCCTAAACAAGCAGCAGGTGTTCACTTGTGTGTATGTCAGTTGAATGATATGAACTATCATTTATTCCATCTGTTTCTCTTTATTTCACGTCGAGTTCTTCTCTTCTCTTCTATATCTTCGCTGCGGGTTTTATGGCAGCAGTGGCTTTGTTTTGAGTCAGCACTGCACGCGCATTCAGTGATGACGTAGCTTTGAAACAGGTCTATAGTGTTTTAAAAAATGCTACGTAAAAGGCCATTATTAATCAAAATGGACTCTTGAGTTTTAAGCCATGTTAGAATGTTGTTACCTCTTCAAAAACACACCCAGACTTGTGTTTTGTTTCATTCACACATGTTTAAGTAATTCATTATTAGTCTGTCTACATTATCAGTGACCTTTAAACTTTAGTTAGGGGGAGACTGGAAATACCAAGGCTTAAATCACCCAAATGGTGTTAGTGAAGGTGTATGGAGTTTAAAAACACAGCGGAGCCCTTCTTGTATCACCACATGACATCACAAGGTGGAACAGAGTATTTTCAGATTGAGAGAAGAACTCCAGGTCTGTTTGTGATGAGAAAACATATTTATAACATAGATCAGAAAATAGTATAATATAGGCCATTTAAAGTAAAAAAAGAGGAAATTTGTGATTTTTTTCCACCAAAAAATGTGCAAATAAGGACTACGTATGAATAGTTCATCATCTTGTCACGCTTGCGGTCTACTGTAGTGATGGGACTTTTGGTTCCTTTGAGGGATCCGAATCTCATGGATTGGTTCTTGTCAAAGAACCGTTCAAAACACTGGTTCTTTTTATATTAAAGTATAAGAGAGGAGCCAATGTGAGAACGCATTTAACAACAAACTAATCACAGAGAAATGACTCAGATCTGTTTCAAATGGTTCAAACTGAGAGTGAGAGTGTGTTTACCCTTTAAAATTATGTAATTAAGTGTTGCATTACAATAATAATTCATCAAAAAATAACTGTAATTAAGATCCTAAACATGCATTTATGTTGTGCACAAAGCTCTTACTGGTGTTGCCTGCTGTTTCTGTGCTGCTGCTTCTTGTTGGTTGTTATTGATTCGTGTTGGTTGGTATTTTTTTTTAAAAAACAACAAAATTGTTAATGAACTGTGCGAAAGACTCATTTCCAAATGTCACATCACTATTTTGGACACTTGAAGACACTGCTTCCAAATCACTTCAACACCCCATGTATACTTAAAGGTGTAACTTTTCTGATGGAGATTGTTTCACAGTATGGCACAGTATGGTATTAAACCTTTCTATCTTTTTATTTTTTATTTTTTATCTTTTATTATTACAAGGTACACATTTTAACATCACAATAATATTCGCAAAACACTTAACATTACAATAACATTCGCAAAACACTCAGAAGACACATCGGGGGATGCGGGCACGAGGGGTTCAGCCACTATGCTGTAGAGGAGCGCGCTTAGCGGGCACCCCTGCCTGATCGACCTCCGCAAAGGGAAGGGGTCAGAGAGGAGGCCGTTGCATTTCACGCGGCTGACCGCGTTCGAATATAATAAGCGGATCCAATTGATGAACCTATCTTTGAAGCTAAACCTTCCCAGAACTCGGTAGAGGAAGCTGTGCTCTACTCAATCGAACGCCTTATTGAAATCAACCGAGACGTGGATGCCACCCGTGGCGTGCATCTCCCTTAAGGAAAGTATTGTGTCTGAGATGTCACGCCCCAGGATTCCGTACGCCTGCGTGTCCGCGACTATCTTGCCTATGACGCGCTTTAAGCTACCCGTCTATCTTCATGGAGACCAAACCAGACCAAATTACAAATCAGACCTGTGGAGAGGCAACCCTGCTCAGCTCACCGGTATTTTTAGGTATTTTTGAGCTATAAAACCAGTTGTAATTGAATAAATGTAAGGTAGAGCTGTTTATCATCACACTGTGGAACATTTTAAACAAAGCAATGACCAGGCAGGTGGTGTACGCTCCACCAGAAAAGTTACACAATGCACCTTTGACACATATTGTGACATATAACACAGCTCCACTGCCCCAGTAGTTTACCTTTTAATTAATGTTATAAACGTACATACATGCAGGGGGTGAACTTGGCCTATACACCTTACCTAACACCGTGACAAATATTAATTATGCAAAAATAAGCAATATGGGTTTATCTCTATGGGGCCTTGTAATGCTAATGCGGCATGTGTAGAACAATGTGTTGAAAGACGATAAGCACAAAAGCATACGAGTTAGTTAAAGAGAGGGTATTTTGCTATGGGTATTAAAGGTTCTACTTTACACCAGTGTTTAACCATGTTCTTATGTTGGTACCTCCTCAAAAACATACCTGGAGTTGTGTTTTGTTTCATTCACGCATGTTTGAGTGACCCTTTATTATTAGTCTTTCTACATCTCCAAATCTCAAAATGCTCTGCTCCACCTTGTGATGTCATGAAGCGGTAGTTTTCAAGTGAACAGCTCCTTTATACCTTTTGGTTCAGAAAAGATCACCAATTCCAATGCTGAAATCACCCAAGTGATTCTAGTGAAAGTGTATGGAGTTTTAACAACACATTGGAGCATTACCACATGACATCACAAGGTGGAACAGAGCATTTTCAGTATGGGAAAAGAACTAAAGAAGCCTAAATATGCAGAGCTTGTGTGTTAAACGTGTGTTGAAAACAAAACAAAACACAACTCCAGGTCTGTTTGTGATGAGAAAACAACATTAGAACATCAGAAAATAGCATAAAAATGAGCACTTTTAAATAGAAATATGAATATAAAAAAAGTTCTTAGCTTTTCCCCGACATCTACGGCACACTTTTGAGTTTGATTTCTTGACTAAAACTTGGTGTTATTTCAAAGACAGCCCAGGTGCCAGTGGTCTTCCATAACCTACCTGCCCTTACATCCTTTAATCTCACACAAACAGTGAAAGGAATCAAAGGCATCAGATTGATCTGAATCTTTAAATGCCAAAACCCTGAGCATCACTCCCCTCTCCACGTGAAAAAAAACAAAAGGGCGCTGCTAGGAGACCAACATGGGCGACCAACCTCACATCCCAGAAGATCTATGCTTCGTACACGTGACGCTAACACAGAATGCAGACAATTAAAACCACAATGGATTTCTAAAACTGGGCAATTACACTTCCCCAGTTATGTCCAACCGCATAGCAAGAATAGCTTTTTTTTTTTTTTTTTTTAATCAAGCCAAATTACCGAAAAATAAAATTAACCAGAAATGTTTTGAACTAAAATTACTTTGAATACTGTTTTTTCACACTAACCTTACTTCTTTTTTTGTCATGGCCATGGTTTTACACGGCAGGTTAGTGTTGTCACCGTTCTAAAAATTCAAGCTTGATATCGCTACTAAGGCACAGACTCGATATTCAACGCGATAATAAAAATAAAAATGAGTCAGACATTATTTTTAAAGGTCCCATGGCATGAAATTTTCACTTTCTGAGGTTTTTGAACGTTAATGTGAGCCCCTGTTTAGGCCCCCTCCCCCCCATGGTTAAAAGTTGCGAAATGTCTAAACTGAGCATTTGCAATCCTTTTCTGCGTTACAAAAAATCGGAGCTCAAACGGGCGATTTTGAACAAGGCACCTTATTGACGTCAGATCGAAAAAAGAAATGCAAATGCAGTTCCACCCCCGTCTGTCTGAACTCAGCGTATCTGTAAATCACGCCCAGAGAGTTTGGACTGCGAATGCGCTAGGCAATGCGAAATGCGTTTTTTTATTTGCCTGGAGGCACGTCCGAGTGTTTCTAGGCTCGGAAGTCCTTTATCTGAGCCTCTGGACCTTTGAACAGCAGTGGTTTAATTTTATTTTATGTGGAAATGTGTTTATTTTTCAATGGAACGCTTCAAATCTCTCCCCCGTGCAAAAACACGGAAATGGATCAGCTGAGGGCTCCGAGCCCAGAGCGGAGAGTTTGGCCACGCCCCCACCCTCTACTATAGGCCATCTCTTTTCTCCTCATTTGCATTCAAGCAACAATGCCCATTATGGCTTGCTCAGAGAAAAAAAAAATACTCTTTCTCATCTTATCTCTGTTTTCTCATGCAGAGTGTTGATTTTGAAGAAGGATTCATTTACAGTATTAGGGAACCATTAAGGAGCCATATAAAAGCATCAAGAAGTACCATGTCATGGGATCTTTAAGGTCCTGTATTACACAGAATTGTCTCTTGTGAGCTTTGTCATGTTATAATGTTGTTTCCTCTTCAAAAACATACGTGGAGTTGTGTTTTCTTTCTTTCACACGTTTGAGTAACCCTTTATTATTAGCCTGTCTACATCTCCAAAGCTCAAAATGCTCTGCTCCACCTTGTGATGTCATGAAGTGATAGTTTTCAAGTTAACAGCTACCTTTTACTTTTAGTTTAGTAGAGACTGGCAATTCCAGAGGTGAAATGACCCCAGATGATTCCAGTGAAGGTGTGTGGAGTTTAAAAACGCAGTGGAGTTCCTCATACATTACCACATGACATCGCAAGGTGGAACAGCGTTTTCTGTTTGAGAGAAGAACATGGGCCCTTTAAGAAAATGTGAAATTCTTGACCAAAAGTGCGTTTAAAAGAATTAAATTAAAGAATGCATTATATGTGTTCTTGACCAACTTGAATGCTTTTTGTCAAAATAATAACAACGATCTGGTACATAATTTTATTTTGATTCGAATCTCTGTCCTTAACCTGAAAAAAATGTTCCGTAATAATTTCACAACCTCATAAAACCCTGGCACAATTATAATGCAGAACAAAAGGAAAGCACTGACTAGCAGACAGTATTCAATTTCCATTGTGATTTTTACTTTTAAAAGATTTTTTAAAACTTTTTTTTCCCACTATATTTGAGAGCATGTATCTGTACTTTCTACTCCACTACATTTTAGATCTGGACTGAAAAGTAAAAAGCACTCTGAAATGGCTGAGACATTATTTTTTAGCACATTTAATTTGAGTTTCCACCCCAACTTTAAGCAAAATACGCAAAAACAGCTAAAAAAGTTAAGAAATCAGTTGAATCTCTTAAAATCAGCAAAATTATTTTTTTATAAACACCACATTTCGTCCTTTATTTGTTCTAAAATTCTCTGAAAAATACTTGTACTTTTTATTCTTTAAACAAGTACTTTAATACTTTCACTTACGTAGATTTTTTATGTGATACATCTCTGTACTTTTACTTAATTGAGTTCATGCTCCACTGGTTTTGTTTCATTCACTCATGTTTAACACAAACCTTGGATCTTTAGGATGAGTTCTCAACTGAAAACACTTGTGATGACATGTGGTAATAGAGGAAGTGCTCCATTGTGTTTTTAAACTCCACACACCTTCACTAGAATCATTTGGATCATAATAAATAATTATTAAGGATTATTCACGTGAACACGAATGAAACTCACAGGTATGTTTTTGATCAGGTAACACCATTCTAACATGGCCTCTTGGTGGCTAATGTAAATCATTGCGTGCACAATAATACTATAGATTAGAGCTGGGCAATATGGCCTAAAAATAAAATCTCAGATTAAAAAAAAACAAACAGATTTCCGACCAAATTCGATTTTAATCGATTTTTCTCTGCCCTACTAAAAAAAAATAACATGACAGACAAATGGCTCAAAACAATGCAACTTTCTTTTATAAAGCAAATACATTACACCTTGCATCAATTAAGCTGTTATTGTTTTTATTTTTTTATTTTTTTTTATTTTTTTTATATATCACAGTTATATAAATATCTTTCTTTTATAAAGAAGCATTTTATGGAGCTAAATTATTCCCTGATTGTGAGAAAGATGGACTGGAGTGGGTAGTGTTGTATTTTAGTTTTAGTTTTTCCTCGAGTGATGCAGAAAAGAGGGAGCCACTGTCTGTGTTCATGTGTGTTAGCTTGTGCAGTCTGTATACAGCTGTGGCAACTTCAGAAAAATACTTGCGGCTTGGCAGCACATACTTCGGGTCCAAAACTTTCACCATGTTAATGAATCCGGGCTTTTCCACAGTATATATGGGCACCATGTCTTTTACAACATACATCATGTTTTTAGTAAAACATACAACAGTGTGTGTGATTGCCTTCCGTCGTGGGTCATGCTTATCATACTGCAAACAGTTCGAAAATGTTTTACGGACTGGACGGTGATTATTTTCATTCCGTTCAGACCTGCACTTCTTCCATTCCGCTGCGTGCAACAGCTTTTGGTGCTAGGATAAATGTCGTGCTGCAACAGCTTTTGAACAGACCTTACAGCGAGCACTCGTTTGTTCTAAGTCCGACGCAAGAAAACCGAACCAGTTCTATATAACAGATGTAAACACCTTTGTTTGGTACAAGCTCCGGCTTTCCCTCAGTCATCATACAATGTTTGGGTACGCCCCGCTAACTTACCCGTGTAAAACGTGGCCGCGCATTAATTTTGCTCGCATGTAAAAAATAACACAAAAAAAAAAATCGATTTTCATAAAAACACATCGTCCTGAACTGTAAAGTCGAATTAATCGATTTAATCGATAAATCGCACAGGTCTACTATAGATATTTAGATATATGGCAATTCTTAAAGATGTAACAGCTCTGGTGGGGACTTCTGCTGGTCTCCATGTAGAAGTTATTACTTTGTCTGTAGGGTTCCAGGTCCCCTCTCTACAGATCTAACCTGTAATTGGCATCATGTTCTTGTCTCCAGGGGGATAGTTTAACAAAGTAAGCAGGCAAAGTAAGCAGTAGTAACATCTCCATGGAAACAAGCAGATGACTGACGGTTACATTGAGCACCTTTAAATAATGAAATATTGACTTTTAATCCTGTACTGTCTTGCATTTGAAGCTTGAGTGCTCCAAAAGAATATATCTATTTTGGCGAGGGTCCCGACCCGTCTCTTAACTGAATTTATTAAGTTTGATTTGCCAGCTTGTTCTGCTGTTTTGATGCTCCAACGTCCCCGCTGCTTTCAGTGAGAGCTGTTCCACACTGACAACGTGTACAACTCAATTCTGGGTCTAATATCAATAAAAGTCAGGTTGACCTATCCCACACTGTGACCATAAGATTACATACATGAGTGCTGAAGTAATGTCTGACCTTTAGAGAAAGTTTGGGCAAAATCCAGCTAAGGCTCTTTTGTAGAACAGCATATGTATCATCTAAAGTTCATTTATAACTGTTTGGACAAGGGCATGGAAAGGTACTTTTTTAAGCAGACATTTTTGTGTTACAGGATCCTTGTGTTCTTTATGGCCTGGTACAACAGCTGTGGGAGGAGAAAGTAGGGCGCAGTGCACTCAGTACCTTCGAAAAACTCAACTTTTATCCTTATAAAAGTTGCTCCAAAAACTGTAGCTACAGATTTGGCTGCATAATTGCCTACCGTAACTTCTGGACTATTGAGTGCACGTGAATATAATCCACATCAACTCAATTTTAAAAGAAAAAAAAAAAAGCGTACATATATAGGGTGCACTTGTCTATAAGCTTAAAATATAACAGTTCAAAACACAATCAAACTAGCATCTTCCTCTGCGCGTCATCTCCTCACATGTCTGTCTCGCTCTTGCGGGGGTGCAAGAGTCACTTTGCACTCGCACGTCTCCTGCAGAGTCCTGTGACTGTCTGGGATCATGTCAGTGTCTCTCTCTTTAAAAAAAATAAAATAAATCTTTTTATTTAAAAGGGACAATGCATATTCATGGCAAAAGGAGAAATTCATTTTGTTAACTGGACAAAGTTTATTTGGTCGAAGACGTTTCGCAGCTCATCCAAACTACTTCTTCAGGTCAATGCATATTCATGAATATATACTTACGCCAGAATTAGCCCAAAGCTTCTTTACATCTGTCGTCCTGAGCAGGTCAGAGAGGTAAAAGCAACATGAAACAACTTCACACAATAGACAATCTCATAGGACAAGCATGATAGAAACAGCACAATAAGACACAATCATGACATACAACACTGACATTTACATAAAAGCAGAACATTAGTGATCACAGATCTGATTTCTCTTATGCCATCATTTCAGATTTCAGGTTTTAAATGTTCTGAATGTGGTAGAGTCTCTTATTGCAGCTGGATGTTGTTCCAGATTTCTGTACCTTGACTGAAAACACCTGCTGACTGAATGTTGTGTGTCTATAAGGTGTTACACAGTCGCCTCTGGTAGAGGCTCTTGTTCCCTGACCACTGGTGCTGATTTTGGGTAAAATGAACTCACCCAAAGGTGGTGGAGCGAGTCCATTTAAAACCTTATATACCGAGCAGGCTAGTTTAAATTTTCAAAAATTTTCAAATCTTAAGATATTATATTTCTGAAGTATGAGACAATAATGAAAAGATAAAGATTTTCTGTCAAATATGTTTTATGCTTTTAAAAAAAGTGATTCTATTGCTTTTAGGGTTGTCCTGCTTGTCAGTGACCAGTTGACCAGTGACCAGTGACCACTAGCTGCATTTTCCGGCAATGATGATCTAATTTGCCTAAAGTTATAAATATCAAAATTAAAGAATTTAAATTTTAAGATTTTTTATGTGTTTTTTAAAAGTGAATGTGGAAGGATTTCAGCTGTATGGATCAGGTAAATCTTGGGAATTGGCTCAAATATTGTACTGGATAAACATGCCATACTTGATTGGGCAACATTTTTCAACACTATACAAGAAATACTACTTTAATGAGGTAAATATGCAGCTGCTGTTGTGTAATCCAAGGTCAATAAAGTGCATAGGACAGGTTTTCTGAGTATCTAAGTACTTGTGGTGCATTAATCATCCTTTTACTTCAGTTAAAAGACAAAAAGTTCCATCTAAAATGCCAAACAATGTATGCTCAAGGAAGACATTTTTAACCATAGTTTAGTTTTTTTCTGTAACTTATTTTTACTGTCTTGACCCTTGTTAACATTATGGTTGCTAGGTAACAGTTATGGACGTCATATATCTGCTGTCTGTGTCCAATCAGGAAGTAAAACAATTTATTTATAATTATAATGACATGAACTAGCAAAATGAGTAGTCGGACGTCTCATATGCACTTTTAACCTCTTGTCAGCGATCTTTGGAAGTACTAGACATACCTCTTTAAGTATTATTCCTGTACATTTACATTTACGGAATAAAATGACAATTACCCAGACTCATAAGTGCACTGGTGCATTATTTCGTAGTACTTATTTACAGATGCCCAATGGGAGATGTGAGGGTTGTGATTTACCTGCTGTTACATAAGACACCATATAGACCTTTTTTTTTTTTCCAAGTGTAATAAAATGGTATTAAAGGTATCATTGCTTTGGTCTCAAGTATCATCCACTGTTCAGAACATGTAAGTACTAACAAAACAGCAGATGTGGTGACATATGAGCATAGTCTTGTAGCATTTGCAGAAGAAATGTCAGTAATCAGATATGAATTGACCTCTATTATATATACAGTAATCCCTCGTTTATCGCGGGGGTTAGGTTCCAGAAATAACCCGCAATAAGAGAAATCCGCAAAGTAGGGCAACTTTATATTTTACAATCATTCTACATGTTTTAAGGCTGTAAATGCCTCACCACACACATTATACGCTTTTCTCAGACTGGAATTAACCTTTTCTCACATTTGTTCTCGTTTAAACACTCAAACTTTCATAGATTTTCAACAAAATGTATTAATAGTGACGCGTGGGGGGAGACACGGCTCCGGAAGCCCTGCCGGAGCACTGCCACATCCCGGGACGAGACGCGCACCAACCCCTTGGAGAAGTGCGTGACACGTGCACCCCTCATCGTGGACAAATCCGTGACAGAGAAACATGACCGGCGCGACGCTGCGCGTACACTGGGGCTGCGAGCATGAGATAGAACCGCCGCGCCCGGACCGCGTGCTCTCAGCCGGAGCCACAAAACAGCCGCACGAAACCAGCAAAGAGCGGTTTAATCCTGGTTTAGACCTGGTCTAGTCCCGGTTTAGTCCAGGGCCAGTCCAGGTTTAGACCTGGTCTAGACCTGGTTTAGACCTGGTCTAGACCTGGTTTAGTTCTGGTCTAGACCTGGTTTAGTCCACGTTTAGTCCTGGTCTAGTCTCTTAGCCAATCAGGACACAGAACACAATGTTACACTATAAAACAACAGTTGTTACTGTTGTTGCTGCTGCTGTTGCTGCTGCTGTTGTTGTTGTTGCTGTTGTTACTGTTGTTGCTGCTGCTGTTGTTGCTGCTGTTGTTGTTGTTGCTGTTGTTACTGTTGTTGTTGCTGCTGTTCCTGTTGCTGCTTTTTTTTCTTTTTTTTTTTTTCTTTCCTGGCGGCACGGTGGCTGAGTGGCTAGCACTCATGCTTCACAGCAAGAAGGTTCGGGTTGCCCGGGCCTTTCTGTGCGGAGACTGCATGTTCTCCCCGTGTCTGGGTGGGTTTCCTCCGGGCACTCCGGTTTCCCCCACCAACCTAAACATGCGCCATAGGCAAAATCCTCCAGCTTAGGGCCTGACCAAACCTAAATAACAAAACAAAATCATGGGGATGGTCCCCGGGTCAAATATAGAAACAACTTCTCCTGTGCGAGATCAAATAAGGTCAATCTTCTAATCCTTGACCACTGTAGGGCGCTTTGTGCTACAATTTTGTATGAAAAGCGCCTTATAAATATTGTTTGATTGATTGATTGATTGAAAAAAAAATGTTACACTATAAAAAAAAATTGAAAAAAAAAAATTGAAAAAAAAAAAAAATCCACGAAACAGCGAGGGCACGAACAGTGAACCGCGATAGAGCGAGGGACTGTAGTACTACTGATAATGGTTCACAAATGTGTATGGAAATGGAAATATGAAGTTAAAACCATAATTTGGAACATTTTCCGTGGTGATAGATGATTTTGTGGAAGATTACAGCCTAAGAAACAACATGTCCATAGAGACAAGCAGGTCATGTAAGAGATGTGGTTTGTGGAGATGCAAGTCCAGACCGTGGAGTCGGAGGCGTAGAGTAATGTCTATGAGCGTGTAGGCAGGTCCAATCCACTTCTCAATCTGAACGATGAGGTGTCCAACTAGAAGTGTTTTTGAAATAGAATATGTTTTTAAAGCCACAATGTGAGCTCAGCTAAGGACACAAGTTTTTCAGTGCAGAAAACGCAACCAAATCATACTTTTATTTTAGTATATCTTTTGTTGAAAAAGCTACATATTGAAAAAGAAAAATTCAAACTTTATCTTTTTTCCATTTAAAAGAAATTGTTTAACAAATAAAAATGATAACAACATATTTTTTTTGTTGAATTAATGGTTAAAATATTAAACAAAATCTGTTTCTTTTGTGTCAGTTGTGCCAAACCAGACAGTGATGTCATCAATATATTTTAGAGTTCTCTATTTTCTGTCATATTTTTCAACTTTTCTTCACAAATTTGCATCTTGATTGGTGTAAAAGTGTAATTTATATTTACAACAGGTATTATCCAAACCAAATGAACTAAAAATTAGAGAACAATAAAAATCTGCCAAAGTCTCTATCTTTTGATCAATATTTGGTATCATATTAATATTTGGTAACAATTTTCTTGTGATAATACATATAGAAAACATATACCGCATCAACACAAAGTTCTCTGTTAACACAAAGTTAACTGTTTCTCTACTGTTTTTTGATTGTAAAATATAAAAGTAATGCATAGATCATTCCGTACATTAGACTTCCTTTGGTCTTGGTTTAGTCTCATATTTTGACACAGTTTGAATAGTAAATGAGGGTGTGTCATTTCAGGCAGATGTAATCACCACAACTTTGAACTTTAATTTTCAAAAGCCAATTTCCAGCTAATACTGTGTTGTGAGGTTAACTGACCCTCATTAAATCCAATTCCGTAATTCACTGTACTATTAAAACTTAAGTTGTAAGATGACTTTGAACTATGTGACATTTCTATTCTGAGTTGTTGTTTTTTTGTCGTGGTTACCTAGATACAATATTCACTCAGCTTTCATATTTAAAGCAGGTTATTTATAGCTCTGAAAATACACATCCTTTAGCGTTATATTCTAACTGCACAGGAACACATGTTAGGGTGCTTTATGCAGGCCAATCATGTCTGTGAATGAGTCAGTGAATAATTGCATAATAGGGTCAAAAATGGATTCCATAGGAGAGCTGAATCCGAGGGAATCCAAAGGCTTCTGGGTAACATGGGCAAAAAGGTGATAAAAACACTGACGCAATATATACGAGTAATGCAGTACAGTGAACCCTCGCTCTATCGCGGTTCACTGTTCACAGCCTCGCTGTTTCGCGGATTTTTTTTCTCAATTTTTTTCCCCAATTTTTTTCATTTTTTTAATAGTGTAACAATGTGTTCTGCGTCCTGATTGGCTAAGAGACTAGACCAGGACTAAACGTGGACTAAACCAGGTCTAGACCAGGTCTAAACCAGGTCTAAACCTGGACTGGCCCTGGACTAAACCAGGACTGGACCAGGTCTAGACCTGGACTAAACCGGGACTAGACCAGGTCTAAACCAGGATTAAACCGCTCTTTGCTGGTTTCGTGCGGCTGTTTTGTGGCTCGGGCTGAGAGGACGCGGTCCAGGCGCGGCGGTTCGATCTCCCCGGTGTACGCGCGGCCTCGCGCCGGTCACGCTGCTCTGTCATGGATTTGTCCACGATGAGGGGTGCACGTGTTGCAAGGGGTTGGTGCGCCCCGCGTCCCGGGACGTGGCAGTGCTCCTCGCGCGTCTGGCGGGGCTTCCGGAGCCGTGTCCCCCCTCACTATTAATACATTTTGTTGAAAATCTATGAAAGTTTGAGTGTGTAAACAAGAGACAAATGTGAGAAAAGGTTAATTCCAGTCTGAGAAAAGCGTATAATGTGTGTGGTGAGACATTTACAACCTTAAAACATGTAGAATAATTGTAAAATATAAAGTTGTCCTACTTCGCAGATTTCTCTTATTGCGGGTTATTTCTGGAACCTAACCCCCGCAATAAACGAGGAATTACTGTAATGCAGTAATGCAGTAATGAGAGGTCAGGAATAACTTGGGGTACAAGTCTATCAATTCAAAGTGAGACCATAAAGGTGCACTATATCATTCAAATTTGGACCATTACCATAGCAATTTTAATTTTTAAATGTCACCTATAACAGGAGGCTGAAACCCATGAATTGCTTTGCCTGGAATGTCCCACAATCTGTCCCCATAGAGACAAGGAAATAACGAATAAACAAGGCTAAATTACACGTCAGATGTGTGGAGAGGTGACCCTTCTCATTGGAAGAATGGATATTTGTGACCGGCCATGGAAAAAAACAGTCACAAGGAGGCGTTTTGAGTTATTCACAGATTCTGAAAGTGTAGATTCTAAGCTTTCCAACGATGCCTTACACATGGAAATCTGAGAACATTTGAAGAATTTGTGACCATTTGAAAGCAGCACATTGTGAAAACGACGAGCTGAGAAAAGCCACGTTAAAGATGGTCCTGTTTTAGTCTTGGTTTAGTCCTGGTTTAGTCCTGTTTTAGTCCTTTTTTAGTCCTACTTTAGTCCTGGTTTAGGCCTTTTTTAGTCCTGGTTTAGTCCTGCTTTAGTCTTTATTTAGTCCTGTTTTAGTCCTGTTTTAGTCCTGGTTTAGTCCTGGTTTAGTCCTGGTTTAATCCTGGTTTAGTCCTGTTTAAGCAACCAGTGCTGTTATCTGAAACATGGAGTGGCTTCTTCATGATCTCATCGAGCACATTCTGCAAAAAAATGAAAATCACAAATTTAGAAAAAAAAATTCTTCGAATGCAATTTTCTCATGTTCACAAATCTCGACATGTGACCGGTTTTCCCGTGGTGGGTCACATTTTTCAAGATATTTTTTGAGTTGTAAAAAATGATGACATAGATGTGAGATGTATTGTTTAACGCTATGCTGTGGAACACTCCTGACAACACAGTAACATAATGGTTTAGACATCATCAAAATTCACACAATGTAGCTTCTAAAGACCTCTGGAGAAGAATTTTTCGGGACCCCCCATTGCTGGGAATGACTGGCGTGGTCCTGGTGGTGGTGAAGAGGAGAGGCTGAGAAGGCTGATGGTTTTGCAGCTGCGATGCTGATGTGGCGGAGGAAGAGCTGGAGCTTAAATGGACCTGAAGGGATAAAAGAGGTTATATTTATATTAATTATATGAGAACATTGTACTCCTGGTTAAAGGTATACTACTCTTAACTCTTGTGAGCTTTAAGTCATGTTAGAATGTTGTTACCTCCTCAAAAACAGTCCTGGAGTTGTATTTTGTTTCATTCATACATCTGATAAACCCTTTATTATTAGTCTATGCAGGGTTTGTGTGTTAAACGTGTGAATGAAACAAAATACAACTTCAGCTTTGTTTGTGCTGAAGAAACTTTACATCATAGATCAGAAAATGGCGTAATATGGGCCCTTTAAGCTTATTCTATTATAATGTCAAACGTAATCCTTTTATCACAATTTCTGCAGCTTTTTGTTTCTCTTACCCCTCTGTCTCTCTCCCTCCCGTGACTCAGCGCATTTCAGCCAAATTTACCAGCCCCTCCTTCCTCCTCTACATCCGTCATCGCCACACCAGTCTCTTGAAATCGCTCAGATTGAATTGGGAAAAAAGTCTGGTGATTTTACTCCTCCCCGGACCTTCTCGAGAGCCCCCCAGTGCGAAGTGACGCATTCCTTTCATTCACAATAAAGCTAAGCAAAGGAGAAGGTTGAGTTACGACAATTGTCACAATTGTGCGCTTCTAATAGACTGTTCCATTACATAAAGAGCATTTTTCAACAAATCTTGAGATCAGTAAGCCTATCTCAGCTCAGATTACTTCCTATTGTTAGATCAGTCCCTATTGTTGCTGTGTCCTTCAGCAAGACACTTCACTCATGCATCACCATCTAAGAAAGCTGTGGGAGTTGGAGGGGCGTATGACAAAGCTTGCCGGTCTATTATTTTCGACAGTCCTTATGGGACTGGTTTCTTGTCTTGCTTTATTTTGTTATTGAAAACAGAAGTATATAAGATTGAAAATGATGAACAAGACTTTCAAAATAAACCTCAACAAAATGACAAAATGAATTAGTCATTTCTATTGCATTAAATGTGCTGTACCTGATTTTTATTGTCTTACAAATTTGAAAAACACAAATAGTTCATTTTAAATGGTTTGTAGTGGTCCAGAGTTATCACTTACCTTATGCACTGTGAGCTTTCTAATTATTCACCACTATGAGTTTATAAGAGCTTTTTATGCAAACAACAAACTTCCTCATTCTCTGACAATAAAACACTAAAAAGCCTCAAGAGCTGCTTATCTGTATTGGGGCAAGACAAATTTTGGTCAAATACATGAAAAATTTCGGGTACAAGCTCTTTAACACACAAAATAAATGACAATTCTTGTAGAAATGGTCTATATGGTGCTAATTCGGGGTTTGTGGTGTTGGTCCAGTATCAAACATTTATACAGATATAGATAAATGTAGATATTTGGCATCTCTGAGCCCATGTGTCATTCCAGTTTGTCAATGCAACAGAACAGCGGTGTCTTTTTAATGATTAAAGGATTTTGAGTGGTAATAGGCTAAAATTGTGGCTCTATGTTTACAAAAATATACAACTTGCAAATTGCATTTGCATTTTTAATTTATTTTTTACAAAGTGAAAAATTCATTTGTGAATTTACCACAAATTAACATCAATTTCTGGATCTTGCTATAGACCCCTTTACCGTTAGTAAACAGACGTGACGTCACCGGCATGTGCGCGCATTGTTGACCCAGAATCAACCATGGCGGACCATAGCGGAGTATCTGAACGATAGGGAGAGCTACATTCAAAAGCTCACGTTGAGCAACGGGGTTCGACTACCAGATCCTTATGCGATCACGGAGTGGCAGTACGACCGCAGAAAGTGGCCAGATTTACAGTGGCCAGATATCCACTGTTATTTAGTCGAGAAGCCCAGCGTGTATACAAGAGAGAAAGTGCGTGCATACAAATCCATGGATGTTTACCAGTTTGCCGTGTGTGGCCATGTACAGGAGGTAAAATACCACGATATCGATGAGGAGTTTTGCGTGTTGGCATCTGATGTTCTCCCCAGTCAAAGACAAGGCCACAAGAAGACCATGTACAGTACAATGTTTGGGCTATCGTCAACAAGCGCGATAACTACGTTCTGACCGCCAACTGCACTTGCGTTGCGGGGTAAGTAACATACTACGACTTAATTCACGAGTCACAGATGTGATCTTAGTCATGTCAAATGCCATTTATGATGCTCATGCGAAAACTTATCATGCCTTTCAACAAAGTTATTCGTGTTCATTTACATGTGTCTGTCGTAGAGGTTACCCGGTTAATAAATCTGTGAGCTTTGCGGTGTCCTGTGTTTGCTAGTTAATCATGCTGCTTGTTTAGGGTAATTTGCCCAGGTGTTCACTTGTGTGTATGTCAGTTGAATGATATGACTATAATTTATTCCATCTGTTTCTCTTTATTTCACGTCGAGTTCTTCTCTTCTATATCTTCTATATCTGGGGGTTTTATGGCGGCAGTGGCTTTGTTTTGAGTCAACAATGCGTGCGCATTCAGTGATGACATAGCTTTGAAACAGGTCTATAGATTTGAATATATTAATACTGGTACCTGGACTGTATAAAGAAATGGATTAAGGGAGTGTGACGTCACCGATAGCGTTCGGCTCCAGTCAAATGAAGCTCACTGGGGCTAGCAGTTATGGGGTGAATTTTGAGCAGAATTATTAAGAACTGGAAATGCAATCCATCCATCCATTTTCTTCTGCTTATCCGGGGCCAGGTCCTGGGGGCAACAGTCTAAGCAGGGACTCCCAGACTTCCTTCACCCAGGAGACTTCCTCCAGCTCCTCCTGGGGGACCTCAAGGCATTCCCAGACCAGTGCTGGGAACACAGTGCTTCACCAGCACTGTTTACAGTGCGGGTGGAGAGATGTTGACCTCGACTGGGGATGTTTTCAGACGGTGGAAGGAATACTTTGAGGATCTCCTCAATTCCATTGTGATGTCTTCTGAGGAGGAAGCAGAGGCTGGGGACTCAGAGGCGGTCTCACTCATCACCCTGGCTGAAGTCACTGAGGTGGATGGAAAGCTCCTCGATGGCAAGGCTCCGGGGGTGGATATGATCCGTCCTGAGTATCTTAAGTCTCTGGATGTTGTGCGGCTGTCTTGGCTGACACGTCTCTGCAACATCGCATGGCGGTTGGGAACAGTACCTCTGGACTGGCAGACCGGGGTTGTAGTCCCTCTGTTTAAGAAGGGGGACCGGAGGGTGTGTTTCAACTACCGGTGAATCACAGCCTCCCCTATTCCAGAATCCGACCGATGGTCGAACCTTGGATCCAAGAGGAGCAGTGTGGTTTTCGTCCCGGCTGCAGAACACTGGACCGGCTTTATACTCTCCATTGGGTGCTCAAGGGTTCATGGGAGTTTGTCCAACCAATCCACATGTGTTTTGTGATTCTGGAGAAGGCATTCAACCGTGTCTCTCGTAGGGTCCTGTGGAGAGTGCTCTGGGAGTATGGGTTCCGGGGCGCTTTGCTAAGGGTTGTTCGGTCACTGTATGACCGAAGCAGGAGCTGTGTTCGCATTGCCAGTAGTAAGTCGGACCTGTAAACCCTGAGCTGAGTAGGAGAAGTTAACAAATAATGAAGCTTGTTGTATATGAGGCATAATTTCTCGGCAGAGTGGATTGTTAGCGTCACTGAGTTCTATTGACTTTGTGCACAAAGCGGTGAGGATGTCACTTCCTATCAAAGTGGGCCAGTCCTGGGCTATTGAGCCATGCTGTCAGTGTTTGCATACAGTTAACACGCATCATTAAAGCAGGGATCAAAGCCGAGGTGCTTTTCAATGAAATGTGCATATCATTTCACTATAGTCTGTGATATTGCATCAGTAAACTCTCACAGCACGCACCTCTCACGCACCTTTATTGTGCCTAGGGAGAAATTCTTTTTCACATGTCAAACATTGATACAATAAAGGCAAATGGACACAGGACAGGAACATGCAGATGCTGGTGGAGATCCAGATTATTGTTGGCTGTTGAGACCAGTAATGGCAGAAGGGACAAAACTTTTACTGAAACGTGCTCGTTTCCACCTCAGAATTTTGTATCTGCGGCCTGAGGGCAGCAATCAGAAGTGCTTATGGAGAGAGTGGTCCGAGTCCCTGCTGACTGTCAGGGCCATATGTTGTTAAGGTGGGAAAGGTCTGTGATGGGCAAACTGCTAATTTTGGATGGTGTGTGTGTAGACCTTTGTGAGTTTATTGCTGTTGGTGATGGAGAACATATTGAAGTAACAGGGGGAGCAGTAGAGAAGGATGGGTTGGATAATACTGATGTATAATAGGAACAGAAGTTGTGGGGAGACAGGGAGGGCACGGAATTTGCAGAGGATGTGGAATCTTTGTTGGGAACTTTTATAGATGTCACTGACATGATGTTCAAAGTAAACATGTTTTTATTTATTCTTTATCAGGCTAGAGCATAAAACACATTTGAAATGTAGAGATAATTTGGAGAGAGTTTGGAGATTTAGGAGAGTGAGGAGAGAGAGTCAGTACCAGGAACAGCAAAGATACTGTGCAGAAGTCTCAAGCTCCCTGGCCTCTGGTAGAGGACCCGAGCTTGATGAGAGTGAGAGAGACCAACCACCGTGGAAGGTGAGGAACACATTTTTTAATTTTTTTTTAATACACAGTATATTGCCATCACTACAATATACATGTTTTGCATACTTCTTTATTTTGCTCACAGTTTTAAGAGGCTTTCTGCAAAATGCCACACAATTCAAATTCATGCCAACTGATATTTTTGCATCCAGTGGATGTCCTATTACAGCAAATGAAGCTTCAAAAACCTTTGTGCTGGAGTGAACCAATTAGATGAAAGGCTTCTATGCTTAATCTGCCCATCACTGGCCCAGGGAGCCTGAGCACCTTAAGAAGGTTCCGGGGCAGGCAACCATCTTAGGAGGAGGGGTGCACCAATATTTGAGCTTTTTTCTATTTTGTATTTTTACCTTACCTTTACTGCTAAATTAATAAAGATATAAATATATATTTTGGTACTTAGATTTAATTGAAGATTTCAACACTGTTTTTGATGTTAGTCTTTTTACATATTGAAATTAAATTACCTGTACTTACCTCTAGCTATAGATGAGCTCACCCAATTTAGGAGGGGCGGCCTATAAAAGGAGGCAGCCTCACCTTTGTCAGTGAGAGGTGCTGTGTGTGCATGCAGGTTACTGCCATGCTTGTTTTTAACTTTGTACTTTTGTAAATATTTTAAAATTTTCTCTTGGTTGTGGAATAAAAAGCACTTTGGGGTTGCACTGAAAGTCGGCTCAGCTCTACTCTGTTCTTCTTTGACTGCTAAAGTTCCTATTCGGGCAATTACAATGCTGTAAGTCAGTTGTCTTAATATAAATTGTAGACAAATTTACAAAACTAACCACAAAACCACAACAGCAAAAATATCACATTAAAGGGACAGTGTGTAGGATTCGTGGCGCATAGGTGGTTACTAGCTATTCCACTTCCTCTTTTGGCTATGGCAGACCTCGAGGGTCACCCGGACGCGACGTAGCGCCGACATCGCGCGTGCCCGCGCACGAACCGCGCACCGCTGTATACATAAAACGCGGTCCCCGTTCACTTTTTTTTTTTCTTTTCGCATGAAAACACACAATCCCGATCATGATTCATGACAATCTACACATCAAATGAAACCTTACAGTCTCCTCTTTTTGACTATGCAATTCATTTCCCTGCAAAACAATCACTCCCCGAGCACATGGGGCTTTTATACAGAAAAGCACAAAACTTAGCTTACTTAGCTTACCTTTGAAGGCTTTGCACAGGTCAAACTCTGTATTTCATCATAAACTTGGTCTCAATCTGTCCATAAGGATCCAGCGAATAAAATCCAGTAAAACAATTTAGTCCAAAATACGTGTTATATCCATTACGATGTGTGATCCAGCAGCATGCTTCTTTACACGAGGCTCCCCCCTCCCCCCCTCCCCTTCCCCTTCTCTCCTTCGCTCCTTCACTCCCATATGCAGCGCGGCTGTGCAGCTGTTAGCAGGAGCCGAGGCGAAGGATGAGCCCAAATGTCCTTCTGCGGCTCTCGTATTCAAAATGGCTGCCTCTGCATGGGGAAGATCCCCCTTTTATGTGACTATATCTAAGTCCAAAAGAATACTTTGATTTCATGATGGAAGTGAAAAGGCTTGGAAAACAATGTATTTTTGAATGGGTATCTTCAATTTCAGTAATTAACAGGTAAAAATCTTACACACTGTCCCTTTAAAGAATAGTGCTGAAGGAATACAGGGCAAGTTATTTATTTATTTATTTATTTATTTTGTTGTAGATAATTATCACTCACCTTCATCTTCTATACATGAAAATGTATGTTTAAATTTACATAAAGGTTATGTTACAATGTTGTTTCATTCACACGTTTAAAGGGATATGCCACCCCCAGGTCAAATTTAGGCATCTCCCCACAGTCCAGAGACTAAAATAAGTGGTGGAAAGCGTTTTCCTGCTCACCCAGCCATTGTCCGAGTCTGTCGCCACTGACCGCCGCGGTATCTGGTGCTCCTCTGCCTTAGACTGGAGTCTAACGTAGCCAGAGAAAGATTTCGGCCAAAAGGAATTAATTTGCTCGATGCGTTTCCCAATTACTTTGTGTGTAGTGCGCATTCATATCGAGTGCAAATAAATGTGCAAATCAACACGGAGAGCTTGCCTTGGTCATTTTGGGTGGGAACTATTTTCCAGTGCGGAAGAATACAGCCGTATCACGCACCACGTTGTGCAACAGGGGAACTCCCTTCCCGGTGCGTAACTGGGATTCCCCTGGTAGCGTGCTGCGTGATACGGCTGTATTCTTACGCACTGGAAAATAGTTCCCACCCAAAATGACCAAGGCAAGCTCTCCGTGTTGATTTGCACATTTATTTGCACTCGATATGAATGCGCACTACACACAAAGTAATTGGGAAACGCATCGAGCAAATTAATTCCTTTTGGCCGAAATCTTTCTCTGGCTACGTTAGACTCCAGTCTAAGGCGGAGGAGCACCAGATACCGCGGCGGTCAGTGGCGACAGACTCGGACAATGGCTGGGTGAGCAGGAAAACGCTTTCCACCACTTATTTTAGTCTCTGGACTGTGGGGAGATGCCCAAATTTGACCTGGGGGTGGCATATCCCTTTAACACACAAACCCTGCATAATTAGGCTGAGTTCTTCTCTCAAACAGAAAACACTCTGTTCCACCTTATGATGTCATGTGGTAATACACCAAGTGCTCCACTATGATTTTAAATGCTATACACCTTCATTAGAATCATTCGTATAATTCAATCCAATCTCCAGCTGTTAAGTGGAAAACTACTACACCCTCCCTTTGCTCCCTGCGCCAAGTCACTTCCCCTTCAGTGTGCAATCACAATCAGCGTGCAACCCTCTAATGAAACAAATGCACATTGCGTTTGTGAAGTTATAGTGTATTGTTGTGTATCATGCGCTTGTAAATGTATGGACAATTGTTGTGTGGGAGCATGGGTGATGTAGGCTTGTGAGCTGAGTCTTGTACAGAATCTTATAGCTAACAGTAAGGAGGATTTGAATAGGACCTGGGGGAGATCACTAAATTACTCAAACATACATGGATGTCATCTAAAACCTCTTCAGTCATATTTCTGATAAGGGACCAACGTTGCACATGGTAGCAATATCGTAGCAAGCTCAAAAAAGTCCACTTAGCATAATACCCTCTCTTCAGAAGATAATGCCACCAAATATGCAGTTTCATTTCTAGATGAAATCTTTGGCTTTTCTCCCACATGTACCTGTCCCAAACCACCATTATGTGTTCTCCACTTCACTCCATATAACACACTGACGTCAATAGCCCTTACACGTGTCCCCACTTCATTTCTGCAATCAGTAAATCTTACATATAGATTTGGTTCAGGCATTTTTCTCTGTCGTGTGAGATTTCTAAGCCTGAACACATGTTTTACTAAAGAAAAACTCCAAATAGATGAGTAATCTGATAAAAGTATACAATGAACAGCTCTGATTTGCCATTATGCTACCAGGCAAATGACATAACAAATTTGGTTAAGTAAAAGCATGGCAGCAGGTTATTAGAAGCTGAGAGGGGACAGCATTGCTACAGTATATGTGCAGAATGGGCTCGTGCAGATGACATGTGACACGACTGAAAGACTGTGTCTACTTCAGGGATTAGGGTTGTTTGGACAAAAAGATACAGCTGACATAACCAGAGACTTACGTGTGCCTGACAATGTATAACACCGACTTTAGTCCATGTATTTGAGAGAAACATGCCCTGTCCCAGTACAGATATATTGTATAAGCAGCTCTTGGTGTAGAAATGAGACTGTTACCATGCTATCTGCATGGTATTACAAAGTGTTTATCCTCAGAAAATTAGGAAGTACGCTGTTAGCATGCTAGTTTTTGTTAGTTTTTCCGTGAAAGCAAAACTTGAATGTGGTGTTCTACTCTGCGGATATGTAAAAAATTCAAAACAAAGAATTAGATTATTTATTGTGACAGGAATGTTCCAGGTGAAGCAACAACATCTTTATGAAGATAAATTGTGATGTACCTTTCACCAGAAAAGTTCAGATCAGAAAAGTACATCAATCTGGAACGGCTCTCATTGAGAGAGATCAAAAAAATGCAGATCATCATGATGACTATATGAATCTGTTTGGTTGGAGCATAACAACAGTGGAACAAGCTGAAAAAATTTGTTACATCCAGTTGAGAGAAAAGCGCAGATATTGTCCATACTGACGCTAAAATAGGATGTAGTGCATCTGTCGGCGTCATGTTTGTTTTGGTTTGTTTGGGTGGCTCACCTTTGACCTGCACAAAGAATCCATCTTGCCGTGCAAGGTTAAAATAGTATCAGCAGATGCTGAGGCATATAGTACGCAGAGGTCATCAACTTTCTGCAGAGTCAGTTGCTACAGACCTCTAAACTTCATGTGGCCTTCAGATTATCTCAAGAACAGTGCGTAGAGCTTCATGGAATGGGTTTCCATGGCCGAGCAGCTGCATACAAGTCATACATCACCAAGTGCAATGCAAAGTGTCAGTTGCAGTGGTGTAAAGAACGCCGGCGCAGGACTCTTGAGCAGTGGAGTGACAAATCATGCTTCTCCGTCTGGCAGTCTGATAAAAGTCTGGGTTTGGCGGTTGCCAGGAGAACGGTATTTGTCTGACTGTATTGTAAAGTTTGGTGGAGGGAGGATTATGGTGTTTTTTTTTGTGTGTGCAGGAGCAGGGCTTGGCCCCTTAGTTCCAGTGAAAGGAACTCTGAATGCTTCAGCACACAAAGATTTTGGACAATTCCATGCTCCCAACTTTGTGGGAAAAGAGATGGCCCCTTCCTCTTCAGCATAACTGCACCAGTGCCCAAAGCAAGGTCCATAAAGACAAGGATGAGAGAGTTTGGTGTGGATGAACTTGACTGGCCTGCACAGAGTCCTGACCTCAACCCGACAGAACACTTTTGGGAAGAATTAGAGCGGAGACTGAGAGCCAGACCTTCTCATCCAACATCAGTGTGTGACCTCAAAAATGCACTTCTGGAAGAGTGGTCAAAAATTCCCTTAACACACTCCTTAAACTTTGTGGCGCTTTGTGTTACAATTTTGTATGAAAAGCGCCTTATAAATATTTGATTGATTGATTGATAAACTTGTGGACAGCCTTCCCAGAAGAGTTGAATAGCTGCAAAGGGTGGGCCAACGTCATATTAAACCCTATGGATTAAGAATGAGATGTCACTAACATGTAAGTTCACATGTGAGTCAAGGCAGGTGAGCAAATACATTTGGCAATATAGTGCATCTATGCAAAGGTATTGTTCAAAAAATATACTCGCATTTATTCACTACTGTTACTGGATGGGCCTTCCCCCTTGACTTAAGCCACTAAATCAAATTGCACTTACGTTTGTTTACAGTCTCAGGCACATGAACCCTGCCTGCACCAAAACACCATCATGATCTCCCATTACAACCTCTGTGACGTGCTTCAGCTAGTTTACTGAAACTAGCGTGTCCGCTATCAGTACATCTTGTTGTCCAAGTGCACTGCAAATTACAGTAAATCCAGTGTGTGCTCCCTTCATTAGCATACACTACTTCTTGCGTATGTCACCTACTTAAAACAGAACAAGGTGCACTGTACAAAGGCACATGCCGATTGCTGATAAGGAATGGACTGAGCTCCTAACAACGTTTCATAAATTAGCTTGCTTCCTGCCTTATCTGTTCATTGTTGGGAAGTCTACTAGCAAGCTACTCGTGCAGGCTAAAAATATGAGCGCTGTTCATTTTCATAAGTGTGGGAATGATTGGATGGGCAGATACAAGGAGATGTGATTGCAACCGCGAAGTACGGCGGAGGGGAATAACGAGGGAGGAAGAGAGGGAAAGAGTAGAAGGGTAGAGAGAGGGGAAGAGAGAAAAGGGGGGTAGAAGAGTCGAGAGAGGGACAAAGAGGGAAAAAGAGAGAAGGAGTAGAAAGGTATAGAGAAAGAAGAGAGAACATGAAAGAGAGAGGAAGGGGGGTAGAAGGAGAGACGGAGTAGATGGGTAGAGAGAGAGATAGAGAGGAGAAAAGAGAGAAGGAATATAGAGAGGAGAAAAGAGAGAAGGAATAGAAAGGTATAGAGAAAGAAGAGCCCTCTCTTCTTTCTCTATACCTTTCAGAGCGAGGGGACAGAGAGAGGGGGTAGAAGGGTAGAGAAAGAGAGAAGAGAGAGGGAATAGAACGGTATAGAGACAAAGAAAGGGACTAGAGAGAGAAGAGGGAAACAGAAGGAGTTGAAGGGTAGAGAGAGAGAAGAGAGAGGAGGAAAAATGCAGCGATGACACTAAATCTGGAGTAATGGCAGGATGTACTCAGAACCAAGTTAATTTTGTCGACATTGATGAGGCAGTGCTGGTTGGAAATATTTGGCGAGTGGTTTTCTGCCTGTTGCTGGGTAAGAATACTAAAACATAATAATAAATTGTAGCAAGAAAAAAGTAAAATACAATTATTTAAATATATTTTATATTATATTATTATATGAATATATATTATATGAATATATTCTATTTTATACTAAAACCCTCATAGTAGCCACCCTTTGCTTTGAAAAATATTTTGAAAAAAATAAAATAAAAATTACTACATTATATCTTGCTTCATATATCTGATGGTTTTTGTATGTATACAAAATGTAGAAAGCATTGAATGAGATGGTGTTTCCAAACTTTAAATGTTTAAACAGTCATGGAGTTATGCAGTAACAAAACATAGTGGCTACTTTGATGATTAGAATATCATTTTTGCATGTATTTTTCTGTATGTATCTAAAATGCAGAAAGTAGTAAAAAAACAAAAAAAACAAAACAGAGATGGTGTGTCCAAACTTCTGACTGCTAGTGTTTGTGGCGCATTACTTTAAAAAAAATCTTTTGTAAATAATTAACCAAATGGCAAAACAAGCCCCCAGCCGTCCTAACAAGATTTACTGTGCTTGTACATCTTTATGATCCCTGTGTTTAGATTATGCAATTTTATCATTAAACCATTAACTTTTTAGCCTGGAAATACTTTGAAAGTTTTCCCACACTTTGCAGGAGGACACATTTTATTTGAAACTTTACAGCAGGCATGTCCAAACTATGGCCCGTGTGCCAAATGCGGCCCTCAGACAATTTTTTCTTGGCCCTCAGGCTTCCAGGTGAATTGGCCCAAATTACCTTGAACAGAACTTTTGACTGCAAGTTTTTTGAAAATCTACCTTGATAAGACACTATTTAATATTTATTGTGTGGTTTTGAGGATCTTAGCATGAATAAAGGACTGATAGCTCATTCTAACGTGTTAAACATGCAGATATTTCAATTATTCATTGTACTGAGCACCAGTCTCTGGCCCTCGATCGGCCCTCTGCTTCGTCTGTGTTTAGATATATGGCCCTTTATGAAAAAAGTTTGGACACCCCTGCTTTACGGTGTTTGTACTTTTGGTGTTTGAAGTAGAAGTACTATGCTTCTAAATACACGTCCATTCGTATTCATTTTATTCAATGTTAATGGCAGGAAGGACTTTTAAAGGGACAGTGTGTAAGATTTTTACCCGTTAATTACTGAAATTGAAGATACCCATTCAAAAATACATTGTTTTCCAAGCCTTTTCACTTCCACCATGAAATCAAAGTATTCTTTTGGACTTAGATATAGTCACATAAAAGGGGGATCTTCCCCATATAGAGGCAGCCATTTTGAATACGAGAGCCGCAGAAGGACATCTGGGCTCCGCCTTTGGCAAGGCTCGTGGTTTTGGGTAAACAACACAAGCATGCTGCCGGATCAGACTCGTAATGGATCTAACACGTGTTTTGGACTAAATAGTTTTACTGGATTTTATTCGCTGGATCCTTACGGACAAATTGAGAGCAAGTTTATGGTGAAATACAGAGTTTGACCTGTGCAAAGCATTCTAAGGTAAGCTAACCTCGTTTTGTGCTTTTCCGTATAAAAGCCCCATGTGCTCGGGGAGTGATTGTTTTGCAGGGAAATGAATTGCATAGTCAAAAAGAGGAGACTGTAAGGTTTAATTTGATGTGTAGAGTGTCATGGTACATGATCGGGAATGTGTGTTTTCATGAGAAAAAAAAAAAAAAAACGGGACGGCACGGCGCGCGGGTCCCTCGAGGTCTGCCGTAGCTAAAACAGAAAGTGCAATAGCACCATCCACCTATGCGCCACGAATCCTACACACTGGGGCTTTAAGTAATACCCGATACATTGATATGCTCTGTTGCTATTGTAGATCAATATGAGTTGGTTCAAGTTTTATAAGGTTGCTTTCTCAATACCTATATGACCGTATTAGATGATTACATTTTATGATGTTTCATAGACAATGTTTACAAAAAGGGCATAAAAATAAGATCACAGAGGTCTGTGTAATGCTTTTCTCCATGAAGATGTTATTGCTGTGTCTGGAGTGTTTCACAGTATGGTATTAAACCTTTCTAACTTCATGGAGAACCAGACCAAGTTACAGTCAGATCTGTGGACTAAACACAGGAACACAGTATGACATTAAATATCTCTATCATACATTTATTCAACACATTTGGTTACATTTGGTTTTATAGCCTAGCTCAAAAATACCTAGAAAAACAGTAATTCTAACTGTGACCAGGGTCACCTCTCCACAGATCTGACCTGTAACTTGGTCTGGTTTGGTCTCCATGAAGATAGATAGGTTTAATGCCATAGTGTGAAACATCAGCAATAACATCTCCATGGAGAAAAGCATTTGACGCACTCTCCACCAGAAAAGTTACACAATGAATCTTTAATTTTTCACCATGTTCAGTAGCATTAATATTTGAGGAAAAAAAACATTGAAACTTTGCCCGGAAATTGCTATTTTTGTACTTTTTGTGTTTGACATAATAAATCATCACAATCAGATGCATTTGAAAATGTACAGTACAGTAAGTGTTGTCATACAATTCTCAGGCATTGATGCTTTGAAGTACAGGTACAATAGGTCTATGCTTCAATGCATTAGACTTGAATTCCAGATACAAGCTATTTTATGATTTAATGTTATGGATAGGACTCTTATGTAATACCCGATACATTGATGTTTGAATATGTCCCATCGCTATTGTAGATCCATGTATCAAAAGTTTAAGGTTGCATTCTCAATACCTGTATGACAGTATTAGATGAAGGCTTCATCAGATGAGAATGCTGGAGTTTTTAAAGGTCCCATGGCATGAAATTTTCACTTTCTGAGGTTTTTGAACGTTAATGTGAGCTCCCCTACCCTGTTTAGGCCCCCCCCCCATGGTTAAAAGTTGCGAAATGTCTAAACTGAGCATTTGCAATCCTTTTCTGCGTTACAAAAAATCAGAGCTCAAATGGGTGATTTTGAACAAAGCACTTTATTGACGTCAGATCGAAAAAAGAAATGCAAATGCAGTTCCACCCCCGTCTGTCTGTACTCAGCGTCTCTGTAAATCACGCCCAGAGAGTTTGGACTGCGAATGCGCTAGGCAATGCGAAATGCGTTTTTTTAATTTGCCTGGAGGCACGTCCGAGTGTTTCTAGGCTCGGAAGTCCTTTATCTGAGCCTCTGGACCTTTGAACAGCAGTGGTTTAATTTTATTTTCTGTGGAAATGTGTTTATTTTTCAATGGAACACTTCAAATCTCTCCTCCCGTGGAAAAACAAGGAAATGGATCAGCTGAGCACTCAGAGCGGAGAGCGGAGAGTTTGGCCACGCCCCCACCCTCTACTATAGGCCAGCTCTTTTCTCCTCATTTGCATTCAAGCAACAACGCCCAGAATAAAGTGTTTGAGAGAGATATTTATGACTCTTTCTCATCTTATCTCTGTTTCTCATGCACTGAGTGTTGATTTCGAAGAAGGATTCATTTACAGTATTGGGAACCATTAAGGAGCCATATAAAAGCATCAAGAAGTACCATGTCATGGGATCTTTAAACTGTTTCATTGCCAATGTTCACCTGAAAACAACATCAAAATCAGAAATCAGAAATCAACATTTAAAACATTCAGACACACTGCAGTTTAAATCTTTCAGCAGTACAGTTCAAAGTGCATGCTCCACATGTTTAGGAAGAGGTGGGACATACACTCCTGATCAAAAAAGACCAGTTGAAAAATGGCAAGAATTCACATTTTGCACTGCTGGATCTTAAGAAGGTTCTAAGTAGAGCTTCAAAATCCAAAAAGAATGAATTGGATTGAGAAAAGAAAAAAAATTGAACAACCATTAAACTGAAATGTTCTCAATTGGATTTAGATCAGGGGAACACGCATGATGGTTCAAAAGAGTGACGTTATTTCTTTGGAAGAAGTCCTTTGTCAGGCTTTGTCTCACTCCCTTTTCTTCTTTTTTGCATTTTGAAGCTCTACTTAGAACCTTCTTAAGATCCAACAGTGCAAAATGTGAATTCTTGCAATTTTTCAACTGGTCTTAAAATTTTGATCAGGAGTGTATTTGGATGGATAAGATCAAAATAGATGCTATGTGCAAGATTAGAATCCATTTTAAAAGGCTGATTAAACCTCTGACAGTTAGCAGTTAGCTGTATTTAATCTGGCTAGGTTGATGCTAAAGTAGAAGTGTGGTTGTGTGTGTTTCTAGTCATCTGCTTGTTGTGCACTTAAGGTTTGCTCAGATATCGCAGATGGACACTTTTTGTTCTAAAGTGTTTGCAGTTTTGGTATTGTCCATTATATCGGAGTTTGTACTTTCTTAACAACTTTTCAGCATTTATATTCTCTTATCCGTCCCTGACACGTCACCCGCCTCTGAATGACATAACTGTATTTTTCAAGGAACACTGCACAGCTCCAGCTCTCAATTCAGTACATTCTATAATATCTGTCTTCCTCTAATGCAGATAGTTTAAAGGACATGAACTCGAGTTGAATTCCCAATACATCCAGTCCTATAGTCCTTATATAATACTTGATAAAGGGTTATTATAATATGTCCCTTTGCTATTGTGGATCGGCCTGAACTGAATCAAGGTTGTATTAGTCATTTTAGAGTCACACTACCTGCATGAATCTATAAGACAGCTGCCATTTGTGTTTTCACTGTTTACCTCCAGAGAACAGCGTGTGATTATGGGTGTGTACTGCAGTCTGACTGTACATAATTTGTGTTTACATCCTCTTGCGTCCACACCACTGTCTTGTAAATTAATCAGTGTCAGTAATGCCTTACTGACATTAGCACTGCTTGTTCTTGTGTATAATAGTGCCGCACGCACCCATTTGGAGAAGTAAACCCGAGTAATAGAGTTTGAGTCGTTGCAGATTGCTTTTTTTTCCATTTAATCTACTATGTCACAGACAGTGGTACAGAAGAAATTAGGTTACTTCAGACAGAGAAGATATAACTGGCTATTTAAATGTAGGCTTGAGCTTTGATATAATGAAAGCGGGCGGAGCAGCCAAACATTGTACGATGTTTGTACGATGTTTATACGATGTTTGTACGATGTAAGAGCACTGTCACTTGTTTCTAGTGGTCAGATCTCAGAAACTAAGTAGTGCCAGGCCTGGTTAGTACTTGACTGGGAGACCGCTAAGAATATCAGGTAGTAGAAACTGCCACTGTGTCTAAGACAAAATATTTGCATTGCCTAGTATGAAAGTGGTGTGTACAATGATGGTTGGAGGGAGTCGATGGTGCAGATTGGCAGTCTTGCTTGTGTACAGCCATCATCTTTTGGGCTACAAATATCTACCAACACAATATACTGTACACATTTCTTTTTGCACTTGCAGCTGACAGTACTATGTTTTTCTCCCATAGACACGACCTGGCGCATGCTGTGCACTGTGCCTGTGAGGAGGTGTGTGAATGGAAGATCAGCACAAGCTCTTGGTGGAAAAGTCAACACTATCAGCTGAACCAATGTTCCACTGGGACCTGATCTGCCTATATGCCTCAGCTCACCGATTCTGATTAAAGCTGTGCTAAAATATCAAAATATCATGATACTAAATTTGGTGATACGGTATCATTATCCTGGGATGCTATATTGTTATATCTCTCATTTTGAAAGATTAGATTATTACAAAACAATACACTACAACGCGTGAAAAGTCCCTCAGTCGTCCAGGTAGAATCCATGATCAAAGGAGAAGTTCAATTTGTCAACTGGACAAAGTTTGTTTGGTTGAAAACGTTTCGCCGCTCATCCGAGAGGCTTCGTCAGCTCTGGTTATTGTACTGGTTAGACCCTGCTTATATCCCCGGCAGCTAGATATAAGCAGGGTCTAACCAGTACAATAACCAGAGCTGACGAAGCCTCTCGGATGAGCGGCGAAACGTTTTCAACCAAACAAACTTTGTCCAGTTGACAAATTGAACTTCTCCTTTGATCAATACACTACAACTTCACAAACCTGATGTGATGTGCAGTAGTTTCATTAGCGGAATGCACATTAATTGTGTTGCAGTAGCACTCTGACGGGTGAGTAACTTAGTGCAGGGAGCAAGGGGGGCTGAAAACAATAAAAGGTATATGGTACTCTAAATACAGTATGTTATGATGATGTTTACAATAGAAGTGTAATATATCCTCTAAGCTTGGATTGCCACCTAATTATGTCAAACTGAGCATTTTGTGCTCTACATATTCAACAACATCTCCATGGAGTGTTTTTGGTGTATTTTACTAAACGGTTCTTAAAGGTCCCATGGCATGAAATTTTCACTTTCTGAGGTTTTTGAACGTTAATGTGAGCTCCCCTACCCTGTTTAGCCCCCCCCCCCCCCATGGTTAAAAGTTGCGAAATGTCTAAACTGAGCATTTGCGATCCTTTTCTGCGTTACAAAATATCGGAGCTCAAACGGGGGATTTTGAACAAGGCACCTTATTGACGTCAGATCGAAAAAAGAAATGCAAATGCAGTTCCACCCCCCGTCTGTCTCTACTCAGCGTCTCTGTAAATCACGCCCAGAGAGTTTGGACTGCGAATGCGCTAGGCAATGTGAAATGCGGTTTTTTATTTGCCTGGAGGCACGTCCGAGTGTTTCTAGGCTCGGAAGTCCTTTATCTGAGCCTCTGGACCTTTGAACAGCAGTGGTTTAATTTTATTTTATGTGGAAATGTGTTTATTTTTCAATGTAACGCTTCAAATCTCTCCCCCCGTGCAAAAACAAGGAAATGGATCAGCTGAGGGCTCAGAGCTCAGAGCGGAGAGTTTGGCCACGCCCCCACCCTCTACTATTGGCCAGCTCTTTTCTCCTCATTTGCATTCAAGCAACAACGCCCATTATAGAGTGTTCAGAGTGAGAAAAATTACTCTTTCTCAGCTTATCTCTGTTTCTAATGCACTGAGTGTTGATTTTGAAGAAGGATTCATTTACAGTATTAGGGAACCATTAAGGAGCCATATAAAAGCATCAAGAAGTACCATGTCATGGGATCTTTAAAGGTACAGTGTGTAGGATTCGTGGCGCATAGGTGGTTAGTAGCTATTCCACTTCCTCTTTTGGCTATGGCAGACCTCGAGGGTCACCCGGGCGCGACGTAGCGCCGACATCTCGCGTGCCCGCGCACGAACCGCGCGCCGCTGTATACATAAAACGCGGTCCCCCGTTCACTTTTTTTTTTTCTTTTCGCATGAAAACACACAATCCCAATCATGATTCATGACAATCTACACATCAAATGAAACCTTACAGTCTCCTCTTTTTGACTATGCAATTCATTTCCCTGCAAAACAATCACTCCCCGAGCACATGGGGCTTTTATACAGAAAAGCACAAAACTTAGCTTACTTAGCTTACCTTTGAAGGCTCTGCACAGGTCAAACTCTGTATTTCATCATAAACTTGGTCTCAATCTGTCCATAAGGATCCAGCGAATAAAATCCAGTAAAACAATTTAGTCCAAAATACGTGTTATATCCATTACGATGTGTGATACAGCAGCATGCTCCCCCTCCCCCCCTCCCCTTCCCCTTCTCTCCTTCGCTCCTCCGCTCCCACATGAGCAGCTGCTAGCAGGAGCCGAGGCGAAGGATGAGCCCAAATGTCCTTCTGCGGCTCTCGTATTCAAAATGGCTGCCTCTATATGGGGAAGATCCCCCTTTTATGTGACTATATCTAAGTCCAAAAGAATACTTTGATTTCATGATGGAAGTGAAAAGGCTTGGAAAACAATGTATTTTTGAATGGGTATCTTCAATTTCAGTAATTAACAGGTAAAAATCTTACACACTGTCCCTTTAAGAATATCGGGAACCATGTATCATAATCAGAACTGCGATTCCCAGTTCTAGTTCTCATTGGCTCTGGCTCTACAGTTTATAATAAGCTGAGCATTTGGGTGAGATACTAAGATACTTACAACCTTGAGTAGCTATTAGATATTGAACGCAGAAAAAAAAAATCCCTTCTTCAGTCACTCTTGTGCATCTTCTTTTCATCTCCTGGTTCCTCCCCTTGCTCCATTTCTGTTATCGAACACACCAATTAGTCTTTACCACAGACACTCTCCTTTCATAATATTATCCTTTAAAGCTTAAATGGTCATCTTTATGTTTTGTCTGCAGTGGAAGAAACATGGGCTCATCCGTGGTCCTAATACCTGCTGGCTGGATGTCATTTGCTGCTCCATGGTGAGGGAGGTTCATAGGCACTGTAAAACTGATGAGAGATCCACATGCAGGGGCAGGGAGACAAGGGGCCCAGTACGCTCTGCTCATCTGGGACTCTGCATGGGGCTAGCCACTGGGGTCCAAATGCACAGCTAGAGATGGAGCACAGGAGAGAATCAGCACGGATCAGATAACAGGGGCAAGGAGAATAACAAACACATTGGTTTATAATGTAATGTGTCAAGCATTTGTTTATTATCACAACTTGTCAATGGAGATGTTATTGTTTTGTCTAATGTTCCAGAGTATGGCATTTAACTTAGCCTATATATCTTTTGTATTTATTCCATCACAGGTATTTTGTAACTCAGAATGATTATCATGTATTCTCTCTTAGATCTGTTCTATAACTTGCCCTAGTAGTGTCACTGGCTTGCTTCCTTGGAGCTAAATATTTTTAATGCTATACTATGGAACACTGCAGGCAAAACAATTAGGCTAAATCTCCATGAAGACAAGCATGTGGTGTAAAAGTTGTTTATGTTTGCATTTTATGTTATGCCAATCGTTCAGTCAGAATGCAAAACAAGCTCCTCACAATGGGCCCTAAATCCTGCAACTAAAAACAGTTTGCAAAGGACAACTTTATGATGAACAATAATACACCTGACTGGTTCAGTTGTGATTTTGCTGTTTTTAAAGTATAGGCCAATATTACAAATATTACCTCTATTTTCTCTATAATGAAAAAATATAAATAAATGACTGTAATACATACCATTTATATGTAATGTAGCACCTTTTTTTGGACAAAGTATATGAACACATAAGCCTACATGACATTCCTCATTCACTCCACATACTTACTGCCACATAGGCAAACTGTGAAAATTGTCTTGCCCCGGGACATGACAGGACACCAGAGCCTAATTATGTAGTAACAACTCCAGAGGTATAGAGTAAAGAATTTGTATAGAGTAAATGTTTCTGCTTATAACTGATTACTGAGGTTACGAAACCTACATGTTTAAAAAACCTAGATTCAGAACCAAGGTTATGGAGCAAAGAAAGGAGTTCATTTATGGAAGAGTCTTGATTGACAAAGATATCAAAGGATGAAGTACAATAATGGCATTTAAAAATACATAAAATCCATTGTAATGTGTATGTCTGAAAAAGAAAACTAAGTTGCTGTGCATAAAAATAAAGCTTTCTGTTTACAATTGATTAATAATTGTGATTGAAATGGAATGTATTGATGAAATGTTTTATAGTCACTATCGGTGTTATCGTCTTGTCTGGAAAAGGGGGAAGAGGGGGCAGATAACGTAAGATTACTCTTCTTTCTGCTCCCTTTCATTAAATTTTTGTAATGTTATCACACTGTTGATGTCTTTTCATACTCTATGAATGAAATAAACAAAATAATAACAATAATAAAAAAAAAGACTGTACTTGTATAGGCCAGATGCTTACTTGTTCAAGTGTATAAATAGACTCCTGGACAGTGAATACTGCATCACTGGCAAAGAGGGCTCAGAAGCGCCTCTATTTCCTCCACAAACTGAGGAGAGCTGGAGCCCCCCCACCCATCATGACCACCTTCTACCGAGGCACCATTGAGAACGTCCTGACCAGCTGCATCACTGTGTGGTACGGGAGCTGCACTGAACAGAACAGGAAAGCCCTGCAGCGCATAGTGAATGCAGCTGGGAGGATCGCTGGTGCCTCTCTCCCCTCCCTCCTAGACATTTTTAACACCCGGCTCACCCGCAGAGCGTCCAGCATTGTGGGTGACCCGAGCCACCCCGCACATAGCCTCTTCAGCCTCCTGCCCTCGGGGAGAAGGTACCGGAGTCTCCAGGCCCACTCCACCAGACTGTCAAACAGCTTCATCCACCAGGCTGTCAGGAGGCTGAACTCACACCTGAACTCTCACCTTACCCGTCTCCCACCCCCCACCCCCCATATTGGCATAACCTGTATTCCATAAAAAGACATATCACTCTAGACACTTTAAAAAACTGCTGCTAAGGACTACTGTTGCACTGTTGCACATTTACCACTGGAATTTTACACTGCTGTTGTACTGTTGTTTACTACTGTTATTGCACATTACTACCAGAATTTTTATTACTGTTGTTTACTCCTGTTATTGCACTAAAATTACTACTATTGCACAAAATTACTACTATTTATTTTTATCTTAACTTCAATGCACATTCTATTGCACGTTACCATTTCACTGCTGTATCTTCCATTGCACATTTTTTGATGCACACTGCACATTTTTGGACATCTGTATATAGAAGAAGAAGAAGTGACTTTATTGATCTCACACTGGAGAAATTCTTCTCTGCATTTTAACCCATCCTATATATATATACATATATTAGGAGCAGTGGGCAGCACACACATTACTGCGCCCGGGGACCATCTCCATGATCTTCTTGCTTCGGTTTGGTCAGGACCTAAGCTGGAGGTACCTATGGTGCATGTTTTGGGTTGATGGGGGAAACCGGAGTGCCCAGAGAAAACCCACCCAGACACAGGGAGAAACATGCAAACTCCACACAGAAAGGCCCAGGCGACCCAGGGATCGAACCCAGACCATGCATGCAAACTCCACACAGAACACACACAGAAAGGCCTGGGCGACCCGGGGATCGAACCCGGAACCTTCTTGCTGTGAAGCAAGAGCACTAACCACTCAGCTACCGTGCCGCCATATAGGCATTTATTTATTATGTTGCATTGCTTTAATATTTTAGATCTTAGATCTCTGTCTTAGATAGTTTTTGTTGTGTTTTGTCTTTATATTTTATTTTGTACACTGTCTTTTTTGCACTACTTGGCCAGAGAGAAACGAAATTTCGATTCACTGTATGTTGAACACATATGGCAGAATTGACAATAAAGCTGACTTTGATCTTTGACCTTGATCTACAGCTGTCACAAATATAGGCATACGGGTCATTCCAGAAGTGGAGGACATTTTGGCTTTAAAATTCTTGAAAAATAAACCTTCACTTTTCTGATTTTCTGCTACATATTCATCAATAATAGGTAATAAACTATCAAATGCTTGATTAGCTCAGCTTACGGTCAATGGTAAAATTTTTATTATATGATTTATATGGTTTATTTATTTATTTACTCTAATCGCAGTAACAGGGTTGCAGGTAACAGGGTTGCAAAATCGCGCTAATGTTAGCTTTATCTTAGGAATAGAAGCTAGCTGTTTAGCTAGCTGTTATTACTAATCAAGAGGAAAAACTTATTTATGCAAATACGTAAAGGAAAAAAAATAATTGTCTTATTCTGATCATTTGCATAACAGGGTTGCATGAGGCAGAGTGAGACATTCAATCAAGGCTAATGACGCTATAAAAATATGAAAAATAGAAGAGAAGATAAACCTTTGCTCTGCCCATTCTTTTGGAAAACTGTTTGATGAAGTCAAGTCCAGAGGATCATGTGGTTCACTGCTTTCTTCTTCTTCTACCAGACTAAAAATGTTCTGGTAACAGGGTTGCGTGCATGTTCTGGGACACATGTTCCATGAATAATAATAATTATTTGAAATATTATGTCTATTAAAACAAATGTTCCCACAGTTACAAGAGATGGCAATGAAACAAATTATAGAAAAAACAAGACATTTCAATTCAATTTTAACTGTTTTATTTGAGATTCAATTTGGCCATTAGAGTAGTGGGACAAGAGGAAAATGGCATTTTGGGGGGTACTCCAGACTTATTTGGTATTTTAAAAACTATTTTCAAGCATTCTTTTCTCTTAGTTTTTTTTAGATTCACTCAGAAACTGTATGTTTTAGTATTTTGTATGTGGATTATTTAATATCCAATTCTGGAATGACCCATACAAAGTGTCAATAGATGGCGCTTTAGAGACTACAGTATTAGTGAACCTACTGTACAATGCACGGTTTGAGAGAGAAGAAGGCTTGGTAAACAAACCTGCAGACTGACCATTGTCGTACTCATTTAAAATATATCGTTATAACATGATGCGTGTATATTGATAGACGTCACACAAGACTAGACTGCATTTCCCACGATGCATTGGGGCATTAGTACGGTTTAACGGACTTTCAACTCTTAAATAACAGTCTATTTGAGATAAACGCGCAGGGGGCAGTTTTATTACGTTTATGAGCGACGACAGCGAACGTAACAGAGAGACGCAAAATCCACGTGTGCTCGAGTGTTGTGGAGGGCTAAACAACGTAGACTACTCCCAGGTAAACGACAGGAATTGAGGAATAATTGACGGTTTTGTCCGCTTTCCGTGAGGTGACAGCGCTAGATCCTTCCACGCTTTGAATGAACTGTACTGGAGCTAACGGCTGTGTTATGCTAGCGGTGACAGGAAGTTGAGTATCAAAATAAAAGCACGCTCACGTTAGACGTCAGATTTTAGTTTTATGAACGTGTTTTGATTTTATGTTTGCCACAATTATTGACTCTGCACAATCTATTTTTTTTTTGACAGTATATAAGTGATTTCAAAATTATTTCAATTATCAGACACTTTTCCTTGATAGCAATTGTAAACTTTAGAGATTACAAACTGCCTATTTAAGAATACCATACATGTAATGCTACTCAGTTAACGCTAGCTACATCCCAACACTGATAAAAGATAACTCAAACGTGAATGATACAACGCACAACTCCTGGTATGTTTGTGATGAGGAAACAGCATTATAACATCGACCAGAAAATAGTGTAATATAGGCCCTTTAACCACAACGAATACATTTAAAGACCCCTTTTAGCACCTTTCTGTTGGACTGACATAATATCATCTAATATACTCCAAAAAAGATTGAGATTTTTTGTTATTTTATTACAGAACCCTATTTGTATTTCAATAAATGCAGGATAGACTATTTATAATTTCTACAATTTCACTGGTAATACACAAGACAATATAAGGCTGCCTGTCAGTCACTACTACTACAACAAAGATAAAAGAAAAATACGAGCATGCATTCAAATAAGGCAAATAAAAATAGATATCTTTAATATCCAAAATATAGAATGTGGCAGAAAAATTGTGCAAGAAGATTAATTATAGGCCTACATGCCATGCTAATAATATTGGCTAGTTACTATAAATGACATTGACCTTAGACTTTGGTTTGAGTTCATTAGCTTTATAAAAACACATTGGTTCTCTTAATCTCAAACACCATTGGGCCTAAACTGTGAAACCACAGAAGTACACTCTCCTGAGTAAGACTTTTCTAAGACCTAATCTAAAGTACCTATTAGGCTATTACACAAGTGATGCACAAGGGGTTTTGGTGCCACTTGAAAAGTACATCAGAGAAATATGGGCAAGTTCTTAACATGCACTGACAGGTTTTTTATGATTTTCTACTTATTACTTGGTTTCCCTGTGGGAAGTATTTACTTAAGCAGTTTATGGAAAAAAGTACAAAAATACCAAAAGGAGCAGTTCTAAAACTAAATGCCTCTAACACAAAGTTTGAGCCTGCGTATGCCACATCTGCTGCCCCTGTCCAACCAGGAAGTAAAGTGATTAACTTAAAGTGGACCCATTATATAAAATCAAGTTTTTAGAGCTTTTAACCAAGTTATAGTTGTCATGCATGTTTGAGTAATATTTATACTCTGTCTTATAATTGCTCCAATCAACCCCCTTTTTCACCAATTTTATTTTCTTAATTTTGACACAAAACAAACTGACGTCAGCTCCCATTGGACTTGTTTCTTATTTTTTTCTCTTATTACATCGTTATAAGTGTGGGGTGTCATAGATTATAAATATAGCAAACACATGCACAATGTGTCCTCTTTAAAGGTGCATTGTGTCATTTTTCTGGTGAGGGGGCCTGCCACCTGCTTTAACATCTCCGCTGGGATGTTATTGCATTTTCTTGAATGTTTCACAGTATGGCATTAAACCCTTCTATCATCATGGAGACCAAACCAAGTTACAGGTCAGAGAAAAGAATTTGACAGACCCTCCACCAGAAAAGTTACACAATGTACCTTTAAAAAATTTGGGAAAACTATGCAAGATGAGTCAAATCTACTACATTAAGTATGTTTTAATAGTGAAATGAGTTGTCTAACCTGTCATATACAATTTAATCTGCAGCCTGGGAGATGTGGAGTAGTTTGGGGAACTCATTGTACTGTGTGAATTTGCTGTTCTTTCAGATGGACCCGGTGCCACTAAAGACGCTTTTCAAACTAATTGATTTCACTGAGCCAAGCTTTTGTGTGGCTGTCGCTGCTATCATCTTCAATCCTCTGTTCTGGAATGTGGTAAGTGCACAGTGAGTCGTGTTGCCTAAGAGTTCAAAGTGTATTATCCTCTAAATAGTGAAAAATATGTTTGCATAAGCATGTCGTGATGGCAGAAGTACTGTAAAATTGGTGCTACTCACTGTGTGAATTTTGATGCTTGTTATTGTGGGTCATAGGTTGCCTAGGTTATTTGTGTTTAGCTTTTTGCATAGATTCCGGGGAAGCTTTGGTGGCACAAATAATTTATTTTTCAATAATTTAAACTAATATCAAATGTGGAGTATAGATATCACTTATTTATATTTAACTTCTTACGCTGTGACCGGCCCGTGCACGGGCTTGTTCACTGTTTTTTTTTTTCTTTCCATATAAGAGCACACATTCCCGAACGTGTCCTATGACATCTACACATCAAATGAAACCTTACAGTCTCCTCTTTTTGACTATGCAGTTCATTTCCCGGCACAACAATCAGTCCCCGAGCACATGGGGCTTTTATATGGAAAAGCACAAAACGAGGTTTGCTACTTTGCTTACCTTTGAAGGCTCTGGACAGGTCAGACATCTGTATTTCACCACAAGCTTGGTATCATTCTGTCCGTAAGGATCCAGCGAATAAAATCCAGTAAAACAATTTAATCCAAAACACGTTTTAGATCCAATACGATGGCGAAAAGTCTTCCCAACTTACATAACCGCCAGTGTTTTTTTTTCACTTCTTTAGCCTAAATCAAGCAAAATATAACTTTCCTCGCTAAAACCGCGCTAGCAGCAGCTAAACACGAGAGTATACTGAAGACTGACACTTGAACCGGCCAGTAAGAAGATGTCTGCGCTGAGCGAGACCGATAAAGGTCCAATCATGTGTGACGCTCCGGTAAAAATCAAGTACCACGTTCACGCTTGCTGAGTCAACAAGTTAGGTTACACAGGATGATTGACAGTTCAGGCGAACAGCCAATAAGGCGCTGAACAGGGAGACATATAGTTTGTTAGGCCTTTCACAACAAGTTCCACGTGAAACAGCTGCGTAACGCGAAATTGCGGTCCGTGCGTAAACTGTGCGTAAATTACGCGCAGCCATGCGTCTTGCGCCTTTGCTGTTGATTTGAGTTTCCTTGATTGAAAATATGGCTAAAAGGACTGGAAAGAGAAAATATTTAAGTTTGGAGACTGCACAAGTCGATTTCAGCTCTGGAGCAGTCGCAGGTGCAGAATCAGGAAACAGATATGGACTGTGAGGAGGCGTTGTTTATGAAGGATGTACTTCTGAGTGTGTAAGTATCATTTTATTATGTATTTGATGTAGTGTGAATTAGTGTGAATTATTTGATGTAGTATTTGAATAAAAATAAAACAATAAACATTAGATTTTTTTTGTGCATTTAGATCACTTTTTGTAAAATAGACCTACTATTATTTATTGGGTGTTTAGATAAAATAAATAAGAAAAATAAATAAGAATAGATTTTAGTTTTTAGATTTAGATTTTTGTCTTAGATAGTTTTAGTTTTGTCTTTATTGTATTTTGTACACTGTTTTTGCACTACTTGGCCAGAGAGAAACAAAATTTTGATATACTGTATGTTGAACACATATGGGAGAATTGACAATAAAGCTGGCTTTGATCTTTGAAAATAACATTTTAGAAAGCATATTTTGAGCTTATTTCCTATTATATTTTTGTGTTTTTCTTACTAGTGTCATCACTGTGTACCAATAAAGCCCAACTGCAGATAAGGAGCCCTACCACGACTGGAGCAACAAAGAACGGATGGGCAGCAGTGGTGACCGCACAAATGGCAGGCTGAAGTGTAGAAGATGTCAGTCAAAGACAGCTGTAAAATGTTCTACCTGTGACACTGCACTCTGCTTTATTCAAACAAGGGACTGCTACAGTCAGTGGCACACACCAGACTCTTAGTGTGTAAATACCTGTAAATATGTGTGTAACGTTTAGTGTCCATGGTTTTTCGAAAATGTATACAGTGTGCAGTGTTATAGAATTTTTCAATACATATTTTCATTTTCAACACTTGTTTGGTCTATTTTTGATAGAAAAAAACACTTTTTTATAGAATGTAATTCTCAGGGACATAATATAGTGACCTTGTGTGCAGAAATGGATTCCTCTAGTTGTAAGCTTTCAGTAGAGCCCTCAATGATGTCTGTAGGTTGAATGAGTCAAAAGTTATTAAACGTTTTCTAAATGTTTCCAATTTGGATAGGTTTGGATAGGTTTGGATAAAGGCATGATCCCTGTATAAAACGCCTGGACAAAGTATAACAAAAAGTGGAGTAAAAAGTTTATTTTTACAGCTATTGATTCCCAATTTGAAATTTGAGTGGTCAACAACTTATTGTATTGAAAGATAGTGTACTTTAGGCCTCAGCTATGAACAGCAGCTATAGACACCTTTTATATTTACAAAAAAATTAGGCGAGGATAAAAAAAACACTTTTTTTTTGGTGTTCCAAGGTGTGTAACTTTTTTCCAATCACATTTGGAGTGAATGTAAATGCTGAGGGTAAAACTAGAGAATGTTCCCTTTACACAGAGACCAAACATTTGTATATAATCCATATACTTCAATAACAGGAATGATTTTAATTTGGAGAGGTCCTTTTAGGGACAATTGCTCAAAAAAGGCCCTCCACTGTAAGGGGTTAATCTTTAAGGACCAATATTACACCATTTTCTGATCTATGTTATAATGTTGTTTCCTTATCAAAAACATACCGGGCGTTGTGTTTTGTTTCACTCACACATGTTTAACACACAAATCCTTCATATTTAGGCTGAGTTCTGAGTTCTCTAGGCTCAACTGAAAACACTCATGTGGTAATACGGATCTGGAATTGCCAGTCTCTACTAAACAAAAGGTAAAATGTCGCTGTCAACTTGAAAACTACCACTACATGACATCGCAAGGTGGAACACAGCATTTTGAGCTATGGAGACAAACTAATAATAAAGACTCAAACACGTGACTGAAACAAAACACAACTGAGTATGTTTATGATGAGGTTGCCAATGTTTTACCAAAAGAATTTTCAAGATTAGATGTCTTCAACCGCGTGTTACAAATTAGTGGCTGTGGTTGGATCATTTCAAGTTAGGACGGAGGATTTTTTTTTTTTGTCCGGGTTCCAGTCTCTTCTGGATTCAAACAGAATGTAGGGCCTGTGCGTGTCTATCATTTTCCTATGACACAACTCTTGGAGCCCCCCCAGTTTTAACACATGACACGTTTTAAGTACCTTGGCCCCTCTCTGCTGTGCACCATCCGGGAGAGTGGGCTCCTAAGTATGTACTAAAAAAGCCACTGATTGCATTTTTACTTTTTGGTAGCTACTGAAATACTGATTGACCACTTGGAAGTACAGTGGTCAATCAGTATCATGCAGTGGAAGAGGGCACCTGTGCCGGGTTTCCCACTTTATGAGTGATTTGTCCATCTAATCAGGGCACACCTCATCAATCTCCTTTGATCCAGTACATGTCCATAAAAAGAACTGTGTGAACTATGTCGAAGTTTTTACAATACAGGGTGTCCATAAAGTCTCTTTACAGTTTAAACAAAGGCAGTTGTTGAGATATATTAACTAGAGTGTTTATTAAAGTTTTTTTTTTCACTTCATTTAATAAACCTCTATATGGGCACCATTAGTTGCATGAAGCACATCAAGACAGTACTCAATTTCTTGCCATGTTTGCTGTAGGATAGTCTCATTAATGGTGGCAATGGCTTCACAAATCCTTTGCTTCAAGTCAGCAACGTCCCGTACCTTTGTTTTATACACGATATCCTTTACATAACCCCATATAAAGAAGTCCAAAGGAGTGATATCAGGTGAACGCGGTGGCCATGGAATTGGCCCATCCCTACCAATCCATCGGTCTGGAAATGTTTGATTGAGGAAGTGACGAACATGCAGTCCCCAATGTGGTGGTGCACCATCTTGCTGGAAAACGATGGTTGATTGTAAGTCAATCAGTTTAATGTGAATAAAAACTTTAATAAACACTGATTAAAATAAAACAAATCTGGTTAAGATATTTCATCAACTGCCTTTTCTATATATATTTTTTAATTGTAAAGGGACTTTGCGTGAAAAGTCCCTCAGTCGTCCAGGTAGAATCCATGATAAAAGGAGAAGTTCAATTTGTCAACTGGACAAAGTTTGTTTGGTTGAAAACGTTTCGCCGCTCATCCGAGAGTCTTCGTCAGCTCTGGTTATTGTACTGGTTAGACACTGCTTATATCTCGCTGCCAGGAGGCGCGTCCTACACTGAGCTTTTTCAGTGTAGGACGCGCCTCCTGGCAGCGAGATATAAGCAGTGTCTAACAGTACAATAACCAGAGCTGACGAAGCCTCTCGGATGAGTGGCGAAACGTTTTCAACCAAACAAACTTTGTCCAGTTGACAAATTGAACTTCTCCTTTTATCGTAAAGGGACTTTATGGACACCCTGTATATTGTTCATAATCATTCCTCTGTAGTAGTATACTCAACAAAAATATAAACGCAACACTTTTGTTTTTGCTCCCATTTTTCCTGAGATGGACCCAAAGATCCAAAATTCACTCCAGATACACAACACTATCATTTCTCTCAAACATTGTTCACAAATCTGTCCAAATGTGTGACAGCGAGCACCTCTGCCCCACCGAGACAATCCACCCCACCTCACAGGTGCGCCACATCAAGATGCCGATCCGACATCATGACCAGTGCACAGGTGCGCCCCAGACTGCCCACAATAAAAGGCCACCCCGAAATGTGCATTTTGTTTTTGCTTTATTGGGGGTCTGGGGACTCAGAACCAGTCAGTATTTGGTGTGACCACCATTTGCCTCATGCAGTGCAACACATCTTCTTCGCATAGAGTTTATCAGATTGTCAATTGTGGCCTGTGGAATGTTGGTCCACTCCTCTTCAATGGCTGTGCGAAGTTGCTGGATATTAGTGGGAGCTGGTACACGCTGTCGTATACGCCGGTCAAGCACATCCCAAACATGCTCAATGGGTGACATGTCCGGTGAGTATGCTGGCCATGCAAGAACTGGGACATTTTCAGCTTCCAACAATTGTGTACAGATCCTTGCAACATGGGGCCGTGCATTATCTTGCTGAAACATGAGGTGATGTTCATGGATGTATGGCACAACAATGGGCCTCAGGATCTCATCACGGTATCTCTGTGCATTCAAAATGCCATCAGTAAAATGCACCTGTGTTCTTCGTCCATAACAGCCTTTGGCACTTATGTCTCAGAAATTGCTGGAAGAAACAAAACAGGTGTACAGGTGTAATCTGGCAACGAGTGAATGAACAGAGATAGTGTACAGAGACTGCCTTGGGATATTTAGGGAAAAACAGGGTAGGAAAAACAGGGAGGTAGCAAAAGGAGGACCAGAACAGACTTGGAAATACAGCTGGACTCTTGGCAATAATACATCACTGTTAAAGTTACTTGTCTCATTCAAGTTGACCTAAGGGCCAATCCCATGTCTATTTTCTACCCCTACCCCTGAAAGTCAACCCCTACGAATTGGGGAATTGGGACACCCCTTCAATAATCACATACGTCATCAGTAGTCTCTGCCAGCTTTTACGTAAGCAGATGTGACAAGCTTTTGCCAGAAATCCAACATGCCGTCTGCTTCTTTAGTCTCTGTGGTCGTGGTAGCAGCCATCTTGCTGGTTATTCGCTGGTTATTCCATTTAATCATGTTATAGTGATTCCTCCTTCTTATGTACCCTCTGGAAGTTGTATTTGGAGTGATTCGTGCATGTTTGAAGACTCCTGAATCACTTATTTTCAAGACGCCATATTGCAGATCATGTGCTGTGTTCACCGCCACCAGCATACAGCCCACTGCTCTGTACTAACTTTGTTCGATCATTTTATTTTCTCAATCAGTGATACGGTATCACTGATTAACGCATAGTGTGCGTGAATGTAAAGATAAGTGCACTGCCCCGAACTAACATGGCCAGTTTGCATGTATAGCAGAAAGACAAACCTGGCGTTCACTGCCTTCTTCAGCTTGGATGAGTATGTAAATCCACATCTCCACTTCGGACAAGGCTGAAAAGAAACCACATAAGAATTATATCGGCGCCTCAGAGGCCCTGGGACAGGTGTCTGCGCAGATGCTTGAGCATCTGTTTGCAGAGGGCAGCTTTATGTGGCATGCACAATATGATCCATTTATACAACATTACCCAACAAATCTGTAACACCAACTCTATTCGTGATGATGTTTACGTCGACGTCAGTTCCCACTGGGCACCGCATTGTTCTAAAATGGTAGTCTGCAGACTGTTTCTTTAATTAAGTGGTTTTAGATGACTATTGTGATTTAAAATGTGATCATATTGACATAATGTAACGATGATGTAACATAATGATCCATGAGTGTCGTACGTTTTAAATATTTAACAAGCTCAAGCACTAAAAGTCATCTTTAAGAGGTAATTCCACAAAGATGAGATTTTGCTGTAGGGTTCGACCAAAATAAAAAAGCTAAACTTGGCCAATAATATCAAAATAAAGTTAATCAATTCTAAAACTAGTATTTATTTTATTTATATAAATTGTATTACAGTGAACCCTCGTTTATCGCGGGGGTTAGGTTCCAGAAATAGCCCGCAATAAGTGAAATCCGCGAAGTAGGACAATTTTATATTTTACAATTATTCTACATGTTTTAAGGCTGAAAACGCTTCACCAGACACATTATACACCTTTCTGAGACTGGTATTAACATTTTGTCACATTTTTCTCTTGTTTAAACACTCAAACTTTTGTAGATTTTCATTAAAATATATTAATAGTGGGGGTGGGGGCACGTGACACACGGACACGTGCGCGCGGACACGTGTGCGCGGACACGTGCGCGCGGACACGTGTGTTTGTTTTGGTACCACATATCCATGCCATGTGCGAAAGTCGAGTGGAAAGCGACCTGGATATCATTTTGGGCAAGACTCAAGCCAATGCTAACAGTGCCAAACCGCTAACAGACACCTCTGAGCACCAGCCCTCAGCACAAGACCAGGTAAGACCAACCTGCGCTCACAAGAGTTGGTTGCATTTCACCCCGGCTCCAAAATCAGACTGCTATCAATGCGTCGCCAATACTCCACAGCTCTCTAGGACGGGGTCGGGTTCGTGAGGGGAAAAGACCCACTGTCTCCTCTGTGCGCGCGAGTGTCCTCCCCCCGCTGCGGCTCCCCCGGACGCCGCGCGGCTAGGCGCCAGGCCCGTCCATGTTGATTCTTGGCTCTTCCATGGTCCGGCTCACACTCAGTCTCTTCCATGGCTCGTGCAAGTAAACAAAGGCCACACCTCCTGTCACCCAGGCGCTCTCGTGAAGGAAATCTGAGACTGTCCCTACCATCCCTGGTCTAGACCTGGTTTAGTCCTGGTTTAGACCTGGTTTAGTCCTGGTTTAGACCTGCTTTAGACCTGGTTTAGTCCTGGTCTAGTCTCTTAGCTAATCAGGGCGCAGGACAGAATGTTACACTGTAAAAAAAAGTTACACTATAAAAAAAATTGGAAAAAAAAAAAAAAAAAAATTGGAAAAAAAAATCCGCGAAACAGCGAGGCCGCGAAGAGTGAACCGCGATACAGCGAGGGTTCACTGTATATTAATCAATATTCTTGAATAGTTTTAAGACTATAGAAGTAGTTTGAGACCACATGGTAAAATAACAAACTACTATTAGTGTCTAAAAATGTTGCATTGTAATTCAACCTGGAAAGACTGGAAAGAAATGTATTTATTGAATGAGATATCTTTTGGTGCTCAGACACCAGCAAAAAACAGTGATGAAGTTTAAATTATGTTTGGGACAGGTCTTCCCCCAAGGCCTGGACACTGAATGTGGCAGAGGTGAGGCTGAGAAGACTGAAGGGGATGACGAGAGGATGAGGAGAGTGAAAGGGACAATGAGAGGATGAGGAGAGAGAAGGGGACGATGATGAGAAGCTGAGATGGTGCTGGTGAGGAGGTGGATCATGGCACAAACTGAAGCGTCCGTGCACCTGCAAATGGGGTTTAAACTGGGAAGCCTGCGCACTGAGTGAACAAAGAGGAGGTGCGGCGAGTGGTGAGGAGTATTTGGAGTGAGGGATGAAAGCTGAGGAACAGGTAAACTGGAGAAGCGGTGAGGTAAACGGGAGAGAAGTTAGGTCTTACAGGCTGCATACGCTAGCTCCATTTGAGGTATTGAAATCAGTATCAAATATGCTACAATTTAGGTCTGTAGGGATTTTTAAAAATGTATTTTATAAAAGACAAAACACATGCACAGAGCAGCCCTGACTTTAGATCCCTGTTGGCAAATTGCTATAATTGACTGCAGTCTCACTAGAGCTTTCACTTTAATGTGCAACTAACTAGACCAGGGGTCGGCAACCTTTACCACTCAAAGAGCCATTTGGACCAGTTTCACACAGTAAAGAAAACACTGGGAGCCGCAAAACCCTTTTGAAATTTAAAATGAAATAACACTGTATATAATGGCTTTTTTTTTACCTTTGTGACATAGAATTACATTTTGAATATGAACGAACTAAAATAAAATACATTTAAATTAAATACAGTGGTCCCTCGCTGTTTCGCAGATTTTTTATAGTGTATCAACGCGTATTGTGTTCTGCATCCTGATTGGCTAAAGGACTGTAGACCTTTGTCTTTGTCAGTCATTCTCCTCCGTGTCTCCTGTACAGAATGTGTTCAGTTTGCCAAATGTATTTAAATGTTCGATCACGAGCAGTGTGACTCTGAAGACTGAGCGGTCTGGCATTTGAGCACATGCCAGAAGGGCCGAGGCCGTGCTCTATTACGGATTTGACCGCGCGCACACTTCTCCGGGTGGTCAATGCGCATCGGGAAGTAGCGGCAATGTTTCCGCATAACGAACTGGTGGAACTTGGAGTCCAGGCGGCGGAACCAGTCCTGAGAGCGCACGGATGCATTCTCACTACAGTTCTGTGTTTGGTGCAGAGCTGTAGAACCCTCCCCCCCCGTTCCACAGACTACGGGGCCGCTTGTAGGTGTAAATTGCCAGGGCCGATGATCCCAGTCTGTCACTGCTCTGAAGTGCTGTATGTTTACAAGTTTTCTCCCCAACAAAACCCACAACAGCGCAGCGGCGCCAGGCACCTCGGTCAGAGGAACTGTGAAATACATGCATATTTATACACGCAATATAAAACTGACTACTTCACGGATTTTGCCTATCGTGGGTTATTTCTACAACGTAACCCCCATGATAAACGAGGGACCGCTGTACTGAGCCGGATCAGAGGGATCAAAGAGCTGCATGCGGCTCCGGAGCCGCGGGTTGCCGACCCCTGAACTAGACGTTATTGGTGAGTCATTTTTCAGCAGTGTTATTGTGTAACCTTGAGTCATCGGACATTGTTGCTCATCAGCCCATCAAAACAGATCCTTCTAACCACACAGAAAATTACCTGTGCTCCACTTCCCCTCATGAGCCTGGCACAAGGGAGGCCAGCCTTGAGAGTATGAGTTTGCTATGTTTGTTATGTCATGAGGGGTTTAGAGGTCTGGTTTTTTTTTTTATCTACTCCCTTTTTCTTATTATCCAACTTTAATTCAACTACAACATTAGTTGTTGTTCTCCAGCACAGTCAGTCACAACAAGAACCATCTGAATTGATCATGAAGTTAGGAAGGAGTAAAGCATGATGCTTTATGCATTATGCTTCCTTACATAGCTCCTTTAGCATAGGAATCCCACAATCTATTGTGCAGATCAAACTGAAAGTTTCCAAATACTCATTTACAAATTATACACTGCAGCAGAACTGTATAGAACAGTAGAACTTTATAGAACATATAAAGCTACTAATAAACTGTTATAGTATACTATAATACTCACATCAGCTTGTTTGATATTATAATGTGTATGCAGCTTTGCGCATATTTGTTTACATTTTACAGAAACAAAACTTAAAACCACATGTCTCATTTGCATAAATTATAAGCGCTGAAAAAATAGCTTGCTCCTTAGGCCACTGATGTGTTCAGCTTCTGTTGGACAAAAGGACACGACTCAGTGGAATGTATTTTTTTGTGAGAGAGGGATGTGCTGCTGATGGTGAGTCTGTTCTGTGCCTGTATCGCAGTGGAGGGGGTTCATGTTAAACTTTTCAAAGATCATACGTGTGCAGGTTTAGCGCAGCTCTTTAATTAACAGCAGTCATTTCATTCATAAACAGTCACTTTATTTATGTCGGCTACCACAGTGATAAAAAGTCAGTTTTCTGAGAGTTGTACGTTTAACCGAACAGCTGTGGTAGCTCCTTCTGAGTGCTCCTTCCTCCTCCTTGGTCCTTATAGTTGACATCATGACATAGCTCTCGGAGGTCAGCGAAAAGAAAGGGGAAGGAGAAGGAAGGAGGTATTTTTGCCCAATTTCAGATGGAGCAACTAACTTATATATAAATTGTAATTGTAATAATCTAAATAAAATAATTTAAATTTAAATGTAGAAAAATCTTAATTTAAATGTATAAAATTAAATAGAATCAGTCAATATAAATTTTGGTCGACCAATTAGCTAAGGACTACACCCCTAACTAGGTTTGTGTGGGGAGCCAGATATTAGCCTTGTTCTGTCTTTGGAGATTCAGTATTCAAAGTGCTTTAGGAGACATTTTTAATTTTATTAGGCATTCTTTTCCATTTCATCGTATTTCCTGTTCCACATTTCATATTGCACCAAGAGGAACACACTTTCTTCTTCTCAGTATGTTATTTTTCTAATTTAATGTTAAGTTACAGTCGCTGAAGAAATCTATTTTATTATTGTATATATTTTTACTTTTCACACGAATAGAATTGGTTCTGACCCACTGGAGTATGTCATTTTCTCAACTTATCTGTGTTAGTCTAAGGCTAACCCAAATCCAATTTTTTTGCCTCTATATGACCTGTATCTGATCTTTTAATGACAGTCTGAACGACACAGATCTGATTTTTTCAAATGCGACCCAGGCCACTTGGATATGTGGTCCTAAAACCGATACATATCTGATCTTTTGACATGCGACTTCAGTCGGAACGACCAGGTCGCATTCATCCACCCTACATGTCTTCAACAAGCGAGAGTGGTACAAGTAGGAGCTCACAAACGTACATACGTACTTCTCATCATATAAAAATTGTGTATGAACTCCGTGTCAGTGAAGCGGTGAAGCACATAGCAATCCCATCGCTCTTGGCACACGTTCCTTTCTGCGGACGTTGCTGCCACTGCCCCACAAAACCCCATGACTAAAAACCTTGTCCTTCCCAATCTCCTCCTTAAAACAAATAAGCTGTACATGTTCTGGCACTGGAACGACAGCAACTTTAAAATCACCAGGTGCTCAATCCTGGCGTCCATGTTTAGGCTACTTCCGTAAACACTGAGCACGCTTACCTCGTGTGACCTCGTTGTGTCCTCCAATGCGCATGTGGGACACTTTTGGGGCGTTTAAAGTTCACACTTGAGATCACATACAAGTCGCATTTAATTGGAAACGTGAACGATGTTGCAAAAAAATTGGATTTCACAAAAAAATCCAAATTGAGCTTTAAACCCTGAACGTAGCAGTCTGAACGTAGCCTAATATGTGCAATACAAAATCACTGGAAATCACAAATAAGAGTAGTCTTGATTAGAGCTGCACAATATATTGCAAAAATATCAATATCGCAGTAGTGGCTGACACAACAATCTGTATGGCAAAATAAATAAATAAAAAATTAAACTCAAATGTACTGTTTTTTAAAACAAAAATAAACAAAAAGGTAGGTTTATTTATTTTCATTTATTTTCCTTATAGACTTTGGTTGGCCCTGGTTTTATCTTTGTTAAAGGGTAGTTTTTATACATAATCTCATCAAATCATAATTTCATTTAAGGTAATAAAAAACATCCAGACTCTTTCTTCCAGGTTTGCTCTAATAAAAATTGATTATAATAAATGCAGATTGATTTTTTTTTTTTTTTAAATTGCTGCTTTTACAGTTTAAAAGTTAGGCCATGTTATAAAGTGGTTACTTCCTCAAAAACATCAGAGTTTTTTTTTTGTTTTTTTTTGTCTCATTCAAACATGTAACCCTTTATTAGTCTGTCTCCAAAGCTCAAAATGCTCTGTTCCACCTTGTAATGTCATGAAGCGGTAGTTTTCAAGTTAACTGCTAGAGTTTAAAAACACAATAGAGCACTTCCTGTTTTACCACATGGCATCACAAGGTGGAACAGAGTGTTTTCTGTTTGAGAAAAAAAAAAAGTACAATTTGTGTGTTAAACGTGTAAACTCCAGGTATGTTTTCGATGAGGAGACGTTATAACAGAAAACAGCTTAATGTGGGCCCTTTAATTGATGGGGAAAGGTATGGCTTATTAGATGTAAGTCAAGTTGGATCTTTTTAATGCACTTTTTATATAGGCCACATAATTCTAAAGTCAGCAGGAGTCAGCAGTCTATCTTTGGCATTTCGTCAAGTCTGAATGTGCAATATCTTTGTCACGTTTCCACCTACGTCCTACACCTGCACTGAGCTCGCCTAAGAATAGTGCGCAAGGGGAAGGATTGTTTTTTTATTTTTTTATTTTTTTTTAAAATTATTTATATATTTTTTCACTTGCATGTAGCAGGTAGGCTGTTTTGAGGTTCACGATGCCCTATCGGCTCAGCAATAGATGGTTGTTCCAACGAGTCCACCAATGCTGTAATCAAATCAAAACTCCAGCACTGTGCAGGACGAAGTGACCCAGTGCTTCTGCTTGGGGACAATGTGTGTGGTAAAAAAAAAAAAAAGGTAAATGGTCACATATTTTATATAGTACTTTTCCACCTTCAAGGCACTCAAAGCGCTTTACAGCAAGAAATCACTCACTCATTCACACACACATTCATAAGCCAGTGTATTCAGACACTGGGGGAGAGGTGGGGTCTTTCCCATGACAAAACATCATTGTGTGGGAGCTGGAATCACACAGCCAACATGTGGGTCAGTGGATCTGGCCGCTCAATCAGTGATGTTTTATGTCAAGAGCGGGATTCGGATCAGTGCACAAACGCTCTTACCAAGCTACTGCCGCCCCTGCTGGTACAACTTATTTCTGCCTGTGAAAATAATTTTGCCACTGGTATTTGGACATTGGTATGATTGGTATGCAGAATTATTTTGCAGTTTTTATGCAAACTGACTAGAACCTAGGCTTGTCACGATAACAAACAGGGTGACTCAGTTGGTAGCACGGTCCCAGGATTGATCTACACAGCTCAGTTTCTGGAGTTTGGAATGACTGGCGTCGTCCTTGGCACAATGCCAAATGTACAACCAGATTTCACCAAACAAACGTTTGTCCAGTTGACAAATTGAATTTTTTGCCATGGATTCTACCTGGACAACTGAGGGATTCTACACACAACCAGATTCATTGTTAGACATTAAAAATTGTCAAAAAATATTTATTGAAGTTTGCGGCTTCACCACACGTACACCATGATAGTTATCATAATAAACTGGATAACTTTTGATGCTCCATTTCTCTGATTTTCAGCCCTGTTGGTGAAGTGCCTTCAGAGGAGTGCGTTAAAATGCAATGTCAGTGAATTGCTGACTCAGCATTTAGAAAATTTCAATCCAAGATGGCTGCCTTCTGGTTTGTCAGAGAGCATGGCCATAATAATGTTTTTTGTTTGTTTTCACATGACAAATATGTGTACCAAATTTCGTAGCTTTATGACTTCCTTTTGACTTCCCTTCATTTTACCAGCGATTATGGCCCAGGCCTTGGGTGTGGGTTACTGGGATAATACTGTTCATGCCGACCGAGAGAATGTCCTCTCATATACGCCCATGCACTCATCGTAGCGAAAGCAATAGGCCCTACACTCTGTAGGGGCTCGGGCCTAATAATTATACAATTATAATGAATACTTTTGCATTTACTCAATTTACCTGTCATGTTGGCTAGGGGCTCATAAAATAACCTGGCACCCAACCTGAGACCGCCCACAGCAAAATTAGATTGACATCCTTAATATTTGTATGTTGGAAAATGATAATTAACCATTTTTTATTTGAGTAGTTCATTGTGTTATTTAATCAAATTTGCTTAAAATATACTGTTTTATGCTTTCCTTCCTTATCTATAGATTCTGACCTTTAGGAATAAGAATAATACCTGAATTGAGCACTTCACCAGCCGAGACATAAGAGCCACTTCAATGCATGTAGTATACTATGTACAGACCATTGTTTATGTAATTTTTTCCATAGCAATTTTTATTCTTCCAGTGTTACTATTTTATCACCAGGTTCACACCCAATACTACCCATTGCTGAGAGAAAAAAAACAGACTGGTGTTTCTGCTGAACTAGCCAAAAACTGTAAAATTGAAGCTTTTGCACTTTGCCTCTTTGAATGGCCTCGAAAGTAGGTGAAAAGTGGGCATCCGCTCTTTTTAATAATGCTCGTAAATACTGTCATTTTACAAACACGAATTACACAAATGACACAGCCTCTTGAATGGGAGCATACTTTGCATCAGCACCGAACAACATGTACCTCTCGGAGACAGAGGCACAGCAAGGCATCATCGCTGAGTGCGTGCATGCCTGGTAAATAAGAATGTACAAGCATAAATGTACGGAGGGGGACAGCTTGGGGTGGTGAAGAAAAAAAGAAAACAAAAATTGAAAATGAAGAACTGGCAGTTTTCATTTCCAGCCTCAGCGGGGCCATGAGGTTACTGTGCCACCAAAGTCCACAGACACAATGACCTGATTGTGGAATGGGGCCATATCCCACTGATAACCTCCAGAACTCTCCGTGTCACCATTGAGTTAAGGTGCTTTTTCGGCGGGCCTCTCTCCTCTCCCATTCTCATCACACCTGCATAGAACGCAGTGGGATGCCTCTACTCGACCATCTGAGGATGCCTATGGCCTACATATGACTCAGCCTCGGAGTTGAATGAAAGTCGGGTTCTATTTTGCAACTGGCTTCTAGCAAACTCCCATCATTGGCTCCTGCACCTGCTGGTGCTAACAGTAGAGCACTGATTGCAAAGGGTAAATGTGAACAAACCTCCTTCACAAGCAAAAATCAAACCATCTTTTTCCATTTAAATGAAAATAGTTTTGAAGCTTAGACTGAAGATTTGTGCACCCAGGAAGATTATCTAGAACATTAGATGAACTATTCTGAAACATAATTATTGCACACGTTTCAGTGGGTGGTGGTTTGCATTTTCCATTTACTTTGAAGGATGAAAACGTATTCTTGACTTGTTCAGACTTATAGGGATGAATTAGTACTTAACTGTGATATTATTATTTCTCCTTAATTGTTAAGTTATTGTTGTTGGTCATTGTATGTAAGCTATTGTATGCCAAATACACATGTTCAAGCTAAACTTAAGCAATATATAAACAGTGTACCATCAATTAATCAGATGTGGGGTAATGGTTTATTTCATTCAACCCTGTGGCTCCGAAGCCAACAATCCCAAAATGTCACTCACACACAGCACATTAATACAAAGACATAATTTCATAGTAGAATAAATGTATTGCCCAAGAACACAACTACAGCATGAACTGTTTGGATGTGGGATTTGAAAAAACACAGTTGTTGGGTAGACCTTGCAGTAAATCATGCTAAAGTTTTGTGGGAGCAAAAAAACAAAGCCTAAAGGTCTCTTTGGAGGTCATATAAATATAAGAAGCTTGGCATCTAAATCAGAGCAAATAGAACAGTTGTTGACAAATTCTAATATAGATTTTTTAGGCCTATCAGAGACTTGGTTAACCCCAACATCACCCGCAGATATCACAGGGTATAATGTATATAGACAAGACAGAGTTCAAGGCAACTCTGTTAAAGACAATTTGCATAGTCAACAAATTGATATCCAAAAAACCTCTCTGGAATGTGTTGGTGTTAAAATCACCCTGTCACCAGAAATGTCATTTTCTGTGATTACACTCTATGCACCACCCAATGCAAAAGATGTATTTTTGATCAATTATCAGAAATATTCAAACAGTCTCTCAAAACAAACACCATATTTCTTAAAAAATACAAAGATTATTTATAACTTCCAATTACCAGAATAATAAGGAGTGTACCTTTCCCACTGCACTAAAACCTGCTATTGTAACTCCAATTTATAAATCGGGCGATAAAGAAGTCAAAAGTAACTATAGACCAATAAGCATACTGCCTGTTTTTTCAAAAGCGGTAGAGAAAGTGGTTGCTGAACAGCTAACAACACACCTGGAAAATGAGGCCCTGCTACACCCTATGCAGTTCGGCTTCAGAACTAATCACTCTACTGAAACAGTGTGTTGTTATTTAATGGAGTCAATTAAATCAAGCCTTGACACTGGAAAGGTGGTAGGTGCGGTATTTTTAGACCTACACAAGGCTTTTGATACAGTTAATCATGATAATACAATTAAACTGGACAATCTAAGGTTATTATTCAAGATTATCAATAATGTGGCACCACACTATTGAAAAAGTTCATCTATTTAACATCTGATCAGATGGTCAGAACAACCAGGTCAACGGTCAATGGCCAATGTGCAATACCAAAAAGGAAAACATCACTAGGACAATCAGCATTTTCATTTAAAACAATCTCAGACTGGAAGAAACTTCCAACTGAGCTAAAATTATGCAAAAGCTTCAAAAACTGTAGCCTGGAAATTAAACAACAGTTTCTAAGAGTGCAGACGTGTCAGCATTAAAGACTAGACATGAGAAGGGGGTACAGGTATTGGGAAAAGAGTTTTAATTATTTTTTACTAATTGATGAAATGTATCACCGCCACTGTAAATATTATGAATTGCACTGTTTTTATGCTTTATGTTACAAAGCATGTTATCATTTTTTGTGATTAATGCTCCTGTACATTGTCCCTGTCAAATAAATCAAATAAACTAAACTAAACTAATATGTTATAGACATCTCCTTTGTCTTGTAAGCAAATCATTGTCTGTGTATAAACCACATTACATGCAACTTTCGAAACCAAGAGAATATCCAAATATTTGTAAAGGTGCACTGTCGGTTGGGGGTCTGTCACCTTCTTGTGTCTGTGGATATGTCATTAGCTTGTTCCACAATATGACATTAAACAGCTCTACCTTACATTTATTCAATCACAGGTAATCTTATAGCTAAAAAAATACAGTACCTAGAAAAAGAGGCATTCTGATGGTGAGCGAGGTTGCCTCCCCACAGATCTGACCTGTAATTTGGTCTTGTTTGGTCTCCATGAAGATAGAAAGATTTAATACTGTGAAACATTCCAGACAAAGCAATTACATCTCCATGAAGCAAAGTGTTTGGGCCCTTCACCAGAAAATTATACAATTCATGCATTAACATTCTAATGCATATAATTTCAGAAGTCATTTTGTTGTCCAACTCCTGATCCAACTCATTTTTTGCTGCGTGCCCTTTGTCTGTTTTTAAACAATTAACATCTTGTGCATTCTTTTTTGGGCCGAAACCACATCCAACAGTTCGACCTAAACTGGCCGACCCAAATTGGCCTGGTGTGACTTAACTATTGTGTTTTTGTTGGGGTTTAAGAATGCTTCAGTCTTTGTAGGAGCCTGCTAAAATCACTTAACCAAGGAAGTTGTCAGCCACTACAACTGTATCCAAAGAGCTCCACTGCCGCATACATCCTGTACACCCATGGCTAGAATAAGTATTTATTCTCGCCATGGGTGTACAGGCTAGAATACATGGCTAGAATAAATACTAGACTAGCAGGTCAAATTTTTTTTTCTTGTTTCTCTAGTTGACGACTCAGAATATGAACTAGAGTCCTACTTTAAAATTTTATATTTGAAATACTTTTAAATAGACCCTTTTTTACAATGACTTGTAAAATGGTTTTGTATAGCCAAATGTCTGTGGAAATGTCTTGCGTATTCTAGAATTAAAATGAAAAATCAATTTCATGATGTAGATATTATCATGGATAGATAAATTTGTGCTTATCTTATCTTATGAAATTGATGTTTAATTTTAATTCTAGAATCAGTCTGAGTAAACAAGTTACTTATGTTTTACTCATTACCATAATGTTAGTTTTGTTCAGAAGTAATTCACTGATGCTACTCCAATGCTACAGCAACCCTACAGCGGCAGCGCTGTTGGGAAAAAGGTGTATTGGAATGAGGACTATACTTATTTATTTTCATATCTTCGTATATCGTTCAGCCTTCAGTTGTGTACTTGAATATTTGTCATTGTCTTGTATCCATGATCATCATGAAGATAGACGATGAGGGAAAAAAGCTAATTTGTGCTGTTAAACAAGTCCCTCTCAAATAATAAGATAAGATAAGACTTTATTGATCTCACATAGAAGTGTGACCTGCACACATTCTCATTTGGGCAATTTCTGCATGACACTCTTGATAAGTTTTTCAGGGATTTGACTTGACTGAATGCTGCTTACCTAAGGGTCTGTGGAGAGAAGGTGCACTTTGGTTGTCCATTCTGAATCTCTTTTGAGCTCATAACAAGCCCATTGTTCAGAAGCAGCAGTCTTTATTCTTTGGTGAAATAGGAGGTATTTTTTGATTATGGGGCTTTTCAAGTTTTGGCCAGAGAAGCAAAGTGAAGTATTCAGTTAGCACTGCTGTATATGTTGCAATTGTTGGTTGCTGCAATCATAGATACAGTATAAGGCAGATATAAGGCATAAAAAGATATAAGGCATAAAAAGTCATGTGGCTCACCTCTTAAGTAATCAGTTGGCATTAAAATTAGCACATATACAAATTTGCTAAAGAAAATATAGAAAGTAATTCATGCCAATGACACAGTAACCTTAAAGGAGGATTTTAAAATGTTCTAAATATAAAGTACACTATTGTTAAGTATAAAAAAATAACTGGAAGTTCCCCACTAGTACAAAGAAAAAGTACCCACAATAAATATTGACCTCCACTCCATCATTTATTGAATTTGAAGTTGATATAGTAGTTGATATGACTGAGATACGTGTATGTTTTTCTTGAGCGACTAATCATTTCATTTTCATTATAAGGATTTTCTATAACAGGAGAAGTGAGTGAGTTAGATGTAGATTTTTTTGTTATTTGTTTGAGGTATATTTTGATATTTCTGTGTAAAAAGGCAGATTAAACTCGTTTGTTTTTGCACAAATTTCTGTATATAGATTTTTGAGAGCCCTTTTTTAGTCAACTAATTTTCTTTAATTGACTACAGCCCTAATAATGTCTCTGTCACAGGTCGCGTTTACACAATGTTTTTTAATTCCAAATTAATTGTTCTGAATTAAATAGTTCTGAATTAAAATATTCTCCTTCGAGTTTACATGGAAATAATAATTCCGAATTGAGGTTTACATTAAACACACGTCTTTATTTAATTTTGTTCAACGTCTGGAGTTCGGGAAGGGTTCTGATTGGACAGGGGGTGCACGAACTAAAGAAAACACACGCTTCAGCTGCTACCGGCTTTTTTGTCATCTCGGTTTGTCATGGACACAAACACGATACAAACCTTTTTCGCTGTCATTTTGATGATAATTAATCAACAGCTGTATAATTCTATCATCACACTTTACATATGTCAGAGGTAGAGGAGGAAAGAGTGTCGGTGAAGGAGGAAGAAGACAAACTGAGTCAACGGCTGCTCTACATCAGTCCACTCCCTCATCCCGTTCGCAAATCCAAACAAAAAGCAGTGGATGAAAGTCCGAAGCGAGGACTGGTGGAGCCGCATCATCCGGATCGCATCAGAAGGGCAACCCAACGAGCATGTGCTGAACGACTGTAAATATTTTTAAGAAGAATAAACATTTACGTGATCAAGGAATAAATTAATTCAGCTTTAAAGTCGTAATAAACCACCCAGTTACTTCAGAATTAAGTTTAATTCCGAACAATCATTTTCATTAGGAATTAATGTCGTTTTCACACCTGCCTTGTTTGGTTCGTTTAAAATGAACCAGAGTTCGTTTGCTCCTTTGATTCGGACCTTTTGGGCTGGTGTGAATAAAAAACAAAAATCTCGATCCGGAGCAAACAAGTGAACCGAGACCACCTAAAAAGCTCGGTCTCTGCACGATTCCATTCGAACTCTGGTGCAGTTGGTTTGAGGTGAGAATGCAGACCGGACTCGATCCGACACAAGTTGGCTTTTTGTACTTAACGAGCTCCCGTCGTATGTCGAGCATTATGGGAAACCGAGGCTGACGAAACGAAACTTACGAGGCTTACTTACGTTTTGTGTGAAGAGCAAGAGTCAGAATTTGATGCGCGCACATGAGTGCTGTCCTCCGTAGCCGTCTTGTCCTGTGTCTTCGTCGTTTGGAAATTGATTGTAAAATAGTGTAAACCTCACGATGCTGCTCAAACATTTGTGCGAACTGTAAAAACTGAGCAAACCATATCGCTACGACGACACTGAAAACAGCACGTAACACCATTATTCTCCTCCTTCATGTGTTTGGACACGGCGTTTGGACACGGCTCATTTCTGTCCAATGGCTGAGTGACCTCAGCACACGTGCTTTTGTTTATAGATGTTAGTCCACTTGGGGAAAAACTGCAGTGTGAAAGCGAACCGCACCATAAAATTTGGTCCGGACCAAAGCAAGTGAACTATCGGACTTTCCTGGTGTGAAAACGACCTAAGTGTTTACATGGTCTTTTTAAAGCAGAATTAATATTTATTCAGAAATAAATTATTTTATTCAGAATTAAAGCTCTCATGTAAACATTGCAACAGTGAGAGTAATGCTCTGAAGCTGCGGTACTTTGGAGGAGTTTGGACGTTTTGCAATATTATAACAAGTAAATTTGATTATTTTTTAACTAGGCCAATTTCATACTGGTATCATTTTAATTCAAGTGGCGCTAAACTCAGCACTGCATATTGATCTGCCGAAACTGGTGGTATTTCGAAATTGTCAAAATAAGATGATTGGTATTTCGATTAATATCGGTATCAGAAATGAAAAGACATTAAAAGATCGGTATAAAATCGAGAACCATAAAAACTGGATCGGGGCATCAATCCGAAACTTTGCAACCCTTGCCACATGCCGAGGACATCATCTGATCGCCATCATTTAGCGCCTTTTTCGCCCATTGACATTGTTCATAACGCCCTCACCCGGTCCAGATTGTATTTTCAGGGAGCCTTATTTCAAATACAATTCCCAAAATATCACCCTAGGCTCTTTTCCTCTCACTGCTTGAGATGTTTTAAGCTGTGTTTCGTTTCAGGCCAGTATGAAACACTCCTTTGTGTCCCCCCCTAACTTGGCATCCCACATGGAGGTGATTATCTGAGTTTGTGGTCGCATTAGATCTATGTCACACTGACACAGATGCTGCCGGGAGGTAACTGGTCAACGTGTTCTGCTTTAGTGCTAGCTGACAACTCTAAGATCTTGTGTCCATAAGATCAGACATTATATAACGCGTATAAACCTCAGCTCAATGGCTTGTTCAAAAGTATAGTGTTGCATATTTAAACCATATTTGGCCATGCACAGTGGTTTGGGTGTTTTAATAGTGTTGGATAAGTTTGGTCTGTTGTGTAACTGTAGCATTCACACCATGACAAATGTGCAATAAGTAGCACATTGACGTTTGGTACCATCAAATGTGGTATATGTAGCTTATATGTAGCTTTCCTGGTGACCTGCATGTCCATCCAGCTTTTTTAGTTCTGATACTGATTCCAATACTATGGTTTTAAGTATCTGCTAATACCTGATATCAAACGATACCAGTGCAAAGACTGAAAGCTGCATTTATTTCCTAAAACTGATACAAATATGAGAGTTGGCTGTTATGTATCACTCAAATAACTACAGAAGCGCTTTGTATAAATAAAAGGTCAAACATTATGATATTTCTGGGCCAGCTATGACATCAAATTATATGTTCAACCAGGATATCAGCTGCACCATTATTTGGAAACTGATATCGGATCCATCAATATTTTCCAGTATTGGGTTGGTGCATTCCACAGTAAAATACCTTGGAAAACAGGCATTCTTGTGAATAGGGTGATCTCAGGGTTGTCTCAGTGGAGATAGATATTTTTTAATGCCACGCTGTGGAACATTTCAGGAAAAGTAATACAATATCCATGGGGACAAGTAAGTGGTGGGCCCTCTGTCAGAAATGTTCCACCTTTAATCTCCATGGAGATGTTATTGCTTCCCCTGGTTTGACATTGAACAAAATTATTATAATTCCTTCTCTAAATAGACACCTGAATTGTAATGAAGCATATTGCTGTAACCTGCTTGCCTCCCTTGTGATAGATACATTTAATTTATACTGTGGGGCATTCTAGACAATAGCAATAAACATTTCTATGGAGACAAGCAGGGGGTGGACCCTCCACTAGGAATGTTATGTTGTGCACTTATAATGCATAGATTGCTGTCATTTGTGGTTTATTTGTTGCATTCAAACATATGATCGCAGCATTAAAATAACATTCAAAGTTTTACATTTGACTATTACATAAAGCCTGTTTTTTGGAATGCTATCAGGTTTGTGTGTAACAGATGAGCTGTACTGCTTTGACCATTCTTCTTCCCCTGCACTGTATCTGTTGAAGTGTGCTCTCTGGAGGTTGGCAGGGAAAGGCCTTTTTTGGTCACAGTCTGCTGTTGTTCCTTAGATAGAAAATGAACATCCAAGTGAGTCATCTGAATTTATATGGAAGGAGGACTTGGAGACAAGTGTCAGTAGATAGATTTTTCATTTCATCACAAGAGTTGGGGTGGATTGGGGAACCATACAAGCCGGAAGTGTTCCTTATAAAGCAAAGTGCTACCATGTCAACCTGACTCTCAGCTGATTAATTACAGCAAAACTTTAATGGATGAAATAGCTGAAAAGAAAATATATCAAAAGAAAATATATTACAGGCTTGTTCATCCTCTTCCGCTCCCTCCATTCCCTGGGTCGCGGGGGCAGCAGCCCAAGCAGTGCTCCGCTGTCCAGAACACAATGCACCGGCCCTCATGTATCCTCCCGCGGGTGGTGGGTCCACAGGAGGACGGCTCACGTCACAACGGGCCCTGATTTATCTTCTGCCATGGGGGCTACCAGTGTCCACAGACACTGGGGGCGAGGTGGGGTTAAGTGTCTTGCCCAAGGACACAACAGTAGCGCTCATCTGTGGGAGCTGGGATCACACGCAGTCCACCCGTCAAGAGCGGGATTCAAACCGCCAACCCCTGGATCACTCTACCAACTGAGCTACTGCCGCTTATTGTACAGGCTTGTTATTCAGAATTAAATATTTGAATCTCATATTTGTTTCAATAAATGCATACATGTTTTTAAGATCACTGTGACGTGGATGTGTACATTTTCTTTCCTAAATTATCAATTTAGCAGAAAAAAACAGCTTTTGGTTTGAACATCAGATAAATTATCCATGTGCGTCATAAGGATGTCTCTACCTTGTGTTTTTGATAAGAACTGTTACAGAAGTTTTGAATTTGTAAATTACATTTTGCTTCAGTGTATAATTTTGAAGCTGCAGTATTACTTGTTGCTTTTTACCTTGGCCTGAAAAATCACTTTTTGTTCATTTTCAGCATTCTGGTTTTCTTTTCTTAAAAAGGGGGTATTGCACAAAAATTGACTTTTTGGAGCTTTGTGATGAATGACATGAATGAAATTTTATGTCATCCATGCATGTGATCTCTCCTCGCCTTATTCGAACCTATAAATAGATTTATGGATATTCCATTCCATAAATCTACAAAAGCATGATACACTACACTAAAATCTCAAAAACCTGATGTGCAGTAAGTTCATTAGCGGAATGCATCCAAATTGTGAGAGAGCTCTGAGGGGAGTGTGCTCAGGGAGCAAAGACACGGGGGTACTCAAACTGTTAGGATGTTTATTAACATGCTAACAGTTGAATGTTTAATGTGTTGTTTTCAGCAAATATGGGCTAGCATTTTCAAAACAAGAGTAACATGATCTAAATATGTTACGTCTTAGCAGTTAATACCCCATAGAAGTGGGCCTCTTTAACATGGCTTTAAATTTAGGTATTGGGTAATATGTGAAACTGCCATTTAGACAAGTTTTTTTTTTTTTATGGAAGATAATCTATAGATTGTTTATGTCTACCAGCTGAAGTAATGGAAGCCTCTGGCAAAGTGGAGCTGAAATGGTTCAATGCAGTTTAGTGACGCACTTTTGTGAATGAAGTCTTTGGCTGCCAGACAAGGTTAATGGCTGTTATATTTAGAGTGATTATTAGCAGCACTGAATCAGATAAGCTGGTCTCTCTCATTGAGAGAGAGTGACTGAGGTTTTTTTTTTTTTTAGCTTTGTGAGGTGCATTAAAAACAGTGAGGTGCATTAAAAGACAGTGCGGTACATTAAAAAGGGAGAGATTTGGGATAGGTCCTTGTTTTGCCAAAATGTATTTATTATTGTTTTTATTTGTTGATTGATTGGGTTTATTTATTTGTTATTACATTTCATTTTATTATTATTTTTTATATATATTTTTTGTAATTTATTGATTTATTGTAGTTTACCCCATGTAGTTTACCGGGTTTATTATTATTCCTCATACCATCCCTATTAGCTCCCCAAGAGCAACAAATCATTATTATTATCATAAGCCCTATGGAGTTGCATGTTATATGTATATGGTGTATTATGTATATGTATATTTCCTGTTTTTTTCATGAGGATAGTCTTCTTGGCAATGACCAGAGCCACAAGAAGCATTTCGTCATTGGGACTGACTGGGTATGTTGAGTTGAGAAATGTTGCTGAGTACGCAAAAAGAAGGGCATAATGGAATGCCCATGAATGTGGCCAGAGATGTTAGAACCTATTTCCAGAACAGCTGGGTGGGTGTGCAGTGCCAGAGGGCATGAATGTACATGTGTCAGATGAGAATCCCATTTTAAACAACCTGTGAGCGGTATAGTGGGTTCCATGTAGAATCTTGTACTGAATTAGTTGGAGGTTCTATTGTTGGTCATGGAATAGATATTCTGGAAGACTTGAGTCCAGAAGCTGGCATTCTTGCTCCCATCTGTGTGATGGGATTGATTTTTCTGACAGCGAAATTAAACTGTAATTTTTTGCGATAAGTGCTTTAGTTGAGGTAATATTAATTGATTTGGATACCACTGGAGGATACACTGGATACAATTAGAGATTGACAAGTGTACTCTAACTTGAAGGTATTCTAGAAATTGTTTGTTCCCAATGCCATACTCCTGGACCAGAGTCGGAAATTAAATGAGCTTATTGTTGCAGAAAATATGCTGTAAATGTGATGTGATGCCTTTTTCTGTGTTGAAATGTATAGTCTTTTTATTGCTGGTGAAGTCCATACAGTTCGTACAGACAGGGATGGGGACTGACACGTCTCAATTATTGCTGTGTAGTGTGACAATTGAGGATTTATGGCAGCTGATAATGTAGTCTCTTATTTTGGAGAAAGAGTCTATGACCTTAATAGTTTCTTGTAGTGAGGAAAGTGGGTTTTGTAGATAGAGTAGCACATTGTCAGCACAGAGAATGATTTTATGGAGAACATTTGGAGTTTGTATACCTGTAATGTAGGGGTTATGACAGATAGCTGCAGCCAGTGGTTCGATGATAATAGTGAAGCTCTGCGATGTTAGTCCCTTACTGATTACATTAGCTGTGTGTTGAGTGTATAAGATTTAGATCCAGTTGATAAATGACTCCCCAAAACCAAACTTATGTAAAGCAAGCAACTGTGTAAGGAACACAGTTTACATTGTCAAAAGCTTTTTCGGCATCTAATGAGACTATATGATGGTTGAGGATTGCTGTTGTGAAGAGTAGTCTATTATATTGATGAGTCTGCGAGTGTTATTGGAGGAATGTCTACCTTTGATGAAACAGGTTTGATCTGGATGAATTATGGATGGAATGATTCTTTCTAAACTGTGAGTTAGGGTTTGGGAGCTAATTTGTATGTCTACATTGAACAATGAAATTGGACGGTAACTATCTGGTAAAGTTGTATCTTCGTTTGGTTTGAGAAGAAGGGTGATTGTGGCTTGGTTCATATTTGGAGGGAGATGGAGGAACGCATTTAAGGAAGTCAGCAAGCTCCTTTTTTGTAATTGGAGCATTGGAACAAGTGTTTGAGATTGATCTTTGGTTAGTTGTGGGAGGTATTTTATCCTTGAAAAATTAGTCATTGTCTTCTGGTGTTGGGTCTTTTGATGAACTATACAATGAGGAATAAAATAGTGTGAAGACATAATTGATTTCTTGGAGTAATTGAGATGGCTCCTGTGAGTTTTTAACTCCAGAGATGATAGGCTTTTCCTTGTTGTGTTTAAGTTGGTTTGCTAGAAATTTACTGGAGTTATTATTAAAATATGACTGATCTTTTTTTTTTTTTTAGTTAATTCATTTAGGTGGTGCTTATATTTCCTTAATTCATGTTGTGTTTGTTCAGTAGGAATGTTTGAATTTATTGTTTCTAACACTTTAATTTTTTGTTAAATTACTGATTCCTGTTGAAGTTCTTTTCTTTTTTTGGTTTTAGTATATTAAATGATGATCCCTCTGAGAACAGCTTTACCTTTTTCCCACAGAATGATTGGTGAGATCTTTGGGGAGTCATTTATTACTAGAAAGGATGTCCACTCCCTTTTGCTGAGAGTAGGGAATTCTGAGTCTTTCAGTAAGGATGTACGTATGCGCCACCCGCTTGAAGATTTTTAGTTATTCTGTTATTTTAGAGTGGCAGAAAGAGTGGCATGGTCGCTTATAGTTATTGGAAAGTTCATAGTTTGCTTTATTGTTGAAAAACCATATGTACAAGACACATAGAAAATCGAAATTTCGTTTCCCCCCTGACCAAGCAGGACAGATATAGAGACGGCCAGGGGAGGGGCCGTGGACATATGAGTGTCTGAATGTATGAGTCTGAGGTCTTTTAGTGAGAAGCTTGCATTTTTTAGTGTGTAGAAGAAAAGTACCAACATTGCTTCCTCTCTTTGTCTCAGAAAGATTTTATCACAAAATGAACCGACGAGCTGTGGTCAGCTTCAGTTGCTGAGGAGAACACTTGCTGCATGTATTATCAAAAGGGCCATATGTGCAATCAGAGCCAATGGAGCTGGAGAACAGCATATTAAAGATCATCTGATCCTTTCACTGCATCAGTCATGAGGATGTTCTGCCAACTGACCTACATCCACAAGGACACTACTCATCCTTCCAGACTGTACATGGCCCCAAACCCATTAGCTTCAGATGTTACTGAACACCAAAGCAAAAGGAGAAATTCAATTTGTCAGCTGAACAAAGTTTATTGAACTGAAAAAGTAGCTTGGATGAGCTGCGAAACATATTTGACCAAATAAACTTTGTTTGTTCATTTTTAATTTGCCACTTTGAAAAACTTTAATTCTGACAAAACAAAAATTGCAACTTTATCTTCTGTATATGTTCAAAATTGCAACAAAAACTTCAACCGCATCATCTTTCAACAACTACTACTACTACTACTACTAATAATAATAATAATAACATTATTATTATTATTATTATTCATTCATTCAACGTATCTGCACTTACAAATATTCCCCTATAATCCAGAGTCTATTTTTAGGTATAGTTTTAAAATTATCCTAGGCCATTATTTATTTATTTATTATATTGCATGTTACTTTTTCGTGCTGTTCTTGATCTGTGCGTTGCAACACTGGAATTTCCCCACTGTGGGACTAATAAAGGCATATCTTATCTTATCTTATCTTATCTTATTATTATTATTATTATTATTATTATTATTATTATTATTATTATTATTATTATTATTATTATTATTATTATTATTCATAGCATTTATATTGCGCCTTTCATGACACCCAAAGCGCTTTACAGTTCATTGTTCATTCACTTCACACTTGGTGGTGGTAAGCTACTTTCTGTAGCCACAGCTGCCCTGGGGCAAACTAACGGAAGCGAGGCTGCCAATCTGCGCCATCGGCCCCTCCGACCACCTCCAACACTCACACACACAGCACTTTGATACTAGGCAATGTGGGTGAAGTGTTTTACCTAAGGACACAACAACAGTTTTTTTGCGACTGGTGCCCCACTGTACCCTTAAGGAGCAGGGAAGATATTTTGTCAGTTAATGCCAAGAAAACAAAGAAAATGTACACAGCATCAGCAAAGCATGGCTTCTGCACATCCTAACAATAGGGCCGGCAAGAATAAATAGAGACATTGAACTTTGAATAACCTTGGAACACATGCTCACTCAGCATACAATTAACATTCCAAGTAAAATGGGCTACCTTATACTCTCTATAGCACAAAGATTATGCAATTCAATGCAATTCATGCATTGATCATCTTTTATTATTCATGGTGAGAATGTAAAGGTGTATGGAAATGTATATGATAATAAGGATGAACTGATGTGATGACAAACTTCATAAAAAGAGGCTAATGCCGCTGTATGATTCAAACTTTGCCTTACCAGCTTGCCAAAGCTTGGGTAGTACTTGGATGGGAGACCACTGGGAATTCCAGGTGCCACAGTGGGGTGCCAGTCGCCCCCCAAAAAAACTGTTGCTGTGTCCTTCGGCAAGACACTTCACCGACATTGCCTAGTATGAAAGTGGTGTGTCCGTGAGTGTTGGTGTTGGTCGGAGGGGCCGATGGCGCAGATTGGCAACCTCTCTTCCGTCAGTCTTCTGCCCCAGGGCAGCTGTGGCTACAAAAGTAGCTTACCACCACCAACTGTGGAGTGAATGAACAATGAACTGTAAAGTGCTTTGGGTGTCTTGGGTGCAATATATTATTATTATTATTATTATTATTATTATTAGGCCCGAGCGCTAAAGCGTAGGGCCTTTTGTTACTGTTCTGCAGTGCGAAGCACTGCAGAACCAGCGTGCACAAAACAAAGCGCGAAGCGCTTTGTTTTGTGCACGCAGCAGAGCGCGAAGCGCTCTCCCCTTTTTAAACACCTAGCACTCATGTCAACGACTGGTGCCCGCTGACTTGGCACGGTGGCATCGCCCGTGGCCGCGATAGCGGCCAAATTGTAATTGTTCACCCCAAAACATTCTCGGCCCACCAGCGTGAGCAAAACAAAGCGCGAAGCGCTTTGTTTTGCGCACGCAGCAGAGCGCGAAGCGCTCTCCCCTTTTTAAGCACCTAGCACTCATGTCAACGACTGGTGCCCGCTGACCTGGCACGGTGGCACCGCCCGTGGCGGCAAAATTGTAATTGTTTTGTGGGCACACATGACATCGTGCACGCAGTGCACGATGTCATGTGTGCCCACAAAACCAGAGCGCAAAGCGCTCTCCCTTTTCCAAACACTCAATGCCACACTATAGTGACACTCATAGGATCCAATAGCACAGACTGGCACTGCCCATTGCCGCGAAAGCGGCATAATTGTAATCGTTAACCATCGTAAACGTCAAAAATATGTATTGGGCAAGTGAGTAATCGATGAGGTCAATGACGAGCGCAACGCGCTCGTCATTGACAATGGACCCCACGGGTGCGTTACTGGACGCGAGCCCTTTCCATTGATATATATATTGCCACCATAGGTGGCACCATATTGTTATTGTTCTGGTTTTTCTTATTATTATTTATTCTTATTTATTCTTATTATTTTTCTCCCCCCCTTTTTGCAGGTTTCGGGTACTTCCCACGGACGAAAACTCACGAAATTTTGCACAAAATTCAATAATGCCAAAAAAGGAATTTACAAATAATCTGTATTAAAAAATCTTTAAAAATGGCTCGTCAGCGCCCCCTAGAAAATCAAAATACATTGCGCCTATGGCTATACCCGAAAAATGAACTTTGTCGTAGACAAATGAAATTCGGGTGGTGGATAGGTCATGTCGTTACGAACCAAAAAATATATTACGCAGTTGCTAGGCGACCAACAGGAAGTCGGCCATATTGACCCGAGCACGCGACCCGGCGCCGAAGGCGCAATTTCCTGCCTTCGTATTTTAACGAACTCCTCCTAGGGTTTTTGACCCAGACTCACCAGAATCGTGCTGTATCATCTAGACAAGTGGGACATTAAAAGTTGTTAAAAGCGTTCTAAAAGAGTGAACGTTGTTTCCGTGACAACGCCACAAATTTCGTGTTCGTTTTTGCGGCTCGCCATCAAACTTCGACGAGCGATAATTTGCGCATACTTTGGCCGATTTCACTCAAACTTTAATCGTTCATTGACACCCCGGCCCTGAACATATTGATATAATAAAATCTAAAATGGGTGCTATAGCGCCACCTAGGGACATTGCATGGAAGCGCAAAATTTTACTTTGTCGTAGACATACCAAATTTGGTACATATATTCGTGATGGGGTATTGATCAAAAAACTCAATGACGCCAACACGCCATGTCCCATCGTGTTGCCATGGCAACAGGCCAAACTTCTCTCCTTGCCAATGGGATGTCAGGCAAAAACTTTGTCGTAGCCAAACCAAATTTGGTACACAGATGCATCATGGGAAGAGGAACAAAAAAGTATATTAAGCGGTTGCTAGGCGACCAACAGGAAGTCGGCCATTTTGGACCGAGCACGTGACCTGGCCCTGAGGGCGCATTTTCCTGTCCTCGTATTTTAACGAACTCCTCCTAGGGTTTTTGACCCAGACTCACCAGAATCGTGCTGTATCATCCAGACAAGTGGGACATTAAAAGTTGTTAAAAGCGTTCTAAAAGAGTGAACGGTGTTTCCATGACAACGCCACAAATTTCAGGTTCGTTTTTGTGGCTCGCCATCAAATTCGACGAGTGATAATTTGCACATAGTTTGGCCGATTTCACTCAAACTTTAATTGTTGGTGGACACCCCGGCCCTGAACAGATTTCTATAAGAAAATCTGAAATGGACACTATAGCGCCCCCTAGGGAGATTGCATGGGAGCGCAAAATTTTACTTTGTCGTAGACATACCAAATTTGGGACAGACATTCGTGACAAAGTCTTGATCAAAAAACTCAATGACGCCAGCACGCCATGTCCCATCGTGTTGCCATGGCAACAGGCCAAACATCTGTCGTCACCAATGAGACACCAGGCAAAAACTTTGTCGTAGCCAAACCAAATTTGGTACACAGATGCATCATGGGAATAGGAACAAAAAAGTATATTAAGCGGTTGCTAGGCGACCAACCAGCCATATTGGATAGACCATGTGACCTGGTGGCAAATGCGTCATTTCTTGTCAAACTTCGACAAGTGTTAATTCACGCATACTTTGGCTGATTTCACTCAAACTTCAATCATTGGTGGACACCCCGGCCCTGAACAGATTGATATAAGAAAATCTGAAATGGACACTATAGCGCCCCCTAGGGAGACTACATGGAAGTGCAAAATTTTACTTTGTCGTAGACATACCAAATTTGGTACACACATTCGTGATAGGGTCTCGAGCAAAAATCTTAATGATGACCCCATGGCATCTCCCATTGTGTTGCCATGGCAACAGGCCAAAAATCTGTCATCATCAATGGGACGCTAGGCAAAAACTTTGTCCTAGTCAAACCAAATTTGGTACACAGATGCATCATGGGAAGAGGAACAAAAAATTATATTACACCATTGCTAGGCAACCAACCAGCCATATTGGATAGACCATGTGACCTGGTGGCAAAGGCGTCATTTCCTGTCAAACTTCGACGAATGATAATTAGCACATACTTTCTCCGATTTCACTCAAACTTTAAGCGGTGGTGGACACCCCAGCCCTACACAGATTGATATAAGAAAATCTAAAATGGTCACAATAGCGCCCCCTAGGGTAATTGCATAGAACTGCAAAATTTAACTTTGTCGTACACATACAAGATTTGGTACAAATATTCCTGGGATATTTTCAATGAAAAAAGTCAATGGTGACCACATGCCATGCCTCATCGGGTTGCCATGGCAACAGGCCAAACATCTCTCCCCGCCAATAGGACACCTGACAAAATCTTTGGTATAGCCACACCAAATTTGGAACATAGATGCATCATGGGAATAGGAATAAAAAATATATATTACGCTGTTGCTAGGCAACCAACCATATTGGGTAGAACATGTGACCTGGTGTTGAAGGCGCCATTTTCTGTCCTCATATTTTTATGTATTCAATTTATTTATTAATGTTTGCACCCAGCATTTAAAAGAACAAAAATACACACAAAAGAAAAAGAAAATAACAGAACAGTGCAGGAAAGGCTTATAATTGACCCTCCTCTTAAAATAATTTAAATTAAAAGGCAAAACAAACAACCCACCCCACCTCAACCCCAGGCATTCAACACACACATGCAGATAACACACAAACTCACACATGCATGCAGCTAGAAAAAAGGGGAGGAAAATGGCGCGTTAGCGCCACCCCCCCAGCGAGTGCAAGCGAGGGCCGATCATCGCCGCTTGCGGCTATATTTATTATTATTATTATTAGTAGTAGTAGTAGTAGTAGTAGTAGTAGTAGTAGTAGTAATAGTAGTAGTAGTAGTATTAGTATTATTAGTATTATTATTAGTATTAGTATTAAAGGCATTGATGTCCACAACAAATATACTACAGCAGTGATTATGCAACATTCTTAACCTTGCATAAAGCTATCCAAGATCTCAATTCTTTATGAACCAGTATTGGAACTAAACTATATTGCCAAAAGTATTCGCTCACCTGCCTTGACTCGGATATGAACTTAAGTGACATCCCATTCTTAATCCATAGGGTTTAATATGACGTTTGTCCACCATTTGCAGCTATGTGTGTTCATTAGGGGTGGGCGATATGGGCAAAAAATTTTAACGATAACGATATTATGACGATACCCACCCCATTTAGTCAGAATTTATTTTATCACATTGCGATAAACTTTTTTAGTGCAGACAGCAGCGCTCGCTAACGCTGCAACTTCATGTTAACCGCACAGACGCTTCCTCCTCAGGCTGCGCACACACATCCGCTGTGTTTATAAACTAATAATCCGTCCATAATACATGCATACACGCATAATACATAAGACACAGGGTTCAAAGTGTGAGAAAAAAGTAGCGGTTTATAGTCCGGAAATTACGGTGTGTGTGTGTATATAGGCTAAACTTAATGTTCAAGCAATAGAGCTACGCTATAGGCTCATACTGATTTTTACAATCGGACAACCGAGCCTGTCTAAAACTTTATACCCATTTCACCAAACAGCCCATCCTCTACATGACGAGTGTGATATGGACATTGTGGAAGGGGGATTTGTGTGTGTAACTGTGTTGTCCCTTGTCCCCACGGTGCTCTAAACGCATGCAGCCTGGACACGCTAAGGCGAGGACATCACTGCGCGCATATTAGCTCTATTAGCCTGTTCACTTGTAAACTTCCCCTTACGGCGGACCGCATCTGCCGTACACTTCCGCTAAACGTTAATAATAATAATAATAATAATAATACATTTTATTTATTAGGCGCCTTTCTGGACACTCAAGGACGCCTTACAACAAGTATAATATACATAGTTAAAATACAAACAGCCAAAAAACGCACCAGCATTCTCCAAACCGGAAACCGGATGGAGCATATGTAACTGTCTCAATAGAGACAAGAAACGTTTACAGGCTAATACAGGTAATATGCACGTAGTGATACGAATCGAGAGAGACAATATGCGAACGCTAACTACGCTGCTGGATGTTTCGTGGACAACTGTTTGGGACGCAAATATATCACCTTTCGGACAAATGTTTTGTTTTGAGAAGAAAAACAAGCTTTATTAAAACTTAATTAGGACCTAACCAATTGTAAACTGTAGAGGTATTTATACTTGCACATCATATCAATATTGGAATTAAACCCTAAGATAAACCTTAACAAGACAGGACCAAGACCAAGACAGGATCAAACAGTCTACACCAGGACTAAACTGGTCTCAAACCAGAACAATTGTGAAGATCTGAACGACGTGAAAAAACCCATACCTTTTTTAACTGGTTTACTTGATGGGAATTACTGTTGTATTTAGGGATGCAAATTATCGATTCATTCATTAATTGATAGTTGATTGACCTTATCGATCGATTAACGATTAACTGATAAGCGGCGTTTTTCACCTGAATTTTAGTGTTTCAATAGGGTCTTTAAGAATATAAGCTATAGTATACATAACACTGAGTCAAAAATATATCATAGTATTATTATATTGTATATTCCTCAATTAATTATTCCTTAGTAAAAAGCAGACGAATGTATTGATGCTGAATAACAAAATGCAGTAATCCCTCGCTCTATCGCGGTTCGCGGATTGTTTTTATTTTTTTAATAGTAACATTTTCTGTCCTGATTGGCTAAGAGACTAGACCAGGACTAAACGTGGACTGGACCAGGTCTAGACCAGAACTAAACCAGGTCTGGACCTGGACTGGACCTGGACTGGACCGGGATTGGGCCGCTGCGTGCCGCTGCTGGTTTCGTGCGGCTGGTTTGTGGCTCGGGGCCCAGGCCGCGGGCCAGCCGAGCGGGACTCGGGGCCCGAGCCGCGGGCCGGCCGCGCGGGACCAGCAGCGGCACGTTGCGGCGCATTCCTGGGCGCCGCGGTTTGATTTCGCCTCGCGCGTACACCCGGGGCTGCTGAGCAGTGCCGTTGGTGCCTGCGGCCTGCTGTGAGTCGAGCGCAGCGCGGTTGCCTTGTTTCGTGACCACGCGGTTAATTACAATTAATATATTTTGTTCGACTAACGTCTTAATCGACAATTAATCGTTAATCGATTAATTGTTGACATCCCTAGTTGTATTATTAGGCTAGATACCATATAGTTTTATGTAGGAGAAGCACTCTTTAGTAATGGCACCATCTCAGCATTTAGTGGAGAGTATAAATGCTGAGACTGATGATCTGCCTGAGGGATATGTTTACAGCCATCAAAGGACTTAAGTGCAAATTAATCAGACAGAGATACGATACAGAAACATTGCATCATGAGATTATTATTGTCACAGCTAGCATTAATAATATGCCAAAATAGTCACAAGCACAAAGGGCCAGTAAAGATACTATAAATACTATAAGTCTCTACATGAGCTAGTTTCCATAATGACAAACTCAAACTCAAAGTTATTGCATTGTCCTGTTGGACGTTGTAACCTAAAAACAGTATTACGCTAGATCCAAAATAGTTCAAGTGTTCTCACCTCACAATAGTATAGTTGGCTCAAATGTCTGATGTCACTGTTGAATATAATAGTTTGTATTATGACATGGTCTCTTAATCCCCTTGTCTTATAGTTGATATGATGCATCAGTGTCAATGGTAGTGTCCAGTTTCATTGTCCAGCTTTAGATTTTACATAGCAACAAACAAACTAGCTTAAATAAATGTAGTGTGGGATTTCATGTTTGAGGTTAGGTTTGTTGTTTGGAGACATGGTTCTGTATACATGACCTATATTTCTACTCTTCACCTTGCAAAATTTGACATTGTTATTGGAATACGTTTTTTTACTGGCAATTCAGCAAGAAGCAGATTTAATTTGAATTGTACTTTTCCAGACAGTAAAACATAATACATAGTTTGCAATTGCAGGATAGCAAACAGTGCTGACATCTGATTGCTGTTATGTGCATGTTCATTCATAAATTCAACATTAGTCTGGAACACGGTGAACCCAAAAGTTGTTTTGTGAGAAATGAAAGACAAGTTCTGTTCCAGTTAGAGCAACAAAAATAGTCTTTGGTCAAGCTACTACTCAAGTAAGAGTAACTTGAATGTACAATCAATGTATTTGACGTAGCATCTGATTTATAATTTGAATCAATGTAATTTCAAGGACAAATAATTAAATGATGATCAAAACCTGGTATTTTAGTATAGACACCAAAAATTGAAAAACTAAATCATATCTGAAGGAGTGGTGCAATAAACACAAATGTTCAAATCATTTCACATTGTCAGCACTTTTATCACTTGTAGACTTAACTCAGAGTGGGAAGAGTAACCCAAACTTTTACTCAAATAAAAGTACAGTACTGTATTACTTAAAGGTGCACTGAGTAACTTTTCTGGTGGAGGCACTCTCAAATGCTTTTCTTCATGGAGATGTTATTGCTTTGTCTGTAATGTTTCACAGTATGGTATTAAACTGTTATATCATCATAGAGACCAAACCAGACCAAGTTAGCTCTGTGGAGAGGCAACCCCGCTCACAGTCAGAATGCCTGTTTTTCTAGGTATTTCTGAGCTACAAAACCACCTGTAATTGAATAAATGTATTCTAGAGCTGTTTAATGTCATACTGTGAAACATTCCAGGCAGAGTAATGAGCAGTGTTCCATAGGAACAAGCAGGTAAGGGAACATCAAACAAAAAGTTACATAGTTCACCTTTAAGTAGGAGTAAAGTATGCTGCAAGATGCTGAAAAGTACAATTTCTTTAAAAAATTCATCTGAGTAAATTACTATCCACCACTGTGTATTATCTCAAAACATAAAAAAGTCTTTAGAGCATTAGTGTATGCACTTCTTGCCAGATGTCCTTTGTGCTGGAATATATTTAGCTTGTCACAGGGTAGCCTCTTCTCTTGTAACTGATATGCTGTCCACAAAACACCAGAAAACTCAATTAGCGTGATCTGAATTAAGGAGGTTTTAATCAGTCTCTCCCTGTTCTTGTTCTGTATTTGCTTTCATTTGAGAACAGCACATTAATAATAATCATACTTGAATTTATTTTGCGCCAGTAAGAACCAACTTGTAGTGTCCTTCCGCACAGTAGTCGAGTTGTGGAGGGGGGGGGCTGGTTTAGTCCCGGTTTAGACCTGGTTTAGACCTGGCTTTGTCCTGGTTTAGTCCCCCCAGAAAACAAACAAAAACAAAAAGTCCATATAATCATTCAATAATTCAATAATACAAAGGATATATGTTATCACACACGTGTACACACACACGCACACACACACACACTCTGGACACACACACACAACTTAGTCCTGGTTCAGACCTGGTTTAGACCTGGTTTAATCCTGGTTTAGACCTGGTTTAGTCCTGGTTTAGTCCTGGTTTAGACCTGGTTTAGTCCCGGTTTAGTCCTGGTTTAGACCTGGTTTAGACCTGGTTTAGTCCTGGTTTAGACCTGGTTTAGTCCTGGTTTAGACCTGACTTAGACCTGGTTTAGTCCTGGTTTAGACCTGGTTTAGTCCTGATTTAGTCCTGGTTTAGTCCCAGTTTAGTCCCGAGCCCCTGCTGTCAGCTAATATGTCTCTTTCATGCAGAAATAATATGATAATATAACTCACCCAATAAGAATATGGTCAGCTCCGTAGTTTGCGGTGTTGTCCGATAATTCACGTGTCTACGTGTATGCGTATATCCACAGACTTTCTAGGCTAAATTATTCGGAGTTCCGGAGAAACGGACATATCCCGTGTCCCGAGGCGAGAGTTCCTTCTTACGTAGCATTAACGTAGTGTACATATTAACGGGGCTCGCTCACAGCTGATCGGTGAACAGGAGCAAACACAACAACGCTAATCGTCATGATTAGCAGGAGCCCGATTGGTGGGTAATTATGCTGCAACATGATTGGAAGCCGGAGCGCAGTTCGGCGTATGATTGGCTCTTAGCACTGGCCACGATTCATGTAGGTCACCTATTTTGACTTCAAAACGGCGAATTTCACCAAAATGTGAGGAATTTTCATTCCTGATTGATAAAATGCCACAAGGGATGGAAGAAGGGATGCCCGTTTTAGAAGAGGGATGATTGTGACTATTTTTTACCCCAGGGGGGATGCCACCCCTCCCATAACTGTTTCTGGGATTATTATGTAAGTGTATGCGGTTACTCCATAGACCCTGGCTCCCACTGACTTTGGAATATTGTCGTCGCTCTCTCTGTAATTGCTGCTGTGAGCCTTGTCATTTTGGTTTTAAAATGTTCGGATTAACCCGCTCTTCATGATCTTGGTGTTTTGTTTTTTTGCTATTTTGTCGTTGAAAAAATCCTGTTCATGATATAGAGCCTGGCTCCAAATTCACCCCTGTAACCGTAGCATTGCGAGCTTCATTTGAGTGCTATGGATGACGTCACACTTGCTTAGTCAACTTTTATACAGTTTGTGGGTTACTCATAACCTGGGAAATCCCAGGCTGCTTTGCACAATCGTTCTGATCTTAACGACAGCCTGGCAACTAGGCTAAGCGAGGGCTCCTGATTTGGGGAGCCAATCAGAGAGCGGGGAGGGGTGGAAAGATGGTGACGCGTACTACGCAACAAACGGAAGCTTGTAGTTTGAACTGACAACTGACATGATTGGCTATGGGCTACGTATACGCCAAATGATAGACATTCGTAACGCCCAGTAAACTGCCGTTGGCAATCGTAAACCACACCTCCGCTACGAGATATTCAGTAGGTGGCATGTAGCCATGAATAATCCATAGACTGTATAAGAAATTTGTATTCAAGTTGAAGTCATTTTGTACTCTGGCCCAAAACTCCTCACAGACATTGTGATTTGACAAATAAAAATGTATAATACAAAACAATGTATAATAATAATAATAATAATAATAATAATAATAATAATAATAATAATAATTTATGCTCTCAGGTGATTAAAAAATAATCTAATTTTTCACAGGATTTGTAATTAAGTAATCTAATTAATCGCATTTTAAGAGTGTGAGAGAGAGGGAGAGAGAGAGATTGTGAGTGAGTGAGTGAGTGAACAAACCCACTTTGCGATTAAGTTAGTCAGTTTTCATGTGGTCGCTTTGCTCGCTTTGTAACGATGAAACTTGTCCAGGCATGTTTCATGTTCAAATGATCCGTCAGGCTGGAGCAGTTTCGGTGATCGGAAAATTCTTTTTGACAAAAGCTACAAATCACCGCGTTCTTGTTGATAGTCCCATCTTTGTTCTTTTTATAAATAAACTTGTCACTCAAAGGCCCGAGCAGCAATTTGCTCGCCGCACGCCAAATTTAAAATGCGCTCGCATTGAATTGCTGCTCATAATTAATTGCATTAATTTTTATTACGTGTTAATTTGAAGTGTAATTACACTCAACAAAAATATAAACGCAACACTTTTGTTTTATCTCCCATTTTTCATGAGATGGACTTAAAGATCTAAAATTCATTCCAGATACACAATATTACCATTTCTCTCAAACATTGTTCACAAATCTGTCTAAATGTGTGATAGTGAGCACTTCTGCTTTGCTGAGATAATCCATCCCACCTCACAGGTGTGCCACATCAAGATGCTGATCTGACATCATGATTAGTGCACAGGTGTGCCTTATACTGCCCACAATAAAAGGCCACTCTGAAATGTGCAGTTTTGTCTCACAGCAAAATGCCACAGATGTCACAAGCATTGAGGGAGTGTGCAATTGGCATGCTGACAGCAGGAATGTCAACCAGATCTGTTGCTCGTGAATTGAATGTTCATTTCTCCACCATAAGCCGTCTCCAAAGGCGTTTCAGAGAATATGGCAGTACATCCAACCGGCCTCACAACCGCAGACCACGTGTAACCACACCAGCCCAGGACCTCCACATCCAGCAGGTTCACCTCCAAGATCGTCTGAGACCAGCCACTCGGACAGCTGCTGAAACAATTGGTTTGCATAACCAAACAATTTCTTCATTAACTGTCAGAAACCGTCTCAGGGAAGCTCAACTGCATGCTCATCGTCCTCATCGGGGTCTTAACCTGACTCCAGATTGTCGCCGTAACAGACATGAGTGGGCAAATGCTCACATTCGATGGCGTCTGGCACGTTGGAGAGGTGTTCTCTTCACGGATGAATCTCGGTTTACATTGTTCAGGGCAGATGGCAGACAGCGTGTGTGGCGTTGTGTGGGTGAGCGCTTTGCTGATGTCAATGTTGTGGATCGAGTGGCCCATGGTGGTGGTGGGGTTATGGTATGGGCAGGCATCTGTTATGGACGAAGAACACAGGTGCATTTTATTGATGGCATTTTGAAAGCACAGAGATACCGTGATGAGATCCTGAGGCCCATTGTTGTGCCATACATCCATGAACATCACCTCATGTTTCAGCAAGATAATGCACGGCCCCATGTTGCAAGGATCTGTACACAATTCTTGGAAGCTGAAAATATCCCAGTTCTTGCATGGCCAGCATACTCACCGGACATGTCACCCATTGAGCATGTTTGACTGGCGTATACGACAGCGTGTACCAGCTCCCACTAATATCCAGCAACTTCGCACAGTCATTGAAGAGGAGTGGACCAACATTCCACAGGCCACAGTTGACAATCTGATAAACTCTATGTGGAGAAGATGTGTTGCACTGCATGAGGCAAATGGTGGTCACACCAGATACTGACTGGTTCTGAGTCCCCAGACCCCCAATAAAGCAAAAAAAACCAAAAAAAAAAACCAAAAAATGCACATTTCAGGGTGGCCTTTTATTGTGGGCAGTCTAAGGTACACCTGTGCACTAATCATGATGTCAGATCAGCATCTTGATGTGGCACACCTGTGAGGTGGGATGGATTGTCTCAGCAAAGCAGAAGTGCTCACTATCACACATTTAGACAGATTTGTGAACAATGTTTGAGAGAAATGGTAATATTGTTACCTGGCCAGCCAAATGATATCTCTCTGTATTTCCTATACAGCGCGATACCATCTGGACACCCTCCATCCACCCTCGCTCCTCCGGTTACAAACGGACTCCGCGATTCTGATTCGTTCAAAGATGGTGACGTCAGTGCACCCGCCTTTGCCCGCAAAGTCACTCTTAGGCAGCGGAAGTCCCTCCTCAGTTTTGAATCAAGATGGCGCAATCTCTGATTGGTTCACTTAGCTGTCTGTCTACGCGCAACTGCAGCGCATTTTGGACCAAGCGTTACCAGACTCACTCGCTGGTACAGCGATGAGTCATGGATTCTTCCAGGCAAGTAATATTGTGTATCTGGAATGAATTTTAGATCTTTAAGTCCATCTCATGAAAAATGGGAGCAATAACAAAAGTGTTGCGTTTATATTTTTGTTGAGTGTAATTCATCTAATTAATGCGTTATACTGACAGCCCTAATAATAATAACAATATAGTACATCAGACCTATATAGCAGTTTTTGGACACTCAAAGATGGTTTTTTTGTTGCTATAATGTTTAAAGTATGTTTCTTGTATGTAAATTATGGTGAACTTCTCCCTAGTGTGATGTCATCAATATGATGACTGTGCATGATAGCATCCTCTACGTGTCTCCAAGTTTAATGCCATACTGTGGAACTTTCAAAGCACAGCAATAACAGACAATTAGACAGTTACATAGTGCACCTTTAAGAAAAAATGAAGTATACATTACGAACCACATTACAAGTTGCTAGTTAGTTTTTAACAAAAATTTGTAAGTATTTTAGATCACACTTTTATACAAATCTTGAGCAATAAAAATGGGTAAAGCTGTATTTGTTCACAATCTGTATTCTCTGAGCTCTGGCCAATCAGACGAGCAGCGCTCTTATGTGAGTTTGTCGGTGTAGAAAGAAACACAGAGACAACTATGAAATAAGACAGTGGGTCTTGTGCAGTACTAAAATGTAACTAAATGCAACTGCATGGCTTGAATTATACTCCATTACCAGTACAAGTTTTAAAATCTAATCTGATGAAGGTATTAAGAATTTGAAGTCCTCACACACTCCACTCACACTCAAAGATTATGAGGAGCTGTCACGAGGAGTCACTTTCTTGAGATGGCTATAATACTGGCTTTGTTTGAGTGGTTTAATCCCTGGTCTAAGCGGGATGATGGGTGCAACGGAGAAAGCATGTTATCCCAGCCCTCTCCTCTGTCCTTTTCTCTCCATCTTCTCTATTGTTCAAATGTTGTGACAACAGCCATAGTGGTTACTCAGCAGTACGCCTGAATATGTTCAGCATAATCCTCCAGATTGATGAAGGTGCGTATGGTAAGAAGGGTCCCATCTGAAGCCCAAGATGGCATGAGAAATGAAGAGGTTTGACTAAAAATATTTTTCTATCAATAGAATTTTAATAATGAAGTTTCAAGTTCAGCCAGGAAGAGCTATACAGATGGCTTTGTAACGAGAAAGGCATGGACATGAATGTTAAAGGTACTAGGGATGGGCATAATTAATCGATTAACCGATAATTGATCATTAAGAATTTCACCGAGCAAGTTCATTTTCGTCGCCGATTAAAAAAAAACAAAAAACAAAAAAACAATTGCCTCAGTTGGCGCGCCTCAGTTGATATATGCGAGCTTCCGTAGGTCAATCGCCAAAACATGAAGACGTCGCGGTGAAGTGTTGTGTGGGACAACTTTAATTTAGAAAATGACCAAGCGCACTGCAAGCACTGCAATGCAGCATACAAATATACCTCATCGACAACACAAATGATTTATCATTTGAACACCGCGCATACAAGTCTGGTAAAAGAAGGTGGCGGCGGTTCATCATCTCTATCACAGGCTAGCCTGGACTCGGTGCTAGCACAGACCAGGAGGAGCTGCAGTGCTCAACAAGCAGAGAAGGTCACCGTACTGATAGCGAAGATGACCGAAACAGACATGGTCCCGATCAGTGCCGTGGAGGGCAAAGGTTTTCACGACTTAATAAAATATTGCTGCAGATACGGCTGGGTTGTGTGGAGGAGGTAAGACAGAGACAGCGGGCTAGCAGCGGTTAGCTCGGATCCCAAAGCGGCTAACTCCGAGCGCGCTAGCAGAGGCTGCAGGATGCGTGTCGCCTCGCTTTAATCCACCTCTATGCATGTTGATTTGCAGATTTACTTTCCCGTCGAGAAGCGCCTGTTCCCACAGCCTCGGCAGACATAGTAAAAGCGGACACACATGAGTGAATGGTTGTTACAAAATATGTTAACGATTAACCGATTATTACTCATTAATTCTCCCCACGATCGACGAAGAAAACTTCACCGAATGCCCATCCCTAAAAGGTACATTATGCAACTTTTCTGGTGGAGGGTCTGTTGCCACTGCTTGTCTCCATGGAGATGTCATTGCGTTGCCTGGAATTTATTCATTACAGGTGTTTCTGTTGCAAAAAATACAATAATTCTTTCTGTGAATTGGGTTGCCTCTCCACAGATCTGACCTTTAATGTAGCCTATAGTTGTCTCACTTGAGATATGTTTAATCTTTACCGCGGAACATTCTAGACAAAGCAATAACATTTCCATGGAAACAAGCAGGTGACGGCCCCTCCACCAAAATGTTGTGCAGTGCACCATTAATACACTATTTAACATATTGTATTGTAGTGTATTGATGCATGCTTACTTCTTATAGTCTCGGTTTGTAAAAGAAAAACTGGCCAAAGGCAGGGTGACCTATAATACACAAGAGCGTATTAACCGCCATGTAATAGGAGAGGGATTCTTACATGGCACATATCAAATAATACAAGAATGATATAAATTAAAATACTATGAGAAAGACTCCTCAGGCATAGTGACAAAACTAGAATAGTATTTCTTGTGGAGTCATTCATCCATGGACTACTCGTTATCTTTCTGACACCATTAAAAATATATGTGAAAAGAATCCATTTATCAAATAATAATTACATTTTCTAACACTCAACAATCTCTTGATTATAGAACTAATATATTTTTATGTTCACTAACTTATTATTAAAACAACTGAGAATAATTTTGCTAATCAGTTAAGCTGGTGATTATTGGTCAAATTCTAGAATGTGATGATGTCATACTCTGAAATGGGGGCATGAATTATCAGAATCATTTCTATTACTGACTAGACCCAAGACAATGCTATGTTACAACAAATGAATAGTTCCACAGTACGACATTATACAGTTTTAACTTACATTTATTCAATTACAGGTGGTTTTATAGCTCAAAAATACCTAGAAAAACAGGCATTTTGATTGCCTCTCCACAGATCTGACCTGTAACGTGACCTGGTTTGGTCTCCATGAAGATAAAAAGGTTTAATGCTATATTGTGGAACATTCCAGACAAAGCAATAACATCTCCATGAAGAAAAGCATTTGACGGACCCTCCACCAGAAAAGTTACACACGCCTTTAAATAATATTAGCCTAGAAAATGTTGTGATGCCATCTGACACCCAGCAATTTCTTTGATTAAAGGTCCCATGGCATGAAATTTTCACTTTCTGAGGTTTTTGAACATTAATGTGAGCTCCCCTACCCTGTTTAGCTCCCCTACCCTAAACTGAGCATTTGCGATCCTTTTCTGCGTTACAAAAAATCGGAGCTCAAACGGGCGAGTTTGAACAAGGCACCTTATTGACGTCAGATTGAAAAAAGAAATGCAAATGCAGTTCCACCCCCGTCTGTCTGTACTCAGCGTCTCTGTAAATCACGCCCAGAGAGTTTGGACTGCGAATGCGCTAGGCAATGCGAAATGCGTTTTTTTTATTTGCCTGGAGGCACGTCCGAGTGTTTCTAGGCTCGGAAGTCCTTTATCTGAGCCTCTGGACCTTTGAACAGCAGTGGTTTAATTTTATTTTATGTGGAAATGTGTTTATTTTTCAATGGAACGCTTCAAATCTCTCCCCCCGTGCAAAAACACGGAAATGGATCAGAGCGCACAGGGCACAGCTGAGAGCGGAGCGTTTGGCCACGCCCCCACCCTCTACTATTGACCAGCTCTTTTCTCCTCATTTGCATTCAAGCAACAACGCCCATTATAGAGTGTTCAGAGTGAGAAAAATTACTCTTTCTCAGCTTATCTCTGTTTCTCATGCACTGAGTGTTCATTTTGAAGAAGGATTCATTTACAGTATTAGGAAACCATTAAGGAGCCATATAAAAGCATCAAGAAGTACCATGTCATGGGATCTTTAATTGATTAGTTGTTAATATTGTGAAAGGCCTGTGAATATGAGATTCTTCTTAAATTGTACCCAGATAAAGCTCAAGTGAAGTCACTAAAGGACGAAAGAATGCTGTCATCAAAAACATTAAGCATATTCTTGTGGCATTTCTATGTAAAACCTCTTCTCTCAGCTCATGACATGTAAGTGTCTATTCTACCTTCCTGTCTATTCAAATTACTTTAATGACATTAAACAGCTCCTTTTACATTTATTCAATTACAGGTAATTTAATAGCTCGAAAATACCTAGAAAAACAGACATTCTGAGAAGCCTCTCCACATATCTGACTTGTAAGTTGATTTGATGCACCTTTAAAGTCCACCTAGAAAGGTTTATTTAACCATTCATTCTGCCTCCTTTCCGCCTTTTGACCACTTCTTTTGAACTCTTTTTTTGTAGTGTCCATATTAATATTTTTTGCCTTTTGTATACAGTTTTCTCAGCCCACTCCAGTCATAGGTTGTGAATCAGTTGACACACATTTTAATCACACTCCAGTGACAAGTCGAGGTGGATTTAAGTTATAAAGGTTGAACTGGACTTGAGAATTTGCTTCCTTTTGAGTGCCTAATTTAAGTGCAAATGTAAACTTTGTCAGTGTATAGAAAACATAAACTTGCAAAAATCCATCAAGGTAAATTGCGATTCTGATCTCTGTGGTGTGGGACTGATTCAAGCACACCAGTCTTCATTAAGTCTGGATTTTATAACTGCTGCCTTGCTTCTTGTCTTAGGTCAATGGAAAAATATTTGATGACTAAATGATTGTCTAATGATCTGTAAATGTTGTTGACAGGTGGCCAGATGGGAGCACAGCACACGGAAACTGACAGCTCTTTTTGGAAGTCCATATGTGGCGTGTTACAGCCTGGGCTTCATTATCATCCTGCTTAATGTGTGCCGCAGCCACAGGTAAACCAATTTTATTATGAAAGCTAAAAATTAAACTTAATATTCAAGCCCCTGCATACATAATATCTGTCTATTTTACAAAAGTGAAAAGTGAATTTGTGATCTTTACTCAACTGAAGATATGTACAGTTAAGCCCAAAATTATTCATACCCCTGGCAAATTCTGACTTAAAGTTACTTTTATTCAAAGTTTTTTTCTGCTAGACTCTATGAGTTTCATTTGACTGGAGTCAAACACTATGGGTGACATCACACTCTTAGGTCGTTTTCACACCAGGAAAGTCCGATAGTTGCTTGCTTTGGTCCGGACCAAATTTTATTTTATTTATTTATTTTATTTTGGTGCGGTTCACTTTCACACTGCAGTTTTTCCCCAAGCGAACCAACATGTATCAACAAAACCATGTGTGGTGACGTCGCTCAGCTATTGGACAGAAATGAGCCGTATCCAAACGCCGTGTCCAAACACGTGAAGGAGGAGAATCATGGTGTTACGTGCTGTTTTCAATCTAGCCTTAGCGATATGGTTTGCTCAGTTTTTACAGTTCGCACAAATGTTTGAGCAGCATCGTGAGGTTTACACTATTTTACAATCAATTTCCAAATGACGAAGACACAGGACAAGACGACTACGGAGGACAGCGCTCATGTAATCAAGTTCTGACTCTTGCTCTTCACGAAAAACGTAAGTAAGCCTCGTAAGTTTCATTTAGTTTTGTCACCCTCGGTTTCCCATAATGCTCGACATACGACGGGAGCTTGTTAAGTACAGTCCGGTCTGCACTCTCACCTCAAACGAACCGCACCAGGATTCGAATGGAACCGTGCCGAGACCCAGCTTTTTAGGTGGTTTCGGTTCGCTTGTTTGCTCCGGATCGAGACTTTTGGTTTTTATTCACACCAGCCCAAAAGGTCCGAATCAAAGGAGCAAACGAAGTCTAGTTCATTTTAAACGAACCAAACAAGGCAGGTGTGAAAACGACCTTAGTCCACTTCTTTATACAGTCTATGGTCCATCCCTAATAATTGTAACATTTTAGTTTTTTTGTAACTGTAGTAGTAGTAGTTCAAAATGTAGATAAAATGTAAATGCAACATAAGAGAAATTGTTAATAATTTAAAAAGAAACATTGCAGAATTTATGGTGACACCTGAATAGAACAGAATTTGACTAGTTTTTTGTTAATTTAACCCAGCACCAGCCCCCCTCCACCCCCCACCACCACCACCCCCCGCAGTCCACCCCAGCCCCCCCCCCTCTCCCCCCTCTCCATCACACCGGACGAGGTGAGGAGGGAGCTCAGGCGACTCAGGCAGAGGAAAGCCGCAGGACCCGATGGTATCTGCCCCAGGCTGCTGAGAACCTGTGCAGACCAGCTCTGTGAGGTTCTCTGCTACATGTTCAATCTGAGCCTCAGCCTGGAGAAGGTCCCCGTCCTGTGGAAGACCTCCTGCGTGGTCCCGGTTCCCAAAACAACAAACGCCAGGGAACCGGCCCACTACAGACCAGTCGCCTTGACCTCCCACCTCATGAAGACCATGGAGAGGGTGATCCTCAGCCACCTCCGCTCTGTGGTGAGCCCCACCCTGGACCCACTGCAGTTTGCCTACAAGCCAAACATAGGAGTAGAGGACGCCGTCATCTACTTTCTGCAGCGGGCGCTCACCCACCTTGAGACCGCCGGGAGTGCTGTGAGAGTCATGTTCTTTGACTTCTCCAGCGCCTTCAACACCATCAGGCCGGCGCTGCTGCAGGGGAAGCTGGAGGACGCGGGAGTGGATGGACATCTCGCTGCCTGGACCATCGACTACCTCACTGACCGTCCACAGTACGTGCGGCTGCGCGGCTGTGAGTCAGAGGTGGTAGTCTGCAGCACGGGCCTCCCCCAGGTTACTGTCCTCTCACCCTTCCTCTTCACCATATACACCTCGGACTTCACATACAACACGGACAGCTGCCATCTCCAGAAGTTCTCTGACGACTCGGCCATTGTGGGCTGTGTGTCAGAGGGGAACGAGCTGGAGTACCGCTCGGTCATCAGTGACTTTGTAGACTGGTGTGGGCGCAACCACCTGAGCCTTAACACCAGTAAGACAAAGGAGCTGGTGATCGACTTCAGGAGGAGACCACTACCTCACTCACCGGTGAACATCCAGGGGCAGGACATAGAGACTGTGGACAGTTTCAAGTACCTGGGTGTTCACCTCAACAGTAAACTGGTCTGGTCCCACAACACTGACGCCCTGTACAAGGGTCAAAGTCGCCTCCACCTCCTGAGGAGACTGAGGTCCTTTGGAGTGAGCAGGCCTCTGCTCAAGACTTTTTATGACTCTGTGGTGGCCTCTGCTCTCCTCTACGCTGTCGTCTGCTGGGCCCCGAGCAGCACAGAACGGGACAGAAAAAGACTGAATAAGCTGGTTAAGAGGGCCAGCTCTGTCCTGGGCTGTCCTCTGGACCGTGTAGAGGAGGTGGCTGAGAGGAGGGTACTGGCCAAATTCATGTCCATTAAGGACGACACCTCTCACCCTCTGCACCGGACTGTAGAGAAGCTGAGCAGCTCCTTTAGCAGCCGACTGAGGCACCCCCAGTGCAAGAAGGAGCGCTACCGCAGATCCTTCATCCCCACCGCCATCAGACTGTATAATTCTAACATATAGGCCAGACGTGCAATATCCTCCCTTTCATGTTGATGCTTGTTGTTACTATTATCATTATTACTATTTTCCATTATTATTTTTATTACGTATTACTATTTGCACTATTTATTACTTACTTTATCCCCTCCCTGCCTGCATGCACTTTTTCCGTCTTGTCCAATTGTCCTGGAGCTACTGTGGCGAGTAAATTTCTCCTGTGTGAGATCAATAAAGGCTTATCTTATCTTATCTTATCTTAATTTCCTATTTATTTATGCCCAAATTTGCACTGCTTAAATGTTGTAGTAGCAAGCAAAAAAGTATCAATGGAACTAAATCTTTCTTATTGTTCGGTGTCCGTAAAATGTGGTCATAATAGCTGTAATTTGAACACCACTGGCTGTGCTCTTGACTTAACCTTAATCTCATAATTTTCCTTAATGGCATAGTTAATTTCCACTCTCCCAAAATGTTGAGTTCAGTGAAGCAGCCTGTTGTGCTTTCACCCACATGGTCTGCAGTCCTCTGTGTACCAGTGCACCCAACAGCGTTCATCACTGGAGAAGAGCACCCACGCCTCCCACTAACCTGATAAATGAGAGAAAATGAACTTTAGAGATATTTGGTTTGGCGTGTATTCTCATGGAGCAAGGTGCTATGCTAAAGCGGGATAAATTATCTTGCCATATCTTTCTCATCCGCTTTAAATAATGAATGAATAAAAAATTGAGAAACTATTTCAAACCTATGCAAACAAATATCTTAGAAAAATTCTGGGCAATCTGAGGATGTGCAGCATGAACCACTTTGCATACAACATGCAATTTCTAAATGAATTTCAATAAGGAATAGACTGATTCCTGATAATAAAAACACACACAATAGAATGTAATTTTCAACAAATCATAGTTCTTTCTTTTTATATTACCATGTGGTCTTATAGTAACTATGTCCAGGTAGATTCCATAGTGCTCCATGGGCGTACACTAGTCTGTGTGCTATTATACTTGTTCTGATACAGTTCAAGATCGTTCTAAAGCTATTCGGGAAGGGTTCATTTCCATCCTATGAATGTGCCTTTTTTAGTATTGATACATGCTCATACTGTATGAGTATCTAGTTCCGATACAAGTTTTAGTATTGATTAGTGTCTGATTTTCAAAAGCATGGAAACGGTATACCGTGTTAGATCATGAAGGGTGTCAAGTTGTAACTGAAGCAACTGTCACTTCACTGGATTGTTGAAACTTTTTGTAATTGTTTTCTCTTCCACCTGGAGTTTAGATGCATGTACTGAACTGAACTGAACTGTACTGAAAATGTACTGTAAAACATTGAGTGCTACTGGTGAAATATACAATTTGAAATGTAAGGTCATAGAGTTTACAAAGACATTTCGTTGATATTGCTGACAATATGCATTTTGACATTGAGTCATGTGCTGCACAGGCCACATATTAGCGAGTAAGGGTCCAAGCTACATTTACCTCCTCTCAGCAGGTACAAAAGGAGCTGGTGGAGTTGGATCCTTAACAGTGATTTTCTGTACTGTATAATAGAGCAGCAGGCACCAGAACACCGTGTAGCCTGACTGAAACCTGCTGTAGTCAATGTATGAAGACCTTAGGGAGTTTGATTATCTGTAAATAGACACAGGGCTCTAGCTGCATGCATATAGACCTGCTGAACTGTTCAATTATTCTCTCTTCCACTGTTGGTGGTTTTCAGATTCTAGAATTTGCATATTCCCAGATACAGGGCAGGAGACAGTTTTTCCCTATTGATTACAGTGTACTTTGTCATGAAATATCCAAAAGGGGAATTCACAAATGTTGAACCTGAGGATTTCTATTAATGACTAGACCCCAAAAATCTGCATTTTAACATTTTAATTGCCCCCATCTGTATTAAATAATTTTGTCCTATAGAATTTTGTGATGTCATCTGAAACCCTGCAATTAGAGCCAATGAGCAAATTTGCTTTTCATTTATTTTCATAGACATTATATGTTCTTGTTTGCATTGAAAATATTTGTTGGTTTCCAGTGTTGTATAGTAACGAAGTAATAATACTTCACTACTGTACTTAAGTACATTTTGGGAGACTTTGTACTTTACTTGAGTTTTAAAAAAATAATAACTTTTACTTTTACTTCACTACATTTCCGAATTTAATTGCATACTTTTACTCAGATACATTTTCAATGTGCCGTTTAGTTACTCGTTACAAAAAAAACCTCTACTGACTGCAAGGAAGTCAGGACGTGCCTGGGCTTGTTCGCTACTTGCGCATAACAATCAGCCTACACCTGTTGGTTTCATGCAGCTATTTAATCAATCAACATCCCCACACAACCCAGATGTTTTAAAACAAGAACATTTACTACACGTCATTAGTGCTACCGTACCATAATTATTAAATTACAAATAACGTATATTGTGCCTGCATTTACTTGCTCATAGGATGGCGTTTCATGGATATCACCAAACCCAATATCTTCGACAGTGCTCCATATGACACAAAACTACCATGGGTGAGCCGAACATGGTGTTTTACAGTAGAATTAAGGGCCCAATTGCAAAAAAACCACTTCCTCCAAAAACACTCCTTCAATGGTGTTATGTATGCCTTATTTTCAGCACTGTTATTTAAAAAAAAACAAAGGTTTGGTGGGGGCTGCCTTTGCTTGATACTTTTACTTGTACTTTTAATTACATTACTTGAGTACATTTATTTTTACATTACTTGTCATACTTAAGTACAAGAAGTTCCAGATACTTTAAGACTTTTACTCAAGTAACATTTCAGTCAGTGACTTTGACTTTTACCAAAGTCATTTTTGGGAGGGGTACCTATACTTTTACTTGAGTTTGATTTTCCACTACTTTATACAACACTGTTGGTTTGAGAACAATTGGGAATGTGGCAAAAGGAGAAATTCAATTTGTCAACTGGACAAAAGTTTATTTGGTCGAATACGTTCCGCAGCTCATCCAAGCTGCTTCTTCAGTTCTGGTCAGATGCTGGTGGACACTGCCTATATCTGCCTGAAGGGAGGAGTTAACTACAATGAAATTACTTTGAAACTACTACACCTACTTGTTTACAGTTTCTGTTAGTGGGGTAGGCCTATTAGATATGCAGTGGGAGTGTGGGGTCTTGTTAGCAGAACCATTCAGGGCCATAATGGGTGTTTTCACACCTATGAACCTGTCCTGGCCCTATTGTTTTTTTTTCTCTTTGTTTGTTTTAATTTAGATTTGAGGAGAGAGTTATAAATGGGAGACAAATGATGTCCGAGACCTCCGTTTCTGAGTCTTTCTTGACAAAAATAGCCTCTTTAATTCCCCTCTCAAACCAGTTCTTTTTTCTGGCTAAGATTTGTACCTCACTGTCCTCAAAGGAGTGGCACGTGGCTTTTAGGTGGAGATGTACGGCAGATGAAGGTCCAGTCTGGCTCGCCGTCTGTGTTGGTACATCCTCGTGTGAAGTGGCTGTTTTGTTTCTCCAATGTAGCGCTCACTGCAGTCTTTATACACTGAATGGAGTAGACCACATTGCTTTGTTTGTGGCTTGGTGTTTTGTCCTTTGGGTGGACCAGTTTTTGTCTTAAAAGTGTTTGTGGGTTTGAAATAGACTGGGATTTCATGTTGTCTGAAAATCCTCTGTAGTTTTTCAGAAATGCCGGCCATGTAAGCAATCGCTACACCCTTTCTCCTTCTCTGTTGTCTTGTTTGTCTTGTCCTTGTCTCCCTTAGTTTTGTTGAAAGCCCATTTAGGATACCCACAAACAGAGAGGGCTTTCTGCACATGTTCTTCTTTCTCCTTTCCCTCTGTGCTTGTAGACAGATACAAGAAAATTATTACAGCAGGTACAAAAACAGTGATTTGAATGGGTTCCAATGGGCACACTTTTGTACATACTGTAGTTTAACAAACTTTGAAAAAAAAAAATGAGTGCAAATAAATAATTATTGCTACTAATCTTTCACAAACACCAGGATTTAGTAACCAGCACTAAAAAAAATCCAGGTTGCATCAATTGAACTGAAAATAATTCACTTACTGATATATTTTGAACTGTGAAATGAAGTGAATTTATTACAAAACATTCAGAATTTTTAAAATATGAATCAAAAAGTGAGATCTTGGTTGAGCAAATAAAACAAAAAGTTTTGACATCACAAGGTAGAACAAAGGATTATAATATGGCTTAATCTTACAAGAGTCAATTTTATTCAATATAGACCCTTTAAAAAGCAGTTATTTTCTTGTCTGGACTCTTATGCTGTGGGAAATTTGTCTAGTCCCATCCCTACTTTGTTTACATATCTTTTGGGGAAAATTTTGGGCCATTGGTTTACTAATAACAAGCTGTGCAGTATCTCTTCCTTTGTGTTTTATAACAAGCACAAAGGAATGGAAGAGATCATCCATCTTGTCTTATATACAGCTATAATATGCTGTTCAGGCCAGTTGGGATTTTGCTGTGGTTGCAAACACTCAGCAAATAAAAAGTATTTTTTGTTTGTTTCTTTTGACATCATGGAGAGGTTCTCATTTGTTTCCTGGTATCTGCTTATTTTAACGTTTTTCTGTGAATATAGAAATAAATACCAGTTACTAAACATAGATTCTAATTATGTCTTACATAATGCTTAATCAATTAACTAGGCAACGTAACAAAAAACATTGTGCTACCCTGGGGAATCTCTTATCTGCGATGACGTACTAATATCTAGCCAGTGTTATGGGATTTCCAAATTGCCTTGCTAATTGACTGAATCATTAATGCAATAATTCTCACACCCCCTCTCCTACCCCTACCCTTTAACTGACATGAAAAACAGGCTTTTATTTTTAGCTGCTTTATTTGCAGCTAAGACCTGCTTTGCTGATATGAGACAGTAATAAAGTGTTGGTAAAAAATTCTATGGTGATCTCAAGTTGTATGTAATTAGTTTTGTCTTTCTAATGCGTCATTGCTGACAAAGCCTAATTAGATGGAGGGCATCCATTTTATTTTATCTATTGTATTAAACAAGAATTAGAGGCTATTTATTGCTCATATTAATAATTGTATTACATTTTACTACCTTTTACTACCTCACAGGTCAACATGTTTGGAGGTAACCAGTAAACACTTGTCTTGTCTCCATGGAGATGTCATTGCTTTGTCTGGAATGTCCTGGTATGGCATTAAACGTATCCATCTCGGATTTACTCAAATACCCGCGTTTTTATTGACTTACTCACTTACTGTGAGTGGGCTCGCCTCTCCACAGATCTGACATGTAACTTGGCTCTGTGGTGTCACCTACTGTCTGTCAGTTCAGTTCAAAAAACTTTATTCATCCCATAGGGCAATTCATTTGCAGCATTCTCAGAGCAGTTCTCAACACACAACACACACCCAAACACACACACACACAGTGTGTCAGTCCTTTACAGACCACAAGTAAAACTCAAACAATTAACTTATTACAGTGCAAACTTTAAAAGCTTTCGAAACTTTAAAAAACTTTAAAAACACCACCCTTTGAATTAAGCAGTTTAACAGCCGAGGGCACAAAATAATTTAGAAGTGAAAGAAGTGAACTTTATTGATCTCACACTGGAGAAATTCTTCTCTGCATTTTAACCCATCCTATATATATATATATATATATATATATATATATATATATATATATATATATATATATATATATATTAGGAGCAGTGGGCAGCACACATTAGGGCGCCCGGGGACCATCTCCATGATCTTCTTGCTTCGGTTTGGTCAGGACCTCAGCTGGAGGACCTATGGTGCATGTTTTGGGAACCGGTTATTCTTTCGGACCGGAGCATAAAACCGACGTCCTGATGGCATCATGATGAAGTCAGGAGCCAGAGGATGGAGGGGCTGAGCCAGGAGACACTTGGCTTTGCTCAGCACCCGCTCCTCCCACAGAGAATGCAGCTCCCTCAGTTTGACCCCTGTGATTTTGGAGCAGGTTTTAACAATGTTCTGCAGCTTGTTTTTATCCTTCAAGGACAGGGATTGAAACCAGCAAATAAAAGAAAAAGTGAGAAGACTTTCAATAAAAAGTGTAATGCCATACTGCAAAACATTCAGGCAACACCTCCATGGAGAGAAACTGGTGATGGACACAGTGCACCTTTAAACCTTTAAAATATAGTCTGGTTAACACCTGACCATATCACAAGTGAGATATGGGTCTGGGAGCTCGCTTCGAAAAATCCCGTAGCGGAGGTGTGGTTAGCGATTGCCAACGGCCGTTTATTGGGCGTTATGAATGTCTATCATTGAGCGTATACGTAAGTCCATAGCCAATCATGTCAGTTGTCAGTTCAAACTACAAGCTTCCGTTTGTCACGTAGTACGCGTCACCGTCTTGCCGGCCCTCCCCGCTCTCTGATTGGGGACCTAAATCTGGGACTCTCGCTTGGACGAGTTTCCAGGCCGCCTTCCAGTTCGAAACGAACGGAAGCGGCCTGGGAATTCCCAGGCTATTTAAAATATGGTTTACTGGTACTGGTTTGTTTTGTCTGTTTTGTTTTGTTGTTTTTTCCCTCTAAATTAATTCAACAGTTGTAATGAGTTTAATAATGCCAGTTTTATGTGATTGCTTTGAAGACTGAGCAGCATTTAGGGGTAACCTAGATAAGATCCTGATTCACTTTCACAAGCACTATGCCTATATTACTCAGTAGTTGCCTTGACATTTCGACCGCTCTTTTGTGCAATAGAGATTCAATGTGCAATGTTGACCTAATTTTTCAGGCATCCACAAGAAAATCTAAGTCCAGGCAGGGTAATAATGGACCATATACATTGCTATTTCCTGGAAGTCCCCTCGATCTAGACCATTGTAGTGGACATTTTTAGGTTGGGACTCACTGCCCGGGGCCTGTGTTTCTGACCTTTGCTGCTGGAGCTATAAAACCTCTAAATAATCTGTTTTGGTTAGTTACTCTTTGCTATGGATGATACAGATATAGATTGAATGTTATGTCGTTTTTTATATTTAAACTGACCTTATGTTTTTTGATTCAAGGTGAACTGTGTAATATATAAAATAGTGGAGGGTCTGCCATCTGATATCTACATGGAAATGTTATTGCTTTGTCTAGAATGTTTCACAGTATAGATTAAACCTACCTATCACGTGGGAGACAAGCAGGTTACAGCACTACGCTACAATTCAGATCTGTGGAGAGTCGCCCCTATTGACTGCAGGAATTATTGTATTTTTGGGCAATAAAAGAACCTGTGATGAATAAATGCTAGCTGGATAGTCATACCATGGAACATTCCAGGTAAATCAATAATATCTCCATGGAGAAAAGCAGGTGGCAGACTCTCCACGTTTAGCCCACGTCTAGCGCGCAACTGTGTGCACAACCGATGCACAGTGCACAGATAGTAGAAGCTGGTACGCACAGGATACAGGTCAAACAATACAATAGCAACCTTTGCTAATCTTAAATGCACCAGGTTTCACTCAAATTTAGCACAACAAATATGTATGTCGCGTGAGCAATTCATCTAAGTGGCCATTTCTTACTCTTCAAGTGTAGTACCGAATGTACTCTGGTGAAAAGGTAAACCGCTGCAGTCCAAATCCCTGTGTCAGGTGCTGTGACTCAAGCTGCCATCTGAGCTTCTTGAGCTCTTTGCACATATTGTCATATTTACTACGATCCACCAAGATGAAAGGATTTGTCACATACTCGTGTTCTTCAATCACAGGGACCGGAGCTTGAGCGCAGTCTAACTCCATCAACTCATTGACAGGCGCCTCAACGGATGCAGCCTCATCCATAGCTGATGTGGTCTGGAGAAGCAGGGGCTGGCATTCCCAGACTCCGGGTCGCGGAGTCAAAAAATTATTCCAGTGGAATAGAGATGGAACGGCTCCCTTCTTAAGGTGCCACTTGCCTGAGGCAGACGTTTACTGTAAATGTCCCCACACTTAAAGTGCTGACTGCATACCCTGGAGTTGGCCTTCACGGTGAAGTCTTGCCTCCTTATTCTAGGAAGCCACTGGGCGCAAATCTGAATCCTTGGGGAAGCTGTGGAAACAACATTATATTAAATTTCCGCTCGCAGTACACAGCGAAACACTCCAGTGATGACTGCTGAAAAGGAAAAATACTTTTTTCTTGGCAAAGAAAAAAACTTTTTTTTTGTTTGTTTTTTGGAGTCCATCCTCGGAATGAATGAAAAACGCAATACAACTAAATAGCAACCGGATGTTAATAGGCTAATATCTGGAGAAGAATCCGGAAGTTAGCATTTTCTCGTGCAACTAATCTATGGGTAGGCCTGTCACAATGACAAATTTTGAAGCATGATGTGTTGGTACAGCGATACAGTATACTGCGATAAATGTTAATATTGAAACTACTGTACTTTATGCCACTGACACAATAATGCAAGATAATCCTTGTAAACCATTTTTAAATAAACACTATCATTAAGTGACACGAGCAGCAACAATTAAATAGCAAAATGAAGCAATTATTAGCCATAGAAGTTACTTTTTCAACACTCTACAGCTCAAATCATATCATATTATAACAAAAGCCCCAAGTCTCCCCACTTTTACAAAGAAAATTTACACATGTTAAATTTTGAGCCACAAAATATATTGTACCAGTGTTCATATGTTGAACGATAAGTCGATATAGTAATTATCATGACGGGCCTACCAGTGGGTGGATTCTGGAGATGTTTCTTTGACATGTTGCTATAATATAATACTACAGTAAACTTACTTTTGTGTGCACATCCAGGTGGCTGCTGTTATACCAAAGATTAATTGAAAACAAAGTGAAACATGAGTGATGCTGGATTTATGACTCATAAGTTGCTCTCGTAAATTGAGAAATGTTGGTTTGGTGTCTTAAGAGTTGGAAATATAGCAGAGGAAGAGCAAGGTCACTCTATGTTGTGCTATATTACTAAGCTTATGGCAACTTACTAAACTTGTTTTGGCATTTTGGGCATAATTAAATCTTAATATAAGATATTTTATCTTTTTAATTGAAGAGGGAGAGGGGTAACGTGAGTTAGAGCTGGGTGGTATGATCAAAAATTGATATCACGGTATTTTTCAAAATTATATCGATGTCACGGTATTTGACTTTTTTTTTTTTTCCATGCATGACTAGGTGTTAACCCCATTTTCTAATAATTTAGATAATAATTACTGCAGTAAATTCGACTTGGTAAAACATATCTGAAATCCAGTGCTTTAATCATCTCCTGAAGCTCCTTTCTCGACAGTACTAAGTGGTACCATGTTTTTGGCGAAGTGGATAGTAATAGTGTTGGTAATATCGCTCCACCGCTTGCTTTTCTTGTCGTAGGCAGTCCGCATAGCAATCGCGTCTTTGAGTGACGTCTGAGTCGCGTTTTGTATTGCAATGCCAACTTGAACGTTACCTGCAGAAGTGGAAGAGGATGCAGATCTTAGTTTCATACATTCTTCATATTCCAGGACATGTTTGTGATGGAGGTAGTGAAGCAGCTTGCTTGTGTTGTCTCCTGCGGCTACAACTTTAGCCCGACAACATTTACAGAATGTTTGCTTGATCAGCGCCAAAGCAGAAGTACTTCCACACAACTGACACGGCTCCTTTATGGTATAAGTTCCTCTGTGTCTGTAACATTTTCTCCGTCCATCTTCTTCACACTGTACACACTGTAGCCCTCTCCCAATTCAAGGGTTATTGATCCGTGTGCGTAATCTGCGTGGTGTATGTTGTTAGCTTTAGCGTTAGCAGCGTGTCTGGGTGCTGGACGATGGACCTGTCCCATTTCGGCAACGGCCTTGCGGTCCGTGGAGGCTAGTTTGAGGGCTGCAACATTTGCAGCCATTGGAGCAGCTGAAAAAGCGGCCTTCGGAGGCTGCAGCCCTCGAATTGGGACATGGCTTGTTTGTACGCACATACTCACCGGTATTGGGGTATATGAAAAATTCATATCATAAAAAAAAACCAAAAAAAAAAAAACACCGGTATTTGGTATGAACCAGTATACCGCCCAGCCCTAATGTGATGTAAAAATAGTACTAATTAAACATTACTCTTACAGTGGTGGATAGTGTAGCCAAAACTTGTACTCAAGAGTAGCATTCAAAATAATATTACTGAAGGAGGAGTACAAAATAGTGGTCCAAGAAATTACTTAAATTAATTAAGTAAGAGTAAAAAAGTATTTGATAAAACTACTGCTCAAGTAAGAGTAACTTAATTAAAGAGTAAAGAGTAACTGTGAATGTAACATCTGATTTATAATTTGACGTTAGCAATTTGACCAAGGACCAAACGTTAAATAATACCCATATTGATAAATCTTAATCTGTCAAACAGACAGGGCTTCAGATATAGAGAGCAGGTGCCATCACTACCACAGGATTGGCTAGTAGACCTGTTGATATGCATAAATTCATGGTATCAGTTACATACAATTTTATTTCCAACTACAATCACTATGTACTATGTAAAACTTTTGTGCAGTCATGTGTCCATTGGGTCCATGTAGCTACGAGTTTCTCTCCCACTGACCTCCCCACTCTTAGGGTTCTGTTTTCCAATCCGAATCTCAGCAGGACACACCCTCTGACCTACTTTCTCCTAAAGGATCCCAAAACTACTACTACCTTTTTTTTTTCAAACCCACTCTCCACAGGGGCACACTTACTGACCTCTTACACAAAAGTAAAAAAAAAAAAAAAAGGAAAGGAAAGTTAAAAAAAATCTAACCACTTCCACCTGTGTTTCTATTAAAATGCACATTGGGGATCTGTGTGTGTGTGTGTGTGCGCGCGCAGTATGTTGTTTTTTAAAGGGCCCATATTATTCTCATCTGTTATAGTCTTGTTTCCTCATCAAAAACATACTCAGAGTTGTGTTTTCTTTCATTCACACATCTTTAACACACAGACCCTGCATATTTAGTCTCCCTCTTCTCTCAGACTGAAAACACACTGGCCGTTTCCCAATTCACCGACGGCACGCTTGTGAGTGTGCACTCGGTCTGTCGTCGAGACGGCGCACACTCGCTCTGTCCTTAGTGCACTACGTTTCTCACATGGCCGTCTGCGAAATGGAACAGGTCCCGCCTCAGCTCAATGAGCCGGGTGGTCTGCTCCTTGTTCCCTAAAGACAAAAATATTATACTATTGCGACTAGTAATACTTGGAATTGGGACATGGCCAATGTTCCCCCTAATTTTTAATGTGCCTGAGCAAACACACTAACTCCACATCCGAAATGAACCCCCCCCCCCCGCGCGGCTCGCACTTTGCAGATATTTTTTAAAAAATGACCCCGCGGCTGAATAAAAAGCTCTTTCATCCCTGATTTACATTGCGCTGCACAAGTTTTCTTGTGCGCTGAGAATGTGCGAACAGTGCGCAGCTTAGAGTAAACGCTGGACATGGCGATACTGTAGAATATCCAGCATTACAACAGCAAAGGAAATATAAGTGTAAGGGAAAAAGCATGTGAACGGTAATACAGGTGCGTGAACTATGCCGTTATGGCTACCGTCACACATGTTTAGCGTAGTTTATGAAGAGTTTCATGTAGCATAGTTGTAGGTGAGGTGAACCAGTACGTATATTTTATAGTGACGCCGCAACTCTCACTTGTGGATGTCGCTGGCGAGTCGGTCTTTGTAGTCATATATCCTCCCGCGCTGTGCATGCTGGGGCTTTTAAGTGTGCGAAGCGTGCATGTTTGCACGCTTGGTCCACGCCCCGATTTCCATGGAAACGACGGCGCCGTTCAGGGCTCGTCTCGATGGTGCAGGGGGAAAAAAACGAATGGAACGCATATGACGCATATCCCGTTCCAAGGACGCTCACAAGTGTGCCGTCGGTGAATTGGGAAACGGCCACTGTTCCATCTTGTGTCATGTGGTAATACAGGAAGTGCTTCTCTGTTTTTTTAAGCTCTATACACTTTCACTAGTATCATTTGGATACTTTCAGCCCTGGAATAGCTAATATCTGCTGAACAAAAGGTAAAAGCTAGCTGTTATCTTGAAAACTACCGCTTTATGACATCACAAGGAGAAAGAGTGATTTGAGCATTGGAGATGTAGACTACTACTGATGTAGACGATTACTGAAACAAGTGTGAATGAATCAAGACACAGCTGCATGTGTGTTTTTGATGAGATAACACCTTTCTGACATGGCTTAAAGCTCGCAAGAGTCAATTTTGTCTAATAAAGGATCTTTAAGCTGCTCAAATAAAAATGAATGAATTAATTAAAGAGTTATTCTTAAACAACTCTAAAGAACCGGACAAGGAGGGTTGTGAAGTCTGCAAATACATGGCATTACATTCTGATAAGCCATATTCACCAGTACTCTAGTGCAGTGGTTCTTAACCTTGTTGGAGGTACTGAACCCCACCAGTTTCATATGCACATTCACCGAACCCTTCTTTACTGAAAAATAAAATATGATTTTTTTTTCAAATTCAAGACATAGGTTTATGTTTTACTGGTGCACGCATTTTACTGGTGCACAAAATGAACCGTGCATTAACATCACTGTGTTTAAAGAACAAAACCAATACAAGGCATGAACTCACAACACATTACTTTTTCACAAAGCCATGACCTTTTTTAACACTACCACACTGAAATGGTTTTAATTTTTAACCTTATAAATTAACTTATTGTATTTATGCTATTTATTATTTTTAACATTTTAACACACACCCATCACCTAATTTCCATCAGGCTACAATAATAATGAATATTTATTACTGCAAATCAGTGCGACTTCTGCTGCTGCCTTTGAGAGACCACGCGGCTTCACCTTGGCAAGTGTCACTCTCATGTCATTTTCACAGCAAAGTCTGTTCCTTTTCTTAGTTTTTATGTCCAGCATCCTCGAAAAGGATTGCTCACAAAGATATGTTGTAACAAACGGTATAAAACGGTATGAAAATATAAATCCGGTGCGTGTCTTGACCTCCACCGAACCCCTGAGACTGACTCACCGAACCCCTACGATTCCATCGAACCCAGGTTAAGAACCACTGCTCTAGTGTGATGAATGTATTTACATTAGTGACCCAGCATCTTGGGATGTTCAAATAGGGCTGGGCGATATGGAAAAAAAAAGAATCACGATTTATTTTTCCCATATTGATCGATCTCGATTTTCAATTTGATCACAGTCAGGCATAAAGGGCAGTGTTTCAGGATCAATACAGATTGTATTTCGTGTTGACAGGACCAATAATCCCAGAGAAATTCACATTTAAAATTTGGAATGAGTTTGTACAATATGTTAAACCTAAATGCCTGCGCGGGTTACTGCTAACGGCATGCGCGCTACCACTATCAACAGAAACGCGTGCGATATCTGTGCGCTAAATCAGGACTTAAGTTTCACTTAACCGGTGAGAAAATAGTCGTTAACTTTCTGTAACTTAAATTATAAAGATCATAAGCAGAAGATGAGAGAAAGAGGACAAAAGCTGGATCAGAGAGGGAAGGGGAGTAGACGGCACAGCAGACACAGACAGATGCACACAAAGACAGAGGGAAAGAAGCCACTGGATTTTAGTCAAATTGTGCAGATTTAAGTCAAAACTTGTGAAACATAAGGACTCATAAGGATACAGAGACACACTGTGGCCCTGACTACTTTTTTCTAAACAAGACAGTGCTAAATCCTCATCAGCAACATGCGCTCTTACTGCCAGGCAATTGGCTATAGACCTGTCGATTAAAATTTGCTTGTCTTATCATCGAGATCAACCAAAGCTGAGATCCCAATCTTATGATTTTTGGCACATCCCTAGTTCCATGTTTCTTTTGTTTACTTTTTTATATTGTTGTTGCTAATGTATCTCCTACTTGAAGGTTCTGACGTTCAGTCCAAAGCACTATTAATACACAACCTGTATAATGAAGTATCTCTAAAATCTATATAGCAAAACATCTTAAGGGTTTAGTATGATACAAATAGGGTTAAAAGGTTTCTTGGGAAGAACTTTAGTTTATTCTGTGCTCAAGAATAGACTCTCAGATGCAGTTAAAAAGCTGATGGGAGACAGAGAAACTGAAGAGTCACATTCCTTCACTAATGCTTTGGAGAATTCAGTTAATTTAGTAGAACCCTTTTATAAGTATTATTATTTACTATTCTTCAGGGAGTCAAAGAAGAAGTAAGTAAGTAAAGGTATTTCACATGAATGGTAAAAACGCATAAATTACAGTTATAATAACATTATAGCAGCCCTAAACCTAAGGGGGCGGCTTTTTAGATGGTGAGGCAGTTCGTTCAAGTTTAAGAAAGCTTGATCTGTGGGACCACTGGCAAATTTTTGTCAGTAGACTGTAGGCTACGGGCGGAGGTATACAGTTTTAGCACGTTTGAGATAGGCAGGAGCCTGACCGTCTAGGGCCCAAAGGTCAGCACCTATCTTAAAGTGCACATAAAATAGAATGGGCAACCAGTATATGGATTTTAAGATCAGGGTGAACTTAGAACTTTATTTAAGTAAGGATATCCATTATCTACATGTGCTGATTCATAGTTTACTGTTTATTTAAGTTGTACTTGTTTTTCTTGCTGACCTGAGGAAGATTCACTGATCAAAACATTGTCGTTCATTAAATGCAGTTTGGGATTAAAGGGATAGTGCGTTTTTTTTTTTTTTTAATGTTAGTCTGTATGGGTTTCCTTCTAAAAGTTACGTGTGTTGACACCAGCTTACCTCTGAGAGTCTCAGCTGATCCTGGTTCGGCTCGCTTTCTGGAGCCCACGTAAGTAGGTCCGGTAACTTCCCTGGAACATGAAATAAAGCTTGTTTTTCTTCTCAAAACAAAACATTTGTTAGAAAGGTGATATATTTCCGTCCGAAACAGTTGTCCACGAAACATCCAGCAGCGTATTTCGCATTCGCGTATTGTCTCTCTCCACTCGTATCACTATGCCCATGTTAACTCTATCAGCCTGTTCACTTGTAAACTTCGGCGTAGACATCCGCTGAAGGTGAACAGGCTGATAGAGTTAACATGGGCGTAGTGATACGAGTGGAGAGAGACAATACGCAAATGCGAAATACGCTGCTGGATGCTGAAGGAAACCCATACAGATTAACATAAAAAAAACCCGCACTATCCCTTTAAAGGGATATGCCACCCCCAGGTCAAATTTGGGCATCTCCCCACAGTCCAGAGACTAAAATAAGTGGTGGAAAGCATTTTCCTGCTCACCCAGCCATTGTCCGAGTCTGTCGCCACTGACCGCCGCGGTATCTGCAGCTACTCCGCCTTAGACTGGAGTCTAACGTCGCCAGAGAAAGATTTCGGCCAAAAGGAATTAATTTGCTCGATGCATTTCCCAATTACTGTCTGTGTAGTGCGCATTCATATCGAGTGCAAATAAATGTGCAAATCAACACGGAGAGCTTGCCTTGGTCATTTTGGGTGGGAACTATTTTCCAGTGCGGAAGAATACAGCCGAATCACGCAGCACGCTGCCAGGGGAATCCCAGTTACGCACCGGGAAGGGAGTTCCCCTGTTGCACAACGTGGTGCGTGATTCGGCTGTATTCTTCCGCACTGGAATGATTTTAATTTTTAACCTTATAAATTAACTTATTGTATTAATGCTATTTATTATTTTTAACATTTTAACACACACCCATCACCTAATTTCCATCAGGCTACAATAATAATGAATATTTATTACTGCAAATCAGTGCGACTTCTGCTGCTGCCTTTGAGAGACCACGTGGCTTCACCTTGGCAAGTGTCACTCTCATGTCATTTTCACAGCAAAGTCTGTTCCTTTTCTTAGTTTTTATGTTTGTACAATATGTTAAACCTAAATGCCTGGAATTCTTCCGCTTCCGCTGTATTCTTTCGCACTGGAAAATAGTTCCCACCCAAAATGACCAAGGCAAGCTCTCCGTGTTGATTTGCAAATTTATTTGCACTCGATATGAATGCGCACTACACAGAAAGTAATTGGGAAACGCATCGAGCAAATTAATTCCTTTTGGCCGAAATCTTTCTCTGGCGACGTTAGACTCCAGTCTAAGGCGGAGGAGCTGCAGATACCGCGGCGGTCAGTGGCGACAGACTCGGACAATGGCTGGGTGAGCAGGAAAACGCTTTCCACCACTTATTTTAGTCTCTGGACTGTGGGGAGATGCCCAAATTTGACCTGGGGGTGGCATATCCCTTTAAGTGGTCAGGCTTTGTCTCATTTTCTATGTTCACTGTATTAGCCTAGCACCAGTGATGTGCACATACCTACATTTTTAAATTATTACTTGTTTTGTTTCTGTATGGAAGTTACACTTGCTTCTTCATCTGTAGTGCCAAACATGCTTTAACATGTTCATAATTAGAAGGAAACAGGAAACATGTGCAACTGCTGCTGCAAAATGTACTGTGGGGTAGATAAAATTGAATTATTACATTACCTTCAGTCATGTTGTGTACTTTTGAGAGTACAAGGCTGATAAAAGTGGGTAATTTACATTTCTTTCAAATGTATTCTGTTTTTGAATTCATCTCACTAAACTTGCTATTTATGATTTCATTCTTTTGTTTGTTGCAGACAGACTGTGTCTCTTGAGCCCTAGGAGGCAGTATGCTCTGACAGCTTACAATGTATTTTTCTTTATATTCAGTATGACTGTGGCCATGAAGACACAGCCCCGGTGGGAGACGCTGGAGCGGACAGAGGTGTACTACATTGGTGTGGTTCTCATGGTGGTGGGCACTGTGCTGGTGGTCAGCAGCTTCCTGGCACTGGGATTTACTGGAACATTCCTTGGTGAGGGTCAACACGCCATTTTGTTCTTCAATACACTATCATACACTCATTGTTTTCAAAATAGGAATTATTATGAATTATCATTTAGACTTGGATTAGGGATGGGCATTCGGTGAAGTTTTCTTCGTCGATCATTGGGAGAATTAATGAGTAACAATCGGTTAATCGTTAACATATTTTGTAACAACCATTCACTCATGTGTGTCCGCTTTTACTATGTCTGCCGAGGCTGTGGGAACAGGTGCTTCTCCACGGGAAAGTAAATCTGCAAATCAACATGCGTAGAGGTGGATTAAAGCGAGGCGACACGCATCCTGCAGCCTCTGCTAGCGCGCTCGGAGTTAGCCGCTTTGGGATCCGAGCTAACCGCTGCTAGCCCACTGTCTCTGTCCTACCTCCTCCACACAACCCAGCCGTATCTGCAGCAATATTTTATTAAGTCGTGAAAACTTTTGCCCTCCACGGCACTGATGGGGAGCATGTCTGTTTCGGTCATCTTCGCTATCAGTTCGGTGACCTTCTCTGCTCGTTGAGCACTGCAGCTCCTCCTTGTCCGTGCTAGCACCGAGTCCAAGCTAGCCTGTGATAGAGATGATGAACCGCCGCCACCTTCTTTTACCAGACTTGGATGCGCGGTGTTCAAATGATAAATCATTTGTGTTGTCGATGAGGTATATTTGTATGCTGCATTGCAGTGCTTGCAGTGCGCTTGGTCATTTTCTTAAATTAAAGTTGTCCCACACAACACTTTGCCGCGACCTCTTCATGTTTTGGCGATTGACCTACGGAAGCTCGCATATATCAACTGAGGCGCGCCAACTGAGGCGATTGTTTTTTTTTTTTTTTTTTTTAATCGGTTTGTCGAACAAAATGAACTTGCTCGGTGAAATTCTTAATGATCAATTATCGGTTAATCGATTAATTATGCCCATCCCTAACTTGGATTAACACAGCCTTGATTGGTCACTTCAGATGATTTATGTCATTGTTATCCAGTATGAGATTCTTCTTTTTTTCTTCTTCTTTTTTCTACATTCTACAATGTTATAACCTCATCAAAACATGCCTGAAGATTTAGATGTCATCCATGCATTTTTCAATAATTTAGCGATCTCTCCTGGGCACTGTTCGGGCCCTCTTGTATGGTTAGCTAAGATTCAGTCCAATGCTCTGCCCTCAAGCCCACATCACACATGCTCCCACATGACATGAAGGGGGAGTGACTTAGCAAAAGTAGGAGAGACGCAGATTGTCAAAAACGGAAGTGAAATTTATAACACATGTTAATATATCAAATTTTCAAAACAACAAAAGGTAGCTTGGTGATCTAAATATGTTATGTGCTAGCAGTTAATACCCCTTTAGAAGTAAAATACCCCCCTCTTTTAGTAAAATACTATATTAGGACAGAGAGAATGGGGTAAACACATTTGAAAACAAGCATGTGGAATACGTTTGAACAGAACTTTAGTTTTTAGGTCACGTTATAAATCCTTTTTTTTTTCGATTAGCTCCCACTTTAACACAATATGGCGACAGAGCAAGGCAGCCGGACAAGCAGAAGGTGTGAGTGTGCGTGGGTGGTGGTCTATGCATGTGAGAGCATGTTAGTTATTTACATCTTGTATACAAGATATTGTTGTGCCAGTTTTGCTAACTGGGTATCTGTTGAAGTTGGTCGAGCCCATATGCAAATTTGACACTGCTTTTAAAGGTACTCCAACAATGACTTTATTAATGCGTGTCATTGGCAAAATCTTTCTTACAAATAGGCACATTACAAATGCGACTAAGGAACATTTTAGGATCTACACTATTGAGTAATTGCAGGTAGCAAATTGTAAATGCTCCAATTAAAGTTAATTTCCTCTGTAAATCTCATACAATATTTTGCCTTGTATGTTTAAAACCTGTTAATTCTCACCAAAAGCTTGCAGTGCTTATTAGAAAACATTTTTCCCAAAAAGTTTCTTGCACTATTACGTCTACTGTGCATTCAGATTTATTAAATTTATCTTACCTCAGATTAACACAATTTAGTGCTTCAGTCAATAATCAGCTATGTTTTTCCAGTTCATTGTGTTTCCTTTGGTTCCTCACAAACAGTTTTGATACAAACAAACTTGATTGCCTGAACTATGAGAGATAAAAACCAGTGTCCGAATGACATGTCTTGGTAAAATTTTGGAAAAGCATGTATTTTTGAGTGGCCAGGCAACTGATCTAGTTGATCTAGTTCTTTCCACACAAACACCTGCTGATGCTCTTTGTGTAGGTGTGTAGGGAATTAGTGCGCCCTCTTGGCTCTATATTAAGCCTCTTTGAGTCACAGTGACCTGATGATTGGAAGCTACGACTCTGGAACGAAAACAAACATATCAACACAATCTAATTACCCCTTGCCTCAATGGGCAGACCAGATCCACAAGCAAGCATCACCACCACGGTCACTTTCCACAAACCCACTTCTTCAGCCTCCAAGTTACAGTAACAGCATGCTTCAAAAAATCCAGGTTGACCAATGTACATAATCACAGTTGGACAGGGGTCTTTCTTTGAATATGAATGGCTAAAACTCTAGTCAGTTTTCAGGTCAGAAATGAGGTTAGCCATTTACATGTTGTTTTCCTTTTCAGAATGCATTTTTTTATATGGCCCATTTCATCCCACCCACATTTGGTTGAACTGAAATGCCGTAATCCAAATTGTTATATAATAATGGTCAATAGTAAAATAAAATGAAAAAAATAAAATAAATGGGCGACCTTCACCACATGTATAATGACAGTTGAGGGGGACCTACTAGGAAGGGCTTGAATACCATTTGAATGTTCATGTCCTGTTACACTAAAAATGGGTCAGATTACGTCCATCTGTGTGCAATACAGGGACAATTCATTACATAGTGAGGGATACAAAAGTGATTAGGTTAGCTGTGCCCTAGTTCACTTGTTTGTTTTTTTCTTCTATAGACACCCCGCATTGAACCAGTTATCATGGAATGGCATGACAACTGACCACAAACTCGTCTTACTCAATCTATTCAAAATGTTTGTGGGTCAAAAAGCAACAGGAAGTCTCAACGTTTTGTAATTGATTTGTGTCTTGTTCCACTTATCTTTATACTTTCCTTTAGTCATGCCTCCATTTATCACCAGAAACATACAGCAACAAATAGTATTGTGGGTACTGCCGATATTTTGTCTCTAATAACGGCATCTGTGTGGTGTTTTTCAGGTGATTACTTTGGCATCTTGATGGACAAGAAGGTGACAGGTTTCCCATTCAACCTTTTAGACAACCCCATGTACTGGGGCAGCACAGCCAACTACCTTGGTTTAGCGCTTACGTAAGTTTTTATTTGCACAAATATATTTAAATTTAGATTCATTTTTAAAAGTAAAACATTATCATAAATAGGTCCAAAACCTGTATTAAATGATACATTGATTGAAGACACATTTCCCTGTACAGTTTGCACAAGATAAAATATATCTGCACAATACCTTTATCTGTGCCATTCTCAAGATGGCCCAAGGTTGAAGCCTAATCGTTATTTGGCTGAATGCAGGGGGCTTGGGGATGAACCACAGGTAGGTGCACGTTTCCAGGAAGTAGACCATTTCATGTACGCTTAGTCTCTATGACAACTAAGACTGCAATATAAGGCATGTTGCTAGGGAAGCAGCCTAAGGTTTTCCCGAACACATAGCAAAATGCATCAGACTTTGTTGTGAATAGCTTTGCCCTGTTTTGCTCTATCGAATACCATTTCAGTGACGGGCCATGTGTTAAAAAAATACAATGGATTTGATTTACCACAGTTGACAAGGGGCAATATTTAGCTACACACACCAATCTTTAAGGTTTAAATTAATAGACCAATCCTGGCATTGCACACTTTGCTTGCTTTTATATGACTAAATGTTTGATTGTATAAAGCCACTAATGGGCAGTTATTGATTTGGTTAGTAACTGCCCCATAACCTATACAACAGTTTAAAGGTGCATCATGTAACTTTTCTGGTGGGGGGGTCCATCGAATACTTTTCTTCTTGTAAATGTTATTGGTTTGTCTGGAATGCTTCATAGTATGGTATTTTTTATCTTCATGGAGACCAAATCAGACCAAGTTACACGTCAGGTCTGTGGAGAGGCAACTTCACTCACTGTCAGTATTTATGAGATATAAAACCATTTGTAAATTAATAAATAAATATAAGGTAAAGCAGTTTAATCTCATACTTTGAAACCATTTCAGGCAGAGCAATGATATCTCCACGAAGAGGAGCTCATGTGATTAAAATTAAACTAAAATAAAGGCATACATTGCTGTGAGGGGGTTTGTCTCTTCACAGACCTGACATGTAACTTCTCTGGTGAAATGTCTGCCACCTGGTTGTCTCCTGAAACATCCCCCTGAATTGCATAAAACTGATTTGTCTCCATGGAGAATGTTTGTTTCAAAATGTATTTTTAACTTTCTGTCTCCATGGAGTCTTCCAGGTTGCATGTCCACCACCTCTTCCCTGAAAAACCCTGCCACATATTGCATTATTCACCCTGCATCCATTGCTCATCTTTCATCATTCATTGTTGTTCTGATCTTGATGTAATATGTACTTGTGAGATGTTCTGTCATAAGTACAGTAAATGCCCTATAACCTGGGTGTTAGTGGTCCCTCAGCCCCGGTGTGCCTAAATGTCCTTTAGTCACATTGGGGCGCACAGCTTTTACTGGAGCTTCCACTGATGAGTATGAAGAGCAAAAGTCACACCTCTAGTCTCTTGCAGTAGGCAACATGCACTAATTAGGCCACTTACTGCGCTCACATGCTGACCCCACATGCCCCATAAGAGCAATGTTGTTTGACAGTAGCACCATTCACCATTATCTACGCAAATGAAATGGTAATTTTATTTTTGATAAATGGTCTTGTGTAAACACACATTTAACCACTGTACAATTATTTTAAGATTTGCAAATCAGAAATGTACCACAAATACTTACCAACACTTTATATTGTTGGTGAAAAGCATTTCTTTATACTGACGGTCTAGTGTATTGCAGTATGGGACTTGAGATGACAATACATTAAAATGTGTCCATATAACACATATAGCATAATATGTGTAAGTATTCTGTCTGTGTTCTGTGTTTTCACAGTTTGTCCACACTGCACTTACATTTCAGGCATCATAACTTAAGTTTAAAAAACCCCCAAAAATCTGGCCTTCTGTTACATAAAAAAAAGATCATGTGTTTATCTTGTGGGGGGAGGAAGGATGCTATTGAAAGAAAAGAAAAAGAAGCGCTTTCCGAATGACAGGCAAAAGACCCTATACTTATCGACTGATTAATATAGTCTGCAACTTTAATTATAGCACTTTAAAAACAACCAGGTCGAACAAAGTTTAACAATATCACAACACAATGAATAAAACAAACACATGAATTTAAAAAAACAAAACAAAACAAACATGTGCATTTTAAGAAGTGATTTAAAATAGGGACAGAAGAGGCCTGTCAAATATGCAAAGGCAGCTTATTCCACTGTTTTGGTGCTGCCACCACAAAGGTCTTATCCCCTCTGAGCTTGCTGCTCTTTGGCACACTAAGGAGAAGCTGGCAGCCATCCTGAGAGAGACAGGAGTATAAGGATGGAGGAGCTCAGAGAGGGACTGTACAATGCTGGCTTAGTACTACACATTGCTTTAAGACCAGACTGGAAGACCTCACCTTAGGTGTACTTATTTAGGTGTGCAATTTACTTGCTGTAAAAATGTTTTCCAAAAACCTGATAAAAAATAGCAGCTTGGAGATTTGCCTCAAGTTTTAAAGCATAGTAGGATCTATCCCTAAATGCTGGAGGAATCACCCCCGAGGTAAAATAAACTTCTTACTTGCCAATGATCTGGCATTCACCAAGCTGAGCTTGACTGGGGCTAGCTTTTCAGCAGTCATAAGAGCCTGAGGAACAGACCAGATCCACTCCGGTGGGGTTGTACAGAGTTGAGGTTGGGTTCAGGCAGACTGTGACCGGCTCTAGGGAGTACCACGAGGGAAACAGGTGACAGGCAGTTCCAGACGCTGTCAGGGAAGCCACAGATCTATGTAAGTCTTAAAGGAAAAGTAACGTTTTTTTTTTTACAATTTGAGCCTTATTTCGGTAATAAAACAAGTTGTTTTACTCACCCATAGCACTTTGGTGTCATATGGAGCACTTCCAGAGATGTTTTAGATTTGCGGTTAGCCTAGCGCGACTTCTAGCCATAGCTCGGGGCATATAATATATTCCCCGAGCATGTAATATGCCCCGTGCGGGCTCCAAATAACACAAACTTTAGCACTTTTCAAATCATAGAAGCTCGATGTCTTAGTCTACGATTTCATTTGAGTCAAAAGTGGCCTGTAATCCGAGATTTATCTATAGTTTACAGTTTTGCGTTTCATGTTTGGGTCCCGGGAGCTGAGAGCACACTCCGCACATGCGCACTGGCGTCCTCATCTACTCGAAACTATGGCTAAATCTCGGATTACAGGCCACTTTTGGCCAAACGAAATCGTAGGCTAAGACATCAAGCTTCTATGATTTGAAAAGTGCTAAAGTTTGTGTTATTTGGAGACCGCAAATATATGCCCCGAGAATTCACATTATGGAGATCGCAAATCTAAAACATCTCTGGAAGTGCTCCATATGACACTAAAGTGCTATGGGTGAGTAAAACAACTTGTTTTATTACCGAAATAAGACTCAGATTGTAAAAAACGTTACTTTTCCTTTAAGTCTTATAAGCCTACTACAATGTTTGCCATGGTAACAGAAGCATTTCCTGAGAGGTGGCACAGGCATGTGTAAAAGGTGAGCCAGGGTCTCAGATATGATGATAAAGGCTAAAACAGTTGCTGCTGGCTACTAGTATCAAACAGATAAACTTTTGAAGAAACTTGGCAACCAGGATTGTTGATGCTGTACATGGTGCATTTGTGGAGCAGATTTCCATAATTCTTTTTAACTCTTATACCAGAAGTAGGTCAATGTGACTCCTTTTTCAAACACAGGTTTGCTCCTATTCCTTCTGATTACTTTCTGTTCATATATGAGCATAAGAGACTGCACCAGGGCTGTTTAAAAGCAAGGTCATGTACCATTTGTGCATTGTTTAGTAGAACAAAGAAAACACGAATCCCGGCACGGCTTACCTTAGAGCACATGTGACCTGTCTACTGCCTGTCAATTAGAGAAGATATCTAGGCTACATGGGCTGATGAGGGAGCTATGGGGAGGGGGACGTCATACCTAACCCATTTTTAAATGTTGGCTTTTTACTATTAGGATCAGATGGCCTGAACATGGAAAAAACTGTACTAGCTTCATCACACTACTCCAGTAAAAATAAAGAAGGAACATTTTGATTTTAGCTTTTTTAGTTTTACTACATGGTTTTTAAAAAGAAGAGAGTAAGCTATGATATACTGTGTGTTTGTGGGTTGGCACTAGTTATAAAAGCACAATGACTGAGTAATGTTTCAGATGTACGGGTCATAAGTAGTGGCTCAAACAGGTCGGATTGAACATGAGCAAGCAAACCCAAAAGGACATGCCAAAGCAAAATGTCTTCCAAACTGCAGTTAGAGTATTTTAGGGCTTAATAATACCAATCAGAAATTCTCTCACCGAAATATGTTACCACAAGGAGTCTAATGGTACCAGGCTACAAAACAATATTTGGTTGAAAATAAGAGTGTTGCCGAATTAGTCAAGGCCTAAAAAAAATAAATGTTGGTTTCCGATTTGTTGACAGTTCTAGACATGGGTAGGTAGGGAATTTATTTTATTTTTATTTTTTATTTTTTTTCCTGTGGGAATATGGACATTTTGAAATTTTATTTTATTTTATTTCCTTCCGCAGCAGTACTATTTCAGTAAAGACTATAATTGACATTGGCATAATTTCCCAAAGCTATCTCAATGCTAAGAGCATATTCTATACTTAAGTATAGTCGCCATTGTTTTTATGGGTACAGACAGAGAATTTTACAGATCACAGAAAAACAGAAGCACATTACAGGGGGGTCCTCGGGTTACAATGTTGATTAGGGTGACCATATTGTATTTCACTGAAAAGAGGACACACTTCCAGCTTGCGTGCAAAATTTTTTTTTTTAGAGTTTTTTCCCCCCATTTTTAGGGGTTTTATGTGGGTCGGGGGCTTACTGTGCTTCTGAATTCCCCAGAAAAGAACACTTTACCTGGATATACTGAAAAATAGCCCAAAACACTCACAAACAGTTGCTTTATAAATAATATATTTATTAATATAAGCAATCTTAAGGCTGACACTTACACCTTAGTTAAGAAAAAAGAAAAAACAAAAAGAAAAAGAGAGTTAGCCTATCCTTCAATGTTCAGTAAGCCCATTCTTCAAAATAATGTGTCTAATGGCTAATGAAAAAAAATATACAAATAATAGAGCGCCCTCGCTTGCATTCACCATATCTTCATTTTGCCAGGTCGCACAAAGTATGTCGTGAGTTTTGAACTCGAGCTCTCATCCTGCACAGCTATTTTGTGTTTTGTTGTGGCGATATGAGCTTTCAGATCGTTGGACCCCTTATTCGCCTCAGAGACGCAAGTCCCAGCTTTGCACACTGTGCATTCTGCCTCCCACTTGTCACGCCCCGGGCTAAAACAGGGGTACTTTTTTTGCAATTCATCCGTGAAACTGCATTTGCGTTTCGGCATTTTCTGTGTCTTCGCAGTGCGCCTACCTGCCTGTCAGCCTGCGAGAGTGTGTGTGTGTGTGTGTGTGCGCGTGTGTGTGTGTGTATGTGTGTGTGTATGTGTGTGTGTGTGTGTGTGTGTGTGTGTGTGTGTGTGTGTGCGTGTGTGTGTGTGTGTGTGTGTGCGTGTGTGTGTGTGTGTGTAGCGTGGCGCGCTTGTTTGTGAATTAATGAATACACGTTCCGGGGTTCGACTCGAACTGGAGCGCGTTTCCAACGGAATCAAAAACCCGGACATTTGAAGGATTTTATAAACTCCGGCCGGACAGCCCGGACAGCCTCTGAAAAGAGGACATGTCCGGGCAAAAGAGGACGTATGGTCACCCTAAGTTGATCCGTTCTTAAGACTTCGCCCTACAACCACAACAAAGCGTATTCTTCCGCCGTGCGCCGTTCGCGTTTGTTTACGTCGCTTACCACGCTAAACCGCGTAAGACGGAATGACGCGTAATTTTTATTTATTTATTTATTTATTTTTTAAACCGTCGTAACCCGAGGACCCCCGTACACATTGCCCCGCGGAAATTGAAAAATACAGTAGGCTATTAGTTTCCTTTCTTTTTTTAACCGAAGCTTGTAAAATTAATTTGAGTATCAAATTTATTTTATTTTATTAAGTCCAATAAAATAATTTGGGTCGCATGCAAATCAACAGGGTCGGTCGGCAACCGGAAACTTAGATTTATTTTTTTTAGGCCCAATTAACAACAGTTTTTGAGTTGTATAATATTATGTAACTTTTCTTTGCTGCAGACCTCAAACAATGAGACAGACTGACTGAACAAAAATAGGCACACCATAGAGTAGTGCAAATTGTATTTAATAAGCACCAAACCTAACCTGCGATCCTCTTCTTTGTGTTTTTTAAGTGGCTCAAGTCCCGCTGGTCTGACCCTGACAGCAATTGTAGCAGTGACATACAAGGTGGCAATACATTTTGAAGGGTATGTATTCTAGGTTTATGTATTATTCTTACAGAGCACAACATTAGTCCTTGCGGGTTTTAAAGAGGGGGAATTGTACACAATCTTTCCACATTATAACGTTCCATCCAAAACATGCCTGAAGAGGTTTTATATATTATCCATGCCTGTATGAGTAATTTAGCGATTTATCCTGGGCTGAATTCTGACCCTCTTTACAGTTGGCAGCATGTAAGGAACCCACAAGCCTACGTCACCCATACTCCCACGCATGTAAAAACAAAATATACAAAAACATATAAAAATATAGCCGCAAGCGGTGATGATCGGCCCTCGCTTGCACTCACAAGCCTGGCAAAAACTTTGTCGTAGCCAAATCAAATTTGGTACACAGAAACACCGTTGCTAGGCGACCAACAGGAAGTCAGCCATATTGGACCGAGCACGTGACCTGGCGCTGAAGGCAAATTTTCCTGTCCTCGTATTTTAACGAACTCCTCCTCGGGTTTTTGACCCAGACTCACCAGAATCGTGCTGGATCATCTCGACAAGTGGGATATTAAAAGTTATTAAAAGCGTTCTAAAAGACTGAACGGTGTTTCCGTGAAAACGCTTTTGCCGGGCGTCCCATTGGCGAGGACAGATGTTTGGCCTGTTGCCATTGCAACATGGGTATAGCCATAGGCACAATGTATTTTGATTTTCCAGGGGGCGCTGTCAAGCCATTTTTAAAGATTTTTTAAAAACAGATTATTTGTAAATTCCTTTTTTAGCATTCTTAAATTTTGTGCAAAATTTCGTGAGTTTTAGTCAGTGGGAAGTACCCGAACCTTGCAAAAAGGGGGGGAGGAAAATAATAATAATAATAATAAATAATAATAAGAAAAACCAGAACAATAACAATAGGCCCTACGCATTAGCGCTCGGGCCTAACAATATACAGCTTCACAAACCTAATGCGATGTTCAGTAGTTTCTTTACTGAAATACACCCTGATTGTAATGTGCTCGCGCTCTGAAGGGGGAGTGACTTAGTGTTGATGTTATGTAGGACCCAAAAGCAGACCGGAACTCAGGTAAGGTTAACAAGTTTATTGTACAATTGGAAATGGGCACAAAGGGTCCCGTGGAGGCAAGCAGGCACAAGGCGGGGGTCCGGAGGAACACGAGCCACGGGAAGAACAGGGGAGCCGACAGTGGAGATCCAGGGAGCACGGTGTGGTAAACTGATGAACTGGCAGGGAGTGGAGGAAGAACCGGGCTGATATGGGCAGGAGTAGATTGGAGATGGCTGCAGATGGTGAAAGGCAACTCCTCCCAAAGGCAGGTGACACAGAAGGGAGTGGGAAAAGGAGAGACAGAGTGCCAAAAACAAAACTTATTGTACGTATTAATATGTTGTTTTGGCGAATATAGCATTTTCAAAACAATAAAAGGTAACATGGTGATCTAAATATGTTCTGCGTAAGCCGTTAATACCCCACTGAAGTTTAATACCACCTCATTAAAGACCATTTTTGTCTATCCTACTCTACACTCAGCGGATATTACGTGACTAAAAACTAGTTTATGAGTGCCCCACATACAGACTTAGAATCTGTCGTCCCTTAACACAGAATACACAAAATTTAATATGCAGCCTGTTCTGAAAGCAGCTGCAGTGAACACTTACTCATCAGCACTTCCATTATGTAGGTGGCTTCAGCGACAGCAGGTGTGCCACTGTATGACCGCATTGACCACACAGTTGTGCATATCCTCCATTTGGTACAGACATAAAAAGACAAAGGCAGACACAATACCCTTCATGTTTTTTTTTTTTTTATCTTTTATTATTACAAGGTACATATTTTAACACCACAATAACATTCGCAAAACACTCAGAAGACCCTTAATCTAGGTGGTGGAAGCTAATGGTTCTGAAAATTTTGTTAAATAATACATTACACTTCACTATATGACCAAAATGTTACATACTTAAACCTGAAAGCCAAATTATGCAGAGTTCATTTAAATAAAACTCCCTGTAGTAAATAGTTGATCACATAAAACCATTGCAAAGTTAAATATTTAATGTTTGTATCATTTATTTAATAAGCAAAATGAAATTATATCAAATGTAAAATTTGACCACTAATAATTATTCTCTGTCTGTGGGAACCTGCCTTTTTTTCTTTCTTTTTTTGATAATGTCACAGAGCCACATGCTGTGAGTGAGAGCCCAGGTATACATGTATGTCCCTACAGTTTTACCAGTTCTGTCAGTCATACGAAATCTGTCATTTATAGAAAAGAAGACATTTCACCACAAGCTGTGAGGGGGGATTGGATGGTGTTATATTTGTCTAAAGCCTGTGGCAGTGATTCTGAAATATCTGATTTGGGTAAACTTGAGGAGAGTGGACTGCATGATTGGATTTGACATGATTTTAGTTTTATGGGAGTCACACTGTGTACTGAAAATAGAAGTTCATACAACTCTTCAAGTCGCAACTTTTTACTCTATGTATCTGTTTTCAACTGTGCTATTGTAAAAAAAAAACTGTAACTGCAACATTGATCCCTAAGACAAAACATTTCCTAGAAGTTTCATTCTCAGATATTTGCATAAACCCAACCCTATTTATCCGTAGTACATTAATCCTTTATAATTATACAAGAAGGTTATCTCAAGAGATATAAATGATATTTAATAAATGGCCCAGTTATATTTAATAAGTGCTAGCTCTCTTTGCTCTTACTGGTTGTAAGAGATATAAATCTCTGGCACTGCTATGGGTCAATGGTGCCTAAATATATGTTATTACATGGAGAGGTATTACATGTGCAGTTCCTGTTGGACAATGGTCATTTTCTCATCACTCAGCGCTTCACTTAACACATGTACAGTCCTGGTACTGAGTGGTACGGCATTCTCCTCTCTGATTTATTGTCCCTTTTCATGTTTGCTCTGTTATATTTACAGACCATTCACAGAGCGCATCTATCAGGAGAGAAGCCAGCGAAGCAAGCATGAATAATGGCCTCCTTCGGATCCCACTGTTGCTCAGGATGCCTTCTTGTAATGTGGACACTGGGAAAACTATGTGAGAATAAATTATACCGCATTTGATACTGTGTTAAAATGCTCTTTTCACACACCAAGCACACAAAATTATTATTTAATCAAACAGTATCTCATGAGTGCATAGAGTCTTGGTTTCGGTTTTTGGAGCAAGAATATTAAGACAATCTCAGCTGACCTCTATGCTGCACAGATTGTTTGATATAGTATTGGGTCATTCCAGAATCGGAGGACATTTTACGTCCCACCCATCAAATATTAAATAATCCACATTCAAAATACTAAAGCATACAGTTTCTGAGTGAATTTACTTGTCCTGAGACCAAATCTAAAAAAAACTAAGAGAAAAAATGCTTGAAAATAGTTTTTAAAATACCAAATAAGTCTGGAGTACCCCCTAAAATGCCATTTTCCTCTTGTCCCACTCCTCTAAAGGCCAAATTGAATCTCAAATAAAACAGTTAAAATTGAATTGAAATTTCCTGTTTTTTTCTATAATTTGTTTCATTGCCATCTCTTGTAACTGTGAGGACATTTGTTTTAATAGACATAATATTTCAAATAATAATTATTATTCATGGAACATGTGTCCCACAACATGCACGCAACCCTGTTACCAGAACATTTTTAGTCTGGTAGAAGAAGAAGAAAGCAGAAAACCACATGATCCCCTGGACTTGACTTCATCAAACAGTTTTCCAAAAGAATGGGCAGAGCAAAGGTTTATCTTCTCTTCTATTTTTCATATTTTTATAGCATTGTTAGCCTTGATTGAATGTCTCACTCTGCCTCATGCAACCCTGTTATGCAAATGATCAGAATAAGACAATTTTTTTTTTCCTTTACGTATTTGCATAAATAAGTTTTTCCTCTTGATTAGTAATAACAGCTAGCTAAACAGCTAGCTTCTATTCCTAAGATAAAGCTAACATTAGCGCGATTTTGCAACCCTGTTACCTGCAACCCTGTTACTGTGATTAGAGTAAATAAAGAAATAAACCATATAAATCATATAATACAAATTTTACCATTGACCGTCAGCTGAGCTAATCAAGCATTTAATAGTTTTTTACCTATTATTGATGAATATGTAGCAGAAAATCAGAAAAGTGAAGGTTTATTTTTCAAGAATTTTAAAGCCAAAATGTCCTCCAATTCTGGAATGACCCTATTAACTTTTAGCAACTGGGATATATAACATGCTTTTGTTCACATTTTCTGCTGCTAATGTTGTACCATTAAAGACAACCAGTGTTATTGTTAGTGTAGTGATATGAAAAGCGAAATGTTCATAACTTACGAACTGTCCGTGCTCTGTCACATTTATACAGTTATTGAGGTGAATGACCTCAATCAGGTTTTTACTGTGCTAATCCCCAACAAAAATGTAAACAGCTTGTGGAAGTATTGTTTAAGTAATAATAAAACTCTACAGTCAGGGTTTGAAGTCTTGTTCTTTGACTTAAGGCCAACAAAATTATTTTAAAGTAAAAAATGCTGGGGGGGGATCATACTTTAATTCATCTTTAATTTGCATTGAGCTGATTATGATCACAAAAGTGCTTTACAAACCGTTTTAGTCTGGAAGTATATTAATGACCAAAGCCTTGTCTGCCCTGTATTCTTTCAAGCACTTACTTGAACTAAAGTGGTCTTCAGCACTTCTCATGTTTCTTGGAGGGAGCAGACATTTCTGTGTGAAATTCAATCAGTGTGGATGGAAGGATGAGTGGCTTTATGAAAGACACAACATCGATCCCCTCACGTGTCCTGCAGGCTCCACTCTACTTCAGCTTCTGTGAGACAAATAATGATGATGACCTGACCAATTTTAATCATGTAATTGTTTAGAAGATTTTGTGAAATAATTGTTATTTACTGGAGTAGAAAACTTTTTTCTGTAGGATAAATTCATGTTAAGCACACTTAAGATGACACAAATATGGCCCTCAGACATTTTTTTTCTTGGCCCTCAGGCTTCCAGGTGAATTGGCCGAAATTACCTTGAGAAGAACTTTCGACTACTTTTTTTTTTTTTAATCTACCTTGATAAGACAATATTTAATATTTATTGTGTGGTTTTGAGGATGAACAAAGGACTGATAACTCATTCTAATATGTTAAAGATGCATATTTCAGTTATTCACTGTACTGAGCACCAGTCTATGGCCCTCGATCGGCCCTCTGCTTCGTCTGTGTTTAGATATGTGGCCCTTGATGAAAAAAGTTTGGACACCCCTGGTCTAAGCAATTAAATGATTCACAGAGATTATTTTTTAACTCAATATGTTCTGTTGAAATCATGTGGCATTTTAAACTAAGCAAATATATGAAAAGGGTATTTCTTTGAATGTTTTCTATTTCTGTGTTTACTGTGCATGTATTTGTATGTATTTACCATATTTGTTTGTATTTACCATACTTACAAATACATATACCTGGCTGTAAGTGGTGCTCTCTTCGTGTTAAAGAGCCCTTAACCTCTAAGGCTGTTAAGTGAACACTTCACTTCACCTCATAAACATGTCAAATTATAAACACACTCAGTGGGGTGGTTTCATTTGAAGTGTATATCAACCAGCTATAGATGAAAAAGAATTTATGCCTTACTGACACAGAAACCTAGAGAGTTGAATAATCTCACTGGAAACAATACCAAATCTATTGTAACACTTGAGGTAAGCTTAACATTATCTGTGGAACATGGAGAAAGTTTATTAAGGGCTTTGGCAGACAGAGCAGCTTAGTTCTCACTGGTGCAACTAAATGCTCAGCTAATTATGAGGTATCGGTTCATAACAGCTGTATCATTTGAGAAAAGTGTCAAATGTTTGCTTAAGTGATATATATATTTATATTCTATACTTTTTTTAATTTATTTAACTATTATTAGTCATTTAACCATACAAAATGTGAATGTCGCACTGTCAGACACCTCATCAGAAGGTGGACAAGTTATCAGTTTGATTTTTCCACTTGTATAAAGTCTTTTGTGCTGTGGAGTGAATGAGGAGCAGCTGGTTAAAGTTAACTGACTGGTGAGCGTTGTGATGCAGTTAGCTGGGTAATCAGCAGGATCAGTTGTACAGACAATTGCCCCTCTGATCTTCAGACTGTGCAGAGGCGCAGGGGTCAGTCACGCACGTCAAACCTTCTGTGGGACCTGCCCCAGACCAGACTACACAGCTACATAGGTTTGCGTCCTCATAAGAGCCTGGAAATATTTATCAGTTAGTTATCCTTTTCAGTTACCCACGGAAAATGCCTTGTCATCTCTTTAGTGTAGGCATGTCCAAACTATGGCCCGTGGACCAAATGCGGCCCTCAGACAAATTTTTCTTGACCCTCAGGTTTCCAGGTGAATTGGCCCAAATTACCTTGAGCAGAACTTTTGACTGCCAGTTTTTTGAAAATCTACCTTATTGTGTGGTTCTGAGGATCTTAGCATGAATAAAGGACTGATAGCTCATTCTAACTTGTTAAACATGCAGATATTTAAATTATTGACTGCACCAGTTTATAGCCCTCGATCGGCCCTCTTCTTCGTCTTTTTTGGGTGTCCAAACTTGATGAAAAAAGTTTGGACACCACCCTGCTTTAGTGCATTCAAAACAAAAACAAAAGCTACTGTACAATGTCTGTTGCATATCTGCATTAGAGATGGTATTATTGTATCAGCAGCGGAATTTAAAATTATGTGACAATATTAAATTAACAAACTCTTACAAACTGCGTGCTAAATTAGAATTTGAGATACCCGCAATAAAGACTTACCAAATGACACCAAACTTGACTAATGTTCTCCATGTAACCTCTGTTTACTTTGCAGTCTGCACATTATTTGCCTATAATAGAGACGGGGACAATTGATTAACCAAATAGACCAGGGGTGTCAAACATGCGGCCCAGGGGCCAGATCCGGCCCTCCAAGACCTTTAATCTGGCCCTCGGCTGATTTTCTATTAAAATATTGTAATTATATTTTAATTTTCTATTGAAATATTGGTAATTTTCTGCACCACTTTTCTGCTTTTCCCACCAGAGCAGCACAAATGAAGACTCGCCTCTTTCCAAACGCTCTTAAAGAACCATCGTTTTGACTGTTGACCGTGACACCCTCATCAGCAAAATGTCAAAAATGAGAAAAGTGGACGCCGAGTGCAGGATTTTCCAAGAAAAATTGACTAATTCCTATTTGTTCATGGAGGTGAATGGGAAACCTGTACGCTCAGTGGCGGTGCTCAAGGAATATAATCGTAAACGCCACTACGAGACACGGCATTTCGAACAATACAAGAATGTGAACGGAGAATTGAGAAGACAGAAAATAAACGAATTATTGCTGGGACTGAAGAAACAGCAGTCTGTTTTCACCCGGAGCCAAAATGTTAGTGAAATATTGTAATATTTTGTAAAAGAAAGAGTTCATCCAATAAGAAAGACTTCTGTAAGAGATTTGCGTTTCTCTGCACAAATATTTGGACTTATTGCTATTTTTGGGGTATATTTGCCATGACTTTTCTGATCCGGCCCCTTTGGGATCAAAGTAGTTTGGATACGGACCAAAATGAGTTTGACACCCCTGAAATAGACTATCTAAGTGCAGCAGCAAGTCAAAAACCCTAATTCTAATCCACAAAAATAATTGCCGCAGTAGATTCTCAGTGTTGCAAACCTGCCTCAACAAAAATACAGTCTACCCATTTTACATTTTGCTTTAGATAGGCTTACATACATACAAAAGTTGGCATATGTGTTAGTCAAAATATAGGTTATAGGCTATATAAAATGGTTGTTAGCAATTGTGCATAGAGCAGCAGCCTTGTCTTGCCGTTCTGAACTTGTACCCATGCAGGAGCGCCCTCTATTGGCGTCACTTATTACTGCTGCACAGTATGCTTATTGAATGTGGACCACTGAAATACAGAACTTTTTTCCATGTCATATCCTCCTGAGACCCGGTCCATTCATTTGTGTCCTTTATAATGGACATCAAGTTAACCAGAGATTCTAGTTTGTGGCTGCACTATGATTAAAAAAAAAAAAAAAAAGAAAATTCTTTAAAAAAATCTAAAAATGTAAAAAAATATTTTAAAAAATCTAAAAATGTAAAAAAATATATAAATAATAAATAAATAAATTATACATAAAAAATAAATAAATATGTAAATAAATACTCAAATAAATAAATAATTAATTAATTAATTAAAAGGGAGTCTAAGAACTTTTTGAGGCAACTGTAGAAGCTTGTCAAAGATGTTGGTCATCAAAAAAAAAAAAAAAAAAATTGTTAGGTTAACTTCACGTAGATTTAACACCTAAATGTCCCCGGCGTCCATTACAGAGGACATGTTACAACACTATGAATAAAAATAAAATGAACAAAATGTAAATGCTAAGGTGTTCATTTACCTCCAAATAGAAAATTAAAAGAATAATAATAATAATTTAGATACACTTTTTTTTCTTCAGGGCCCAGGAGGATAATATATTAGCCGGATGTTTGCATGATTTTTTGCACATGTTTAGTTTTATGCAACCGTGCAGCAACGTTGAAACGGTCCGTTAGGTTTTAGGAAGCGCTTCGGGATACATTAACCAGTTACAAAAAAAACTCATATCCTTTTTTTGTTTTGTTTTTGTACAAAGGGTAACTGGTGAACATTAATGAGTGACATGACTTAGTGAGTGATGATTCTTCCCGCAGTCGTTCCCGATAGTACACCATTAGAAATAGCAAAACTGACGCAGCAATGGGAACGATAGGATGAATGGGCAGCTCTACCGCGTGTGTGTGTGTGTGTGTGTGTGTGTGTGTGTGTCCGTGACGTTAACCGGAGGAGGGGCCGCGCTATCGGGCTTATAAAAGCAGAGCGCACCGCGGCTGTCAAGACAGAACCGCACAGAGAAACACTGGAGGAAAACTTCAACTGATACTCACCTAAAAGTACTGTACTTACCTTTGCACAAACGCGCTTTCGCCATGATTAAGAAAATGTCGCCGTCCGAAAGTGACTACGACATCCCCGCCAAGAACTGCTACAGGATGGTCATACTCGGCTCCACGAAAGTTGGGAAAACCGCTATCGTGTCTCGCTTCTTGAACGGGAGATTTGAGGAGCAGTACACGCCGACCATAGAGGACTTTCACAGGAAACTGTACAGCATCAAAGGGGACGTTTACCAGCTGGACATTTTGGACACATCTGGCAACCACCCGTTTCCCGCCATGAGGAGACTATCTATTTTAACAGGTGCGTAGAGCGAAAAAAAAACTAACTTCTGGGAAAACGAGCTGAACTTTTTTTTCGTCTCACTCTTTTATTGATAGTTGTAGAGTTGATTTAAAGTCACTTACCCTCTCATACCTACCTTATAATCTTGAAAAACAGGGGCAAAGTCACTCGTTTAATGCTTTTTTTGAAGAGAGAATAAGCTACGGTGTGACAGCCGAACTTCTTTCTTGTCACATATCCCTATCACTCCGCGTACAGTTTAATTATAATTAGCTTAAATTAAATTATAATATTTAAATTAAAATAATAAAGTGATAATATAATATTTTATTTTTTTACATATAATATTCTAAAATGCGTGGCTATTTTATTAATGGTAATAATAAAGCATTAATCATAGTAATAGGCTACTACCAGTCTACTATTACTAACGTTACTACAAAAAAATAGAAGACATAAGAAAGAAAAATAAGAACAATTTGTAATTTTAACTCAGCACATATCAGAAGAGAAGAGTTGACTAAGTACAACTTAATAGTATCCAACTAACTGCAAGGTTATTTGTTTGTGGCTTTCTGGTATTATGGTAACAGTGTTTATAGTGTGTAGTCTACAATGCTATGTCCTGTTGTTGAGATCATCTGATCACATGTAACTAATGTGTCATTTTCTTTTCTTTTCTTTCTTCAGGCGATGTATTCATCCTGGTTTTCAGCCTGGACAACAGAGACTCATTCCAGGAGGTGCAGCGTCTCAAGCGCCAGATCTACGAGACAAAGTCCTGCCTCAAGAACAAAATCAAGGAGAATATCGACGTCCCGCTAGTCATTTGCGGCAACAAGGGCGACCGCGAATTCTACCGAGAGGTCCGGCCGGAGGAGATCGAGCAGCTCATTGCCGGCGATGACAAATGCGCCTATTTTGAAATTTCGGCCAAGCGTAACGAAAATGTGGACAAGATGTTTCAGACTCTATTCACGCTGGCCAAGCTTCCTCACGAGATGAGCCCCGACCTGCACCGCAAAGTGTCGGTGCAGTACTGCGACATGCTCCACAGGAAGTCGCTAAAAAACAAGAAGCTCAAAGATATCGGCGAGGCGTACGGGATTGTGACCCCGTGCGCGCGAAGGCCGAGTGTGCACAGTGACCTCATGTACATCAAGGAGAAGGCGATAGGCGGCGGGCAGGGCAAAGACAAAGAAAGATGCGTCATTAGCTAAAAGTGACTCTTGAAAAGAAGTTGTGATAACGCACACAGTCAGTGGCGGGGTCGCTGACTTAAAGAAAGCGGACATGTGCGCTCATTACGCCGCAGCGCCGTTTCCATGGATACCAGGAGCTGTGGAGATGCAGACTATCCGCTGAAAAAAAAACACATAAAAGACTCTAGCACACACAGCCCAAGAGACATTTGAGAGCCTTAGCTTGTTCAACCAACCTGAGCTTACTTAAACCCGTAATGTGGCTTCTTGATTGTGAGTGGCGAGTGCTCATGTGTTGTGTTGACGTCATGCCTTTTTGACCTAAAGATTGACAGATATAAGAGACTCTTAAGCAGAGACGTTCTAAAGAGGGGAAAGCTGTTTACATTTGCTCTTAGACTTTACATGGTCGTGTACACTTGAATGTGTTTGGAATATGAACTATTTTTTATTGTGAATGTATATTTATTGTTTGTTCATTTTTATTGCAGAGACTTGAGAGAATAAGTTAAAATAAAACATATATTGAAATACATTTTGACACGTTGCAATGATTTTTTACTACACGCATACTCACAATTTATTTATTTATTTTTGGTCTTTTTATGTTTCATGGACCCCGAAGCATATTACACATTATGAAGCTATAAATCAAAACAACACTGAAATGCATATTACTCACAAAAGCATCTAAGCTCACATGCTACAACAGTGTTACTATGGCTACAAGGTTGCTTCACATAGACCGTCCGTACGCTATTATTACATCACAACATATAAGCTAATTTCTCAGCCAAAACATTGCATCACACCATGTTCAAATTTGAATAGCACATACAACAAGCTGTTCTTTAGCACTGTAATGGCTGCGTGCTATTCTCAGCAGTCTTCTAATCTTGACCTTTTCCACAACGCTCCTTCCCCGGGCTTGTATGACGTGACTGTCCCTAGCTATCAACAATCACGCCGTCTACTGTATCCACCGGGCTGGAACATCAAGTCTAATACGGAGAGTGTTAGCACGTCGTAACACTGCTCCTGTTACCTGTACGCTAATGCAAACGTCGTGTTCCGCTGTCCCGTTCATTCATTAAGGCTAATATCAAAGCTAATTACCCAGTCCATTAGAGTCCATCTGATAGCCTTGTTTAAAAAAGAAATAAATAAATCCATTGCCGCATACAAACGAGGCAGATGGCTGGCGACGTTCGATCCCTTGTGAGATAAATATAACATGTCAATACTGTAGCTATTTTGGGACTTATTGGGTAAATTATGGAGGCTAATGGTGCTGGAGTCACGCAAGATCAATAGTTGATTAAATATTTTATTAAGATTTTAGGGATTTATATTGACCACAACAGATGAGAATGCACGGAGTGAGTCAGCAAGGTATTATATTACATAAACTGGATTCTTGTGAGCTTTAATGGTGCATTGTGTAACTTCTCTGGTAGAGCATTTGGCTTTTATCCATGGAGATGTTATTGCTTTGTCTGCAATCTTTTACAGACCAAACCAGACCAAGTTACAGGTCAGGACTGTGCATGAGGCAACCCTGTTCACAGTCAAAATACTTTTTCTTGATATTTTTGAGCAGTAAAACCAGCTTTAATTTAGTAGATGTAAGGTAGAGCTGTTTAATGTCATATTGTGGAACATTCCAGCCAGAGCAATGACATATCCATAGAAACAAGCAGGTGACGGACCTCCAGCCAAACAGTTACACAATGCATCTTTAAAGGTACAGTGTGTAGGATTCGTGGCGCATAGGTGGTGTAGGTACCATGCACTTCCTCTTTTGGCTACGGCAGACCTCGAGGGTCACCCGGGCGCGCCATAACGCGGACAGCTCGCTCACAACTATACCGTTGTTGTGAGCTCTTGCCGACAACTATGGTATAAATAAAACGCGGTCCCATTCACAGTTTTTTTTTTTTTTCTTTTCGCATGAAAACACACATTCCCGATCGTGTACCATGACACTCTACACATCAAATGAAACCTTACAGTCTCCTCTTTTTGACTATGCAATTCATTTCCCGCACAACAATCACTCCCCGAGCACATGGGGCTTTTATACGGAAAAGCACGGTTTGTTACTTTGCTTACCTCTGAAGGCTCTGCACAGGTCAAACTCTGTATTTCACCATAAGCTTGGTCTCAGTCTGTCCGTAAGGATCCAGCGAATAAAATCCAGTAAAACAATTTAGTCCAAAACACGTGTTAGATTACATTACAACGTGTGATCCGGGACATGCTTGTCGTTGTTTACCCAAAACCACGAGCCTTGCCGAAGGCGGAGCCCAAATGTCCTTCTGCGGCTCTCGTATTCAAAATGGCTGCCTCTGCATGGGGAAGATCCCCCTTTTATGTGACTATATCTAAGTCCAAAAGAATACTTTGATTTCATGATGGAAGTGAAAAGGCTTGGAAAACAATGTATTTTTAAATGGGTATCTTCAATTTCGGTAATTAACGGGTAAAAATCTTACACACTGTCCCTTTAAGTTTAGCACCAAATTTTGGCCCTAGGTACAAATTATCTTGGTAGGCCCATACTACATGAAAAAAGCATATTAGAAACCTCAGGGGCCCGTCCTTGTACTGGTCCCTGGGTAAACAGTACCCTTTACCTTATTACCTACCTTACTTTTAGTCAACTACTGATGATTTTATAGCTCAAAGATACAAAAACAGGCATTCTGACTGTGAGTGAGGGTGTATCTCCACAGATCTGACCTGTAACTTGGCCTGGTTTGGTCTTCATGAAGATAGAAAGGTTTAATACCGTACTGTGAAACATTCCAAACAAAACAATAACATCTCCGTGGAGATTTGACAGACCATCCACCAAAAAAGTTACACAATGCACCTTTAAAAGAAAGAAATATATTGTAAAATGTATTATTTATTCAAATCTGAGTTTAAATTGTATCATTAAAACTGTAATGTAGTTTGAGGGTTTTTTTAAATGTTTCCTTGGTCATACGAATATAAGTATACAAATAAAAAAGGCAATCAATACAAATAAAAATAATACAAATACAAATGTAAAAATACAAGGAAATACAAATAAAAATGTTATAGTGTCAATATTGGCAATATTATTGTTGCTGTTACAAACAAGTACGTGTAAAAAGAGCAGTTCTAACCAAAATAAAGATAAATCTAGCTGCAGCTGGCCTAGCTTTAAGGATTAGCTGTTTTACTTCTAGCATCGACTGTGGTGCAAAGTGAGGACGGGACATGACCTTCTGCAGTGTCGGGTGCTGAGTCAGCTTCACCACCCTGTACAACGCAACAGCCAAAGAAATTTACACACTGACATTTGTTTAGGCTACTTTATTATTTAATTTTATGTTTATTTTTTTGCTTGTTTACTCTTTACTTATTCTTTATACTTTGTTGGTGAGCGCCTTCCTGTTTTCTTGGATTAACCTGTAGCATACTGTATATCTAAAGGTGCACTACAAAACTTTTCCGCTACCTACTTGTCTCCACGGAAATTGTTTTCTCTAGAATCTTCCTAAAGCTATCTATCGCAAGGAAGACAAGCAGGTTACAGCACTACATGACATTACAAGTCAGATCTGTGGAGAGCCGCCCCTATTCGCGGAAGGAATGATTGTATTTTTGAGCACCAGAAACACCTGCGATGAGTAAATGCTTGGTGGATATGTTTAAAGTCATACTATGGAACATTCCAGGCAAAGCAATAACATCTCCATGGAGACAAGCAAGTAGCAGACTCCCTACCAGAAATGTTACACAGTGCAACTTTAACATAAAAACAGACATAGAAACATGTATAACAGAAGTTGACTATGGGAGTGTGACTTTGCCCACACTGTTCAGTTGCAAAGAAATGAAGCTCAGCAAAGTTAGCAGTCATAGTGGCTAATCTGCAACCTGGGACCATATTTGGAAATCCGGGTGCAAAACCAAAGAGTCAATTGACCTTTTTCACAATGGCTAGAAGTGCCCCACTGTAGGGTTGCGGAACTTCCGGTTAATGATTTTCTATGGCAACATGTCTGTGGAAATGTCTCACATATTCTCCACCAGCTTCATAAATCTGCCCCATTTCCAAATCTTCAACCAACAATGTCAACAAAGAATAACATTCAACATTGTATCCATAACTATCAAAGTAAGAAAGACAAACGCAAGTATTAGTGAACTACTACTGAGCAAAACTAATGTTATATTATGCTAGTGATGTCTAGCATACAAACTGCACATATCTATCTATGCTCCCGTATGTGTCATGTGTCCAAGTAGAAGTTAAAAGTCCATTTTCATGTCCTTATTGTCTCGCAGTGCCGCTTACATATGCAGGAGCTCTTCACAGCTGATCGGCGTACAGGGGAAAACACATCGGCGTTTCTCGCAACAGGATTGGCTGGCAAAATATGTTGATTTATACATGCCCCGTTTCTTTTCTCTCTTTTCCTCAAAAACAAGCCCATTTGAAATAAAAAATGTGTTTTTAACGTCACTAATGTTGTTATCTGAAACATGGAGAGGCTTCTTCATGATCTCAACTAGCACATTCTGCAAAAAAACGAAAATCACAAATTTAGAAAAAAAAACAAAAAAAAAACACAAAAAATGCATTTTCTGAGAATCTGTAATGCCGACTTGCGGGCTTGTCCATGGTGCGTCACATATAGTATGTAAGTAAGTTTTTTTTATTTAACACTTTTCACAGACATATGTCACAAAGACACTTTACAGACCATTATTCATTCACTCCATACCTGGTGGTGGTAAACTACTATTGTAGCCACAGCTGCCCTGGGGCAGAATAACGGAAGCGAGGCTGTCAGTCTGCACCACCGTCCCCTCTGACCACCACCAACACTCACACACACACCACTTTCATACTAGGCAATGTGGGTGAAGTGTCTTGCCTAAGGACACAACAACAGTTTTTGTTACTTGCGCCCCACTGTGGCACCTGATTTTCCCAGCGGTCTCCCATCCAAGTACTGACCAGGCCCTGCCCTGCTCAGCTTCTGAGATCTGACGAGATCAGGCCACTAATATCTACATTGTGAAATAGATTTTTAATTTTAATTGTAGAATCAGTAAGGTTATTCATTACCGTAATGTTACTTTTGCACAGGAGTAGTTTGTTAATGCTGGTCGTTGTTCACCTTTACCTGCTTTCACCAGCTTTCGTATTTATTAGCTTGAAAGCTGTGACAAAACTAGCTATCAAAGACTAAACTAGAGATTCAGAATGGCCGTGAGTCATGACTATGACTTTGGCAGGGCATCTTACATAAATTCATGGAAGAATTTATGTCCTTTGTTGACATTGTTGGTTGAAGATTTGGTGATGGGGCAGATTTATGAAGCTGAAGACATTTCCAAAGACATTTTGCCATAGAAAACCAATAACCAGAAGTTTCGCAACCCTACAGTGACGCACTTCCGGCCATTGTGAAAAAGGTCAGGAGCGAGGTGTTGGCAGTACAAGCACCTCCTTCTTCTTGGTTTGGCAGAGACGGGCACTGAGCAACTGAGCAAGACTATCAATCAACGCTAGCAGGTGCAATGTCAGGGAAATCAGGAACTGGATTGGACTGTTATTAATGTGCATATCTTGATTTAAGTATTGAATCGCAAAATAAAAACAGAATCATGTAGAGCGGGTCAATACAAACTTTTTAAGACCAAAATGAAGGTTACAGAGAGCGGTGACGTTTTTTCAATAGAAAGTGAATTGCACCCTCAGCTCAAAGGAACCACTTTGTGCCCATGCTCACTTCCTGTTTGGGACGTGTTGGCTATAGGATGTTAGCTATGTCACTTTATATATACAGTCTATTTGTAGAAAGAACTCATTTTTTTCAGTACTTTTATAGGCTGAAGTTTGTGACATAAAAGGCATCACTGTGTTACTGGTGTTCGATCTGAATGTACTACACTAGTTTGTACTGTAGCTCTGGTGTGATTGCTTGATTGTTTTTTTAAAGGTCCCATGGCATGAAATTTTCACTTTCTGAGGTTTTTGAACGTTAATGTGAGCTCCCCTACCCTGTTCAGGGCCCCCCATGGTTAAAAGTTGCGAAATGTCTAAACTGAGCATTTTTTTATTTTAATTTTTTTTATTTGTTTGTTTATTTCATTCATAAAGTATAAAAAGACATCAACATTTGTGATAACAATACAAAATATTGAATGAAAGGGAGCAGAAAGAAGAGTAATCTTATGTTATCTGCCCCCTCTTCCCTTTTCCAAACCCCAACACCGATAGTGACTGCGTGCACATGGGAAACTCCAAACCGATTGCAAAGTGATTGGGGTCGTAACGGCTGCATGTGTACAGGGATTGGTTTGGATTGGGATTGGTTACCCCAATCCCCCAGGAGCCCCTGGCCTGGGCCGTTAGCAAACCACTTGGAGTCGTCATGTGAACGATTACGGATCGGATTAGCATACTGCGCATGGGCGCCAGGAATTTCAGGAATTTAAGTTGTAAGAGTGGTAGGGGGTGCCTCAGTACCAAGCACCAATTGTTGTTTCAGACGAAAATATGGCTGTGAAGAAAGCAACAAGCACGCACTACTGGACAGACTAACAGTTCATGCTGCACCAGGTGCGAGAGATAAACATTTAAAACTTTATGGAAGGACGGCGCACAAGAAACGTTTTATCAGAAGATAGCGTTGAAGATGGAGCAGGCAGGTTTTGTTCGGACGCCTGAGCAAATCAAAATCAAATGGAAAAACCCCAGGGCAGCGCACGCCACAGCCAAGAAGAACACTGGGAGAGCGCATTACGATGGCTCAGGACAGCAGTCCTTCACGCACCAACAAGCCCCATCTTCCACCATATCTGGACTATGAACATAACGCACAGGGCAATTCCAGAAAAGAAGGAGTTTACCGCACACTCGCTTGACTTTACTTATTCCTTTATTGGGCTTAGCGCGAACAACGCGTTTCGCCAGGTAAAATCGAAACGCGTTGTTTGCTCTTAGCCCAATAAAGTGTGTGTCAAATCAAAATCAAGTGGAAAAACGCCAGGGCGGCGTGTGCCACGGCAAGAAAGAACAACGGGAGAGCGGTCAAGACCGTACAACCTGCCCGCATTACGACAGCGTTCTTCACGGCACCAACAAGTCCCATCTTCCACCATTTCAGGACTATGGACATAACGTAGAATCGAAACGCGCTGTTTGCTCAAAACCCGATAAAGGAATAAGAGTATGCGGAAACTTTCGTCTTTTTCTGGGATTATTCAATGTTCCTGTTGTTACCAGCACCTGGAAGCTGTGCACGGAGTTTTGAACTTTTGAAATAACGCACAGGGTACTTTTACAAACATTTTGAGTTATCTATTGTGACCTCATAGTATCAGAAGAGAGTGTGTGTTTTTTTAAACTGTTGTATAACTTAAATATTAAAAACGTAAATATTAAAATCAGTGTGGAAATTTACTTAAGTTGTTCACTCAGACGGGACAAAACAGAGTGGAAGAGACAACAGAATTTAAGATAAGCATTACAAAGACGTACAAAATGAAAGCGTGGTTGTGTAATTTTCTCCAGACCTTACATAAATGAACGATAAACCCATAGCTACAAATTTAATGCCTTTATTTGTGGCACAAAAGATGCACGCAACAATAAACAACAAGGCAGAACATGATTAAAACATGTGCGGTATCGCTGACCTGAATCTGATTGCGCGACATGCATGTGAACTCGGATTGGACGACAGACCACCCGCCGAGCAAGTGTGAAAAAACCAACCCAATCCTGATCCAATCCTACCATGTGCACGCAGTCACAGACTGCGTGCACAGTTCCACCCCCGTCTGTCTGTACTCAGCGTCTCTGTAAATCACGCCCAGAGAGTTTGGACTGCGGAGGAGCTACGCAATGCGAAATGCGTTTTTTTATTTGCCTGGAGGAACTTGCGAGTGTTTCTAGGCTCGAAAGTCCTTTATCTGAGCCTGTGAATATCTGAAACAGCAGTGGTTTAATTTGATTTTCTGTGGAAATGTGTTTATTTTTCAATGGAATGCTTCTCATCTCTTCCTCCGCGCAAAAACACGGAAGTGGGTCAGAGCGCACAGGCTCAGCTGAGAGCTGACAGCGGAGAGTTTGGCCACGCCCCCACCCCTCTACTATAGGCCATCTCTGTCCTCCTCATTTGCATTCAAGCAACAACGCCCATAATGGACTGTTCCAGAGTGACATTTATGACTCTTTCTCATCTTATCTCTGTTTCTCATGCACTGAGTGTTGATTTTGAAGGATTCATTTACAGTATTAGGGAACCATTAAGGAGCCATATAAAAGCATCCAGAAGTACAATGTCATGGGACCTTTAAGAATTCATATTATTTCCTATCAAATTATCTACTCCGTGAACTACTATCTACTGGCCAGTAAAAAAATGATTAATTTCTGCCAAAGTCATAGTCACAGCCATTCTGAATCTCTAGTTTTGTCTTTTTACTGATTTATAAAGTCGGTATAAAGTAAGTAAGCTATAGTAAGTAGTCCAGTATACCATAAACATATGCTTTTTATTTTATTTCATTCATTTATTTAGTTTATTTTTGAGACAGGGACAGTGCACAATATACATTAACCTTAACAGGAGATGCATTGTGCCAGGTCGTAGCACTAGAGTTAATTCCCACTTCCCTGGTGCATGTTTTTTTTAGGTTTATAGTATGGAATTTACTTTACTTTAATATTTTATACCCAAATATAGTATATACTTATATTCAAATTCACTCTTTGCTTTATAGAGTTATTTCACTTTTTTAGTACATAATTCAATATACAATATATCTTGCTTCATACTGTATATGTGACATCTTCCATATCTATTTAAAATGTTTAAAGTAGTAGTAAATATATTTGTATGTATATATATATATACACTTTTGACACATGGAAAAGAGGTTGAACGGTCAAAATTACATATTTAAACCAATGATGTGCACGGATGTTTGTCACAATGTGAACAGACCCAGTTCTATACACGGTGGTTATGCAATTTATGTAAATAACACTTTCCATATGTGAAGGTGATAATGTTGTTTATTTTTCATTACGACTTCACACATATGTCTCACTGTGTGTACTTGGAATATTCACAGGATGTGGAATAATTACTAAGTGATGCTTGATGTAAAACTCTACTCTAATTAAATGTACTTTTTACCGCCTACTCAGCTCGCAGTCCTAAAATATATTCCTTTGTTTCATTCACACATGTTTAATTAACACACAAACCCTGCATGTTGAGGCTGAGTTCTTCACTCAAACAGAAAACACTCTTCCACCTTGTGATGTCATGTGGTAATACAAACTTAGACTTGGACAAACGTCATCGATCAGCTCGCCTCACACATAACAATATATTCTAATAACAAAGAGCAAAAGATTGGTGTCAGATGAGGCATAATTATATAAAAGTACAGTATATGTACAAGTAAAAATAAAATATAGAAATATAGTGATACAAATATATCTCGGTTACAATATACAGTATCTTGGTTAATACAGGACGTGCTCCACTGTGTTTTTAATCTCCATACAACTTCACCAGAATCATTTGTATCATTTCAGCCCAGGAACTGCAAATCTCTATTAAACAAACAGAAAAAAGGAGCTGACATCACAAGGTAGAGAGTCAATTTTGTGTAATACAGGACCTTTAACACCATCCTACAACTCAAACAAATTATGATTGCCTTCTAAAATTAAAGGGATAGTGCGTTTTTTTTTTAATGTTAATCAGCCTGTTCACTTGTAAACTTCGGCGTAGACATCCGCTGAAGGTGAACAGGCTGACAGAGTTAACATGGGCGTAGTGATACGAGCGGAGAGAGACAATACGCGAATGCGAAATACACTGCTGGATGTTTCGTGGACAACTGTTTTGGATGCAAATATATCACCTTTCTAACAAATGTTTTGTTTTGAGAAGAAAAACAAGCTTTATTTCATGTTCCAGGGAAGTTACCGGACCTACTTACGTGGGCTCCAGAAAGCGAGCTGAACCGGGATCAGCTGAGACTGTCAGAGGTAAGCCGGTGTCAACACACGGAACTTTTAGAAGGAAACCCATACAGATTAACATCAAAAAACCAACAACAACGCACTATCCATTTAAGGTTAGGTGTTCAAGAACCCACATTACTGTCACTGTCCTTGGCCTTGAGCAAGACACTTCACCCATACAGTCCTCAAAACAACTCGAGGTATTTCTTTGATGAGTAAACAACATTAAAACTGTACAACAAATAAAATAAATGTAAGAATTGAAGATGAAAATGTTGCTATTTAGATGGAAATTGTAAAGTGCATGTTAAAAAGCCCATATTACACTATTTTCTGATCTATGTTATAATGTTGTTTCCTCATCACAAACAGACCTGGAGTTGTGTCTTGCTTCATTCACACATTAACACAGAAACCCTGCAGGTTTATTCTGAGTTCTTCTCTCAAACAGAAAACGCTCCATCTTTCCACCTTGTGATGTCAATACAAAAAGCGCTCCACTGTATTTTCAAACTCCGTACACTTTCAATAGAATAATTTGGATAACTTCATTCTTGGAATTTCTAATCTCTACTGAACGAAATGTAAAAAGTAGCGGTTAATATGAAAACTACCACCTCATGACATCACAAGGTGGAACAGAGCATTATGAGCGTTTGGAGGTGCACACAGACTAACAATAAAGGGTTACAAAAACACCACTCCAGATACTGTATGTTTTTGAAGGGGTATCAACATTCTGACATGGCTTAAAGCTGCACTGTTTAACTTTTGGTTGAGGGTCCGTCACCTTCTTGTTTCTATGGATATGATCTGTCTGGAATGTTCCACGGTATGACATTAATCAGCTCTGCCTTACAGGTATTCAATTATAGATGGTTTATAGCTGAGAAACACATAGAAAAACATTCATTCAGACTGTGAGCGGGGGCGCCTCTCCGCATATCTGACCTGTAACTTTAGTTTAGTTTAGTTTATTATTATTATCCCCCATATCCCCATTATTATTATCCCCCATTAGCTGTGCTAGTCTTCCTGGGGTCCTTGTTAAAAAGCACAACGTAAAAAAGGTACAAAACACACATCAATACATTTCAAAGGTCCCATGGCATGAAATTTTCACTTTCTGAGGTTTTTGAACGTTAATGTGAGCTCCCCTACCCTGTTTACCCCCCCCCCCCCCCCCATGGTTAAAAGTTGCGAAATGTCTAAACTGAGCATTTGCGATCCTTTTCTGCGTTACAAAAAATCGGAGCTCAAACGGGCGATTTTGAACAAGGCACCTTATTGACGTCAGATCGAAAAAAGAAATGCAAATGCAGTTCCACCCCTGTCTGTCTGTACTCAGCGTCTCTGTAAATCACGCCCAGAGAGTTTGGACTGCGAATGCGCTAGGCAATGCGAAATGCGTTTTTTTATTTGCCTGGAGGCACGTCCGAGTGTTTCTAGGCTCGGAAGTCCTTTTATCTGAGCCTCTGGACCTTTGAACAGCAGTGGTTTAATTTTATTTTCTGTGGAAATGTGTTTATTTTTCAATGGAACGCTTCAAATCTCTCCCCCGTGCAAAAACACGGAAATGGATCAGCTGAGAGCTAGAGCGGAGAGTTTGGCCACGCCCCCACCCTCTACTATAGGCCATCTCTTTTCTCTCATTTGCATTCAAGCAACAACGCCCATTATGGCCTGTTCAGAGAGAAAAAAAATACTCTTTTTCATCTTATCTCTGTTTCTCATGCACTGAGTGTTGATTTTGAAGAAGGATTCATTTACAGTATTAGGGAACCATTAAGGAGCCATATAAAAGCATCAAGAAGTACCATGTCATGGGATCTTTCAATAAATATCACACATCAATACATTTAATTTCTATAAAAATCTCTAAAAAATTACAGCAAAAATTAAAGAACTTTGTCTGGTTAGGTCTCCATGGAGATAGAACGGTTTATTGCCACACTGTAAAATATTCCAGGCAAAGCAATAACATCTCCATGGGGAAAAGCATTTGATGGACCCTCCACCAGAAAAGTTACACAATGCACCTTTATAGCTCACAAGAGTCAATTTAGAGTAAACCAGGACATTTAACTTTGCAGTAAATACTTATACAGCATCCCACATGTACTTACTTCTTTACTTTGTGCTTGATTGGCACCCTAAAGGACCCATGGCTCTCTCCACATCACTTCTCTTAAGTCAACTCCACACCATTAATACTTATATGATTAAACAAGTAATATCAGCACTTTGACGGGCTTTCTTCAGTTGCACTAAATGGTGCCTTTATGGTGAGTGGAGGTGCTTTATAGACACCTGCCTGTAGGTTGTTAAGTGTCTCAGATAAAGAGTGTAGGTGGATTTACGTCTCCACTTACAGCCCTTCAGACCAGCAGGAGCTAAGACCTGCTGATGTCATTAGACGTCAATGCAAGGACTCAAACCTGGTCTAAGTAGTGTACTCACCCATGTGTTTTTACTAAAATGGTGCCCTCCTGAGTAAATTCACCTCTCTTAGCATTTTGACGGACCATGAGTGGGCCCTTGTACTTTTTCCTAATTCATTTCTGTTTGTCCAACTTCTTTCAATCTCATGAAGATGTACAGCATTAATGGAAATGTGTAACCCAATTATTTTATTTCAAATAAACTATAATGAGAAGAAGCTGGACCAGTTTGTACTCCAAATAAAAAATAACCAAATGTAATAGGACTTTTACAGTATATTAATTCTGTGATGGCGAAACTTCCACCAAAAGTGACAATGTGCATTTTTAAATCTTCTGACGTCATAATAATACAACATATAAAGTATACTATGTTGTTGTAGGAATTTTCACTGTAAGGCAGGTGAAGGAGCTTGCCCATGGGATAGGGCAACATGCTGGGGGTTGAACCAGCAATCATTTGTTAATGGGTGAATGTTGCTCTTATAAGGTCACAACTTTGAAATGCCAGAATGGATTTGCCATCGGGGTAATGACAACAAAAACTATGCTAAAATGGACTTTTCAGAGCTTTTAACCATGTTATAGTTGTTTCCCTTTTCATTTAACCTCTTGAATTTGTATTTGAACTGATTGTGCATGTTTGAGTCATCTTTAATCCATCCATCAATCCATCCATTTTCTTCCGCTTATCTGGGGCTGGGTTGCGGGGGAAACAGTCTTAGCAGGGACTCCCAGACTTCCCTCACCCCAGACACTTCCTCCAGGACCCCAAGGCATTCCCAGGCCAGCTGAGAGACATAGTCCCTCCAGTGTCCTGGGTCTTCCCCAAGGCCTCCTCCCGGTGGGACATGCCTCCCAAGGGAGGTGTCCAGGAGGCTGGCTCCTCTCAACGTGGAGAAGCAGCGGCTCTACTCCGAGCTCCTCTCATGTGACTGAGCTCATCACCCCATCTCTAATGGCGCGCCCAGCCACTCTGCGGAGAAAACTCATTTCGGCCACTTGTATCCGCGATCTCGTCCTTTCGGTCATTACCCAAAGCTCATGACCATAGGTGAGGGTAGGAACGTAGATTTACCCGTAAATTGAGAACTTTTCATCTTTAATTACTTATTTTGAAGATGTCCTACTGCCAAGCAACCACCATTTTCACCACCACCAGTACAAGCCCAGTGCTCTGTATTTACTTAGATCTCCAGTTTTATTTTCTTAATTGGTGAAATATGTAGGATACAGCAGCGTCGCATAGTCATTTTGGTGCAAATAATAAAAAAAAAAAGCTCACTAGCGTGCTCTGTTTTTACAGTATATCTGTACTGGGGCAAAACAAATTTTACTTTAACTGTCTAACTGTCTCAACTTCTATTTGATAAAGGTAGTGTGAAAAAATGCTCTACTGTAGTTGCCCCATGTTTGTATTAAAGCTTTTACTTCCTATGAAATCATTTGTCTAAATAAATGACTTTGATCACCCCCTGGAGGCAACACAGTTTGAAATAGCGTAACATGACTCATCGCTGTACCAGCGGTATCGCGCTGTATAGGAAATACAGAGAGATATCATTTGGCTGCATAAATGTTGTCTATCTAAGGTTTGTTCCCACCCTTTGATTTGCATACCTCACAGCACCTTCTTCTTCCCAGAATCCAATCAAAGGGTCTATCATGAAATCTATATGTAATCAAATGCTTGATGTCATAAAAGAGCCACAGAATTGATAAATGTAATGATGACATTGGGGAGTAATGATTTGGCAAACGTTTACAGGAAGAGGGTGTGGATGTGTTAAGTAGTGAGCTCAGCCTTAAATGTATTTATCGCCATGGAGATAAGCAGGTCAAGGTACGGGTCAGATCTGTGGAGAGGCCATTTGTTTCCCCAAGGTATGTATCTTTTTAGCAATAAACATACCTGTAGGTCAATGCAGATTTTTTTGTGGAAATCTCAAGGCAAAGCAAAAACATCTCCATGGTGACATGCTGTTGGCGGACTCCACAACATTAAATATTACATGGTATATTTTTAAGTTTAGCTGCTTTTGTAGACAAACAATTCTGTGATTTTAGTTTTGCCATTGCCATTTGTAGATTAAAACCACATTGGAAAACATGTACAAAAACTGAAGAGTAAAACATTTAAAAACAAGAAATTACAATTATTACTGTCATTATATTAAAACTCATCATATCGTAAACCCAAACCAAAACTCTTTTTTTAGGTTTATATTTTTACCTTTTTAATTAAAAAACAAAACAAAAAACACAGCAATTAATTATGAGTGGCAGTTCAATGCATGCGCATTTTAAATTTGGTGTTTGGGGAGCAAATCGCTGCTCGGGCCTTTGAACGGCAAGTTGATTTATACAAAGAACGAAGACGGGACGATCAACAAGAACGCAGTGATTTGGAGCTTTTGTAAAAAAGAATTTTCCGATCACAGAAGCTGCTCCAGCCTGACGGATCATTTGAACGACAAACACCTCCGGACAAGTTCCATTGTTACCCGTGATAGTACGCACTTCACCAAACCACCAAACCACCAAACCACGCTCGACCACATGAAAACTGACAAACTCAATCGCAAAGTGGGTTTGTTCGGTTGCTCACTCACAATCTGTCTCTCTCCCTCAATCTCTCTCTCTCTCTCTCTCTCTCTCTCTCTCGCTCTCTCAGTCTCTCTCACTCTTAAAATGCGATTAAGTACATTGATTAATTACAGATCCTGTAATTCATTTGCTGTCAGGTGATTAAAAAATTAATCAAATCAATTTTTTAAACGCCTGACAGCACTAATATATATATATATATATATATATATATATATATATATATATATATTAGGGCTGTCAAACGATTAATTTTCTTGATCGTAACTAATCTCAGAAATTTCATAGTTAATCGCGATTAATCGTGATTTATTTTGCATGTTTAAAATTGATATCTTGCAGTAAGACCGTTCGAATCTAAAGTTAAACTCACAATGCAAAGTATTTCTCACCATTTTTTTTATTTAAAAAAAGTGCAGAGAAAGGAAAAAGTAACAATGAACCAGTAATAGTGCTTACTTTGAGAAATTGTAAATAAATGATTGAAGCCCGCTCGAGCTGCCTACGGATGCGTAGAAGGAACAAAATACTAGCAAACTCAAAATAGCGCATTTAACCGACATTGCTTTTCAACCACGCTTCAACAGAATTATTTTTTAAAAATGATGTTACCCTTAACTTAATATTTTGTTGCACAAACCTTTGAGGCAATCAATGCAATCAAATGATTCCTATAACTGTCAATGAGACTTGTGCACCTCTCAGCAGGTATTTTGGCCCACTCCTCATGAACAAACCGCTCCAGTTGTCTCAGGTTTGAAGGATGCCTTTTCCAGGCGGCATGTTTCAGCTCCTTCCAAAGATGCTCAATAGGATTTAGGTCAGGGCTCATAGAAGGCCACTTTAGAATAGTCCAATGGTTTCCTTTTAGCCATTCTTGGGTATTTTTAGATATGTGTTTTGGGTCATTGTCCTTTTGCAAGACCCATGACGTGCGACTGAGACCAAGCTTTCTGACACTGGCCAGCACATTTCTCTCTAGAATCCCTTGATAGTCTTGAGATTTCATTGAACCCTGCACAGATTCAAGACACCCTTTGCCAGATGCAGCAAAGCAGCCCCAGACCATAACAGAGCCTCCTCAATGTTTCACAGTAGGGACAGTGTTCTTTTCTTGATATGCTTCATTTTTCCATCTGTGAACATAGAGCTGATGTGCCTGGGCAAAAAGTTCTATTTTTGTCTCATCTGTCCATAGGACATTCTTCCAGAAGCGTGTGGCTTATCAACATGTAGTTTGGCAAATTCCAATCTGGCTTTTTTATGATTTGTTTTCAACAATGGTGTCCTCCTTGGTTGTCTCCCATTAAGTCCACTTTGGCTCAAACAAGGACGGATGGTGCGAACTGACACTGATGTTCCTTGAGCTTTAAGTTCACTCTCTTTAGAAGTAAAAACTTCTTAAAAAAAAAAAAAAACTTCTTCTGGGCTCTTTTGTTACCATTTGTATTATCTTGTTACCATTTGTATTATCTCTTTGATTTCCCATCAATTTTCCTCCTGCAGCCACATCCGGGGAGGTTGGCTACAGTCCCATGGATCTTAAATTTCTGAATATGTGCAGCTGTAGTCACAGGAATGTCAAGCTGCTTGAAGATGGTCTTATAGCCTTTACCTTTAACATGCTTGTCTAAAATGTTCTTTTTAATCTCCTGAGACTGAGACAACTCTTTCCTTTGCTTCCTCTGGTCCATGTTGAGTGTGGTACACACCATGTCACCAAACAGCACAGTGACGATTTGTAGCCCTCTATATAGGCCCACTGACTGAGAATAAGATTGTAGACACCTCTGATGCTAATTAGTGGACACATCTTGGATTAACATGTCCCTTTGGTCACATTATTTTCACTCTTTTCTAGGGGTACCATCATTTTTGTCCAGGCCTGTTTCATGAGTTTATTTTTTTTTGTAATTCTGTTGAAGTATGGTTGAAAAGCAATGTCTGACTTTCATTGGTTAAATTTCATAGAATTTTTATTCATGATTACTTTTGTCATATTCAAGTTATTTCTGTGACCATTGTGAGTTTTCTTTCATTAACTGAAGGGTACCAACAATTTTGTCTACGTGTGTAACATATTTATATCACCATCACCATTTTATTGTTTTTAAAATGCTATATTTGCTGAAAACAACATATTATGGTTTATACGTTTTGTTTTCAAATCTCTGATACCTAGTTTGGATATGACAGGAAAAATTATAATGGAAAATCAAAGATTGATTTCATGGAAACTGCAAGACAACCAAGAAATCAGCTCTCAGCTCCATCAGAAATCATGTTGATGTGTCGCCATGGAAACTGGAGATTTTCTGGCAAATGGGTTAGAATTTGAAGTGTGTCTAATTAGTGGATTTGTTCACTCTGCAGTGTTAAGTTGAGCATGTAGAAAATTGATCTCACTTTGTATTACCTGCACCTTCATTAGCTTTAATAAAGCATGAAGAAAGACTTCATTCATAATGAACACAATGATACATGATTGGTAGAATGGTTTCATGTCATTTAAGTCATCTTAAAGGTCCAGAAATCAGACTGTAATCAGCTTTTGGTATGAATGTGAACAAGGCTACTGTTAATACCTCAATAACTCAAGCAGGGATATGGTGTCTGAGAACTAAAGTACAATTTTGTCAAATTACGCAAGTAAATTTAACTGAGTACTACCCACCTCTGTTCCCTGATGGTACTGCTGCTACTACTACTACTAGTAGTAGTACTAAACTACTTCTGCGTCAGATCTCCAGCCTCATGGCTTTTCTTTCAACTTTCAGGCTGCTTCATCTTATTCTATGTCAACAAACATAAAGCTGTTTAATACTAGGGATGTCCCTATCAGGGTTTTGGCCCTTCGATCCGATTCCCATCATTTGATTTTGAGTATCTGCCGATACCGAGTCCCAATCCGATACTTACATAATACATAACACTTATATTTATTATTATTATAAGTACAGTGGTACCTCACCTTACGAAATTAATTCGTTCCAGAAGTGGTTTCGTAACGTGAATTTTTCGTAAGTTGAGTAGCTATTTCAATGGAAAAAGCCTGATTCGTTCCAAGGCCCCGTTCCAAGTTTTTGTTTTATAGTGTAACTTTTTTTTTTATAGTGTAACACTGTGTTCTGCGTCCTGACTGGCTAAGAGACTGTAGACCTTTGCCGATTGATAGATGGGGGACGCGGGGGGACGGGGACTAGACCAGGACTAGACCAGGACCAGACCAGGACTAAACGTGGACTAAACCAGGACTGGACACCAGGATTAAACCACCGCGTGCGGGTCTATTTCCTGGTTTGGTGCTAGCTCTGCCGGTGTACCTCACGAGTCACGGCTGAGGCGAGCAGCGAGGAGGGAAAGGAGGGGAGGAGATGTGCCTTCCATCGGGACCGCGCGCAGTCCGAGCGCGTGAACGAACGCAGGTAAGAGCCGCGGTGGTTTAATCCTGGTTTAGATCTGGTTTAGACCTGCTTGTAGCTTTGTGCTACAATTTTGTATGAAAAGCGCTTTATGAATATTGTTTGATTTGATTTGATTTGGTCTAGAGGAGGCAGGGTTTGAGCACGGGTCTCGTGAGTACAGCGGGTCATGCTGCGCTATCACACACGTGTCCGCGTGCAGTCTTATACGCCCTCCCCCTTCCCCCCACACTTCACTATTAATACATTTTGTTGAAAATCTATGAAAGTTTGAGTGTTTAAACGAGAGACAAATGTGAGAAAAGTTTAAATCCAGTCTGAGAAAAGCATATAATGTGTGTAGCTGAGCGCGCATTATTTGAATTTTTGAGATTCCGCGTTTCGTAACTTGAATTTTCTTTAGTATCTAGAGACCAAAATTTAACGTGAAGGTGTTTCGTAACTTGGATTTTTCCTATGTAGGGTCTTTCGTAAGGTGAGGTACCACTGTACACTTAATAATAATAATAATAATAATAATAATAATAATAATAGTTATTATTATTATTATTATTATTAAGTACACTTATATTTATTATTATTATAAGTACACTTAATAATAATAATAATAATAATAATAATAATAATAAGTACACTTATTATTTATCTTTCTGGGTGTCACGGATAAACTCTAGATGTCTGTGGTGAATGAAACATGGGGTACATCTGATAACAGGACATGTAGTTTGTCAGAAATCTTCTTATAAAGAGCTGACAGAGCTTTCTCGATAAAATAGTGGCGAGATGTCACTTCAAATCGAGGTTGGACATGCTCCATAAGCATAAGAAATCCAGGGTTCTCTACAAAGTCGAATGGTAGGTCACTCATTGCGACCATTTGTGCTATCCTGGCTGTGGTCTCCAGTGCTTTCGAGCGGTCAAGGGGCATTTTTTCTTTCCTTTTCAAACTCTCTTGCAGCGTGAGTTGACTCGTCTTTGGGTGTTTGTTTTTGATGTGAGGTTTGTTGTGTTAAATGTAGCCCTTTCCTTTCCACCCCTTGCAATCCCAAGTTTACATATTCCACTGTTTGCTATGGCAATGTTGTTGTCATCAACTTTATAGTATTTCCAGACTGCAGACATACTTGCCAAACATTATAGCGTTCTTGTAGCGCTCTTCTTATCTCCTATCTGGACTCGCACTTTGCGAAGCGCAGGCAGCTCGAAGCCTGCTTCCGTGCATTTAACCAATAGCGTGTCATGCCGCACGCGTTGATGTTTCTGTGTGAAGTCTCACTCTGTGCATAACCATAGATCTCATCTAGGATATGTTAAAAAATAATAAGAATATATATACATATATATCCGATACTGATCGGGAGGTAATGTCCGATTCCGATCGAGTCCGAAACCACGTGATCGGGGCCGATTTCTGATCACGTGATCGGATTATATAATTCAACTCATTGTGAAAGTAGTCCAAGAAATCAGAATGTAGTACTCTGCATATGATACAAAGTACATTTTAATGTAGGTATTCAGTAGGTATGACTAAATACAGCCCTGTTGAGATGTTTTAATGCTAATGCTAACTCCTCCATTGAAAATACATTGACGCTACAATCATTATGAGTGTCTCTTAATACTTTGCACTGCATGTTCTACGTGTACTTCTATAGTTGAATGTTCAGCAGTTATTATGGTGACACAATACACACATAAGCAAATACAGACAAAAAGTTTTTAATCTGAAAACTCAAGAAAAAAATTGATCTACACAGCTAATATTCAGAATCAATATGAGCATTCATGGTCCTGTTTAGGTGTTTGATTTTCAACAAAAAGGTGAGAGAGACTAAGACAAAACTGATGGCTAATGCTAGCTAGCTTGTGACTCTAATTTTAAGTGCACAAATTAACATCTCACCTGTTGTAGTTCCAACCAAGTCAGTTAATTCTGGGCAGATTGTGTTAAAACAAAACTCACATTAAGTCTTTGAGTAACAGAGCTTTTAACAGAGTCGTGCTTTCAGTTAGCATCACACCGCCAGGCAATGTTGATGACATAGAGACTCATCAGGTCTCCCATTAAATTGAAGGACTTGTTCATGACATTTAGCTTGATTCTTGGTGTTAGCCTTGCTGTCTTTTGTTAGCATCACAATCGCACATACAGTTATAAAAAGAAATCCATCTCCTCTTTGGAAAGTCCTTTCAGAGCGTATTTTTCAAACCACCACCTGAAAATATTCGCTTCCCCATTTCTAGCACTAATGTTTCCTGGAAATCATTGACCACTTTCTAAAAGAACTGAATAATCCAGTATGGACGTCACTGCTATGTCCTTTAGTTATTTCAGGTTATCCAGGTGCGTGTCGACACAGCTCGGGGGTTGGGGCCCGCTGTTCTAAAGTTCTGTTTATTTATGCAGAAGATTAATATTAATAATTTTCTGCAAACTTTAACTTGTAAATGAGTATTTGGAAACATTCACTTTGATCTGTGCAATGGATTGTGGGATACCACATAGCTCCTTACTGCAGGTTAGGAACCTCCCAAGCTTCCTGTGGTAAAGGAAGCATAATGTTAATTTTCCTTACTCATTCCTAATCTTACTGATCAATTCGAAGGTTTCTTGTCAGGTTTCTTGTCGGATCAGTATTAAGGAAAGGAGTTAGGGTTAGGGCATATTTAATTCTTTTTGGATGGGCCCCGTGTGATTCCTATTTAGTACTTTATGGATTTTACAGATTGAAGCTTCTGAAGCTCAGAGCTGAGAGGAACATCTTTCATAATGCATGTATGATGTATATGTGACCAGCCGTGGCTAAACCAGACACAAGTGGTCCCGGAAGCGTTTTGATTTATTCACAGATTCTGAAAGTGTAGATTTTAAGCTTTCCAATGATGCCTTATACATGGAAATCTGAGAACATTTGAAGAATTTGTGGCCATTTGAAAGCATCCATCCATCCATTTTCTTCCGCTTATCCGGGGCCGGGTCGCAGGGGCAACAGTCTAAGCAGGGATGACCCCAAGGCGTTCCCAGGCCAGCCGGGAGACATAGTCCCTCCAGCGTGTCCTGGGTCTTCCCGGGGCCTCCTCCCGGTGGGACGTGCCCAGAACATGTCCCACCAGGAGACATGAAAGCAGCACATCTAAAAAGAACGAGCTGAGAAAATCCATGTTAAAGATTCTCTAACTCCAGGCCTTCAGAACTCATTTGCATGACATTAAGCTAAGCCCTCCCCCATCATTGATTATCACTGTGGTGTGGTGTTTCAGGGCAGGTTAGAATTAGAAGGTACTTTGTTATAGGGGTGGGTATTGACAAAGAAGTCACGATTCAATTCGAATCACGATTCATATGCCACAATGCGATACTATCACGATGCATCACGATACTTGAATTATTGCGATGCATTGCAATATATTCGACATACTTCAGTGAAAATGTACCAAAAAAAAAAAGAGGATAACTTAAATATCAGTGGCTGTGTATCTGGGTAGTGTCTTCAATTGATACATAACTCTGAGCAACTCAATTCATAACTGAATTTATTGAATAACAAAAACAAATAAACCAAACCAATAACAAAAAAAGTGCACAGGATTTTTTCTAAAACAAAAAATGATGTTCAAACATTTGCCATTTTGGAGGTAGCTACCATCATAACAAACAATACCCTTTCACAAAGAAAAAAGTGCATAGGATTTATAGAAAAAATGAACAAATAATTAAATTATGTATTTATTAATATTAAATATTAAATTATTAAATATTAAATTATTAATGAATAATAATCGATTTTTGGCATCAAGAATCGATGCAGTATACTATGAAAGTTAGTATCATGATGCATTGTCATGACGATTATTTTGCACACCCCTACTTTGTTAAAATGCATATTATGCTTGTATAATGTGGTAAAAAGACACAATGAAAGACTCACTCCCATTACAATGCCCACTCACCAACACCATGCCAGGAAAAAACAAAACAAAAACAAAAACAACTGCTATAGGGCATAAAGCCTAAACATTTTAGCATTTAGCAAGGCCCGGAGATTTGGAATGAAACTGACATAAATATAAAACAATCTATCTCACCAAGGTCACCCGCACAGCATCCAAAATCATCAATCGGCCCATCACAGACCTCATCACAAGTATGGCCCGGACAATTATCAGAGACTCAGACCATCCATTACATCACCGCTTCTGCCTGTTGCCCTCTGGCCGCAGGTACAGGACTCTGAGGTGGAAGCGGGCACGCTTCAGTAAAACCTTTGTGTCCTCTGCCATTGCTGCACTTAACAACAATATGTAACCATCCTATCCACTCCTCATTTGCATGTGTGATGTCCTGTGTGTAATGTCCATATGTGTTTTTGTTTGTTTTGTTTTTTCGACAGTGTCTGTGGAAACAAATTTCCCCTCGGGGACAATAAAGGTCTATCTATCTATATCTTTAAAAATATTCAAGAAACTTATGAAAATAAATTGTTACTACATTATACTCAGTCCTAACCCCAAAGGATGTAGACTAGAGTAATTCTATAACTAAAATGATCTGGTAACATGTATGTAATCAAATGTCATTAATAGTGCTTGATGTGTGCGTGTGTTGAATGTGTGTTGAATGTATGTTAAATGTATGAATGTGGCAGGACGAATGCTGACCGTGTGGACACAAAGGGACCGTAGGGCTGTAGGATGATGGTGTGGGATAATATGAAGTTATATCTTGTAACTATGTATTTTGTTTTGATTATATCTGGGGCCCCTTTCGCTAAGGGAGCTTCTGGAGAGTTCCCTTTTACAAGACTTCCATAGAACTGTATGGACTATTTAAAATGTTTGTATATGTTTTATAAATCAATAAATGCAAATTAAAGATCCCATGACATGGTACTTCTTGATGCTTTTATATGGCTCCTTAATGGTTCCCTAATACTGTAAATGAATCCTTCTTCAAAATCAACACTCAGTGCATGAGAAACAGAGATAAGATGAGAAAGAGTCATAAATATCTCTCTCAAACACTTTATTCTGGGCGTTGTTGCTTGAATGCAAATGAGGAGAAAAGAGCTGGCCTATAGTAGAGGGTGGGGGCATGGCCAAACTCTCCGCTCTTGCTCTGAGCCCTCAGCTGATCCATTTCCTTGTTTTTGCACGGGGGGAGAGATTTGAAGCGTTCCATTGAAAAATAAACACATTTCCACAGAAAATAAAATTAAACCACTGCTGTTCAAAGGTCCAGAGGCTCAGATAAAGGACTTCCGAGCCTAGAAACACTCGGACGTGCCTCCAGGCAAATAAAAAAACGCATTTCGCATTGCCTAGCGCATTCGCAGTCCAAACTCTCTGGGCATGATTTACAGAGACGCTGAGTACAGACAGACGGGGGTGGAACTGCATTTGCATTTCTTTTTTCGATCTGACGTCAATAAGGTGCTTTGTTCAAAATCGCCCGTTTGAGCTCCGATTTTTTGTAACGCAGAAAAGGATCGCAAATGCTCAGTTTAGACATTTCGCAACTTTTAACCATGGGGGGGGGGGGGGCTAAACAGGGTAGGGGAGCTCACATTAACGTTCAAAAACCTCAGAAAGTGAAAATTTCATGCCATGGGACCTTTAAAAATATATATATGTAGGGAACAGTGTGGACATTTGGATACAAAATGAATTCTAGAATGTAATGATGGCATACTCCTGTTTTTCCTATTTCCTACAATGACAGTGTACTTTACCATGAAATAACCAAAAGGTAATTCATCTGAAACCACCAACAAACTTTCAATCACCTTTGTAAATATAGTGTTGTTGAGGGACGCTTGGTCTTTGCAATCCTGAAATCTATGGGTAACTGACGTAACTGGGTAAGCAGCGAGCCCCTTTGATCACTGCAGGATTCCTCTGTGGGTATCATGTTATCCTGTATTTGTTTCTGTTGGAGTGGTCACACTGTGCTCTGTTTAAATAAGGGAGGGAGCTCATGTGAAGTCACTGGTGGTTTTTGTCACCATGGCCTTTCAAATTCCTTGGAATAGCAAACATATTTGTCAAGCAGCCTGTTTTGTATGCCAGGATTACTTTGAAGAGAGCTCTGCAAATCTCAATGTGATCTTTCTGGTTAAAATGTAATAAAGAAATAAAGAATTTTGAAGAAGTATAATAGTTTAATTTAAAGCGCCCCCATGTCGGCTGCTTTAAGGTCCATAGACCCGTCCATTTCAATATCATCTCGTTTACACTGTTTTCTGATCTATGCTGTAATGTTGCTTCCTCATCACAAACATACCTGGAGTTGTGTTTTGTTTCATTCACACATTTTTAACACACAAACATTGCTTATTTAGATGGTGTTCTTCTCTCGAAATGAAAACGCTCTGCTCCACCTTGTCATGTCACATAGTAATACAGGAAGTGCTCCATTGTTTTTTTAAAACTCTGTACACCTTCAGTAAAATCATTTGGATAATTTTAGCCCTGGAATTGACCATCTCTACTGAGCTAAAAGTAACCTGATGCTTCATGACATCACAAAGTGGAAAAGAACATTTTGAGCTCTGGAGATGTTGACAGACTAATAAGGGATTACTTAAAGGGACAGTGTGTAAGATTTTTACCCGTTAATTACTGAAATTGAAGATACCCATTCAAAAATACAGTGTTTTCCAAGCCTTTCCACTTCCATCATGAAATCAAAGTATTCTTTTGGACTTAGATATAGTCACATAAAAGGGGGATCTTCCCCATGCAGAGGCAGCCATTTTGAATACGAGAGCCGCAGAAGGACATTTGGGCTCCGCCTTCGCCTTCGGCAAGGCTCGTGGTTTTGGGTAAACAACACAAGCATGCTGCCGGATCAGACTCGTAATGGATCTAACACGTGTTTTGGACTAAATAGTTTTACTGGATTTTATTCGCTGGATCCTTACGGACAAATTGAGAGCAAGTTTATGGTGAAATACAGAGTTTGACCTGTGCAAAGCATTTTAAGGTAAGCTAACCTTGTTTTGTGCTTTTCCGTATAAAAGCCCGATGTGCTCAGGGAGTGATTGTTTTGCAGGGAAATTAATTGCATAGTCAAAAAGAGGAGACTGTAAGGTTTCATTTGATGTGTAGAGAGTCATGGTACATGATCGGGAATGTGTGTTTTCATGAGAAAAAAAAAAAAAAACGGGACCGCGGCTCGTGCGCGGGTGACCCTCGAGGTCTGCCGTAGCTAAAACAGAAAGTGCAATAGCACCATCCACCTATGCGCCACGAATCCTACACGCTGGGGCTTTAAACATGTGTGAATAAAAACAAAACTCCAAGTATGTTTTTTTTTTTTTTGATAATTTGCTATTTCTTCAGTGCTTTTTTTCCTCCACATACAATAAGACACCGCACATTTGCACTTTTTCCCCACACATAAAATAACATTGAAAAGATGCATTTAAAAATAAATAAATAAATAAATAAATAAAAACTGGCAGAGGCAGTAGGGTTACACAAGTTTTCAGGATTTCAGTAGTTTGCTTAATTAAATAGAAAATCACTGAAATCCTTTACATTTTGCATTATAGTTACTCCACACTTCATACAGTTCAGTTTTCTCCACCACTGTTACAATTAACATAATCCAAGTAGGCTTTCCACTTTTTTTTGTAGGCTAAGGTTTGATCTGACATGTTAAAAGACATCCGTTCATAAGAGGCTACTTACTGTGAACCGCTCCTGGAACATTATCTCATTTGTTTTCCAATCATAACACTAGTTTGAATAAACTCTGATAATGAACACTGAGTGGTCATTTTTGGATCACTCAAAACATATAGCTGAGGGATGAATTCAGAAGTGTTTCTAGTGATGTTTTTTATACACCCGTGAATCTTCCTCTAATAGTTTTGAATCACGGGACATTCCCAGAGGAGATTTGTCCGAGTTTGCATTTTGCATTTGCATTTTCAGCAATTTCCTGAGACCGTAAGCTTGAGTCTAAATAAGCGTGATGGAGTCCAGTAGTATCGATTCAGAGTTTTAAAGTTAATTAGCTTGATTTTTACATCTCTATCGCTTGTGTTTTCACATATTTTATTCCAATCATCATTTGTCAGGTTGATGTTGAGATCTGATAACCAGATGTGTAGCATTAGGTGTTTATTTTGAAAAATCAGACCATAATAAAAAGATGCCTCGTGTCCTGATCCCATTTTTTAAATTGTTTGTGATAGAAGAGTTGACTATTGTGGTTGTTGACTTCGAAGTCGCAGATACTTCCAGAAATTGTGTTTTGACAAGTTATATTCAAGTGTCAGTTTTGCAAATGACTTCAGTGCATTTCCCTCATACAAATCTGCAAGTTCAACAATTCCCCTAATGAGCCAATCCTTCCACACAACACACTTTTTATCTATTAGAAGCTTTTGTTCCAGACAGTCTTCGGTATTAAGATGTACATTTAAATTAAATATATGTGAAATCTTTCATGCATTAAGGAGATTTGCTATAATGGGATGGGACTTTATCTTAGAGGTCACCTTACAGTAGTTGCCAGAGCGTCTATTGGGCTGAATAGAGAGAACAGTTTGGACCATCCATGGAGGGGCTCTTTCAGGTAGTAGTGCCCACGGAGCAGTGTGTCTCAGACAGAAGGCATAGTGATGGAGAATTTAGGGAGACCCAAACCTCTTTTCTTTACTGGCATTTGCATTTTAGCCAGTTTTATTCTGGGACATTTCCCATTAAAAAACAGTTATACAGTGGTACAGTCATAAACATTGCAATAAATAGTTTAATTTTGGTACACAGTTCATCTTTAAAACATCACCTTTACCCCACAGTGATAGGGTTAGTGATGACCGTCTTTGTGTGTCTAAGGCAGGGGTCGGCAACCTTTACCACTCAAAGAGCCGTTTGGACCCATTTCACACAGTAAAGAAAACACTGGGAGCCGCAAAACCCTTTTGAAATTAAAAATGAAATAACACTGCATATAATGGCTTTTTTTAACCTTTGTGACATAGAATTACATTTTGAATATGAACAAACTAAAATAAAATATATTTTAATTAAATACAGTGGTCCCTCACTGTTTCGCAGATTTTTTTATAGTGTATCAACGCGTATTGTGTTCTGCATCCTGATTGGCTAAAGGACTGTAGACCTTTGTCTTTGTCAGTCATTCTCCTCCGTGTCTGCTGTACAGAATGCGGTCAGTTTGCCAAATTTTTTTAAATGTTCGATCACGAGCAGTGTGACTCTGAAGACTGAGCGGTCTGGCATTTGAGCACATGCCAGAAGGGCCGAGGCCAATGTTCCCCCTAATGTTTTATATGTCTGAGCAAACACACTAACTCCCTGAGCGCTCCTTGGACTCCTGTGCGCGACATCCGACACGCACCCCCGCTACACACTGTTGCGAAAGAGCTGCGCGTGCTCGCGGCTTGCGCGTGCTCGTGGCTTACACCGGTAGAAGTTTAATACGAGACACATACTTTTGTTTCTGAATACTGGACGATTCCCCCGTATTCAGATGACCCCGCGGCTGAAAAAAAGCGGAACTCTTTCATCTCTGCGCTGCATAGGTTTTCTTGTGCGCTGAGAATGTGCGAGCAGTGCGCAATTGCACAGCTTAGAGGGAACGTTGGCCGAGGCCGTGCTCTATTACGGATTTGACCGCGCGCACACTTCTCCGGGTGGTCAATGCGCATCGGGAAGTAGCGGCAATGTTTGAGCATAACGAACTGGCGGAACCTGGAGACCAGGCGGCAGAACCAGTCCTGAGAGCGCACGGATGCGTTCTCACTACAGTTCTGTGTTTGGTGCAGAGCTGTAGAACCTCTCCCTCCCGTTCCACAGACTACGAGGCCGCTTGTAGGTGTAAATTGCCAGGGCCGATGATCCCAGTCCGTCACTGCTCTGAAGTGCTGTATGTTTACAAGTTTTCTCACCAACAAAACCCACAACAGCGCAGCGGCGCCAGGCGCCTCGGTCAGAGGAACTGTGAAATACACGCATATTTATACACGCAATATAAAACTGACTACTTCACGGATTTTGCCTATCGTGGGTTATTTCTACAACGTAACCCTCATGATAAACGAGGGGCCGCTGTACTGAGCCGCATCAGAGGGATCAAAGAGCTGCATGCGGCTCCGGAGCCGCGGGTTGCCGACCCCTGGTCTAAGGTGATTTTTTTTTAGTATTGGTTCAATGTTTGTTTTTTGTTTTTTTCCATTATTTTATTGACATTTTGGGGGATTAGAATTCACAGATACAGTATGTTATGCCTTCTGTCAGCCATTGAAATGAGCCTGCTTGAAATAGGGTCTTTGGGCAATATGAAGGTTAAGACTTCAGAAAACCATTTTCTGTATTGTGTAAACCCGACTGCCTCCACACACACACACACACACACACACACACACACACACACACACACACACACACACACACACACACACACACACACACACACACACACACACACACACAAATGATTAAGCTGCAAACCAAAAAAGAATCTATTATGTCCATGACTTAGAAGGCAAATAGTGCCAAAAACAGAAATTGTCCCTGCCAAGGTAAATCAAGTATTATAAGCTCATTAATATTTATGAGAACATTATCTTTGTTATTTTATTGGATTCGAGAAAAAAAGAAGAATAAAGCATTAAGTACAAGGGCTTAGCTTAATGTCTCTGGCAACAAGCCTGTGCCTGTCATTAGCCCCCTATGTGTCATTTACCTCGTAGATTCATAATGTAGTCCATAGCTTGTTTTGCATCTTCAAAAATCTGCGAGTTGTTCCCGGGCGCAAAGATTTTCAGTCGGGCTGGATAAAGCATGCCAAATGTAATGTTACATTCATGTAATTAATGTGAATGCTTCTCTCAGTTTCTAGGTTTCTTTGGAGAAATCCAGGAAAATCATGAGTTGTTTTTCGTTCCACATCATTCGCCTCTTATTTCGTGCAGCTTCCATGATAAGCTGTCGGTCTTTGAAGTGAACCAACCCTGTGAGCCCGGTCCATCTCAAAACCTTCTGGTGGCTGGTTGATGTATTTGAGGAGATAACAACATTCTAACATGGCTTAACGCAAGAGTCAGTTACATGTAATAGAGGACCTTTAATTTTAAATTTGACAGTACAGTAAATTTCCCAAATGTTTTACTTAAATAAAGGTTTACAAAAAATAAGCACTTCTTACATTAACTTTTGCAAATTGAATCTTTCAACTGAAAAACATGCACACATATATTTTAAAATGCAATTGTCTACAAACAGCTTGCTGCACCTCTTTGCTAGAAAGAGCTGTTTTAAATGTTGAATGATGAATTGGATAGTGGTTATTTAAAGATGATACTGCTATTAATGAAATGCTGTTGTTAGAGGTGGTCTAATGAAATAGTCTCTTAGAATGTGTTGGACCTGCAAGGTCCAAGCCCTCAAGGGCTGCAGACAGAAAAGAGCTTGTAGCTAAATCTGGCACAAAGCAACTGTTTTCTCAGAACTGGAGGAAGCGTCTGGGGTGAAGGATGTCTGGGTCCCTGCTTAGACATTTTTCCCCGTGACCCCAGCCCTGGATAAGCGGAATAAAATGGATGGATGTTTTCTGTGCATTCTCCTAATTTAAATAAATAAATAAATAAATAAAATAAAATAAATAAATAAATAAATAAATAAAAATAAAATAAAATAAAATAAAATAAAATAAAATAAAATAAAATAAAATAAAATAAAATAAAATAAAATAAAATAAAATAAAATAAAATAAAATAAAATAAAATAAAATAAAAAATAAAATAAAATAAAATAAAATAAAAACATGTTTAAGAAGGGGGACCGGAGGGTGTGTTCAAACTATCGGGGAATCACACTCCTCAGCCTTCCCCGTAAGGTCTATTCCAGGGTGCTGGAGAGGAGAATTCGACCGATAGTTGGACCTCGGATTCAGGAGGAGCAGTGTGGTTTTCGTCCTCGCCGGGGAACACTGGACCAGCTCTATACTCTCCATCGGGTGCTCGAGGGGGCTTGAGTTCGCCAAACCAGTCCACATGTGCTTTGTGGATCTGGAGAAGGCATTCGACTGTGTCCCTCGTGGGGCCCTGTGGAGAGTGCTCTGGGAGTACAGGGTTCGGGGCCCTTTGCTAAGGGCTGTTTGGCCCCTGTATGACCGGAGCAGGAGCTGTGTTCACATTAACGGTAGTAAGTCGGACCCGTTTCTGGTGCATGTTGGACTCCGCCAGGGCTGCCCTTTGTCACCGGTTCTGTTCATTATATTTATGGACAGAATTTCTAGGGGGCTGGACGGGGTCCGGTTTGGGAACCACAGGATCTCATCTCTGCTGTTTGCAGATGATGTTGTCCTGATGGCCTCATCAAACCGGGACCTCCAATGTGCACTGGGGCGGTTTGCAGCCGAGTGTGAAGCGACTGGAATGAGGATCAGCTCTTCCAAATCCGAGGCCATGGTTCTCGACCGGAAAAAGGTGGCTTGCCCTCTCCGGGTGGGTGGAGAATCCTTGCCTCAAGTGGAGGAGTTCAAGTATCTCGGGGTCTTGTTCACGAGTGAGGGGAGGATGGCGTGTGAGATTGACAGGTAGATCGGTGCAGCGTCGGCAGTGATGCGGTCGTTGTACCGGACCGTTGTGGTGAAGAGGGAGCTGAGCCAAAAGGCGAAGCTCTCAATTTACCAGTCAATCTATGTTCCTCCCCTTACCTATGGTCATGAGCTCTGGGTAATGACCGAAAGGACAAGATCGCGGATACAAGCGGCCGGAATGAGTTTCCTCCGCAGAGTGGCTGGGCGCACCCTTAGAGATAGGGTGAGGAGCTCAGTCACACAGGAGGAGCTCGGAGTAGAGCCGCTGCTTCTCCATGTCGAGAGGAGCCAGCTGAGGTGGCTTGGGAGGTGTTCCGGGCATGTCCCACCGGGAGGAGGCCACGGGGAAGACCCAGGACACGCTGGAGGGACTATGTCTCCCGGCTGGCCTGGGAACGCCTTGGGGTCCCCCCCGGAGGAGCTGGAGGAAGTGTCCGGGGTGAAGGAGGTCTGAGCGTCCCTTCTTAGACTGTTGTCCCCGTGACCCGGGCCCAGATAAGCAGAAGAAAATGGATGGATGAAAAATACAAGAAAAAAACAGAACAAAACACACATATATACATACATACATAAAATAAAAATTATTCAGTGCTTTTTACCAATGCTTTTATTTTGTCAGAACCAATGGAAAAAACTGGATTAATACCGACTTAACCGCAGTACACACATACTAGTGTATAGACTGGAAATCAACATAATTATCCAGATTTTTTCCCATGTATTTGGTCAGGGAGTGCATGTTAGCATGCTCGTTCCACACTCGTCTTTGCAAGTTGTGAAAAGTGCTTATAAACTCATTGCTGGAAATAATTAGAATGTATAAGGTATATAACATAATGGTTTTAATGGAAATCAGACTCAGCATTCTCACAATCATAGACAAGTGGACATTACACTCTGAGACTTGATGCATGTGATCTAATGAATATAGATGCAGTGGGCTGCCAAACTGTGCTGGCCTGTGATTGGCTGAAGTGGGTGGTCAGGCCTTCTCCAATCTGGCTGTGTCACTGTGTGCTGAGGGTTAAGATGTAAGAAAGCAACAGGAAGCAGCTCCAGTTAAACAATAACACAGTGTTGTTGTATGCTGTGTGTTTGTGTGCTGGGTTAAGCCTGGTTAGTTTGTACAGCACAGAGTTCTCATGACCTATACAGAAAGTGGAATGACAGCAATTAAGATTTTCATCATACAAAAATAATCAAGGCCAAACTTTTGTCTGATAAAGCTAGTTACAAAATCACTATACACTGTTAAGCATTATATATCCACTGCTCAGAGTAAGTGAAAGTATGAACTACTTTTCTGGGGCACACTGACAAAATTGTGGCTGCCAATGTGTGACAATGGAATCACAAAGAGATACTGCGCAAAAAATGTTCTCATTTTAGATGAGTTCTTTCAAATGATGTACCCAGTAAAAGAGTGAATTAATAAATGCTGCCTTGCACTTGTAATGCTCAAACGTGTCAAAGTGCTACACTGGATAGTCATTATTCAGCCACAGCTGCCCTGGGGTAGACTGCCAGTCAGACCACCAATCACTCACGCACACACCACATTCATACTAGGCAATGTGGGCAAATGTCACCTCAATTAAATAATATATTATTTTGAAAGCAGAAAATTCCCACTAATATTTCGGCTGCAGCTTTCTGTGGAAGTGTCATGTGATGTCAATGACCTCCTGATCCAACAATGGCACTTTATGCTGTTATGCCAATGAGAGAGGTGCCTGGGGCACAGACGGTAACAAGCACCTCATCATTTGCATCAGGGAGGTCATCGAGATTGAGAAACATGCCCACTAGACGGTAAATCAGGATGAGGGGGCATACCAACTCTATCATATCAGCCAAGACTGCTCCAACTACTGCTCCAAGACGGAAGACAGTGCTCAACCTGGTAAAATCAGGTGAGCAGACACGTTAGAGGAATGCGGCAGAGTGCAGCTGAAACAGTCAATGCATGATAAAAACAAGATAAGAAACTACAGTTTAATTCTATCAGAAGACCTAACCTCACCTGGACTGCGGGAAATCAATTAAATTGGCCAGCAGTACATTCAGTGAATATCTGTCCGATCTCATACTGTGAGTGAGTAATGTAGTTGAAGAGTTTTATCCAACCACTGTGCCTTGAGTGAGACTTGAATCAGCTAACTTTTGGTTTAGAGCCAGAAATTTAACAGTCCATCTGAAGTGGCAAAATAAGTTATATTTCTCCACAGGAGAACCTGGTCACTCAACAGGGGACAGGGGAGTTGTGATCTGTGCATATTATGGAAAAATTGAGTTTATACTTGCAAAAATATATAATAGTGATTTTAATAATAGGGAAGCATTATGATTGTGATTAGATTTGTGATTTATAACATTATTCTTAAAACATAAATTATCCCAACAAAGTAAGCCAAAATTTGAGAATCATAAAATCATTAAGTATGGCTCAGACCCTGATTCTGTGACAGTGAGCATTAGGGTTTTGCTCAGGTTTATCCAGTATCTTAAAATAAACAGCACGCAGTTGGTCCTGTATGAACTGATCCGCCTCTTATGTGATGGTTACATACTCTTGGACAAAACCTTGACACAAATACATGCTTCACATCCGTTTATTTGTGAGTTTCAACTCCTCTTTATACGCGATACTCTGAGCACATTCGAAGGACGTACTACTGTATTTGTTAATTGCTATGGAAACACTGCTACATTTTTAAAACCCATGGATACTCTATGCTGTAGTTGTTATTTTGATTATGATTATGATTATGATTATTTTAATCTGTCCATCTGCCTTGTTTTTGCTCATGGTACTTGCATAGGAACAAATTAAAGGCACTGTAACAAAATTTTACTGGCTTAAAATCTGGAAAAAATATGGCTCAAAATGCTCTGCTGCACCTTGTGATGTCATGAAGCCATAGTTTTCAAGTTAACAGCTACCTTTTAAATTTTGTTCTGTAGAGATTGGCAGTAACCAAAATGATTCTAATGAAAACAGAGTGGAGCACCTCCTGTAATGCAAGTGTTTTCAGTCTGAGAGAAGACTTAATATGCAGGGTGTGTGCATTAAACATGTGTGAAGGAAAGAAAATACAACTGCAGGAATGTTTGCGATGAGGAAACTACATTATAACAAGATCAGAAATAGTGTAATATTTAATATATATATAGATATATAAAATAATAATAATAATAATAATAATAATAATAATTCATCAGTTTTATATACAGGGGGTCCTCGGGTTACGACGTTGATCCGTTCTTAAGACGCGTCGTAACCCGAATTTCGTCGTAAACCGGATTTTGCGTTTGATCTTCCAACCAAAGCACCAATAACCTTTCCATCTCAATAATTAGACCACTACGCTGCTTGGTTATCACTGCCGCTTTCATAGGAGCAGATCAGAGCCCACATCAGGTACTTCCGCCCACATTGGGCACGCACATGAGGCTGTCTTCTTCTCCCTACAACCACAACAGAGCGTATTCTTCCGCCGTGCGCCGCGCGCCGTTCGCGTTTGTTTACATCTCTTACCACGCTAAACCGTGTAAGACGGAATGACGCGTAATATATACATATATTTTTTTATGGGGCGCGTTCGTAACCACGAAACGTCGTAACCCGAGACCGTCGTAACCCGAGGACCCCCTGTAGTGCTTTTTCTGGACACTGAAAGATGCTTTACGGATTGCACAGATTGTAGCGACAGCTGCCCTGCAATCTGCAAATCTGCACCATTGGCCCCTCCGACCACCACCAACACTCACTCACACACCACTTTCATACTATGTGGGTGAAGTGCTTTGCCTAAGGACACAATGGCTGTGGCACCTGATTTTCCCAGTGTCTCCCATCCAAGTACAAACCAGGCCCAGCCCTATTGAGCTTCTGAGATCTGAAGGGATCAGGATTTGACAAGCCGGTATGGGCAAATTTTTTGTTAACACTTTGTAATAACTACACTTATAATAGCCTTAAATGACACAAATTCTACAAAATGTACAAAATGTTTTTTGGGGTTTTTTTGTACCAAGGTTGCTTTCATTTTGAGTCTGAGATTCGTAATGGTATTTTTAATTCATTCAGGCAGAGTAACAGTCTCTTATTCAAGGATGCTGCACAAAGGGTCAAGATAACATGTTAACATTCTCCATAGAGATACATATCTATACCACAGTATATAATATGTTACTATATATGTATACTCAAATACTAGGGCTGTCAGTTTAATGCGTTAATTACACTGCAAATTAACACGTTCTAAAAATTAACACAATTAATTATGAGTGGCAATTCAATGTGGGCGCATTTTAAATTTGGTGTACGGCGAGCAAATCGCTGCTCGGCCCTTTGAACTGCAAGTTTATTTATAAAAAGAATGAAGATTGAAAAGATGAAGAAGAACGCGGTGATTTGTAGCTTTTGTCAATAAGAATTTTCCGATCACCGAAGCTGCTCCAGCCTGACAGAACATTTGAACGATAAACACGTCCGGACAAGTTCCATCAGACTTCAACAAACCACCAAACCACACTCGCGGAATTTGGGAAATGAATGAGCAAAGCGACCACATGAAAAGTGACAAAATCAATCGCAATGTGGCTTCGTTTGCACGCACGCTCTCGCTGCGTGTGAAGAATCCCTCAATCGTCCAGGTAGAATCCATGATAAAAGGAGAAATTCAATTTGTCAACCGGACAAAGTTTATTTAGTCGAAAACGTTTCGCAGCTCATCCGCGCTGCTTCGTCAGTTCTGGTTAGACTGCTGGTTAGACACTGCCTATATCTAGCTGCAGGGAGGAGCTAACTATACTGAAAATTATTCTGAAACTATCTCAATCATTTGTTTTGAGTTTCTGTCTTTTGTTTTTCCAATTTCTCTGACGTCTAGTTTAGCATACCCATTCAACCCCTAATTGCTGTTTTCACACCTCTGGCCCTGACCTATTTAGATAATCCACACTTACAAATAAATCAGTACATTTGTGCAAGTAGATTGCACTCTGTTTTTGGCAAAGAGTTTGTCATCTGCTTGTTTCTATGGATATGCCATTGCTCTGCCTGGAAAGTTCCACAGTATGACATTAAACAGCTCTTCCTTACACTTATTCAGTTACAGGTGGTTTTATGACTCCAAAATAGCTAGAAAAACAAGCATTCTAACTGTAAGTGGGGTCTCCTCTCCACAGATCTGACCTGTAACTTGTGCTGGTTTGGTCTCCATGAAGATAGAAAGGTTTAATACCATACTGTGCAACATTTCAGACAAAACAACAACATTTCAACGGAGAAAAGCATTTGACGGACTCTCCCCCCAGAAAAGTTACACAATGCACCTTTAAGTATAATTTCTAGCAATTTATCACTGTAACTGTATTTCACTGATTACTCAATAATAAAGGATTGATGTAAAATGCTATTAAAGCCCCAGTGTGTAGGATTCGTGGCGCATAGGTGGATGGTGCTATTGCACTTTCTGTTTTAGCTACGGCAGACCTCGAGGGTCACCCGGGCGCGCCGTAACGCGGACAGCTCTCGTACCCACGCACGAGCCGTGCGCCGCTACTGTATAAATAAAACGCGGTCCCGTTTTTTTTGTTTTTTTTTCTCATGAAAACACACATTCCCGATCATGTACCATGACACTCTACACATCAAATGAAACCTTACAGTCTCCTCTTTTTGACTATGCAATTCATTTCCCTGCACAACAATCACTCCCCGAGCACATGGGGCTTTTATACGGAAAAGCACAAAACGAGGTTAGCTTACCTTAGAATGCTTTGCACAGGTCAAACTCTGTATTTCACCATAAACTTGCTCTCAATTTGTCCGTAAGGATCCAGCGAATAAAATCCAGTAAAACAATTTAGTCCTAAACACGTGTTAAATCCATTACGACGTCTGATCCGGTGTTCTGTCGAAACGTCCTACCTCCGAGAAACGTCCTACCCTCTCAGAAAATCCTGCCGTGTGCTTCCGATGTCATTTTTTTGGTTTCAATGTTTGTTTCTATGCAGTTAGGACATTCTGATAGGTGAAATTACACCATCAGAACACGGCTTCCACATTAGTAAGTGCAGGTATGAAGTTCTGGTAAAATTACCCCCGTTACGAGCGGTGCTGCCAAGCCGTGCGCATGCGCAGAAGATTACGTAACTTCTTGAGAGTTCGTACTACGTCACTCCTTCAGAGATATATAGGCAGGACGTTCTGCAGTGCAGGTAGGACGTTCTGCAGTGCAGGTAGGACGTTCTGCAGTGCAGGTAGGATGTTCTAATATGCAGGTAGGACCTTCTGCAGTGCAGGTAGGACGTTCTAATATGCAGGTAGGACGTTCTGCAGTGCAGGTAGGACGTTCTGTAGTGCAGGTAGGACGTTCTAATATGCAGGTAGGACGTTCTAATATGCAGGTAGGACGTTCTGTAGTGCAGGTAGGACGTTCTAATATGCAGGTAGGACGTTCTGTAGTGCAGGTAGGATGTTCTGCAGTGCAGGTAGGACGTTCTAATATGCAGGTAGGACGTTCTGTAGTGCAGGTAGGACGTTCTGTAGTGTAGGTAGGACGTTCTAATATGCAGGTAGGACGTTCTAATATGCAGGTAGGACGTTCTGTAGTGCAGGTAGGACGTTCTGCATTGCAGGTAGGACGTTCTAATATGCAGGTAGGACGTTCTGCAGTGCAGGTAGGACGTTCTAATATGCAGGTAGGACGTTCTGCAGTGCAGGTAGGACGTTCTGTAGTGCAGGTAGGACGTTCTAATATGCAGGTAGGACGTTCTAATATGCAGGTAGGACGTTCTGTAGTGCAGGTAGGACGTTCTAATATGCAGGTAGGACGTTCTGTAGTGCAGGTAGGATGTTCTGCAGTGCAGGTAGGACGTTCTAATATGCAGGTAGGACGTTCTGTAGTGCAGGTAGGACGTTCTGTAGTGTAGGTAGGACGTTCTAATATGCAGGTAGGACGTTCTGTAGTGTAGGTAGGACGTTCTGCATTGCAGGTAGGACGTTCTAATATGCAGGTAGGACGTTCTGTAGTGCAGGTAGGACGTTCTAATATGCAGGTAGGACGTTCTAATATGCAGGTAGGACGTTCTGTAGTGCAGGTAGGACGTTCTAATATGCAGGTAGGACGTTCTGTAGTGCAGGTAGGATGTTCTGCAGTGCAGGTAGGACGTTCTAATATGCAGGTAGGACGTTCTGTAGTGCAGGTAGGACGTTCTGTAGTGTAGGTAGGACGTTCTGCATTGCAGGTAGGACGTTCTAATATGCAGGTAGGACGTTCTGTAGTGTAGGTAGGACGTTCTGCATTGCAGGTAGGACGTTCTAATATGCAGGTAGGACGTTCTGTAGTGTAGGTAGGACGTTCTGCATTGCAGGTAGGACGTTCTAATATGCAGGTAGGACGTTCTGTAGTGTAGGTAGGACGTTCTGCAGTGCAGGTAGGACGTTCTAATAAGCAGGTAGACTGTTCCAGACATTAGATCTGCTCCAACAATCACCACTTTTAAATCCAAACTAAAAACTCATTTGTACACTGTGGCCTTTGCCTCTTAGCTCTTTTTATCTCTATCTTTTATCCTGTCTTTTATTTCATCTTATGTGTACTTCTTGTTGCCATGTCAAATGTTCTTATGTATTTTATGCTGCCGAATTATTTATTTAATTATAGCTTTTTGACATTGTACAGCACTTTGGCCAGTTCTGTTTTTAAATGTGCTATATAAATTAAATTTACTTACTTACCTGCACTTGCTAATGTGGAAGCGTGTTCTGATGCTATGTAACCATGTTCTGTTATACAAATGAACCTCACTTGAGTAAGCTTTTACACACACGTAGTCAAATTACAAATTAAAAACCATTATTATAATTAAAAAACAAAACAAAACATGAAGGATTTTTCAATCAATCAATCAATTTTATTTATATAGCACATTTAAAACAGCCAAAGCTTACCAAAGTGCTGAACAACATTAAAGGTGACATAAAAATCAGGTAGAGTTAAAATAACAACAATAATAACAATGGTGAATAATAATAATAATAAATGAATAATAAAATAATAATAATAATAAAACAACAACAACATCAACAGCAAGAAGGTGCCAAGGTGTCTCTTCCTAACTCGGAGTAAAGGCCAATGAGAAAAGGTGCGTTTTTAGCAGGGATTTAAAGTGCTCCAGTGATTGTGCAGTTCTAATGTGCAAAGGTAAAGTGTTCCACAGTCGTGGACCGAGCACAGAGAAGGCCCTATCCCCTCTGGTCTTCAGCCTGGTCCTAGGGACAACCAGGAGGTGCTGGTCAGCAGAACGCAGACCTCTGGATGGGATATGGGGCTGAAGGAGTTCAAATAAATACACCGGTGCTATGCCATTAAGACTCTTAAAAACAATCATTAAAATTTTAAAATGAATTCTAAAATGAACAGGAAGCCAGTGCAGGGATTTGAGAATGGGAGTGATATGGTCTCTCCGCTTTTTTCCAGTTAAAAGTCGAGCAGCTGTTGGGTTGGTCATTAAAACATTTATTATTATAAAACAACATTTACACATTATCAAAATTTCTAAAAAAAAGAAAAAAAAAGAAACTAATTCTAAAAAATATATCTAGTTATTACACAACATTTACACCCTGTACACTATTTAAACTATTTCTCAAAAACTAACAATCTTCTATTTCCATGTTCAAAATCTAAATATTTAAAACAAAACTACACTACTCTTTACATGAATTTACAATAAATTTACAAACTACGAACATGTACTACAAGTATAATCTGTGTGTCTATCTGTATATTTGACACATTCATCGAAGACACGTCCCACACTGCACCTAGAGAAACAAAATATATATATATAAAAACAATACAATTTCTGCACGTGTAAATGCGAGCTTGAACACGGCGATGTAATTGCTTCTCATAAGTGGCTAAATTCGCTCACTTAAGCAGCAGAAGTTTGTTGTTTCAAATGAGTGAAAGACTGAAAAGACTGAAATACAGAAGTGTTCCAAACATAACTTAACCATAACTATCAAACGACAGCTCTAAGTCCGCAAAACTTACGCCACGTTTAGACAGTTCATACGGACAGTTTTATTATTCAAAAGAAGCCAATAAGAAGTGGTTGGGTCGGTCACATACTCAAACAAGATTCACACAAAGGCGAGAAATCGGCATTGGGTTAGATTAAGTAGAAAACGTGTAGAAAACATGAAATACTTACTGCTTTTCTTTCAGCACAGCTGAGTGCTCAGCTGGTAATGTTCTGCGCATGCGCGGTACGGAGTGACGTAATGTTCTGCGCATGCGCAATACGAACTCTCAAGGATTACATAATGTTCGGCAGGATCTCTCGACTGGTAGGATGTTTCGTTAGAACACCGGCAACATGCTTGTGTTGTTTACCCAAAACCACGAGCCTTGCCGAAGGCGGAGCCCAAATGTCCTTCTGCGGCTCTCGTATTCAAAATGGCTGCCTCTGCATGGGGAAGATCCCCCTTTTATGTGACTATATCTAAGTCCAAAAGAATACTTTGATTTCATGATGGAAGTGAAAAGGCTTGGAAAACAATGTATTTTTGAATGGGTATCTTCAATTTCAGTAATTAACGGGTAAAAATCTTACACACTGTCCCTTTAAGCTTAAGATGCATTAAAAAATAACTAGTACTTAACGGATAACTAGTAAAAGGCCTGTCGATTTTTTCCATGTGTTTTAGCCCAGTGTGTTTTGCCCCAGTACAGATATATCGTATAAGCAGCTCTTGAGGTCAAATAAGTCTGCTTTGTACTGTCTGCATCTTAGAAGAAAGCATTCCATTGTTCAAGATTCAGGAAACATGCAGTTAGCATGCTAGTTATTAACAGCTTTACCGTGACAGTAAACTCTGCTCCACGCCTGAAAGTTGTGAAAAACACAAACTCATCGCAGTGAATAATTAGGATGCTCACAATGCATAAGGTAAAAGAGGAATAACTTTTTCACCTTTTTAAGACAGTAAAAATCAGGTACAGCCCCCTTTATTAAGCGGTCTCCATGAGTCATTTCATTTATTTCATACATCATTTTTAAACACCTATGGGTTGATTTGTTTACATGCGTGGATGATGTATTACCGATATCTGGGGAAAATGTCATAGCACTAGCGCCTTTGGTAATGTCTGACACACCCATTTCCTTTTGCAGCTGCTGTATGTCACGCACTGATGGTCCCCTGTGAAGAACCGGCCTGCTGTATCCTTTGTGCTCTCAGATTAACAGCTTCTGACAGGCTTTTTTCTTCGACAGGGCTGGTTTGTGAGCAGCAGTCTGGGTAATGTAATGTACCTTGGCCCTGGCGGCGAACACACACAAGAATCGGATTAGCTCTGATATAAAGCGTCTGCTTCAAAGAGCCGTGTGATGTCTGTGGAGAGGAGAGTGTGTTAGTTTCTGGGGTTTGGAGTTTAGGGTTGGCAGACATGGTGAGGAGGCTAGTGAAGTATTGTCTGTAGTTTGTAGTTTGATTCTGTTAAAAAAAAAAAAGTCTGCAATTCTATTTGTAGATTCTCTGTGTCTTAATTGATCTTCTCAGTATTTTTCTAAATTATATCAGTGTCACGGTATTTGACAGTATTTTTTTTTCATGCACTAAGTAGTACCATACCTTTGGCGAAGTGGATAGTAACAGTGTTGGTAATATCGTTCCACTGTTTGCTTTTCTTGTCGTAGGCAGTCCCCTTAGCAAACGCGTCTTTGAGTGAAGTCTGAGTCGTGTTTTGTGTTGCCGTGCCAACTTGAACGTTCCCTGTAGGCGTGGAAGAGGATGCAGATCTTAGTTTTGTGCATTCTTCATATTCCAGTTGGAATATGAAGAATATGAACATATGAAGAACATACGGTTGTTTGATCAACGCCAGATTTTTTTAAAGCCGAAGTACTTCCACACAACTGACACGGCTCCTGTTTTCGGTATAAGTTCCTCTGTGTCTGTAACATTCTCTCTGTCCATGTTGTTCATCACTCAACACACCCTGAAATTCCACCGCTCTCATGCCACTGCAAAACAGTCCCCCTCTCAAACGATGCCCTGCAGCGCCACGTTCCGCTGCTTTGTGTTCTCGCTGTTTTGTACGCACACACTCATCGGTATTGGGATACAGTGGTACTTCACCTTACGAAATTTATTCGTTCCAGAAGTGGTTTCGTGACGTGAATTTTTCGTAAGTTGAGTAGCTATTTCAATGGAAAAGGCCTGATTCGTTCCAAGGTTGTTGTTTTTTTATAGTGTAACATTTTTTTTATAGTGTAACATTGTGTTCTGCGTCCTGATTGGCAAAGAGGCTGTAAAGCCAGGACTAAACATGGAATAAACCAGGTCTAGACCAGAACTAAACCAGGTCTAGACCAGGTCTAAACCTGGACTGGACCTGGACTAAACCAGGACTGGACCAGGTCTAGACCTGGACTAAACCGGGACTAGACCAGGATTAAATCACCCGGTGTGGCTCTTCACTGGTTTCGTGTGGCTTTTGCGTTCGTTTGTGCGTGTTCAGTTTGTGGCTCGGGCTGCGTGTTCGCAGCGGTTCTATCTCGTGCTCGCGGTGCTCCTGTCTCCGCGCTCCTTGTGTGTTCAGCGCAAGAGCTAAGAGGCCGAGAAAGGTGCTCTTTGAGCGGGCACGACCGCAGGGTTTTCCCCGGGGCTGGCTCTGGTTCTATCTGACTTCCAGAGCCGGGGGTCTGACACTGTGAGCTAAGAGGCCAAGAAAGGTGCTTTTTGAGTGGGGATAACAGCGTCTGTAGCGCATGTGAGTGCGCATTATTCGAATTTTTGAGATTTCGCGTTTCGTAACTTGAATTTTCTTTCGTATCTAGAGAGAAAATTTTACGTGATTTTTCGTATGTATGGTCTTTCGTAAGGTGAGGTACCACTGTATATGAAAAATTCATATCATTAAAAAAAAAACACACACACACACACACACCGGTATTCAGTATGAAGCGGTATACCACCCAGCCCTAACCACTAATACAGTATGTGTAATAGCCTAGAGTATTGTCTACCTTAAATGTCAGACTCATGATTCAAATTCCCCACTAATCCCAATACAAAACAACTGCTGGGTTTCAGATGACATCACAACATTCTATAAGCCTATATTATTTAATACAGATGGGTTAATATTGTTGTTGTTGTTTTTTTTTTGTGATACAGCGAGTTTTGGAGTCTAGCCACTAATAAATAAAAATGATCAGGTCCAGCATTTATGAATTTACCTTCTGAATATTTGGGGCTGGTACAGCACAGCTCAAGATGATTGGACAAAAGAGAACACAGTGTGAAGTGGTGAAAACAAGATGGCAAAACGCAGATATAAACAGAAAATAATAATAAACCTATGTATTTCCAGTTATGGCAACTTAAATGTTGAGTTGACATGTTCGAATGTGACAGCTGTTTTCTGTTTCTTGATGCAGAGCACTCCCGTGTAAAGATCAAACATCTGATATTTACTTTGCTATACACCTTACATAAAGAGACATTAAAACGCAGCACAGAGAAATGAAATAAAAAAGAAAAAGCTATGATAAGCAGAAAGAAGTTTTGTGTTAATGCTATCTTTAGCCATTGTCAAGGTGACCCCAAGCAAACAGTGCTAATTGGCCATTTTACATGATTTATTTTGAATATTTTTCAAAAGAGTGATTTCATTATGTAAACAGGCCACAAACCATTCACACACAAACGTAGCGCTCAACAGCAGCAGGCTTACTGACCCAAATATTGTACTTGTACTGTGGGGGGTCCAATGGAGATAAATGGGCACTTTGGAGCCTTTGCTACCAGACTAATTACTCACACAAGATGATGCAGATCTGGTAGAGGTGATTAGCATGCACTGGGAGGCTAATCACTCACATGACTAATCACTCACATGACTAATCACTCACATGCCTGGGACATGGACAAAATGACGCTTTGTTGTCTACATGCATCTTGTCCTCATGCTAGCATTTTGTAAACAGTGTTCTCTAACATTGGTCTAATAACAGAACAGTCCCTTCGTGAACTTTGGAGAGCTTGTTGTTTACGCTAGAGGCAAAAGATCCACGTTTTCTTGAGTGTTGTGGCCTCTCGCACCTTGTAAGTATGCAATAAAAATAAAAAGAAATGCTATTTACTCAGAGCTTTGTACCTCTGCAACCTGTGTTTACCTTAAGGCAGGGGTCTCAAACTCAATTTACCTAGGGGCCGCATGGGGTAGAATCTGAATGAGGCTGGGCCGCATCAGGATTTCCACAAGAAAAGTGCAAATAAATCATTCCAATGTTCTCAAATATATTTATTTTTAATACAAATGAAATAAATGAAAAAATGATAAAATAATAAATCAATCAGTAATAAATAATTTAATAATAATAATGGTCATACAGTAGATACAGACGACTAAAGAAACCGCATATTGACTGGCTGGCTGGCTAGTTATTTTTTATTCAGTTTTAAATGTATGTATTAACAGTTTTTTAAACGTTAATTGCCTGAAATGGAACATTGAACATAAACTGTTTTAAACATGGATTCTCTGGTTCAGTCCTGGTTTTAGACCTGGTTCAGTCCTGGTTTAGTCCTGGTTCAGTCCTGGTTCAGTCCTGGTTTAGACCTGGTTTAGACCTGGTTTAGTCCTGGTTTAGTCCTGGTTCAGTCCTGGTTCAGTCCTGGTTCAGAACTGGTTTTAGTCCTGGTTCAGTCCTGGTTCAGTCCTGGTTTTAGACCTGGTTTAGTCCTGGTTTAGTCCTGGTTCAGTCCTGGTTCAGTCCTGGTTCAGACCTGGTTTTAGACCTGGTTTTAGACCTGGTTCAGTCCTGGTTTAGTCCTGGTTTAGTCCTGGTTTTAGACCTGGTTCAGTCCTGGTTCAGTCCTGGTTTAGTCCTGGTTTTAGTCCTGGTTCAGTCCTGGTTCAGTCCTGGTTTAGACCTGGTTTAGTCCTGGTTTAGACCTGGTTTAGTCCTGGTTCAGTCCTGGTTCAGTCCTGGTTTTAGACCTGGTTCAGTCCTGGTTTAGTCCTGGTTCAGTCCTGGTTCAGACCTGGTTTTAGACCTGGTTTTAGACCTGGTTCAGTCCTGGTTTTAGACCTGGTTCAGTCCTGGTTTTAGACCTGGTTCAGTCCTGGTTTTAGTCCTGGTTTTAGTCCTGGTTTTAGTCCTGGTTTAGTCCTGGTTTAGTCCTGGTTCAGTCCTGGTTCAGTCCTGGTTTAGTCCTGGTTTAGTCCTGGTTCAGTCCTGGTTCAGTCCTGGTTTAGTCCTGGTTTAGTCCTGGTTCAGTCCTGGTTCAGTCCTGGTTCGGTCCTGGTTTAGACCTGGTTCAGTCCTGGTTTAGTCCTGGTTTAGTCCTGGTTCAGTCCTGGTTTAGTCCTGGTTTAGTCCTGGTTTAGACCTGGTTTTAGACCTGGTTTAGACCTGGTTCAGTCCTGGTCTAGTCAATATATGGATTATCGCAGTATCGCCCGGGTCTCACGCGCGCACATCAAACAACACGTAGCGCGAGTGAGGCCGTGACACTATCTGCACGTGTGGGAACAGGGCCGCCCACCGCCTCTCCACAGATCTGACAGGCTCTGAATGGAGTCAGAGACGGACGAAGACGCGTCCCTCTCGCCGGAGCTGTGCGCGCAAAGCGGGAGGGAGGAAGAGAGGAGCGAGCGAGCACTCTGTGAAGAAGGGACACACATATGCACCTGCCTCCCTCGTGTCTAAGAAATGGATCAATCACTGTCCCTGTCTGATGTCTGCCTGCCGCAACCCCAAACACACAAGCACACACAAGCACACAAGCACTAAAAGCTCTAAGCACTGGGACCTCACCCTAGCCCCGCCACACATTTAGAGAAAATAAGCACGACCGATGTCCCGCCCTCCAGAGCCATATACCACATCGTGATTGGTTCATTCTGCGTCGCACACAAGAAATGAAATTCATATTAATCTTGCGGGCCTCACTTATATTAATCTTTCATATTAAGACGAGGGCCGCAAATTATCGTCCCGGGGGCCGCAGTTGGCCCGCGGGCCGCGTGCCTGAGACCATTGCCTTAAGGGGTAAAGAGTACCCTCTGACCCAAAACTGGCAGCGGCCATGTTCACGGTGGCACTAAAGCTGCAAAAACAACTGTCAACATTTGGTCAGCAATAATATAAATTTCAAATGATCACTTAGGTCGTTTTCACACCAGGAAAGTCAGATAGTTCACTTGCTTTGGTCCGGACCAAATGTTTTTTTATTTTTTTTAATTTTGGTGTGGTTCGCTTTCACACTGCAGTTTTTCCCCAAGCGAACTAACGTCTATAAACAAAAGCACGTGTGCTGAGGTCGCTCAGCCACTGGACAAAAATGAGCCCTGTCGAAACGCCGTGTCCAAACACGGAAGGAGGAGAATAACGGTGTTACGTGCTGTTTTCAATCTAGCCTTAGCGATATGGTTTGCTCAGTTTTTACAGTTCTCACAAATGTTTGAGCAGCATCGTGAGGTTTACACTATTTTACAATTAATTTCCAAACGTCGATGACACAGGACAAGACGGGTACGGAGGACAGAACTCATGTGTGCATCAAGTTCTGACTCTTGCTCTTCACGCAAAACGTAAGTAAGCCTCGTAAGTTTCGTTTAGTTTCGTTTAGTTTTGTTTCGTCAGCCTCGGTTTCCCATAATGCTCGACATACGACGGGAGCTCGTTAAGTACAAAAAGCCAACTGTGTCGGATCGAGTCCGGTCTGCATTCTCACCTCAAACGAACCGCACCAGAGTTCGTATGGAACCGGACCGAGACCGACCTTTTTAGGTGGTCTCAGTCCGCTTGTTTGCTCCGGATCGAGACTTTTGCTTTTTATTCACACCAGCCCAAAAGGTCCGAATCAAAGGAGCAAACGAACTCTGGTTCGTTTTAAATGAACCAAACATGGCAGGTGTGAAAATGACCTTAGAAATGTTCTGCTTATTCACACCAACAAACTCAAACAGAATGTATGTTTTATTGGTGAATGTAGCTAAATGTCTTTTTGTTAATTGCTAAGAACGGCTTTATGATGAAAATGTATAATTCAAGTACGATTTAGATTTTATTTCTCTGGCACCACCCCTGTACAAAAACACACATCAAAACATACTTCAAACATGAGGATGTTTGGTTGCTTCCCCGATGCTAAAAATATTCAAGCGTAATAATAGTAATCATAACATCACTGGATTTAACAAGTGGGTGCTCGTGGTTTATTATAGGCTAGATCCGAAGAGTGTTGTGGCAGTGCAAAACATGTGCATCTGAACCAGATTAGAAAATGGAACTGGGTTAAATATGCGTTATATGACCTGGCCTATAGCAGTGTAATACTACATAGGGTTCTGTTCTGTGCAATACTGGACAATGCACGGGCTCTATAGGATTACCTGTTAGCACAATGGAACAATAAAATCAGCGTAAGCCTTTAAAACCCCTTAGAGAAAACAGCTGTTAGCACTGACCTAAGAGAAGAGGATAGGTAAGGTCACCAGTACACACCTGTGATGTCAGAGCAGGATCTGGGTCAAATGGAAGTATACGTGATTCACCAGTAACTGAATGGCGAATTAACAATAAGGCTAGCTGTTCATTTGAAGCGTAATTTAGCATGTTGAAAAGAAATACGCTTTGTTGCTATAGCTTCACTAAATGTCCCCATAAAATGAAGCGGTAGCTGTGATGGTTTACTGGTATGGCAATACTGTTTGGAAAAAATTGGGTGGCTAAAGTGAAAGAAACAGTGGAAAATGTCATCTTTATCCAGCTAATTATTTGATGTAGATTCAAGGCAATATTTTTGGTTTAATAAATAATAATAATAATAAAAAAAAAAATTACCGAGGACCCATGCGTGGGGCCTTGTACTTTTTCTTAATTAATTATTCTGACCTGAAGAGTTGCTTATACAGTATATCTGTAGTGGGGCAAGACACAATTAATACATGGGAAAAAATATCAGACACAGGCTCTTTGATTAAAATTGGAATGTCTGTAACCTAGAACGGTTTGTCCTTTTATATTACGCCGTGTACTGTCCCATTAGAATTTATATTAGACTTTCTTTCAGGCTTCGGTGCTCTCGTTAAACAGCATCAAACATTGTTGCATCAGGAACATCACCTGGCCTAAAATGTTTGAGTACATATTCCTACATATATGAAAATGACTGATGATCTTTGAAAACGTTATATTTTGTGTAGTTGTGAGAAACAACATAGTATAATGTAAATGTTAAAAACAATACTAAAACAGTACTATGTCACATTTTGGTGAGTTGTCTGCCAGGTGCTAGACCCCAAAGAGGTGTAAATGCCACATTTCCATTGGTTCGTTTGATCTTGTGATAAACTGCTGTAGTTCCAGTGATGGCAACTTCTATTTTGAGCTGGTACACTTTGAAAACAAATCTGGCACATTAACTATAGTTGTTTCCTGTTTATTGACACATGGCACTCGTGTCAAGATAAAATATTATATTTTTGTCAAACCCTCTATAAACATCTTTTTGTGAATTGCTAAGAATGGCTTTATGATTAAAACTTTTTACGATTTAGATTTGATGTCTTAACACAAGTTATGTTTGAGTGACGTCACACTGTCTCACAGAGTCTCACAGAGCAGAGATCTGGCCCTGCTGCTGCTATTTGAACATTTTTCGACACGGTGGCTGAGTGGGTAGCGCTCTTGCTTCACAGCAAGAAGGTTCCGGGTTCGATCCCCGGGTCGCCCGAGCCTTTCTGTGTGGAGTTTGCATGTTCTCCCCGTGTCTGGGTGGGTTTCCTCCGGGCACTCCGTTTTCCCCCACCAACCCAAAACATGCACCATAGGTACCTCCAGCTTAGGTCCTGACCAAGCCGAAGCAAGAAGATCATGGAGATGGTCCCCGGGCGCCCTAATGTGCTGCCCACTCCTCCTGATAATTGTTGCTTAAAAAACAAACAAAAAGCATGCATTTTTTATTGCCTCTTCGTAAACCTGACCTGTAACGTGGCCTGGTGGTGCCAACAGCTTGTATCTGTGAAGAAAGGATACTGCGTGGAACATTCTGTGACACGACATCATGCATTTATGTGATCCTAAACACATTTCAAGCCGACCTAGTATGCAAAATTGATTGTTCAGATCTTTTAACCATGTTATTCCTACTGCTAAATAATAATAATATACTTTTTATCGCTTATACTTTAACAACATTTTGCCGATCAACTTCAGTTTTCACCTCCACCAGTACACACCCACTGCTTTGTACTTACATTGTTCTCCAGTTGTACTTTTTTATTTGTAATATGCGTAGGATTTGGCAGCGTTGTGAAGTTATTTTGTATTTTGTAGTCACACTCGCTCGCATGATGTGCAGCTATCCATCTGAGGTACTGACAGCTGCACGGCTCTTTATTGTGAGGATGTTTACAGCTCCCACTGGGCACCACGGGAGGTCAGTGGGTTAGTTTTTCTTATTGAGTTATTTTAGATCAATACTGTGATTTAAAATGTGCCAAATTATAACATAATGGCCCACGGGAGTCATTGATTATACCTACATAGCAGATACAAGCACAATATCTTCCTTGTAATGCTTTTCCCCATGGAGATGTTATTGCTTTGTCTGGAATGTTTCCCAGTAGGGCATTAAACCTTTCTATCTTCATGGAGATCAAACCAGACCAAGTTACGATGTCAGATATGTGGAGGGGCGACCCCGCTCACAGTCAGAATGCCTGTTTTTATAGGTATTTTTGAGCTGTAAACCCACCTGTAATTGAATAAATGTAAGGTAGAGCTGTTTAATGTCATACTGTGGAACATTCCAGGCAGAGCGATTACATATCTGTAGAAACAAGCAAGTGACGGACCCCCAAACAAAAGTTTACACAGTGTACCTATAAGTCCAAAAACGAATAAACTTTTCAAGATGGATGACACCAGCTGTAGATGGTTACTATTTGGTCCTGCTATAAAAAATACTCAGCCAATGAATTAATTTGTTGATATTTTCATCTAAAATCCCGTGGAGCAGTCAGGCAGGTGCAGAGGTGTAAATAGAGCTTGTCCCCTGAGCTGTGACCTAAGAATGTGTTATTAACTACACTGTGTCCAGGTCCAGACACTGTCATCACTCACACGCACCTGCACTTTGAGTTTGTACAGGTGTACAGTACTGCAAACTATTTCTGGTGGATATTATGCCACCTGGTTGTCTCCATGGAGATGTTATCCGTTAGTCTAGAATGTTCCACAGTAAGGCATTGAGCTACGTACTGTATCTCCAGATGTTCTCCCTTTGTGGGACTCGCTAAAAGCTCGGCATATCGTCTAGGGGTGGGGTTAGATTTCTATTGCAACCATGGCAACCCAGTTTGTTTTCAGTTATTCACCCATTCTGCCAGCTCTAAAAAACAGACTTTTTGACCAGAAAGTGAATCTAGACATGAAATTGTATTTAAAAAAAACAAAAAACAAAACAACAACAACAACAACAACAACAAAACACATCCAGCTTTTCTTTTACTTTCCGTTGACAGATCTCTTTCCCCACAAAACTGTTACAACAGCCACTTTGAGCAGGGGTGGGCCTGGTTAGTACTTGGATGGGAGACACTGGGAAAATCAGGTGCCACAGTTGGGTGCCAGTGGCAAAAACTGTCGTTGTGTCCTTAGGCAGTGGTGTGTGTGGGAGTGATGGTGTTGGTCGGAGGGGCCGATGGCGCGGATTCGTGCTGTGGCTACAATAGTATCTTACTACCACCGAGTGTGGAGTGAATGAATAATGATCTGTAAAGCATCTTTGAGTGTCCAGAAAAGCTGATGCGTTATTATTATTATTATTATTATTATTATTATTATTATTATTATTATTATTATTATTATTATTATTATTATTATTATTATTATTAACTTTGTTACTGGTTAGGTTTGCAAATGTTGATTTTTTTTACATTTATTTTTTATATATCAGGTTAAGGTTAGGATCAGGGCTTTGGTTAGGTTTTGTTTACCGGGTGTTGGATGTAAAACAAAATGATAAATAAATAATAGATCACAAAAATACTGCCAATGTCACAATGTCACTGAACCTTAAAATTTGCTGTAATAACATCTGCTGATTATGAACCGAACTCTCAGCATGAAGAGTGCTGAGTGAGCTATTATTAGGCAAAACAACAGCACCTCCTTTAAACAACTCAAGGTAATTTTCTGTAATTTATGTAGACAATGCCTCTAATTATTCTGAAAGGAGAAAGGGAAAGACTTAATTGCTGTATTTTGACCCACAAAGACAACGATGTAACCTACTGAAGACAAACAACATTGAAGAACATGAAAACAAGCTACAAATGGGTCCATAAAAAAATGTGTCTCTATCTGTGTCTGCGCTATTCAAAGAGTAAAATTGGCAATTGTAATAACACACATTGTTTAAAAGAATCTACTCTACAAAAACGCAGTGGGGTTTGATTGACGTCTTTGTGCGTCAGTGCCACACACTGATTCTCTTGATAAACTTCTAAGAAGCGTTAAAAGCACTACAACGAGACTGGTCAGATTGATCTCTGCATGACTGACAGGGAATGGAAACCAAATCATTTCTCATAGACACAAATCCGCCACAGTCCAACCAAGATGCATTATATTTGTGATTGCATTATAAAGTTCACGAGAATCCATATTGGCAGGTTCCCACTGGTGATATAGGGCCGGAGACTGGACCAATCATGGCTTAGCATTGTAGTTTGGATGGAAGCCAGAGGTGAAGGACCCAAGTGAACCAAAACAAACATGGTGACGCTGACAGAGAAAAAGTGAAAGTACATTTAGTTAATGAAAAACGTACAGAAGGGAAGCACTTTGTGTATGTGTGGACACTGTTGTGACACTTCGACCGATCAGATTGGAGCATTCATTTGAACGTCCTGACAACTCCCAAGTGCTTTGAGCTGTTGCAGATTGATAATGTGTAGAACTCAATGTCCACATCAATCAGATCCACTGGGGATGCGATTCCAGCTCCCACAGAAGAATGTCCCCTGCATACACTGGTGTATGAATGTGTGTGTGAATGGGTGAGTGGTTCCGTGATGTAAAGTTCTTTGAGTGTTTTGAACCATTTACCTTTTACCCAAACTACAAACACAGTCTTTTAACCCATCTCCTCAAGTGAAAAACCTGGGCATTTTTGACTCTGAGCTGACTTTTATCCCACACATCAAGAACATCACCTAAAAAACATAACCAGAGTCCGCCCTGTTCTGTCTCAAACCAACACAGAGACACTGATGCTTTTATCACCAGTCGAATAGACTACTGTAATGCCCTGCTCTCTGGTCTTCCCCAAAAAAGTATTTCAGGTTTGCAATTATTACAGAATTTAGCAGCACGTGTCCTGACTAGGACCAGAGGACGGGATCACATTACACTGGTCTTAAAATCTCTGCATTGGCTCCCTGTGAGTTTCAGGATAGATTTTAAAGTTCTTTTACTGGTTTTTAAATGTCTTAATGGTCTCGGGCCTTCTTATCTTTCGGAACTGCTTTTACCTTTCGAACCTTTGCGGACCTGCGCTCTTCCAGCAGCAGACTCCTGGTTATTCCAAAAGTCAGGACACACACTCACAGAGAGGCGTCTTTTCAGTATTATGGCCCTCGTCTATGGAACTGCCTGCCGGACGACCTCAGGGCTGCAGAGAACGTTCATGTTTTTAAGAGTGGGCTCAAGACTCACCTGTTTAGCTTGGCCTTTGATTGAAGTTTTATACTTATACCTGTTTTATTTTTAATTTTAGGTATTTTATTAGCTTGAACTATATTCATCTATCAATTTTAGGATTTCCAGTGCTCCCTCTGTAGAAGCCCTCTACATCGGGAGCGGTGGTCGGCTGCAGCTGCCGGGGTCTGCCCCTTGGGCTTCTGCTGGGGGGGGGTTGCTTGGGCCTCATCTCTCCCCTGGCCCCTGTGATGGTTCCTGGTGGCGGTGGACATAGGGTTACCAACTCCCTGAAAAATAAATAAGGGACACCTCATTGGCAGGACCGGCCGGCCCGATTGCCTTCACGCTTCATGGTGTAGTGAATCTTTTTAGCCCTTTTTTGTATGTGTGAAGCGATTTTTTAACTATTTGACTCAAACCTGAATTGAATTAGAATCAGAATCAGAAAGACTTTTATTGCCATTGTCAAGTGAACAGAATTCAAAAAACTAGGAACTTGTCTCGGTGATAAGGTGCAAACATAAAACACTAAATAATAATAGTAATAACTAGAATATAGACACTAAATAATAATAATAATAACTAAAATATAGCTATAATATAGTAAAAAATAATAAGCAATCCAAATAACAAAATTAGATGCATATCTGAGTGATATGAACACAGGGAAAATAAATAATTATCAGCAATTTATTTTTAATACAAAATTACAAAATCAACAGAATAAAATAAATATATGCCCTGCTTAACTGAAACCTGTATAAACAGGGATGAAAGTGACCAGTAATGGAAAAAAGCTAAAAGTCACCGAAAAGCTAGGGGGGTCCAGGGGCATGCCCCACTGGAAAAATTTTTAACTCTAGATGCTCTGAGATGCTCTGGGGTCATTCCAGCCAATACAAACTAAGATGTCAACCACCCATTTTGTGGGGAAAAAAATCCCTTTCTCCCTCTTGATGATCCCACTTTGCCTTCTCACAAAATTTGACTTGCACTGGATGGAATCAGCTCGGGATGTGTAGTTTGGACAGTAGCTGCTGACAGCCAGACTCAAGCACATTTCTAAATTGTTGTTTCTAACTGTTGTTACTATTATCATTATTACTATTTTCCATTATTTTTATTATTATTACGTATTACCGGTACTATATCTGTATTATTTATTACTTACTTTATCCCCTCCCTGCCTGCATGCACTTTTTCCCTCTTGTCCAATTGTCCTGGAGCTACTGTGGCGAGTAAATTTCTCCTGTGTGAGATCAATAAAGGCTTATCTTATCTTATCTTATTTTATCTTATCTTATCTTATCTTATCTTATCTTATCTTAAATCAGTCATGGTGGAACAGTACTTGGGCTTAATGGTCTTCATGTGGGAAAAGGCTGACTCACATAAATAAGTTTTCATGAATCTATCTCCTTTTTATCTGGTGAATGTTAATTTTAATCTTAAAATAAGCCAAGCAAACTGCACTGCACTTAAACACTCTGTGCCCCGTTTTTGGACCCTCACCCACAGTTTGAGGACCCCTTCTTTTTTTTCTTTTTTTTAAACATGTTTTTCTAACTGGAGTTACATTCTCTTACTGGTTTTGCAGTGGTATTTACCAGCCTCTCCACATTTACCAAATGGATGTTGTGACAAACAGATGCATTTGTGCACTTTTATTAGGCAAAATTCAACCACATGTCGCTGTAGACCTGCTCTGTGCTGTGGACCTGCTCTGTGCTGTGGACCTGCTCTGTGCTGTAGACCTGCTCTGTGCTGTAGACCTGCTCTGTGCTGTGGACCTGCTCTGTGCTGTGGACCTGCTCTGTGCTGTAGACCTGCTCTGTGCTGTGGACCTGCTCTGTGCTGTAGACCTGCTCTGTGCTGTACACCTGCTCTGTGCTGTAGACCTGCTCTGTGCTGTAGACCTGCTCTGTGTGGACGCTGTAACTTAAATTTAGATTAGTTTTTGCTTTGCACGTAGTCTTGCACTTATAATCAGAGCACATTGAGGAGTGAGCCTGAGCGCTATGAACAGGAGGAGAGAGAGCTGGCGGCGCGCGTGGTTTCCGCGTGTTCCAGACGAGTGCAGTGCGAAAAACACGGTAAAAGTTTATTGCTAAAGGCAGCGGCCGTAATGAAATATGATCACAATCATCTCGAGATCAAGACCGGACACTGATCGACTGGTATATGGTGACCAACGTATTGGGCACCCTGTTTTAGACACTATTTTTGATTCACATGTTAATACGGGACAAAGTGCGTCCCTTTTCAGCTCAATACGGGACGCGTACTTTTGTTTCTGAATACGGGACGATTCTGTTTTTCAAGGGACGGTTGCCAACCCTAGGTGGATAGCTCTCTGCTCTTGGTGTAGACGGCTCCTCTGGTGGTTTGCCTGTATTTTTTTTCTATGTGGAGCTATGTATTTTAGCATGTTACTATGTGTGTGTGTTTGTGTGTTTGGGCTGTTTGTTTGTGGTGTCAGGCAGCTGTGGGGGGCTGGCTGGGGGAGTGGAAGGAAATGTGGGTTGTAAAGCACTTTTTTCCATGCCTTGTCATAGAGCCAACATAAGAGCTGGACAAGATTAACATTCATTTAGTACACATTACAAGTTGCTCAAATACACATTCACAAATAAAACAAAACTTGTTCCTCTGTTGACTGTTGCTATCTTTGGGTTTTTGTGTAGACTTTCACCGTGTTTTTTTGTTTTTCACCGTTAACTTTTGCTGTCTTTACTTTGCGTCCTTTTGTATATCAAGCTAAAGTTTTCACCGTCACTTCCGCTCAAACAGGAATAAATAAAATAAACCAAAATAAAAGCGTAACCTTACTATTAAATGCCACGGACTGTATGTTAATGTATATAAGAGCTAACTTGACCTTTATACTCACAGAAGGAGAGGTGTCACAAATTGGCTTTGCTGACCACCACCAATGATGTTTTTAACCATATACAGGTAGGTATGAGGTGGATGAAGTGTCTTGCCTAAGGACACAGTAACATGCACTAATCAGAGCTGAGATTAAACTTCCAGAATTACTGTTAAAGGTGTTCTCTGTAACTTTTCTGATGGGAGGTGTGCCACTAAACAATCTTTATAGAGACCAGCAGGCGACTCACCACCAAACCAACGCATTTGGCCATAGACTGTATAAGAATTTGACTAAAGAAGTGTGACATCATCCATAACATTTGGCTCCAGTCAAATGAAGCTCACCGAGGCCAGCAGTTACAGGGGAGAATTCAAAGCTGAGTTACGTATTAAGAATAGAAATGTATTTACAGACAAAATAGCAAAATAAAAACACCAGGATCACGTACAGTGGGTTAATACAAATGAGGAACCTCATACCACCTGGCGATGTTTTTTCAGTTCTGTTCTTCATGGAGACGAGTAGCTGGCGCATCAGCTATTGAACTTAAAGGTTGTTCTAAACTGTTCTGGATTATTCAAATGCCGGCTACACATGACTATGTTTTGATTAATAAGTAACTGGTAGTTAAACATGACGCCCTTAGCACACACTACAGACAGGATATGGTGATGGGAGGTGTTTACATCTTATGATCATGCGTGGACCGCACAAAACTGCTGTCTCATCACATGTTATGGTCGACTTAGCATGTTAGCATGGTGGCACTGTTTGGGTTTGAGTCATCATGGGGACAGAACACCGGTGAAAAGCAATAAGCTTGATTATAAAACAACATCTAAGCAAAAAATATTAGAAAAGTTGACGGCGCAATTGGCGTTGTTCCGCCGTGTGGCATTTAAAGGTGCATTGTGTAACTTTTGTGGTGGAGGGGCCATATAAAGCTTTTCTCCATGGAGATGTAGTTGCTTTGTCTGGAATGTTGCATAGTATGGTAAGATTAAGATTAAGCCTTTATTTGTCTCACACACAATGACACACAGTGACACACGGGAGAAATTTGACTTCTGCATTTGACCCATCCTTTTTCGCTGAAATGGGGTTTCGCTGAAAACGCGCGGTGCCTGCATAAACTGAGCCACACAGACCGATTTTCTGGGCACAAAAAAAAAAAAAAATCAGCGTGAGAAATGCCATGTGTGGCGTGTGAGAGTGTGAACACGTCGAATTGCGTGTGTCACACTGGCTTGCTTATTACCAGGAACGGCGGGGATTTGAACCCAGGTCTCCCCGGGGGAAAGTCACTGACTTACCAGTTGAGCTATCACTTCCGCTAAAGCTTAACAGGTTAATAATAAGTAATAGGCGCGCAGTGATACGAATCGAGACGAGATATGCGAATGCTAAGTACGCTGCTGGATTTTTTGTGGACAACTGTTTGGGACGCAAATATATCACCTTTTGGACAAATGTTTTGTTTTGAGAAGAAAAACAAGCTTCATTACGAGTCCCCGCGAACTTACCGGACCTAATTACCTGAGCTCCAGAACGCGAGCAGAACCGGGCTGAGCGCAAACTGTCAGAGGTAAGCCGGTGTTACCGCACATAACTTTTAGAAGGAAACCCATACAGATTAACATTAAAAAAACGCACTATCCCTTTAAAGCTCACAAGAGTCAATTTTGTGCAGTACTGGGCCTTTAATGAAGGATAATAAAATGTAAAAACTGTATTTAGTATTTAGTTAGTATTAGTATTCAACTCAACATACAATATTTTGACCATATTGCCCAAACCTATCTAAGAATTAACCAATTAAAAATTGAGAATCTCGACCCCAAACCTGATTTTTTTTAACAAACACAAAATCAATGTGAACTTTTTCATTTTTCTTCCTTCCCCTGTCCGTTACAACACATCAGTGATTTCATAATATGCATTGAGACTCTCAAGTTCTAGCCCATCTTAACAAAATCATAATCACTCTTAATGGCTCTTTCTGAAGTCTCTTTTATATGCTGTGAGACTAATTGAGTAGAGATGATGAATTAAATAAAACCACTTGTAATTGAATAAATGTAAGGTAGAGCTATTTAATGTCATACTGTGGAACATTTCAGGCAAAGCAATAACATATCCATAGAAACAAGCGGTGATACTCAATATTAACCATGTCTGATACTCAGTATTAACCGATACTAGTGTAGGGCACTTGTTTCTTTAAAACACAGTTAACTTACTCAAGAGATCCTACTGTGTTATGCAACTGTAATTTATCCTTCACATCATGACTGAACAGCTTCATATGTTCAAACATTATGAGACATTTTAGACAAAACAGAGCCGATCAAGGTAATTTTTAGTGAGGAATAACTTTTGACAGTTTAACCAGTTTAAAATGAACAGTTTTTCATGTTTACAACGCAGAAAAAAGCAGTGTTGTATAAAGTACTGGAAAATCAAACTCAAGTAAAAGTATAGGTACCCCTCCCAAAAATGACTTTGGTAAAAGTTGAAGTCACTGACTGAAATGTTACTTGAGTAAAAGTCTTCAAGTATCTGGAACTTCTTGTACTTAAGTATGACAAGTAATGTAAAAATAAATGTACTCAAGTAATGTAATTAAAAGTACAAGTAAAAGTATCAAGCAAAGGCAGTCTGAATTTAATATTTTTTAATGTCCCCCCCCCAAACCTTTGATTTTTTTTTAAATAACAGTGCTGAAAATACGGCATACATAACCCCATTGAAGGAGTGTTTTTGGAGGAAGAGGTTTTTTTGCAATTGGGCCCTTAATTCTACTGTAAAACACCATGTTCCACTCACCCATGGTAGTTTTGTGTCATATGGAGCAGTGTGGAAGATATTGGGTTTGGTGATATCCATGAAACGCCGTCCTATGAGCAAGTAAATGCAGGCACAAAATACGTTATACGAATCCTTCATATCAGCGTAAGAGAACATTGTGTTTAAGTACGGCCAGGGATGCTCATCGTCAGGTCCCCCTTCATTTGTAGCCGACGTGGATGCTGTCTCCTCTTCCATCAGGGATGTTGATTGATTAAACTAGCTGCATGAAACCAACAGGTGTAGGCTGATTGTCATGCACAAGTAGTGAAGAAGCCCAGGCACGTCCTGACTTCCTTCAGTCAGTAGAGGTTTTTTTGTAACGAGTAACTAAACGGCACATTGAAAATGTATCGGAGTAAAAGTATGCAATTAAATTCGGAAATGTAGTGAAGTAAAAGTAAAAGTTATCTTTTTTTTTTAATTCAAGTAAAGTACAAAGTCTCCCAAAATGTACTTAAAGGGACAGTGTGTAAGATTTTTACCTGTTAATTACTGAAATTGAAGATACCCATTCAAAAATACATTGTTTTCCAAGCCTTTTCACTTCCATCATGAAATCAAAGTATTCTTTTGGACTTAGATATAGTCACATAAAAGGGGGATCTTCCCCATATAGAGGCAGCCATTTTGAATACGAGAGCCGCAGAAGGACATTTGGGCTCATCCTTCGCCTCGGCTCCTGCTAACAGCTGCACAGCCGCGCTGCTTATGGGTCCCCCCTTCCCCCCTCCCCTTCCCCTTCTCTCCTTCGGTCCTCTGCTCCCATATGCAGCCAGGAGCGAAGGAAGGAGAGAAGGGGAAGGGGAGGGGGGAGGGGGGAGCATGCTGCCGGATCACACATCGTAATGGATATAACACGTATTTTGGACTAAATTGTTTTACTGGATTTTATTCGCTGGATCCTTATGGACAGATTGAGACCAAGTTTATGATGAAATACAGAGTTTGACCTGTGCAAAGCCTTCAAAGGTAAGCTAAGTAAGCTAAGTTTTGTGCTTTTCTGTATAAAAGCCCCATGTGCTCGGGGAGTGATTGTTTTGCAGGGAAATGAATTGCATAGTCAAAAAGAGGAGACTGTAAGGTTTCATTTGATGTGTAGATTGTCATGAATCATGATCGGGATTGTGTGTTTTCATGCGAAAAGAAAAAAAAAAAGTGAACGGGGGACCGCGGTTTATGTATACAGCGGTGCGCGGTTCGTGCGCGGGCACGCGAGATTTCGGCGCTACGTCGCGCCCGGGTGACCCTCGAGGTCTGCCGTAGCCAAAAGAGGAAGTGGAATAGCTAGTAACCACCTATGCGCCACGAATCCTACACACTGTCCCTTTAAGTACAGTAGTGAAGTATTCTTACTTTGTTACTATACAACACTGGAAAAAAGTATGTACAGCTCCTTGAATATGCAGGTTTTTTTTCTGACAAAATGGAATTTGTACCTTCAGATTACCAATTTGAATTAAAGGGCTAATATTATGTCATTTTCTGATCTATGTTCTAATGTTGTTTCCTCATCACAAAAATAGACCTGGAGTTGTTTGTTTCATTCACAAACATGTGTGAATGAAACAGAACACAACTCCAGGTCTATTTTTGAGGAGGTAACAGGATTATAACATGGTTTAAAGCTCACAAGAGTCCATTTTACATAATATAGGACCTTTAACCAGCGTGTTCCTACAAATGAGCCAAATGCAATACATGTTATAATTGCACCAGTTGGACCTATGCAATATTTCCCCATGTTGAAGTCATTTTTTTCCCTATTTCCTTTCAGCACTTCTCTCACAGGTAAAAACATGTCATGTATTTGTTTTGTTTTTTTGGAAATGTGTGTTGTTTTTATTGCTGTTGTACATTCATTGAAACCACGGAGGAAGAAATTGCTCGGTTCACAGAAGAGGTACAGTGGCAGTAGTGAAAAGAGCCTTTTATGACCTCAGCTTCCTCTGTCCAGACTCAGCCGGTTCCATGGGTATTTAAGTAGCAAAATTATGATAGGTCATAAATCATGGTCATAATTTATTCCACGAAAAACTCTGTACCTGCTGTGCCTGAGATCTTCCTAGTATCGGCAAGTTTAAAGGTGCTATATTACGCAAAACTGACTCTTGTGAGCTTTAAGCCATGTTGAGTCTTTCACCAGTTTTCCAGGCTTGTAACTTGTACAAAAGCTAGACTACTGTCAATCCATCTAAATGAATATATTAAAGGAAAAGTAACGTTTTTGTTTTTTTTTACAATCTGAGCCTTCTTTCTGCAATAAAACAAGTAGTTTTACTCACCCATAGCAGTTTGGTGTCAATTGGAGCAGTATCGCAGAACTTATGTTGAGCCGTTCTGTTCTTCTATGATCCCGTATCCGTTAGCGTGAGTGCTCGGGGCACTGATTTGCGGTGTCCAAATAACACAAACTTTAGCACTTTTCAAATCACAGAAGATCGCTGTGTCAGGGTAGACTTTTAGTAGATTCCAAAACGGCCTGAAACCCGATATCGCAACAGAAAAGTAAAGTTCAGAGCGGTGTTAGCTTCTTTTGGACTAGCGGTGTTTACAAAACAGCTGAGTTCACGCATGCGCACTGTCCTCTCTGATGACGTCATCAAATGAAACTATAGCTGGATATCGGGTTTCAGGCCGTTTTGGAATCCACTAAAAGTCTACCCTGACACAGCGATCTTCTGTGATTTGAAAAGTGGTAAAGTTTGTGTTATTTGGACACCGCAAAGTAATGCCCTGAGCACTCACGCTAACGGATACGGGATCATTAGTAGAACAGAACGGCTCAACATAAGTTCTGCGATACTGCTCCAATTGACACCAAACTGCTATGGGTGAGTAAAACTACTTGTTTTATTGCCAAAAGAAGGCTCAGATGGTAAAAAAAACGTTAATTTTCCTTTAATACTTTGCTGCTGACGTCATCAACATTTCTTGGGGTCATGATGCTAACTATAGGCACTGCTCTGTCTGAGGCTTTATTAGACTTTACACTAAGCTTCATTTGAACAAAATCCATAACCATAAAGAACTAACGTAGCTGAAACTCCAACAGGTGAGCTGATCTTTTTTGACACTGTGCATTGTGTCACCATGGTGACTCCTAAACATTCCACCATTACATGCAGAACACACCATCATCAGGAATATATATACAGTATGGTAAAGAAAGCATCTTTTAGCAAGTAAGTAAACATAGACTATGTAATTTTTCTGTTAGCGGGTTTGCGTCATGGTGGCATTGTTTTGTAAGGAATGTTCCACACTACATTATATCTTGCTGTAATTGAATAAACGTAAGGTAGAGCTGTTTAATGTCACAGTGTGGAACATTCCAGGCAGAGCAATGACATATCCATAGGAACAAGCAGGCGATGGACCCCCAAACAAAAAGTTACACAGTGCAACTTTAAAAAGCTTGAAATGATTACAAAAGACCTTTTTCAAACATTGCAGGGTGACATTAGCTCAGCTGGTTGAGCGGTCAGATCCACTAACCCACAGGTTGACGGTGCAATTCCATCCACTGTCTGTGTACACTGGTGTATGAGTGTGTGTGTGTGTGTGTGTGTGTGTGTGTGTGTGAATGGGCGAGTGGTTCCTTGATGCAAAGCGCTCTGAGTGCTTTGAAGGTGGAAAAGCGCTGTACTGTATAAAGATGTGACCATTACTATTGGTCAGTTCTGTTGTTAAATCCAGTTTTTATCACCTTCGTCTTTTATCCAAAGTGAAACCTTTTTTTTAATCTTTTAAAAATTTTGAATAGGTCGTGCATGCCTTCATCTCTACTCGTCTGGGCTACTGCAATGCACCCTACACAGGAATCAACCAAAATGCACTTCATCGCCTGCAGTTAGTCCAGAACTCTGCTGTGCGTCTTTTAACAGGGAGCAAAAAGTGTGATCACATTATCCCAATACTTGCATCGTCGCACTGGCTTCCTGATAATTTTAGAATTGATTTTAAGATTTTGTTGTTTGTTTTTAAAGCTTTGAATGAACTGGCCCCACAATATATCTCGGACCTCATCCAAAGTTACACCCCCGCACATGCTCTAAGGTCCGGGGGCCAGCTCCAGCTCATGGTGCCTAAAACCGGGCGTACATTGCAATTTTTGTCCCTTTTTGATATGATTTTTCACTCTTGGGACTGTTTTTGGGATTGGGCTGACTTTTGGCTTAATTGTGTGTCATGCTTCGTGTAGTACACATGGGGTAATGAGAACCAATTAATACCTCCCGATCAGCTCCCGATCTGCAATCGTAGGTCGCAAGAATATCAAACCTGTTTGAAATCCAGTCACCTCTCGTAAGGGTTTAACACTGTTGAAGTAATTCCACAAGACAATTTGCCAGAATCTGCCATACCTCACATGTGCGGACACAGAAGCGGAACCGAAGGATATGCAGTTGGTGGGGGATCATGGCGGGCCAGCAAGTGATATGGACACAAGCAATGGACGCTCAGCTAACTGAGCTTTGGCAGGCTCACCCGAACCTATTTGATGTGGCCTCACAGGGCTACTATGACCGCAACAAAAGAGAGGCAGCAGGTCTGCTTTTGTCAGCATTGTGTCTCTGCACTTCTGTGGTTTTCTACTTTATATTTCCGTAAGAAGAACTCCACATGTGGTGATGTGGACGTACACCCAGGGCAAGACCCTTCACGGTACTGCCTCCCGAGCGCCGAAAGATGGCTGCTCACTGCTCCTGAAAAAGGATGGGTCAAATGCAGAAGTCAAATTTCTCCCGTGTGTCACTGTGTGTCATTGTGTGTGAGACAAAATAAAGACTTAAATCTTAAATCTTACAGTGTGTGCAGGCAGGTCACATCCGGTATGAGAACATGAATCTTGAGATGTGAACTTTTAATCCCTGGGTCGTACACTTTGAGCTGGGGCTGAGTGAAACGATCGAAAGTGTACGCCCAGCTTAAGACGAGACTTAAAACTAGGGGGGACAGGGCCTCTGTGGCCGGCCCCAAACTCTGGAACGCTCTGCCCCCCACGTCTGAACAGCCCCACAACGAGTGTTTTAAGTCTCGTCTTAAGACCCACTTTTATTCTCTGGCTTTTAACACCACGTGAGTTGTGTGGTCCTCTGTTGTCTTTATTTATTGTTTTTATTATTTTTATTCATTGATTTTATTATTATTCTTTTATCTATTGATTCTATTAGTTCCTTTTGTTTGAACATAATTCTGCTGACTTTAAATGTTAAATGTTTTGTTCACATTGCTATGTGAAGCACTTTGGAAACTGTTTTGTTTATAAAATGTGCTATCCAAATAAAGTTGGATTGGGTCTTAGTTTACGTGTAATATATTTCAAATAAATTCATATTTATTCCGGACTCATGGTCCATATTTAAAACAGACAAGGACAGTGACAATACAAACAATAAACATTTATGATTTAAAAGACACTCATATTGCACTCATATTTGTGAGTGACATTATTATTTCATTGTCCGATTCGTTCAGCCTGCAAATAAAACTGTACATTCAAGTTCTTAGTACAGCTTGCAAAGTGTATTGACAAACATCTTACATATACTTTTAATGTTTTATTTGATTTTTACTTCTAATTTGTCACAGTTATTTCTTATGTACAGAGTGGCTTGTAGCGCAGTATCACAGGTTACTAAGGGTCACTGTGCCGTTTGCTCAGTGATGTAAGGCTCCAGTGGGTAAACACAGGTGGAGTGAGTGTTATGACCCAAACAGACTGACCTCACAGCTGGTCCTCGGGCAAACAGATGCTGGTCCACCTACGACTGGAGCGCACCTGCCAGGTGCTGCTGTCAGGTGCACAACAGCTTTGACAGAAGATTTGTAGAGTAATAAGGTCATAAAACTTGTGAAAACATGTTCTGTATAAACGTAACTCATGTTTTAGTGCACTTTAATGATCTCTGTGGGAAACTTCTGTGCTGTTCATTTGACCTATCATTTAAAGGTGCAGTGTGTAACTTTTCTGGTGGGGGGTATGTCAAATGCTTGTCTCCATGGAGATGTTATTGCTTTGTCTGGGATGTTTCACAGTATGGCATTAAACCTTTCTATCTTTATGGAGACCAAACCAGGCCAAGTTACAGGTCAGATCTGTGGAGCCTGCTCACTGTCAGAATGTCTGTTTTTCTAGGTATTTTTGAGATGTATAACCACCTGTAATTGCATAAATGCGTAGATCTGTAGATCTGTAGATCTGCCATGCTGTGAAACATTCCAGACAAAGCAATAACATCCTTACATACCTTTTAAAATGCCTTGAAAAGCCTTATAATACAAAGAATTAAGATAAGATAAGATAAGACTTTATTGATCTCATATAGGAGAAATTTACTTGCCACAGCAGCTCCAGGCAGAGAAAAGACAGTGCATGCAGGTAAGAATAAAATAAAATAAGTAATAATACAATAAGTAATAATAATAAAACAGTAACTAGGAGAGTATGAAAAAAATATTGCATGTTTGAACTATACAGTGGAGTTGTACAGTCTGATGGCGGTGGGGATGAAGGATCTGCGGTAGCGCTTCTTCTTGCACTGGGGGTGCCTCAGTCGGCTGCTGAAGGAGCTGCTCAGCTCCTCTACAGTCCGGTGCAGAGGGTGAGAGGTGTCGTCCATGATGGAGGTGAGTTTGGCCAGTACCCTCCTCTCAGCCACCTCCTCTACAGAGTCCAGAGGACAGCCCAGGACAGAGCTGGCCCTCCTGACCAGCTTATTAAGTAAGATTTAATAACAGTTATTTCGTCACGTATTCTGAAACAGCAAAGGATCATGGTCTATGTAGTTCCCTCTGTTAGCTTATTGCTGCACCAAAACAACAAATTTAAGTAAAGAGACTTGTAAATTGATATATTTTGAGGTCCAGGATATTATTGTGAGGCTTTTGACGATATGATATGATATTTCAGTTATTGTTACATACCTACAGTACCTTTGAAACATCTTTTGGTTTAGATTGGACAGTTTTGTTATTCCCACATGAAAGCATATAAGATCAGACACCAAACTGACCAAAAAAAAACAAAAAATTGAAAAAGAATTGGTTTCTTTTAAGCAGTCTGAATGCCCTGTGATTACTGTGGACAACGACTGGCTAAGATAATGACTTTGAAGCAGTTTGGTGGAGAGAACCGCAAACAAAATTGCAAATCACGTAATGACAAGGTAGTCTGCTGGCTGATTTTGACTGGGAAAAAAAAGAATATCTACCACGGTTGCCATGGATACATTATGTAATTCCAACCTGGGCACAAAAGATAAATTCCAAATCTTATTATTCTTACACATTGCAGATTGTTACTGGTGTTTATTTTTTGCGAGAGGATGTGACATAGCTGGCTTCCCTCTTTGTGATGTATTCAAAGTAGTGAAGTAGAACCTGAAAATTACATAATCTTCAATTGTCATGTGTGTTCTTTGTATCCTCACACTGCAAGCTCATCCAGTAGCCTATAGTATTTTAGATACTGTTTCTGAATAATATGCAACACCTATGGGTTATGTCACAGAAGTCACAGTCAATGTGTTTAGATACACGTTCATAATTAAAAAATGTACGTATTAAATTGAGATTTATACCATGGTCAGTGAGAATTCCAATAATAACGCACGAGTAGTCCGGCAACAGCCAAATCACCGTTCTATATCACTGCTCTGCTGCCATTGCCATGACATCACCATAGCAGCATGTACACAAATGCTCAACTTCTGTGAGGTGAATGCAGTAACTAGCATCAGTTGAAGGAAAATTAACGTTTTTCACAATCTGAGCCTTATTTCGGTAATAAAACAAGTTGTTTTACTCATCCATAGCAGTTTGGTGTCATATGGAGCACTTCCGGAGATGTTTTAGGTTAGCGATATCCATAATGTGAGTTCTCGGGGCACATGTTTGCGGTCTCCAAATAGCACAAACTTTCGCACTTTTCAAATCATAGAAGCTCAATGTCTTAGTCTACGCTTTTGTTTGAGTCAAAAGTGGCCTGTAGTAGATGAGGACGCCAATGCGCATGTGCGGAGTCACAGCTTATTTCGCTCTCAGCTCTCGGGACCCAAACATGAAACGCAAAACTGTAAATTATGGATAAATCTCGGATTACAGGCCACTTTTGACTCAAACGAAAGTGTAGACTAAGACATTGAGCTATGATTTGAAAAGTGCTAATGTTTGTGTTATTTGGAGACTGCTCGGGGTATATATATATATGTTATATGCCCCGAGAGCCGATATCCGTAACGCGATTACGGATATTGCTAATCTAAAACATCTCCGGAAGTGCTCCATATTAATTCTCCTTTAAAACATTGAAATAACTGATATTTTGGACATTTACGGACATTCACGAGTGACACATTTCAGTTTGTAGCCGTGGCATAAGCACATTATACAACATGGAGCTGTGCGTTATGCAGTTTTAATGCACAGCTCCTCGCTGATTAATGCTTTTACATATCACTGCTCTGCTGCCATCACCATAACATCACCATAGCAATGAGTAAACACATCCACATCTGCTCTGAGTAAAATGTAGCTTCATTTAATACACTAAAATCACTAATTTGAGACATTTACAGGCAGTGGAAAACTTGTCAGATTCACAGGTGTGTAGCTGTGGTATAAGCGAGCCGTGCGTTCTGCAGTTTTGTCGCACACCGTGGAGGAACACCACACCACAGTGTGCGTTAAAACTGCAGAACCATGTTAGAATGTTGTTACCTCATCAAAACACATGCTTGAGTAAGCTTTTATTTTTCCATGTCTACATCTCCAAAGCTCAAAATGCTATGTCCCACCTTGTGATTCATGTCAAGGGGTAGTTTTCAAGTTAACTTTTTTTTTTTTTAACCTTTTGTTCAGTAATTTGAGATTAGCAATTCCAGGTCTGAAATAATCCAAAAGATTCTATAGTGAAATTTAAAAACACAGTGGAGCACTTCCTGTATTACCAAATGACATTACAAGTGTTATGTTAAATATGCAGGGTTTGTGTGTTGTGAGTAAATGGAACTAAATCAACACAACTCTAGTTATGTTTGTGAGAGGAAACATTAGAATATACATCAGAAAATAGCACAATATGGCCTTTTAAACTTTAAACCCTTTAAAAAAGTTGAAAGAAGACATATTGTATTGTGCTTGTGTCTGCTATATAGTTATAATCTATGACACCTGTGGATCATTATGTTATAACCTGCACATTTTAAATCTCAATATTCACCTAAAATGACTTAATAAAAGAAACAGATCTGCTGACTGTGGTACCCAAAGGGAGCTGACATCCCTGTAAACATCATCTCAATAAAGAGCCTTATAGTTTTTGGCCCCTGCTGTGGACACACTAATGAGTAGAAGATTTTTTTCATTTGTACCAAAGTGACTACACGCAGCTGAATCCTATGTGTATCACTGATTAAGAAAATGAAACTGGAAAACAAAGTATGTACAGAGCAGGTTACAACCCTTATTCCGACATACCGCCACTCCGACAGACCCCCACCCCGGCATTCTGTCATTCCGACATGCCCCCATTCCAACAACTTTTGATGCCATCATTCATAGTTTGGAGTGTCACCTTTTTTGCCTTAACCAGGACTGAACCAGGTCTAAACCAGGACTAAACCAGGTCTAAACCGAGATTAAACCAGGACTAAACCAGGACTAAACCGGGACTAAACCAGGACTAAACCAGGTCTAAACCGAGATTAAACCAGGACTAAACCAGGTCTAAACCGGGACTAAACCAGGACTAAACCAGAACTGAACCAGGACTGAGTGTCAGGACGGGCCCGGAGGTGCACCCGCGTAGACTGTCAGGTGACTGCAGGCGAAAGGACCAATGCAGAGCTGCGTGCACTACGGGGCGAAGCACAGCCGTTGCCCAATCGCACTTTGCAGACACCCTGCTCCACGGGCTCGGGGTTCTCTCTCTCTCAAGTCTAAGATAAGTCCTGGTTTAGTCCTGGTTTAGTCCTGGTTGAGTCCTGGTTTAGTCCTGGTTCAGTCCTGGGATCAGTCGTGGTTTAGTCCTTGTTTAGTCCTGGTTTAGTCCTGGTTGAGTCCTGGTTCAGTCCTGGTTCAGTCCTGGGATCAGTCCTGGTTTAGTCCTGGTTCAGTCCTGGGATCAGTCCTGGTTTAGTCCTGGTTTAGTCCTGGTTCAGTCCAAATGACATCAGTCCTAGTTCAGTCCATATGCGACGCAAAAGTCCAGCATCTCGATTGATGTTTCTTCTGCTCAATAATTAACGTTGCGTCTGTGAATTTGTATTCATACTGAAGAAAGCGTAATCGCACATTTTCATTTCATGATTATAATTCTTGATGTTGGAACTTTTCAATTCATATTCATTCATTCCTTCATCTTCTTCCGCTTTTCCATTTTCTGGGTCGTGGGGGCAGCAGTCCAAGCAGATCTGCTGTGGTGGGTCCACAGGAGGACGGCTCACGTCACAAAAGTCCCTGATGTATCTTCTGCCATGGGGGCTACCAGTGTCTTGCCCAAGGACACATCGGCAGCGCTCATCTGTGGGAGCTGGGATCACACGCGGTCAACCCGTCAAGAGCGGGATTCGAACCGCCAACCCCCAACCAACTGATGAATAAAATACATTCTATGTATTTTATGACTGGACTCATTTGAGAGTTTATGAATATTTATTTTATTTTCAACTGCAGCCAATTATGCACAGATTTACCAAATATGCAGATTTTTATCCTATGCACACAAACCTGAAAGCTTTCGTACTCCATACATATAACCGCATATTTTTACCTTGTTTGGTGGAATGGAGGAATGTTGAAAAAAGGGGGGAAAAAAATGCCGGAGTGCAGGGATGATTGATAAAAAATGGAAATGCCTCCACTCCGACAATTAGACGTCAATGTCGGAGTGGGAGTATGTCGGAATGGCAGCATGTAATAGTACAGAGCAGTGGACGTGTACTGGTGGTGGTGAAAAACATCCTGAAAATAAGTGATTAAAATGAGAATAGGTCTGCATCACATTACACATGTTATTCACATCACACAAGACATGTGATGTTATAATGTTGTTTCTTCACCCAAAACACACCTGGAGTTTTGTTTCATTCACACATGTTTGACATTAACATCACATGTGGGAAAACAGATCTAGGCCTAGTTCATTGTAAACAGTTTGCAATGGTCCAAAGTTATTCCTCATTTACCTTTTGCAATATGAGCATCCTAATTGTTCATTTCACTTTTCACCGCTTTTAGAAGATTTGCCATGATGGTAAAGCTAACAGCATGAGGGCACTTCCTAATTATCTTTAACTGTAAAACAATTGGCTAATGCAAACTGGAGACTTCCAACTAAGTCTGTTATTTCTGGTCACGTGTTCAAACAAAACATTAAAACGTAACTTGACTAACAGGGAATGTTGATGGGATCGACTGAATAGATATCAAATATAATAACAAATATAATACATAACTTCATAGAAACCAAAGCAGACCAAGTTACAAGTCAGATCTGTGGAAAGGCGACCCTGCTCACAGTCAGAATGTCTGTTTTACTAGGTATTTTTGAGAAAAAATAAATTTAAAACCACATGTAATGAATAAATGTAAGGTAGAGCAATTTAATGTCATTTAATTGAGAATGAAAGTGACAGCTCTTTGTGAATTTGTACCTGGCAACGCAGCTACATTTCGAGTCGAGGAGGGCTGGAGGATGACTAAAGTGAGTTTGTGCTTCAGAAACTTAAAATTTAAATGCCAAGAGGCGTATTATTTAAACCAAACAGGTGTCTGGGAAAATGGGCACTTGGCAATTTTTAATCAAAGTCTAATTTTGCAATTTATTCTGACACACCACTATTCCAACTGTGAAGCCAGTCCAACATTTCTTGGAGAAGTCAGTAATCACGAACATCCTGCAGATTTGTTGTTAGTTTTTTGGACTGCTTCGGTTTCCATCCACCACAGAAGAATGTCAGATGGTGTAATAACAGCTTACAACTAACGTCACAGAATTCATTACGAAAACACTTGGTTGGATAATAGTTTTGCGTACATATACTGCCAAATGTCGCTCATTTTGGTGTTGCCCGTGTGCACATGTGGTCTTTGGAGACATTGATTTAGCTTTGTTTGAGATGGCTCCTGACCTTAACCACAGTCACTGGGGTAACCTTATGTAACTTTCTGGATGCATGATTCCATTGAAAGAGAAAGTTAAAATGTCAGAGCATTCTCCATGGAGTTATATGTGTTTTTTTAAGCATTACCAGACAAAGTGCATTTTATCAGATAAGATAGAAATTATTTATATATAGTAGTTATAATATGAATATAGGGATGAATAAAAAGAGAATGGAAATTAATATTATAAAACTATAAATAAATATAGCTGCAAGCAGCAATGTGGGTCCGAGCACCGAAGGTGCATGTAGGCCTCAGCATGTAGGCCGCATGCAGGGTCTGACAGGGTCTAACAGCATCTGACAGGGTCTAACAGGGTCTGACAGGGTCTAACAGGGTCTGACAGGGTCTAACAGCATCTGACAGGGTCTAACAGGGTCTGACAGGGTCTAACAGGGTCTGACAGGGTCTGACAGGGTCTAACAGGGTCTGACAGGGTCTAACAGGGTCTGACAGGGTCTAACAGGGTCTGACAGGGTCTAACAGAGTCTGACAGGGTCTAACAGAGTCTGACAGTTTTCATAAACTATAATAACCTTGTTGCAGGTGCTGGAGTTTAGATAGACAGAGTCTGACAGGGTTTAACAGGGTCTAACAGGGTTTAACAGCGTCTGACAGGGTGTTAAAGAAAATTGTATAATAGTGTCTTTAATGAATTATCAAAGTGTTGTATTCTTCTTGAGTTGGTTCATCTCCTATTGTGAAACCATAGGATGGGACAAAGGACAAAGGACAAAGACATGGAGATGTCATTGCTTTGTCTTGAATGTTTCACAGTATGATATTAAACTTTTCTATCTTCATGGAAACCAAACCAGATCAACTTACAGATCAGATCTGTGGAAAGGCGACCCCACTCACAGTCAGAATGTCTGTTTTTCTATTTATGAGCTATAAAACCATCTGTAATTGAATTAAGATAAGGTCGATTTGTTTAATGTCTAAATAAACAACACTGTGGAACATTCCAGGCAGGGCAATAACATATCCTTTGAAACAAGCAGGTGACAGACCCCCAACCAGAAAGTTACATAGTGCACCTTTAACCATAGTTAAAGGGGGAGGCCCTGTTCCAGGCCAAATAAAAGTAAGGACACTGTGTTTTTCTTCACTGTGGATTTAACAATTGTTGATCTAATAATAAAGGGTCACACCAGATTCTTACTAATAAAGAGGCACTGACAAATCATATTTTTTGAGCTGATTCTTTAAACTAGGAAAATATTTCAAATCACAAACATATAATTTTTTTTTGTTAGTATGCCATTATCAAACCTTACCAAAGAACAGTAGCCTCCTCATATTTAAATAACACAGAAGAAGAAGAAGAAGAAGAAGAAGAAGAAGAAGAAGAAGAAGAAGAAAAAGAAGAAAAAGAAGAAGAAGAAGAAGAGACTTTATTGATCTCACACAGGAGAAATTCTTCTCTGCATTTAACCCATCCTGTTATCAGGAGCAGTGGGCAACACATTACTGCACCCGGAGACCATCTCCATGACCTTCTTGCTTCGGTTTGGTCAGGACCTCAGCTGGAGGATTTTACCTATACTGCATGTTTTGGGTTGATGGGGGAAACCGGAGTGCCCAGACATGGGGAGAACATGCTAACTCCACACAGAAAGGCTCGGACGACCCGGGGATCGAACCCAGACCATGCATGCAAACTTATAATCTATGACACCCGTGGATCATTATGTTATAATTTGGACAAAAGGACTCCCTGACTTCTGTGTTAGAAAAACGCGGTGCCCACTGAGAGCTGATGTCACAGGAAACATCATCACAACAAAAAGCTCTAAAACTGTCACCAGAAACTCTCTACCATCTGAGCTACTGTTGAAAAGTTTGCATAATAGAAATAAAAACAAAATGAACAAAATTCAATACAAAAACACAGTACAGTGGTACCTCACCTTACGAAAGACCCAACAAACGAAAATTTCAAGTTACGAAACGCCTTCACGTTAAATTTTGGTCTCTAGATACGAAAGAAAATTCAAGTTACGAAACGCGAAATCTCAAAAATTCAAATAATGCGCACTCAGCCACACACATTATACGCTTTTCTCAGACTGAATTTAAACTTTTCTCACATTTGTCTCTCGTTTAAACACTCAGACCTTCATAGATTTTCAACAAAATGTATTAATAATGAAGTGTGGGGGGGAGGGGGGAGAAAACTGCGCGCAGACACGTGTGTGATAACGCAGCATGACCCGGCTGCCGTGACCTGCCAGCAGGTCTAGACCTGGACAAACCAGGACTGGACCAGGTGGATTAAAGCGCCACGCGCGGGTCTATTTCCTGATTTCGTTTCGAGTTACGGCTGAGGCGAGCAGCGAGGGGGACCGCACGCAGTCTGAGCGCATGAACGAACGCATGCAAGAGCCGCGGTGGTCTAGACCAGGTCTAGAGGAGGTCTAGAGGAGGCACGGTTTGAGCACGGGTCTCGTTCATGCGCTCAGACTGCGTGCGGTCCCCCTCGCTGCTCGCCTCAGCCGTGACTCGAAACGAAACCAGGAAATAGACCCGCACGCGGCGCTTTAATCCACCTGGTCTAGTCCTGGTTTAGTCCAGGTTTAGTCCAGGTTTAGACCTTGGTCTAGACCTGGTATAGTCCATGTTTAGTCCTGGGTCTACAGTCTCTACGCAGAACACAATGTTACACTATAAAAAAAGTTACACTATTTAAAAAAAACTTGGATCGGGGCCTTGGAACGAATCAGGCTTTTTCCATTGAAATAGCTACTCAACTTACGAAAAATTCACATTACGAAACCACTTCTGGAATGAATTAATTTTGTAAGGTGAGGTACCACTGTATTAGATAATATATAATTTGCTTACTTACTGTCAAATATGTGGTGAAGTCATATTGGCTGTGCACCTGTGGTCTTTGTGGCCTTTGGAGAGTGATTATTTGTTTTGAAACAAGGAGCTGAGCCAGAGCTGCTGTGTCACAGGTGTCTGGGTTTTATTACACATCACTATCACAACTGGACACATCAAACACATGGAGCGCAAGAAATCAAGCCATGTGTTCAAGAAAACCTTTGAGCCTGCCCTTTGAAACATGCTAATATCACATGAGTGTATTAGATTTTTTTTCTTTAAAGGTCATATATTACACAAAACTGACTCTTGTGAGCTGTAAGACATGTTAGAATGTTGTTACTTTTTCAAAAACACACCTGGAGTTGTGTTTTGCTTCATTCACACATGAAACCTTACGTGTACAAAGCTCAAAATGCTCTGTTCCACCTTGTGATGTCATGAAGTGGTAGTTTTCAAGTTAATACAGTGGTACCTCACCTTACGAAATTAATTCGTTCCAGAAGTGGTTTCGTAACGTGAATTTTTTGTAAGTTGAGTAGCTATTTCAATGGAAAAAGCCTGATTCGTTCCAAGGCCCCGATCCAAGTTTTTTTTTTTTATAGTGTAACTTTTTTTTTATAGTGTAACATTGTGTCCTGCGTAGAGACTGTAGACCCAGGACTAAACGTGGACTATACCAGGTCTAGACCAAGGTCTAAACCTGGACTAAACCAGGACTAGACCAGGACTAGACCAGGTGGATTAAAGCGCCGCGTGCGGGTCTATTTCCTGGTTTCGTTTCGAGTCACGGCTGAGGCGAGCAGCGAGGGGGACCGCACGCAGTCTGAGCGCATGAACGAGACCCGTGCTCAAACCGTGCCTCCTCTAGACCTCCTCTAAACCAGGTCTAGACCACCGTGGCTCTTGCATGCGTTCGTTCATGCGCTCAGACTGCGTGCGGTCCCCCTCGCTGCTCGCCTCAGCCGTGACTCGAAACGAAACCAGGAAATAGACCCGCGCGCGGCGCTTTAATCCACCTGGTCTAGTCCAGGTTTAGTCCTGGTTTAGTCCAGGTTTAGTCCTGGTCCAGTCCTGGTTTAGTCCAGGTCTAGACCTGCTGGCAGCCCCGCGCCGGGTCATGCTGCGCTATCACACGTGTCCGCGCGCAGTTTTCTCCCCCCTCCCCCTTCCCCCCACACTTCACTATTAATAATTTTGTTGAAAATCTATGAAAGTTTGAGTGTTTAAACGAGAGACAAATGTGAGAAAAGTTTAAATTCAGTCTGAGAAAAGCGTATAATGTGTGTGGCTGAGCGCGCATTATTTGAATTTTTGAGATTTCGCGTTTCGTAACTTGAATTTTCTTTCGTATCTAGAGACCAAAATTTAACATGAAGGCGTTTCGTAACTTGAAATTTTCATTTGTTGGGTCTTTCGTAAGGTGAGGTACCACTGTATCTACATTTTTTATGTTTGTGATGATGAAACAACATTATAACAGGTCAGAAAATAGCATGATATGGGCCCTTTATTTTTAAATTAAATGTAACTTTTTTTTTGTTGGAAGCCCGCTACATGCTTGTCTTCATGGAGATATTATTGCTGTGCCTGGAATGTTCCACAGTATGGCATTTAGCGTATATATCTTACCATTATTTAATTTCTGGGTGTCGACCTTGAAAAACATATGTTATTCAAACCCTCTTTACGGTTAGCTGTAAGATTCTGTGCAATACTCCTACGCAATAATTCAACAAAAATAAACAAAAACACAAAACAAAACTGTACATAACAACTTGACAAACCTGATGCGATGTGCAGTAGATTCATTAATCAAATCCACGCTGATCATGTTGTGATAGCGCTCTGAAGGGAAGTGACTCTCAGCAAAGAGCAAAGAGTTTAGACTCAGAGCTTGTTAATACGTTGTTCTTCGGTAAACACAGCATTTTCAAAACAATAAAAAGTAACACGGTGATTCAAATGTGTTACGTGTTAGCAGTTAATAGCCCCTGGAAGCAAAATAGCCCCTCTAGTGGATTGAGGGAACAATTGAAAACACAACGAGCAGTTCCCATGAGTAATAGCTTCATTTTGTGTGGTGGACAAACATTTAAGGTCAGGAGAAAAACACTGGGTCTATTGCGGCTCGTGCTGACATCACAATGTTAAAAAAAAACAACTCAAATGATCAGGCAGTGTCCCAGTCCAGTGGATAAACTGTTGACGTTGTTGTGCTTGGCTAAAGGGAGTTGTGTAAGTCTTTCTCTGACATCATAGTGGGTGTAAAAGCATAAAAGTAACCTGTAATTGATTTTAAATTTATTCTTGTCAAGATAAATGCTTTATTACAGGGGTGTCAAACATGCGGCCCGGGGGCCAGATCCGGCCCTCCAAGACCTTTAATCTGGCCCTTGGCTGATTTTCTATTAAAATATTTTAATTATATTTTAATTTTCTATTAAAATATTAGTAATTTTCTGTGCCTCTTTTCCGCACAGCTTAGCATAGCGTCTCCAGCGCCTCTGTATGTGGCCCCCTCCCACCAGAGCAGCACAAATGAAGACTCGCCTCTTTCCAAACGCTCTTAAAGCCCCAGTGTGTAGGATTCGTGGTGCATAGGTGGATGGTGCTATTGCACTTTCTGTTTTAGCTACGGCAGACCTCGAGGTCCGCGCGCCGCTATTGTATAAATAAAATGCGGTCCCGTTTTTTTTTTTTTTTTTTTCTCAAAACACACATTCCCGATCGTGTACCATGACACTCTACACATCAATTGAAACCTTACAGTCTCCTCTTTTTGACTATGCAATTCATTTCCCTCCACAACAATCACTCCCCAAGCACATGGGGCTTTTATACAGAAAAGCACAAAATGAGGTTAGCTTACCTTAGAATGCTTTGCACAGGTCAAACTCTGTATTTCACCATAAATTTGCTCTCAGTTTGTCCGTAAGGATCCAGCGAATAAAATCCAGTAAAACAATTTAGTCCAAAACACGTGTTAGATCCATTACGACGTCTGATCCGGCAGCATGCTTGTGTTGTTTACCCAAAACCACGAGCCTTGCCGAAGGCGAAGGCGGAGCCCAAATGTCCTTCTGCGGCTCTCGTATTCAAAATGGCTGCCTCTGCATGGGGAAGATCCCCCTTTTATGTGACTATATCTAAGTCCAAAAGAATACTTTGATTTCATGATGGAAGTGAAAAGGCTTGGAAAACAATGTATTTTTGAATGGGTATCTTCAATTTCAGTAATTAACGGGTAAAAATCTTACACAATGTCCCTTTAAAGGACCATCGTTTTGACTGTCGACCGTGACACCCTCATCAGCAAAATGTCAAAATTGACTAATTCCTATTTGTTCAGGAGTTGAATGGGAAACCTGAAAGCTGTGTTGAAACTGCATTTTTCTTAAAGTTTCAGGTTGTTCATAATATTATAATTTTGTAAAAGAAAGAGTTCATCAAATAAAAAAGACTTCTCTAATAGATTTGCGTTTCTCTGGACAAATATTTGGACTTATTGCTATTTTTGGGGTATATTTGCCATGAGTTTTCTGATCCGGCCCCTTTGGGTTTAAAGTAGGTGGATACAGCCCCCGGACCCAAATTAGTTTGACACCTGTGCTTTATTACATCATTGCATTGTATAGTAAAAGCTGCTAAATAAGGAAAAAAAAAATTACATAGCATTTTATTAATATTAAAGGGCCTGTAGCTACCCTGGTTTTCTTCTCAAAAAAGGACGTTACGCTCCGTACTGATGATCATGTGCGTCAATATTTATTTTCCTTAGCTTCATAAACACTGTAACGTGATCACAATGAACTTGATCACCGTTCACACATCACCGATCACCGATCACCGATCACCGTGAAAACTAAAATAAAGACAGAGAAAATAACCTTACATACAAGCAAACTCAAAATAAATATACAATACAAACAGTACATTACCGTGTTCGCCTATTTGCCACCAGCGGTAACTAAAGGAACTTTTAAGCCTGTATTTTCTTCACTCTTTACTGCTTTCTCTCTGCCATCTTTTCTCTCTTTCGCGCCTACTCTACCTCTCTAACCACATCCGGGGCAAGGTAAAGGTCACATGACTTAAAACAAACATTGCACAAATAAAAATATATAAAAAACAACAGTGACATTCCCACACATTTCAACAGCAGAAACAATAACTTTTGGACTCAATGCCATGAAAACATAAATTCTGACATCATCGTCAGCTACACTCCCACCAAATTACCTTTGATAACAATGAAGATGTTACACTATACACTCTTCATAAAACACATCAACGTAATTTTCAGTGGACATTTTTAAATGTAAGAAATGTACAACCCTTTAAGTACTTTCAACAAGAAGAACCAACTTTTGAATAGGTCTATCAATAATGGATGGCTTATGTATGCGCTCTCCCTTCTTTCCCAGTTTTCTGTCCCCAACTTGTAAAGTCACCTTCCTCACCAGTCCATCATCACCCTCATGTACCTTAATAACTTTAGCAAGTGTCCATTCATTACGAGGGGTGTTCTCATCTTTGACTATTACAATATCACCAACCCTCATGTTACGTTTAGGGGTGTGCCAGCACTGTCTCAGAGTAATGTTAGTGAGATACTCTTTCCTCCACCTATGCCAAAACTGCTCTGACAGGTACTGAACTCTTCTCCAGCGCTTCTTAGCATACACATCTTCTTCTACAAAGTTACCTGGAGGGGGAAGAGGAACAGAACTTTTCATGGTGATTAAATGGTTTGGTGTTATGGGCTCTAAACTGTTCGCATCACTTATGCTATCAATGGTTAGTGGGCGGCTGTTTACAATATGCATTGTCTCATACAGAAAAGTTCTCAATGATGCATCATCCAGTCTATCAACAGTTTGGGCAAGAACTTTACATAACACACTTCTAACTGTCCTAATCTGACGCTCCCATGCTCCTCCTGCATGGCTTGAGCTTGGTGCATTCATAAGAAAGTCACATTGCTTTTCTGTCAGATAGGCTTTCACTCTGTCATTGTCCATTTCACTTAAAGCCTTTTCCAGTTCATTTTTTGCACCCGTGAAATTAGTTCCCTGGTCTGACCTGATCTGTCTAACAGGCCCACGGATTGCTACAAAACATCTTAAAGCATTGATAAATGCATCGGTTGACATATCCTCTAGCATTTCAATATGAATTGCTCTACAACTTAAACAAGTGAACAGAAGACCATACCGTTTGTAAACTTTACGACCCTGTCTGGTATTAAAAGGGCCAAAGCGGTCCATACCACAATAGGTGAAAGGTGGCGATGGGTTAATGCGGTCGCAAGGTAGATCTGCCATCCTCTGTTGCTCAGGTGGTGCGCGGGCTCTCCTGCACCACACACATTTTCTGATGTACTCAGCTACTGCTTTGCTTCCACCAACAATCCAGTAGCCATTTGCCCTGATTTCATTCAAAGTTTGTCCTCTGCCTTGGTGCTGTGTCTTGTTGTGATAATGTGCAATGATAAGACGAGTAATAACACAGTCTTTAGGCAGGATTACAGGGTGTCTCACTTCGAAACCTGTTGAGGACTTTCTTAACCTTCCTCCTACTCTCATTATGCCATTTTGAAGGAATGGGTCCAGTTCAAAGAGTCTGTAGTTGCGTGGCAACCTTTGAGAGTAGTTCAGTTTGTTTATTTCCCTTTCATATGCATCTTTTTGTGCAAGTTTGACTAGTGTTAGCATAGCTTGTTGTCTTTCCTCCACATTTGGAGGGTCCTTTGTTTTAATCCTCTTTGCCATTCGTTTGATACGAGCAATGACATTGACTGCAGCATTCCAATTTGAGAACCTTGCCAAATGATCTTTGATGTCACTTTGTTGTGTAGTCTCAATTTTCAGCACTTGGATTGTTTTTATTTCAGGATCTCCCACCATGAGCTCTGGTGGCATGCTCTGTTCTATCACAATGTCTTTGTCCCAAAGAAACTTAGGACCAGTGAACCAGTTTGAATGAATAAGGTCTAAAACCTTTAAGCCTCTTGAGGCATGGTCAGCTGGGTTTTTGTTTGTGTCGACATAATGCCACTGTTCTGGGTTTGTAGTTTCTCGGATTCTTTGAACACGATTTGCAACAAAAACATGAAATCTTTTAGCCTCATTGTTAATATAACCGAGTACCACTTTTGAATCTGTCCAAAAGTACTCTCTGTCAATTTTGAGTTCGAGCTCACTTTTCAGCATGTGGCTAACAGCAGCGGATGTTACTGCAGCTGTTAGCTCCAACCTTGGGATTGTGACTATTTTGATTGGTGTGACTCTGGCTTTGCCTATGACTAATGTACAATGTACTTTCTGTTCACTCACTAATCTGATATAAGAACACTGACCATAGCCTTGACTACTCGCATCAGAGAAATGGTGAAGCTCAACTCTCAGGACTTTACCAAAGTTCACAGGCTTAAAACATCGGGGAATCTGAATAGACTTAAGATTTTCTAAATCATTCAGCCAACCCTCCCACCTTAGCTTTAGTTCTGAAGGTAGCGGATCATCCCACCCAATGCCCTTTTGACACATCTCTTGTAACACTCTCTTTCCCTCTAGAATGAAGGGAGCTAAGAACCCTAAGGGATCGTACAGGGATGCCACAACTGACAAAATACCTCTCCTAGTCATTGGTTTCTCATTGAGTGTTACCTGAAAGAAGAAGCTGTCACTTTCTATGTCCCATCTTATGCCTAGCACTCTTTGCATTGGGAGGTCATTGTAGTTTAGACCAACATCTTTTATGTCCACAGCTCTTTCTGCAGGATCGAATGAGTCTAGGACCTCTCTGTTGTTTGACAGAAACTTGTGAAGATGCAGTTTTCCCTTTGCACATAAAGCTTGTGACTCTTTTACAAGTTTGACTGCCTCTTTAACTGACTCTACACTTGTAAGGCCATCATCTACATAAAAATGTTTTTTGATGAAGTTAGCGGCTGATGGATAGTCTCTCTCATTTTCACTGGCCAGATGCTTCATGCCAAAATTGGCGCAGCCAGGGGATGAGGACGCACCGAACAAATGAACTTTCATTCGGTATTCTGTGGGCTCTGTGTCTGTGTCCCCACTGTCCCACCAAAGGAACCGTAAATAGTCTCTGTCCTCTGGACTAACGTGGAACCTGTGAAACATCTTCTCAACATCACACATGACTGCAATGTTGTGCTTACGAAAGCGGCAGAGTACTCCAGTAAGGCCGTTTGTAAGATCAGGTCCTGTTAGTAGGTGGTCATTTAGTGCCGTTCCTTCAAACTTTGCTGAGCCGTCGAACACCACCCTGATTTTGTCTGGCTTGCGAGGGTGATAAACTCCTTGGTGCGGTATATACCAGACATTTCCTTGAGTTGGTTGTGATTCTGCCCTTTCTGCATCACCGTCTCTTAGAACTCCATTCATGAACTTTACATAGTCAGCTTTGAACTTTGGATCTCTGTCGAGTTTCTTTTTAAGCTGCTTTAGGCGAACCAGGGCCAAAGTTTTGTTATTTGGGAGCTGTGGGCGTGCTTTAAAGGGCAGGGGCATTTCAAGGTGTCCATGCTCATTTTGTCTGATTTTCTCATTTAGCATCTGAAGGAATTGGATATCCTCTTGTGATATATTACTGCTACTCTGTTTGGTGTCTGCGAAATCTGACTCAAGTACCTTAATGATGGTTGAAGGGGTTACAGGGGGAACCTCTTTTACAGACACCCTGTGACATAAACCAGTTACACTGCTAGCATTTACAAGCTGAGGTGTCCCTCCTACAATGCTCCAACCTAGATCTGTCCTAACGGCGTAGGGCTCACTGTCACCACCAATGATGACCTCTCTGGGGGCTAGGGCTCTGGAGCAATCGTACCCTATCAAAAGTCCAACAGCACAGTCCATTAATGGGGGCATCTTTTGAGCTAGGTTAGCAAGGTGTTGCCATTTGTTTGCCGTTTGACGAGTAGGGATATGAGCACGCTCAAGCGGAATAAAGTCTCTGGTGTAAACTGGGGGTAGCTCGATACTAGTATTTGAGTGAAACCCTCTGATCTTAAGTCCTTGCACTCTTTGGCTTTTCACAATAGAATCTCTTTTGACCATAGTGGCAAGCTTTAGTTTTACTGGCTCTGTAGCAACCTGCAGCTTTTCACACACCTCCTGATCAACAAAGGTGTGTGTACTTTGAGTGTCCAATAGCGCGTACACCAAAGTTTCACTATCAGGAGCCTGAACTGATGAAATCCATACAGGCACAATCATTGACGTGCTTCCATTCTCACCTCCTCCCACAGAGCATGAGAGAGAGGTGGTAGTTTCACTTACTGTGCTTTCTGCAGGGGGCTTGTTGGCTGATGAGCGGTCCTCATGCAGTGAAGTTGGATGGCTCTTTTTGCATATGCCACACATTGCTCTGTTTTTACAATCTTTGGAGTTGTGGCCCTTTCTCAAACAAGCAAAGCATAATTTGTTGTCTTGTATGTATTTTTTCTTGTTGTCTGTAGACATATCTGTGAACTTTTGACACTTGTGTATCGAGTGGTCCCCTCCACAGCAAGCACATTTGCTTATGTTTGAGTTTTGTGGTGTAAAGTCTCTTTTATTTGCTTCTTTGGAATTTACATGCTCTGCATTGGACTTGGATACAAGGCTGGATGTCTCTGAGGCTTTTACATTGGTGACAAACGTGTCTTTGCTTTTGTGCTTTTGTGCGCTTTATATCTGAAATATCTGCAGATGGTTTCAGAGCGTGTAACGATGACACAGGGTTACAAGCAATGCGTGCCTCCTTAGAGATGAAGGAAGCAAACTCGTAGAAGCTTGGATAGTCCTTGCCTTTATCCAGCTGCTCAGTGACATTACGATTCCACCTTGATGTGATCCAGTCAGGGAGTTTAGTCAGCATCTTCTGGTTCTCCTCACAGTCATTTAAAACTTGTAGACCTTTAATGTGAGGCATAGCATGACTGCATGTTTCAAGAAAATCACTAAACTCTCTCAGCTTAAAATATTCCTTGCCACCAATCTTTGGCCACTTATTAAGTTTCTCCCTAAAGGCTCTCTGTACTACAAATGAATGCCCATATCTAGCATTCAGCCTATCCCATGCCTGTTGATAAGCCTCCTCATCTTTTCTGTAAAAACTGCCTTCTAGAGTAGATTTAGCCTCTCCTGCTATGTACCTTTGCAGATAAAATAGTTTGTCTGCAGGATTTAAACATCGCCTTTCTATTAGAGCTTTAAAACTTGTGCTCCACTCTATAAACTTAAGAGGGTCACCTGAAAATACAGTAGGCTCTGGAGCAGGAAGTCTAGAGAGAGCAACTGACTCATGTAAAGCCTGCATAAGTGCTTCATTCTGTGTGGCTGGCTGATATACATGTTCAGTGTGAGATGATAGAATAGCACTACCTTTGCTACGTGCCAAGCTATCTCTCTCCTCTTTCACTTTCATCTCTTCTTCAGTGTACACCCTCAACTTAGCCTGCATTCTTACTATCTCTTTCTGTTTTTCAAGCTTTCTTAGTTCTTGACGTTGTGCTTCTATGGCCTCTTCCATGTCATTTTCGGCTTGCTTTGCAGCCAACTCTGCAGCAATTTCTGCTCTTTTGTTTGAGATGCTGGACGACTCTGAGGGATGTTCAGAACGACAGTCACGTGCAGACACTCTGGTGGCTGTAGACCCGTATATAGATCTGGCATAGTCATTGTCAAGAAGTGCACGTAACCTTGCCTTCTCTGCCACAGCATCAAAGTCTCCTACTTCTTCAGTTACTCTAACTCTCATTAGGCGCAGCAACTCACATGTGACAGCTGAGCATGCATCCATTTTCCTTCTGATTTCTTGACTTGGAGCTGTATTCCTTCTTATGCTATCATACAGCTCTTTCAGCTCAGTGTCAAGTTTTTCAGCTTCATCCATCATGTTATAAAGATCATTTTCTGAGCATGCTTCTTTTAATGTTGTCCGAATCTCTCTTACTCTAGATTTCCATTTTTCATACAGTGCAATGAACCTCTTTTCTTTTTGTGCAAGTTCTTGCTCCTTTAAATCTTGCATTTTTTGAGTAAATCGTCTTTCACGAGAGGATTTTCTTGATTTTGTCTCATCTTTATCTAGTTCAGCATATTCTTTCTCTTTAACATTTACTTTATATTGGGTCTGAACATCCTCTTCGCTATCAGATTTACTTTCTAGTGAGGTCATTTTGCATTTATTTGATTTAGTTTTGCCGAGCCTTTCTTTATTTGTGTCCTTTCAGTTTTTTTTTTTAACTTACTTTCATCAGTGGTTGAGGCTAACGATCGTAGTAGCATCTGACTTTAGGATTAGGAAACTTGCTCCCGCAGTCGATGTGCGCTCAAGTGTGCGCCTTGCCACAGAGTGAAGACAAATCACGTTCTCTGGCGCCGCCGTCTGGATGCATGGGGAAGCGCAGCCATCAACCACGTGCGATGAAACAGGTCACGTTTTCACTGTAGCTACCCTGGTTTTCTTCTCAAAAAAGGACGTTACGCTCCGTACTGATGATCATGTGCGTCAATATTTATTTTCCTTAGCTTCATAAACACTGTAACGTGATCACAATGAACTTGATCACCGTTCACACATCACCGATCACCGATCACCGATCACCGTGAAAACTAAAATAAAGACAGAGAAAATAACCTTACATACAAGCAAACTCAAAATAAATATACAATACAAACAGTACATTACCGTGTTCGCCTATTTGCCACCAGCGGTAACTAAAGGAACTTTTAAGCCTGTATTTTCTTCACTCTTTACTGCTTTCTCTCTGCCATCTTTTCTCTCTTTCGCGCCTACTCTACCTCTCTAACCACATCCGGGGCAAGGTAAAGGTCACATGACTTAAAACAAACATTGCACAAATAAAAATATATAAAAAACAACAGTGACATTCCCACACATTTCAACAGCAGAAACAATAACTTTTGGACTCAATGCCATGAAAACATAAATTCTGACATCATCGTCAGCTACAGGGCCAATATTACGCTATTTTCTGATCTATGTGACCGGGGTTGCCACTAGATCAGGGGTCTTCAACGTTTTTCAGGCCAGGGACCCCCAAACAGATGGCGAACTGGGCCAGGGACCCCCTACTATATATACGGCATAGAATTGTGTTTTATATTAAATTGAGCTTAGTGTCATGTATACACATTGCTACTCTGTTATGGTACATCCAATACAAGGAAATAATACACAGGTTAATACTGTATTTTACACTATAAAATATAAAATTATATTATTTTAAAGTGGAAAAAAAAAAGATTTCGCGACCACCCTGCAGTACCTCCGCAACCCCCCTAGGGGTCGCGACCCCCCTGTTGAAGACCTCTGCACTAGATAGATCTGACCTGTAACTTAGTCTGGTTTGGTCTCCATGGCGATACAAATGTTTGATACCATACTGTGAAACATAACATCTCCATGAAAGAAAAGCATTTGGTGGACCCTCCAGCACAAAAGATACATAATGCACCTTTGAGTTAGAAAATGCCAGCACGAGCCTGTTTCGAATGGGAATCAGAGCCACAAGAATGCATAACGCGAGCTCTTTAAATGTGCCCACTTCTTTAATCACTGTTTGCATTCAAAGAACATGGAGTGTGTGGGAGTTAATGGAATCAATTTGCCGGTTTGAGTGCATGGCCACATCAGAGAGGGCACCAGAACACATTTGTTTCAGACTCAGGTTTTTCATAAATGTAGCTTTGTATTAGTGGCAAAGAAATATCCTGGAGGCTGAATTTAAAACGGGGCTATAAAAATGAAAATAACGTTATTACTTTGAGTATAACCATGGCTCAAGATGTAAACGCATTTGACAGAAGATGCGTAGGAGGAAAATGGGCTATTTTAGGCTGTGCTGTCAAGATGCAACGCTTCACAAATATAAAATGTATAGGAAGACAGGTACAGAGTAAACATGATGGTACGCATTAGTTTCTTAAAGGTTTTGTGTAAATTTTCTAGTGGAGCGTCCGTCAAATACTTTTCTCCATGGAGATGTTGCAGAGTATGATATTAAACCTTTTTATCTTCATGAAGAACAAACCAGACCAAGTTACAGGTCAGGTCTGTGGAGATGCTATGGAGTTCACTGTTTTTCTCTGTATTTTTTAGCCATAAAACCACCAGTAATTGAATAAATGGAAGCTGGATCTGTTTAATGTCATAGTGTGGAACATTCCAGGCAAAGGAGTGACATATCCATAGAAACAAGCAGGTGAAGGACCCCCAACCAAAAAGTTACCCTGTACACCTTTAAAATTAATTAAATATAAACAAAATAAAATCCATCCATCCATCGATTTTCTTCCGCTTATCCGGGGCCAGGTCGCGGGGGCAACAGTCTAAGCAGGGACACCCAGACCTCCCTCACCCCAGACTCTTCCTCCAGCTCCTCCGGGGGGACCCCAAGGCGTTCCCAGGCCAGCCGGGAGACATAGTCCCTTCAGTGTGTCCTGGGTCTTCCCCGGGGCCTCCTCCCGGTGGGACATGCCTGGAACACCTTCCAAGGGAGGCATCCAGAACAGATGCCCGAGTCACCTCAGCTGGCTCCTCTCGACGTGGAGAAGCAGCAGCTCTACTCCGAGCTCCTCCCAGGTGACTGAGCTCCTCATCCTATCTCTAAGGGTGCACCCAGCCACTCTGCGGAGGAAACTAATTTCGGCCGCTTGTATCCGCGATCTTGTCCTTTCGGTCATTACCCAGAGCTCATGACCATAGGTAAGGGGAGGAACGTAGATTGACCGGTAAATTGAGAGGTTCGCCTTTTGGCTCAGCTCCCTCTTCACCACAACGGTCCGGTACAACGACCGCATCACTGCCGATGCTGCACTGATCTACCTGTCAGTCTCACGCTCCATCCTCCCCTCACTCGTGAACAAGACCCCGAGATACTTGAACTCCTCCACCTGAGGCAAGGACTCCCCACCCACCCTGGGTGGGGACAAAATAAAATATGAAACTAAATACTGATGTCACAATATTGCATTTATACATTTACTTCACTGCATTTTATTTATTTATTTATTTATTTAACAGGGACAATGCAATCGGACATAGTTACAGAACAAAGCTTGCAGCTGATGTGATGCATACAGAGTTTAGCAAATGCTAATTTTCAACCCCCGTCCCTGGTTGAGCTTTTCTACATTATATATATATATATATATATATATATATATATATATATATATATATATATATATATATATATATATATATATATATATATATATATATATATATATATATATAATTATATAAATAAATATTTGTACTTTTTACTACAGTTTAGATCTGGATTGAAAGGTAAAAAGTATTTTTATTGATGGTTTGAGACCTGCTGAAATGGCTGACTTATTTTTTTTAGCACATTTAATTTAACATACAGTGGTACCTCACCTTACGAATGACCCAACAAACGAAAATTTCAAGTTACGAAACGCCTTCACGGTAAATTTTGGTCTCTAGATACGAAAGAAAATTCAAGTTATGGACTGGACCAGGACTAAACCAGGACTAAACCTGGACTAGACCAGGTGGATTAAAGCAGCGAGGAGGGGACTGCACGCAGTCTGAGCGCATGAACGCATGAATGAGACCCATGCAAGAGCCGCGGTGGTCTAGACCTGGTCAGGTCTAGAGAAGGTCTAGAGGAGCCGCGGTGGTCTGGACTAAACCAGGACTAAACCTGGACTAAACCAGGAGGAGCTCTTGCATGGGTCTCGTTCATGCGTTCATGCGCTCAGACTGCGTGCAGTCCCCTCCTCGCTGCTTTAATCCACCTGGTCTAGTCCTGTTTTAGTCCTGGTTTAGTCCAGGTTTAGTCCTGGTTTAGTCCAGGTTTAGTCATGGTCCAGTCCAGGTTTAGACCTTGGTCTAGACCTGCTGTCAGCTCCGTGCCGGGTCATGCTGCGCTATCACACGTGTCCGCGCAGTCTTCTCCCCCCTCCCGCTTCCCCCCCACACGTCACTGTTAATACATTTTGTTGAAAATCTATGAAAGTTTGAGTGTTTAAACGAGAGACAAATGTGAGAAACACGCAGAACACAATGTTACACTATAAAAAAAAGTTACACTATAAAAAAAAAAACTTGGATCGGGGCCTTGGAACGAATCAGGCTTTTTCCATTGAAATAGCTACTCAACTTACGAAATTTTCACGTTACGAAACCACTTCTGGAATGAATTAATTTCGTAAGGTGAGGTACCACTCTACTAACCTTCACCAAACAAAATACACAAAAACAGCTAAGAAAATTAAATGAACTGAATCACTTAAAATCCAGTAAAATCACTACATTTCATCCTTTAACTGTTCTAACACTCAATACTTTTTACTTTTTCATTTTTACATTTTTAAACAGGTACTTTAATACTTTTGCTTAAGTAGATTTTTTCATGTGATTACTTGAGTAATCTTCTGCCCCTGTATCTGTACTTTTACTTTAACAAAATTTACTACTTCGTCCAACACTGGTCATTGCTGGGTTTCAGATGACATCACAACATTCTATAGAACAATATTATTTAATACAGATGGAGGAGTTATTTTTATTTTTGTAGTAATACTGTGAGTTCTTGGGTCTAGTCAGGCACATGACCCTGCGCTGGTTTTTCTTTTTGCACCTGACCATTACCTGCACCTGCACTGTTACATTCTTGTATTCTTGTAAATTTGTTAATTTAAGTTTTCTGCTATTTTATTGTAATCTATTTTATTCCGCTCCAAGTACCGAAGCAATTTCCTAATGTTGTGAACATGTTCAAACATATGGCAATAAAACCTTTCTGATTCTGATTCTGATTCTGAGTCACTAACACAAACGATCAGATTAAATATTTTTGTCTTTTTTTTTTAATTTGTTTCTTTCATATAATACCTCATTCTTTAGAAATCCTGATAACATATGCAAAAGTAAAACATCACATATTGTAAAATAAAATACTACACAAAAGCTGAAAAAATATGTTGATAAATGTATGAATCAATACTTTGTAGGACTGTCGGGTTTTAAGATTAATTTAAGTTTAATTTAAGTTTAATTTTAACTTTAAATTTGTGTTAGCAGTAAGAGTATGGTGTTTTTAAGATGATTGGAGTACTGTTTAGCTTTGAATTCTATTATAATTATGATTTATAAATTATAATTCTACATTGATCAACCAGTAATTATTCATTCATTCATTAATTTTCTTCCGCTTTTTCCATTTTCTGGGTCGCGGGGGCAGCAGTCCAAGCAGTGTTCTGCTGCCCAGAACACAATGCACCAGCCCCCATGAATCCCCCCGCAGGTGGTGGGTCCACAGGAGGACGGCTCACTTCACAACAGGCCTTGATGTATCTTCTGCCATGGGGGCTACCAGTGTCCACAGACACTGGGGGCAAGGTGGGGTTAAGTGTCTTGCCCAAGGACACAACGATCAACCAGTAATTAGTCAGTGTTATATGGTTACGGCTGTATATGGTTCATATCTCTGTAATCACTGGGCCATGAAACCACATGACCACATGAAACAAAGACTGCCACAAACTTCAATGTTCAAATTATCCATCCATCTATTTTCTTCCGGTTATCTGGGGCCGGGTCGAGGGGGCAACGGTCTAAGCAGGGACTCCAAGACTTCCTTCACACCAAACACTTCCTCCAGCTCCTCCAGGTGGACCCCAAGGCGTTCCCAGACCAGTCAGGAGACATAGTCCTTCCAGTGTGTCCTGGGTCTTCCCCGGGGCCTCCTCCCAGTGGGACATGCCTGGAACACCTCCCGAGGGAGGCGTCCATGAGGCATCCGGAACAAATGCCTGAGCCACCTCAGCTGCTCCTCTCGACATGGAGGAGCAGCAGCTCTACTCCGAGCTCCTCCCATGTGACTGAGCTCCTCACCCTATCTCTGTGGAGGAAACTCATTTTGGCCGCTTGTATCCGTGATCTTGTCCTTTTGGTCATTACCTAGAGCTCCATAGGTGAGGGAAAGAACGTAGATTGACCGATAAATTGAGAGCTTAGCTTTTTGGCTCAGCTCCCTCTTCACCACAACGGTCCGGTACAGCGACCGCATCACTGCCGGCGCTGCACCAATCCGCCTGTCAATCTTGCGCTCCATCCTCCCCTCACTCGTGAACAAGACCTCGAGATACTTGAACTCCTCCACTTGAGGCACGGACTCTCCACCCAAATTAACAAAAATGAAATCATTTGTTTACGATAGCTTCAACTCCAAAGACGTGCTTGTTGTCAGTTGAAAGGAGTTTGAGCCATAATATTACTGTTTTTGTTTCATTAATTTATAACATTTCTGCATAAATCCAACTCAAGGAGCAAACCTAGTGTCTGCATGCACTGGTGTCTGAATGTGTGTGTGAATGGGTGAGTGGTTTCTTTATCAAAAGCACTTTGAGGCTACATCCACAGGACAACGCTCCTGGATTTTTTTTATGCGGGTTGAACAAATTTTGCGTCCACACGTGTCGGATCAGTAAATATTTGCATCCAGACAAAAACGGAGCGCTGAGTGAAAACAATGTAATACATACACCACACCGATATGTGGCGCTGTAAACAGGAAACAGTCAGAGTCACTGGAAATGCAACACTACAAAGAGCGCATGCGCATAAAGTCCTTTCTCTTCCACAAACAAACACAAGAAGATAATAATGATGGTGAACACACGCAGGCCCGGCGCCAGACATAAAATAATAGGGGGGCGATGAATTTATCAGAGGGGGCGGGGTCGTGTCGCACACACACGTACACACATCCCACAACAAAGTTCGCTCCTCACTCGCGTGTGTAATGGGTCAGGCGCGCTCGTGTATTTAGACTACACCTTTGTAAGAGACTTGCTAAGAGTAAAAAGTGATGAGAGTTTTTTTTAAATTATTATTATTTGAACGTAGACCCTCGTGATCTCCTGCATACCACAAAACCAAGCCAACAAGTGATCTGAGCAACGCCAAGAGACAGTACATTAACGCCACATAGCACTCCACCACACATATATTTATAACAACACATAACTTTTCTCTCACTATAAAGTCCACACCTTAACATAAAATACTGTGTAGGAACTAGAAGCTAGCCTACCTCAGAAAAGTTGAAGCCTTCAGTTGGATGCTCCGCTGAAGAAGTCTGTAAGGCTGTGTCGGATGGTGCTGGTGAACAAGGTCTCGGATCCTCTGGAGGAATCTTACTAGGTTTAATCCACATTCGTATATCCATCATTTAATCCACTTCCACTACAATGAAGCCTAGCAACCATATCCCGCGCAAGTTGTGCGGTGCGCGGCGCAACCCTCAGCCTATCAAATCGCTTTGAACAATTGCCGTATCCGTTTGTTTTAAAAATAATTAATTTGATCTATGTTTTAACTCATTTATATTGCTGAATAGCGTGGGCTAGTATTTTTGCAGTATTTATTTTAATTTCCTTTTTCTTTTACAACTCTCACCTGAGGGGGCGGGACTGATGACGTAAGGGGGCGTCGCCCCCAAACGCCCCCTCGTGGCGCCGGCTGTGAACACACGCACAAAAAACAACTTTTGTTTGGACTGACGACTAAGTGGAGTTACTTCTACGAGTTACGTTGGATTACAAAAGACGTCAGTATCAGCAGAATGTGGACTGGGAGTCCTGCCAAAGCAGATGATGACGTCATCGCGACGTCATCGTTTTCCAAAACCTGCGTTTTGCTCGTCCACACGACAACCCAACCCCAGCGTTCTCAGATTTCTCCACTCTGGAACTTGGTTTCAAAAAACACCGTGTGGACGAAAGGCCAAAACGAATACAAACTTCTCCGTTTCCACCAAAAAACATCGTGTGGACGGGCCCTGAGTGCCTTGAAAGTGGAAAAACACTGTATAAAAATATGACCATTTACCATTGTGTTATTTTTGACACATATGTAGGCGTATGCCTCACACTCAACCATCAAACAGAGTGTGATAGTGGTCCTAGAGGTGTGACTTCCTCACACTTCACGTCTGAAAGTGTGAGAACATTCTCTGGACAGAGGTTACATAAGTTTAGAAATCTGATGACTGTGCTTGTATTTTAAGCATAAAGTGTCCTTTTTTTGTTTTGTGTCTTGCGTGAATAGCTTTGCAATTAAAAAAAAAACAAAACATGTGATACTGCAATGCAGTGGTGAAAGTAGTTTTCATTTCTTACAGGTGCTATAATGTCCAGTGCATCACTTTACCGTTTTTTTTTTTTTTTTTTAACGTTTTACACCTTTTTCATAGATAAATAACTTTTTAATATACTTAATTATTTCATATTTTTGTGGACCTACGTAAATGGTGCTGCCTACCTAGGCCTACTGTATGTGGAAAAAAAGCTGACGCATGTCACAGATTCTATGACTACTTTAAACATGCTGTTGTCTTCATCAGAGCTGGTCAAAAATTACATATTGTGCATAGATATGTTTTCTTAATAAACTGCGAAAATGACTAATTTACTAAGTGTTTTTAGTCAGCCTAAACCCTCTCTTACAGGTGCAGGCAGCGCGCCGGCCTTAAATCTTCTACCAGTGCGCAGCACCGCCTCGTAATGGTTTAGGCTACTTTCATGGCTACAGTCAGATAAGTTTTGACTCTGGTGCAGATATCTCTGCACGAGAGTTTCGGGTAGCTTTCAGTTATTCTCGAATGGCATAGTGTGGTTGTTTGTGTTTTCTACTTAAATAGCGCACCTTACTTTTTTTTTCAAATGTGGGTTTTGGCCACCATTAACCATATTCTCTTAGTGGTGCTGCTGTGAATTTTATACCGGTGCTGCGTTCCGGTGCGCACCGCTTTACTTTTACCACTGCTGCAATGTGATAAAATACACATTTTACCTTTGTATTATGAAACAAGAAAATCACAATTCATAATACTAACTGAATCAACTCATCTTTATATTGTTACCCAGCATCTGAACACATGGTAGTTGCTAGAACACTAGAACTGCTAGAACTGCTAGAACAGTTTTCAGTAGTTAACAGCTACATTTTACCCTTTGTTTAGTAGAGATGTGATATCCAAATGATTCTAGTGAAAGTTTATGGAGTTTAAAAACACAGTGAATTACCACCTGTATTATCACATGACATCCCAAGGTGGAACACAGTGTTTTCTTTATGAGAGAAGAACTAAATATGCAGGGTTTGGGTGTTAAACTTTTGAATGAAAACACAACTCCAGGTATTTTTGTGATGAGGAAACAACATTATAACATAGATCAGAAAATAGCGTAATATAGGCTTTTTAAATCAGGCAATAACTGGCTCTCCTCTACTGCACTCTCTAGATTATTAATAGGGTGAAATCCTCTTAAAATGCGCCATGCATTTCTAAAGGTGCACTGAAAATGGTCTGGACGATTGGCTTGATGACGCCATGCGAGCGTCAGTGCACAGTGGCTAAAACACAGAAGCAAAAGAGGGAGGGGGACAGGGAAACCATGAGCCTGCTGCCTTATTGAGTCCACGGGGCAACACACACATACAGGAAACCCAACCACCAATCTGTCCCTGCACACCCAGAACCTCCCACAATCTGTTCAGGCCTACGTCAGCTTGTGAAGTTTCCTGGACACATGCCTAGCTCATCTCTACCAATAGCTCCATTCAAATATAGCCTGCTTCTCATCATGGCACGTATTTTAATCAGTATATTTTATTTTCTTCCGTTGTGAGTGAATCTGGCACCTGCTTGCGTCAGTGATTTTTTGAGATTAGAATTTTGTTACACTGGGCCAATGTAAGAAATGTGTTTTGATGAGTTGAGTAATATCATTATCGTATAGTCTGGGTGTATTTAAAGGTCCCATGGCATGAAATTTTCACTTTCTGAGGTTTTTGAACGTTAATGTGAGCTCCCCTACCCTGTTTAGGCCCCCCCCCCATGGTTAAAAGTTGTGAAATGTCTAAACTGAGCATTTGCGATCCTTTTCTGCGTTACAAAAAATTGGAGCTCAAACGGGCGATTTTGAACAAGGCACCTTATTGACGTCAGATTGAAAAGAGAAATGCAAATGCAGTTCCACCCCCGTCTGTCTGTACTCAGCGTCTCTGTAAATCACGCCCAGAGAGTTTGGACTGCGAATGCGCTAGGCAATGCAAAATGCGTTTTTTTATTTGCCTGGAGGCACGTCCGAGTGTTTCTAGGCTCGGAAGTCCTTTATCTGAGCCTCTGGACCTTTGAACAGCAGTGGTTTAATTTTATTTTCTGTGGAAATGTGTTTATTTTTCAATGGAACGCTTCAAATCTCTCCCCCCGTGCAAAAACACGGAAATGGATCAGCTGAGAGCTCAGAGCCGAGAGCGGAGAGTTTGGCCACGCCCCCACCCTCTACTATAGGCCAGCTCTTTTCTCCTCATTTGCATTCAAGCAACAACGCCCAGAATAAAGTGTTTGAGAGAGATATTTATGACTCTTTCTCATCTTATCTCTGTTTCTCATGCACTGAGTGTTGATTTTGGATTCATTTACAGTATTAGGGAACCATTAAGGAGCCATATAAAAGCATCAAGAAGTACCATGTCATGGGATCTTTAATTTCAGTGTCAGAGTCTTCCAGCGAAGGTAATCCAAGCCTAGATGAGAAGTAAGTACAGTAAGTATGGCATTGAAGGATTTGGGTCAAATGCAGAGAATATTAGAAGAGAAAGATACGAAAAATCTTCTGAAAAATCCAGTTTCAGTTATGTGCTGCAATCATTTACATGTTTTTGTTGAGCAAGGAAAATGTGTGTCAAGAATAATTATAATCACTAAAATATAATCACTAAAAAGATGACTAAACTTACATACTTGTACTAAAACGTAGAATATTAGTCTAAACGAACTGACATTTTTGTCAAAACACCTAAATAAATGATTGAATTGAATGAGTGGAGTCCCAAGCCTGACCATGAACAAACTCAAGAATGCCCACCACACGTCTGCATGTCTGCCCCATCATACAACGATGTACAATTTATCATATTTTAAATAAATCCTATACTTTCTGCTTAAAGGAGAAATAACGTTTTTCACAATCTGAGCCTTATTTTGGTAATAAAACAAGTTGTTTTACTCACCCATAGCACTTTGGTGTCATATGGAGCACTTCCAGAGTTGTTTTAGGCCCTGTCTGCACGACAACGTTCCTGATTTTTTTTTTATGCGGGGTAAAAAAAAGTCGCGTCCACACACGTGTTGGATCAGTAAATATTCGCGTCAAGATGAGCACGGAGCACTGAGTGAAAACGATGTAATACATATGTCACACCGATATGTGGCGCTGTAAACAGGAAACAGCCAGAGCCCCCAGACACGCAATACTACAAAGAGCACATGCGCATATAGTCCTTTCTCTTTCGTAAACAAGCAAACACGTGTGTGTTAGGGACCGTCAACAAATGCCAAATTATTTTGTCCCCCTGCTCCACCAATGTAGCAGGGACTCATGCCGATAATGTGAAAATGTTGACGGTCCCTAACATAGACATAGACGCCACAGAACGAAGGTTTGAGCTGCGTGAGCAGAGTTTTTGCCTATAAATCGATAGTTTGTATTACTTGCTATCGTTTTATTACATAGACATTAACAAGTAGAACTCTCGTTAACCTTGGTCGTGTTATTTAGTCAAAATGCTTGTTTGGATCTTACTACAGGAATGTTAAACATACTCGGACATTATGTTGGCTTTTCAGCGAGAATATACAATCACCATACCATCACCAACAGGCAGCTATATAGTTGTGTGAATTTGTGTAAAGAAAACAGAAATGCTTCTATATATTTTTGTGTGTGATACTGCATGTGCCTGTTTGTAAAAGGTAAATTTTCATTCAATAAAAAAGACAAGAAATGGTTGCTCTTTTTCTTTATTTACAGCACACAACACACTCATATTGGTATGGGCTCCTCATTGTCCACTATCTGCCTTTTCAGCGATGGGATCTTTCCAGTTTTAAAATACGTGTTTAGCTTTGAATTGGCAAACACTCGTGTGTCGTGCGTACTGCCAGGCCACGATGTGTGTAATTGTGCATGCGTCTCTGCTGGGGTTGCACTGCATAGTATAAATAAACTTAGAAATGTCCGCATAACAAACTCAACTCCATTGTCCGCCATGGTTGTTGTTATCTGGTCGTTACCAGAGGAAGGCGCAGGGTTACCTTCTGGTCACTGGTCACGTGATGATTACGGCATCGCGACGTCATCGTTTTCCCAAAAGGTGCGTTTGTGCCCGCCCACACGACAACGCGACCCCCGGCGTTCTCCGACTTCTCCACTCTGGAACCTGTTTTTAAAAAACACCCCCCAAAAACGCTGGCGCCGTGTGGACGACAGGCCCAAACGAACACAAACTTCCCCGTTTCCACCAAAGGGCCTTAGATTTGCGTTAGCCTAGCGCGAGTTCTATATATATAATATATTCCCCGAGCATGTAATATATGCCCCGTGCGGTCTCCAAATAACATAAACTTTAGTACTTTTCAAATCATAGAAGCTCGATGTCTTAGTCTACGATTTCGTTTGAGTCAAAAGTGGCCTGTAATCCGAGATTTATCCATAGTTTACAGCTTTGCATTTCATGTTTGGGCCCCGGGAGCTGAGAGCAAAATAAACTGTGACTCCGCACATGCGCGCTGGCGTCTTCATCTACTCGAAACTATGGATAAATCTCAGATTACAGGCCACTTTTGACCAAACAAAATCATAGACTAATACATCAAGCTTCTATGATTTGAAAAGTGCTAAAGTTTGTGTTATTTGGAGACCGCACATTACATGCTCGGGGAATATATTATATGCCCAGAGCTACGGCTAGAACTCGCGCTAGGCTAAAGCAAATCTAAAACATCTCTGGAAGTGCTCCATATGACACCAAAGTGCTATGGGTGAGTAAAACAACTTGTTTTATTACCGAAATAAGGCTCAGATTGTAAAAAACGTTATTTCTCCTTTAACTTAAACGAGTATGGATTTAGCCGATGGATTTCTGTTGACCAAATCTACACTAAAATTGCATCGGATCCACATCACACAATTGTATTTTGTGACAATGTGAGTTCGGCCATTGATTGACAGGTAGATTAGCTAATCATTATAAATAATAATAATAATATTAATAATAATAATAATAATAATAATAATAATAATAAATCTTTATTTATATAACACTTTTAAAAACAAGGTTTACAAAGTACTGTACAAGCAGCAAAGAACAATACAAGTAGCATCCAGAAAGCATCCAAAAACAAACAATGATGCAAACAATCCAATTAATTATAATAATTAGATTAATAAAATAGAATAAAAATAAATAAGCCAAAACCAGCTAAAGGAAGGCCAGCCGATAAAAATGGGTTTTAAGACGTGTTTAAAAGATGGTATTGATGGTGCTAGCCTTATCTCCTCAGGCAGGTCAGTCCAAAGCCTAGGGCCCAGACTGAAAACCCTCAGTCACCCTTTTTCCGGAGCCTGGACTTTGGAACAGCTAACAGGGACCTGTCTGAGGATCTAATGCTGTGGGTGGGCTTGTACGGGGTTAAACGTTCTGAAAACAGGGTTAAAAGTTCTGAAATGTAATCATTGCCCATCTGTATCAAACAAATGTGGTTAAAGAAAGGACAAATATATCATACGGGACTGAAAAACATTTCAGATTTCAGCAGGATCAATGAGCGAAACACCATACTCTCTAGTGGGAGAAGTTTTGTTTTGTTCTAAATGATTATAATTATGTGACCAATGATCTTCATTTCACTGAAATGAACAAATGTGACATGTTTAAACCTGGCTTGAGCCGTGACGGAGGGAGTGCTGACCAGACTGATATTCCTCTGTATAAAAAATACAATCTCAGCTCATTAAATGTCAAATGAAACAAAGCAATACAATTTATTATTCCTAGTTCAAACAGAAAAAAATCTGTTCTGCTTGACTAAAACTATCATGAGTTCAATGGATTAAATTAATATGATGAAATAGTGATGAAAACCTCAAACTAAGTGCGGTAAAGTAAAAAATAATAAGAACAGATTTGACTACTCCCACGCACAGAGAGAAGTTCTATTCTGAGCTCCCGTGTGAATCTGGTGAATTTGCAGAACACCCCAATGAAACCCTCACACCTTCAGATGAAGATGCTCCACTGCCTTCACACCACTGTGACTCATCTCCCTCCAAAACAAGAGCCAATGTTTGTATTCTTCTTCGCTGTATTTTTGGTAGTTTTTTTTTTTTTTTCATTTTTGTCATACGCACTTTGTAGCAGAGTTGTCATTGGCTCATGTAGTGACATTTGGAAAACAGGACACCACGTTCATAAAGTTGCATTGTGTAACTTTTCTGGCGGAGGGTTCTTCAAATGCTTTTCTCCATGGAGATGCTATTGTTTTGTCTGGAATCTTTCACAGAATGGTATTAAACCTTTCTATCTTCATGGAGACCAAACCAGACCAAGTTACAGGTCACATCTGTGGAGAATTCTTAAACTCTGTCCCAGTTTTTACTTCCTAGTGATAGGACCAATATTGGCATGAATAATAAATGCTTAAAGGGATATGCCACCCCCAGGTCAAATTTGGGCATCTCCCCACAGTCCAGAGACTAAAACAAGTGATGAAAAGCGTTTTCCTGCTCACCCAGCCATTGTCCGAGTCTGTCGCCACTGACCGCCGCGCGAGCTGCTGCTCCTCCGCCTTAGACTGGAGGCTAACGTCGCCAGAGAAAGATTTCGGCCAAAAGGAATTAATTTGCTCGATGCGTTTCCCAATTACTTTGTGTGTAGTGCGCATTCATATCGAGTGCAAATAAATGTGCAAATCAACACGGAGAGCTTGCCTTGGTCATTTTGGGTGGGAACTATTTTTCAGTGCGGAAGAACATGGCCGAATCACGCACCACGTTGTGCAACAGGGGAACTCCCTTCCCGGTGCATAACTGGGATTCCCCTGGCAGCGTGCTGCGTGATTCGGCCATGTCCTTCCGCACTGAAAAATAGTTCCCACCCAAAATGACCAAGTCAAGCTCTCCGTGTTGATTTGCACATTTATTTGCACTCGATATGAATGCGCACTACACAGAAAGTAATTGGGAAAAGCATCGAGCAAATTAATTCCTTTTGGCCGAAATCTTTCTCTGGCGACGTTAGACTCCAGTCTAAGGCGGAGGAGCTGCAGATACCGCGGCGGTCAGTGGCGACAGACTCGGACAATGGCTGGGTGAGCAGGAAAACGCTTTCCACCACTTATTTTAGTCTCTGGACTGTGGGGAGATGCCCAAATTTGACCTGGGGGTGGCATATCCCTTTAAGTTGACAGAAAAAGATTCAAATTTACGACATGCAGTGTTCACTTAAACATTGTTTGAAAAAGATGCATGAAGGCCTTCTTCATTCATAACTTAGTTTAAAGAAAGAAGAGAGAAGCACTCCTCCTCTACCTGTGTCCAGTTTTATTCGAATCATTTAAATAATAAAATGTGTAATAGTGTAATAGACATGTATATTGTGTATATTTTAATAATCAGTTGTGATGCATGAGGGGATTTACACAGGTGTGTTTAAAGCATACAGTGAATTTAATAATAATAAATAATAATAATAATAATAATAATAATAATGCATCAGTTTTATTTAGCACTTTTCTGGAGATGCTTTAAAGATCATTATTCATTCTCTCTATTGTAGCCACAGCTGCCCTGGAACAGACTAACCACCACAAACAGTCACGCGCAGTCTGCTTTCATACTAGGCAATGTGGGTGAAATGTCTTGCCTAAGGACACAAGGACAGTTTTTGTCACTGGCGCCCCACTGTGGCAAGTACTAAACAGGTCCGGCCCTGCTCAGCTTCTGAGAGCTGACGGGATCAGGCTTTGACAAGCCAGTATGGCGACATGGCCATTTAGGTTATTAAAAGCACATAATAATAAACTTCATTTGGTCATTTTTATACCTAAATCAGATTATTGTGAATTCTTTCAAAATCTTGTCTCGTCTCATGGACCCTATCTCGTGTCTTGTCTCGTGAAAATTCTGTCTCGTCTCGTCACACCCCTACTAGCTTTTGTTAGCTCTACTGTTTTTCACATTTTTAAGACCTTTAAGGTATAAGAGCATACTGTTGTTGTGTCACTGGGCAAGACACTGTGCCCAAAATAATATGTCCAAGAGGCAAAGGTAATACGTTGTGACTGACTGGGAGATGGAGATATGAGTATTTCCTGAAGAATGATGCAAAATGCTCTTTTTAAAGTGTGATGGGTGCAGCCAAAAAAAGTTTTTAAAAAAAGAAGTAGTGAGCAGAGTTTTTGTGTCCCTGTAATTGTACATCACCTACAGTGAGTTTACAGTGTGGCTTAACACATGAAGGACGAGATGTTTTCCACATGCAGTAGTTTGTTGCTGTGGAGTGTATTGTGTATACAAAAAGACTGTGTTCAGACTTCCTCTACCTGCAGAGCTGACAGTGGGACTGTGTCCAAGACGGAAGCACAGGGTGTGGGCATGTGTTTAGGAATGACACAAGTGATCTGGTGTTTTTCAGCCAGGAAAAATAGGAAGGAAACCAAGTAGATCAGGGGTGCTCAGTACGTCGATTGCGATCTACCAGTCGATCGCCATGGTAGTGTGGGTAGATTGTAGTGTCGTAGAACTCGACACCGGTCTTGGTCTCGAGATGAGTGCGACCATATTTCATTACGGCCACTGCTGTTAGCAATAAGCTTTTACCGGTGTGCGGGACTGCGCAGGGCTTCTCACTGCAGCCTGTGTGTTCCTCTGGAACCCATGGACACTGCGCAGCACCACGTGCGCCATCAGCACGCACAGCTTGTCCGCTACAGCGTGTAATCTTGTGTCCCAGCGTGTACCACAGAGCAGGTTAAACTTTTTAAAACATCCTACCTGACCGTCCACTTCACTCTCTCCAGCTCACCAGCTCCCTCCTCAATGCGCTCTGATTAGAAGTGCAAGGACGAAACGCGACGCAAAAACTAATCTAAATTTATGTTACAGTGTCCACACAGAGCAGGCCTACCGTAACATGTGGTTGAATTTTGCCTAATAAAAGTCCACAAATGCAATGTTTGGTAAAACTAAGAGTAAAGTAATGACAAAAAATGTACAGAATGTGCATGAAGTTATGCAAGGTACATCAACATGCATTGTACATGTAAAGAATGATCAATATATTTATAAATAAAGAAATGATTTGCATTTTTGTTGTAAGTCGATCATTTTGATTTGTGAGTACGTAGCTCGCATGCTGAAAAAGTGTGAGCACCCCTGAAGTAGATCATCATCAGACATAAAGAGCTCATAATATGCTATTTTCTAATCTATGTTATGATGTTGTTTCCTCATAAAAACATAACTGAAGTTGTGTTTTGTTTCATTCACACATGTTTAACACACAAACCAACATAACCTAAAACCTAAAACTAAAACAAAAAACCTAAAACTACTGCTTCATGACATCATAAAGTGGACCAGAGCATTTTGAACTTACTCCTGGTATGTTTTTTGACAAGGAAACAATATTATAGCATGGCGTCCAAGATACATTTTGTGTAATATAAGACCTTTAAAGGCTGTACCAGCCTTAAAAACATGAAAAATAGAACTACCGTAATTTCCGGACTAAAAGCCACTACTTTTTTCTTACACCTTGAACGCTGCGGCTTTTACAATGATGCGGCTCATATATGGACGGAATATGCGTTTATCAACACAGTGGATGTGTGTGTGCAGCCTGAGTGCAAAAAGTGCCGCTGTCTGTGCAGTGAACATGAAGTTACAACACGAGTGAGCGCTGTTGTCAGCACTAAAACAGTTTATTGCCATGTGATAAAATAAGTTCTGATGCTAAATGAATGTTAGTGAGTGTGATACTTAATGACCTGTATGTGTTAAATGCATGTGAGTGGGTAAATGACGAAAATAAACTTCTCAAACTTCAGTTTTCAGACATCCACTCATACCTGATCGATACAACTAGCTCTGCCCCCCAGGAGAGCCTGAAATCTGCTGGAATCCTACCCAGACACCGACATGATCCCAGACACTGACATGATCCCAGACAGGACAGCAGCTCTTTCTGTAGGAGGTATGCTCAGTAGAGCGTGAAGTAACGGGGTGCAAGAGCGAGACAAATGGGGGAAGACACGATGCGCCGAGGAAGATGCTTGTTTGATTTTGTTTTGAACAGTTGTTTTGTGCTTCATCCACACAACCTCCTTATGGAAAACACATAAAGAAATACACATGATGCATCTGTCGAAGAAGGAAATCGAGCTGCTGCACGTGAGCTTGGCATTGAGTCGATGGTGAGATACTGGCGACGGCAGCGTGACAAACTGACTCAATGCAAAGAGATGACAAAAACTTTCAGAGGCAATAAAAGCAGATGTTCCAAACTTGAAAACGTTCTTGAAGACGTGGACACCTGCGACTTATAGACAGATGCGGCCTATATATATACATCTTTGAAAATTTAGATGATGCAGCTTATATTCAGGTGCACTCGATAGTCGAGAAATTATAACGCGAGAGCATATAATATATGCCCCGAGCAGTCTCCAAATAACACAAACTTTAGCACTTTTCAAATCATAGAAGCTCAATGTCTTAGTCTACACTTTTGTTTGAGTCAAAAGTGGCCTGTAATCCGAGATTTATCCATAATTTACAGCTTTGCGTTTCATGTTTGGGTCCCGGGAGCTGAGAGCGAAATAAGATGTGACTCCGCACATTCGCACTGGCGTCCTCATCTACTCCAAACTATGACTAAATCTCGGATTACAGGCCACTTTTGTCTCAGACGAAAGCGTAGACTAAGACATTGAGTTTCTATGATTTGAAAAGTGCTAAAGTTTGTGTTATTTGGGGACCGCAAACATATGCCCCGAGAACTCACATTACAGAGATCGCAAATCTAAAACATCTCCGGAAGTGCTCTATATGACACCAAAGTGCTATGGGTGAGTGAAACAACTTGTTTTATTACCGAAATAAGGCTCAGATTGTAAAAAACATTAATTCTCCTTTAATATTCTGGAATAGTGGAGGTAAAGCAATAACATCTCCATGGAGTGAATGGCACACTTGTAAGTCATTTCTGCTTTATCTTTATAGTCAAGTCTTACCAAAGGGTTCATTTCCATTTTTTTGAAGTTTTGACATCAACATGTTCCTTGCGTGTTTTGGATGTGAAATTCAAAATCCCCCCACATAGGAGACGGCTTTATGCGTCAGTCTGTCTCAGCCCAGCTTTGTCAACATCCCTGCTATTCTATTCGCACGAAGTATCTATTGCCGTCATCACGGCACCGTTCAGATGAGTTGTGATCCTTCTGTCTACGGTGGGTATGAATTATTTATCCGCTCGCATCTCTCCTCTGTGTTTAACATATTTATAACTTTCGCACTGGACTCACATCTCACGGTCGTGTTGTTTGGAGCTTTCTGTGATGGAACTTGGAATACAAATATAGCAGTAGTTACTATTACGCTGATACTAAAGGAGGAAGTGTCTGGGGTGATGGAAGTCTGGGAGTCCCTGCGTGACTTGGCCCCAGATAAGATGTTGGATTTTTTTGTATTGCAAAGAAAAGCGTAGAAAATATGCACCCATACTGTGATTGGCTTGCATCTCCACAAACCTGACACTTATCTGGCCTGGAGGAGGGCCCCTTTCTGGATTTTTCCATGGAAATTTTGTTCTTTAGTTATTATATATGATGAGCAACTGATGTCATCAACATTGCCTGAAGCTCTGTTATTCAAGTTAGACTTTAAACTGAGCTTTGTTTTAACACAATCGGACCAGAAAAAAACTGACTCAGTTGAAACTACAACTACAACCATAGAATGTGTAAAGAAATAGCCTAAGGGAGTGTGACATCACCAATAACACTCAGCTCCAGTCAGTTACAGGGGCAAACTTGGAACCAGGCTCCCTATTAGGAATAGGAATTTTAACTTTTTTTTTAACAGATAAAATCGCAAAATAAAAACACCAGAATCATGTAAAGCGGGTTAATATGAACATTTTAAGACCAAAATGAATGCTCACAGCAGCAGTTACAGAGAGACGGGCCACAATATTCCAATGTAGGTCAAAGGAAGCCAGGCCTGGACTGGTAATTGGGCATACTGGGCATTTTACCGGTGGACCAACAGTCCTAGGGACCGATGCCCTTCTTCTTTTCTTTTTTTTTACTTAGAGACCGGCCCATAATTTAGGACTGAACCAGGACTAAACCAGGACTAAACCAGGACTAATCAGATCTAAATCAGAACTAAATCAGGTCTGAACCAGGACTAAACCAGGACTAAATCAGGATTGAATCAGGACTAAACCAGGACTAATTACATCTAAATCAAGACTAAATCAGGTCTGAACCAGGACTAAACCAGGACTAAATCAGGACTGAACCAAGACTAAACCAGGACTAATCAGGTCTAAATCAGGACTAAATCAGGTCTGAACCAGGACTAAACCAGGACTAAATCAGGATTGAACCAGGACTAATTACATCTAAATCAGGACTAAATCAGGTCTGAACCAGGACTAAATCAGGATTGAACGAGAACTAAACCAGGACTAATCAGATCTAAATCAGGACTAAATCAGGTCTGAACCAGGACTAAACCAGGACTAAATCAGGATTGAACCAGGACTAAACCAGGACTAATTACATCTAAATCAAGACTAAATCAGGTCTGAACCAGGACTAAACCAGGACTAAATCAGGACTGAACCAAGACTAAACCAGGACTAATCAGGTCTAAATCAGGACTAAATCAGGTCTGAACCAGGACTAAACCAGGACTAAATCAGGATTGAACCAGGACTAATTACATCTAAATCAGGACTAAATCAGGTCTGAACCAGGACTAAATTAGGATTGAACGAGAACTAAACCAGGACTAATCAGATCTAAATCAGGACTAAATCAGGTCTGAACCAGGACTAAACCAGGACTAAATCAGGATTGAACCAGGACTAAACCAGGACTAATTACATCTAAATCAAGACTAAATCAGGTCTGAACCAGGACTAAACCAGGACTAAATCAGGACTGAACCAAGACTAAACCAGGACTAATCAGGTCTAAATCAGGACTAAATCAGGTCTGAACCAGGACTAAATCAGGATTGAACCAGAACTAATTACATCTAAATCAGGACTAAATCAGGTCTGAACCAGGACTAAACCAGGACTAAATCAGGACTGAACCAGGACTAAACCAGGACTAATCAGGTCTGAACCAGGACTAAACCAGGACTAAACCAGGACTAATTATGAGGGGCCAGTCTAAGCCAAAAATGCCAGGGCCATTTTTTTGTCCCAGTCCAGACCTGAAGGGAGCCAGATTTGATGGAGCCAGATGTGTTCACATGCCAACTTCCTACTTGGAGTACATATACATTCCATGACCATAACTCAAATAACATGACATAACATTGTGTTCTGGACAGCAGATCTGCTTGGACTGCTGCCCCCCCGACCCAGAAAAATGAAAAAAATAAAAATAAAAAAGCAGAAAAAGACGAATGAATGAATGAATGCACAAGCAGTTTTTCACTCTCACCTTTTTGTTGAAAATCAAACACCTAAACAGAACAGTGAATGCTCATATTGATCCCTGGATCCTGAAAATGTGTTGTTTAAATCCATTTCGATTTCTTTCTTGAGTCTCCAAACAATCTTAAAACTTATTTGACAGGGGTTGGCGAACCACAGTATGGCATAAAACATATCTATCTCCATGGAGAATGCCACTCATTCCCTTATCATCCCAAGGTCGTTTATATATAAAACCCATATGTTTATTCAGTCTTTGCTCGATTGTTGATCAGTCAAGAGACACTTTCCTGCTCTGTATCTGGACTAATCCTGTTTTTGTGCCATTGTGCATTCTGTTTCTGAATTATTGCCTGTTTGGGCCTGTTTTTGTATTTATACCCAGCTTGTTTCCTATTAGAGAATTCCCAGTTTGGAGAATATTTTAGTTCATATAATAAAGACATAATCCTTAGTTATTTATCAGCCTGATTTGCCATACGAAGCATTACCTGTAATAGGACTAAAAGATTTGCATTTGGCTGTATTCCCTGTGTTGCATTTGAGTCCAGTTCGAAGGGGGAAACCGGAGCGCCCGCAGGAAACTCACCCAGAGAACATGCAAACTCAGAAAGGCCCGGGTGACTCAGGGATCCAACCCAGAACCTCTATACTAAACTAAAGGTAAAAGATAGCCATTGACTTGAAAACTACCCAGGCGGCACGGTGGCTGAGTGGCTAGCACTCATGCTTTACAGCAAGAAGGTTCCGGGTTCGATCCCCGGGTCGCCCGGACTGTTCTGTGTGGAGTTTGCATGCATGGTCTGGGTTCGATCCCCGGGTCGCCCGAGCCTTTCTGTATGGAGTTTGCATGTTCTCCCTGTGTCTGGATGGGTTTCCTCCGGGCACTCCGGTTTCCCCCCATCAACTCAAAACATGCTCCAGGTAAAATCCTCCAGCTGAGGTCCTGACCAAGCCGAGCAATAAGATCATGGAGACGGGGCCCCGGGCGCCTGAAAGACGAGCTGCCCACTGCTCCTGAAGGATGGGTCAAATGCAGAGAAATAATTTCCCTACGGGGATGAATAAAGTCTGTCTTCTTCTTCTTCTTCATGACATCACAAGGTGGAACAGAGCATTTTGAGCTTTGGAGATGTAGACAGACTAATCATGCAAAGTTACTCAAACATGTGTGAATGAAACAAAAAGTATTTTTATACTGATTAATACTGAGCAGAGCAACAGTTTTTGCACAAAAAAACACTTACACAGCTCTTACAAATAAACAGATCCAAAAGATTCAGATCCCATAAAAGAGAAAACCTGATTCCAGAATATAAATCTTTGTTAAAGGTGCATTGTGTAACTTTTCTTCATACTTTTTTCCATGGAGATGTTGTTGCTTTGTCTGGAATATTTCACAATATTGTATTAAATGTTTCTATCTTCCTGGAGACCAAACCAGACCAAGTTACAAGTCAGATCTGTAGAGAGGTGACCCCGCTCACAGTCAGAATGCCTGTTTTTCTAGGTATGTTTGAGCTATAAAACCACCTGTAATGAATAAATGTAAGGTAGAGCTGTTTAATGTCACACTGTGGAACATTCCAGGCAGAGTTAAGACATGTCCATAGAAACAAGCAAGTGACGAGCCCCAACCAAAAAGTTACACAATGCACTATTAAGTATTGGGAAAGTGATACTGTTTATTGGTAGAAATCACAGTGTTTATTTGCCTCTTTAATCTTTTTTATTTTATTTATTGCGATGAATATCATACTGTGCCCCTGGAGCCGGAGAACTGAACTGAGGCACATTTAAATCTGACATCTCTCTGTATTATTCATCTCTCTGTTTTCCCCTAGTCAAACGTGACGCCATCAATGACACGAGTGAAACAAAAGAGCTCATTGGTCGCACATCATCTACCAATAAATCTGGACGTTTTTTCTTGCTATAATTTTATTTAAAGCCACAGTGGGTAACTTAGCCAAAGCAAAGAATAAAATAAAAGCATATATTTATTTTTTTAAATTATTTTTTTATTTATTGCACTGAAAAACATAGAAAAATATGTGTCCATACTATGAGCGGGCTTGCATCTGCATAAACCTGACTCTTATTTGGACTGGAGGAGGGCCTTCACCTGCTTCCATGGAAATACTGGTGCTATAATCTTCCACATTATGCCGTAAAACATAACTATGTCCATGGAGAATGTCCCAAAGTAGGGCTTTAACTTTCTGTTTCCATGGAATTATATAGCTAGGTGATGATCCACCTCCAGAAAGCTGTATACTAACTTTTGAGCCATAAAACAGAGAAAAATAAAAGCGTGTTTTTTTGTTTGTTTTTTTCCATGTTTTATGTTCCTACACTGAGTGGGCTTGCATCTCCATAAACCTGATTCTTACTTGGCCATGGAAATGTTGTTCTTTTAACTGTAATCATCCACAATACAGCATAAAACACATCTGATTATCTCTATGGCGAACCTTCTGAAGTATGGTTTTTAACGTCATGTTTGAGATGTACTATTAGCCACGTTTAAGCAAACTGTTGATTATGGTGCTATACTGCTATACTTCTAACAGGAACCAACAGAAGGGCACACATCACTCCGGTTTTATCTGTTTTACATTGGCTACCTGTCAAATTTAGAATTGATTTTAAAATTTTAGTCTTGACTTTTAGAGCTTTTAATGGACAGGCCCCTGAATACATCTCAGAGATGTTGATTCCTTACACCTCTGGCCGCTCCCTCCGGTCTTCTGGCCAAAACCTCCTGAAGGTCCCTAAGACCCGGTTTAAAACTCGAGGTGACCAGTCCTTTCAGGCAGTGGCCCCTAGACTGTGGAATGCCCTGCCTCTGTCTCTCCGTGTGGCTGAATCAGTTGATTCCTTTAAAAAGCAGCTAAAGACACTTTTATTCAGGCAAGCTTTTAGTTAATTTTACTACTCTTTGTCTTATTTACCTGTTTTATCATTTTATTGTTGTTTTGTATTTTATCTATTTTTATTTGCACTCTGTAAAGCACTTTGTGATTTTATCTGTGAAAGGTGCTATATAAATAAAGTTTACTTACTTACTTACTTACTATACTGTCGGCTATGTTTACATCTGTTGTCATTAGCAACATATTTCTAGTTACAATCATAGTTTACAGTATTGCTTAGGGACCAAATTGATCTAATCCACTGCACAGATGTGATTTTCTACACTGTAAACAACACCACACATGTTCCATTCCCATTATGTTTATAGTAGCATTGGCACGCCATAATTATCTGCACTATTTCAAATCACACAATAAATATAGCTTCATAAGAACTGAAGTGGGCGTGATGCCGTCTCAAGCCCCCAGCTATTTCTTCTATTTATAAAACCTGAAGTGAGTGGAAGACTGTAAGTCCTGTAAGTCTTCATTTATTGAAAATCTACGTTGAAACATCATTGAGCGGGATCGAGCGTGACGTGGCCATGACCCCAGTGAAAATTTTCCAGGCTCGGTTTAATGTCTGGAAACGGAGCAAGCTATTAAGAGGGTCAGATGCGTGGGCGACAGTGCGTCAACAGTAATATTTGTATCTCAGTAGATGGATGGCAGAGTAATGCTGTTGTTGGCGGTGGAGATGGACCTGCTCATCCGTTCAGCCTGCCGCACACACTGGAGGCTATGGTAAAAGCAGCAAAACAAAAGAGGAGCGGACGGGTCTCGCCGTACATAGAAAACTGCAGTATTTTTCCATTCAAAATAAAACTAAGCAAATGGAAAAGGCCTGCTATGGGGAGGATGTGGCAGGCTTTGAAAAGATTATATCAAAGTAATTTCTAATAAATGAGAACATACCATTGAACACTGTCTCCATCTAATATAGATTATTTCATAGATTGCAAACATGGACGAAAGAGCCCAATTGCTGCAAAAATACATTTTAGAGATGTGTGTAGAATATCTCTGTCCTCCAGGTAGAATCCATGGCAAAGAAGAAATTTGATATGTCTACTGGACAAACGTTTACTGTTGACTGTCCAGTCGACATATTGAATTTCTCCTTTGCCATACAATTTAGAGAGAGAGAGATTCTTTTTTTTTTTTTAACAATTCAACTGCAGGCCTCAGTCGCTTTTGTGTCAATCAGCAGGGTCAGCAGATAGCTGTGGAAGAGCCAAAAGTGTCCCTCCTCTGTGTCCTGCAGCATTACAGCAGTGTCCAGGGGGCGCCAGGTGAACACAACAGGAAATGCCTCGTTCTTACTCTGTTCTGGTGTTTCAGTTGGTGACGAAATGGTTCATTCCCTCAAAGTGTTTCCTCTGGAAGATCTTCTGCCACATGCTACCACATGTGGTCTAAAAAGTCTGTTGCATCTCAAATGTCCACAGCCAGCCTCAATCTCCATAGATACGGGAAAAACAAGCAGTTCATTTCACATAATTCAACAGTCCCTTGTGGTCATTGCCTCAAAGTATTTCCTCCGGAAGATCTTCTGCCACATTTACTACCACATATGGTGTAAAAAACAAGCAAACAAACAAAACAAAACAAGACAAAACAAAAAAACAGCAACTCAAATGTCCATAGTTAACTCCTTAGCTTTTACTTTCTGTGCGAGGGTGGTACTTCCTGATTCACTTTGCCGACTGAAAAACAGTTTCTAAAGCTTTGCACATGACTGAAAAATTAACATAGTAAAATAAATATGTAGGTAAATACCAGAAATGTTTGTCTTAAATAGCACTTTTTCCTTCTTCAAAGTGATTAATGTATTCCACACTTGGTGGTGTAAGGTACTGTTGTAGCCACAGCGGCCTTGGGGTGTAAACAGTGAATAGATCGACCTCAGTGGCACTTTGCTATTTTAACCTTTTGCTAGGTGCTTCTGGTCTCTGTCCAGCCTGCTGACCTTGCGCAGTAATGCACAACCCCCACATGAACGCACACAAGGTGTGATGTCAGAGTGACATTATCTAATGTGGAGTAGGGAGATCTGCAGCTAAAGATTAAAAGCAGTTTTTAAGACTAACTGAAGGATTAAATTACGAGCTGAGAAAAAATTATGATCTGAAAATGGGAAAAATCTGCACAAATTCCAACTATTGTGAAAACTGTAGGTTCCTGTCAGGACCAACATTGCACCAAACATATACCCACACATCTGAATGCATTTTTAAAAATATATTATTATTATTATTATTATTATTATTATTATTAACTACTCATTCTGTCTACACACAGTTTGTGCTGGAACCATATCTTAGAAAAAAAAAAAAAAAAAAATCTTGGTATCTCTGTCCTCCTCTGATCCAAGTAAAGGTTATGTCAAGTATGCATAACAGATTCCCTTTTAAACCAAGCTAAGTGGAACAATTGGACGTCATTAGTGAGGTTGGTCCATAGCATGCTATTAGCTTCTTTGAAAAGCCCTGAAAAATGAAACTATAGATGTGTGAAGTCTCATTGACTCACTGAAATGAATCGAATAAGCACAGTGAATAAGTCATGTCAATTAAATGTCCCTGTCTAGTTTCTGAGAAAACTGGAGGCTAGGCTAATGGACAGTGCTGGAGCACAAGTTAAAGTAGTAAAGTACTGTACTTAAGGATACATTTTAGATATCTCTACTTAAAGGTACATTGTGTAACTTTTCTGGTGGAAGGTCCGCCATCTGCTTGTCTCCATGGTGATGTTAAAGGGATATGCCACCCCCAGGTCAAATTTGGGCATCTTCCCACAGTCCAGAGACTAAAATAAGTGGTGGAAAGCGTTTTCCTACTCACCCAGCCATTGTCCGAGTCTGTCGCCACTGACCGCCGCGGTATCTGGTGCTCCTCCGCCTTAGACTGGAGTCTAACGTCGCCAGAGAAAGATTTCGGCCAAAAGGAATTAATTTGCTCGATGCGTTTCCCAATTACTTTGTGTGTAGTGCGCATTCATATCGAGTGCAAATAAATGTGCAAATCAACACAAAGAGCTTGCCTTGGTCATTTTGGGTGGGAACTATTTTCCAGTGCGTAAGAATACAGCCGTATCACGCAGCACGCTGCCAGGGGAATCCCAGTTACGCACCGGGAAGGGAGTTCCCCTGTTGCACAACGTGGTGCGTGATACGGCTGTATTTTTACGCACTGGAAAATAGTTCCCACCCAAAATGACCAAGGCAAGCTCTCCGTGTTGATTTGCACATTTATTTGCACTCGATATGAATGCGCACTACACACAAAGTAATTGGGAAACGCATCGAGCAAATTAATTCCTTTTGGCCGAAATCTTTCTCTGGCGACGTTAGACTCCAGTCTAAGGCGGAGGAGCACCAGATACCGCGGCGGTCAGTGGCGACAGACTCGGACAATGGCTGGGTGAGCAGGAAAACGCTTTCCACCACTTATTTTAGTCTCTGGACTGTGGGGAGATGCCCAAATTTGACCTGGGGGTGGCATATCCCTTTAATGCTTTGCCTGGGATGTTCCACAGTTTATTCAGTTACAGGTGTTTTTCATTCCTCAAAACTACCCCAAGCATGCTTTACTATTGTGAGCAGATCCACTTCTCCACAGATCTGACCCGTACCTTAGTCTGGTGATGTGAACTTCTGGTCTCCATGGAGAAGATGGTTAATTGAAATGGTATACTGTAGAACATTTCAGGGAAAAAAAAAAGTGGTGGACCCTCTGCCACAAAAGTTACATAGTGCACCTTTTAAGTACATTTAAAGTGGATACTTTAACCCTTTTACTTCACTACATTTGAGAGTAGGTATCTGCATTTTCAATTCTACTACATTTTTAACAGGACTGAAACATATTTTTTTTTATTTTTGTTTGAGACCTGCTGAAAAGGCTGAGGGTTTATTCTTAACACATTTGTAGATTGGAGATAAAATATACAGAAAAAAATAAAATAATAATACATGCAATATTAAAAGCACTACATCTGAAGTTTTATTCAATCTCAAAATCTGTATCTTGTATTTTTTTTTTGTACTTCTTTAAGTGCATTTTAAAACTGGGACTTTTAATATTAAGTAGTTTTTGCATATGATACTTTCACTTTTTCTTGAGTATGTCTTTGCTCAGTACAGTATCTGTACTTTTCCTAAAGGCACATTGTGTAACTTTTCTCACAGAGGGTCCACCACATCGACTCCATGTAGTTTTTTTTCCTGAAATGATCTACAGTACACCATTTAATTTAAGTACTGTATCTCCATGGAGACAAGCAGGCCACGTCATCAGACCAAATTACAGGTCAGATCTGTGGAGAAGTAGACCTGCTCACAATGATAATACATCAATCAAACAATATTTATAAGGCGCTTTTCATACAAAATTGTAGCACAAAGCGCCTTATAGTGGTCAAGGATTAGAAGATTGACCTTTATTGATCTCGCACAGGAGAAGTTGTTTCTATATTTGACCCGGGGACCATCCCCATAATTTGTTTTGTTATTTAGGCTTGGTCAGGCCCTAAGATGGAGAATTTTACCTATGGCGCATGTTTGAGTTGCTGGGGGAAACCGGAGTGCCCGGAGGAAACCCACCCAGACACGGGGAGAACATGCAGTCTCCACACAAAAGGCGCGGGCGACCCGAACCTTCTTGCTGTGAAGCATGAGTGCTAGCCACTCAGCCACTGTGCTGCCAGAGGAAAAAAACAAAACAAAAACAGACGAACAAACAAAGAACAAACAAAAGACAAGCAAACAGACGACCAAAGTCAATCAAAGTCCAGCTAAACAGGTGAGTCTTGAGCCCACTCTGAAAAACAACGTTCTCTGCAGTCCTGAGGTCCTCCGGCAGGCAGTTCCATAGACGAGGGCCGTAGTACTAAAAAGACACCTCTCCGTGAGTGTGTGTCCTGACTTTAAGAATAACCAGGAGGAGGAGCGCAGGGCCCGTGAAGGTTCTTAAGGGGAAAGCAGTTCTGAAAGATAAGAAGGCCCAAGACCATTAAGACATTTAAAAACCAGTAAAAGAACTTTAAAATCTATCCTGAAACTCACAGGGAGCCAATGCAGAGATTTTAAAACGGGTGTAATGTGATCCCGCCCTCTGGTCCTAGTCAGGACACGTGCTGCTGAATTTTGTAATAATTGCAAACCTGAAATACTCTTTTTGGGAAGACCAGAGAGCAGGGCATTACAGTAGTCTATACGGCTGGTGACAAAAGCATCAGTGTCTCCGTATTGGCCGTATTGAGAGAGAATGGGGCGGACTCTGGCTATGTTTTTTAGGTGATAGAAACCTATTTTTGTGATGTTCTTGATGTGTGGGATAAAAGTCAGCTCAGAGTCAAAAATGACGCGCAGGTTTTTCACTTGAGGAGATGGGTTAAAAGACTGTGCTTGTAGTTTGGATAAAAGTTTCTCTCTCTGGGCCTCAGGACCAATGACTAAAACCTCAGTTTTGTCCTGGTTAAGCTGGAGAAAGTTTCTTGCCATCCAGGATTTGATATCTAGAATGCAGTTAAAAAGAGCATCCATTGGCCTGGTGTCATCAGGAGACACGGAAATGTAAAGCTGCGTATCATCTGCATAGCTGTGGAAGGTTGATTCCATGTTTCCTGATGACGCCGCCAGGGGGGAGCATGTACAAGTTGAAAAGTACAGGGCCTAAAATGGAACCCTGGGGGACACCTGGCGGCACGGTAGCTGAGTGGTTAGCGCTCATGCTTCACAGCAAGAAGGTTCCGGGTTCGATCCCCAGGTCGCCCAGTTCTTTCCGTGTGTGTTCTGTGTGGAGTTTGCATGCATGGTCCGGGTTTGATCCCCAGGTCGCCCGAGCCTTTCTGTGTGGAGTTTGCATGTTCTCCCCGTGTCTGGGTGGGTTTCCTCCGGGCACTCCGGTTTCCCCCATCAATCCTCCAGCTGAGGTCCTGACCAAGCTGAAGCAAGAAGATCATGGAGATGGTCCCCGGGCGCCCACTGTGTGCTGCCCACTGTGTGCTGCCCACTGCTCCTAATAACAGGATGGGTTAAATGCAGAGAAGAATTTCTCCTGTGTGAGATCAATAAAGTTGCTTTCTTTCTTTCACCACATGTGATTTCATGGACCTTGGAGGAGCAAGTGTCCACACTCACCAAAAATGTTCTGTCTGTGAGATAGGACGTGAACCATTTGTGAACAGCACCAGAGAGGCCGAGGTGTTTTAGGTAGTTTTGTGGTAGTTTTGTGGTAGTTTTGATAAATAAAATAAATACAAAATATTTGTTTAATGCCTTACTGTGGAACATCCAAGGTAAAGCAATAATATACCATGGAGACAAGGAGATGGCGGACCCTCCTCCACAAAAGTTACACAGTTATGAACACCAAGATGGCGGCGCGTGAAGACGCAGCGGCCCCTCGTCCGGCCGATAGCGTAGTGTTTTCACCGTCTTTGTCTAGTCTATCTTGTTCGTCTTCAGTGTTTTCTAACAAGTACAGTAGGCAGTTCTTGCTGGACATAGGCAGAACTGGCCAGCACAACTCCCTGGACACTGTACTAGAGGAGAAGCTGGCGCGCTTCGGACTACTCCGCCGGCCTGCTGCTAATGCTGCTAACGCTGCTACACCGGACTCGCCTGCCGCCCCCCGCCCGGAGAGGAGACGCCGCAAGCGGTGTGAGAGGAGGCAGAAGCGAGGCCGGCGCGGCGGTATCAGAGCTAGGCTAACGGCTAGCCCGCACCGGCCGGCCATTCCATCCATTCTCCTCGCCAACGTGCAGTCTCTGGACAATAAAATGGACTACATCAGACTGAGGGCTGCCCAGCGCGACGTGAGGGAGTGCTGTGTTTTTGTTTTTACGGAAACATGGCTCCATGACAACATCCCGGACTCAGCGGTGCGCCTGGACGAGCTAACATGCTACCGCTCGGACCGAGCTAGCGGTGTCCCCGGAGTTAAATCCCGCGGGGGGGGTTTAATAATTTTTCTTCGGGACACTTATTGTCGGGACACTGTGGTGGTATGTAGACACTGTTCACCCCTAGTGGAGTTTATGATTCTGAAGTGCCGGCCTTTTTATCTCCCGCGTGAAATCACGGCAATATTGCTAGTGGTTGTTTACGTCCCCCCATCACCGAACAGCGCTGATAGGAGGGAGGCACTGTATGAGTTGTATAACTCTATTAGCGAGCAACAGACTGCTCACCTGGACGGATTTTTTATCCTTGCCGGGGATTTCAATCATGCAGACCTCAAAACTGTCATGCCACAAATGCATCAGCATGTTGATTTCCCAACCAGGGGAAACAACATTTTGGACATGGTTTACACTACACACAAGGGAGCATACAAGGCTTACCCCTCCCCCACATAGGCCTCTCTGACCACATCTCTGTTGTGCTCAGACCGGCATACAGACCCCGTGTAAGGGTCTCTAGGCCGGCTCTGAAGCAGATCCAGGTGTGGCCAGAGGGGGCCTCGTCTGCACTACAGCACTGCCTCGGTACAACAGACTGGGCAGTGTTCAAACAGGCCGCCACATACAACAATCACACTGACATTGAGGAGTACGCAGACACTGTGACCTCCTACATCACCAAATGCATTGGTGATGTCACACACACAAAAACCATCACCACCAGGGCTAACCAGAAGCCATGGCTGACAGGGGAGGTTCACAGGCTGTTGAGAGCCAGGAACGCTGCCTTCAGAGCTGGGGATGTCCCCCATCTGAGGGCAGCAAGAGCCAACCTGTCCCGTGGAATCAGGAAAGCCAAACACAAATACACACAGAAAATAACCGGACACTTTAGAGATAGCAGGGACACACGGAGTCTGTGGCAGGGCATCCAGAACATCACGGATTACAAACCCTTGCCACAGACCTGTGACAATAATATCACCCTGCTCAATGACCTCAACAGCTTCTTTGCACGGTTTGAGGCAGGAAATGACACCCGGCCCCAAAAACTCCACCACCTCCCCACGACCAGCCCCTGTGTGTGTCTGCAGCCAGCGTGAAGAGGACACTCTCCAGGATCAACACCCGCAAGGCTGCAGGCCCGGACAACATTCCTGGTCGTGTGTTGAAAGACTGTGCAGAGGAGCTCAAGGATGTCTTCACAGACATCTTTAATGCTTCTCTGAGCCAGGCTGTCGTTCCCTCCTGCTTCAAAACCACTACCATCGTTCCCGTGCCAAAGAAGCCCACTCCGGCCACTTTTAATGACTATCGCCCTGTTGCACTGACCCCCATCATCATGAAGTGCTTTGAACGGCTAGTCATGGCACACATCAAATCCATCCCCCCCACCCTAGACCCATACCAGTTTGCATACCGGGCCAACCGCTCTACCGAGGATGCAATCTGTTCTGCACTTCACCCGGCTCTCACCCACCTAGACAATAAAGACTCATATGTGAGAATGCTGTTCATAGATTTCAGTTCAGCATTCAACACTATAATCCCACAGCAGCTCATTATCAAACTAGACCACCTGGGGCTTCAGACCTCACTGTGTAATTGGCTGCTGGACTTCCTCAGTGAGAGGCCACAGGCAGTGCGGGTCGGCAGAAACACCTCAAGCTGCATTAGACTGAGCACAGGAGCCCCCCAGGGCTGTGTGCTCAGTCCGATGCTCTTCACTCTGCTGACCCACGACTGCTCACCAGCGTTCAGCACCAATCACATAGTGAAGTTTGCGGACGATACGACTGTGGTGGGTCTCATCTCTAATAACGATGAGACAAACTACAGGAGTGAGGTGAGCCTTCTGACCCAGTGGTGCAGCAATAACAATCTCCTTCTTAATGTTGAAAAGACCAAGGAGATTGTTGTTGACTTCCGGAGAGGCCCCACCCAGCACCCCCCACTGTCCATCAATGGTGCTGCTGTAGAGAGGGTGAGCAGCACCAAATTCCTGGGGGTGCACATCAGTGAGGACCTCTCCTGGACAGTGAATACTGTGTCACTGGCAAAGAGGGCTCAGAAGCGCCTCTATTTCCTCCGCAAACTGAGGAGAGCTGGAGCCCCTCCACCCATTATGACCACCTTCTACCGAGGCACCATTGAGAGCGTCCTGACCAGCTGCATCACTGTGTGGTACGGGAGCTGCACTGAACAGAACAGGAAAGCTCTGCAGCGCATAGTGAATGCAGCTGGGAGGATCGCTGGTGTCTCTCTCCCCTCCCTCCTAGACATTTTTAACACCCGGCTCACCCGCAGAGCGTCCAGCATTGTGGGTGACCCGAGCCACCCCGCACATAGCCTGTTCAGCCTCCTGCCCTCGGGGAGAAGGTACCGGAGTCTCCGGGCCCACTCCACCAGGCTTTCAAACAGCTTCATCCACCAGGCTGTCAGGATGCTGAACTCACACCCGAACTCACACCCGAACTCCCACCTTACCCATCTCCCACCCCCACCCCCCATATTGGCATAACCTGTATTCCATAAAAAGACCTATCACTCTAGACACTTTAAAAAAAAAAAAAAAAAAAAACTGCTGCTAAGGACTACTGTTGCACTGTTGCACATTTACATTTACTACTGGATTTTACTCCTGTTGCACTGTTGTTTACTACTGTTATTGCACACTTACATTTACTACTGGAATTTTTAGTACTGTTGTTTACTCCTGTTATTGAATTTTACCCCCGTTGCACTGTTGTTTACTACTGTTATTGAACATTGACTACTGGAATTTTAGTACTGTTGTTTACTCCTGTTACTGCACTAGAATTACTACTGTTGCACATTTATTTTTATTTTATCTTAACTCCTATGCACATTCTACTGCACATGACCAAGTCACTGCTGTATCTTCCATTGCACATTTTTGATGCACACTGCACACTTTGGAAATCTGTATATAGTATAGGTTATTTATTATGTTGCACTGTTTTAAGATTTTAGACCGTAGACTTTAGTTTTAACTTAGATCTCTGTCTTAGATAGTTTTTTGTTGTGTTTTGTCTTCATATTGTATTTTGTACACTGTCTTTTTGCACTACCTGGCCAGAGAGAAACAAAATTTCGATTCACTGTATGTTGAACACATATGGCAGAATTGACAATAAAGCTGACTTTGAACTTTTGAACTTTGAACAGTGCATTTTGAAGATACACAACTGAGTGAAGATTTTTGACTGAAATATTTTTTTTACTCTTAAGAAATAGTGAAAAACATAACAGTGGTCCAGAGTCATTCCTCATGTACATTGGTGGAACGTAACAAAGTAAAAGTAGTAAAGTACTGTACTTGGATAAAACATTTAGATATCTATACATTACTTGAGTTGATTTTTAAGTGGATTCTTATTACTTTTACTTCATATGTACTTCACTACATTTGAGAGCAGGTATCTGTACTTTCAGCTCCACTACATTTTTAACTGGACTGAAAAGTAAAAGTATTTATTATAATTACTATATTTATTATTATATTACTATATAAAAAAGTTTAAAAAAGTAAAAAGTAAAAAATTCAGCAAAAACCTGTATCAAAATCATTACATCTGAAGCTTTATTAGACCTGAAAATGTGAAATACTTACTTACTCTTTAAGTACAGTTTACAGAATTTTCATGTGATACTTTAACCTGAGCTTTTTTTTTTTTTTTTGCGCCAATATCTGTACTTTTACTTAAGGGTGCACTGTGTAACTTTTTTGGTGGAGGGTCTGTCAAAAATTCAACTTTTCTGTCTTCATGGAGACCAAACCAGACCAAGTTACAGGTCAGATCTGTGAAAAGGCAACCCCGCTCCCAGTTAGAATGCCTCTTTTTCTCATTATGTTTGAAATATAAAACCACCTGTACCTGAATAAATGCACTAGTGAGGTAGAGCTGTTTTATGTTATACAGTACTGTGGAACATTCCAGGCATTCCGATTATCCTAATTATTCACCATGATGAGTTTTAAAACGTTTTTCAGAAACGTTCAGAGGTCAGAGACACATTCTGCTGGCGTGGTAATGCTCACAATGACTTGCATGCCAAAACTGCACGTTCTTTCTCTCTGTGGGTTAAAAACGGTTTATAATTCCATGCACACAGTACACATTGGAGACTCATTTTGGTCAAATACATGAGAAAAATTGAAAAGTGTAAACAAATAGAATGAACACTTGTCATCAGAAAGCAACAGTGTAAAATCGTTGACTTGAGTGAACAAATGTGGAATAGGCCTATCTTCAAGGTGCACTGTGTAACTTTTTGTTTGGGGAGGGGGTCTGGGGGTCTTGTTTCTATGGATATGCCATTGTTCTACCCGGAATGTTCCACAGTATGACAATAAACAGCTCTACTTTACATTTATTCAATTACAGATGGTTTTATAGCTCAAAAATACCTAGAAAAACTGTGAGCGGGGTCGCCTCTCCACAGGTCTGACCTGTATCCTGGTCTGGTTTGGTCGTCATGAAGATAGAAAGGTTTAATGCCGTACTGTAAAACATTCCAGATGAAGCAATAACATCTCCAAACAGACAAGCGCCCCAAAAATTACACAATACATCATATATTTAGGTCACTGTGTTTCCTTTTATTGTTTGTTGCTGTTTTGCACATCGAGTCAAATTTGTGAAGCTGTGGAGTACAGTTTTGTTGTTGTGTATTTCTGCAGGATTGTTATGTGGGAGCGTGGGGTGGGTGACGTAGGCTTGTGGGATGAGAATTGGGATGGAATCTAACAGCTAACTGGAAGGAGGGTTTGAATAGGGCCTGGGAAAGATTGCTAAAATGCACACAAGGATGACAGCGAAAAACTGTTTAGTCGTGTTTTGGATGAGGGAACAACAACAACAAAAATCTCTTGATGGCTAGGTTCTTTTGGACCTGACAAGAAAAACATTTACTATGTACCTCTGAAGGGAAAGCTGTCAGAAATCACCTCAACTGTGTGATGAGTCAGTGGTCAGAGAAAGACAAGAGAAGGAGGGAATAGAGAACGAGGTTGAGGCGAGTAAAAGAGGGAGGGGGAAGAAGAAAGAGAGGGTAGAGAAGAAGAGTGCCAGAGGGAGAAAAGAGAGGGAGAAAAAGTGAGTGAGAGAAAGATAAGGAGAACGAGGAAGGGAGAAAGAGACGTAGATGGAGGCTGAATGTCCACACTATTAGTTAGGTCACTATCTAGGGGTCACACTATTTTAGGGGTGTCCGAATGTCCAGTTAGTGAAAAAGTAGGGCACTGAAAATTTCCCAGTATGCACCTTGAAAAGTAGTGGGCATCGGTGGTCACTAGAGCGGTCAGTATAGACCAGTGTTTTCCAACCAGGGGTACAAGTACCCCTAGGGGTACGCAAGCACACTGCAGGCGGTACTCGGCAGTGTCGCTGCCAGGCGCAGGGGGAGATTTTTTTTAATTTTTAAATTCTAATTTGAGTACATTTAAGTTAAAGAAAAGACAGAAAATGCCTGAGAATTAAATTTTCAAATTAAGGAGATGAAATAAAATGATTTTCATTTAATAATCCGTTGTGTCACATTCTACTTTAGGAGAAATATTAACATCTATGAGTGGGGGGGTACTCGAGGTCTGACAAAAAGGCTCAGGGGGTACACAAGACAAAAAAGGTTGGGAAACACTGACATAGACCACAATGCATTGCAAGAATTGAGAAAACAACGGCATATAGCATCAGGTGTTTGTGGCTCTGTAGATCCTGATTCTGAATAAAACACTCCTAAGGCCGCCACACACGACAGGGTTTTTCGGTCTTAAGTGATTTTTAAGCGTGTTACAAAAAGCGCAGACCACAAACACGAGGAAAATCTCCAATCGCACAGACTGCAGCGGGATATGGCTGCAGACCACAGGCTTCACAGTTGTGTCAGCTGTTTCCTGTCTACAGTAAAACACTCACTTTAAGTGTGCAAAAGATCAGAGCACTGCACTTCTAGTTTAAATACAAGTCAAAACTGTGTCATTATTATTTGTGAAATGTGGTGCAATACTTCAGATACATGATTTTTAAAGCATAAATGATTAATGATAAAGTACACAGGAAGTAGAGTCACTATCACTAATCTGCAGCTTCACCTTGATCCATGTGCTGTGTGGATGTAAACAGACACGCGCAAGGAACTACTCTCGCATTTTTACTTTTAAAGAACCCTTTTAAAGAAACTATATTAATAGCGATGTTTGTGGATGAGATACTGCACTTTAAATATTATTAATTAATAATTTATTAATTAACTATATATATATATATATATATATATATATATATATATATATATATATATATATATATATATATATATATATATATATATATAATAAAAAATATGCTCCTCACCTTCCACGGTGGTTGGTCTCCCTCTCTCTCATCCAGCTCGGGTCCTCTACCAGAGGCCTGGGAGCTTGAGAGTTCTGCGCAGTATCTTTGCTGTTCCTGGTACTGCACTTTTCTGGACTGAGATGTCTGATGTTTTTCCTGGGATCTGTTGTAGCCACTCCTCCAGTTTGGGGGTTACAGCCCCGAGTGCTCCGATCACCACGGGCACCACTGATGCCTTCACCTTCCAGGCCTTCTCCAGCTCTTCCTTCAGCCCCTGGTATTTCTCTAGTTTCTCGTGTTCCTTTTTCCTGATGTTACCATCGCTTGGTATTGCAATGTCCACCACCACGGCTCTGTTCTGTTGCTTATCCACCACCACTATGTCTGGTTGGTTCGCCATCACCATTCTGTCAGTCTGTATCTGGAAGTCCCACAGGATCTTGGCTCAGTCATTCTCCGCAACCTTCGGAGGTGTTTCCCACCTTGACCTTGGGGTCTCCAGCCCGTACTCTGCACAGATGTTTCTGGACACTATGCCCGCCACTTGGTTGTGTCGCTCCATGTATGCTTTCCCTGCCAGCATCTTACACCCTGCAGTTATGTGCTGGACTGTCTCAGGAGCCTCTTTGCACAGCCTACACCTTGGGTCTTGTCTGGTGTGGTAGATCTGGGCCTCTATTGCTCGGGTGCTCAAGGCCTGCTCCTGTGCAGCCAGGATGAGGGCCTCTGTGCTGTCCTTCAGACCAGCCCTCTCCAGCCATTGGTAGGATTTCTTGATATCAGCCACTTCAGTTATGTTTCGGTGGTACGCCCCATGTAGGGGCTTGTCCTGCCATGATGGTCCCTCCAGCACCTCTCTCTCTCTCTCTCTCTCTCTCTCTCTCTCTCTCTCTCTCTCTCTCTCTCTCTCTCTCTCTCTCTCTCTATATATATATATATATATATATATATATATATATATATATATATTTTTTTTTTTTTTTTTTAAATAAATCCTATGAACTTTTTTCTTTGTGAAAGGGTATTGTTTGTTATGATGGTACACTCAACAAAAATATAAACGCAACACTTGTTTTTGCTCCCATTTTTCCTGAGATGGACCCAAAGATCCAAAATTCACTCCAGATACACAGCACTACCATTTCTCTCAAACATTGTTCACAAATCTGTCCAAATGTGTGACAGCGAGCACCTCTGCCCCACCGAGACAATCCACCCCACCTCACAGGTGCGCCACATCAAGATGCCGATCCGACATCATGACCAGTGCACAGGTGTGCCCCAGACTGCCCACAATAAAAGGCCACCCCGAAATGTGCATTTTTTTACTTTATTGGGGGTCTGGGGACTCAGAACCAGTCAGTATCTGGTGTGACCACCATTTGCCTCATGCAGTGCAACACATCTTCTTCGCATAGAGTTTATCAGATTGTCAATTGTGGCCTGTGGAATGTTGGTCCACTCCTCTTCAAAGGCTGTTATGGACGAAGAACACAGGTGCATTTTATTGATGGCATTTTGAATGCACAGAGATACCGTGATGAGATCCTGAGGCCCATTGTTGTGCCATACATCCATGAACATCACCTCATGTTTCAGCAAGATAATGCACGGCCCCATGTTGCAAGGATCTGTACAAAATTCTTGGAAGCTGAAAATGTCCCAGTTCTTGCATGGCCAGCATACTCACCGGACATGTCACCCATTGAGCATGTTTGGAATGTGCTTGACCGGCGTATACGACAGCGTGTACCAGCTCCCACTAATATCCAGCAACTTCGCACAGCCTTTGAAGAGGAGTGGACCAACATTCCACAGGCCACAACTGACAATCTGATAAACTCTATGTGAAGAAGATGTGTTGCACTGCATGAGGCAAATGGTGGTCACACCAGATACTGACTGGTTCTGAGTCCCCAGACCCCCAATAAAGCAAAAAAAAAAAAGCACATTTCGGGGTGGCCTTTTATTGTGGGCAGTCTGGGGCGCACCTGTGCACTGGTCATGATGTCGGATCGGCATCTTGGTGTGGCGCACCTGTGAGGTGGGGTGGATTGTCTCGGCGGGGCAGAGGTGCTCGCTGTCACACATTTGGACAGATTTGTGAACAATGTTTGAGAGAAATGGTAGTGTTGTGTATCTGGAGTGAATTTTGGATCTTTGGGTCCATCTCAGGAGAAATGGGAGCAAAAACAAAAGTGTTGCATTTATATTTTTGTTGAGTATAGCTACCTCCAAAATGGCAGTCCACCACTGCACAATTTTAGACAAGTATAACTTACTCAATTTTAATAATTTTGTTCATTTTAAATACGGTTGTTTTATATATAAAATTTTACATGGACTTGCTCCTCCTCCGCTGCAGGATTTTATTAAAACAAAGACTGTCAGTGGGATGGGAACAAGGGCCACGGCCCAGGGGAACTATGAGGTCCACACAGACGCACTACATTTGGACAAACTGTGCTCTCAGTCAGAGGCTCTAAGCTCTGGAACACACTCCCATTATCAATAAGAGAGACTCCAACACTGGACACTTTTAAATCATATTTGAAACAGTGGCTAAAGGAAAACCAGACCTGTGGACAATTTTAATGTTTTAATGTATTAATGTTTAATGTTTTAATGTTGGTGTTATTGTCAATTGTCATTGTTTTATTGTTTTTGCTGTGGTGTCACCTGCCTAGGGAGTACAGATGGAAATGAGCATTCTTGCTATAATCTGGTATATTTACACTGCAATGCTGCAGATGTTCATTAATATGCACTGTCCATATTAAATAAAGAATAAATAAATAAATAAAATGGCAAATGTTTGAACATAATTTTTTGTTTTAGAAAAAAATCCTATGCACTTTTTTTGTTATTGGTTTGCTTTATTTGTTTTTGTTATTCAATAAATTCAGTTATGAATTGAGTTGCTCAGAGTTATGTATCAATTGAATACACTACCCAGATACACAGCCACTCATATTTAAGTTATCCTCTTTTTTTTGGTACATTTTCACTGAAGTATGTTGAATATATTGCAATGCATCGCAATAATTCAAGTATCGTGATGCATCGTGATAGTATCGCATCGTGGCATATGAATCGTGATTCGAATTGAATCGTGACTTCTTTGCCAATACCCACCCCTAGTCTAGACCAGGTCTAAATCTGGACTGGTCCTGGACTAAACCAGGACTGGACCAGGTCTAGACCTGGACTAAACCGGGACTAGACCAGGTCTAAACCAGGATTAAATCACCCTGTGCGGCTCTTTGCTTGCTTGCGTTCGTTTGTGCGTGTTTGTGGCTCGGGCTGCGAGGACGCGGTCCTGAGGTGGAGGCATGGTCCGGGCGCCACGGTTCGATCTCATGCTCGCAGCCCCGGCCTTGCGCCAGTCGTGCTGCTCTGTCACGGATTTGACCACGCGCACTTCTCCAAGGGGTTGGTGCGCGTCGCGTCCCGGGACATGGCAGTGCCGTTGGATGAGCCGCTCCCCTCGCACGTCCGGCGGGGCTCCCGGGGGAGCCCCCACGCTTCACTATTAATACATTTTGTTGGAAATCTACGAAAGTTTGAGGGTTTAAACGAGAGAGAAATGTGACGAAACGTTAATTCCAGTGTTTTAAGGCGTTTACAGCCTTAAAACATGTATAATAATTGTAAAATATAAAGTTGTCCTACTTCGCGGATTTCACTCATTACGGGTTATTTCTGGAACCTAACGAGGGACCACTGTATAATGTATACAGTGGTCTGAGTTTGTATCTTGTGTCTCTGTGTCCATCACTTCGTCTACCCCTGACGCTCTGTTTTATTGGCCATTACCGTAGCATTGTTGATGTTTGGTGGTTATGATCTGACAGAGCAGCTCAGAGTCACACAGACACACAAACGAGGAGCACAGCGGTTTCATAATCGCACACGAAGACACAAAGTCGGGTCACGTTTCCCCAAACTCGGAGAAGCAAGTTGGGCAAATTCTCCTGTAGTGTATGGTGGCCTTTAAATAAACCGTTCTGGTGTTAGCAGCACTAGTGTTAGTTGCTTACCTTAGCTCATGCTGTTAAAAGAGTGATAATTTCCACATTTCAGACAAAAAGCAAATATTACAAAAATTATATACAAAAAATATCCAAAAACTCTGATTCTTAGTAGTCCATAAACACTTGTGCCAGTCTGATCTGATCGTTATTTATGACAGAAATCAAGTTTAATCGGAGTTTAACTGAGTTTTTTCACCCAGTTGTGACCCGACGGTGTCCGAATCTCTGTAAGTTCTGCTGTCACGGCAACGCTGAAAACAACTAGCATGCTAACGAAAAAGTCACTTCATGTCTGTGCGACGAGTCAATAGTCAAGTAGAAGGATACACGCAGACAGCACTCAAACGATGCGAGAGACAGAGACTGATAGAGGCAGAGAAAAAGGAGATCGAGAAAGAAGGAGAGAGCGAGGGAGAACAAGAAAGCAGGAGAAAGAAAGAGAAAACGATAGAACAGGAGAATGTTAGAGAGGGAGAAGGTGAAACAGAGATAGAGAAAGCAATAAGGAGACAGAAAGAGGACGAAAGAGTGAGAGAAAATGATAGAGTGGGGGTAGAGACGGAGAGGGCGAGAAAGAGGGAGGAGATGGAGACTGATAGAGAGAAAAAAGAGAAAGAGAAGGAGAAACAGAGAAAGAGATGGAGAGAGGGAGAAAAAAGAGAGAAAGATAGGGAGAAGGAGAAAATAGAGATAGAGAAAGAGATAAGGAGGCTGAAAGAAGAAATAAGACTGAGAGAGAACGACAGAGTGGGGGTAGAGAGGGAAAGGGCGGGTAGGAGGGAGAGGTACAGAAAAAGAGATGGAGACTGAGAGAGGGAGAAAGAGAAACAGATAAGAGGAAGAAGAGAAGAAGAGAAAGCTATAAGGAGAGAAAGATATAAGGAGACTGAAAGAAGGAGAACGAGTGAAAGAGAGAGTTGTGTAAGTGTTTTTCACAATTTCAAAGGCCAGAGGTGAGTTCCGCTATCATGGTAACGCTAACAACAACTAACATGTTAACACAAAAGTCACCTCAGCGCTGCGTGGCCAGTCCTGACACACAAATCATTTAACCCACTTTTTTTTTTTTTCTTTCACTTGTAAAAGGGACACAAGTTTGTCAATGAGTTCTGAAGAGAGAGCGAGAGAAAGAAAGGGGGGGCAGAGAGGGAGAAATAGAAAGAATAATCGAGGGGAGGGACAGAAAAGAGGGAGAAAGATAGATAAGGATGGTGAGAAGGAGAAAGAGGGAGAACAAGAGAGGGGGGGAGGGAGAAACATATAAAGAGTAGAGAAGAGAGAGAAAGAGAGCAAGAAAGGAAGTGATTTAAGCAGAGAGCAAGGTTGTAGAGGGAGAGGGAGGAAAGGAATAAAGAAAGAGGGGGAGGAGGAGAGAGAAGGGGAAGAGAAGGAGAGTGATGGAGAGAGCCAGACAGGGAGAAGAAGAAGTAGAGAGAAAAAGAGAAGACTGATAGAGGGAGAAAAAAGAGAAAGGGAAAGAGAGAGAACAAGAGAGAGGGAGACAGAGCAAGAAAGAGAGAACTAGAGAGAGGGAGAAAGAGAGTTGTGTACAACTTCACACGGGCCAAACGTGAGTTCTGTTGTCATGGTAACGCTAACAACAACTACCATGTTAGCAAAAAAAGTCAATAGAAAAGAGAAAGGAAGAAAGAATGTGAGACAGAGAGAGAGAGGGCAAGAACGAAAGAAAAAAAGACTGATAGAGGGAGAGAGGAAGAGACAGAGAAAACAAGAGGGAGGGAGAAGCGGGAGAGAGAAAAAAGGAGAACAAGAGAGCAAGGGGTGAAAGAAAGAAAGCAAGAGAGAGAGAGAGAGAGAGAGACAGAGAAAGAGAGAGAGAGAACAAGCATGGGAGGGAAAGGGAGAGAAAAAGAAAGAGACTGATAAAGAGAGAAAAGAGAAAGGGAGAAAGAATGAGAGAGAAAGAAAGAAAGACTGATAGAGGGAGAAAAGAGAGAGGTAGAGAAAACAGGAGAAACAGGAGGAGAGAAAAAAAGGAGAACAAGAGAGCAAGGGGGTGAAAGAAAGAGAGAGAGAACAAGTGAGGGAAAAAGAGAAGGAGACTAATAGCGAGAGAACATGCAAGGGAGAGAGAGAGGGGGAGAGAAAGAAAAGAGAACAGAGATGGAGAGAAAAAGAGAGAACATGAGAGAGGGAGAAAGAAAGAAGGATGAAAGAGACAAAGCAAGAGAGGGAGAGAGAGAAAAAGAAGGAAAGGGAGAAAGAGTCTCAGAGAGAGAGGGAGAAAAGAGACAGGGAGAAAGAATGAGAGAGAAAAAAGAGAGGAAGACTCAAAGAGGGAGAACAGAGAGGAGAAAGAGGCACAAAGAGAGCAAAGGGGGTGAGAGAAAGAGAGAAGAAGAGCAAAAAAGAGAGAGTAGAAAGTAGAAAGAGAAGGAGACTGATAGTGGGAGAAAAAAGGGGAAAGAGAAAGAGCGAGAAGATGAGCAACAGAGGGGGGGAGAGAGAAAAGGGAGAACATGAGAGAGGGAGAAAGAAAGAAAGAAAGAAAGATGAATGACAGACAGACAGAGCAAGAGAGGGGGAGAGAGACAGAAGGAAAGGGAGAAAGTATGATAGAGAGAGAGACAGAGAATGATGGAGAGAAATAGAGAGAGGGTAGAAAGAGAGATCATGACAGAGAGAAAGAGAGCCAAAAAGAGAGAATGAGAGAGGTGAGAGAAAGAGGGAGAGATGGTCCGGGTAGGTAAACGAATGTCACGATGAATCATTTGACAAGAGGCTCACAAAAACACAGACTGCAGAGATGTGAGTCAGAGAATACGTGCTAGCATGTGGACAAACTGTGTATAGAGAGGCCATCACGTGTCGTGTGTACTGCCAAACAAGTACTTCAAAATACTATTACACAAGTACAGAGTAGTGGCTGTAAAAAGTATTCAGTGAAGCATCTCAGGTTAGACTAACTATAAATTCTGATTAAATTTGAAGTTAAGTTAAATATGAAGTTTAATAGAGGGTAGTAGTAGTAGTAGTAGTAGTAGTAGTAGTAGCAGATGTAGTACTATTTCTACTGAGTAAAAATACCTCCACAAATAAAATTCCAAAAATTATAATAATGTCTGAAACCTACTTAGAGAAGTACAATTGTGTAGATAGTTTTGGTGTACCCCCCTCTGACAGGCAACAGTAGTAATTGTAGTAGTAGTAGTAGTAGTAGTATTAGTAGTAGTAGTAGTATTTCTAATGAGTAAAAAATACCTCCTAAAAAATAAAAAATAAGATCGGAAAACTACTCAGAGAATTACAATTTAGGCAACAAAAGTAAAAGTAGTGTAGCAGTAGTAATCGTACTAGTAATAGTAGTAGTAGTAGTAGTAGTAGTAGACATAGTAGTGGTACTAGCAGCAGTATTTCTACTGAGGAAAAATACCTCTCCAAAAAATAAAAAATAATATAGTGTCTGAAAGATACTCAGAGAAGTACAATTTTGCAGATAATTTTGGTGTAGCTCCGCTGACAGGTAACAGAAGTAGTAGTAGTAGTAGTAGTAGTAGTAGTAGTAGTAGTAGTAGTATTAATAGTAGTAGAAGACATAGTAATAGACATAGTAGTAGTAGCAGTATTAGTTCTTCTTTTATTTAATAGGGATAGTGCACATTAATGAACATCTACAACACTGCAGTGTAAATACCACAGATTATATTAAAAATGCAAATTTCCATCTGTAAAAACAAAAAACAACAAAGCAGCAGTTTTACGTTAAAAGTGTCCACAGGTCTGGTTTTCCTTTAGCCGCTGTTTCAAGTATGATTTGAAAGTGTCCAGTGTTGAAGTCTCTCTTATTGATGATGGGAGAGAGTTCCAGAACTTAAAGGAAAAGTAATGTTTTTTTTTACAATCTGAGCTTTCTTTCGGTAATAAAACAAGTTGTTTTACTCACCCATAGCACTTTGGTGTCATATGGAGCACTTCCAGAGATGTTTTAGATTTGCGGTTAGCCTAGCGCAACTTCTAGCCATAGCTCGGGGCATATAATATATTCCCCAAGCATGTAATATGCCCCGTGCGGGCTCCAAAGAGCACAAACTTTAGCACTTTTCAAATCATAGAAGACCAATATCTTAGTCTACGATTTCGTTTGAAGCAAAAGTGGCCTGTAATCCGAGATTTATCCATAGTTTACAGCTTTGCGTTTCATGTTTGGGTCCCGGGAGCTGAGAGCACAGTCCGCGCATGCACACTGGCCTCCTCATCTACTCGAAACTATGGCTAAATCTCGGATTACAGGCCACTTTTGCTTCAAACGAAATCGTAGATTAAGATATCGGGCTTCTATGATTTGAAAAGTGCTAAAGTTTGTGTTATTTGGAGACCGCAAAGTAATGCCCCGAGCACTCACGTTAACGGATACGCTACAACATAACTTCTACGAAACTGCTCAAAATGACACCAAACTGCTATGGGTGAGTAAAACTACTTGTTTTATTGCCGAAAGAAGGCTCAGATTGTAAAAAAAAAACGTTACTTTTCCTATAATGCCTCTGACTGAGAGACACTTTGTCCGAATGTAGAGAGTCTGTGTGGGACCTCACAGTTCCCCCGGGGTCTGTGCTGGACCATAGTTCCCGTCCCACTGAGAGTCTTTGTTGTAATAAAATCCTGTACTGGGGGGGGGGGCAAGTCCATGCAAACCTTTATATATAAAACATCCATATTTGAAATGAACAAAATTATTAAAATTAAGCAAGTTGTACTGAGAATGGTTTCTTGTCCAATATTTTCACAGCTTTTAAAAAAAGTGATTCAACTGGTTTGAGTAGAAGACATAGTAATAGACATAGTAATAGACATAAGTAGTAGTAGTAGCAGTATTAGTTGTAGTAGAAGACATTGCAATAGACTTGGTAGTAGTAGTAGAAAACATAGTAATAGACATAGTATTTATTTATTTATTTATCATCTGTTATATATTATATTTTATATTTGATGAGTGAGCTACCATACCTAAAACAATTTCCCTTGTGGATCAATAAAATTTGTCTAAGTCTAAGTCTAAGTCTAGTAGTAGTAGCAGTATTAGTAGTAGTAGGAGACATAGTAATAGACATAGTAGTAGCAGCAGTATTAGTAGTAGTAGGAGACATAGCAATAGACGTAGTAGTATTTCTAATGAGTAAAAATACCTTCCCAAGAAATAAAATTAAAAAATAGTTTGTGTGAACATGTAGTGCTTTTGGACATGATTGCTTTGTTGCTATGGAAATGTTGGAAGGCTGAGTATTGGAGGCTTTTAGCTGAAACGGTGTGACAGGTGATTTGCTGAAAACATGTGATCAGACACAGAGAAGCCAATACCTGCGGCGTATGAGCTTCTGTGTTGCAAATGTATGCGTGTACTTTCAATACTCCAAAGCCTTGTACATGATTCAAAAATACCTCCTAAAAAGATGAAAATAATGTCTAAAAAATACTCAGAGAAGTATAATTTAGGCAACAAAAGTAGTAGCGTCGTAGTAGTGGTAGTTGTACTAGTAGTAGTAGTTAACGTAGTAGTGGTAGTAGCAGTAAAATACCTCCCCAAGAAATACAAAATAATAAATATAGTGTCTGAAAAAAACTACTCAGAGAAGAGCAAAGTTTTGCTGTAAATCACCTGACAGGTAGTAGCAGTAGCAGTAGTAGTAGTAGTAGTAGTAGAAGAGTAATAAACATAGTAATAGTAGCAGTAGTGGCAGCAGTAGTAGTAGTAACAGTAATAGTAGAAGACAGAGTAACAGACATAGTACCAGTTGAAGAAGTAGTAGTAGCAGTAGCAGTATTAGTAGTAGAAGAAGACATTGTAATAGACACAGAAGAAGTAGTAGCAGTAGAAGTATTAGTAGTAGTAGAAGACAGCAGCAGTAATAGTAGTAGTAGCAGCAGTATTACTAGTAGTAAAAGACATAGCAATAGACATAGTAGTAGCATTATTAGTTCTTCTCTCAAATAGAAAAAAAAGTACTACAGGAAGTGCTCCACTTTGTTTTTAAACTCCACACACCTTCACTTGTATCATTTCAGCCTTAGTATTATCAATTTCTACTGAACTGAAGATAAAAAGTAGCTGTTAACTTGAAAACATCCACTGCATGACATCACAAGTTGTAACACCTCTTATCTTATCTTATCTTATCTTATCTTAATACACTAATAATAAAGGGTTACTCACGTGTGGATCAAACATAGAAGCATTTAAGACAAGTTAAGGTAAGGAAATGTATCTTGGGCTTCTATACTTTCTACACTGTCTGCGTCTAATAAATATTTTTATTGTATGATAATTAAGAAGTCTCAGTGAGATGCATTTTCATGATACGCCTCTCACAGTACAATATTTATTGTGATACTTCATGAAGGCGTACAAAATAGTGAATATGTTCTTTTTTAAATGCCTTGATAAGACTTTGGTTCTGTCATCATCCAAAAAACTAACATGTATAAGTGTGTAATAACAGTTTTATCTTCATGCAGTCTGCACTTAAACACAGCAAAGCAACAGGAACAGGAACAACAGGGAACAACAGTTCCCTCTGTTTTATTTTGTTTTTCCATCCATTGTCCCAAAGGGCTGGGGTCATAGGGGGCCAAAAAATAAAATATTGTACATTCCACTCATTGCACACTTCCCATCACTGCACAGTCCAAAGAAATTGCACATTTGTGATGTGTGACATTGGCTCAGTTGGTAAGAGCGTTTGTCCACTGATCAGACAGTTGGTGACAGCTCCCACAGATGAATGCTGTTGTTGTGTCCTTGGGCAAGACACTTAACTCACCTCACCCACAGTGTCTGTGTACACTGGTGTGTATATGGGTGAGCGGTGCTTTGAGTGCCTTAAAGGTGAAAAAGCAGCATATAAAAATGTGACCATTTACCATGGCACACGATATAAGTGTGAGACTTTTGATGGTGATCGGTTGTTGTTAGTGTTGCCGTCACAGCAGAACTCGCAGAACATTTCACTTACATTTCACAAGAGTGAGTTTTGTGTCATATAGGATCGTTCAAGTTTTCCAGATGCTAGCATATGTGGAAGCTCAAAAGTTTCCTTGTGTTGTCAAGTACGAGCTCCAGTGGAAATGTTTCTCTTTGTTCTGTGCAGGTAGAGGAGCTAAAAGTGATCTGAGTTTATTGTTGCTGCCTATGGACTGTAAGCGGAAGAAAGGAAATCAGAAGAAGACCTTGGAGATATCATGTTTTTACACCTGTAAAACGCTTTCACATCAACACCTCTGACTTGTTGTGTCTGAAGCAGTGTGCACAGCCTGTAACTTTCCTTCTCCAAGTCATAAAACAATTACATAAGTAAACAGTGTGCAGGGGGTCAAAGGTCAGAGCAAATATGGGCAGGCTGGGTGCAGAGGATATCCTGGAAAGACCATAAAAACACAAGCACATGTTCTGCCAGCTTGTTGTTGTTTTCCGGTCATGTGGTGGAAAATGGAAAATCACTGTCACACCGGAAAGACATCTGCTCTGAAAACGCTGAATCATCTTGTTCTAATATGCTCTGTCACTACTGGTTTGACATACTGTAAAATCAATCAATCAGTCAATCAATCAAACTTTTTTTTATAGAGCACTTTTCATACAAAAAATGCAATCTTTACAGTGATTAAAAACAGCCCACATTTCCTTCCACCCACCCAGCCAGCCCCCCACAGCTGTCCGACACCACACAACCAAACAACCCAAACACACACGCACGCACGCACACACGCGCGCACACAGATACACGCACACATACTAACATGCTAAAATATACTCAACAAAAATATAAACGCAACACTTTTGTTTTTGCTCCCATTTTTCCTAAGATGGACCCAAAGATCCAAAATTCACTCCAGATACACAACACTACCATTTCTCTCAAACATTGTCCACAAATCTGTCCAAATGTGTGACAGCGAGCACCTCTGCCCCGCCGAGACAATCCACCCCACCTCACAGGTGCGCCACATCAAGATGCCGATCCGACATCATGACCAGTGCACAGGTGCGCCCCAGACTGCCCACAATAAAAGTGCTTCCGAAATGTGCATTTTTTGCTAATATAGGCTGAAGTTAATTTTGGCGCTTGGGCCTTTGACTCAGAACCAGTCAGTGTCTGGTGTGACCACCATTTGCCTCATGCAGTGCAACACATGCTTCTTCGCATAGAGTTTATCAGATTGTTCAATCACTCCACACTGTGGCCTGTGGAATGTTGGTCCACTCCTCTTCAATGGCTGTGCGAAGTTGCTGGATATTAGTGGGAGCTGGTACACGCTGTCGTATACGCCGGTCAAGCACATCCCAAACATGCTCAATGGGTGACATGTCCGGTGAGTGATGCTGGCCATCTGCAAGAACTGGGACATTCTCAGTTTCCAAGAACTGTGTACAGATCCTTGCAACATGGAGTGTTGCCTTTGACGTACTAAATGCGTTTTATCACTAATAATATAACAGTGTACAAGTGCTATGGTCCCCAAGCACCGGGCCTGTACAAGTGCTTTATGACCAAAATTACATATTTTGTTCATTTCTTTTACATTCTGTGACAAATAACTTTTGTGCACAACCTTTTATAAGTCACTACTTTAGAGGAGTGGACCAACATTCCACAGGCCACAATTGACAATCTGATAAACTCTATGCGAAGAAGATGTGTTGCACTGCATGAGGCAAATGGTGGTCACACCAGATACTGACTGGTTCTGAGTCCCCAGACCCCCAATAAAGCAAAAAAAAAAAATGCACATTTCGGGGTGGCCTTTTATTGTGGGCAGTCTGGGGCACACCTGTGCACTGGTCATGATGTCGGATCGGCATCTTGATGTGGCGCACCTGTGAGGTGGGGTGGATTGTCTCGGCGGGGCAGAGGTGCTCGCTGTCACACATTTGGACAGATTTGTGAACAATGTTTGAGAGAAATGGTAGTGCTGTGTATCTGGAGTGAATTTTGGATCTTTGGGTCCATCTCAGGAAAAATGGGAGCAAAAACAAAAGTGTTGCGTTTATATTTTTGTTGAGTGTAAGAGCAACATTCACCCATTAACAAATGATTGCTGGTTCAACCCCCAGCATGTTGCCCTATCCCATGGGCAAGCTCCTTCACCTGCCTTACAGTGAAAATTCCTACAACAACATAGTATACTTTATATTTTGTATTATTATGACGTCAGAAGATTTAAAAATGCACATTGTCACATTTGGTGGAAGTTTCGCCATCGCACAGAATTAATATACTGTACTGTAAAAGTATATTTTTGTTGAATGTACATAAAACTGCAGATGAACCGTCAGAGGAGGCGTCTACACCTAGAGTAAAACAATAATGGTAGTGAAAGGCCTGGCTCACAGCAAACTGATCTGTGTGTCACTCTGATGTGACTTTACACATTACCAATCTGACGACTGTTTGAATGTGATTGGTCAAAGCGTCATAACAGCGTAACAAGCCGAAAAATCTAACTTTTGTTACATCCAAAACTAAATAATCAGTGCTTCCTAAAGTATTCTTGCTAATATAGGCTGAAGTTAATTTTGGCGCTTGGCCTTTGATTTCAGCACAAAATTCAGTGTTGTCATTAATTAATTCATTAATTCATTAATCATTGCATTTATATAATGCCTTTCAAGACACCCAAAGTGCTTTACAGTTCATTGTTCAATCACTCCACACTCAGTGGTGGTAAGATACTATTGTAGCCACAGCTGCCCTGGGGCAGGCTGACGGTCATGTGAGTGGTTGCTCGTGTTATGGTCCCCAAGCACTGGGCCTGCCGTAGCAGTGATGTTGCAATCTGAAAGATATAATAATATTAATAAGAAGAGAAGAGAAGACATGGAGTGTTGCCTTTGACGTACTAAATGCGTTTTATCACTAATAATATAACAGTGTACAAGTGCTATGGTCCCCAAGCACCGGGCCTGTGACCAAAATTACATATTTTGTTCATTTCTTTTACATTCTGTGACAAATAACTTTTGTGCACAATCTTTTATAAGTCACTACTTTACATGTCCAAGCAAAATTTCTCTCCTGAAGAGACAATAAAGGCTTATCTTATCTTATCTTATCTGTTCTTAATCTTAGTTACATTTAGCTGCTAATGTGGACTGGACACTAAAATGTACACTTCTAATATGTTAAACTTTGTCAAAAATACTTGTGTACAGTACGTCTTCGAAAAATAAACCACAGTGTCTGAGTACAATAACATTGCGTTGCCCCTTTAACTTCCATATAAATGTTAATTTAGCTGTCTCAAACAGAATCTAAATACATTAGACTCACACAGGCACATCATGAGTTTGCAGACACAGGTAACTCCACTTAATCTAAACCATCACCACTAACTTGCAAATATTATCAGAAAGTTACCAATAAACATATAAACAGTATCACATAGTGATAAAACATTTAGTAATGACCTTACAGTGTAATATATGGCTGATTTTTACCGTGTACTGGCCTGAAAGATACAATAACCATAAGAGAAAAGAAGACATGGAGCATTGCCTTTCATGTTTTTTTTACACCTTACAGCGGGATTATCTCAAGGTGGTTTCTCATGAGTTTATGAACTCACAGATATCGTGAGAATCTATGTTGCAGTGCAAGGTTACAGTAAATGTAAACTTTGATGAAATAGCAGGGCCATGTTTCTGTGATCTTATAATACTGTCATTAAATCAGGCCTGTATGTAACATATGATTCATGTAAATATTGTAATATTGTTCCAAATATATAAAATGTAGCCTGTTTTCCAGCACAAGCAGGGACGTTCTTTGACGGGGGCCACCTGGGCAATTGCCCCTAGCGGCATCGCTAGGCACTGATTCTGCAATATTGTGACCACCAGGGGGTGCTGGAGTGCACTTTTGCTTTCTTAAATAGCTGTAGGCCTACCTGGCTATAATGTGAAATAATTGCGCCTTTGTTTTTTTTTATGTTGAAAACCTTTTTTTGTAATTATTGTTTATATCTTTTATTGCAGTACTCATTAAAACTGTACATTTGTTTTTTAAAGTAGTTGTTGTGAATTGAGTTTGTATGGACAACGGTCTTGTTTGTTTTTGGGTGGTGGGGCGGATGTTAGGGTTTGGTCGGAGGGAGGGGAGGGAGGGGGCGGGGGCGGCAAGAGTGGCTTTCGCCCAGGGAGTAAATCACTCTAGGAATGCCACTGAGCAGGAACTAGATTATATCAGACCTGGACATTGTGCGGCTCCCAGCACACATACTGCCCTTTGGGTGAGTATGACCAGCCCATTTAAGCTCATTTCACCAAATAAGCATATTTGATCATTTTAACTCATGCATGGACTAAAGCTGGATTGCTTTTACTTCAGAGGTGTTTTTAATTACATTTTTTGTAAGGCATCCTCACTTTTTCATTGCTTAGTCATAACATATACTCTTACCAGTCAAAACAATGCGATTTACTGCTTTTCTAAAGAAATACAATTAATAGATAAGCGTTTTGGCCTGGCCGGTTACATACCGCCATTCTGACATTGACGTCTAATTGTTGGAGTGGAGGCATTTCTTAAGATTTAAGATTAAGCCTTTATTGGTCTCACACACAGTGACACACGGGAGAAATTTGACTTCTGCATTTGACCCATCCTTTTTCAGGAGCAGTGAGCAGCCATCTTTTGGCGCCCGGGGGGCAGTACCGTGAAGAGTCTTGCCCAAGGACCCACACTGGTTTTTGCTCATTGCCGGGGGAGATTTGAACCCACAACCCCCAGGGGGGAAAGTCAGTGACTTACCAGTTGAGCTAACCATTTCCATTTTTTATCAAACGTCCCTGCACTCTGACTTTTTTTTTTCCTTGGTCGGAGTAGCGGCACTTATTTTTTCAACATTTCACCATTCTGACAAACAATGTAATTATTAAAAATACGTAGGCCTACTAGAATGAGCTGTATGTATGGAGTACGAAAGCTTTCAGAAATATTTGTGTGCATAGGACAGAAATCTGCATATTTGGTAAATCTGTGCATAATTGGCTGTAGTTGAACATAGAATAAATATTTGTAAACTCTCAAATGAGTCCAGTCGTACATAAAATGTATTGTTGAGCGGTCAGATCCACTATCCCACAGGTTGGTGGTACGGTTCCAGCTCCTACAGATGAATACTGCCGTTGTGTCCTTGGGCAAGACACTTAACCCACCTCGCCCCCAGTGTCTGCGTACACTGGTGTGTGAATGTGTGTGTGAATGGGTGAGTGGTTCCTTGTTGTAAAGCACTTTGGGTGCCTTGAAGGTGGAAAAGCGCTATATAAAGATGTGACCATAAAATGTATTGTTTGGATTTTATTCATCAGAAGAAACATCGATCGAGATGCTGGACTTTTGCGTCGCATATGGTCTGAACCAGGACTGAACCAGAACTGAACCAGAACTGAACCAGGACTGAACCAGGACTGAACCAGGATTAAATCAGGACTGTTCCCAGGACCGAACCAGAACTGAACCAGGACTGAACCAGGACTGAACCAGGATTAAATCAGGACTGATCCCAGGACCGAACCAGAACTGAACCAGAACTGAACCAGGACTGAACCAGAACTGAACCAGGACTGATCCCAGGACTGAACTAAGACTGAACCAGGACTAAACCAGGATTGATCCCAGGACCGAACCAGAACTGAACCAGGACTGAACCAGTACTGATCCCAGGACTGAACCAGGACTGAACCAGGACTGAACCAGAACTGAACCAGGACTGAACCAGGACTGAATCAGGACTGATCCCAGGACCGAACCAGAACTGAACCAGGACTGAACCAGAACTGAACCAGGACTGATCCCAGGACTGAACTAAGACTGAACCAGGACTAAACCAGGATTGATCCCAGGACTGAACCAGGACTGAACCAGGACTGAACCAGGACTGATCCCAGGACTGAATCAGAACTGAACCAGGACTGAACCAGGACTGAACCAGGACTGAACCAGAACTGAACCAGGACTGAACCAGGACTGAACCAGGATTGAACCAGGATTAAATCACGACTGATCCCAGGACCGAACCAGAACTGAACCAGGACTGAACCAGGACTGAACCAGAACTGAACCAGGACTGAACCAGGACTGATCCCAGGACTGAACTAAGACTGAACCAGGACTAAACCAGGATTGATCCCAGGACTGAATCAGGACTGAACCAGGACTGAACCAGAACTGAACCAGGACTGAACCAGGACTGATCCCAGGACTGAACCAGAACTGAACCAGGACTGAACCAGGACTGAACCAGAACTGAACCAGGACTGATCCCAGGACTGAACTAAGACTGAACCAGGACTAAACCAGGATTGATCCCAGGACTGAATCAGGACTGAACCAGGACTGAACCAGGACTGAACCAAGACTGAACCAGGATTAAATCAGGACTGATCCCAGGACCGAACCAGAACTGAACCAGGACTGACCCAGGAGGACTAAACCAGGACTGATCTTGGAGAGAGAGAGAGAGAGAGAGAGAGAGAGAGAGAGAGAGAGAGAGAGAGAGAGAGAGAGAGAGAGAGTGAGTGACATTACATTTGTTGTTACATCAGTTTACAGTACTTTTCCGGTGTGTATCTCTATTCCCTCTCTTCTTCTCAGTCCCTGCACACAGAACATGATGTGAAGCAGTGATTCCAAAAACAGGAACACTTCCGGAAAGCTCCCATCACGTCAAACCCACTTGCCTCTGATTAAATGCTCTGATGGGATTTCCATGTGCCTCTGACTTTCTGACCAAATGACAAAACAGATGCAGGCCGGGCCCAATAGCATTACACACAAAAATTCCAGAAAAATTTGAAATTATCTTTAGTTTCACATTTGCTCAGACTTACGCGTTTGGAATTTTGCGTTTTGCTAATTTCCTGGAGTATACATGATGTTTCATAAAGGAGTTCATAAGGTTTTGATATTAAATTCCATAAATGTGACCTAACTTTGTCCCCAGATATGAGGTACATGTGCAAATCAAATATAGCTTTTACTGATAACAATTCTAAAGCTCATTTATTCTTAATTACAAAAACTTTGGACATGACAGACTCCATAACTTTATATTATGGAGGTTCTGCACTTTCCAAAAACTTATATGTGCCCCTTATCCCCAAGTTAAAGGGCCCATATTGCTCTATTTTCTGATCTATGTTATAATGTTGTTTCCTCATCACAAACACATCTGGAGTTGTGTTTTGTTTCATTCACACCCGTTTAACACATAAACCCTGCATATTGAATCTGAGTTCTTATCTCAAACAGAAAATATTCCATCTTGTGATGTCATGTGATAATTCAGGAAGTGCTTTTCATGTTTTTAAACTCAATACACCTTCACTAGACTTATTTGGACAATTTCAGATTTCAGGATTTGCCCATCTCTGTAGACTTGGTAAAAGGAGCTGTTTGTTTGAAAACTACTGCTTCATGACATCACAAGGTGGAACAGAGCATTTTGAGCTTTAGAGATGCAGACAGACTAATAATAAAAGGTTAGTCAAACGTGTGAATAACAAAACACAACTCCAGGTATGTTTTTGATGAGGTAACAGCATGGTAACATGACTTAAAGCTCACAACAGTCATTTTGTGTAATATCGGATCTTTAAGGCACTGCCAAAACAGCTTCAGTCATGATTAACTGTGAGAGTGTAAATCCAAAATATAACATAAAGACCTATGGGTTTACATTATAACTACATAGCAGAGAATAGCACATCAAAAAATAAGATAAATAAACAAATAAATAATTATTTGTACACAACACATTGTACACAACAGATTTATTCTGACCTCAAGACCTGCTTGTACAATATCTCTGTACTGAGGTAAGAAAACATTTGTCTGTAAAGCCAACAACAACTAGTATGTTCACTATGTACTTCCTGATTTTTGGATAATTCTCACATTTTGCTCCAAAACATTGAAAACAAATCATGTACAGGCCCTTTTTTTATCTATAAATCACATTAAAACAAGTTAAACAGCTATTTCCACCACAGAATCACGATCGTTTCTCCACCTCAATTTCAAACTTGGGGACAGAGTTTAGAAAATTCCGACATCACGCGAACCCACCTTAACCTCGGGGCTGTGTTAAAGGACGTGTCCTATATTCACGGGACAGTGTTTTTGGCCCCAGCAGTACCCTCTAGTATTGGACATCTCTGTGTTTGTTTTGATGGTCTCATGAGCAGAAGAGGACTCGAGGACAGTGGACACTTGCGGGACATGTCTCTGAAACTGAAAACAAATAGGTGTGATAGTTTCATAGTAATTTCCTCCCTGCAGGCAGTTTTTAAAGGCAAATTAACGTTTTTTTTACAATCTGAGCCTTCTTTCGGCAATAAAACAAGTAGTTTTACTCACCCATAGCATTTTTCTGTCAATTGGAGCAGTATCGCAGAACTTATGTTGAGCCGTTCTGTTCTACTAATGATCCCGTATCCGTTAACATGGGGCTCGTATCATATGCTCGGGGCATTACTTTGCGGTGTCCAAATAACACAAACTTTAGCACTTTTCAAATCATAGAAGCCCGATGTCTTAATGTAAGATTTCGTTTGAAGCAAAATTGGCCTGTAATCCGAGATTTAGCCATAGTTTCGAGTAGATGAGGACGCCAGTGCGCATGCGCGGACTGTGCTAGCAGCTCCCGGGACCCAAACATGAAACGCAAAGCTGAAAACTATGGATAAATCTCGGATTACAGGCCACTTTTGCTTCAAACGAAATCTTACATTAAGACATCGGGCTTCTATGATTTGAAAAGTGCTAAAGTTTGTGTTATTTGGAGACCGCAAAGTAATGCCCCGAATACTCATGCTAACGGATACGCTACAACATAACTTTCTTCAAACAGCTCCAAATGACACGGACGTGATATGGGTGAGTCAAACGACTTGTTTTATTACCGAAAGAAGGCTCAGATTGTAAAAAAACGTTAATTTGCCTTTAAGCAGTGTCCACCAGCACTCCAGCCAGAACTGAAGAAGCAGCTTGGATGAGCTGCAAAATTTATTCGACCAAATAAACTTTTGTCCAGTTGACAAATTGAATTTCTCCTTTTGCCTCTCATGAACACATTAAAAAACCTACAGGAGACAGATGCGTTCATACAGTGTGGAACAATTTAAGCAGTTTGATTACTCCTCGATCTACACCACATTTTACCGGCCATGTACCTGATTTTTTTGTGTTTGTATTTGATCAAAATCTGCCCCAGTCCAGATATATTATATAAGCAGTTCCTGAGGTCAACATAAGTCCGTTTGTACTGTCTGGATCTAATTATAAAATGTTTTACTCTCTGAATATTAGTGCCTGTTTGCGTTCTAGTTTTTTAAGCATTACTGTGAGGGCAAAACTCGCTTATAAACTCATCATGGTGAATAATTAGGATGTTCTGAACGCATAAGGTAAGAAAGGAATAATTTTGGACCACTAAAGAAACTACTACTTCTGTTTTTCATGATTTAAGACAGTAAAAATGAAGTGCAGTGTCTAAGTGGCTACTTCCATTTTTTATTGTATTTTCACCAGTGGTGGAGTATACATTTTAAGTGTCTGTACCTTACGTGAGTACATTTTAAAGCAACTTTTACTTTTACTTCACTACATTTAAGAGCAGGTGTCTGTACTTTCTACTCCACTAGATTTTTGAACAGGACTGAAAAGTAAAAGTTTTTTTTAATTTTTATTATTATTATTATTATTGTTTGAATCCTGCTGAAAAGGCTGAGGGTTTATTTTTAACACATTAGTTGTCTGAGCAAACAAAAATACAAATAAAAACAGCTACACTCTAAATATGAAAACATCACAACATGTGTTGAATTTCAACACATCAATAAGTTCGATTTGGGACAACACAACTTGTGTTAATTGTGACACATCTGATGTGTAAATATACTGACACATAAGTTGTGTCAATGTAGTGACACAAGGATGTGTATAACACAGTTATGTGTTAAAATGCTATTTACACATTAATGTGTTGCTCAGAATTCCAGTTACCAAACACAAGCATGTGTCATTCCATAAAGTTCATCAATATAATAAATGAAGATGCAAGTAGAAAAAATATGTTTATTTTTCTGTACATGCAATATATCAACAGGCTCAAATATTTAACACTGCCTTAAAAAATCATAAAAATACCTTAATCTAGGCTTAGTACAATAGACCCCTTTACCGTTATTAAACAGACGTGACGTCACCGGCATGTGCGCGCATTGTTGACCCAGAATCAACCATGGCGGACCATAGCGGAGTATCTGAACGATAGGGAGAGCTACATTCAAAAGCTCACGTTGAGCAATGGGGTTCGACTACCAGATCCTTATGCGATCACGGAGTGGCAGTACGACCGCAGAAAGTGGCCAGATTTACAGTGGCCAGATATCCACTGTTATTTAGTCGAGAAGCCCATCGTGTATACAAGAGAGAAAGTGCGTGCATACAAATCCATGGATGTTTACCAGTTTGCCGTGTGTGGCCATGTACAGGAGGTAAAATACGACGATATCGATGGGGAGTTTTGCGTGTTGGCATCTGATGTTCTCCCCAGTACAATGCTTGGGCTATCATCAACAAGCGCGAGAACTACGTTCTGACCACCAACTGCACTTGCGTTGCTTATTACGACTTAATTCACGAATCACAGATGTGATCTCAGTCATGTCAAATGCCATTTATGATGGTCATGCAAAAACTCATCATGCCTTTTAACAAAGTTATTCGTGTTCATTTACATATGTCTGTCGTAGAGGTTACCCGGTTAATATGTCTGTGAGCTTTGCGGTGTCCTGTGCTTGCTAGTTAATCATGCTGCTTGTTTAGGGTAATTTTCCCAGGTGTTCACTTGTGTGTATGTCAGTTGAATGATATGAACTATCATTTATTCCATTCTCTTCTCTTCTATATCTTCGCTGGGGGTTTTATGGCAGCAGTGGCTTTGTTTTGAGTCAGCACTGCGTGCGCATTCAGTGATGACGTAGCTTTGAAACAGGTCTATACACAGAACATTGAAACAAACACTTTCTTGATATTTGGTCCAGGGTCCGACAGCTGGCTCGCGTCTTGTTCTATCAGCTCCATTTTCACTGGAGAGGACAAAGAAACAGACAGAGAAAAACAAGTTTAAGTATATCAGACCTCTCAAGTTTTGAAGTTTGGTAGGAGTGAGATTTATATTGGGGGAGCAGGGTGGTGCGAGTGACTTTTTTTCGCTGAAAACGCGCGGTGCCTGCATTAACATACCGATTTTCTGGGCACAGAAGCGCTGTGAACAGTGGCTACAGTTTTGAATTGCTTAACAAAATTTCAGCGTGAGAAATACCATGTGTGGCGTGTGAGCGTGTGAACATGTCGAATTGTGTGTGTCACACTCTCAAAGCGTGAGACTTGAGAGCCCTGAGTATATCAATTTTAAAATATCTACAAGGCACACAGATGACACAAATTGATTATGTGACATACGTATGCATTTTAATGTAATAACATGTATTTTAGAATTCAATATGATATGAAGAGTCTAGCTCAAGAATCTGGTGCAGACCAATATTACACTGTCAAAGAAAGTGCAAAACCAAAGAAAAATACAATATGTTTGATTAGAACTGAGGTTATAAGAAAAAAATCAGTGAGGTGACAACACAGCTGCATGGCAGTTCTTCACGTGCAACTTCACACGTGAAAAATAAACAAAAAAATTGCTCTCATTAGCTTAAACATTTAAAGACAGGTGGAAAATAATATGCTCTAGATCATTACAGTGGGTTTGTAATCGAGTAAACTGCTCTTCAAACATTAGCTCGCTCTTTGGGCAGCAGCAAACAAAGCTAGTTAGCCTAACAGTTAGCAGTTAGCATTGCCATTCACTTGCATTACGGGCCATGACTTGGCAAAGATTTAGCTAACATCAGTACATTAGCATTTAGTCACTTCAGCTTTCTGGTTTTCAGACGGCTAACAGCATTTCTACGCTAATTATAAATAAATGTCAACCAAAAACTTGATCTTCAACTGTACACCCCCTGTTTAACTTGAATCCCAGTGGAAATTTAATTTGTGAGAACATTTAACTATAGCAGTAACACTGAGGTAAAGTCACCAGTGAGAGGTTGGATGAAGTCTAACTTAGAGCTTACTGAGCAGTTTTTACCCACTTTTGTCTAAAACTGAAACATAAACAGAAAACAGTCCACTTCCATTTCCATTTATTTTTACGGTCAACCGTGTGATCAGAGACACGGTGTGCCGCTGTTGAAAAACTTGGCCCTAGTCGTTTTGTGACTGGCCTGTGACGTTAACACATATTTTTGTGTTGTAGAAGTTAAATCATGTCATGTGTTATTTGTCTTTCTACATTTGAAATGTGTATGAAAACAACACAACTCTTTCTTACAGTGTAGTAAGTAGAATTGCATAATGTTTTCTTTTGAGTAGAGAAATGCTTTTGTGAACGTTTTTACATTTATTTGTTAGTCATGAATTATATTTCTGAATGTCGTTATTTTTATTTGATAATAAAGACCTAACCTATCTCCATATAAGCCAGGTCTAAACCAGGTCTAAACCAGGTCTAAACCAGGTCTAAACCAGGTCTAAACCAGGTCTTAGCCAGGTCTAAACCAGGTCTAAACCAGGTCTAAACCAGGTCTAAACCAGGTCTTAGCCAGGTCTAAACCAGGTCTTAGCCAGGTCTTAGCCAGGTCTAAACCAGGTCTTAGCCAGGTCTAGCCCAGGTCTAAGCCATGTCATAGCCAGGTCTAAACCAACAAAAACATCAACAAAAACGTCCAATAAATGCCTAAAAGTGTAAGTACAACTGAAAAAGAGTCTAGCCAAGAATCTGGTGCAGACCATATTACACTGACTGCGTGCACATGGTAAACTCCAAACCATTTGCAAACTGATTGGGGTCGTAATGGCCCCATGTGCACAGGGATTGGTTTGGATTGGGATTGGTCTGCCCCATCCCCCAGAAACCGCTGGCCTGGGCCGTTTGCAAACCACTTGGAGTCGTCATGTGAACGATTACGGATCGGATTAGCATACTGCGCATGGGCGCGCCCGAGTTTCAGGAATGTCACCCGGAAGTTGTAGTTGTAGGAGTGGTAGGGGGGTAGGGGGTGCCGACGGCGTCATAAGTAGTGCGTGTTGTTGCCGGACGTTCAGATGAAGACATGGCTGTGAAGAGAACAACAACAACAACTATGCACTACTGGAGCGACGAAGAGACCGAGTTCATGCTCACCCAGGTGCGAGAGCTGAACATTTTGCGGTTTATGGACGGGCGGCGGACAAGGAAAGCGAATTTGTACATGAAAATTGCGGTAAAGATGGAGCAGGCTGGGTTTGCTCGCACCCCGGAGCAAATCAAAATCAAGTGGAAAAACGCAAGGGCGGCGTATGCCACGGCAAGAAAGAACAACGGGAGAGCGGTCAAGACCGTACAACTTGCCCGCATTACGACAGCGTTCTTCACGGAACCAACAAGTCCCATCTTCCACCATTTCGGGACTATGGACATAACGTAGTTGTTTGCGCGTTGTTTGCTAAAAGCCCGATAAAGGAATAAGAGTATGCGGTAACTTGGTATCAGAAGAGTGTTTTTTTTTAAACTGTTGTATAACTTAAATATTAAAAACGTAAATATTAAAGTCAGTGTGGAAATTTTTCACTCAGACAGGACAAAACAGAGAGTGGAAGAGACAACAGAATATACGCTAAGCATTACAAAGACATACAAAATGAAAGTGTGGTTGTGTAATTTTCCCCAGACCTTACATAAATGAACGATAAACCCATAGCTACAAATTTAATGCCTTTATTTGTGGCACAAAAGATGCAAGCAACAAAAAACAAGGCAGAACATGATTAAAACATCTGCGGTATAGCTCCCGATCCTCGTAGTTTTCGTTGTCCTCGATTGCTTGTAATTTCAAACGCCGACAACACAGTTCGTGTCGTATTAAAGAAACCAAAAACGCTGTTTTGTCGTTCATACGAACAACCTAACTGCAGAATGCACAACAAGTATGCCAATGCTGCTCCGTCAAACTCTTCGAACGCCATCGTAGTATAGTGCCGGCTAGCTAGTTGTGCTGTGTTTTTATATTAGTTTGGCGTCACCCGGAAGTAGTTGGACCACACCGCCACATAGCGTTGCGGGGGCGGTCAGGTCGCTGACCTGAATCTGATTGCATGACATGCATGTGCACTCGGATTGGACGACAGACCACCCGCCGAGCAAGTGTGAAAAAAACCAAACCAATCGGTTTGGAGTTTCCCATGTACTGTCAAAGAAGTTAAATCGTGCAACACGTGCAGAAATTGACACGTGTTATTTGTCTTTCTACACATTAAATGTGTAAGAAAACAACACATTCTTTCTTAGAGTGTATATAAAAAAGCAGGTGACAGACCCCCAACCAAAATGTTACATAGTCCATTTTTGCATTAACAAAATGGAATAAACCAAAATAAAATGTGAAAATAGATCAAAAAGTAATCTTATGATGCTTCAGTACTGCCCAAGGATCCAGAGTTCCAAATAAACAAAAGAGAAAGTAAAAATGTCCACGTGACCAAACAACCCTCACGACGGTGCAATGTTTTGCCCCAGAGCAAAATGACACACGAGGTAAAGTGTAAAGTAACCGGAGGCGTAACCATGGCGCTGAGAACTTCTGATCTGACTCATGCTGTGGGTGTCTGGCCCATGACCCATCACTTCACCTGTATGTACACAAACACAACACACACATATGCACACGGTAATGCTAGTTATTTTAGGGAGGTGCTACCAGGCAACCATTTCACAGATATTTTCAGACCATGACACACAATACATATTTTCGGTCTTGGAAAAAAAAAAAAAAAAAAAGTGACGCACACATTTTCTCAACTGTCAGTTGTCAAATATGAAGTAGCGAATAATCAAATAATTTCAAAATCTGAAAATTGTACCGTTGTCAGTTAAATAAATATGTTCTATATGTTCTATCATTCAAAAAAATAAAAAAAAAATTGGCGGCACGATGGCTGAGTGGCTAGCCTTTCTGTTTGTGTTCTGTGTGGAGTTTAAATGCATGGTCCGGGTTTGATCCCCAGGTTGCCTGGGCCTTTCTGTGTGGAGTTTGCATGTTCTCCCCGTGTCTGGGTGGGTTTCCTCCGGGCACTCTAGTTTCCCCCATCAACCCAAAACATGCACCATAGGTAAACTCCTCCAGCTTAGGTCCTGACAAAGCCTAAGCAACAAGATCATGGAGATGGTCCCCGGGCACAGTCATGTGCTGCCCACTGCTCCTAGTAATAAGGATGGGTTAAATGCAGAGACCAATTTCTCTTGTGTGAGATCAATAAAGTAATTTCTTCTTCTTCAAATATGCTTTACGATTGCATGCTAGTTGTTATTTCTCAATAAATGTTAGTAGCAAAAAGAGTAGCAAATCGAACATAGATTTCTGCTAATTTTGAACTTTATTTGGTACCACGGTGTCACGTAGCGGTAGTTTTCAAGTTAACAGCTTAACTTAACTTAACTGCTTTTTACCTTTTGTTCAGTAGAGATGTTCAATTCCAGGGCTGAAATTATCCAAATGATTCTGGTGAAGGTGTGTGACATTTAAAAACATAGTGGAGCACTTCCTGTATTACCACAGAGTTTGAGGATTTGTGTGTTAAACATGTGTGAATGAAACATAACACAACCCTGAGTATGCAGAGCTGAAAATAGCGTAATGTGGGTCCTTAAATACTTCATCAGCAACAGGTCAATTTCATATTTTTGTTTTCACGGCAACAACCACATGCCAGGTTTGTTTACTTCCTATTTTAGTCTCTTTATTCAATGTACCCCAACCACTTTTAGACAAATTAAGCTTTTCATCCCCATCACCAGTCTCCAGTAATTATAGTGTACTTTAGAGGATATTTTGAATAGCCTGCTGTACTTTTACTACAGGTATACGTCATGTTTTAGTCATTGGGTTTATTGTCTTGTTTATAAGATGTTTTATGTTCACTGTGGGCCTAGGGAGCGCTGCAATTGGTTTTTGACAATAAAGCTGACTTTGAACTTTGAACATTTGGATATTTCTTCCCAAAGTACAAAGTAATCAATAGGGAAATCTGCCTCTTGCCCCCCATTTGGGAGTATGACATCATCACATTCTAGAATCTGAAAACCACCAATAGGATCTTAAAGTCAGTACAGTTTTTCCATGTTTGTCCCGATTGCCTCCCTTCTGGTTGTCTTGTGGTGGAGCAGCCCTGACAGTGCTCCGGGGTGGTCAGATGGTCAGTCAGGAAACAGCTCGTGACTGCAGACTGTTTTTATGGGAAATGTCTCCTCTCTTACCTGGACACTGGTGGTAGGAGATGGAGAGGATGAGGAGGCTGCTGGTTCTGCTGCCAAAACACATCCAGTCAATCGGATTTGTCGATTTCAGCGACGCGTGTGAACCAAAGGAGCTCGTTGGCTGCACATCATTTACAAACAAAATCAAACTTCTCTTGCTCATTGAATATTCAGAAATGCACAGTGTTTTTCAGTCACCTGTGATATGTTTTTCTCATAGACTAAATAGAAAGTGAGCGTGGGTGCGCTTCCGGCTCCATCGACTCTGGCTCCAGTTCACTTTATACTGAAAAAAATGTCGGTCTCTGTCTTTTGGTCTTTAAAATGTTCACATTAACCCGCTCTACATGATTCTAGTGCTTTTATTTTGCTATTTCGTCACAGGTTTGATTGACAGCGTTGCTAAGTGGAAAGGAGGGGCGTTACCTTCAACAGCCTCGCTCCAGATTGGCTCTTTGGTTGCTATGATACTCGGCTCCAAATTGTTTCCTGTAAATGCTAGCCTCGGTGAGCTTCACTTGACTGGAGCCGGACACACCCTTATTTCACTTCTTTATACAGTCTACAGTATGTTTTTTCATCTTTTCCTCATAAAACGCCATATTTTTGTTTTGTGTTTTGATTTGAACGGACCAGGCATGTCTCTAATTGGCTAATCCATCTGTCAATCACGGCCGTCTGAACTTGGGGACCTTCACAGGTGACTCACTTTGCAAAGAAATGAGGTCTTCAATTTACACTTCAGATCATTGCAATGGAATAACAACTGTGATGACCATCTAGCGTATTTTCTGATTAGATGATTCATTCCACCATTCATAGCAACACAGTGAATATTAGTTTTCACACACTAGCTTTACTTGTGAAACCTGAGTGCCAGTCAAGGGAGGATCTTAACGGTAATTTATATCGTTTGGACATGGAAAGTGACCGCAGATTCAAAACTGTCATGGTGTTTTCATAGAAGTCAAATTAAAGGGCGACACAGCCAAAATCACTTTGTTTTTTGTCAGTTTGGTGTGTCTCGCAATTTTCTAATTTGGAAAGAAAGATGTAATATTTCATTTAATCAATTTAATCAAGCTGCAGTTATAGAAGTATATGAGACATTGTAATTTCAAAGATTGTTTTCTCAAAATGCCTTTGCACATAAGGATCACCCCTAAAGCAATTTCAGTACATTTTAGTTTACTCACATACTAAATAAGATATCCATAATTCCCTCTGTATCACATATGAAAACTAAATTAAGCAAGACATTGAAACCTGGCTCCATCGATTATTTTGTTTTATATTGTCAATTTTGGACATTTTTACACATAAAATGCATTATTTTTTACATTTCTGTGAGTGAACTACAGGAGAAATGTCAAATTGATGTCCCTAATGTACAGAAACCAAATGCTGTAATGTTGTTTCCTCATCTCAAATATACCTGGAGTTGTGTGTTTCATTCACACATTTAACACACAAATCCTGTGTTTAGGCTTTTTTCTTGTCTCAAATAGAAAACACACTTTTTATACTCCATTCACCTTCACTAGAATTATTTGTATTACTTCAGCCTTGGAATTTCTGATCTCTACTGAATTAACGTTAAAAGGAGCTGTTAACTTGAAAACTACAACTTCATAACAATACAACATGGAACAGAGCATTTTGAGCTTTATGTCGACAGACTAATAATAAAGGTTTACATGTGTGAATGAAACAAAACACAACTCCAGGTTTGTTTTTGAGGAGGGAAGAACATTACAACATGTCTTTTTAATTATATGTGAAAATGCAGTTACACACGACATAACCCATAGTGCTTCTTTGGTAAGTGTTTTATGCAACTGGATTAAAAGATTGTTAAAACAGTATTGTGACAAAACTAGACAGACATTCAACTAGGCATAGTCATATCCAATATCACTCAAGAAGGCAAAAAATGACACCAAAACTGACACGCTTCAAGTAATGCCTCCTCAAATCAAAGAAAAAATTTCAAAACATAAAATCATAAGAATTAGCTCCACCTATGGCAACATATAGCCTATTTTTAACATCTATTTAAATTGCAATTTTGTGAATATATATTAGTGATTTCTCTTTCCTATTTTGGCTACACACTCCATTCATCAAAAAATATTAAAATATAGAGTGGATTGTATTGAAAAAACACTTGTGGTTTTGGCAACATGCTTACAGTATAAAGTATGTGCGTATTCAGCTGTGTCATATATATATATATATAGTTTTAAAACTTAAATGCATAGATTTTTGTGTAAAATGTAAAACTAAGCACCAAAAACTATGAGGTCTCTTGAAGGGATTGTGCAACAGTAGTTTGGAAAAGTGGTGACTATATTTTTTAAAATATAACATAAGCATACAAAAACAAACATGAAGCTGTGTTTTGATTCACTCACATGTTTGAGTAACCCTTTATTATTAGCCTTCATCTCCAAAAGCTCAAAATGCTCTGTTCCACCTTGTGATGTCATGGAGTGGTAGTTTTCAAGTGAACAGCTACTTTAGTTCTGTAGAGACGGGCAATTCCAGGGCTGAAATGATCCAAATGATTCTAGTAAAGCTGTAAGGAGTATGTACAGTATCACCACATGACATCACAAGGTGGAACAACACAAGTTGTTTTCCATTTGAGAGAAGAACTCAGCCTAAATATGCAGGGTTTGTGCACTGAACATGTGTGAATGAAACAAAACACAAGGTATGTTTTGGATGAAGAAACAGCATTATAACAGATCAGAAAACAGCATATTATGGGCCCTTTAAATTATTCCATCAAGTATCAAATAAAAGTTAAAACCCACTTTCCAAAAATCAGTCACTATGTTATATGGAAAAGAACATGTTTGATTTGAAGGAAAATCAAACATGCATTGTGACTATTTGCATTGTAGATTCTCACTGAAGGCATCAAAACTATGAATGAACATGTGGAATGCAGTAAACAAAGTGTGAAATAACTCAAAACATGAAATAAAATAGCTGCCCTTTGCTTTGTTCATTCAACATTTTTCTTTCACTAATGAACCCTGACACTGCACACCTCTAATTTGAATTATAAAGTGCACTGAGAAAAGATCAACAATGCAAAGGGTGGCTACTTACAAAACATATTTACAATTATTTAAACTTTGCGTAAGTTACTGTGAAACTTTTCAGGTGGCTATGTACTTGTCTCATTTTTTTAAATGCAATCTTGGCAATCTGTGTGCAGGATCGCCTCTCCACAGATGTGACCTGTAACTTGACCTGTAACCATTCTGTGGAATATTCTCTGCAAAGAAATGACAATGCAGATGGCAAAAAGTTACACAGTGGAACTTTAACATGTTTTTCTTTGTTTATAATTCCATACTTCTTGCTTCATATATTTGATGTCTTCAGTATATATTTACAATGTATAAGAGGGGTGTCAAACATGCGGCCCAGGGGCCAGATCCGGCCCTCCAAAACCTTTAATCTGGCCCTTTGCTGATTTTCTATTAAAATATTTTAATTATATTTTAATTTTCTATTAAAATATTGGTAATTGTCTGTGCCTCTTTTCTGCGCAGCTTCTGTACGTGGCCCCTCCCACCAGAGCAGCACAAATGAAGACTTGCCTCTTTCCAAATGCTCTTAAAGGACCATCGTTTTGACTGTCGACTGTGACACCCTCATCAGCAAAAGGTCAAAAATGAGAAAAGTGGATGCCGATTGCAGGATTTTCCAAGAAAAATGGACTAATTCCTATTTGTTCATGAAGGTGAATGGGAAACCTGTATGCTTGTGTTGAAATGGCATTTTTCTTAAAGGTCCAGTGTGTAGGATTCGTGGCGCATAGGTGGATAGTGGCTATGGCACTTCCTGTTTTAGCTACGGCAGACCTCGAGGGTCACCCGGGCGCGCCGTAACGCAGACAGCTCGCGTACCCGCGCAAGAACCGCGCGCCACTACGGTATAAATAAAACGCGGTCCCGTTCACTGTTTTTTTTTTTCTTTTCGCATGAAAACACACATTCCCGATCGTGTACCATGACAATCTACACATCAAATGAAACCTTACAGTCTCCTCTTTTTGACTATGCAATTCATTTCCCGGCACAACAATCACTCCCCGAGCACATGGGGCTTTTATATGGAAAAGCACAAAACGAGGTTTGTTACTTGGCTTACCTTTGAAGGCTCTGGACAGGTCAAACTCTGTATTTCACCAGACACAATCTGTCTTTAAGGATCTAGCGAATAAAATCCAGTAAAACAATTTAGTCCAAAACACGTGTTAGATCCATTACGAAGTGTGATCCGGCAACATGCTTGTCGTTGTTTACCCAAAACCACGAGCCTTGCCGAAGGCGGAGCCCAAATGTCCTTCTGCGGCTCTCGTAGTTAAAATGGCTGCCTCTGCATGGGGTCAATCCCCCTTTTATGTGACTATAACTAAGTCCAAAAGAATACTTTGATTTCATGATGGAAGTGAAAAGGCTTAGAAAACACTGTATTTTTGAATGGGTATCTTCAATTTCGGTAATTAACGGGTAAAAATCTTACACACTGTCCCTTTAAAGTTTCAGTTTGTTCATAATATAATATTTTGTAAAAGAAAGAGTTCATCAAATAAAAAAGACTTCTGTAAAAGATTTGCGTTTCTCTGCACAAATATTTGGACTTACTGCTATTTTTGGGGTCTATATGCCATGAGTTGTCTGATCCAGCCCCTTTGGGATCAAAGTAGGTTGAATACGGCCCCCAGACCAAAATGAGTTTGACACCCCTGGTGTAGACAAAAGTAGTAAAATTTAAACTTCCAAACCTTTGACCCTTACTGTTTTTTTGTGGTAATTTCTTGAAATTCTTCAATTGAAATACTATATAAAACAAGTCAAAATTATTTAAATTGTGTAGCTTGATATTTTTATATTGTCTACCACTTTACACACAGTCTTATACTCCCCTCTTGTGGTCAAAACGTGCATGGCAGCCGTTCCAGCATAAGGAATATTGGAATATTCCTGCTGAAATTCTTGTCCATTTAAAGTCCAGATTTACAGGGTTTTGTTGTTAGCTCCGTATGTTTACAGTTACCGTGGCGATTAAGGAGTCATTTTCTTTTACTGTCCAGGATGGCCCTCCAGTCATCGTCCCAGGAGAAGAGACGTCTCTGTGGACAGCTCTCCCCGAGGTGCTGGTTATGACAGGCTGTAAACAGGATGTGCTCCCATGAAGGATTGGACTCCACACCTGGATAAAGAAGACATATTTGCTTTTATTATGCAAAACTGATTCCTCTGAGCTTGAAGTCATATGTTATAATGCTGTTGGTTCATCAAAAACATACCTGGAGTTGTGTTTTGTTTCATTCTGTGTTTATCTCTAAAGCTGAAATGGTCTGTTTCACCTTAGGATGTCATGAAGTGGTAGTTTTCAAGATAACCTTTTATTCAGTAGAGCTTGGCTTTTCCAGGACTGAAATTAACCTCTTCAGGCAAGCTCCAAAAAAGTCACTATTAAACTATAGCACCCTCAGAATGTTATGACATAATCATGTATAATAGTCACAATATTTTAGAAAACAATTATGATGGGATTGTGAATGCAAATTAAAAATCCGTTCAAGGTGCAACGTCTAAACACACCGAGGAGCATTAACATTTGAGAAAACAATGAAACTATTTAAAGATCCCATGACATGGTACTTCTTGATGCTTTTATATAGCGCCTTAATGGTTCCCTAATACTGTAAATGAATCCTTCTTCAAAATCAAGCCTCAGTGCATGAGAAAGCCTCATGAACACAGTGAGACACTGAAAACACTTTATTGTGGGCATTTTTGCTTGAATGCAAATGAGGAGGACAGAGACAGGCCAGTGCAGCGGGTGGGGGTCTGGCCAAACTCTCTGCTCTTTCCTCTTTAGCGGTGCGCTGTGCGCTGGCCCCACTTCCGCGTTTAAGCACGGAGGAAGATATGAGACGATTTCCATTGAAAAATAAACACATTTCCACAGAAAATAAAATTGCTGCTGTTTCAGAGGTTCGGAGGCTCGGATAAAGGACATCCGAGCCTGGAAACACTCTCACGTGCCTCCAGGCAAATAAAAAAAAAAAGCATCCCGCATTCCGTAGCCCGTTTGCCATCCAAACTCTCTGGGCATGATTTCCATAGACGGTGGGTAGGCATCCAGACGGGGGGGTGGAACTGCATTTGCATTTTCCCCCCCGAGTGTGATGTCAGAAATGTCCCTTGTTCAGAATCGGGCTGTTTTTTTTTTTTTCAAACACGGAAAAGGACTGCAAATGCTCAGTTTACACATTTTGCAACTTTTAGCCATGGGGGGGGGCTAAACAGGGTAGGGGAGCTCACATTAACATTCAAAAACCTCAGAAAGTGAAAATTTCATGCCATGGGACCTTTAACAAATACAAGAATACGGTGCATATCAGAATAGAGATAGATCAATATGTTGGACTGATGTTTGGCCCTTTTAGCGACTCTGCAGTGGGCCTTAAATCTCAAGCACAGCCCGATATTTTGTTTTGTAAAAATAACCATAAAACTTGATTCAAACATTTGGCACAAATAGGTAACTGCTGAAAATGTCACTACACTGCTCTTTTACTGTGAAATTTTTGGTGAACAGGTTTGTTTTTAATACATTTAAATGATGTGATTTGGGGGAGGGGGTCACTACATATTGGCCCAAAAATATCGTCAGAGCTGATCAGCTGTTAGTTTCTCTAGATGGGCTCTATTCACTCTTACTTCACAAACCAGGAAGACGTTTGGAAACATGCAATGACAACTTTCGACAGGCTCTGTTCAACAATTACAACCACACCTCAGTTTTCTTCATTTTCCCACTGACACACAACTCAACTTCAAGATGATCCCAAACAACACATATGTATACAGTCTTCATTTTACTTCAGTGAGTTTTCTCACAGTCGCTCGGCGAGCCTAGGGTCGGGAACTACACCGTTAGTTGTCATTGCATGTTTCTAAACGTTTGTGATGTAATGTGAATAGAACCCATTCTCACTGATATCAGTCAAATTCAATAAACACATTCAAACTTCTATAGCCATATGATTGTGACATATTGTATTTTGCATTTTGCCATGTAAATGTTAGAGACATTACAGCTGTGGAAACGCACATAATAAAAAAACAACATTAAAAGCTGAAAGAGTGTCTTATGTAACTGTGTTGTTCATGCTTTGTGTAATACGAATACTAAATTACGATAATAATTATGTAATGGGCTTGCCCATAACGGTGAATGTTAAACTGTGTTTTTAAACTCCATACGCCTTCACTAGAATCATTTGGATTTGGGGCTTTTTTCTCTTTTTCTCCCTCTCTCCCCCCATATCTCTCTCTTTCTCTATCTCTGTCCCTCCCTCTCTCTCTTCCTTTCTCTCTTCTGTCCCCCCTCTCCCTTTCTCTCTGCCTCTCTCTCACCCCCTCCCTCTCTCTTTCTCTCTCTCCCCCTGCTAGCTCTCTCCTCCTCCATTCTTTCCTTCTCCCTCCTCTCTCCTTTTTTCTCCCCATCTCTTTCTCTGTCCCTCCCTCTCTACTGTCCCCCCTTGCCCCTCTCTCTCTCTTCCTCTCTTTCACCCCCTCTCTCTCTTCCTTTCTCTCTCTTTCTCTCCCCCTGCCAGCTTGCTTTCTCTCTCTCTCCCTCCTCTCTCTCTCCACCTTCTCTCCCCATCTCTTTCTGTCCCTCCCTCTCTACCGTCCCCCCTTGCCTCTCTCTCTCTTTCTCTCTCCCTCTCACCCCCTCCCTCTCTCTCACTCCAGCTCTCTCTCCCCCTCCTCTCATTCTTTCTCCCTCCCTTTTCCCTTTTTCTCTCTCTCCACCTGATCTCCCCATCTCTCTTTCTCTGCCCCACCCCACTCCCCATCTCTCCTTCCCTTCCTCCACCCTCCTCACCCTCTCTCCCACTCCTCTCTCTTTCTCTCTCCCACCTCTCTCCTTTTTTCTCTCTCCCCACTTTCTCTTCCCCATCTCTCTCTCCTTCTGTCTTTCTCTACTCCACCTCTCTCCCTCTCTTTCCCCCCCGCTCACCGTCTGTCTTTCCTCCACCCTCCTCACCTTCCCTCCTCTCACCCCTCCCTCTCTCTCCCACCCCCCTCTTTCCCATTCACTCTCACCCCACTCTCTCTCTCCCCCTCCCTTCTTCTCTCTTCCCTCCCCCATCTCTCTGTCTCTGTCCCTCTGTCCCTCCCTCTCTTTCGTCCCCCCTCTCTCAACTCTCTTTCCTCCACCCTGCTCACCCTTCCACACCCCCTCTCCTTTTTTTTCCCTCTCTCTCTACCTGCTGTCCCCCCTTCTCTCTCTCTCTTTGTCTCTCCGTCCCTCCCCTCTTCAGAACAGCTTGTGCACATGGGAGCTCCGTGTTCTCACCTAGAATGTCTGGTTTGTCGTCAATGAGGATGTCTCCGCAGACCACCGTCTTGTCCCTGGTTAAGATGACCTGGTCCAGGAAGTCGTGTCCAAAATGTCTTTCCACCCAAGCGTACTGGAGACACACACACATAAACATGAGCATAAACAGCTTTCAAACACACAAGGCATATATGGCGATGGCTGTTACCTTCTCAGAGGGGCAGTGATTGTAGTACTTGATAGGACTGGTGCAAATAAAGACATCAGTGCTGCAGAGACAGAAAAGGCGACAATTAAAATATAATGTAAGACAGTGACGGAAAGCTAAACAAGTGTAAGACCTAATGTGCATATGACAGGTTTCAGGTTTTTCTTATGACCAGGTTTGGTGGGATAGTACCAGTGGTTTAATAACAGCTTTCAGTTAAAGGAGAATTAACGTTTTTTTTTTTACCATCTGAGCCTTATTTCGGTAATAAAACAAGTTGTTTTACTCACCCATAGCACTTTGGTGTCATATGAAGCACTTCCAGAGATGTTTTAGATTAGCAATATCCATAATGCAAGTTCTCGGGGCATTTGGAGCGGTCTCCAAATAACACAAACTTTAGCACTTTTCAAATCATAGAAGCTCAATGTCTTAGTCTACTTTCTTTTGAGTCAAAAGTGGCCTGTAATCTGAGATTCATCCATAATTTACAGCTTTGCGTTTCATGTTTGGGTCCCGGGAGCTGAGAGCGAAATAAACTGTGACTCCGCACATGCACACTGGCCTCCTCATCTACTCGAAACTATGGATAAATCTCGGATTACAGGCCACTTTTGACTCAAACGAAAGCGTAGACTAAGACATCGAGCTTCTATGATTTGAAAAGTGCTAAAGTTTGTGTTGCGTGAAAGTTTGTGTTATTTGGAGACCGCAAACATATGCCCCGAGAACTCACATTACGGAGATCGCAAATCTAAAACATCTCTGGAAGTGCTCCATATGACACCAAAGTGCTATGGGTGAGTAAAACAACTTGTTTTATTACCGAAATAAGGCTCAGATTGTAACAAACGTTAATTCTCCTTTAAGTGGCAAAAAAGTTAAGAAGAGGTACAAAATACAGGAAAGCAGTGGTGAGTTCTAAAAGAGAATAATTCCACGAAAAAATTTCACTCAAAATGCAGGGACAACTTATGCACCAAGAATTCGTGTCAGTTTAAACCTTCATTTAACAAAATAAAGGTGCTGCCATGCTTTTGTATTAGTCAAATCATAAATATTGTGGGATTGAGGTTTTGACCCTTGTAAACATTACGGCTGCTAGGTAACAGAACCGAAATACCTTTGCATATATCACAAAGCTGTCCTAACTAACTAACTAACTAACTAACTAACTAACTAACTAACTAACTAACTAAATAAATAAAAGTAAAATTAAATTAAATACAATGTTGTTGGTAGTCTAAGTGGTCATGTGCACTTTCATAAAAACAAATACTGTATAAGTATTTGTCGAATCGGCAAGACCAGGAAATAGTGCTCACAGAACTAGGCAAGAAATCAAATTATAATAAAGAAGGAGACTGGAATGGTCATTGATCAGCTTGGATCTTTTAAAAGGAAAAGTCTACAATGGTTTGCCTGTGGTTTGGGGCAGACATATTGGAGAAAACAATTTTCTGTGTTAAATGTCACTGATTAAAGTCTGTCTTTATTATGTTCATGAATGTAATAATGAAAGGCTTTTTTATTTTGTTTTTGAAAAGAAGAAATAAAGTAAAATAATGAAATTGCCCTCAAAGATATTGTATTGTGTCAGATTTTCTTATATATAAATCCTGTAGCCAGTATGCAGACAAGTTACATCTAGAGTGAAACATTCCAGGCAAATCTCCATGAGACCGCAGGGGACCAACACCCCAGCAGAAAAGTTACACAGAGGACCTTTAATCTGCTCTTTTTGCAGCATTTTTACTATTGGTGGTTTTCAGATGCTAGAATGTGTTATGTCATCCTCCCAGATGAGGCAAGAGCCAGTTTTTCAACATTCTGCTGACATAAAATTCACAAAATGTTGAACCTAATACAAAAATCTAACAATATTCATTTTAGCTGTATTAAAGGTGCACTGTGTAACTTTTCTGGTGAAATGCTTTTCTCCATGGAGCTGTTATTGCTTTGTCTGAAATGTTTCACAGTATGGCATTAAACTTTTCTATCTTCATAGAGACCAAACCAGACCAAGTTACAGGTCAGATCTGTGGAGAGGCGACCCCGCTTACAATGCTTAGAATGCCTGTTTTTCTAGGTATTTTTGAGCTACAAAATCACTTGTCATTGAATAAATGTAAGGTAGAGGTAGAGAGAGTATGTCATACTGTGGAACATTCCAGGCAGAGCAATGACATATCCATTGTAACAAGCAGGTGACAGACCCCCCAACCAAAAAGTTACGCAGTGCACCTTTAAATATGAGAGAATATAGTCAGTACTCGAGTTGAGTTGAAAAATAGTCAAAACCATCCTTCATCTAAAACGGGGATCCCTTCTTCCATCCCTTATGGCATTTTATCAATCAGGCATCAAAATCCCTAAACTTTTGGCGAATTTCGCCGTTTTTAAGTCAAAATGGCCAGTGCCCAAGAGCCAATCATAGGCCGAACTGCGCTCCAGCTTCCAATCATGTTGCAGCATAATTACGCACCGATACGCGCTCCCGCCAATCATGACGATTTCCGCTGTTGTGTTTGCGCCTGTTCGCCGATCAGCTGTGAGTGAGCCGCCTGATATTTACGCGGCATTTCCAAGAGAAGAAGACTCCTTAACTTGCTACGTTAATGCTACGTAAGAAGGAACTCTCGCCTCGGGACACGGGATACGTTCGGGATTATGTCCTTTTCTCCGGAGCTCCGGATTATTAAAGACAACACGGCAAACTGTTAGAATGGATCTGACCACATTCTTATGGGTGAGTCATATTATCAGATTATTTCTGCATCTATTTCGGCACTAAACCAGGTCTAAACCAGGACTAAACCAAGACTAAACCAGGACTAAACCAAGACTAAACCAGGTCTAAACCAGGACTAAACCAAGACTAAACCAGGTCTAAACCAGGACTAAACCAGGTCCAAACCAAGACTAAACCAGGACTAAACCAAGACTAAACCAGGTCTAAACCAGGACTAAACCAAGACTAAACCAGGTCTAAACCAGGACTAAACCAGGTCCAAACCAGGACTAAGCCAAGACTAAACCAGATCTAAACCGGGTCTAAACCAAGACTAAACCAGGTCTAAACCAGGACTAAACCAGGTCTAAACCAGGACTAAACCAAGACTAAACCAGGTCTAAACCAGGACTAAGCCAAGACTAAACCAGATCTAAACCGGGTCTAAACCAGGTCTAAACCAGGACTAAACCAAGACTAAACCAGGTCCAAACCAGGACTAAGCCAAGACTAAACCAGATCTAAACCGGGTCTAAACCAGGACTAAACCGGGACTAAACCAAAACTAAACCAGGTCCAAACCAAGACTAAGCCAGGACTAAACCAGGTCTAAACCAGGTCTAAACCAGGACTAAGCCAGGACTAAACCGGGTCTAAACCAGGACTAAACCAAGACTAAACCAGGACTAAGGTGTGTGTGTGTGTGTACGTGTGTGATAACATATACCCTGTGTATTATTGAATTATTGAATAATTATATGGGTCCCCCCCCGTTGGTGAAAAATTTCACCATCCCCCCTGGTTTCATTTTACAACTTGACTACTGAATATAGTGATGTATTGCATTGCATTTCGTTTCTTCACACAGGACAATACCTATGTAATGCTTTCACGTCAATGACACAAGCGTATTTTTTTTCTTCAGCCTCATTAGTTTAAATACCAGAGTTGGACCACAAGAGACTGACGTACTTCTCCATCTTGGCCATTTCCTTGACGGCCTCCACTCCGCCGGGCAAAGGCTCCAGCTCTAAGAAAAAGTCCTTGGACTCCCAAATACTTATGGCTTTGTCCTAAAAGCAAAACACACACACAGACACGCACAATCACTTAGAAACCAGACAGGCAAGAAAAAGTGAAAATGTTGTGAGTGAACACACATGTTGAGGATGTGAATACTGTCAACTGTAGCCTATAATTCATATTATGCTGTTTTCTGAGCTGATGTTATAATGTTTCCTCATCACAAACAGACCTGGAGTTGTGTTTTGTTTCATTCACACATATTTAACACACAAACCCTCTCTAGTCTTTTCTCAAACAGAAAACACTTGAATCATTTGGATATCAGTCCTGGAATTGCCAGTCTCTAATGAACAAAATATAAAAAGCTGCTAACTTGCAAACTACAGCTACATGACATCACAAGGTGGAACAGAGCATTTTGAGCTTTGGGGATGTAGAGTGAACAAAACACAACTCTAGGTATGTTTTTGAGGAGAAAACAGCACTATAATATGACACATAAGTACATTTTGCGTAATATTGGACCTTTAAAGTGCATATGACAGGTGAGACTAATCATTTCACTAAAACATAGTTACATAAAATTAAAACATAAAATTTTACTAAAATCTTGTCCACTAGTAATCTGTTTTTATTTTATTTTATTTTAAATGCATCTTCCTGATTGGACATGGGCAGCCGATATGATACAAATAAAATTCCATAACTGTTACCAAGCGACCGTAACGTAAGGGCCAAAATGTAATACACACCTTTATTTTGTTCAATGAACGCCTTACCTGCATTTAACATGCAATACTCCATGTTAATGACAAAGGTATTCTTTGTGAACTCAGCACTACTTCCTGTATTTGTGTACTTTTCTTAACTTTTCACTTAACTGTACTAGTCTAATACAGTGGTACCTCACCTTACGAAATTAATTCCTGATCGAATTAATTTCGACCAGGTCCAGACCCGGACCAAACCGGGACCAGACCAGGATTAAATCACCCCGTGCGGCTTTCCGCTGGCCTCGCGCGGCTCCTGCGCTCACCCGCACGTGCTCGGCCCCGAGGGAGAGGCATGGCCTGGGCGCCGCGGCTCCATCCCGCGCCCGTGGCTTTGCGCCGTGTCGACGTCGCTTTTTGATCCTTCGATGTCGGCTCTTCCTATCATTGTGAAGCAGAATTCACCAAGCGTTGGATTGTTCACTCACTAAGGGAACGTGAGACAGGTGAGTTTTACCCTACTGATGATGTTTTGTTGTGTCTCCGCTCCCCTCGCGCGTTCGGCGAGCTGTGTCCACCCCACGCTTCACTATCAACACATTCCGTTGAAAATCTATGAAAGTTCGAGTGTTCAGACGAGAGAGAAATGCGAGGAAAGCCCAACTCCAGTCTGAGAAAAGCGTAGAATGTGTGTGGTGAGGCATTTACAGCCCTAAAACATGTAGAACAATTGCAAAATACAAAGTTGTCCTACCTCGCGGACCTCTCCCACCGCGGGCCACCTCTGGAACCTAACCCCGTGTGTGTTGATAAAGTGTATTTACGTTTCGGGGCGTGCATCTGAGCGTGCATTAATTTAATTTTTAAGATTTCGCGTTTCGTAACTTGAATTTTCTTTCGTATCTAGAGACCAAAATTTAACGTGAAGGCGTTTCGTAACTTGGATTTTTCGTTTGTAGAGTCTTTCGTGAGGTGAGGTACCACTGTAATATAATGACCTATATATTTACAACAGGTACTTTCCCACCAAACAATGTAGGCCCAATAACTAGGAAAAAAAACATAAAAAAACTGTCATATGCACTTTAGACCTTTAATTGTATTTCTGAGTTGTTGTTCTGTATGTGTAATTAGGTTTAATTAGCTTGGCCTTACTAAACATGACTTTACTGTATACACATAGTCATAGATACTTAGTTTTCTAGTGTCATATTTTGTGTTGTATTTTATTATCTGCAATACTGTAGTAGTTAGGTCGTTATTTATCTTTTGAATTAATTAGGTTAACACGCGTAAAAGCAGATTTACAGTGACTGCTGGCTGCTTCCGTGATCCTCCCTCCATTCAAACAGAATGAAACCGATAGCAGCTAGTCTATAAACACGATATAAATGGACCTAATGTAAATAACATCACTATTACTGCGTGCGTAAAAGAGGTCATCTTTACGCACTAAAATGGCACACGATCGAAGCGCTCTCACGGGAACTGCACTTACGCTTAGGTCACTCCGGAGCTGACCGTACTGCGAGGACACCCAGAATCCTCTCCGCTGCTCCAGAGTGATGTAGGGCTCTCTTGGGTACCGGGCGCGGTACTTTTTCAAGAACCCCCCCTCGAAGTCGGCGAGCACCCCGTCCATGTCAACCAAAACCCGCAGTCTCTTCATGTTCGATGCGGCGGCGGAGGAAGACATGTTTACACAAATCCTCTTAAAAGGATCACGGAGGAAACTTCCGAGTATGCGTGTAGTCAACAGCGACATCGTACCGTGGAGATCAGAGCGCACTGACGTTAAAGCTCACCGGACAGCAGCGGATGGACGCACGGGTTGATATCCGCATGGATACGTGGATGGATGCTCCAGAAGGTGTTCGCTCATTAAAAACTTTGCCCACAGTGAATGCTTCGGTTGTACTAGTTTAGGTTTCTCACGCCAGTGCGCTTTGCTGGAGCTAACGGAATGGGGCTAACTTTAGCACAACAGGCTAGGATTAGGTGAAAAGTGGCGCATGCCAGGGGTCAGGCAGTGTATTCTGTTACAGCCTGGAGCAGGTCTGTAGGGCAGCAAAACAACAGGGAAATGCCACTTCAGCAACCCCAAAGAAAACAGCAGCACAGGAGAACAATCTGAATGAACACTGTGGACACTGAACACTGTGCACACTGTGTGAAAAGTGTGTGAACACTGTGTGCTCCTGCACACACAGATCCTCTACGGGACAGGACGGGCTCTCTACAATGCATATGGGCACGTATGTTTATGTTATACACTCTGATGTGTGATTAAACTGTAATAATGATTAACTAGGATGATGGTTAACTAGGCAGATTGGACAGAGAAGCCTAATAATCAGTTAGAAAAAAAAAAAAAAAGTGATCTAGCTGAATGTAATTACAATTTAACACCAAATAAATAGATTTCCTTTAAATGCGTGAAGAGTCCCTCAGTCGTCCAGGTAGAATCCATGATAAAAAAACGTTTCGCCACTCATCCGAGAGGCTTCGTCAGAACTGACGAAGCCTCTCGGATGAGCAGCGAAACGTTTTCAACCAAACAAACTTTGTCCAGTTGACAAATTGAATTTCGTCTTTTATCATTTGCTTTAAATGCACTTTCAGTCTTAGTCACAATGGGAAAAAGGCTTTTAATGTGAAATTTTAAATGCCAAGCCTATATGACCAAAGTTGACTAAAGCGATGGTGTCAGAAAACAAAAAAACAAAAAAATGTACCAAGATGTAGGCCTGTGCCGGTAAATGTGGATACCTGCTGATAGCCCACCATCCACTCTGGCCCCATATGCATATGTGAATTGAAAAATAAATAAAGTGTTTTTTTCTCCTCTCTTGCAATATATTTTGTTTGTCTATATCAAAGCATGACATGTAATACTTTACAAGCCTTATTACAAGCCTCTCAAAGCAAACTGACAGTAGTCATTATTCTTCACGGTAGTAGCTGTGTATGTGTAGACTTGTGTGGCCTGGGATAGACTGATGGACGTGAGACTATCTGCTCCAGCATCAGCCCCTGTGACCATCAGAAAGCACTCACATGCATGCACACAGCTTAAGTAAGAACAAAAATATAGCACTGGGCTCGACCTTCAGGTTGGTTGGCAAATAACCACTGTCTTACTGCCAACCTAAAATATAGCAAGATGTGCAAAATGATTTCAAAAGTTTTAATGAAGATGGATTTTTATTTGGGTAGAATAAGATATCATCTTTATTTGGCATTATTTACTGCCTTCTGTAGTGCTGGTTTATGCTTGTTGTTTGATGCACACTGCACATTTTTGGACATCTGTAAATAGGTATTTATTTATTATGTTGCACTGCTTTCAGATTTTAGATCTCAGATTTTAGTTTTAGATTTTTGTCTTAGTTTTGTTGTGTTTTGTCTTTATATTGTACTTTGTACACTGTCTTTTTTTGCACTACTTGGCCAGAGAGAAACTAAATTTCAATTCACTGTATGTTGAACACATATGGCAGAATTGACAATAAAAGCTGACTATCACATTGATGGTAATATGTATATATTATATACATATGTATATATGTATATTATTGCAATATGATGATAGTTATGTTGCCAAGCTATACAGTCACTCATTGTAAATAGTTCATATGGTCTAAGGTAAAATATCTGAGGAATGCTGGGGAAAGCTCATTATGTTGAATTGGAAGAGGTGGTGGGATTAAATAAATTTACTTTTTCCCCACTCCTTTTTGGGCAATTATTATTATTATTATTATTATTATTATTATTATTATTATTATTATTATTATTAGGGGGCCAAGCACCGAAGGTGCTTAGGCACCCTATAGGAATTGCTTTGCGTTGCCTAGGCAAGTTGCCTAGGCAAGTTGCCTAGTAACCCTTTGATCTTTCCTTTGATGTTCTGGTCTGATTCTTATTATTATATATTTTTTCTTCAAAGGGAGTCTATGGCAGCCCATAGAACCGTCTGGTAAAAAGTTGTGAAATTTGGCATGCACATTCTAGCCAGTCTCCTCATTACTCACAGCAATTTATAGGCCCCTTAGCCCCAACCGTCTAGTGGCACCAGCAGGTCAAAGTTGCAGAAATTTGTCAATTGCCTAGCAACACACCTAGCAACCTTTGATCTGTCTTTAATGTGTCTGTTCTGACAGGGTTAGACCCCTGACCCTGTCAGACCCTGTCAGACTCTGTTAGATCCTGTCAGACCTTGTTAGACCCTGTCAAACGATGCTTGGCCCCCACATTGCTGCTTGCAGCTATATTTATTATTATTATTATTATTATTATTATTATTATTACTATTACTACTACTATTATTATTATTATTATTATTATTATTATTATTATTATTATTATTATTATTATTATTTATGTTATGATTGTACTCATGTAAATTGCTTACATGCCCAAAATAAATAAATAAATAAAATAAAAATTATTGGTGTAATTCTCCATGCGCATAGGCATAAATAAATAAATAAAAAGAATACGAATTATAAAAAGAATAATATATCTAAAGTTAAGTGCAGGTGCCTGTCTACAAGTCGTTCAGTTGTGTTAAGAGGAGCGCAAGCTCTGCCATGTTAGCAGATCTTTGCTGACGGCGCACCGTTCGTCACTTCCTTCCTCCTTTCTATATCACATTGTCATTTTTAATAATCCTTTGCGGAACCACTAATGCACTTATACGATTTGAATCTGCTGTTTTATGTGTTCGTAAACAAAAACATATCGCCTCGTTGCAGAAGAAAGCCTCTTTAAGGATCCTGTCGTTGCCGTGGAAATCTCGTTGCGGACGTCTCTCCGTGCGGAAGATCTCGCGGTACTTGTGCACCAGTGGCGGCTGTGTGGCCCCCAGTCTCAGTCCGGACGGAGGAGTTTCTGACGTTTGAATGAAAAACAGTGCTCATCACCTCCACCTTGGACCCTGGAAATAATGGCTTCAGCCTTGGAGCAGTTTGTGAACAATGTGCGGCAGCTCTCCGCACAAGGTAAGCGCGGCAAACTTATCCGAGAGGGAAGTATTAGCCGGAGAGCTAGCTTATGCTATCTAATGCCTTGCCGATCGCTAGGCTGCCTAACTGGCCAGAGCCCTCTTTTGCTTTATCATGTAAACACACACCGAAAATGACTCAATAACGCCACGAGAGTTGTCTAAAGTACCGCTACGTAATGCATTTTACACCAATATACCCTCAGATGATCCTACATTACAAAGCGAATATGACCGTACTTGAAAATTACACTTTTTGTTTTTGATCTGGAAAATAATTTCTGGGGGCTGGCTACCGGTAGTCCCGCCTCAGCCTCACGCGATTGGCTGACGGACGGAACGCGTGGATCTGATTGGTTGAAAGGCGCTTGTCAATCACTCTGGCCGTTCCACTGTTGCAAGGCCTTGACAGGACACTTGACCGAGCGATTTTTAAGAAGCCCGATGCACTTACAACTGCTTTTATCGATTAACCGCCTTCATTCTCCACCACTATAAGCATTTATCTGTCGTTTTTTGCTCTGATCAATATAGTTAGACGTATTAAACGGCTTGATTTGTATGAATGACAAGTTGACTCATATATACAAGGTGTCCCCAAAAATGTGATATCATTTAAAAGCAATTATCTTGAAAACTACTAAGTTACTATTATGGGACTGATTTAATAAGTGTTCAATATGTGCACCGCCTGTGACAGTTGGTGTATTTTTACCTAATTTTGCATTGAAAGCATGCCCTGGGTGATCTGTTTCTATACATTCTGTAAACATGTGAGGCCAAAATTATTGGCCTGTCAATTTTTTGGGACACCCTGTATTTTGTGCCATCTGAATTGGATATTGATGTCGACATAGAAAACCTATTGCAGTCTTTATAAGTGGTTTTAGCACTAACCACCTCCCAATGTAATATAAAGCAGAAGTTAAAGTTCACATATTACACAAAATTGATTCTTGTGAGCTTTAAGCATGTTATAATGCCTTTACTTCCTCAAAAACATACCTAGAATTGTTTTGTGTCATTCATTCACACGTGTTTGAGTAATCTAGGTTTATTAGTCTGTCTGCATCGCTAAATGCCAATTATCGCATGACATCATAAGGTGGAACAAATAGTTTTCTGTTTGAGGGAAGGACTCAATCTAATTATGCAGGATTTATTGTTGTTAAACATGTGTGAATGAATCAAAACACAACTCCAGGTCTGTTTGTGATGAGGACACATCTTAACATAGATCATAGAGACTCATGTGGAGTAAAGCTTGACTATTAGAATGGGCTTAATATTGGACTGTGTAAACCCAGAAAAGTTTTGAAACTAGTACCTAAACTAAAATATTAAAAGTACTTATCACATATGGACATCTGATTGTGTTTTTTCCTCTTACAAGCATTGTGATTAGACTTGTGATAAATCTTTTTAATAATCTGAGTTCTCATTTTAAACATGTCCAGGAGAATTGACAAAAAGACAGAAAATATGGACTGAAAAAAACAATACAATTACATTTCAGAACATGTTTGCACAGTGGGAACTACAGGGTTTGCCATTTTTATGCAGAATAAGACAGGAGAATTTGTTATTTGTGGCGGAAATAGGGTATTTGCAGTCTTGGCAATTTGTTCATTGTGGCTTTTCAAATTATCTTCGGCAGTTACAGATTTTCCAATTCTAGCCTCTCATAGATTTCAGTTCAGTTTGGTAATGAGCTGCTGTGGGATTATGGTGTTGAATGCTGGACACCTGGGGCTTCAGACCTCACTCTGTAATTGGCTGCTGGACTTCCTCAGTGAGAGGCCACAGGCAGTGCAGGTCGGCAGAAACACCTCAAGCTGCATTAGACTGAGCACAGGAGCCCCCCAGGGCTGTGTGCTCAGTCCGATGCTCTTCACTCTGCTGACCCACGACTGCTCATCAGCCTTCAGCACCAATCACATTGTGAAGTTTGCGGATGATACGACTGTGGTGGGTCTCATCTCTAATAACGATGAGACAAACTACAGGAGTGAGGTGAGCCTTCTGACCAAGTGGTGCAGCGATAACAATCTGATTCTTAATGTTGAAAAGACCAAGGAGATTGTTATTGACTTCCGGGGAGGCCCCACCCGGCACCCCCCACTGTCCATCAACGGTGCTGCTGTAGAGAGAGTGAGCAGCACCAAATTCCTGGGGGTGCACATCAGTGAGGAGGACCTCTCCTGGACAGTGAATACTACATCACTGGCAAAGAGGGCTCAGAAGCGCCTCTATTTCCTCCGCAAACGGAGGACAGCTGGAGCCCCCCCACCCATCATGACCACCTTCTACCGAGGCACCATTGAGAGTGTCCTGACCAGCTGCATCACTGTGTGGTACGGGAGCTGCACTGAACAGAACAGGAAAGCCCTGCAGCGCATAGTGAATGCAGCTGGGAGGATCGCTGGTGTCTCTCTCCCCTCCCTCCCTCCTGGACATTAAAAAAAAGACGTATCACTCTAAACACTTAAAACAAAAAACAAAACAAAAAACTGCTGCTAAGGACTGTTGCACTGTTGCACATTTACTACTGGAATTTTACCACTGTTGTACTGTTGTTTACTACTGTTAGTGCACTGGAATTAATACTGTTGCACATTTATTTTTATCTTAACTTCAATGCACATTCTATTGCACATTACCATTTCACTGCTGTATCTTCCATTGCACATTTTTGATGCACACTGCACATGTCTGTAAATATGTATTTATTTATTATGTTGCACTGCTTTCAGATTTTAGATCTTAGATTTTAGTTTTAGATTTAGATTTTTGTCTTAGATAGTTTTTGTTGTGTTTTGTCTTTATATTGTATTTTGTACACTTGTCTTTTTTGCACTACCTGGCCAGAGAGAAACAAAATTTCGATTCACTGTATGTTGAACACATAGAATTGACAGTAAAGCTGACTTTGATCTTTGATCTCTTATTTACTGTGTCAAAATTGAATGTGTGTAAACTTTAGACTCTAAGCTAAGAGGTTGATGTTGTGTGCTGCTGTCTCTGTTCAGGTCAGATGACTCAGTTGTGTGAGCTGATCAACAAGAGTGGGGAGCTGCTGGCCAAAAACCTGTCCCACCTGGACACAGTGCTGGGGGCCTTGGACATCCAGGAACACTCCTTAGGGGTCCTGGCCGTGTTGTAAGTACTTGTGTCCTATGACTGTTAATGCATGGGGCATGTACAAAACCAGCAGTGTTCTGATAAAATAAGTACTAGTGACCTTACTGTAGCTGCTTTTGCTGGTTTCAGATGATGTCACAACATTTTATAGGCCAATATTTTTAATACACATGAGGGGCAGGTAAAAGGTATATTGATCAGCTGCAGATTTTTGTTGTAATACAGCATGGTATTGGGCCTAATCAATAATAGAAAAAATCAGGTTCCATATTTGGGAATTTACCTATATGATAATTCATGTCAAAGCACGTGTAATCAATAGGAAAAAGTGGCTTTTGCCCCCCCATCTGGGAGTATCTTGATTTTCTATCATCTGAAAACTACCAATTGGAGTTGCCAAAAAATTGAAACCGGGATTGACTAATCAGAACTAAAACTAGTATTGAAATGAGATGTTTATAGATGCAGGGGGAAAAAACACACACATCAGTGGGACAGAAATGGACCGTTCCTGACAAGTTTTGTCTTTTCTATGTCAAGGTACCTCGCCAAGGGATTTCTAAATTGGTCATATTGTGTTCATTAATTTCCATTGTAAATGTATGGATTTGATGCCTGACTTTGTGCACTAATGGTTTATGTTATATTTGCAACTAAGGCTTGCCCTGGGTTTTATATACTACATTTCTTGCACCTGCTAAAATTTGTAGCTCTCTGACTTTTGTTTTGTAAAGGTAGCTCACCGGAGGAAAAAGGTTGGAGACCCTTGCTCTATATCGTGAACTGTTATAAGAATATATGGCAATTAAACAAAAAATCTGAATGCTGTATTATTATTATTTTTAATTATTATTATTTGGTGGCCAGTGTGCGTGTTAATCAACATACGTGCTGTAAACACACAAGATTGTGCTATGGATAATGCCCATAAGTTGTATCAAAGAGTTTATTCAGTAGAGCCACTGCTGTCCCACTGTGATAACTGTTATTCCCAGTAGTCTGGTACTAATCGGGTTCAGTCCTGATTAGCTTCTGAGATCAGACCAGATAAAGTGTTCTCATGGTAATTTTAGTTGAAAATGTAATTCTTTTTTAAAGTTTTTTTTATATCATCTCTTCAACCATAATTTTACCTTAAAGAAAACAATCTGTTCTATGTCCACAAAAACACCAGGTTATAAAATTGACAGTTGCCAGAACCACGCATTAAAAGTCCTCTTTCCCGCCGCAGATTTGTCAAGTTCTCCATGCCAAACATCCCGGACTTCGAAACGCTCTTCTCCCAAGTTCAGCTCTTCATCAGTACCTGCAACGGGGAGCACATCAGATATGCAACAGACACTTGTAAGCACCTTTTCCTCTCGGCTTCAGGACAAGAGGTTTTGACCGCTCGCTAATTGGCACGAAAGATGTCTGGGCTAATGAGGCTATTAGCTCCGGTCTTGTCTTTAGCACAAAGAAGAAGGGGTGCATTAGCATACTAGATCTTCTTCAGGCGGGCAGTGGACATGTTTATAGACTAGAATACGAGTGGGTCATAGGTCTTGGTAAACTGCACAGCTAAATGAACTTATCTTCTCTCTTTGTTCTGTCTCTGCCTAGATGCTGGTCTCTGCCACCAGTTAACAAATGCCCTAGTCGAGAGGAAGCAGGTAAGCCTCTTCAAATGCTACTCAAGATTTATTTTCACATTCAAAAGAGATCAGATTTAGTTTTAAAGGGCCCTGATTACGCCATTTTCTGATTCAATGTTTCCTCATCACAAACAGACCTGGAGTTGTGTTTTGTTTTATTCACACATGTTTAACACACAGACCCTGCAGATTTAGGCTGAGTTCTTGTCCCAAGCTGAAAACACAATCATCTGGGTAATTTTCAGCCCAGGATTTGCCAATGTCCACTGAAGGTAAAAGGAAGCTGTTAACTTGAAACCTAAAAAAACTCAAACGTGTGAATGATACAAAACACAACTGTGTACGTTTTTGAGGGGGTAACAATATTTTAACATGGCTAAAGCTCACAAGAATCAGTTTTATGTAATATTGGACTTTTAAACTAAGCTTGAGGGCAGGGCAGAATTCTATGGTGATTCGTTGACTCGGTTTATGGATAATATCTCGGTAATTACTACTGCTTTCAAAAACAGTGAGTCTCCCATACAGTTATATTTGCTCCTGCCTTCCATCTGAAATTACGACGTAATAAATTCTTGCAAGAGGAAGAAGAAAGCTCAATTTATTTGTAATCTGTGAAGCAATGCCCTTAATCAGTCGTCCCTGAGAGAGTTTAATCCCTCAGGCCCAACGTATAAATGAAAGCAACACAACCAGCATTAATACTGTTATGTAATGATGATTCAAGGCAAAATAAAAGTTAGTTTACATTTTAAAAGTTTTGCTGCAAAGGAAATGTCAAGGTTTAATATTATACATTTTAGTAACCTTTTCCTGTTTTAGGGTTGTCAAAAGTATCGAAAGTCAGATAAAGCAAACTAGGTATTCATTTGAGCAGTATCAGTGTTTAAGTATCAATAGCCAAAAAAAGTCATGTTCACAGAATGAAGACAGAAATTAACTGAAATGAACAAGTATAAGAGCACATTAACTAGTATACACCCATGGACTACTATGGATAACTGAGACAACATGGTAATATAAAAGAAAAGTATCTATCTATTCATTAGTTTGACAAAAAGTTTGAATTGTTAGTATCGTGACAACAATATTCTCTTTTGGGTACGTGTCTTGGCTCACCTCCTTGTTATTCAGTTTATAATTTGATTTACTACTTGAAATAGGCTTTTAAGTTCTTTTGAAATGATGCTTTCAATCTCGTGCTTCGGTGCCTCAGGCCGTCTGACTTTGCAGATGAATAACTTGTTTTTCCTCCCTTTGACAGCCTTTGAGGGGTGTAGTCGTCCTAAAACAGGCAATAGACAAAATGCAGATGAACACAAACCAGCTTACCTCAGTCCACGCAGATCTGTGTCAGGTATGCTATTCGTCTAAATGTTACACGTTTAACATTCTTGTTTTTGTAATAACATATATGCAAATGTCATTGTCTGTAACAATAATTCCAAATTACACTATACAGTAGGGTTGTCAAAAGTATCGAAAAACAGATGCTAATCAATACTAAAACTAGTATCAAAACGAGAGCTTTTCTTCAATAGCCTGAATGATCTTGAGCTGTATCAGAACCATAGACTAGTATATGCCTGTGCACCACTATGGAACTCAGTCCACACAGATATAAGGCCATGTGGTAATACAAAATAAAATATTATTTTAATGTGTGAATGTCACATTCTTTAGTCTTGAAATCTAGTTTGAAATTTTAGTATTATGACGACACTATTATACAGTACGTGTTCATGCAGTGAAGAGACATGTCCTTTAGGATCATTCTTAAGTACTAAGTCCTGTGTTTGTGTCTGCAGTTGTGCTTGTTAGCGAAGTGTTTTAAGCCTGCTCTGCCCTTTTTGGAGCTGGACATGATGGACATCTGTAAAGAGAACGGAGCCTACGACGCAAAGCACTTTTTATGTTACTACTACTATGGTGGCATGATCTACACAGGCCTCAAAAACTTTGAAAGAGCACTGTATTTTTATGAACAGGTATTTGCATAGTCCTTACATGTAATCTTCTAACCTTTATTCTTGATTTATGTATCACATATGTTTTGTTGTTCCAGGCAATAACCACTCCAGCCATGGCAGTGAGCCACATCATGTTGGAAGCCTATAAAAAGTACATTCTGGTGTCACTCATTCTTCACGGCAAAGTGCAGCAGCTGCCAAAATACACATCACAAATAGTAGGGAGGTTTATCAAGGTAAGAACAAAGTATGGGATTTTGATCCTACTTTAAAGACAAATAACATTTTGCACTCTCAGATGTTATAAATCAGCTGAAACATGGAAAGATGAACACTACTGAATTTGGAGACTATGAAGCAAAATGGATTGTAGCAGTGTTGATAAAGATGACTGTAGTCGACTAAAGGAAGTCTTGGTTAACTATAGACTTAGACAAACTTTATTGACCCACAAGGGAAATTATTTGGATACAGTAGCTCACTCATCATATAATTTATAGCAGAGTAACAAAAATGGATGGTATAGCAAAAAGATGGCAAGAGAGGTGTCAAATGAGACATAATTATAAAAAAATAATAAATGTATACGTACAAATCAAAATAAAATGGAAAAATAAGTAATAATATATAAAAAATCACAGCTATATACAGGAGACAAGAACGGCAGTGCAATAATATACTGATTGACAAAGCATACGGTTATCTGTTACATAAGGGTGAGTTGTACAGTGTAGGGAGTATTATGTTACATAAGGGTGAGTTGTACAGTTGTATGGAGTATGGTATGAATGTAGTCCTGTATCTCTCACTGTTTGAGCGGAGCTGTAGGAGCCTGTTGGAGAATGAGCTCCTCTGTCCCTCTATGGTCTGGTGCAGTGGGTGAGCAGGAGTGTCCATGATGGAGAGCAGTTTGTCCAGTGTCCTCCTGTCCCTCACTGTGACAAATGTCTCCAGCTCACAGCTGACCACGTGACCAGCTTTATGGATCAGTTTGTCAATCTGCCCAATGTCCTTTTACTGAAGCTGCTCCCCCAGCAGACCACAGCGAAGTCCAGGGTGCTGGTCACCACAGACTGGTAGAAGATCTCCAATAACTAGTGTCTTGCCGATCAATTAGTCGAGTAAAAAGGGGGGCAAAATCTCTGAAAACTATTATGTTTCTGTGTGAAAACAAAAGGAATGTGCTAAAAAGTACTAAGAAACAGTATATTTATATGTAAAAACTCCCAAATATTTAGCAAAGCCACTCCATACCACCTTTCTGCTGCTGTCCCATATAAATCCTTATAATCTGCAAAAAATAGTCAGCTAATATAAAGATTTGGTGGACTAAAATTAAGACAAATTAATTGATTTCAGTCCAACTGATTATTTTATTCTGCCCTCTTAGCCCTTGAGCAACGCATACCACGAGTTAGCTCAGGTCTACAGCACCAACAACCCCGCCGAACTGCGGAACCTGGTCAACAAACACAGTGAGACCTTCACAAGAGACAACAACACGGGCCTGGTCAAGCAGTGCCTCTCCTCGCTTTACAAGAAGAATATACAGAGGCTAACCAAGGTGGGTAGGGTTATGAATGAGGAGTACTACACTGGCCTGAATGTATTAATGATTTTATTTTTATCTTTAGACCTTCCTGACATTGTCTTTGCAAGATATGGCTAGTCGGGTGCAATTGTCCGGTCCTCAAGAGGCAGAGAAATACGTCTTACACATGGTGGGTTGTACATTTATAACAGATTTTTTTTTTACGGCATATGACAGATTAAAGTATACATTTGACTAAAACATAGTTAACGTTATAATTATAATTAAATCTTTTTTAGTTTTGTCAATTGAGTGATAAAATGGATAGGCATGGGTTGCAGATATGACAACTTATTTGACAAAGAAAAATAAATGACAACACCTTTTATTTTGTTTAGTCAATGTTTATACTATCACAAAAAAACGCCTTCCATGCGCATAAATTGCCATTGCATTTTGAATGATTCCGTTTCCCTTTTAGAACGCACTTCTGCTTTCTGTATTTTCCAACTTTTTGTTTTGTACTTTTCTTCACAAACTGCTACTTGACTGATGTAAAATTATGATGAGTATTTACTTCAGGTACAATCTCACCAAACCAGATGATAATTTACAACATGTATTAATCTGTCAAATGTCTGTACCTATTTTTTGCAGATTGAGGATGGTGAAATTTACGCTAGCATAAACCAAAAGGACGGCATGGTGTGCTTCCACGATAACCCTGAAAAATACAACAACCCCGCAATGCTCCACAAAATTGACCAAGAGGTACTCCATGTCTATTGACCCATCCCACGTGACGTCACAAAATTGTGGCTGCCATTTTGGACATGAAGTGGGATACCACAGCCAACAACACAGCAGAGATCAATGGAACGTTAAAGTATACAGATATCGAATATAGCCATTGCGTTAAGTTACTTCTTATTTCGCAATCATGCCGTTGTATTGCTGCGCACCCGGGTGTAGTAATCACCAGCACAGTAGGCAGGATATGTCGTTTTATCGTATCCCAAAGGATCCGGACAGAAGGAGAAGATGCGGCTAATCGCCTACATACACAACACAGACACTGAGCCTAATAACACAGTTCTTGTTCATTGCCTGGTAGCAGAAAATTTATAACGGCCATAAACAACAGACTAAAAAGTTATGTCAGTGACATTTAATGACAATTAGTTTGTCCAGAGGACCGATATTAAATTAAAAATGTGAACAAACCTTTGGGGGTAATGAGATGACGACCACCAGCTCCAGGGACGACCCACTGATAGAGACATGTAACCCAGCCAGATACGAAATATTTGTAGGCATCCAAACTCTTGTATGCCTTCAGGTCACATCCTGTATATGGCGATGGGTTACTTGTGACATACATGTACACATCATGAGGACCGAAGTCTGGTAACGACGAGGTCTTGGTGTAATTTCTCACGTCCGTAAACAATCCGGGCGGAAGCAGGTAGACATCACGATCTAAACCAGCTATTTTCAGCTTTTCAAAATATCTCTCCCTCTGCTCACCCTGTAAATGTGCCGTCTCGCTGGATAGTGGAGGTGTCATCTCGTTCACTTCATTTAATCCAAATCTCGAGTGTCTGACTCGTCTTCATCGCATTCAAACACGTTCATTCCGCTGTGATGTTCATGTCCAAAATGGCGCTTGCGGTTACGAAGGTCACATGTTTGGGAAGCGTCAATAGTTACATTTGAAGTTTTTTGTTTAGTTTTATTGTTAATTCTGTTTTAAAACACCTCAACCATTTCTTGCGCATATGAAAATGAATGACTGCATTTTCTGTATTCCAGATGTTGAAATGTATAGAACTGGATGAGAAGTTAAAATCTATGGATCAAGAAATTACAGTAAATCCACAATTTGTGCAAAAGGTAAGACACTGTATTTATGACCATTTATAGTCGCAATTTGACCTGAAATTAAAGGCACTGTACCTGATTTTTACGTCTTAAAAAACATTAAAAATTCCAAGCATTATATTCACCATGATGTGTTTATATACAGTTTTCACAACTTACGAGACAAGAGACTAGTTTACCGTAACAATAACAATTGGCTTGCTAGTAGCATACTTCCTGATTTACGGACAATAAAATGCGTTATAATTACATGTAGACCGAACACAGTAGACTTATTTTGACCTAAGAGCTGCTTAGACAGTATATCTGTACTTTTCCTCATGTATATGGAGGCTCTTTAACATTTAGACCTGACAATTGAACTTACTTGTATTTTTTTCTAACATTACCACTAATTTGCCACGCAGAGTATGGGATCGCAGGAGGACGACGTCGGTAGCAAAACATCGAGTTACTCTTGAGGGGCCTTGGACTGGGACAGAACGCCACAGACGCTCAACACGTTCTTCCCGGGATGAGTTGGAATTTTTATAAAGAGGAAAAACAAACATTCTATTGCATAAAGGACATTGGACAAGGAAATTCTAAGTGTGTGGAATGATAAGTTTGGTTATTCTTTCTTCACAGTGTCTTAAGGATAACAAAAACAGTTTTATTTATCTTGTCCAGATTGGAGCGCCACCATTTACAAAAATCACCCATCAATAAAAAAAACTGGACTTCTTTGTTCTGAACTATGTGTGAATATTCTCACTGTTAAGGGTCCGCTGCATGATGGCCGTTATGAGGGGCATTACATATGTGAGGTGATTCTGATACATCTTTGATTGGCGAGGAAGCTAAAAACCTGAAATATATTTGACAATTGTAAAACCTGCAAAGATAATTTTTTCCGACTTTTTGTAGATATCGGATCTATACACACGGACATGCCCTGCCTTGATTTGATTTGTTCGCCGCAATAGAAAAGTGTTCATGATCTGGTGCACTGACTGTACGTTCTTGGTTTCCCCCTTTTTTGCTTTTTTTTGCTTTTTTTTTTATTTTATTTTATTTTTTTTAGGTCGGATCCACTAGAGGTCGCTTGAGCACTGTACAGAAAACCATTTTGACAGGCTTGTGAAACTTAAACTGTCATGTCGTCTGGGAGCTTGAGCTGTGCGATTGTGGATCTGTTATATAATAAATTGTTTAAGAATAACGCACTGTTTGGGGGATTTTTACCAAGTGTAGAATCAATGTTTATTGAATTTGTAAGTTATCGCCGCTGTATCGTATTATAATGTATTGTTCTTGATTGACACGATCAAGCGGATTTATCTCGTAGCCAATGAACGTCATCTTGGAGGCGGATGTGATACGCGGGAAACGGACCAATCGCGGCGCAGCAAACGCTCCCAAAGGGCGGGACTTGAAGGGATGTGCCAGCTGTCAATCAAACGCAGCTTATTCTTGCCATTGGTCGGATCCGCGCGAGAAGGCGGTTCTAAGCGGTACTCAGTGGTAAGCTACTGTTGAAATTCCAATGCTAACCAACTTTAGCCAGCCTGCTAACATGTAATACTACGATTGTGACGGAACTGCGCTCGTATGACACGTCGGGACTCACTTTATTCTTATTTTCTGACTCGGAAATGGTGGAAAAACGCGTTATTTTCGGACACTGCGTATGAGTAACGCCGCCGCAGCCCCGGACATGACCAGTTAGCTGTCGGCGGATAACCAAGCTGGCGTGTCCCGTGCCGAGGGATTGGAGCAGGTTTCGCCGCCTTGAGGGGGACCAAAGCCGGATGCTGTGACTACCATGAGTCCCGCGGGCTGCCCCCATGTCAACAGTTTCAAAGTGGACAACTGGAAGCAGAACCTAAGGGTTATTTATCAGTGTTTCGTGTGGAGTGGGTCAGCCGAGAGCAGAAAACGCAAGGTAACCAGAGTGGCGATTGCACGCAGAGGAGGACAGTGGTGGGTTGAGAGGGGAAGCTGCGTGGTCGTGGGCATCTCCCCGCCCTTCCAAAACAACAGCATCCTACAATACTACGACCCACGTTTTAATAGTTCATCTTAAACCATTAATTATCGCCATTCACACACGATGCTACAAATGCGAAACGCAAAAGACCGTGTGTGTGTGTGTGTGTGTGTGTGTGTGTGTGTGTGTGTGTGTGTGTGTGTGTGTGTGTGTGTGTGTGTGTGTGTGTGTGTGTGTGTGTGTGTGTGTGTGTGTGTGTGTCACTGCGCCTAACCTCTCATCACATCGGCCTAACGTTACCATCATTTGACCATTTGTATACAGTGCAGTAAATCAGACTATACAAAAACTGAGCTTATTTGCACCAAAACGACACAAAAAATAAAGATAAATCCCTAAATGGCAATACAGGAGGGCGAATAGCACACAACGCGTGGATGTAATGAGTTTAATACAATGTAATGGCCTGCATGTAGATGAAGTGATCTTTGTCTGCTGTGCAAAAAGGCGCACTTCAATATAAGAAACTGGTGGACACACTCTTCTATAATTGCCACACAAGCTCCTCCTATAGAACTGCAAGTCTAAGGGCTTGTAAATTGAAAAGTGTTGGATGATTAAAAAACAAACATGAAACTAATGCAGTAAAGCTCAGAATTTAAAACTGTTATATCACATTCTCCATTTTTGCCACTCTTACTAATTTACAGACGTGTCATAAAATATTAGCCCGATAAACCACACTATTTATTTTTCTAAAGTTGAATAGGATAGGTTGCTCATAGACACATTTTTGTTCACAACCAGGTTTTAATTCAGGATGTCTCTTAAACCCCGAATGCTCTTGAACTCCCTGCCCCTTTTTGAAATCAATTGAACAATGCTCCTCCATGTTTTTAAAGTGCAATCGCCATGCACCACACTCTTGACATTTCAGTGCTCAAATTTCACAGCACAGCTCACCAGCTTTGACTACAGCAACAACAATTTTTGTTTCCATATATGGCTGTAAGACTGAATTTCAATAAAATTTGGGTTAAATAGCTTCAAATTGCCAATAACCAGCTTGGGGGTTTTTAAATTGAGAATTGGATTGACTCTGCCTCAAACCACCTGCTTTTAGTAACACAGGATTGGCTGTAGAGTTCAGACTTTGTAGGAGGAAATTTGACTATTTTTTGACATAATTTTAAAAGCGATATAGATTGTTTATAAAATGTAACACTGAAAGGCATGTTAATTAATTTTCAATAAGTGAAGATAAGATCAAATCGTGAATTGTGATTGATCAATACAAGAAAACGGCCATATCGCATTATATAAAGTGATGCTAAGTAACAAATAAAAAACAAGGTTAATGTGTTAAAAAGGGAATTACGTTTTTTGTAAAATAATTTTTACAATTGATTTAGTGTTTTCCAAAATTTAATTTAAAAAATTAGTCTTAGTATTGATTTTATGAACACAAAGAATAGAGACTTTTAATCAGTGCCATTTAACACAAAAAAACAAAACAACAACACTTCTTTCTTTAAAATCTCTCAGTAAACGCATGTTTGGAGCAGTTTTCAGAGAATAAGCTTTGGTCATAGCCTAGTAAACATGACTAATTCGCAATCTTGCAATAACCCACCCTTACAATACAACCGTAAAGCCCTTACTGTTCCATAGTATGCTTAAACAGAATAAGCGTGCACAATCTCACTTACAAAACCCATGCTTACTCACTGACATTAATGTAAAATGGCTTGAGAATCTGCTCTTTACTTATTCACGCTTCACCTGCTCCCTTAACAGTCTTGTAAGGAGCTGCTCGCTTCTGTCTAAGCAATGCAAGGCCAATTCTACAAATGGCAAAAAGCAGTAGCAATGCGTATGTGTGGGCAGAAGAACATCATGCTCTAGCTGGCTTCATTCAGTGAGAGAGAAAGGGAATCAGTGACTCATTTTCATTCTATACATTAACTTGGTGTTCAGTCCTCTCTCTCTATCCGCAGTGTGGGCTCAGCTTATGTTCTAGCGGCCCTGTCATCTCGCATGGAGGTAGGTAGACTGAACAGCATTCGTGGGGTGTGTAAAAAGTCTTATTGGCTGCGCACACCAACCCCTCCACCCCCACCCAAAGAAGCCAGGGAGCCTGGCAGGTGAGCTGCTCGTTACCTCCCTGTGGTACTCTATTGATTCTGGCTCTGTTCACTATTCTGATCTAAGTATGAATCACACAGGGCTTACACCATCGCACAATGCAGTCAGTTTTGGAGGCTTTGAACAGTGAGGATAAAAATAGGCACGTTTGACAGAGTTGACTGCCAACTTGCCGTTTTAATTTGGTCTTATGTTCAGAAGCTAGAAGATGTTTTTTGGGGGGTAAGTGTCAGAAAGCACATTGCATAAAAATTTCCATGCAAATACTGACGATGTGAGCTGGTAACTGTTTTATAATAGTACAAAAAGTGTAAATATTCCTCATTACAATCCCATTTTTCATAGAAGAAAACTATTGAAACTCCAGCCAATTTGCATTACTATTGTATTTGACATAACGGCACTATTCCTTGGTTTTAAATGAAAACTGATATATCGGTTGGCTGATATTTGGACATGTTGGCATATCGGCTATTGGCCTTGAATCTCTAGCATGTGCCGACATTTTGTTTTGTCAATCTGTTCCCTAAAAATTGTACACAAAGCTTTTATATGAACACTTTTAATATGAAGAGAGAGCAGCACAAAACGTGATTACACAGCTTTCTTACAGTTTTGTGGTAACTAAATGAGCTTGGAGGGAGTTTCCAGTAAATTTAAATTACATAATTTGGGGAAAATAATCAATCGATCCAACATATTTACCCCAAAATACTGGCAGAGCTTATTAGCCATTGGTTTCTCTGAATTTTAAACAGCCATGAAAAGACTTGCATCAGTCGATCTCTAATCAGAACTAGATGTCCAACTAAACCGATATCAAGTCAGAGGGAATTACTACTATAACTAAATGAATAAAGGACCTAAATGAATTATCAAACTTTTTCCTTACTATGGGCTTCATGTTTAAAAATTTAATTGCTATTTCTTTTTTTTTCTCAGTAAACTTTTCTGGCAATCCCATTTACACTTGCCATGCTGTACTCTCATTTATCTTCTTCCGCTTTTCCATTTTTCTGGGTCACGGGGGCAGCAATCCAAGCAGTGTTCTGCTGCCCAGAACACATTGCACCAGCCCCCATGAATCCTCCCGCGGGTGGTGGGTCCACAGGAGGACAGCTCACGTCACAACAGGCCTTAATGTATCTTCTGCCATGGGGGCTAGGTGGGGTGGGGTTAAGTGTCTTGCCCATCTGTGGGAGCTGGGATCACACATGTCAACCCGTCAAGAGCGGGATTCGAACCACCAACCCCTGGATCACTAGACAAATGCTCTACCAACTGAGCCACTCCCGCCCGTGTACTCCCTACCTTTTTATAATTTTGTCCATAGAAAATACTTTTAATTTTGAGTGGCACTTGTCAAGTTAACATTGTAGACCCGAGCTGAGTGGAGGAGGCAGATGATGTCAGCTTCAGTTCCCAGAGCGATAATGTCCCCAATTAAGCTTCTAACTGGGGTTTTCCCGGACCATTACCCAGTCCTGCACCTCTCATAACATCCTGTCAGCAGATGGCTGTCACTTTACATGGCACAAGAAAACCACATAGACATTCAAAACATTTTAGCTCTCAGATTGCAATCAGGTTCTCAGACAGACAAAAATTGCAATGGGATTTGGAAGTATAGATACTGGTGGTGAGGAGGAGATGCATTGGCTGAGGTGGCTGATAGTTATAGCTGTGCTCAGTCACCCCTCCCTTTGCTCTCGATACTTAAGTCTCCCTCTTCAAATCATCACATTGCAATCGGCATGCATTCCACTAATTAAAATACTGCACATCCAGTCAGGTTTGTGAAGATGTAGTGTATTGTCTTGTATGATGTTTTTGATACAGACCCAGGTGAGCTAAATAACTCAAACATGCATGGATCTAATTGTTCCCTCATCAAAATAGTGTTCTAATATGGTAAAAGCTCAAAGTTGATTAATGCCCTCTCTTTAAAGACTTGTGATTGGTAAGAGACTGAGGGCATTGAATATTCATGTTCCCCATTTGGCCTTTTTGATAATGTCACAAGTACCCCAAAAGTCATGCTAGGAATTAGAATAAAATTTTCCAAACCTTGGTGCCGCACCTTGCATCCAAAAATGTAGAGACTGAAATATAAACTGAGAAACTAATACAAGAATAACATTTCAGAACATTTGTACAGATTGTTTATGTACGTAGTCTTTGCAATTTGCTAATTGTGTCCATTCAAACTGAAATTAATCTTGCAGCCCTAGCATCTATGTTTTGTTTTGATGAACACTGATGCTAGTAGCAGTTAATGTTACTTATGTTGTTCCATATTTTGACAATGTCTTTTATTAGATCTTTAGCCAACCTAAAAGTGAGTATTTTGCTTTTGAAACATCATAAACCATCTCAGTCAGTTTGTTCTTGACTGTCAGGCTAAGGTGTCTGACTGGCAAAACAAGATTCAAGCCATATCAAATCTTTGCTTTGTTGACGATGACACACTTGGTAAGATTGGATTTTACTTGAAGCGCCTGCAGGCTGCGCACATTCAAAATAAGTAGACTCTGGAAGTGGAGATGGCCCAACACGAGCGCTGACAAGTGATTCTTCCAAGGATACAGGCCCTCATGGACCGAAGAGAATCCCTCCACACTTAGAGCACAGGCAGTTGGAAGAATGAGTAGGAATAAGACGCTGCATATTGATAGCCTTTCATAATTCATGTGCTGCCTAAGCACTTGTGCATGGAAAGAAGTGTGACTGGAATAACTAGCATTTTTTTTGTTGCATGTCTGTGATGGCATGTTACAATTTAAAAGTTTAGTGTTGCGATTAGGGATGCAAATTATCGATTAATTCATTAATCTAAAGTCGACTGACCTTATCGATCGACTTGCGATTAATTGATAAGCGGCGTTTTTCACCTGAATTTTAGTGTTTCAATAGGGTCTTTAAGAATATAAGCTATAGTATACATAACACTGAGTCAAAAATATATCATAGTATTATTATATTGTATATTCCTCAATTAATTATTCCTTAGTAAAAAGCAGACAAATGTATTGATGCTGAATAACAAAATACAGTAATCCCTCGCTCTGTCGCGGTTCGCGGATTTATTTTTTTCAATTTTTTTTTTATAGTGTAACATTTTTTTATAGTGTAACATTGTGTTCTGCATCCTGATTGGCTAAGAGACTAGACCAGGACTAAACGTGGACTAAACCAGGTCTAGACCAGAACTAAACCAGGTCTAAACTTGGACTGGGCCTGGACTAAACCTGGACTAAACCAGGATTAAACCACCACATGCCGCTGCTGGTTTCGTGCGGCTAGTTTGTGGCTACGCATTCCGGGCGCCGCGGTTCGATCTCGTGCTCAGCAGCCCCGGTGTACGTACGCGCGAGGACCGCTGCTGAGCCCCAGTGTACACCGGGGCTGCTGAGCAGTGCCGTTGGTGCCTGCGGCCGGCTGTGAGTCGAGCTTGGCGCAGCGCGGTGCGCAGTTGCCTTGTTTCGTGACCACGCGGGTGCGCGTCTCCGCGATTAATTGCAATTAATGCATTTTGATCGACCAACGTCTTGATTGACAATTAATCGTAAGTTGACTAATTGTTGACATCCCTAGTTGTGATATTTTTGACCAGAAAGAAACTTGGTGATTTATGATTATTGTCCAAAAAAGTAAACTTATCCCTTCATTAATCTGCGGATAGAAGAGTGGTATAGTTGAATAGTAATTTGTCATGTTTTTATTAGGGCTGCATGATATCAGAAAATATAATAATAATATGGCTGCGAAGAACTGCAATATCAATATTATTGCAATCTTTTAATGTACTTTATAACACAGTTTAATTGCCTTCATTTTCTTGACTCTGTCAAGACTAAGCAAGGGTTAATTTAGGATTTATGAAGAATCGTACATAAAATCTGTCAAATTGAGAACCTTGGCATATTTAGTTTGTTGTGATATCAGCTTGCACTGGCCAGTATTGCAGTATCAGTACTTTTGCGATATGTTTGACACCCCTACTTTTTATATAAACGAGCCACCCCATTGGACTGGGGACAAAGTGGGTGTACTGTTTTGCTCAGACACAAGGGCCTATAGGCCAGTGCTTCTCAATTATTTTCTGTGACACCCCCCCTAGGAAGAAGAAAACATTTCACACACACCCTCTCTGCACGAGACTATACATAGTATTATTTGTCTAGAAAATTGTTATTAGTACATCTGCATAACATGCATCCTTTTATTAACATTAAAAACAAAAAAAGAAACGTCCAACAAAGACTGCACTCTCTTTTTGCACTGAGGACTCAAATATTAATGTGTTTTTAATGCAGCTTTGCGCGCATTTGTTTACGTTTTACAGAAATGAAACCTAAATCCACATGGCCCATTTGCATAAACTAAAAGCGCTGCAAAAAAACCCAAAACGCTCTCTCCTTGTGCCGCTGATGCGTCAGCTTCTGTCAGACTAAAGGACACGACTCAGTGGAATATACGTGCTTTTTCTGTGACAGAGGATGTTCTGCTGATGGTGAGTCTGTTCTATGCGTATATCGCGTATTTAAGGTTGCCGACCCCTACCTCAGAGCAACAATGAGAGCGCCACTGCCAACTACTGTTGTTGATGTCCAATTACACTAAAACCATGTTTCCCAGGGTCCCCCCCCGGCATCACACCGCCCCACTATTTGAGAAGCACTGCTGTAGGCTAACACAAATTTGTACTAGCCACCCACATTGATTACCATACCTAACATGCGCAATAACAGATGCACTGCACAACACACAATTGCTACAGAGATGTAGACCTGTTTACATTTACCTTCTCTAATTCTTGTAATTGCCATTCACCTGCCAATTGGACTGCAGATGAAAATTAGCCTGCATGTGTGTAGAATCCCTCAGTCGGCCAGGTAGAAACCATGGCAAAATGAGAAATTCAGTTTGCCAACTAGACAAAAGTTTATTTGGTCGACTATGTTTCGCAGCTCATCCAAGCTGCTTCTTCAGTTCTGATATTTAATAAACATAGTTATCCTTATTAGAGATCAAGCAATATGGTCTTTTTCATGGCCAATGTCAATACAAATTGTAGGGCAGATTATAATTTAATTTAATTTATACTCACCCGATAGCCTTTTTTTTTTCAAACCATAAATGTATGAGAACTCTATAGTGACAATTTGTGCAGTTATGGCTTCACTTTTTGCAGGTCTACCAAAACAAAATATCTGCCCATGTGGGAGGCCAATAGCTATGCACTATTGCAAATGTTCACCTGATGTATCGGTCTATCACTAATCCTTATGCACTAATCCTTATGCTATCTATTTGAACATAATATTTTATTATTTTGCTCCAGCAAGTTCACATTTAAAAACCTTAATAAAACATCCAGCATAAATAGATTTGATATTGATGCTTAAAGTCAGGATATGATAAATTGTTACCATTTATTTTGTAACGTATAATGAAAATGAACTGTAAAACTGGTTAATTCTGTGCACATCCCTAGTTGACATAACATATTTAAAGAATATGCTAGCAGTCTAGATGGCCAAGGGCTGTTTCCCCATTATGAAAATCATTATCCATCTATACAAAACCATCTGCTCATTTCCTGTACACAATTTATAGCTGCAGCAGTGTTTACTATTGACCCAATGATAAAGCGATGGTGATAAGGAAGCAAAATTAATTCACAAATCCACAGGGACAGTTGACCCTGAACGTGATTCTGGCTTTGCTATAGGCCAAGCACTAAATACAATTGGGATTCTGGGATTTATGCCTGGACTGAACACCTCAGGGCTGACTACGGCCTATAAACAAACACACAAGAGGCAAAGTCATTTTTCACATGCATAATAGGAAAGCTGTCACGACTGCTTTGAGAGAAAATTGTGTTTCTATTATTTGTTTTTCTCCACTATGCCAAAGGAAGGGCAAATCATCAAAATGGAGAGAAAAAACATTAAAATAACAACTGCGTGCAATGACAGTATAACAATTCTAATTCTTACAAATCTGCAAAAACTGATAAGATTATTTTAACCAATCAACCAAGTGTAAAACATGCCATAGTGAATGAAAAAAATATACAGTATACATCGAACTCTTTTTGAAAAATATCATTCATGTTTTAACTATCTTTCTGAGACAAATTTACAGTGGACAGAGATATTAAGTTTTAACCCTAGTTCAATGCTTGTTCTTATTCTTAAATTGCTCATCTCTCAGTATTTTCCTAGAGGGATGTCAATCCAGGGATGAAAGACTTCCGCTTTTTAGTGGATTTCTGTTTTTTTGTCAGCCGCCGGGGTCATTTTTTATATCGGTGCAAATCCGTTGAGAAAAAATTTTGGTGTATATATATACCGTATTGGCCCGAATATAAGACGACCCTGATTATAAGACGACCCCCTCTTTTTCAAGACTCAAGTTTGAAAAAAGACTTTTTGAACACCAAATTTATTTTTTATACAGAAAATAATTACAGTACATCTGAAACAAATGATTATAACAATATATTCGAGAGAAAAAGCCTGTTATTTTGCCTCATTCAAATCATGCAAAAACTGTCTATCACATCTTAATATCTGAACATTTAAATATGTAAACTAAAGTGCAATCACATTTGTAAATGAATGGCTTCTGGTTTTTGAAAAGTAAATAAACCAATCTACTGTGATAAAACAAGAGGAGAGACTGGTGAGTGTGTCTGTGCCTGTGAGTGAAGCGACAGTCCGCGCTGTTCTCAACTCCGCCCCCGCCCCTCTCTGCCTGTGTCTCTCTGTCTCTTTCTCTGAACGGGGAAAGAGAGAAAACGGCGCAATTATTTTTTCCCCCTCCCGCGATCTTGGAGCCTCTGATCACCAAAAAAAGTCGCTAGATTTGTCGCTAGTCGCTTTTGTCTAATTTTCTCGCTAGGGGGGTCCAGAAAGTAGCTAAAAATGGCGACAAAGTCGCTAAGTTGGCAACACTAGCTGCTAGCGGCGCTAGCAGCATTCGGTTTAAAGATATCTGGCGCCATCTAGCGTTAGAATGGCTAGACCTCGAATGTTAGACGACCCCCGCTTTTTCAGTGTTGTTTCAATGCAAAAAACATCGTCTTGTATTCGGGCCAATACGGTATATAGTTGTGTTGAGGGTCGCCAACTGTCCCTTGAAAAATTGAATTGTCCCGTATTCAGAAACAAAAGTACGCGTTCGCTACAGCGTGTACCTTTGCGTATGATCAAAGCGTGTAAACTGCTCTGTGATACACCATGATACACAAGGGTACACGCTGTCGTGGACAAGCTCGTGGTGACGTGCCGTGTCCGCGGCTCCAGACAAGCGCGGCCCCGCACACGGGTAAAAATATTGCTAACGGCACCGGCCGTAATGAAATATGATCGCACTCATCTCGAGACCAAGACCAGTGTGTCGAGTACTACGACACTGCGATCTACCCACACTACCTTGGCGATCGACTTATTGAGCACCCCTGATTGACAAAGAATTGTCAATATATTTATAAATGAATAAATTATTTGCATTTTTGTAGTAGGTAGATCATTTTGACTTGGTCATTTTATAAGGAGGGGGGCTAGGCTTTTGGTGACTTTCAGCTTCTGGGCACTTTTATCCCTGAAATTTGTACCAGGTATGTGTATGTCACCATTAGTACCTGTGAATAAAATGAGGTTTGTGCTTTGATTTACAGTTTTACTTTATTGCAAACATATATATTTGTAAAATTTTGTGAGAAGGTAGTGCAAAGTGGGATCATCAAGAGGGGAAAGGGAATTTTCCCCCCCTAAATGGGTGGTTGACGTCTTGGTTTTTATTGGCTGGAATGACCCCAGATGGCATCTCAGAGCATCTAGAATTCAAAGACTAGATCAAACATGGCCATCCAATCAGATTATTTTATATCAGTGAAGAGAAGGAGCTCATTGCTCATCCATTATTTTGAACAAATGAAATTTCTCTCACCTCAGATAAAGAGATTAATGGTTTGCTTTTGCAGAAATCCACAATGATTTTCAGTCCCCTGTGATATATTTCTTTCTCTTTTTCCTCATAAGCAACCACATTTGATGTGATACGAACAGACCCTGCTTCAATCACCCCCATCTTAACCATGGGAGATTCACCGTTGGTATTGAAGAAGTCTGCATTCTGAATCCCAGGCCAACACTGGGCACCATTCACGAATCCTTTCTTAAAAAATGTTCATAACTTCTATTTTCACAAAGCAATCTTAAACAGCCAAATTCCTTCTTACAGACTATGGCTGTTTTACAGCTTCAGTGGCGATTTCAAATGTACAAACTCAGTGAAGGAATATTTAAGTTAGGCCTAAAAAAAATAAATCTAAGTTTCCGGTTGCCGACCGACCCTGTTGATTTGCATGCGACCCAAATTATTTTATTGGACTTAATAAAATAAAATAAATTTGATACTCAAATTAATTTTACAAGCTTCGGTTAAAAAAGAAAGAAAACTAATAGCCTACTGTATTTTTCAATTTCCGCGGGGCAATGTGTACGGGGGTCCTCGGGTTACGACGGTAAAAAAAAAAAAAAATTTTTAATTACGCGTCATTCCGTCTTACGCGGTTTAGCGTGGTAAGCAACGTAAACAAACGCGAACGGCGCACGGCGGAAGAATACGCTTTGTTGTGGTTGTAGGGCGAAGTCTTAAGAACGGATCAACTTAGGGTGACCATACGTCCTCTTTTGCCCGGACATGTCCTCTTTTCAGAGGCTGTCCGGGCTGTCCGGCCGGAGTTTATAAAATCCTTCAAATGTCCGGGTTTTTGATTCCGTTGGAAACGCGCTCCAGTTCGAGTCGAACCCCGGAAAGTGTATTCATTCATTCACAAACAAGCGCGCCACGCCACGCTCCACACGCGCGCGCGCGCTCGCGCGCTCGCTCGCTCGCTCGCTCGCACACACACACACACGCAGGCTGACAGGCAGGTAGGCGCACTGCGAAGACACAGACAATGCCGAAACGCAAATGCAGTTTCACGGATGAATTGCAAAAAAAGTACCCCTGTTTTCGCCCGGGGCGTGACAAGTGGGAGGCAGAATGCACAGTGTGCAAAGCTGGGACTTACGTCTCTGTGGCGAATAAGGGGTCCAACGATCTGAAAGCTCATATCGCCACAACAAAACACAAAATAGCTGTGCAGGGTGAGAGCTCGAGTTCAAAACTCACGACATACTTTGTGCGACCTGGAAAAAATGAAGATATGGTGAATGCAAGCGAGGGTGCTCTATTATTTGTATATTTTTTTTCATTAGCCATTAGACACATTATTTTGAAGAATGGGCTTACTGAACAATGAAGGATAGGCTAACTCTTTTTCTTTTTTCTTTTTTCTTAACTAAGGTGTAAGTGTCAGCCTTAAGATTGCTTATATTAATAAATATATTATTTATAAAGCAACTGTTTGTGAGTGTTTTGGGCTATTTTTCAGTATATCCAGGTAAAGTGTTCTTTTCTGGGGAATTCAGAAGCACAGTAAGCCCCCGACCCACATAAAACCCCTAAAAATGGGGGAAAAAACTCTAAAAAATATATATTTTGCGCGCGAGCTGGAAGTGTGTCCTCTTTTCAGTGAAATACAATATGGTCACCCTAATCAACATTGTAACCCGAGGACCCCCCTGTAATGTGCTTCTGTTTTTCTGTGATCTGTAAAATTCTCTGTCTGTACCCATAAAAACAATGGCGACGGCATCGCTGGACATATGCGTGGTCACGGTGAATTGTTAAGATTATGCAGTGCCAGTTTTAAGTTGACCAACGTCAACACCGTGTTAAATAAATGTAGTATTCAAAATTGTTTACTGCTTCTAAATTTAATGACTGCCATTTGAAAGAAGAACAGAAAAAACAATACAAAATCAGCATGTATTTTTGTAACATTGTAAGATATATTCTACATGTACTCTGGTACAGTCAACGACCTGGTTTCGCATGGCATGTTGGAGCTTCGTTCGACAATACTTAAGTATTGTTTTACTTAAGTATTGTTTTGAACACACAAACACACAGTTTTATGTGGGGTTGTGTCCCATTTGCTTTTACATACATACAACAGCTGTTTGCTTGCAACAGTACAGTAGCTAACCTACATCAGCATTAGGTTTGTTGACTCATGCCCAGGAGGAAACTATTTAACTGTACCTTTTTCAATACATCTCTTGTTCTTACTGTACTGTACTGTGCTTGTTCTTCTTCTTCCAGTAGGCCTCTGTTGGCCTGTAATGGGACATGTTTAGAATGGTGAATGACAAATTGAATTTCTTCTTTTATAATGGTGAATGAGTGTTGTCACCAAGTCTGTGTTGTCACCACAATTTCTACAGAACAGATTTTTGTTCTCACTATACCCTCTGCACAAACTGTGTAGAGTTCTAATGTTAGGCCTAAAGCATATCTGTATGTTAAGTATACTGTACATATCAACACCGTGTTAAATAAATGTAGTATTCAAAATTGTTTACTGCTTCTAAATTTAATGACTGCCATCTGAAAGAAGAACATAAAAAACAATACAAAATCGGCATGTATTTTTGTAACATTGTAAGATATATTCTACATGTACTCTGGTACAGTCAACGACCTGGTTTCGCACGGCATGTTGGAGCTTCGTTCGACTATACTTAAGTATAGAATATGCCCTTAGCATTGAGATAGCTTTGGGAAATTATGCCAATGTCAATTATATTTTTAATTGAAATAGTACTGCTGCGGAAGGAAATAAAATAAAATAAAATTTCAAAAATTCCATATTCCCACAGGAAAAAAAATAAAAAATAAAAATAAAATAAATTCCCTACCTACCCATGTCTAGAACTGTCAACAAATCGGAAACCAACATTTATTTTTTTTAGGCCCAATTTCAATTATAGTCTTTATTGAAATAGTACTGCTGCGGAAGGAAATAAAATAAAATTTCAAAATGTCCATATTCCCACAGGAAAAAAAATAAAAAATAAAATAAATTCCCTACCTACCCATGTCTAGAACTGTCAACAAATCGGAAACCAACATTTATTTTTTTTAGGCCTTACTAACTTATTGAAATAAGCGGGCACTTTTATTGTATTTAACCCGCTTTCCGCAAGTTGCAGGTGAGGGAGGGGGGCTCTCAGGGTGCGCTCTGAGAGTCTTGAGGAGTGGTATCGAGTCCAGTGCGATGACTAGACGCAGGGCTGTAACAGTGGCCCATATGGAGAGCACTGGGGCTGGGACAGATTGAGGCTTTCTGCAGCCTGTATAAAGTCTAATAGATCCAAAAGACTACTACATGCTCTATAATATAAACTCAGAAATGTTATTGGATCACCTAGTCATATTTTTATAGGAAATAATTAATGAAAATAAATAATTTTTGTTCTTACGAGTGCTTCTGAATGTTTGTAGGATTGTGAATGCCAAAAATGTTCATAAGAAGGCCTTAAGTACAAATTTGTTCATAAGAACGCTTCATGGACCAATGTCCCAACTAGGGATGTCAACAATTAATCGATTAACGATTAATTGTCGATTAAGACGTTGGTCGAACAAAATGCATTAATTGTAATTAATCGCTAATCGCGGACACGCGCACCCGCGTGGTCACGAAACAAGGCAACCGCGCTGCGCCAAGCTCGACTCACAGCCGGCCGCAGGCACCAATGGCACTGCTCAGCAGGCCCGGTGTAAGCGCGAGGCGAGATCGAACCGTGGCGCCCAGGAATGCGCCGCAACCTGCCGCTGCCGGTCCCGCGCGGCCGGCCCACGGCCCGGGCCCCGAGCCACAAACCAGCCGCACGAAACCAGCAGCGGCACGCAGCGGCCCAATCCTGGTTCAGTCCAGGTCCAGACCCGGTCGAGTACCGGTCCAGTCCAGGTCCAGTCCAGGTCCAGACCTGGTTTAGTTCTGGTCTAGACCTGGTCCAGTCCACGTTTAGTCCTGGTCTAGTCTCTTAGCCAATCAGGACAGAACACAATGTTACACTATAAAAAAATGTTACACTATTAAAAAAAAATTGAAAAAAATAAATAAAATCAGCGAACCGCGACAGAGCGAGGGATTACTGTATTTTGTTATTCAGCATCAATACATTTGTCTGCTTTTTACTAAGGAATAATTAATTGAGGAATATACAATATAATAATACTATGATATATTTATGACTCAGTGTTATGTTACTATAGCTTATATTCTTAAAGATCCTATTGAAACACTAAAATTCAGGTGAAAAACGCCGCTTATCAGTTAATCGTTAATCGATCGATAAGGTCAATCAACTATCAATTAATGAATTAATCGATAATTTGCATCCCTAGTCCCAACCCAAGAGTTCATATTTTCCCAACAACCCATTACTCTAACTCCATCACTGACATCTTTACTTGCTACTGTCTTGGCATCAAAGTCCAGCTATTAATTTTACCTTGGCTGAATTGATAATCTGCTTATCTTCAATGTTTTTGCCAAGCAAATCCTCCCACCTCTTCTCCACTCCCTTCTGAGTATTTCGGGGCTCCTTTCTCCTGTTCATATTCATTACCACTCATTGACATGCTAGCCCCTTATCTACATTCTTTTGAACTGTTGCTAGCTTTCTCTCTGTCCTTTTCCCCTCAGCACATCAGGTTTATCAAACAGAATGTACAGAGAGCAGCATTAATAATTCATAAGCGTATGTTGCAATAGGTTTCCACTTAGATTGCGTATGTTACATGATCGCCATGGGCTGCTTCGGCCGTACAGTAAGAAAAAGATGAATCAAATATTAAAATAAGAAAATGCCTTGGAGGGCAACAGGATTCATTTCACTATGCTTCTGCTGTAATATTAAACACCACATAATTAATCCAAAAAATTTCTACATGTATATCTGCTCAGTGTTGATACTTTGCAGTGATTTCACTCTGGGGGTGTTCTAATGTATGCCTGTGGTGGAATGTTCAGCAGTTTTAGGTGTTTGATGTTCAACAAAAATTGTGCGAGTGACTGTAGTTTTATGTCATTGAGACTGTTTAAGAGCATAAAATCATCTCATGTTGTAGTTTCAACTAAGTCAGTTATTTATGGTCAGTGTATGTTCAAACAAAGCTCAGATTAAACTAACTTGAGTTACAGAGCAGTGCATCCAATTAGCTTCACACTCCAGGGAATGTTGATGACATCAGCTGCAAAATATCAATATCCAAAACCCAATCATAATCACACTTTGTATCTCAACGACTGCATTTATTGGAAGTAGGGATGCAAATTATCGATTAATTCATTAATTGATAGTTGATTGACCTTATTGATCGATTAACGATTAACTGATAAGCGGCATTTTTCACCTGAATTTTAGTGTTTCAATAGGGTCTTTAAGAATATAAGATATAGTATACATAACACTGAGTCAAAAATATATCATAGTATTATTATATTGTATATTCCTCAATTAATTATTCCTTAGTAAAAAGCAGACAAATGTATTGATGCTGAATAACAAAATACAGTAATCCCTCGCTCTATCGCGGTTCGCAGATTTTTATTTATTTTTTATTTTTTATAGTTAACATTTTTTTATAGTGTAACATTGTGTTCTGTCCTGATTGGCTAAGAGACTAGACCAGGACTAAAAGTGGACTGGACCAGGTCTGGACCTGGACTCGACCGGGTCTGGACCTGGACTGAACCAGGATTGGGCCGCTGCGTGCTGCTGCTGGTTTCGTGCGGCTGGTTTGTGGCTTGGGGCCCGAGCCGCGGGCCAGCCACGCGAAGCTCGGGGCCCGGGCCGCGGGCTCGGCCGCGCGGGACCAGCAGCGGCACGTTGCGGCGCATTCCTGGGCGCATTCCTGGGCGCCGCGGTTCGATCTCGCCTCGCGCGTACACCCGGAGCTGCTGAGCAGTGCCGTTGGTGCCTGCGGCCGGCTGTGAGTCGAGCTTGGCGCAGCATGGTGCGCGGTTGCCTTGTTTTGTGACCACGCGGGTGCACGTGTCCGCGATTAATTACAATTGATGCATTTTGTTCGACTAACGTCTTAATCGACAATTAATCGTTAATCGATTAATTGTTGACATCCCTAATTGGAAGTAATAGAATGTCACCTGCAAATAAATGAACTGTTTTTTTCCTCAAAGACTAGACCTATAGTTTTTTAGACCCTTACAAGATTGTATTAATTTATCAGTTCTTATTTAATAGCCCTCTCTCAAATGCTCAACATTGTTTACAATATGCACTCTGAACAGAATCCTATTGGAACATTTTTTGCAATACTTGTCAGAAAAATTCGATTTTTATTCACCATATCATGCACCTGCAGTGTAAGCCTGCATCCTGATTTTTCTTATTTCCCATGCAAATTGAGTTATTGCTGATTTATTCTTAAGTACAAAAGCATTGGGCATGATAACCTATTTTTATTATAATTTGCTGTTTTGGTTCTGCAGATGATCAGAAAGCAGAATGAGCCTCACATGGCTCTCTTAATAAATGGTCACTACCTAAACCCCAGCAACTACAGCCAATCATTTATCAGTGCTAGTGCAGCCAATCTTGGCTTTCACATGAGGCATGGCCTGTCCATATATTGAGAATGAGAAACCCTTGTATGTGTCCCCTCTGTGTTTAGACACTGGGTGTTTAGACCATGGGTAACACTGGTTCAATCAAACATGCATGAACGAAACAATAATATTGTTTATCGTGATTTAAAAGGGCAGACAATAATAGTTTGTGGGACATTTTATATAATTGTGATAATCGCCAACAAAGATAATCGCCATTTTATCACCAGGATGTGCAGAAAAAAAGCTACTTCTCCATGATCTTTTCTTCTAGATCAGGGGTCAGCAACCTTTATCACTCAAAGAGCCATTTGGACCCGTTTCACACAGTAAAGAAAACACTGGGAACCACAAAACTCTTTTGAAATTTAAAATGAAATGACACTGCATATAACGTTTTTTTTAATTTATTTTTTTTACCTTTGTGCCATAGAATTACATTTTGAAAATGAACGAACTAAAATAAAATACATTTTAATTAAATACAGTGGTCCATCGCTATATCGCGGTTGACCTTTCGCAGCCTCACTGTTTCGCAGATTTTTTAATAGTGTATCAACGCAGTATTTGGTTGTTAGCTGTGGACGCGGTCCCGAGAAGAAACACGGTCCGGCCACTGCCGGCCTTGGTCTCATACTCGCAGCCATAGGTGATCGTGAGTTATTTCTACAACATAACCCCCACGATAAACGAGGGACCACTGTACTGACCCGCATCAGAGGGATCAAAGAGCCGCAGGTTGCCGACCCCTGTTCTAGATCATTATTGTTTTCACTTATAACTACACTGCAAGACTATAACAGCTGTTTAAATATGGAACCTAGTCATGATATTGCAATTATAATTGTTCATATCCATAACATTTTAAAACATCATCCCATGCCCAAATGAAACTTAACGCAACTCATGTTTTTAATTACGTGTTTGAAAGCTGAACAATTATTTAAAACCATTTCTTTGTCTTTTCAGGCCAAATCATGTATCTGCCACATGTGCGGTGCCCACCTCAACAGACTCCACTCCTGCCTGTACTGCGTCTTCTTCGCCTGCTTCGTCAAGAAACACATCCACGAACATGCCAAGAGCAAAAGGCATAACTTAGGTATGTAAAGCTGGAATGTAAATATTGTCTGTGTTCTATTTGTTGCAATCATAATGTACTACAATTAACACTTTCACTTTCTCTACCACTAATGATATGGCTATATATATGCATCAGTATAGCTAATTGAGTTTACAAATGACAGTGCTGATAAAAAAAAGGTGATGACAAAGTATAATCCATTTATCAAGTAAAATAATGAGAGGTGATGCAGAGTGCGATATGCAAGAGAGTGCAAGATAATTGCAACAGGCTCCAGCCCCAGGGGGGATCTAGATATCACCTGTATATCTGTCCTAATGGAACCCAGGCAAGTACATGATTAGACTGTATCATATGAAGAATGACCCGCTGAGATGTAAAATCCACTTTGCATTAGAGTTGGGCGGTATCCAAATTTTGATACCGTTAAACCGTCTCCACATTTTCCCGGGGTATACGGTATTACCGTTGCTAAGGCTAAAAAAAAAAACAACACTTGGTAGCACTACAGTGGAGTCGCCTCGCTAAATGGCAGCTTGCACCTATACCGTTCAGAAACAGAATAGCAAGCATTACATAGGCCTAATGATACCGAAAACATAACAAAACATGTACAAAATTAGTAACTTTTATTAACAAATGTTTAAAGTGCAAATACAGCAGCCAACCGACGGGACGAAATAACAAATTGTCTGTGGGCTAAAGCTAACAAACCAACAGGAATCAAATAAATAAAATACTTGATCTTATCAAATAAGAAAATCTGAACAATAAATAACAAGACATAACCGAAAATGTGCATATATAACCCTGTCCTGAGAACGCAGTGGAAAATATTGCTCGTTTGTATATTTTTAAAATCTATTAACATGAATCAAATAAATTAAACGTACAACTATACAACATCCCGGACTGTTTTCATCCGTAAGAAAAAGCTAATCCTTATTGAAAATAAAAATATTAAGCTATTGAATGCAAAACCAGCATGTTCACTTTTTCCGGTTTGAGTAAGGCACGTTGTGGATTGACAACTTTGCCCGCGGTGCTGAAGACCCGTTCCGATGGAGAGCACAGGTATTTTCGGGCAACCCTCGTTCCACCAAAGAAGGGGGTCTTCATCTCCCAGAATAACAGCCTCGTGTAGAAGTTGCGTTTGTAATAAGAAACCCGAAAACTTGTGAGTCGTTTTTATTAACACGCAAGAATATCAGAAAGGGCGCTGTGCTAGAACACAAAAGCAGCGTGTCAAACGTCACGCCTTTCTTAAAGGACCGCAACTATTATCAGAAGCAGTGACTTTATAACCAAGTGCTTAACCAAGAACTGAGCAAAACCCGCATGGCAAAGCACAGTTAAGAAGGTGAATTATGCATACATTCACGAGTGCACTACACTCGCGACAGTATGCAGTTGCCTCTGCTTCTGCTCGCTCCTCCACAGTGCCGCTGTTATCTCTCGACGGGTAGGATGTTTCACGCACATTTTACACACAGCCTCGTTGACATTTCCCGTCTCTCCCTTGTCATTTGGCCGAAATCCGAAATGCTGCCAAATTGCAGACGTTGTGTTTTACTTTGGGACCAACTTAGCGCGGTCTGTCATGTTGTCTTGTTTTTCTCCTCCTCCTTCTGAGCGGTAATGTCACGTGACGATGCAACATCCAGGAACTTCATCGAACGTCATCTCTCCGATAGTAATATTAGTTTTAAACTGTAATAGTATTAAATTAACAAACACAACCACACATAAGTGCTGGACAAACACTCTTTATTTAGGCATTAAATTAATTCTAGTTAATATTATATTAGGGCAAGATTTATTATTTTTTTTATGACGGTAATGAATCTGATACCGTTGCTATTTTTAGATACCGCAGTATACCGTATTACCGTATTACCGCCCAACCCTACTTTGCATTTATTAATTGCTGTATTCATTTTAATAATGGTGCTTTGAAATGCTGTACTGCTATTTGGGCTTGTGCAATACACCTTGCACATATGCTTTCATGACAATTGGATGAGCTGTATGTGCAGAATGGTAGACACACCAGTCAGCCTGCCCCAGGGCTACTGTGGCTTCAAGAAGAGTTTCTAAGTTACAACTTAAAATGGAAGTAGACTATAGTAGGAATGCAACAATTATTAGAATATTGGAATTGTACTAAGCCAACTACTAAAGGTCCTATTTTACACAAAATTGACTCTTGTGAGCTTTAAAGGAAAAGTAACGTTTTTACAATCTGGACCTTATTTTGGTGATAAAACAATGTCATTTACTCACCCATTGTACTTTGGTGTCATTTGGAGCATTTCCAGAGATTTTGGGAGTTTAGCGATATCTGTTAAACGTGAGTGGTCGGGGCAGACTGTTGCAGTAGGGGTGGGCGATGTTTTAACGATGTGCAAATTTACATTATCGAGTATTTAAATTAGTTCGCCAAAACCAATGAAACGTGCGCCGACACTTACAGACGCCGACACGCATTACAGCGCAGCAGTGCTCCCACACTCAGCTCGTCTCTGCCGCTCGATTTGTAGACCTAGGTGATCACATGACCTCTCTCGCGAGCAGCCTTGGAACAGGTTAGCAGTGCAGTTTGAGAAAATGCAGGCAGAGGCAGCTAAAGCTGGGTCTACTTCAGAGGATTTAGTGCCTAGACGTGGGTCTACTTTTCTGGCATGGAAATGGTTTGGTTTCGACTGACATTGATCAAAACAGTCATATGCAAAATTTGTTGGAAATCTATCTCTATGAAACAAAGCTCCACAACGAACCTCTTTCACCACAGTAAAAAGTACGAAGAATATGAGAAACTTCAAGACTCTACAGCGACCTGAGTAGGCGACCTGTTCAGCACACCCAAGAAACCCTCACGTTTCATTCAGCAGAAAAGTGATTGTAAAAATCAGTATGAGCCTATAGCGTAGCCCTATTGCTTGAACATTAAGGCTACGTTCACACTGCAGCCTGAAACGACCCAAATCCGATTTTTTTGCCTCTATGCGACCTGTATCTGATCTTCTAATGACAGTGTGAACGACACAGATCCGATATTTTCAAATGCGATCCAGGCCACTTGAATATGTGGTCCTAAATCCGATACATATCCGATCTTTTGACATGCGACTGCAGTCTGAACGGCCAGGTCGCATTCATCCGACCTGAGTGTGTTTCCTCCAATGAGAGTGGTACAAGTAGGCGTTCACAAATGTGCACAAACGTTCTTCTCATCATGCGAAAATAGTATATAAACTCGTATCAGTGAAGCGGCGAAGCACGTAGCAATCCCACCCCTCCTGGCTGTGACTCCGCACCCACATGTTCCTTTCTGCAGACGTTGCTGCCACTGCCCCGCAAAACGCTGTGGCCAAAAACCTCGTCCTTCTCCGTTTCCTCCTTAAAACAAATAAGCTGTACATGTTTTGGCTCCGGTACGAAAGCAACTTTAGGCTACTTCCGTAAACATTGAGCGCGTTTGCTGCGTGTGACGTCATCGTGTCCTCCAAGGCGCATGCGGGACACTTTTGGGGAGTTTAGCGTTCACACTGGAGATCACATACAATTCGCATTTAACTGGAAATGTGAACGGCCTCGCAAAAAAATCGGATTTCACAAAAAAATCGGAATTGAGCATTAAGCCCTGCAGTGTGAACGTAGCCTAAGATTAGCTTATATATACACACACACCGTAATTTCCGGACTATAAACCGCTACATGTATTATGCGTGTATGCATTTATTATGGACGGATTATTAGTTTATAAACACATCGGATGTGTGTGCGCAGCCTGAGGAGGAAGCGTCTGTGCGGTTAACATAAAGTTGCAGCGTTAGCGAGCGCTGCTGTCTGCACTAAAACAGTTTATCGCCATGTGATAAAATAAGTTCTGACAAAATGGGGGGGATGTATCGTCATAATATCATTATTGATAAATTCCTACAAATATCGTGATTTTTTTGTTGTTGCCCATATCGCCCACCCCTATGTTGCAGTCACCAAATAGCGCAAACTTTAGCACTTTTCAATGACAAAAGTTCAATGTGTTAGTCTACACGCTTGTTTGAGTCAAAAGTAGGGATGGGGCCGATCCGATCCAGTATCGGGTTCCGATATCAACGTAATTCACGGATCGGAAATTCCGATCCAACCAGCGAAAATTTCCGATCCATGAGCCATGTCTGTATATACACATTATCTGCTGAAATAACGTCGCGAGCTCTGCTCCTGCTGTGGAATGGATTTCCTGAACGGAGGCGGATCTCAATGAGCCACAGTTACGGAGCCCCCCACCCCTCCCCCCGACCGGCACCTCTCTCCCTCTCCCCCTCTCCCGCAGAGCACGTGGAGCGCTCCGCCTGGTTTGTGGCTCCGGAGCAAACTGTTCCCGGCTACTGCAGGACTGCTTACAAACTGTTTCCCTGCTATCTGGACTCTTTTCCCCCTCCCTAGTGCACGCGAGGGTCCGTGGATCCACATGCTCTCCCGACCTTCCACTGTCTCCGCTCTGCTCTCCGGTTCAGGGGCCAAACTGCTGCACTTCCTGGTCTTGCGAGAAATAGCGCAAGATAGCGCTAAAGGGGGCCACATTAAAGGGGGAACCATTATGTTAATTTGTCATAAATCTCTTAGTCATACCATATGGGGGGTTATTTAAGTATTTTCTTTATTATGTTGAATTGCAGGTGTTTTATCATTATGGGTAGGGCTGGGCGATTAATCGAGATGTTTTATGAAATCGAGAAAGATTTTGGCATATCGAAAAACTCGAGATAATGCGCTAAATGAATAAGATTTCGCCACTCTGCTTATTTTCCTCAACTGTTTGTGGAGCTGTCCGCCCCGCCTCCTTCTTGCGTTTGTGTTTCACTGCCGTGGTTGCATAAAAGGGGGGTCGTCCCCATATAGAGGCAGCCATTTTGATTACGAGAGCCGCAGAAGGACATTTGGGCTCCGCCTTCGGCAAGGCTTGTGGTTTTGGGTAAACAATGACAAGCATGTTGCCGGATCACACGTCGTAATGGATCTAACACGTGTTTTGGACTAAATTGTTTTATTGGATTTTATTCGCTGGATCCTTACGGACAGATTGAGACCAAGTTTATGGTGAAATACTGAGTTTGACCTGTCCAGAGCCTTCAAGGTAAGCTAAGTAACAAACCTTGTTTTGTGCTTTTCCGTATAAAAGCCCCATGTGCTCGGGGAGTGATTATTGTGCCGGGAAATGAATTGCATAGTCAAAAAGAGGAGACTGTAAGGTTTAATTTGATGTGTAGTTCGTCATAGTACACGATTGGGAATGTGTGCTTTCATGCGAAAAGAAAAAAAAAAACAGTGAACGGCACCGTGTTTTATTTATGCCGTAATTGTCGGCGAGCGCTGGGTGCGCTTCACGCGTTCGTGCGCGGGTACGCGAGCTGCCCGCGTTACGGCGTGCCCGGGTGACCCTCGAGGTCTGCCGTTGCTAAAACAGGAAGTGCAATAGCCACCATCCACCTATGCGCCACGAATCCTACACACTGGACCTTTAAGTCATGTTGTTACATCATCAAAAACACACTTGGAGTTGTTTTCCTTCAATCACACATATTTAAGTAACCCTTCATTATTAGTCCGTCTACATCTCGAAAATGCTCTGTTCCACCTTATGTTGTTATGAAGTTGTAGTTTTAAGTTAAAAGCTACCTTTTTACATTTTGATCAGTAGAGATTGGCATTTCCAGTACTGATTGTATCCAGATAAGTCTACTGTAAGTGTATACGAGTTTAAAAACTCAAGGAAGTACTTCCTGTATTACCACTTGTCATCAGAAGGTGGAACAAAGTTTTCCATTTGTGGGAAGAACTCAACCTAAAAATGCAGTGCTTGCATGTTGTGAGAAGGAAACAACATTATAACATGCAGAAAATAGCATAATATGGGTCCTTTAACGTGATCCTAACTGAACTACACAGAACACATGTCAAAACACATTTTTATAACAAAGGCAGCAGCATTATTAACTAGGGATGTCAACAATTAATCAATTAACGATTAATCGATTAACGATTAATTGTCGATTAAGACGTTAGTCGAACAAAATGCATTAATTGTAATTAACCGCGTGGTCACGAAACAAGGCAACCGTGCACCGCGCTGCGCTCGACTCACAGTTGGCCGCAGGCACCAACGGCACTGCTCAGCAGCCCCAGGTGTACGTGCGAGGCGAGATCGAACCGCGGCGCCCAGGAATGCGCCGCTGCTGGTCCCGCGCGGCCGGCCCGTGGCCCGGGCCCCGCGTGGCTCGGGCCCCCCGAGCCACAAACCAGCCGCACGAAACCAGCAGCGGCACGCAGCGGCCCAATCCTGGTTCAGTCCAGGTCCAGACCCGGTCGAGTCCCGGTCCAGTCCAGGTCCAGTCCAGGTCCAGTCCAGGTCCAGATCTGGTCCAGACCTGGTTTAGTTCTGGTCTAGACCTGGTCCAGTCCACGTTTAGTCCTGGTCTAGTCTCTTAGCCAATCAGGACAGAACACAATGTTACACTATAAAAAAATGTTACACTATTAAAAAAAAAAAAAAAAAAAAAAAATCTGCGAACCGCGATAGAGCGAGGGATTACTGTATTTTGTTATTCAGCATCAATACATTTGTCTGCTTTTTACTAAGGAATAATTAATTGAGGAATATACAATATAATAATACTATGATATATTTTTGACTCAGTGTTATGTATACTATAGCTTATATTCTTAAAGACCCTATTGAAACACTAAAATTCAGGTGAAAAACGCCGCTTATCAGTTAATCGTTAATCGATCGATAAGGTCAATCAACTATCAATTAATGAATTAATCGATAATTTGCATCCTTATTATTAACTCAAGCTGGCAAAAAAGAGCTATTTGTGATCAAGAATACACATAAATATTCTCTATCTAGTCTTCAGTCACCACATTTCTACCTTCAAAATAATCAGACTAGCTGGCAACCCCAGAGTACTGCAACGTTTTAATATCTTGAAATGCACAATAAACGTATGTATGCTGCTGCTACTAGGTTGAGCCACTAGTTGTAGTGATTGATGTATAAATATATACATAAATCATTTTATATTTAGATTTTTCTCACATTTATTTACAGTCTTGACTTATACTTCTTTGGCGTTGTCTTCTAAAACAAACGGTGATTAATTAATGTCTCACTGTCTCAAATCCATGCAAAAAGAACACCATTATGTAATCCTTTGTGCCCTGTAATGATGGCATCCTCTGAGTTAATGCACAGCACAACTGTTCATCTGTCTTTTTAAATATGTACATAGTGTGTGAAGGAGGGAAGTTGTGTGTCGGGCCCCGGAATAAATATTTGCATCAAACATGCACAATCTGCAGCATTCAGAAAGTGGTGGGTGTTTGCTGAACACTAAGAACAGTTGGCCGTAACTCATTAGAGTTACTCCCACAGGGACACACATGGCTTGTAGCGAGCAAAACACGCTTCAAAAATTAATGCTGGGAAAGTTGGTGAAAATTACTGTTTAAAGGGAATGGGGAATTATGTGTGGAAGGTTAATGTTTTCTATTTGCCCTGTTACTTCACTGCACAGTGGCTGAGTGACTAGCACTCACATTTCTCAGCAAGAAAGTTCTGGTTTCAACCCCCAGGTTGCCTATTGCGTTGTGGTGCTCATTGCACCTAAGAAGCCCCTGTGGTATTGAAAGATGGGTCCAATCAGCATTAATATGCACAATTACAATGTCGTCATAGTATTAATACTACTAGTAGGGCTGTAGTCAACTAGAAATTCAAGGTTGAATAAAGACATGTCCTGCTGACTGATTAGTCAACTAAAAAGGGGGTTTGGCAAAAGCTCTCAAAACGATTAAGTATCTCTGTGTATCTGACCCATACACTATAAATGGACATGGCTAATGCGCTAGCCACCTTCCAAACAGGAAGTTAGCAGGCAGGTTCTTAATAACAATATTAATATTTACATTGACTTGCATTGGAATATTGTGGCCATATTGTGGAAAATCTCCTTTCTGCCGCTGTGCCATATAAATCCTAATAAGGTGTCCTAATCTAAATAACATGATTAGTTGAAGAATACACATTTTGGTAGACTATAGCCTTAACTACTAGCGCATCAAAAATAATGGCAATAATTCACAACTCAACAGCTAACAATTGCATTTATCATATGAAAACAAATAAATGTGTGAAACCACTCCCCACCCCCCACCCCCCCTTCCTAAGTAGAAACGCCTCCTCCCGCCTCTTTCTTATGCTAGAAGATGTTTGTTTACAGCCAGTGCGCATTCAGAGTTGCTGTTACTGTCCATCCATCCATTTTCTTCTGCTTATCCAGGGCCGGGTCGCGGGGGCAACAGGGGCAACGGGTCTAAGGGCCTCCCAGACTTCCTTCACATTCCTTCACGTTCAGAATTGCTGTTACTGCTCAAACTATTCTTTGTTTTTTAAATGATGATATACAGAAGTTTCCTGTCCAGAAGTGATTTAGCGACCAACGCGTCGGTCTTTAGACCCTCTGCTTCAGTTCAGAATCACTTTAGTTTGGCTTTACTACTTCTCCACTTCTCTTCTTCTTTCAGTGACCTCAAAAATGGACTTTCTTTTGCAGCTAACTGGTTCTTTTCTGCCATTGTAACAAACTTTGTGCTAACTGTGAGGAAGCTACAGTTGGAAAAAGCCGCTAAGAACTACTGCGTTGGTTGAGTAAACGGTGTCTTGCGTCTGTGGAATGTATGAGAAGCATACGTGAACCATGTAATCCCAGCGCACCGGCAAGTCGGTTACGCTAGAAGCGTAGGGAGTGTGATTGACAACCTAACACTGACAAGCTGTTATTGGCTGTAATGTTAAGCTGGACCTACCACATCCACAGTTGATGGATTATTTATTTATTTATTTATTTATTTTTTGGCCATCGTAATTACAAGGCTGCTACATCTCTATAATGCTATCATTGACAATTTGAAACAAAAAAAACCCTCATCCATACAACCTTTAAGCCACAAGCCCACTCTATTTTTCTATTCTGCACATAATAGAATTTGAGCCTTGTGTGAAGTACTGTATCCATGACAAAGACAGATGCAGAGATTCATGCCTCTTTATACTCTACGCATAATCTAGTGGCTCAGGGAAGATCCCCCTCTGATATTTGTGTGTATCCCGCCATGGGTAATTGTGGATTTAATTAGGTTAGCTGCTGAATTAAAATGGCACAAGAAGTAGGGTGAGAAACCTAACAGAAAAGGCGCTAAAAGGGAGAGAAAAATCGGGCCAGATCCCAACAGACCGGTGAGGAGGTAATTAAGTTGTCTTTATCAAACCCAGCGGAACTGGAATCCATTAAACACAGCACGGCCCCTTTTCTTGCTACGCCTCCTCTTTGCTCAAGCGTTTTCAGCTTTTTCTGTTAGACTCATTATATGGTAATAATTGTTGATGCCAGCTTATACAATGTCCATAATCACAAACTATTTAAAGAGTTTTGGTTTCCTGTTGAAGCCATATAAAAGAGTATATTGATAAAATAATGCATAATTTTACAGATTTAAAAAGTGCTTTCTTGTTTATATAGCACTTTTTTGGACACTCAAAGATTTCAGAGCATTGTTTATTCACTCCAAACTCCGTGGTGATAAGCTACTATTGTAGCCACCGCTGTCCTGGCTCAGACAAAGCGAGGCTGCCAATCTGGATCATCGACCCTTTCGACTACCACTAATCACGCACACACCACTTTCATACTAGGCAATGTAGGTCAAGTGCCTTGCCCAAGGATCCAACAACAGCTTTTTCCACTGGCACTCCACTGTGGCATCTAGTGTTCCCCGCGGTTTCCCATCCTACTAACCAGGCCCGGCACTCCTTAGCCTCTGAGATCTGATGAGATCAGGCCACGACAAGCTGGTATGCTTTCAGTCGTGGATAATACAAATTACGGCTGGGAATCACAGAGCCCCTCATGATTTGATACGCAATATATGGCTCACAATGCAATATTGTCATGATATGAGATCAGTATTTTGCACATGATACTTTGATATAGTGCTGTTTTTTAAGAACAAATACATTTTAGCAAGAATATTTCTTTATTAAACCACCACTTCAAAAATTAATATGAAATAGTTTTAATCATCAATCATTTCAACAGTGAATATGTCAAATGTAGTGCATAAACAAGTTTTCTTCCACTAAATAAGCAACAAAATTGGCGTGCGGTCACAAAAAAAAAAGAGCTAAAAGATGCCAAAAAATACTTTGGAAATATGTCGATATAGCAGCCCACAATAACAACGCTGTATCGCTGTATCAAATCAAACAAAATCAAATTTAGTATGATGATATGTATTTAGATATTTTTGCACACCCCTAAAGCTAATACAATAGCCATATATCAATAATGCTAAGGTTATTCAGTATATTAATGACAATTTACAATTAACTTAATAATTGAGTCTGTTTTCAGTCTTGCTTTTTTAATGTCTGTTGTGTCTCCGCTTTTTCTGCCTAGAATCTTCCACAGTATAAAGTTATCCAAGTTGAAAATTCATTATCTGTTTTGATTTTGTAATTGCTAAGAATATCTTGGAAAAACATGCATTCTTGTCTTGGTGTGAGTGGACTTGCCTCTTTGCAGATCTGCCCCATAACCTGGCCTGGTGATGTCAGTCGCTCATCTCCATGAAGATGAACAAGCTTTGCTGGAATGTTCCAAATTATGGCATTAAACAATTCCATCCCCATGGAGATGTGTACAAATGTTACATAGGGCACCTTTAACTTCAAGTTGGTATTATTCTAGTTAAGTTTTGTAAGACTACAGTTTTGACAAAGGAATTCTATGCTATGCAATACATATAAATTCCACGCAGTTGTTGAATAGCAGGTTTTCTCACGTTATCCAGCAGTCTCATTCCTCACATCACTTTCCCTTTGCCTTCATCTTGTTCCCATGGCTACCTGATGACTCTTTTGGTATTGTAGCTTTTACCTAATTGACATCTTCTTCCATTGAAGTTCCATACTGATTATCTGAAGATCACAAATGTCAAGATGAACAAACCGTAGACCACTCAGAAGACACTTCAGATGTTTTTACCTTTCCTTTAGCCTATATTTTTTCAGTTTTAATTCTCTATATCTACCAGGGATGAGAGAGAAAAGCTGGGAGGCAGGTTGCCATAGCAACTGCAAACAGGTAGCTACAGGGCACAGAGCTGATGGGGAAAGAATAGACCAAATGTGTTAAAGTGAAGGCTAAAAAGGAAATGCATTGTTAGTTTGTCCATGTGACATCATAAGGTGGAACAGAGCTTTGGAGATAAAGGATTACTCAAATGTATTCATGAAACAAAACACAACTCCATGCATGTTGTTGATGAGGTAATAACATTCTAATATGGTTAAAAGAGAGTAAGAGAGAGTTTGCATGTTATTTTAAAATATGTGGAGAGATGTGCCCACTCACAATAAGAATGTAGAATTTTCAAAACCTACATCAATCTGTAAGCAGTCTTATTATAGCCAAGTAAAGACCCAAAAGATGTAGAACAAACACCCCCCATCCCCTCTGTCAAAGAAGTTACATAGGGCATCTTTTCCTAACCCATGCTTATCTACATTCATTTTATTAGGTTTCTTCCTGCCAGGGTGTAAACACAAAAATTATTGTGTTTTTTTTTTAATTAACTTCTAACTACTCTCACCTTTTTTTTTCATCCATGTGTTTCTCCTACCTACAGATGGAAAAATATATATGTGTAATGACACTACCGGTTCCGGTAGAGTGAACGCTGGCGCGCTGTGATGCCGCTGCTCACCGGCAAATAAAACATTGTTTTTTACAATACTGGACCCAGTGATTGCTTCGTGGATCAAGGATTATTTTATACCATCACTAATCTCCATTTCTCCACCGCTGTCAGCCGAATTTGTTGGACTTTCTGGACCACTGACTTCTGTCCTGTCCCGTCCCTATGCACACCTGGATCCCGCCTCTTTTCTGTATCCCTTGGAACTATGTGAATTCACAAAATAATGTGCTGGTTTGCACTCACCATACTCCTTGGATCACTTCTTCATCTGCAATCAAAAGCACTTATCCAGTATTCCGCTGCTGAACTGTTGAAACTTCAGCTAGCCAGCTTCACTCCACAGCTCCCCTCCGGCCTCCGGGTGCCTCCTGACATTGCCTACCAACCCCGTCGGAGGTATATACATCATGGATCTCGCCGTAGATTCTAATGCAATGCCTCACACTCAATAAAATCCTTCTGGTCCACAACTCGTCGCCACCGCTCCCGTAACGTGGCGCGTCACGCTGATCTCAGCGTGCTCTCCACTCCTCCCCGATCGGCTCCGGCTCCTGTCTCCACGAACTCCACCACCTCCGTCAGCTTCGGTCTACTGAACATCCGCTCACTCAGCAGCAAGGGACATCTAGTCCAGGATCTCCTCACGGACCGAAAGCTCGACTTTCTGTGTCTCACAGAAACGTGGTAGCAGCCCGGTGATTTTGCCGCACTCAACGAGGCTACTCCGGCAGGATTTGTGTACAGCTGTCAGGTGTCGCGATGATTCACCGCGATACTTGGAAAGTCCTGCCTGTGTCTGCCCCTGTCTTCTCCTCCTTCAAGTACACTGCATCACTTCTCCCTGGACCCGCCCCCACCGTTATCGCCACTGTTTATCGCCCACCTAAATACAATAAGGACTTTCTGAACGAGTTCTCTGCTCTCCTCACACATCTTTCTTCATTACCCCACAATACTATTATTCTTGGCGATTTTAATTTTCACATGGACAATTGTAATAATTCTCTTTCGATTGACTTCTCATCCTGCTTGGACAGCCTTGGTTTACAACAATATATTCATTTTCCCACTCACTGCAAAGGACACACCCTGGACTTAGTATGCTGTTCTGGTATAATTCCCTCTGACTGCAACCCCCACACACTCCCATTCACCGACCACATGCTCATCACATTTAGTCTCAAACTCACACTAGCCAAACTCCTCCTCCCTCGCACTATATCATTTCGCAAAATAAAGGACATTAACACCAATACATTTTTTTCTGATATCAGCAACTTCCCCAGTACAGATTCTACTGCTCCACCTGATGACCTAGTCTCTCACTACAACAACAACCTACACACACTCCTGGACACTCATGCTCCTCTCAAAACAAGATCAGTTTCCTTCTCCCGCTCTGCACCCTGGTTCACTCCCGCACTACGACAACTCAAAGCCAAAGGACGACAACTGGAATGACTCAAAAATAAAACTGGTCTCACAATTCACAAGGACATGTACAATAACCACATTATTCACTACAAAGACTCAATATCCACTGCTAAATCCACCTACTACTCCGGCCTGATTCACTCCAACAAACACAACTCCAAGACCCTTTTCCTCACTGCTCTCTAACATAACAAAACCCCCTGACTCTCTGCCCAACCACCTTTATTCCGCTGATTTTTGCAACTCTCTCATGTCTTTCTTTGTCTCCAATATCACAACCATCCACCAACACCTGACAAATGGAGCTGCAGTCTCTGGAGTGGACACCTTCTTCCCGCACTCACCTCTGTCAACATTTTCAAGTTTTTCCCTTCCTTCTGTCCAAGTCGTCTCTGAGCTCACTCTTAACTCAAAACCCTCTGCCTCCCAACTTGACCCTATCCCTACAACCCTTGTTAAATCCTGTCTCTCCTCTCTTGCCCCCATCATCACTAACATCATTCACTCTTCCCTGGTCTCTGGTACGGTTCCTTCATCTCTCAAAACTGCTTCTGTTACTCCTATCCTGAAAAAACCCGGTCTAGATCCCAACAACTTCAATAACCTCCGTCCTATTTCCAACCTGCCCTTCATTGCCAAAATTCTTGAAAAAACTGTTGCCTCTCAATTCCACACTCATCTCACCACTAACAATATCTACGAACAATTTCAATCCGGTTTCCGCCCACTCCATAGCACAGAAACCGCACTTCTCAAAATCACCAATGACCTCTTGTTAGCTTCTGATTCCGGTTTACTTTCTATCCTCATGCTCCTCGATCTGACAGCAGCCTTTGACACCATCTCCCACAACATCCTCATTCACAGACTTCAATCCATTGGTATTTCCCACATTCCTCTCTCCTGGTTTATTTCATATCTCTCTGATCGCAGTCAAGTCATCCAATTCAAATCTTGCAAATCCAACACTTTCCCTGTCACTGCTGGTGTTCCCCAAGGCTCTGTCTTAGGTCCCCTTCTTTTTATCATTTACATTCTTCCACTTGGCTTTCTGTTCCGTAAACACAACATTCTTTTTCACTACGCGGATGACACCCAGCTCTACATTTCTACCAAACCTTCCTCATCTCTCCCTCCAACCTCTCTTACCGTCTGTCTACAAGAAATCCATTCCTGGTTCTCCTCCAACTTTCTCAAACTTAACAGCTCTAAAACTGAAGTCCTCCTAGTGGGCACCCCCTCCACTATCTCCAAATCTAGCCGTTTCTCTATATCTATCCATGATTCCACTGTCCTTCCTTCCCCTCAGGTCAAGAGTCTGGGTGTCATCCTTGACAGCACACTTTCTTTCCAATCCCATATTAATAACATCACCCGCTCCGCCTACTTTCACCTCCGCAGTATCTCTCGTCTCCGCCCCTCTCTCACTTCTCACACCACTGCCATACTCGTTCACAGCCTTGTTACTTCCCGGATGGATTACTGCAACTCCCTCCTCTTTGGTCTCCCTAACAAATCCCTCCAGAAACTGCAGCTTCTCCAAAATTCCGCTGCCCACATCATCACCAACTACACTGGCTTCCCATAAAACAAAGAATTATCTTTAAAATTCTCCTAACCACCTTCAAAGCGATCCATAACCTGGCCCCACCTTACATCACTGACCTCCTCCACATCTTCATTTCTTCTCGCTCCCTCCACTCCTCCTCCTCTCTCCAGCTTTCTGTCCCCTCTGCCCATCTCGTCACCATGGGGGGATCTGGAACTCTCTCCCTCCTGACCTCCGCAATATTCACTCTCTTCCTCTTTTCAAATCCAGACTCAAAACACACCTGTTCAGACAATCCTACACCACATGACAGTCACTTTCACCATCTTCCAGTTTTGTATCTCTGTTTTTATCTTTGTATTTTAAGTATTTTTATGTTTTAACTTTGTTTTGTACAGTGTCCTTGGGTGTCTTGAAAGGCGCTTTTAAATAAAATGTATTATTATTAATTAGATTCTCCCTTCTCACCTTTTGATTCCTTATGTCTGGACTGTGTTAACAAATAGCAATGAAATCAGCAGTTAAGCATCGCTGCCTGGCAACCCCAAGTGAACCCATTATCATTTTGCACAGCTTAAAGTCGCCTCACAGCTGCCTGACAAACAATTTTCAGGGAGGCAAACCTGCCGAAGAAAGAGGAGTTTTGACATGGAAGATTTGATGTTTTGTGTGTTTGTGTCCACAGCTATTGACCTGCTGTATGGGGGCATTTACTGCTTTATGTGCCAAGACTACATCTACGACAAGGACATGGAACAGATCGCCAAAGAAGAACAGAGGAAGGCCTGGAAAATGCAAGGTAAAAAGTACATAATTGGGGACACACCACTTTTAGGCTAATACCGATATTTTTTGTTGTTCCCATATAATGCTATTTTTTTCTGATCTATGTTGATGATGTTTCCGCATCAAAAACACATCTGGAGTTATGCTTTGTTTTGTTTCATTCACACATGTTTAACACACAAACTCTGCATATTTAGGCTAAGTTCTCTCAAACAGTTAACACTCCACTCCACCTTGTGATGTCATGTGGTAATACTGGAAGTGCCCCACTGTGTTTTTAAACTTCATACACCTTTACTAGAATCATTTGGCTAATGTCAGCCCTGGAATAGCCAATCTACTAAACAAAAGTTAAAGGTAGCTGCATGACATCACAAGATGGAACAAAGCATTTTGAGCTTAGAAAATGGAGACTAATAATAAAGGGTTACTTAAACATGTGTGAATGAAACAAAACACAATTCCAGGCATGTTTTTGATGAAGTAACAACATTCTAACATGACTTAAAGCTCACAAGAGTCAATTTTGTGTAATATAAAATATTGTGTGTGTGGTATATTGTGAATAAAGAAATATTGCTGTGAAGTTAAATTTTTAGAATGTTTTTTTTTTTTTTTTTTTAAATGCATATACTTATACATTACCAGAGCACAGTACCGGCCAACTGGTATTAGTGTTTTTGGCTGACACCTCTATTACTCAATCACGTATTGGTCGATACTGATACTGGGCTGATATAGCTGTGCATCCCTAGATATAATGGTACAAAGTTTAAGACATTGAAACTGGACTTTTTGAAAGATATGGGGTAAATTATTATAATTATTATTAAAATGATGTGAGTTGAAATTGCATTGTCTTTTCTGCTGATGGGTTTGCCAACTTTTGTCTCGATGGAGAAGTTATAGCTTTATCTGAAATGTTCCACAGTATGGTATTAAATTGATCTATCTCCATGGACACAAGCAGACATCGTCACCATGCAGAGTTGCAGGCCAGATCTGTGGAGAGGCATACCCGTTCACAGAATGAATGCTTATTTGTTTCATCCTCTACTATTGAATAATGCAAAAACATCATGCCCACTGAGGAACATTCCATGCAATGCTGTAACATCTCCATGGAGAAGAGTTGTACCAGAAAAGTTACATAATGCACCTTTTAAGGATCAACAGATTCATTTTTTCTTGTGTGTCCTCCAATGAAAAGATTGTTTTTTTCTATGTTTTGACTTCAGGAGAACAATGTAAGCGTCTATTGCTTGCAAACATTTTGTAGCAACAACAAGCAATCTGTATTCAAAGTGTTTTTTGTTTTCCTTCTTATTCAAATAAGCAGTTATACACTCTGCAAAGTCCTTGGTATATTGTATTCTGGTTGAACATGCTAGCCTTGTACATTTGCAAAGGCTTAGAAGTGTGAGCATATCTTTGCTTTGTACTTGCATTTTCATTTAATGCTTGTTTTTGTTCCAGGAATTGGAGAGAAATTCTCCACCTGGGAGCCCACAAAGAGAGAGCTGGAGCTGCTCCGGCATAACCCCAAGAGGAGGAGAATCACCTCCAACTGTACAATAGGTCAGATGCCCTTTCACATATATCAAAATGTGCATAAGATTTTGCTATATTGCCATGTTTAAAGGGCCGATTGCATTTTAAAAAAATCTGTTATGTTGTTTCCTCATCAAAAACACACCTGCAGTTGTGTTTCGTTTCATTCACACAAATTCTGCACATTACGTTTTTCTCTCAAATGGAAAACATTCTGTTCCACCTTGTGATGTGATACGAAAGTGCTCCACTGTGTTTTTAAACTCCATACACCTTCACTCAAATCAATACCAGAGCTGCACTTTATCCAATCTCTAGTGAACAAAAGGTAACTGTTAACTTAAACTACCATTACTAGTCCTTTTATCATGGATTCTACCTGGACGACTGAGGGACTCTTCACGCATTACTAATTATGACATCACAAGGTGGAACACACCATTTTGAGCTTTGGCTATTTTTTGGCCTAATAATGCAGCATTACGCAGACACTTGTGAATGAAACAAAACACACCACCAGGTTTTTGATGAGGAAATAACATTCTAACATGTCTTAAAGCTCACAAAACTCCATTTTGTGTAATATAGGACCTTTTAACTCTTTTGTTATTGTGGCATTAAGAATACTAATAAGACACTATGAAGAGAGGGTGCAGATTTGTTTACTAAAAATATTCTGACTGTCTGACAAATACAAATGGTTCTCTGAGCAAAAGCGGCAGCGGTGGTTGTGAGACAGCATGTGGGTGTGAGACCATAGCATACGTTTAACACCTAGTCTGCGCGAGTGGGCATCTGCTCCTCAGCCAGTAACATCCCTGGCACCATCCCATTTAGAGAGAATGAATTATCCAGCATCCGCTACTCTGTTCCTCTGGCTGGGAGCGATTGTCAGATTGAAAGGGCTATATTTGTGTTGCTTGTTTGGAGAAAGTTAGCTTGTTTATACAGTATATTTGACATATTCACTGTCTTGATGAGTAAAATGGGCATTTTTCATATTAAATTTGCACAAACTTGGTGGTCTAATAAAGACTTTTTAGTATCAGAGCCATGATTTAGTCTGTTTTTTACTGAGCCGCATTAAATTGATTTGAAATGTATTGAATCGAAAGTGCACTGTATTGAAAAACGTATTGTATCGTGGCCTGTGTATCGAGGTATCTATCATATCAGCAACGTCATAGTGATACTCAGCCCTCCTTTGAATATTATCCTATTGTTAAAACATAAATTGTAAATTTAACTGCAATGCCTGTCAGAAAAATCGCAATTAGATATTTTTCCCAAGTCATTCAGCTTTACTCCACACTGCGGCATCTGGGACAAAAGCATTAGCCAGTTGAGCTTATAGCTGTTGTGATGTGCTCCTCCAGGTCTCCGTGGGCTCATTAATTTGGGGAACACGTGCTTCATGAACTGCATCGTCCAGGCGTTGACCCACACTCCGCTGCTCAGAGACTTCTTCCTGTCCGACCGGCACAAGTGTGAAATGCAGAGCAACTCATGTCTGGTGTGCGAGATGTCCCAGCTGTTTCAAGAGGTAAAAGGAGACTTCTGGAATATCCGCATAGAATATTAAAATGGCTTTAACAATAAGCCTGGGGAATGGAGAGCTGCTGGAGAGTCTCTGTTACTGGGTGCAATTTTGTATATTGTACTTGTTAAAGCAAGTTTCACACCCTTTTGAGAGTCATGCTACTAACAACAAGAACTAGCATGCTAACAGTGCACCAATGTTACTTTCTGGTTCACGGACAAGACAAATTTAACTTTATTTGATGAAAACCATGGTTAGAGGCCCTTTAGTTAACAGATTATTAGTACACTGACCATAGATGGCAGTGGAATGGATAGTATCAGCTCATTCATTGAATGTGCTGTTGGAATGCCTTGTGTTCTCTGCAAGAAAATAAAACTATTGAACTCTGTGTGTAGATAAAACCATCATATCATATTCAAAGGCAGCAAGTCCCACCAACCACACTACATTTTTCCTTTAGTGCTTGAAAATCAATCGAAAATGTCCTCCGTGACAGGCCTAGCTGAAGTTACCATTTGGGTAATTACTATATCTATTGTTCAGTACATAGATGGAATGGCACAATCATTTTGGGGGCTCAATATTCAGCATGTGTAGTTTTTCTTAGTACTGAAAAATAAGGCAAAAGGAGAAATTCAATTTGTCAACTGGACAAAAGTTTATTTGGTCGAATACGTTCCGCAGTTCATCCAAGCTACTTCTTCAGTTCTGGTCAGATGCTGGTGGACACTGCCTATATCTGCCTGAAGGGAGGAGCTAACTACAATGAAATTACTTTGAAACTACCACACCTACTTGTTTACAGTTTCTGTTAGTTAGGTGGGCCTATTAAATATGCAGTGGAAGTGGAGTGTGGGGTCTTGTTAGCAGAACCATTCAGGGCCATAATGGGTGTTTTCACACCTCTGGACCTGTCCTGGCTGCCCTGTTGTTTTTTGTTTTCATTTAGTTTTGAGGATAGAGTTATAAATGGGAGACAAATTATGTCTGAGACCTCCATTTCTGTTCAAGGAAGGATTCTCTTTCTTGACAAAAATAGCCTGTTTAACTCCCCTCTCAAACCAGTTCTTTTCTCTGGCCAAGACCTGGATCTCTCTGTGCTCAAAGGAGTGGCCCGTGGCTTTTATGTGGAGATGTACGGCAGATTGAGGTCCACTCTGGCTCTCCCATCTGTGTTGGTACATCCTCGTCTGAAGTGGCTGTTTTGTTTCTCTAATGTAGCGTTCACTGCAGTCTTCACTACACTAAATAGTCACATGCTTTGTTTGTGGCTCGGTGTTTTGTCCTTTGGGTGGACCAGTTTCTGTCTTAAAGTGTTTGTGGGTTTGAAATAGACTGGGATTTCATGCTGTCTGAAAATCCTTCATTTTTCAGAATCGCCAGCCAGGTAAAGAATAGTTGCACCTAGGTCTCCACCCAAGAGACCACCCAAGACCACCTAAAAGCCATGGGCCACTCCTTTGAGGACTCCTTCCTTGAACAGAAATGGAGGTCTCAGACATCATTTGTCTCCCATTTATTATTATAATAATAATAATAATAATAATAATAATAAATAATAATAATAATAATAATAATAATAATAATAATAATAATAATAATAATAATAATAATAATAATAATAATAATAATAATAATAATAATAATAATACTATAATGCACTGTCTGGTAATGTTAAAAATGTTTAATAAACAAAGTTTGGAAAAAAAAACAACACAATGCACATTGCACACAGAAATCATTTCACAAATAATAACATTGCAAGAGGAGTCAGTATCAAAATGATAGATGGACATGCAAAGGCCACAGAGCTGTAAGTTTACATGTCCAAAAAGGAGTGGGAAGAAGTAGAATTTATTTAATCCTTTAATCCACCCCCTTTTCTAACTATAACTTAATACTTTCAGTTTTCTGTTCCAGGTTAGTTTACGTGGATTATTAACAGAAGAGAACTATTTTCATAATTCAAATCAATACAATTTCTTTTGCATTTCATAGTTTCAAATCTAGGCACGAAGCATTCCACAGTCTCACACCAGAGACGGAGATGCAAAAGCTTTTCATTATTGTCCATTATTGTCCTGAATAAAGAAAAGCTCTGCATTTATAGAATGTAATCTATAATATCTGTTACATTGGATGCCCGTGTTGTGCCAGTTCTACTCAGGGCACCGCTCACCTCACATCCCGTTCCGGCTGCTGCACCTGGTGTGGACCCACGCCCGTCACCTGGCCGGCTACGAACAGCAGGACGCCCACGAGTTCCTCATCGCCGCACTGGATGTGCTCCACCGCCATTGCAAAGGTCCAGTAACACATGATCACGCCAGCAGATACTAGTGGCCTTTCTGCAAACATACATTTTTACAATATCAGCTGAAGCAATAAGCATATGGCAAAAATGAAAGGCACACTGTAATTCTTTGGGGGGAGTGTCAGTCACCTGCTTGTATCCATGGAGAAGTTATTCCTTTGCCTGAAATGTTCTACAGTAATGCATTAAACTTGTATTACTTGCATTTATTCAATTACAGGGGATTTTATTGTCTTTAAAAACATGCATTCGTATTGAGAGCAGTAGTGTCACCTGCTCAACTCCATGGAGGTAGATGTTTAAAGATCCCATGACATGGTACTTCTTGATGCTTTTATATGGTGCCTTAGTGGTTCCCTAATACTGTATATGAATCCTTCTCCAAAATCAAGCCTTTGTGCATGAGAGAGCCTCTTGGAGTGAGGCCTATGGAGACTTGTGTCTTTTAGACAGTCTATTCTGGGCGTGTTGCTTGAATGCAAATGAGGAGGACAGAGACAGGCCAGTGCAGGCGGGTGGGGGTGTGGCCAAATATGCCACTGTTTCCTGATTTAGCGCTCTGGCTGTGCGCTGTGTCTGTGTCGGAACGCGGAAGAGGGGAGACATGGATAAGCGATTTGCAAGTCCAGCTCTGTATTGTCCCATGAAAAAAAACACTCTTACGTGTAGACAAATTTCCACAGAAAATAAAATTAAACCACTGCTGTTTCAGAAGCTTGGATCAAGGACATCCGCAGCTAGCAGCTCATAACGTTTGCGCAAGGGCCGGTCCAAACTCTCTGGGCATGATTTCCAGAGACAGGGGGTGGGCATCCAGAGTGGAAACCTTTCCCCGAGTGTGACGTCAGAAAATTCCCTTGTCCAAAATCGCCCGTTTGAGCTGTCTTTTTTTTAAAAGCGGAAAAGGATCGCAGTTGCTCAGTTTACACATTTCGCAACTTTTAGCCATGGGGGGGGGGGCCCTAAACAGGGTAGGGGAACTCACATTAACGTTCAAAAACCTCAGAAAGTGAAAATTTCATGCCATGGGACCTTTAATTCCACACTTTGGGACATTTCAACAATAGCATTTCCATAGAGACGAGCAGATGACCTTAAACTAGAAAAGTTTTTAAAGGTCCCATGGCATGAAATTTTCACTTTCTGAGGTTTTTGAACGTTAATGTCTCTGGAAATCACGCCCAGAGAAACGCAAACGCTACGAGCTGCGGTTTGTTTTTGCCTGGAGAGACGTGAGAGTCTCTCCAGGCTCGGATGTCCTTTATCCGAGCCTCTGAAACAGCAGTGGTTTGATTTTATTTTCAGTGGAAATTTGACTCTGAATGTGTTTTTTCATGGGACGCTTCTGCTATCTTCCTCCGCGCTTACACACACGGAAGTAGGGACATCGCACCGCTAAACCAGGAAACAATGGCATATTTGGCCACACCCCCACCCGCCTGCACTGGCCTGTCTCTGTCCTCCTCATTTGCATTAAAGCGACACGCCCAGAATAAAGTGTTCAAAGACAAAAGTCTCCATAGGCTTCACCCCAAGAGGCTCTCTCATGCACCAAGGCTTGATTTTGGAGAAGGATTCATATATAGTATTAGGGAACCACTAAGGCGCCATATAAAAGCATCAAGAAGTACCATGTCATGGGATCTTTAAATGACAATGTGTTTTTTCATCTGAAGATAATTTTCAGGGCTGATGAGATGAAATTAAAGGGTCCTTATCATGCGGTTTTGTGAGCTATGCTTCCTCATCATTGTGTTTTATTTTATTTGCATGTTTAACACACAAACCCTGCATATTTAGGCTGAATTCTTCTCTCAAACTGAGCACACTGTTACACTTTGTGATGTCATGTGGTAATACAGGAAGTGCTCCACTGTGTTTTTATACTTTATACCAGGGTTCCCCAAACTGTTCCACAAAGGGCCGGTGTGGCTGCAGGTTTTCTTTCCAACCAGCCAAAACCACACCTTCCACTGTCTGAAGACTGAGATCAGTTGATTAAATGAGTCAAGTCTGGTGTACTGCTGCTTGGTTTGGGGAACCCTGCGCTATACACTCCATTTGGATCATTTCAGACCTGGAATTACCAATCTGTACTGAACAAAAGGTCAAGGTGGCTATTAATTTAAAAACTACCACCTAATGGTATCACAAGGGGGAATAGCATTTTGGTCTTTGGAGATGTAGATGGACTAGTGATAAAGGATTACTCAAACATGTGTGAATGAAACAAAACTAAACTAAACTCTCACAAGAGTCAATTTTGTGTAATATAGGACTGTTAATAGTGCAATATTCAAGCCTTTGTATACAAGTCCAGAAGGGTCCGGAACTGGACCATAGAGCGTGAAAATCCTAATTCAGAAGAAATAACTTGGTATTAACTTGGTAATTCAGCAAAAATGTACACTGTTTCTCAGTCCTTTTTTATGCCCCCCCCCCCCCCCCCCACCTATTAACACATAAGCAGCCATATTTGTTTTTAACTCAAACAGACCATACATGTCTCTAGTTAATCCACCTGTCAATCACCCACCCTGACATCAGGGAGACAGGTTATGGCTCCAGATCTTGTCTTTGTGAAGTTTTATCAAAGCGTGTGGTTCTGACTGGACAGGTACTGAACAGAGACTGGGGCAGTGCAGGGAAAATATTCGATATTGGACCTATACCGATATGTGGGAAAATTACAACTGTAGTCAAATGTTCCCCACCTGTCACTTTCTTTGTATCTTTCCATCAGCTTTTAGTTTTTGAAAAATCTCAGTATCTTGATAAACGTTTTCAGTATTGACACCTGTATGAGAAATTGCCCTCGACACAGCTTGTTTCCTGCACCTGTCGGATATGAGCTGTCTATGTGTGCAGAGAAAGTCAACACGGCGTGACTGTCTTGTTTTTATTCGCACAGATGACAACGGCAAGAAGGCCAACAACCCCAACCACTGTAATTGCATCATCGACCAAATCTTCACCGGGGGCCTGCAGTCTGACGTCACCTGCCAAGTGTGCCAGTAAGAGCCTTTACAACAATGCAGCAAAACTAGTGAATAAAAACTGTCATATTGCAATTAGGGATGTAACAATAATCAAAATATCGTGATGTGTATACAGTGTATATATATATCTGTGTGTGTGAATATATGTGTATATATATATATATATATATATATATATATATAAAAATATAAATATAAAAAATCGTGGACCATCACAATGTATAGAATTGCACGCTTAAATTAATTGTTATGGGGCAGCGCCAACTAAAAAAAGCAGAGGGAACTACATAGACCATGATCCTTTTGCAGACAGCATGAATAAATTATCTTGCTAAACACTTGTAAATCTTAGTTCTTTGGGTTATGACAGATCCAAAGGACTGTCAAGGCATTTTTAAAGGAAAAAGTAGGATATTCACAACTCAGTTAGCCTCCACAAAATATTGCAGTCAATATTGTACCTAGAGACACATAGGGTGAAAATGTCATATTGCAGGATTTGGTCATCGTTGCATCCCTAATTGCAATATCTCTATTGTTGCTAATTTTTCTATCGAGAATATAAAAGGTGATGTGACTTCAGTGATTCAAAAAGCCTGGTTTTGGCAACCGTTTTGATAATTTTGTCACACTTGTGCAAATTGATTTTTTGATTATAGTTGTTTCCCCTTCTCATTTATCCTCTCGAACTTGTATTTAGCGTGACCTTTATACTTCTGTATTCAAGACTTCATTGCTCAAATGAGCAATCTTTTTCACCACCACCAGTATACGCCCACTGCTCTGCACTTCATTCTCCAATTTTACTATTTAACTTTTCAGGAAGTGTGTACACCATCCTTACTTCTCCATGGAGATATTGCATTCCATGGAATGTTCCACAGTAAGGTATTAAAGGTCCCATGGCATGAAATTTTCACTTTCTGAGGTTTTTGAACGTTAATGTGAGCTCCCCTACCCTGTTTAGCCCCCCCCCCCCCCATGGCTAAAAGTTGTGAAATGTCTAAACTGAGCATTTGCGGTCCTTTTCTGCGTTAGAAAAAAACACAGCTCAAACGGGCGATTCTGAACAAGGCAACTATGTTACGTCACATTGAAAAAAGAAATGCAAATGCAGTTCCACCACCGTCTGGATGTCCATCCGCTGTCTCTGGAAATCACGCCCAGAGAGTTTGGACCGCGAAGGAGCTACGCAATGCGAAATGCGTTTTTTTATTTGCCTGGAGGCACGTGCGAGTGTTTCTAGGCTCGGAAGTCCTTTACCCGACCCTCTGGACCTCTGAAACAGCAGTGGTTTAATTTTATTTTCTGTGAAAATGTGTTTTTTTCATTGAAATTCCTCTCTTCCTCCGCGCTTAAAACGCGGAAGTGGGAGACAGCGCACCTAACCAGCGGCGTATTTGCCGTGTACATTTCATTTATCTTACTTTGTGAATATAGTAGCCACCTTCTGCAGTGTAAATATTGCCTAACAGCCCCTTTTGAAAGATTCACACTTATTCCAATTCAATCTACGCCACACAGATAGCTCAAATATCACAGAAAACTACCTCACAATACTGCGGCATCTTGCGTTTGTCAGCTTACCACAAACCCTTTGTAAAAGAATTTGTTGTGGTGATCAGAAAGTTGGTAATTCTCTGGCCTGAGGTGAACTCCAGCAAAGGACCTGCTTTAGAGCGCAGACTGCACCATCAATCACAGCCACATTAGCAACACTGCAGCAACAGTCTCAAGGAGAACTATAGCTCCACCTGCTGGTTACACAAGCTATATGTTTAAAAAGATCAATTCTGGACGTAATTGACTTTGAACGCTCATGGTGAGAACAGAACTGGTTCATTTTTAACAATTTTCAGTGGTCCAAAGTTATCCCTCACTTACCTTAAGCATTTCAAGCATCCCAATTATTCACCACAATGAGTTTATAAGCGCTTAACACAATTTTCAGAGCGGAGTTTTGCCCTCAGGGTAACGCTGACAACAACTAGCATGCTAATGGCACATTTTTTACACAATTTCTGTCCTAGTTCTAAACAAGGCCTAACCCAAAGGAGGACAAAAGTATGGATTAAACTGACTCACCTCAAGGAACTTGCAGTTTGAGAAAGATGTTTTGAAAGAATCTGCAATAATTAATTTGTTGATTTTAAATACACAATTTGATACCAATGTAACTTATGATAAAAGATTGAAAAAAATGCATGTCGTCTCAGCAGTTGACACTAGTTTTGCTGGAAGGTTGTCCAAAATCTGTCACGGTCTATATTATTACTGCTATAAGTTTTATAGCCCAATCTTTTATCATTGCTGCAGGTTTTATAGCACAGTTTTTTATGCTCTGCTTCAAGAGTTCTGCAAAAGGTATCTATAGCTTTATTCACGTTCAAGTTGAACAGGCAGCAACATCCATAAGAGATCTGCCGTAGCAATATAAAAAGCTAACACAAAAGAACAACCCTCCTAGGCCACTGCCGACTACATTAAAGTTCCACCCACTTGTTTTATTTATCCTGTTTACGAGGTGCTTTTTGCTCTTTAAGCCTCAGAAATCACTTTCAAATTTTCCTGGACTGTGACATCAAAGAGAGAAATCCAGACCGACTGCTGCACAGCTTTTAAGTCCTAAATCATCATCAAACTTGTGAGCGTTTCTGAAGTAGGGTTGTCAGAAGTATTGAAAATCAGATACTAATCGATACTAAAACTAGTCTTGAAACTAGATACTCATTTGAGCAGGTGTCGATACTAAAATAGTCATTTTCACAGGACAGAAATTAACCTTTAGTGAATACCTGTAGCTTTACCTTTTATTAGAACAAGTATGGAACCTAGAGACCACTGAAAGATTACACAGTTATAAGCCCACATGGAAATATAAAAGAAAGTACTATAATTTAATCTTGAAAATCACATTCTATTGTCTTAAATACTTTTTTTTTTTTTATTGATCATTGGCATTGAGTAGCGAGGTATAGTAATGAAGTTTAGAAGTGAGTTTGAAATTTTAGTATCTTAACACTATACTGCAGTCAAATCGTGTTCAGTACAACTCTACTTTTTTTAGTATAACATTTAGTTTATTTTAGTATTTACCATTTAGTATGCTTATATATTTAGTATACTGTATATATTGGCATACACTCCATGTTGCTTAATTGCTTGCTTTAGTGTCATGGTAATTCCCACTGCTACCAGTAGATGGTGTGCTAACACTAGATACTGATGGAAAGTAACGTGTGCTTTCAATACATAAAATAATACATATTATTTATTTTAGCTTCTAAGACATGAAGGCACAAACGTACTCAAGAGCATGTTTAATGTATAGAAATCAATGATGCATAATGTGATATGAAAATTTCAGATATGGGTTAAAATGGGTTTTATTTATGATTTTGGTTAAGGTTAGGTACATTGTTACTTATGATTAAACATAGCCTCAGTCTCCGTCCAGTCTCCAAACCCAACAAGTGTGCTTGTGTGTGCTGCAGCGGCGTGTCCACAACCATCGACCCGTTCTGGGACATCAGTCTGGACCTGCCCGGCTCATCCACGCCCTTCTGGCCCCTGAGTCCTGGGGGAGATGGAGCTGCTCTGAACGGAGAGAGCCACACCAGCGGAGCCACCACCCTCACAGACTGTCTGCGCAGGTACAACACGGGTCAACACAGGCTAGATTTGATCAGACTAAACATTTTCAGTAAGTCAAGTTTTATTTCTGTGTATTTATCAGGTTTCTCTCAGATTATATCATTAATTTCAAAGCAGAGACCCCACACCTCCTTCCCCCTCTCTCTCCCCTTTAGTCCTCCAGAACCTGCCCCTCCTCCCTGTCAAATTATCAAAAAAAACACACTTGTTTTAAATGAGATTGTCTCCTTGTATCCAGTGACCCAGAATGTTGGTTGTGTTCAGGTTCACCCGGCCAGAGCACCTCGGCAGCAGTGCAAAGATCAAGTGCAGCGGTTGCCATAGTTACCAGGAGTCCACCAAGCAGCTGACCATGAAGAAGCTGCCCATCGTGGCCTGCTTTCATCTCAAAGTACGCAGCCTTTCACACCATCAGTTTGGAACACTCAGACTCAAACTGAAGTAGATATCTTTGTACCTATTTTAGTCCTGGACTGGTCTAGTTCTAGTTTAAGACTTTGAATATTCTGGATTAGCCTTATGTACAATTTTAGCCCTGCTTTAGTGTAGGTTTAGGTCTGGGCTAGTCCTGGTTTAGTCCGGGTTTATTTATAATTTAGCCTGGTTTTACACGTGGTGTGGTCTGTTCTTGGTGTCTAGTCTTGGTCTTACTCCTGGTCTAGTCCTGGTTTGATCCTGGTCCAATTCTGGTTTGGTCCTGCTTTAGACTGGGTAATGTCCTTTATTACCCTTAATTTCAGGGATGAAAAATTTCCGCTTTTTTGGCAGCCGCCTGAGTCAGTACGCATCCCGTATTGAGCTGAATAGGGATGCACTTTTTCCTGTATTACCGTGTGAATCAAAAATTGTGTGTAAAACAGGGGTGCTCAAAACGTCGATCGTGATGTACCAGTTGATCGCCAAGGTAGTGTGGGTAGATTGTAGTGTCGTAGTACTCAACACCGGTCTTGGTCTCGAGATGATTGCGATCATATTGCATTACAGCCGCTGCCATTAGCAATACATTTTTACCGATGCGGGAGCGCGTGGGGCTTCTCACTGTAGCCTGCGTGGCACGTCACCACACACGCCCCCAGTGCACGAAACAGCGTGTACCTTTGCGTACCAGCGTGTATCACAGAGCAGGTTAAACTTTTTAAAACATCCTACCTGTCTGTCTGTCTTTCCTTTCACGCTCTCGCTCCTCCTGCTCATAGCGCACACAGGCTCCCTCCTCAATGCCTCTGATTAGAAGTGCAAGACTAAGTGCAAAGCAAAAACTAATCTAAATTTATGTTTCAGTGTTGGCACAGAGCAGGCCTACCGCGACATGTGGTTGAATTTTGCCTAATAAAAGTGCACAAATGCATCTGTTTCACATGCATTTAATGCATTTGGTAAATGTGCAGAGGCTGGTAAATACCACTGCAAAACCAGTAAGAGAATGTGACTCCAGGTAGGAAGTTGAACAAACAGGTTAAAAAAAAAAAATCAAAGAAGGGGTTCTCAAACTGTGGGTGAGGGTCCAAAAATGGGGCACAGAGTGTTTAAGTGCAGTGCAGTTTGCTTGACTTATTTTAAGATTAAAATTAACATTTATCAGATAAAATGGAGATAGAGTTATGAAAATTAAAATGCATATACTTGTGTATAAAATGTGGTTTGTGCTTTTGATTTACAGTTTCACTTTATTGCAAACATATATATTTGTAAAATTTAGTGAGAAGGTAGTGCAAAGTGGGATCATCAAGAGGGGAAAGGGTGGTTGACAGCTTAGTTTTTATTGGCTGGAATGACCCCAGATTGCATCTCAGAAAATCTAGAGTTCAAAAGTTTTCCAGGAGGGGTATACCCCCGGACCCCCCTAGCTTTTTAGTGACTTTCAGCGTTTTTCATTACTGGTCACTTTCATCCCTTTAATTTAGAAATATTTAGACCTGCTTTAGGCTTGTTTTAATCATGGTCTTGTCATAGCCTAGATCTAGAATAGTCCTGGTTTAGTTCAGTCCTGGTTACTTCCTGATTCCTTAACATCCTTGTATAGCCCTAGTTAAGTCCTGGTTTGGTACTGTTCCATATATCGGTTAGTCCTGGTTTATACTTTGTGTATCCCTAAGAATTCCTGGTAGTAAAATTATAGTTTAGCCCTGTTTTCATCCTGGTTTTGTTCACTTATTAGTAGGGATGGGACAAGATCTCGCAAGACTAAATTGCCACAAGAATAAACACACGTGAGCAAAATGAGAGTGAGTTTGGACCGCAAACTGGCTACGCAATGCGAGATGTGTTTTTTTATTTGCCTGGAGACACGTGAGAGTGTTTCCAGGCTCGGATGTCCTTTATCCGAGTCTCCGAACCTCTGAAACAGCAGTGGTTTAATTTTATTGAAATTATTTACCTATTCAAAATCTCACTGTGTCTTGTCTTAACTTGTGGAAATTGTGTCTCATCCCATCCCTACACATGATCTTATGAAGCAAAGTATTTTCTATGATAAGTTTTACAATAACCTACAACTTCCTTATGTGTGCAGAGATTTGAGCATTCAGCCAAACTTCGGCGGAAGATCACAACGTACGTGTCTTTCCCCTTAGAGCTGGACATGACTCCCTTCATGGCCTCCAGGTGAGCGCGCTACATTACACTGCGCATGCGTTTCTGTTTTGGTTTGAAGTAAAACTCTTGTGTTTGTATCACAGTAAAGAGAGCCGGATGAACGGGCAGTATCAGCAGACTGTGGACCCATTCAACAATGACAACAAGTATGTACAGTTACCCAGCTCATATGGGAGAGCAAACTAAAACTAATGACATATTTTAATACGTTGTTTTTGGTGAAATATAGCAATGTCAAACAATAAAAGGTGATTTAAACGTTATGTTGGTAGTTAATAAATGCCCCATAGAAATGCTATAGCCCGACTTTAACCAAAGTATCTGACAAAAACATTTTTCAACTTCTGAAGTGATAGAACTGATGCCAACGATAACAAGACAAGAGGGCAAACACAAACAAATGGGTATTTTGTATTATTTCACTACAAACTTTCAAATAGTTTTTAATTAGTAGAAAATAAAAGCAGAAAAATTGTGTCAGAGAAAAGAAGATTAAATATGTAGAAACTAAGTAAGTGGAAGGTAATGATGCTGTATTTTTTATTACCGTATTTTCACGGCCATAAGGCGCACTGTGTTATAGGGCGCAGCTTCAGTTACGGGTGTCTTTTTGGTATTTAACACATACAAAAGGCGCACCGGGCCATAGGGCGCGGGTGGTCCAGACCTGGTTTAGACCTGATTTAGTCCTGGTTCAGAGCGCACGTGCACTTCATTGCGTGCGCTGACGGCTCGTGCTCTTCTTATGCGCTGATGCTGTATTGAAGTTCAGAATGTGTTTAGTTGGTGGATTTAACCACATAAACTTTCCACACGAACAAAATCATATGTGTGTTATTAATAGGCCTAAGAAAATAGTGCGATTTGAATTGTGTTTTATTAAAAAAGGCAGCGGGAGCAAATATGAGTTCGGTTGTGCTTTATTTGAGTGCGTAATAAGTACCGTATTTAGCATAGTGCTCACATTATTTTTTACAATCATTCTATCAATTTAATTAATCATCAAATCCATCAAAGTCCTCATCTTCTGTATCTGAGAAGAACAACTGGGCTAGAGGACAGTCACACCGTCCGTGAGATGAGCACGCATGGAGTCACAGATCAACAGGGACGGTGACGCGTGGAAAAAAACGCCTGGTCTCTTCACATACACCTCATTCAGCCACTCTTTCATTTTGTCCTCATCCATCCAGCCCTTTTCGTTAGCCTTAACGATGACTCCAGCTGGAAATTTCTGGAAAGTTCACGCCACGCCCCTTGTCTTCTACTACGTCCGCGTCTCACAACAACACAAAAGGCGCACCGCACCATAGGGCGCAGCATACATTTTCGAGAAAATTTAAGACTTTTAGGTGCGCCTTATGGCCGTGAAAATACGGTAGCTAGCTATTAGAAGAACCTCTTTTTTTTCACGATACTATACTTGATATAATTATAATTTAACACGTATGTCTCCCCTTAAGGTAGAGAGAAGCAATTAATATAAAGAAGTAATCTGATTTAGCTGAACTGAATGGACTGATGTGTTGTCCGTTAGGTACAGCCTGTTTGCAGTGGTAAACCACCAGGGGACACTAGAGAGCGGTCACTACACTACCTTCATCAGACAGCACAAGGACCAGTGGTTCAAATGTGACGACGCCATCATCACTAAGGCCAGCATCAAGGATGTCCTGGACAGTGAGGGGTGAGCTCCAATATAGCTGTATGTGACTGTATGTCTGGAAGGGCATCTGACTTGGTGTTCCTCTGTGTGTTCAGGTATCTGCTGTTCTACCATAAGCAGTTCCTAGAGTACGAATAAGAGCCCTGGGGAGGCCTGACTTTGCTCCATGTGCATGGGACATAAGGAAAAGCCCTTAGTGTGCGACTGAGCGAACAGTCCAGTATCATGTACAGGCTCAGGCCCACACTGTGGCTCTACACTGCAGACACATCTGCAACATTCAACTGTGAATCTGGACTTCTCCTGGAGGACTGACACGTGACTGTGTGAGAGCTGCTTTCACCTGTCACTAAGCACACTCCTACATGTTTGCGCAACGCACCATGACCAAATATGTCAAAATAATGTCATTGTGTATTCTGATCTCAATGCAACGCGTTCTGATTCTTCTTCATGGACAACGTGCCAGCGTTTTGTTACTGATGTTAATCACGACTGTAGATACTTTTCTTTGTGTCCCTTGTACTTCACAGTCCTGAAGGAGGAATGGAGGAAATCTATTTTTCTACATACTGTACCTACTTGTTTGTCCATTCTTGCATTCAGTGTTGTTTGTGTTGCATAGTGCACTCATTCTTTTTCTACACCACAGCAAAAAAGTGCACATTGTGTGTCGAACTGTTGGCTGTTCTTTTGTCTGGTTTCAGCCCTCATGGTTGTGGTGTCCATGTTTCACATGTTGGCTAACTCTTTCAGGTAAACTACAGGCTGTTGTCAGTGGAGTGTGAGCTGCTCCTGCAGTGTCAGTGTGCCGCATGTCGCTCTATCTACTGTGTGTGTGTGGGAGGGTATGTGTGTGTGGTGAGTATGCACGTGAGTGTGCACGTGCGTATGTCCTATGTGGTGTACTGAATCAGTACTTGCATTAAGCATGCCGTCTGAGCTGGTATCACAGTTTGATGGACTGTTCACATGTATGTATGTAATATGTACATTTGTATGTTCGAGAATATGGTGAAACCTCAATAGTTTGGTCTGGTCATCATTCCTCACATGTAACTGCTGCAAGAACTGGATCGTGTGAAAAACACTCGAATAAAACAAACTCCAACATGTCATGTGGTGTGTCCTTCAGCTCTCATGTTCTTTGGATGTTGTGTTTGTATGAACTCAAGTATTTCTCTAGAATATTTGTAATCTGAAGAGGCCCAGGCTTTTTCAGTACACTCTCCACTGATAATAAGAAATCTTTTGTAGTTGCCTTTTATTCCTTGAGTATGAGCTCACTGATGCCCACCATTCTGTATGGAGTATATGGAGTCACTCCAGCCCACAGCTCCCACACGCAGCACATTTGACCCAGAAGTGTAGATGTCCCTGTCGGCCCATTCATCTGCATGCTGAACCTCCTGTAGCTCCTCCTCTTGGTTTGAACGAGCCGCTGTGATTGGACAGTCGTGGCCCAGGCTTTTCAGATCAGGGAAGCAGTCCACGCACACGCAGTTCTCCGTGGGAATGGAACAGTCTGAGGGATCACATATGGTCTGTGTTTCTGAAAAAGAACACCAGGGGCAGTGCTGACTTGGTAAATGAGAAACTTTGGAAAATTAATTTCTGCAACAAAATAACTTAATGTTTTGGTTGATTATAATGTAAATCGATGTAAATAAAATGTTACTAAACTGAAATCATAGTTCAGATAATTGTATACAGCAAGTCAAAACTACAAATAATGTTTCATAAGGATGCAACATCTCATAATAAATGATCAAAAACTTAACAAAATAACAGCAACTTTAGTGGTTTAAAAAAAAAACTTTCCATTTTCTAATTATAGTGTTTTATTGTTCATTAATCAGGAAGTGTGAGTTAGCATGCTAGTTGTTAGCTTTACTGTGACTCCACTCTGACCTCTGAAAGTTGTGAATAATTAGGATGCTCTTAATGCATAAGGTATGTGAGGAATAACTTTGGACCACTGTAAACTGTTTCAAATGAACAGTTTTTTTTTAATTATTTAAGACCGTAAATATCAGATACTGCACTTTTTAAGTTTATTACAAAACACTAATCATTCTTCTCTAAGATTAGCATATTGTTACAGCTTTATTACAAGACAAAGAAAGAAATATTGGTGCACTATTTTTTGAATCCCAACCTTCTTGTGGTAGAACCAGATCCATGTTGAAAGCTTGAGCTCGTTTATCTCCAGTCTTGGCTGGCCTGGACTTGGACTCCTTCAGAATGAGCCTCAGTGTTACACCCAGGCTGGTGAGCGCGAGCACTGAACAAAGAGCCCAGAAAGAGTAAAGCAGGATGTTGGGGTCCATGAGGCCAGGGGCCACGGTGCCGTGTGCAGTGACGCCAGCAGGGGGCAGTGTCTGGACATGTTTAGTTATTCTGGCACCAGTGGTGGGAGTCGTTTCTGTGGGAGGATGAAATGAATATAGTGAAATGATTGAACATGTCGAAACATAAAAAAGAAAAAGACATATTATGCTTTTGTTCATCGTAAAAAGCAGTGTTGATCTGAACTGTCTTAACCATAGAAACCATACATTCCCTGTTTCAAACTGCAGGGCTGATCGGAGCAATTTAGGGACACAATTAGCAGAATTCCACTTACTTGTTTTTATTGGTGGAACAGAGAAAGAATTTAAATGGTCACATTTATGTAGAACACTTTTTCACACTCAAGGCACACACACACACAAAGGGATCAGACTGGTGTAAAAAATGCACATTGTGTGTTGAGCTGTTGGCTGTTCTTTTATCTGGTTTCAGCCCTCATGGTTGTGGTGTCCATGTAGTGTCTGTATGTGTGTGTGTGTGTGTGTGTGTGTCTGAATCAGTACTTGGGTAGAACAGGATGTTGGGGTCCATGGGGCCAGGGGTCACGGCGCCGTGTGCAGTGACGCCAGCAGGGGGCAGTGTCTGGACAGGTTTAGTTATTTTTTTGGCACCGGTGGTGGGAGTTGTTTCTGTGGGAGGATGAAATGAATATAGTGATTAATATTTTCATTTGCTCAAACTATGAACATGTTAAACATGGTAGGTTCATTTACTTTTCAGTCCAGTTAAAATGTAGTGTGTATAAAGTACAGATACCTGCTCTCAGATGTAGTAAAAGTAAAAAGTCTCCACTTTAAAATCTACATGAGTAAGTGAAACATCCATTCATCTTCTTCCACTTTTTCCATTCTCTGGGTCGCAGGGGCAGCAGTCCAAGCAGTGTTCCACTGCCCAGAACACAATGCACCAGCCCTCATGAATCCTCCCACAACAGGCCTTGATTTATCTTCTGCCATGGGGGCTACCAGTGTCCACAGACACTGGGGGCGAGATGGGGTTAAGTGTCTTGCCCAAGGACACAACGGCAGCTCTCATTTGTGGGAGCTGGGGTCACACGTGGTCCACCCGTCAAGAGCGGGATTCAAACCGCCAACCCCTGGATCACTAGGCAAGAGCTCTACCAACTGAGCTACTGCCGCCCCTACAGTGCACCATTTAAATTTAAATATGACCCTCATTTACAATAATATCACATTGTTGACGTGGTGACCTTTGTGACCTGTCTCATACATGGATATTTACGTCATATTTTATTTCAAACTGGACTTCAAACAGGATATGAAATCACTCTGTGTAAATCTGCAGGAACAGCTTCTCAAAATCAACACAAATGTAAAGCCATTTTTGATTGATTACCCAAATGTTTCAAACACGATGAATGCACTCTAAATATTTAAGGCATTTGAGCAAATCTCCAGTTTTGATGTGACATTGGTCTGTCATTTAGAGTTAAATATGTCTTTGTACTCAAAATGTTTGACAGGACATAGTGTGACATCACGTGATTGAGTTACGTGCTCCGATGTTTCCCCAAGTTTGAAGCCACTCTGTTAATTCACTCGCTTCAGCGAACAGAGATCTGCTTTTTCAGCAGTGAAAGTCTTGACATTGAGTTCAGGGGGCCACAAGAAAAGCTTTGTTTTAAAAAATGTTCCAATCTTCTCAAATCTCTTTCTTTTTTAACACAAAATAAGATGAAAAAAAAAACTAAACAACTTAAGAATTAATAAGAAAATCAATCAATCAATAATAAATAATAATGAAAATAATAATAATTAGATTTCTCTAGTCAGTAACTATATGTGGTTTCTTCAGTCTTCTATATCTGCTGTATTCAGATTCAAAGGTCTGTACTAACAGTTCTTTAGCCCTTAACCTTCCTGAACATGAATGGAACATTGAAGAACATGAACTGTTCTATTGAACATGGCATCTCTTGCCTACTCCTTGCTGTTAGAGACCTGGCAGCACTCTCATACCAACAACACATAAACTACATAACCCGGACTGCTTTCTTTCATCTCAAAAACATTGCACGACTCCGCCCATCCCTTTCTTTCTCTGCTGCTGAAACTCTCATTCATGCATTCATCACCTCTCGAACTGACTACTGCAATAGCCTTTTCTATGGTCTACCCTCCAAAACTCTCAATAAACTCCAATACATTCAAAACTCTGCTGCCCGCCTCCTCACCCACACCCGCTCCCGAGACCACATCACTCCTGTCCTCCATAACCTCCACTGGCTCCCCATCCCTCAGCGTATCCAATTCAAAGTCCTCCTCCTGACCTACAAAGCCCTCCATAACCTGGCTCCATCATACCTCTCTGACCTCCTGCACCGGCACACCCCATCCCGCTCCCTCCGTTCCTCCGACACCAACCTCCTGTCCCTCCCCTACAGGACCAAGCTCCGAACCTGGGGTGACAGAGCCTTCTCCATTGCTGCCCCCACCCTCTGGAACTCACTCCCACAACCTATCCGTGACTGCTCTGACCTCCCGACCTATTATTCATCTTGCCGAGCCACATATTAACCTCATATTAACTCTCTAAGTGCCATTGAAATTTGTGTATAAATATACCATAATTTCCGGACTATAAGCCACTACTTTTTTATCACACTTTGAACCCTGCGGCTTTTATAATGATGCGGCTCATATATAGACGGATTATTCGTTTATGAACACAGTGGGTGTGTATGCGCAGCCTGAGTGCAGAAAGCACCACTGTGCGGTGAACATGAAGTTACAACACTAACACTAACAAAATAAAAGTAGTAAAGTACTGCACTTAAAGGGATATGCCACCCCCTGGTCAAACTTGGGCATCTCCCCACAGTCCAGAGACTAAAATAAGTGGTGGAAAGTGTTTTTCTGGTGACGCAGCCATTGTCCAGGTCTGACAGACGAAGCACACACCACGCTGCGTAACAGGGGAACTCCCTTCCTGGTGCGTAACTGGGATTCCCCTGTCAGCGTGGTGTGTGCTTCGTCTGTCTTTTTCCGGACTAAAAAATAGTTCCCACCCAAAATGACCAAGTCAAGCTCTCCGTGTTGATTTGCACATTTATTTGCACTCGATATGAATGCGCACTACACAGAAAGTAATTGGGAAACGCATCGAGCAAATTAATTCCTTTTGGCCGAAATCTTTCTCTGGCGACGTTAGACTCCAGTCTAACGCGGAGGAGCAGCAGATACCGCGGCGGTCAATGCTGACAGACCTGGACAATGGCTGCGTTACCACTTATTTTAGTCTCTGGACTGTGGGGAGATGCCCAAGTTTGACCTGGGGGTGGCATATCCCTTTAAGTCAAATGATTAGGTATCTGTACATTTTAAAGTACACTTTAAAGTGGATACCTTTGACTTTTACTTCACTAAGTTTGAGAGCAGGTGTCGATATTTTCTACTCCACTACATTTGACTGTGTGAAACCTGCTGAAAAGGCTGAGGGTTTATTTGAAAACATTGTGAGCAAACAAAAATATACAAATAAATATGAAAATCACTACATTTGAAGCCTTATAAGGCTTCAAAATCTGTGCGAAATACTTTTATTCTTTACTCTTTAAGTCGATTTTTAAATGGGTATTTTATTACTTTTACTTGAGCAGATTTTTTCATGTGATACTTTAACTATTAGTTTGACAGTATTTTTCTGATAGCTTTACGTCCCTAATGATTCTGGAACCTCATACAGCCACATAGTTAATAAGAGAACACACTGTATATGTGAGTATTTGAAGTATGCAGTAGAATTGTACTCACTCAGGCAGTTTCGAGGGCATGCGCTGTTCTGACCTGTGCAGATCTTAGGGCAGCGTTCACAAGTCTTGAGTAGTCCATCATAGTAGTGCTCCACCCGGTCATTACACTGGGAGATCACTGAAAAACCAAAGGGGAGTTAAAGACGCACAATGTAACTTTACTTGTCTCCATGGAGATGTTGTTGCTTTGACTGGATTTTTTTTTCAAATTGTCAAAGATAGCTTTATAGAGATACAGCAGCCTTGTAATTACAAGGTTCTCACGCGTTCCACAGATGCAATATGCTGTTTTCAGCTGCATTTTCCAACTGTAGTTTCCTCACAGTTTGCACAAAGTTTGTTGCAAAGGCAGAAAAGAATCCACTACCAGTTAGCTGCAAACGAAAGTCAGTTTTTGAGGTCGATGAAAAAAGAAGAGAAGTGGAAAAGGAGCCAAGCCAAACTAAGGTGATTTTCTGTGATTCCGTCCAACAATGGCGTGCATTGAAGCAGATGAAGGGTCTAAAGACTGACGCGTTGGTCGCTAAATTACTTCACCGCCAATTCGTTCAGCGACCTTTAAAAGGCCCATATTACACTAGTCCCTCGCTCTATCGCGGTTCACTGTTCGCTGTTTCACGTATTATTTTTTTTTCATTTTTTTTTTATAGTGTAACATTTTTTTTATAGTGTAACATTGTGTTCTGCGTCCTGATTGGCTAAGAGACTAGACCAGGACTAAACGTGGACTAAACCAGGTCTAGACCAGAACTAAACCAGGTCTAGACCAGGTCTAAACCTGGACTGGCCCTGGACTAAACCAGGACTGGACCAGGTCTAAACCAGGATTAAATCACCCCGTGTGGCCCCGTGTGGCTCTTGCGTTCGTTTGTGCGTGTTCGGTTTCTGGCTCGGGCTGAGAGGACGCGGTCCAGGCGCCGCGGTTTGATCTCGTGCTCGCAGCCCCGGTGTACGCGCGACCTCGCGCCGGTCACGCTGCTCTGTCACGGATTTGTCCACGATGAGGGGTGCACGTGTCGCGCACTTCTCCAAGGGGTTGGTGCGCGTCGCGTCGCGTCCCGGGATGTGGCAGTGCTCCTCGTGCGTCCGGCGGGGCTTCCGTTGCCATGTCTCCCCCCACGCGTCACTATTAATACATTTTGTTGAAAATCTATGAAAGTTTGAGTGTTTAAACGAGAGAGAAATGTGAGAAAAGGTTAATTCCAGTCTGAGAAAAGCGTATAATGTGTGTGGTGAGGCATTTACAGCCTTAAAACATGTAGAATAATTATAAAATATAAAGTTGTCCTACTTCGCGGATTTCTCTTATTGTGGGTTATTTCTGGAACCTAACCCCCGCGATAAACAAGGGATTACTGTACCATTTTCTGTTTGACATTATAATGTTAATTTCTCATCACAAACATACTGTACTTTGAGTTGTGTCCTGCAGATTTAGGCAAAGTACTTTTCTCAAACAGAAAACACTTCCACCTTGTAATACAGGAATGGCTCCACTGCATTTCCGAACTTCGCACACCTCCACTAGAATCATTTGGGTGATATGGAGTTGCCAATCTCTAGCGGTTTACTTGAAAACTACCACTCCATGACATGACAAAGCCTTTTGAGATTTGGAGATGTAGGCAGACTAATAATGAAGGATTACTCAAACATGAGTGAATGAAACAAAACACAACTCCACGTTTGTTTTTGAAGAGGTAAAAACATTTATAACATGGCTAAAAGCTCACGAGTCAAATTTGCCTAATATAGGACCTTTAAAATTCATATAAGAGGTTTTCATGTTTTTCTAGCCTAATTATGACTTGGGTTGGTGGAATAGTACCTGTGGTTAATATGCATCACAGTTTTACATCAGTTCAGTGGCGGTTTGTGGGGGGGAAAAAGATGAAAAGAAAGCTCAATAATACCGGAAGTAACACAGACTTCTAAAACGGAATCCCTCTGCGTATGTCATCAATACAGTACGCAAAATGTAGGCACAATTTACAAGCAAGGAAGGAAGTTTCTCACAGATTAAACACTGATTTAACAAAATAAAGTTGCTATCATCTGTTTTTTTTTTTTGTCTGATCCTAACTATTGAGTAAGTTAGACAGGTTTTGCCCATTTCGTGCAATTTAGTTTGGCTTTTCTTTTTGTTGTTCAAGCGAAACAGTACTCTAACCTGCCATGCACTTTAAACCAATGAAGTGACTCTTGTAAAAAGCTAACTGAAATAAATAAAAATGACAATTAAAAGAAAATAAATAAATAAACAATTACTAACTGAAACTGTATTGTGTGTTTACAAAACTAACTAAAACTAACTGAAATTATAGATAAATATCATTTTCATTTTTTCATTTTCATCTTTGTCAATTTATTTACAAGCCTTTTTTGGAGTTGGTAAATTTTGGTGTGTTTTTTTGTTTTGTTTTTGCACTTAAAGGGATATGCCACCTCCAGGTCAAACTTGGGCATCTCCCCACAGTCCAGAGACTAAAATAAGTGGTGGAAAGCGTTTTTCTGGTGACCCAGCCATTGTCCAGGTCTGTCAGCACTGACCGCCACGGTATCTGCAGCTACTCCGCGTTAGACTGGAGTCTAACGTTGCCAGAGAAAGATTTCGGCCAAAAGGAATTAATTTGCTCGATGCTTTTCCCAATTACTTTCTGTGTAGTGCGCATTCATATCGAGTGCAAATAAATGTGCAAATCAACACGGAGAGCTTGACTTGGTCATTTTGGGGTGGGAACTATTTTACAGTGCGGAAAAACACAGCCGAAGCACACACCACGCTGCGTAACAGGGCAACTGCCTTCCTGGTGCGTAACAGGGATTCCCCTGTCAGCGTGGTGTGTGCTTCGGCTGTGTTTTTCCACACTGAAAAATAGTTCCCACCCAAAATGACCAAGTCAAGCTCTCCGTGTTGATTTGCACATTTATTTGCACTCGATATGAATGCACACTACACAGAAAGTAATTGGGAAAAGCATCGAGCAAATTAATTCCTTTTGGCCGAAATCTTTCTCTGGCGACGTTAGACTCCAGTCTAACGCGGAGTAGCTGCAGATACTGCAGCGGTCAGTGCTGACAGACCTGGACAATGGCTGGGTCACCAGAAAAACGCTTTCCACCACTTATTTTAGTCTCTGGACTGTGGGGAGATGCCCAAGTTTGACCTGGGGGTGGCATATCCCTTTAAGGCTCTAGTTTGTGGACTGCTTTGGTTGTTGTGGGGGTAAACCTGAATAAATGTGTTAAAATTGCCTTTGTTTGTTGTAAGTTTGATAACACAATACTTTCTTTTTGAATCCTGCACTTGACAAATAACTCAAAGTATAACCCAAAAACTAAAACTAATACTAAAACTAATAAAAACTAAACTAAAACTGAGCAGTTAGAAAAAAACGAAAAGCAACTATCAGACAACTGTCAGATCCACTGTAAAAAGTCATAAAAACTGAATTAGAGGGGGGAAAAAGTCGAAACTAACTAAAACTAAATTATAATGAAAAACTATTATAACCTCAACTAACATAGACTGGTTTAAAGCTACAGGGTGGAACATTCCAGGCAGAGCAACTCCATCGCTGTGGACACAAGGGCAAGACACACTCACCGCAGAACTTTTTGCACCTGCTGGCGATATCTTGCATTTGACAGGTGAGGTGACAGGGCAGGCAGGATTTGACCAGGGGGTCCCAGAACTGAGCATTAGAGCAGTCCTTAGCCATGAGCCCTGGGAAACATACATTAAAAAAATAATAAAAATAATAATAAATAAATAAAAAAATAGAAAAAAAACCCAATATAAGATGAATAAAAATATAAATTAAATACCATCAACACAATAAAATAATATAAATAAACATCAATATGAAAATGTGTTGAATCTTTTTTTACACATTTCTTTCTACAGCTTTCTGAAATAGCTTCGCATTGCATTATTCTTTTCCTCCCCCGATCCTACTTCAATTTTGCTATTGAAGCCGACCTTGGGCTGACTGACAAAAAGTGTGGGCTGAACCCGACATAAATAAATAAGCAAACAAAATAAGAAATAGACACAGAAATTGAAACATACCAGAATTTTCAACCATTCCCTCAGTAATTAATATTAAACTTGTGGCTGATTTGTAGATGAATCTCCCTGTACTGGGGTTCAAATGCATGGCTTCACACTCTGTTGACTGGAGAGCTGCTGAAGCGTGGTAGCTCCTCCGCCCTCCACTGCTTTCAGAGGCTGTACAGTCATTACTGAATTTGCAGAGTGTGGTTAAAAGTGCTAAAACAATCTAAACTAAAAATAAGGCTAAGAACTATCAAATCAATGTGTCAACCACTATTACAATGCAACAAATAATGTAAGAATGTCATATTTAGCAATACATTTGGTAGTCATTGTTTAAAACTGTAAATCTGACTAAAGTCAAACCCCAAAGCAGCAAAATTGTGCATTTCCTCAAATTAGACCCAGTTGCTTGCATATTTAGTGAAAAAAGTGAAGGGCCACGACTGATCCTTGTGGTCACACCTTCAACAAAATGACCACTGATAGCAACAAATATGTATATTGGAGAGACAAAGCAGCCACTTCACAAGAGGATGTAGCAACACAGACGGGCGTGCCAAAGTGGACCGTCATCTGCCGTACACCTTCACCTAGAAGCCACGGGCCATTCGTTTGAGGACAGTGAGGTTCAGATCTTAGCCAGGGAAAAGAACTGGTTTGAGAGGGGAGTTAAAGAGGCAATTTTTGTCAAAAAGAGAATCCGTCGTTAAACAGAAATGGGGGAGTTAGACATAACTTGTCTCCCATTTATAATTCGATTCTTAAACCAAGTCAGAACAGACGAACGAAAGCATTAGGGCAGACAAGTCAGGGGCAGAGGGGTGGAGACGGTCGTCAGTTTGAATAGAGAGGCTAAACTATACGCCATTCGAAAAAAACAAAAGGAGCAATTAGTTGAGATAGTTACAGAACTATTCCAGGGTAGTGAGCTCATCTGAGGGCTGAATAGATATGCTAAACGAGACGCCAGAGGAAAACAAAAGATAGCAGATTAGCTGGGATTGGTTCAGAACTTTTCCGGTGTAGGGAGCTCCTCCTTGCAGCTAGATATAAACTGGGTCTAACCAGCATCAGAACCAGAACTGACGAAGACTCTCGGATGAGCGGCGAAACGTTTTCAACCAAACAAACTTTGTCCAGTTGACAAATTGAATTTCTCCTTTTATCATGTAAAAAAACAAACTAAATATGTATAAAGTTCTTGTTCTGTCTGTTGTTGCCATGCCAAGTAACATAGGGAATCCTAACAGCAAATGAGGTTTTGACACTTCAAATGAATCCAAAAGACAAGCGGAATACAGAAAAATATTGTAACACATCTGGTTATGATCTCAGATACAGAGACAGACTGTTCTTCCAAAACTAAATCACTGCTAGAGAACGGCAAGGGTTAGCGGTCCAGGAAATCAGTGTAAAATGTATTTGCGAAAAGTACTATGCAAGTAAGAGTACTTAAAAGGTAACTTCAGGGCAAAACTATAGTAAGTAAGTAAATGTAATTAGAAGGACAAAATGAGAAAAAAACACAGAAATGAGAAAAGCTAAATCATATGAAGGAGCAGTGCAAAAAACAGTGGGAAGAGTCATCAAAACTTGAACTAAGAATAGTTACTCCAACAAAAATATTAAGTAGGAGTAAAAGTACCAGAAATACCAGATTTTGTGCACTGTTTAACATTTTGTTGTTCCAGTTACATTCACTTGAAATTATAAATCAGATGTTACTCCTTAAGCTACTCTTACTTGAGTAGTAGTTTTTCCAAATACTTTTTTACACTTGTGTCATTTCTTGGATCACTAATATTATTTTGAAGTAAAGTTATTCTTTCTTGAGTACAGCTTTTGGCTGTTCTAGCCACCTCTGCCAAGACCCAGCTAACATTTGCCATTCTCTATCTGATTGAGTTTTGGTGGAACAAAAAAGAATCACATAAAAAAAATCTACTTAAGTAAAAGTATTAAAGTACCCATTTAAAAACATACTTTAAGAGTAAAAAGTTAAAGTATTTCATAAAGATTTTGAGATCTCATAAGGCTTCAGATGTAGTGGTTTTGATACAGATTTCTACTGAAAACAGAGCATCTGTCAAATGCTGTTATTGCTTTGTCTAGGATGTTCCACAGTATGGTATTACCTTTTTTATATTACCATGGAGACCAAACCAGACCCAGTTACAGGTCAGATTTGTGGAGAGGCAACCCCGCACACAGTAAGAGTGTTGTTTTTCTAAGTATTTTTGAGTTATAAAACCACGCTTAATTGAAAAAATGTAAGGTAGAGCTGTTTAATGTCATACTGTGGAACATTCCAGCCAGAACAATGACATAGCCATAGAAACAAGCAGGTGACGGACCCCCAACCAAAAAGTTACACAGTGCACCTATGTAGTGGCACAAAATGAGGTTACTAGAACTATATAATGACCAAAAACATAACCATACTTGTGTTTTGCCTTTTTAGTTCTGTCAGTGAGTTTGAGCCTTAGCAGTTAAAGAGGAGTCACTCACCTGTATAGTGCAGATGTGGTGTGATGGTGCGTGTGCTGTGTATCTTTCAAAATGGATGCTCATTTGTCTAAGTGCAACTCTCTGTTCTCTAGGAGTTCCCCTCACACTGTACACTCACTGAAATTCACTAAAATCTTGACTTTATAGCTACTGTATTTAGTCATTAGCGCTACCAATGCTGTCCGCGAGTTACCAGTTTAAAGGTCCGATATTACACAGAATTGACTCTTGTGAGCTTTAATCCATGTCACAATGTTGTTCCCTCAAAAACATACCTGGAGTTGTGCTTTGTTTCATTCACACTTTTGAGTCATCTTTTATTATTAGTCTGTCTACATCTCCGAAGCTCAAAATGCTCTGTTCCACCTTGTGATGTCATGAAGTGGTTGTTTTCAAGTTGAGGTTGGCAATTCCAGGACTGAAATCATCCAAATAATTCTAGTGAAGGTGTATGGGTTTTAAAAACACAATGGAGCGCTTCCTGTATTACAGCATGACATCACAAGGTTGAACAGAGTGTTTTCTGTTTGAGAATATAAAGTAAACATGTTCAAATCTAATATAGTTTTTACTCTTAGTGACAAAAACACTGGACATGATGGCCAAGTAGTTTTTGTTATAATTTGTGCTTTGGTTCTCAAGACCATTATCCAATCAGGAAGCAGATTGAGCCTCACATGACTCTCTTATTTGGGTTGCCAGTTTCAATGCTGAAATCCAGTTGTTTATAGGGAGACATATTGTGCTTGTGTTTGTTATATAGTTGGAATCTACATTAAATAGTTATATGACGTTATATACCGTATTTTTCAGACTATAAGTCACACTTTTTTCATGGTTTGGGTGGTAGGGTGACCATTCGTCCGGATTTCGTCCGGACAGTCCGGTTTTAGAGCTGTCTGTCCGGCCGTCTGTCACGTGTCCTCCTTTTTTACATTTTGTCCTCCTTTCGGACCCTCGTTGGCCACTGTTGCATAAATCGTCAAAAATCCCCACCCATTATTTACACTACTCTGCGATGTTGTGTCGTATGCAAACACTCGCGATGCGCGTGCAGCTGATACAGCCCCTGCAGCCCCTGATTGTCTGGAAGCTGCTGTCACTCAAAAGCTCCGCTCAGGCTATTGACTGATTTTTGCTCCTCAGATGCGCGCGCAGTTCTTTTTGATGGGTGTTCCATGTTAATAAATATATGTTGACTTCATACATTATTCATAAGTTGTTCGTGTGGACAAGCAAAGACCAGTAGGCTAAATGACAGAGGCCTACAACTTTTTTCAATTTTTCATGTTTTTTTGCTTTTTGGTGCCATATGATGGAATGGCAAAGACTGTGTTTTTTCAGTGAATTGGTGATGATATTGTGTTTTGTTCATATCATCTTGACCATAATTGGCCACATTTTTGTTTTTGATGGGTGTTCCATGTTAATAAATATATGTTGACTTCATACATTATTCAAACAAAAAAAAAAAAATAATAACACGGTGTCCTCACTTTAGGGCCTTTGTCATCCTTTTTGGACACAAGTGTCCTCCTTTCCTGTTTCATGCCGGTGGTCACCCTATTGGGTGGTCCCGCAATTTATACTCAGGTGTGACTTATATGTGTCATTCCAGAATTGGAGGACATTTTGGCTTTAAAATTGCTGAAAAATAAACCTTCACTTTTCTGATTTTCTGCTACATATTAATCAATAATAGGTAATAGACTATCAAGTGCTTGATTAGATTTATATGGTTTATTTATTTATTTACACTAATCACAGTAACAGGGTTGCAAATCCGCACTAATGTTCGCTTTATCTCAGGAGTAGAAGCTAACTGTAGCTAGCTGTTACTGCTAATCAAGAGGAAAAACTTATTTATGAAAATAAGTAAAGGAACAAATAATAATAATTGTCTTATTCTGATCATTTGCATAACAGGGTTGCATGAGGTAGAGTGAGACATTCAATCAAGGCTAACGATTTTATAAAAATATGAAAAATAGAAGAGAAGACAAACCTTTGTTCTGCCCATTCTTTTGGAAAACTTTTTCAAGTCTCACTCTTTGAGAGTGTGACACACGCAATTCGACGTGTTCACACGCTCACACATGGTATTTCTCACGCTGAAATTTAGTTACGCAATTCAAGCGCAGCGCACAGCACTTCTGTGCCCAGAAAATCGGTTAGATAATGCAGGCACCGCGTTTTCAGCGAAAAAAAGTCACTCGCACCCCCCCCCCCCGGAATGACCCATATATTAAAATATATAATTTCACATGTTGGTTATTTTCATATTGACAGCGGCGAGAGTGCGCTCTAGGCTTGTGTGCCTGGATCTGCTGCTCCTGTTACTCCTGTGCCACTGTCACTTCACTCTCTACTGCACATGTCTCCTGCAGAAAGAGCCGCTGTCCTGTCTGGGATCATGTCTGGGATCATGTCTGGGATCATGTCGGTGTCTGGGGTCATGTCGGTGTCTGGGGTCATGTCGGTGTCTGGGGTCATGTCAAGGCGCTTTGTGCTACAATTTTGTATGAAAAGCGCCTTATAAATGTTTGATTGATTGATTGATTGATGTCGGTGTCTGGGGTCATGTCGGTGTCTGGGATCATGTCGGTGTCTGGGGTCATGTCGGTGTCTGGGGTCATGTCGGTGTCTGGGGTCATGTCGGTGTCTGGGGTCATGTCGGTGTCTGGGGTCATGTCGGTGTCTGGGGTCATGTCGGTGTCTGGGGTCAGGTCGGTGTCTGGGGTCAGGTCGGTGTCTGGGGTCATGTCGGTGTCTGGGGTCATGTCGGTGTCTGGGGTCATGTCGGTGTCTGGGATCATGTCGGTGTCTGGGGTCAGGTCGGTGTCTGGGGTCATGTCGGTGTCTGGGATCATGTCGGTGTCTGGGGTCATGTCGGTGTCTGGGGTCATGTCAGTGTCTGGGGTCAGGTCGGTGTCTGGGATCATGTCAGTGTCTGGGATCATGTCGGTGTCTGGGGTCATGTCAGTGTCTGGGATCATGTCAGTGTCTCGTAGGATTTCAGCAGATTTCAGGCTCTCCCGGGAGGCAGGAATAGGTGTATCCATAAGGTATGAGTGGATGTCCAGCTACTGAAGTTTGAGACATTTTCTTTTTGTCATTTACACACTCATCTGCATTTAACTCATACGGGACATTAAGACATATCCCACTCACTAATGTTAATTTAGCATTAGAATTTATTTTATCGCATGGCGATAAACTGTTAATCATATTCTACAAATTATAAGCGGAAAGTAGTAAAATATGCAGCTGAAAACTTACCTGGCCAGCCAAATGATATCTCTCTGTATTTTCTATACAGCGTGTTCAAAGATGGTGACGTCAGTGCGCCCGCCTTTGCCCGCAACGTCCCTTCCATTCAGCTGTAAAATTGGTCTTAAATGACCTAAAACACATCGATTCCTTAAAACCACAGCAGCTGACAGCTCTAGAGGCCTTTCTTTTCAAAAAATATGTTTTTGCATTGCTTCCTACCGGCTTGGTTCACGTCGTTGTCCGTTAACTGTTCTCTGATTGGTTCACTTAGCTGTCTGTCTAAGCGCAACGGCAGCGCATTCTGGACCAAGCATTACCAGACTCGCCGCTGGTACAGCGATGAGTCATGGATTCTTCCAGGCAAGCTGAAAACAGTAATTCAAAATAAAAAATCAATCAATCAAAACTTTATTTATAAAGCACTTTTCACACAAAAAAATGTAACACAAAGTGCTTTACAGTGATTAACAACAACCCACAAATCCGAAGTGATTTATAATCTGGAAAATACGGTAGTCATAATCTAATCTATAATAGTATCTTAGTTTGTCTTTACCTCCCTCGACTTTTAAACACTCAATCCAGAGTATTTTACAGGCTCATTGCACATGTTTTTAACATTTTTATATCTTTAATCTGCAAATGCTTCACTCTCTCATCCCTCTGTTCACTGTTCCATGTGATGACTGATGTGTGAGTGTGTTCTGCTTGTGCTTTTTTATACTGCCTCTTGGTTACGTCATCATTGCAAATGGGAAGGTGTTCTCAATTGACTTACCTGATAAAATACTGAATAAATAAAGAAATAATAAAATAATATCCATCTAAAATGACTTAATTAAACAAACAATTCCACAGACCTTGTGTTAGAAAACTGTGGTGCACACTGGGAGCTGACGTTTTTGTAAAAGTCGTCACAACAAAGAGCCATTTAACTGTCAGCCCCTCTAATGGATAGCTGTAGTAGAATGCTTTTCATTTGAAACCCAAGAAAAGAAGTAAGTACCGAGCAGTGATCGTAATATAAGTGATACAAATAAAATAAATAAACTAGGCTATTAAAGATCACTCAAATATGCACGAATCACTACAAATAGAACTCCGTGGCCATAGAAGCTTGTCAAAGCCTGATCCCGTCAGATCTCAGACACTCAGCAGTAACAAAAACTGTTGTTGTATCCTTAGGCAACTTCACCCACATTGCCTAGTAAGAAAGTGGAGTGTGAGTGAATGTTGGTGGTGGTCGGAGGGGCTGATGGTGCAAATTGCCAGCCTTGCTTCTGTTCAAAAAAGTTCAAAGTCAGCTTTATTGTCAATTCTGCCATATGTGTTCAACATACAGTGAATCAGAATTTCGTTTCTCTCTGGCCAAGCAGTGCAAAAAGACAGTGTACAAAATACAATATAAAGACAATACAAAAACTATAAGACAAAAATCTAAAATCTAAAAGAGCTGCAAAAGAATAAATAAATACATATTTACAGATGTCCAAAATGTGCAATATGCATCAAAAATGTGCAATGGAAGTTGCAGCAGTGGAATGGTAATGTGCAATAGAATGTGCATTGAAAGTAAAGATAAAATAAATGTGCAGCAGTAGTAATTCCAGTACAACAGTAGTAAACAACAGTACAACAGTAGTAAATGTGCAACAGTGCAACAGTAGTCCTTAGCAGGTGTCTAGGGTGATATGTATTTTTATGGAATACAGGTTATGCCAATATGGGGGCATAACCACTGAGTGTGGAGTGAATGAATAATGGTCTGTAAAGTGCTTTGGGTTTCTTGAAAGGCGCTATATAAATACAATGATTAATTAATTAATTAACTAGAGCAAATGAGAAGGAAACCCCTATACATATGGTTAAAAGCTCTGAAAAGCTGATTTAGCATCACAAGTCTGGTTTAAACCTAAAATAACTCTCTGATGTGAACAGTGACTGCCGAAAGCCCAGCACCTGCATCATCACGTACCAGAGGTCGTGCAGCCTGTGTGAGTCCAAATCAAATCTGGTATCAGTTTGTTTTTTCTCTGACATACTGAAACCAGCTGCACCTTCACTCATACACCTACATCTGCAGGGACTTCATTTATTTATTTTTAACTAACCATACTTTCATTGTTTGTACATTAACATTCTAGCTTAAAGTGCATTTGACTTTGATTCATATATATTTTTCTAATTCTGACTTGGCTTTGTGGGATAGTACTAAATATTTATCATAGTTTTACATAACTTCAGTGGCGGTTTGTGAAGAAATGCAGAAAACACAAAGTACAAAAATACAGGAAGTAGCTGTGAGTTCTAAAATGGAACCCATCTAAATATGTCATCAACTGTCAACTACAACTCCATCCAAAATACAGAGACAATTTACACACAAGGAATCATTTTTAGAGTTTAAACACTGATTAAACAAAAATAAAGCCTAACTACTGTGTAACTTAGACACGTTTTGGCTCTTGTCATTCCCCTCCACCAGAAAACTTACACAACGCATCTTTAAAATACGTTTTATTTTTAAGATGTATTGCTTTAACACATGTTTTTTGATCACATTTTCTAACTTCTATCTTGTGGGTTGTATAAAGATGTGATGCGTGAAGAGTCCCTCAGTCGTCCAGGTAGAATCCATGATAAAAGAAGAAATTCAATTTGTCAACTGGACAAAGTTTGTTTGGTCGAAAACCTTTCGCCGCTCATCCGCGAGGCTTCGTCAGCTCTAATCAGAATGCTGGTAAGACGCTTGCTTATATCTTGCTGCAGGGGGGAGCTAACTAGCTAACTACTTTCAGAAACTATCTCATTGGTTTCTGTCTTTTGTTTCTCTGGCGTCTAGATTAGCATACCTATTCATCCCTACAACGACTGTTTTTCACACCTCTGGCCCTGACCTGGCTAGCCCTATTGTTCCCCTGTTTGCTTGATCTAGGCTTAAGAATGGAATTATAGATGGGAGACAAATTATGTCTGACTCCACCATTTCTGTTCAGAGAAGGATTCTCTTTTTTGACAAAAATAGCCTCTTTAACTCCCCTCTCAAACCAATTCTTTTCCCTGGCTAAGATCTGAACCTCACTGTCCTCAAAAGAATGGCCCGTGGCTTCTAGGTGAAGATGTACGGCAGATGACGGTCCACTCTGGCACGCCCGTCTGTGTTGGTACATCCTCTTGTGAAGTGGCTGCTTGGTTTCTCCAATATATAATAATATATAAAGATGTGATGCTCATTCGTTTGCTCATATTTACTGAAATTTGAGATGATACAGTAAATGTAAAAATACTGCAGTACCGCAATACCGGTGTGTACTCTGTTGTGGTTTATACTTTAGGAAGTCTTAAATCTTCTTTTTCACAACGTCAGAATGAAACTGCTCGGGCAGCCCCTGTGCATGTGTTTTCAGCTCCACTGGGCACACATCTGATTTCATATACTTTTTTTTTTTTACTTCTTTGTTCTTCTTTGTCCTTTTTGTTAAGTAAAATCACAGATAGTACAGCAAAAGGATACTCAAGTAAAAATATCACATGAAAAAAATACTTAAAGGTGCATTGTGTAACTTCTGATGGAGGGGCCGTCAAATGTTTTTCTCCATGGAGATGTTATTGCTTTGTCTGGAATGTTCCACAGTATGACATTAAACAGCTCTACTTTACATTTATTAAATTACAGAGGTTTTATAGCTCAAAAATACCTAGAAAAACAGACATTCTGACCGTGACCCGGGTCGTGGCTCCATAGATCTGATCTGTAATGTGGTCTGGTTTGGTCTCCATGAAGACAGAAAGGTTTAATATCAATAGAAATTACACAATGCACCTCTAAGTAGAAGTACAGATACTAGAGCAAAATAATACTTAGACTTAGACTTACGCAAGGAAAAATCTAAGTATCAGATGAAAAAATAATTTAAGTAAATGTATTAAAGTACCTGTTTGAAAATGTAGGCTTCAAATGTGGTGATTCTGATACAGATTTGTGCAGAATTTTGCTCAACAAGCTATAATTAAAAAATACTTTTCAGTTCTTTCCAAAATGAATTGGAGTAGAAAGTACAGATACCTGCTCTCAAATGTAGTGAACTAAAAGTAAAAAGTATACTGTTTAAATGTATTTCAGTAAAGTACAGACACTTAAGATGTATATTTAAGTACAGTACTTTATTTACTGCTTTTACTTGGTTGCATTCCACCACTTTTTTATGTTCAGATATTATCTTCCATGATGACTCTGTGTGACCTGAGTTACAGAAGGACAAAGAGGACAAAGTTTTTTCCTCTATTACCACATGACTTCACAAGGTGTAACTGAACTGACAAATAACAAATGCAAAATTAGCTAAACTAGAAAGAAGTCTAACAACACAATCTGAATCTCACGCGTACCCATTTTGAACACACCCTTGCCTAAATATACTGTATACTGTATACATCCACCTTATACATCAGGCTGTGTCTGAGAATGTGTATTTGATATCGAATCCTCTGTCTCCTCACATAATTAAGAAAAGCGTCTCTACCTCATGTTATAAAGAGTATAAATGGGAGAAAAATTATGTCTGAGACCTCCATTTCTGTTCAAGGAAGGATTCTCTTTCTTGACAAAAATAGCCTCTTTAACTCTCCTCTCAAACCAGTTCTTTTCTGTGGCCAAGATCTGTACCTCACTGTGTGGCCCGTGCAGTGGTGTAGTGGGGATTTTTTAAGTGGATGTACGCGATTTGTGACGTCATGGATGACGTCACAAAAAAAAAAAGAAAAAAAAAAAGCCATATACTCAACTTGCTGAAATACACACAGGTGTCATAGGCTATAGACTGTTTGTTTATTAAAGGTCCCATGACATGGTACTTCTTGATGCTTTTATATGGCTCCTTAATGGTTCCCTAATACTGTAAATGAATCCTTCTTCAAAATCAACACTCAGTGCATGAGAAAGAGAGATAAGATGAGAAAGGGTCATAAATGTCACTCTGGAACACTCCATTATGGGCGTTGTTGCTTGAATGCAAATGAGGAGGACAGAGATGGCCTATAGTAGGGGGTGGGGGCGTGGCCAAGCTCTCCGCTCCGCTCTGTGACCCACTTCCGTGTTTTTGCACGGGAGGAGAGATGAGAAGCCTTCCATTGAAAAATAAACACATTTCCACAGAAAATAAAATTAAACCACTGCTGTTTCAGATATCCACAGGCTCAGATAAAGGACTTCCGAGCCTAGAAACACTCGCAAGTTCCTCCAGGCAAATAAAAAAACGTATTTCGCATTGCGTAGCTCCTCCGCAGTCCAAACTCTCTGGGCGTGATTTACAGAGACGCTGAGTACAGACAGATGGGGGTGGAACTGCATTTGCATTTCTTTTTTCGAGCTGACGTCAATAAGTTTCCTTGTTCAAAATCGCCCGTTTGAGCTCTGATTTTTTCTAACGCAGAAAAGGATCGCAAATGCTCAGTTTAGACATTTCGCAACTTTTAACCATGGGGGGGGGGCTAAACAGGGTAGGGGAGCTCACATTAACATTCAAAAACCTCAGAAAGTGAAAATTTCATGCCATGGGACCTTTAAAAACAACTGACTTTCAGTACAAACATAAAGCCGCCGGCCCAGTAAAAAGCAGTAATATTTGATGTTTTTTTTTACTCAAAAATGATGCGGAATTATGCTATTAATATTAACGCCATTCATAATCACATACAGAACATCAATCATAGGCTACAACACATTTGAGCAGATGGCGTTTTGTGTGAACTAAATCTTCAGATAACTCAAACATTCGCCTTACAAATCACCAGTTGAACTAACGTTACATTTAATGTTTTAGTACTCCAAAATTATGGGTCGTCATATTGTGCTTGTAAGACTATTCAAAATCACAGGCCAATGTTATTAAGCATAACTCGCATGGACGAGCACACCTTGCAGCCGAGTTTCCCATTTCCAGGGATAGGCCTCCTTCTTTCTCTTCCACATGTCTTCAGTCCAACGGTACGGTGAGCTACTGGAGCTCCCCGCCACCTCCGCGCTAGCATCACCACAGGCTGTATGGCTAGCATTAGTTGAAGAACTGAGAACTTCGGTGTTGGCGCTGACTGGTTGCTCTCTGGCTTGGGTGTCTGAATACTGGTGGCTTTCCAAAAATAAAAATCAATGTTTTTCTGCTGAGTTGTCATTTTAGTGCAGGGCTAAAACCGAAGTAAAAATTGAATCTCACAAGATATCTCACAAGCCTATGCAGGTTGTTTTCACCATTGCCAATAGCTCCGGTTTGACATTTAAGTTATAGGATATTTTATATTTGTTATTTTTTTATATCTCACGTCGGGAGAAGTGGGTGGATGGCGTACCCCCGCGTACCACGCCCACTACACCCCTGGGCCCGTGGCTTTTAGGTGGAGATGTACGGCAGACTGAGGTCCACTCTGGCTCGCCCCTCTGTGTTGGTACATCCTCTTGTGAAGTGGCTGTTTTGTTTCTCCAGTGTAGCGCTGTTTGTGGCTCGGTGTTTTGTCCTTTGGGTGGACCAGTTTTTGTCTTAAAGTGTTTGTGGGTTTGAAATAGACTGGGATTTCATGTTGTCTGAAAATCTGTAGTTTTTCAGAAATGCCGGCCAGGTAATGAATAGTTACACCCTTTCTCCTGGGTTCTGATTCTCTGTTGTCTTGTTTCTTGTCCTTGTCAGTCTTGGTTTTGTTGAAAACCCACAAACAGAGAGGGCTTTCTCCACATGTTGTTCTTCTTTCTCCTTTCTCCTCTGTCCTTGTAGGAACCACTTGAGCCCTGTGTTGTAATGTCCTAATAACAAGTTTGTGCTGCAGTGGGTGGTGTGAATCAAAAAGCAGGTATTGGTCGGTGTGTGTGGGCTTCCTGAAGACTTCTACTTGGAGTTGACTTCTACGTCTTCTCCTATTGTTACGGCACAATCAAAGAAAGCCAATGTGTTGTCCTTGGCATCTTCATGAGTGAAGTTGATGTTTGGATCTACAGAATTGATATGTGCAGTAAAAGTTATTATGTATGCAGGAGATCCTGTGCTTTAGCTGCTCAAAGCACCTGTTTTATAAACAGGAGATCCTGGGTTCAAATCCGATCAGTTCCTTTACACACTCTGGCGGTAACGTTTAAACAATCCAGCATACTCTCATAAAGCAGTTCAAACCCTGACTCTTTTGATCATCAAATTGCTATCATGTTCTATGCAAGAAGAATGCTCTGATAACAACAAAGTGTTTTGACTTCTCAATCTTCTGATCCAAAGTCAGACACCTTATCCATTAGACCACATGGTCATGTTTGGAGTTGAAGTCTTATCTTGCAAATGAGCAAGATAGGATTTGTCTGACCTGTTCTTATTCACAGTATGCCCAGTTCCCAAATTTTAGCTTTTGGCTAATTTTGCTTTGTGCTCAGGTTTAAAAGGGTAGGTGCAGTGGCTCATCAAAGTGCCTGTCTCGTAAAGAGGAAATCCTGGGTTCAAATGCCAGCAGTACCTTTTCATATTCTGGTAACTTTAAACCAATTTCACACTCTTGCAGTAACATCAAAGCAATCAATCAAGCAAGCATACTCTCATTAACACAAAGTGGTTCAAACCCTGAATCTTCTAAACTGAAGTCATAATACTTATTATTAGGTCATTGAAGCACTATCACAGTAGCATCAAGAAGAACACACTGACAACCACGAAGGGATTTGAACCCTCAATCTTCTGATCCGAAGTCAGACGCCTTATCCATTAGGCCACGTGGTCATGGCTGTAGTTGAAGTCCAGGATTTGTCCGACCTGTTCTTATTGGCTGGGTTCAAATCCCAACAGTACCTGTTCACATTCTGGTAACTTTAAACCAATTTCACACTCTTGCAGTAACATTAAAGCAATCAATCAAGCAAGCAAGCATACTTTCATTAACACAGTGCTTCTCAATAATTTTCTGTGACGCCCCCCTAGGAAGAAGAAAAAAATTCACATCCCCCTCCCTGCGCGACACTATAAATAGTATTATTTGTCTAGAAAATTGTTATTAGTACACCTATGCATAACATTGTATCCTTTTATTAACATTAAAAACAGAAAAAAGAAAGAAACTTCTAACAAAGAGTGCACTTTTTGCACTGAGGACTCAAATATTAATGTGTTTTTAATGCAGCTTTGCGCACATTTGTTTACCTTTTACAGAAACAAAACTTAAAACTACATTGCATAAACTAAAAGCGCTGAAAAAAAAACCGCTCTCTCCTTGTGCCGCTGATGTCTCAGCTTCTGTCGGACTAAAGAACACGACTCAGTGGAATATACGTGTTTTTTCTGTGACAGAGGATGTTCTGCTCATGGTGAGTCTGTTCTGTATATCGCGTATGTAAGGTTGCCGACCCCTGCCCTAGAGCAACAATGAGAGCCCCACTGCCAACTACTGTTGTTGATGTGCAAATACACTTAGTTCTAGTACAGTACGGCAAAAAAGCATCTTTCCCAGAGTCACACGTGTCCCCCCTGGCATCACACCGCGCCCCCCCAGAGGGGCCGGACATTCTGACTGTGACCCGGGTCGTCGCTCCATAGATCTGATCTGTAATGTGGTCTGGTTTGGTCTCCATGAAGACAGAAAGGTTTAATATCAATAGAAATTACACAATGCACCTCTAAGTAGAAGTACAGATACTAGAGCAAAATAATACTTAGACTTAGACTTACGCAAGGAAAAATCAAAGTATCAGATGAAAAAACTATTTAAGTAAATGTATTAAAGTACCTGTTTGAAAATGTAGGCTTCAAATGTAGTGATTCTGATACAGATTTGTGCAGAATTTTGCTCAACAAGCTATAATAAAAAATACTTTTCAGTTCTTTCCCAAATGAATTGGAGTAGAAAGTACAGATACCTGCTCTCAAATGTAGTGAACTAAAAGTAAAAAGTATACTGTTTAAATGTATTTCAGTAAAGTACAGACACTTAAGATGTATATTTAAGTACAGTACTTTATTTACTGCTTTTACTTGGTTGCATTCCACCACTTTTTTATGTTCAGATATTATCTTCCATGATGACTCTGTGTGACCTGAGTTACAGAAGGACAAAGAGTTTTTTCCTCTATTACCACATGACATCACAAGGAGTAACTGAACTGACAAATAACAAATGCAAAATTAGCAAAACTAGAAAGAAGTCTAACAACACAATCTGAATCTTACGCGTACCCATTTTGAACACACCCTTGCCTAAATATACTGTATACTGTATACATCCACCTTATACATCAGGCTGTGTCTGAGAATGTGTATTTGATATCGAATCCTCTGTCTCCTCACAGAATTAATAAAAGCGTCTCTACCTCGTGTTATAAAGAGTATAAATGGGAGAAAAATTATGTCTGAGACCTCCATTTCTGTTCAAGGAAGGATTCTCTTTCTTGACAAAAATAGCCTCTTTAACTTCCCTCTCAAACCAGTTCTTTTCTGTGGCCAAGATCTGTACCTCACTGTGTGGCCCGTGGAGTGGTGGAGTGGGGATTTTTTAAGTGGATGTATGCGATTTGTGACGTCATGGATGTGAATTACCCCCCCCCCCCAAAAAAAAAAGCAAAAAAAAAAAAGCCATATACTCAACTTGCTGAAATACACACAGGTGTCATAGGCTATAGACTGTTTGTTTATTAAAGGTCCCATGACATGGTACTTCTTGATGCTTTTATATGGCTCCTTAATGGTTCCCTAATACTGTAAATGAATCCTTCTTCAAAATCAACACTCAGTGCATGAGAAAGAGAGATAAGATGAGAAAGGGTCATAAATGTCACTCTGGAACACTCCATTATGGGCGTTGTTGCTTGAATGCAAATGAGGAGGACAGAGAGGCCTATAGTAGGGGGTGGGGGCGTGGCCAAGCTCTCCGCTCCGCTCTGTGACCCACTTCCGTGTTTTTGCACGGGAGGAGAGATGAGAAGCCTTCCATTGAAAAATAAACACATTTCCACAGAAAATAAAATTAAACCACTGCTGTTTCAGATATCCACAGGCTCAGATAAAGGACTTCCGAGCCTAGAAACACTCGCAAGTTCCTCCAGGCAAATAAAAAAACGTATTTCGCATTGCGTAGCTCCTCCGCAGTCCAAACTCTCTGGGCGTGATTTACAGAGACGCTGAGTACAGACAGATGGGGGTGGAACTGCATTTGCATTTCTTTTTTCGAGCTGACGTCAATAAGTTTCCTTGTTCAAAATCGCCCGTTTGAGCTCTGATTTTTTCTAACGCAGAAAAGGATCGCAAATGCTCAGTTTAGACATTTCGCAACTTTTAACCATGGGGGGGCTAAACAGGGTAGGGGAGCTCACATTAACATTCAAAAACCTCAGAAAGTGAAAATTTCATGCCATGGGACCTTTAAAAACAACTGACTTTCAGTACAAACATAAAGCCGCCGGCCCAGTAAAAAGCAGTAATATTTGATGTTTTTTTTTACTCAAAAATGATGCGGAATTATGCTATTAATATTAACGCCATTCATAATCACATACAGAACATCAATCATAGGCTACAACACATTTGAGCAGATGGCGTTTTGTGTGAACTAAATCTTCAGATAACTCAAACATTCACCTTACAAATCACCAGTTGAACTAACGTTACATTGAATGTTTTACTACTCCAAAATTATGGGTCGTCATATTGTGCTTGTAAGACTATTCAAAATCACAGGCCAACGTTATTAAGCATAACTCGCACGGACGAGCACACCTTGCAGCCGAGTTTCCCGTCCTTATCGTCGATCCAGGGATAGGCCTCCTTCTTTCTCTTCCACATGTCTTCAGTCCAAATCGCGAACGGTGAGCTACTGGAGCTCCCCGCCAACTCCGCGCTAGCATCACCACAGGCTGTATGGCTAGCATTAGTTGAAGAAGTGAGAACTTCGGTGTTGGCGCTGACTGGTTGCTCACACAAAGTCTCTGGCTTGGGTGTCTGAATACTGGTGGCGTCTTTCCGAAAATAAAAATCAATGTTTTTCTGCTGAGTTGTCATTTTAGTGCAGGGCTAAAACCGAAGTAAAAATTGAATCTCACAAGATATCTCACAAGCCTATGCAGGTTGTTTTCACCATTGCCAATAGCTCCAGTTTGACATTTAAGTTGTAGGATATTTTATATTTGTTATTTTTTTATATCTCACGTCGGGAGAAGTGGGTGGACGGCGTACCCCCGCGTACCATGCCCACTACACCCCTGGGCCCGTGGCTTTTAGGTGGAGATGTACGGCAGACTGAGGTCCACTCTGGCTCGCCCCTCTGTGTTGGTACATCCTCTTGTGAAGAGGCTGTGTTGTTTCTCCAGTGTAGCGCTGTTTGTGGCTCGGTGTTTTGTCCTTTGGGTGGACCAGTTTTTGTCTTAAAGTGTTTGTGGGTTTGAAATAGACTGGGATTTCATGTTGTCTGAAAATCCTCTGTAGTTTTTCAGAAATGCCGGCCAGGTAATGAATAGTTACACCCTTTCTCCTGGGTTCTGATTCTCTGTTGTCTTGTTTCTTGTCCTTGTCTCTCTTGGTTTTGTTGAAAACCCACAAACAGAGAGGGCTTTCTCCACATGTTGTTCTTCTTTCTCCTTTCTCCTCTGTCCTTGTAGGAACCACTTGAGCCCTGTGTTGTAATGTCCTAATAACAAGTTTGTGCTGCAGTGGGTGGTGTGAATCAAAAAGCAGGTATTGGTCGGTGTGTGTGGGCTTCCTGAAGACTTCTACTTGGAGTTGCCGGTCTTCTCCTATTGTTACGGCACAATCAAAGAAAGCCAATGTGTTGTCCTTGGCATCTTCATGAGTGAAGTTGATGTTCGGATCTACAGAATTGATATGTGCAGTAAAAGTTATTATGTATGCAGGAGGTCCTGTGCTTTAGCTCATGCTCAATGCGCCTGTTTTATAAACAGGAGATCCTGGGTTCAAATCCGAGCAGTTCCTTTACACACTCTGGCGGTAACGTTTAAACAATCCAGCATACGCTCATAAAGCAGTTCAAACCCTGACTCTTTTGATCATCAAATTGCTATCATGTTCTATGCAAGAAGAATGCTCTGATAACAACAAAGTGTTTTGACTTCTCAATCTTCTGATCCAAAGTCAGACGCCTTATCCATTAAGCCACGTGGTCATGGCTGGAGTTGAAGTCTTATCTTGCAAATGAGCAAGATAGGATTTGTCTGACCTGTTCTTATTCACAGTATGCCCAGTTCCCAAATTTTAGCTTTTGGCTAATTTTGCTTTGTGCTCGGGTTTAAAAGGGTAGGTGCAGTGGCTCATCAAAGTGCCTGTCTCGTAAAGAGGAAATCCTGGGTTCAAATCCCAGCAGTACCTTTTCACATTCTGGTAACTTTAAACCAATTTCACACTCTTGCAGTAACATCAAAGCAATCAATCAAGCAAGCATACTCTCATTAACACAAAGTGGTTCAAACCCTGAATCTTCTGAACTTAAGTCATAATACTTATTATTAGGTCATTGAAACACTATCACAGTAGCATCAAGAAGAACACTCTGACAACCACGAAGGGATTCGAACCCTCAATCTTCTGATCCGAAGTCAGACGCCTTATCCATTAGGCCACGTGGTCACGGCTGGAGTTGAAGTCCAGGATTTGTCCGACCTGTTCTTATTTGCTGGGTTCAAATCCCAACAGTACCTGTTCACATTCTGGTAACTTTAAACCAATTTCACACTCTTGCAGTAACATTAAAGCAATCAATCAAGCAAGCATACTCTCATTAACACAGTGCTTCTCAATAATTTTCTGTGACGCCCCCCTAGGAAGAAAAAAAAAAATTCATGTCCCCATCCCTGCGCGTGACTATAAATAGTATTATTTGTCTAGAAAATTGTTATTAGTACACCTCTGCATAACATTGTATCCTTTTATTAACATTAAAAACAGAAAAAAGAAAGAAAGAAACTTCCAACAAAGAATGCACTTTTTGCACTGAGGACTCAAATATTAATGTGTTTTTAATGCAGCTTTGCGCACATTTGTTTACCTTTTACAGAAACGAAACTTAAAACTACATTGCATAAACTAAAAGCGCTGAAAAAAAAAACGCTCTCTCCTTGTGCCGCTGATGTGTCAGCTTCTGTCGGACTAAAGGACAGGACTCAGTGGAATATACATGTTCTTTCTGTGACAGAGGATGTTCTGCTCATGGTGAGTCTGTTCTGTATATTGCATATTTAAGGTTGCCGACCCCTGCCCCAGAGCAACAATGAGAGCCCCACTGCCAACTACTGTTGTTGATGTGCAAATACACTTAGTTCTAGTACAGTACGGCAAAAAAGCATCTTTCCCAGAGTCACACGTGTCCCCCCTGGCATCACACCGCGCCCCCCCTCCCCAGAGGGGCCCGACATTCTGATCGTGACCCGGGTCGTGGCTCCATAGATCTGATCTGTAATGTGGTCTGGTTTGGTCTCCATGAAGACAGAAAGGTTTAATATCAATAGAAATTACACAATGCACCTCTAAGTAGAAGTACAGATACTAGAGCAAAATAATACTTAGACTTAGACTTACGCAAGGAAAAATCAAAGTATCAGATGAAAAAACAATTTAAGTAAATGTATTAAAGTACCTGTTTGAAAATGTAGGCTTCAAATGTGGTGATTCTGATACAGATTTGTGCAGAATTTTGCTCAACAAGCTATAATAAAAAATACTTTTCAGTTCTTTCCAAAATGAATTGGAGTAGAAAGTACAGATACCTGCTCTCAAATGTAGTGAACTAAAAGTAAAAAGTATACTGTTTAAATGTAATTCAGTAAAGTACAGACACTTAAGATGTATATTTAAGTACAGTACTTTATTTACTGCTTTTACTTGGTTGCATTCCACCACTTTTTTATGTTCAGATATTATCTTCCATGATGACTCTGTGTGACCTGAGTTACAGAAGGACAAAGAGTTTTTTCCTCTATTACCACATGACATCACAAGGAGTAACTGAACTGACAAATAACAAATGCAAAATTAGCAAAACTAGAAAGAAGTCTAACAACACAATCTGAATCTTACGCGTACGTATTTTGAACACACCCTTGCCTAAATATACTGTATACTGTATACATCCACCTTATACATCAGGCTGTGTCTGAGAATGTGTCAATCTTCTGATCCAAAATCAGACGCCTTATCCATTAAGCCACGTGGTCATGGCTGGAGTTAAAGTCTTATCTTGCAAATGAGCAAGATAGGATTTGTCTGACCTGTTCTATTCACAGTATGCCCAGTTCCCAAATTTTAGCTTTTGGCTAATTTTGCTTTGTGCTCGGGTTTAAAAGGGTAGGTGCAGTGGCTCATCAAAGTGCCTGTCTCGTAAAGAGGAAATCCTGGATTCAAATCCCAGCAGTACCTTTTCACATTCTGGTAACTTTAAACCAATGTCACACTCTTGCAGTAACATCAAAGCAATCAATCAAGCAAGCATACTCTCATTAACACAAAGTGGTTCAAACCTGAACTTAAGTCATAATACTTATTTATTAGGTCATTGAAGCATTATTCACAGTAGCATCAAGAAGAACACTCTGACAACCACGAAGGGATTCGAACCCTCAATCTTCTGATCCGAAGTCAGACGCCTTATCCATTAGGCCACGTGGTTATGCCTGGCTTCAAAGTCCTATCTTGCAAACGAGCAAGTCATTTGGCTCTCTCCTTGTGCCGCTAATGTCTCAGCTTCTGTCAGACTAAAGGACACGACTCAGTGGAATATACGTGTTTTTTCTGTGACAGAGGATGTTCTGCTCTTGGTGAGTCTGTTCTGTATATCGCTTATTTAAGGTTGCCGACCCCTGCCCCAGAGCAACAATGAGAGCCCCACTGCCAACTACTGTTGTTGATGTCCAATTACACTTAGTTCTAGTACAGTACGGCAAAGAAAGTATGTTTCCCAGGGTCACACCGCGCCACGCTATTTGAGAAGCACTGCATTAACACAAAGTGGTTCAAACCCTGAATCTTCTGAACTTAAGTCATAATACTTATTATTAGGTAATGTGTTCAGTGAAGCACTATCATGGCAGCATCAAGAAAAACCCTCTGACAACCACGAAGGGATTCGAACCCTCGATCTTCTGATCCGAAGTCAGACGCCTTATCCATTAGGCCACGTGGTCATGCCTGGCTTCAAGGTCCTATCTTGCAAACGAGCAAGTCATTTGGCTGTCTTATTCTTATTTACAGTATGCTTAGTGTGCAAATTTTCTTTCATGTTCAGGCAAACAGGTGAGGTCCAGAGGTATGAAAACATCCATTATGGCCCTGAATGGTTCTGCTAACAAGACCCCACACTCCACTCCCACTGCATATTTAATAGGCCCACCTAACTAACAGAAACTGTAAACAAGTAGGTGTAGTAGTTTCAAAGAACTGAAGAAGCAGTTTGGATGAGCTGCGAAACGTATTCAAACAAATACAATTTTGTCCAGTTGACAAATTGAATGTTCCTTTTGCTGTGGATTCTACTTGGACGACTGAAGAGTTCTACACACATCTTCCTTCACACATGTTTAACACACAAACCCTGCAGATTTAGGCTGTGTTCTTCTCTCTCTGTTCCACCTTGTGATGTCATGCGGTAATACAGGACGTGCTTCACTGTGCTTTTAAACTCCAAACACCTTCACAACTGGCATTTTATAACGTTGTTCCCTCATTAAACATATACCTGCAGTTGCAACCTGCTTTACTGATGCTTGTTTGATGAATCATATGCACTAAATTCACTCCCTCTGAGCCTTCACAATATACTTGATTTGAATATTCCCAAGATTGGTATGTCACAAGACACACACAGATAAAAAACAAACAAAAAAAACCCCACACAAAACAAACAAACAAAAAAAACAAAAAAAAAAACATTTTGAGTCTTTCTGAAACGTGTTAGGGCATGATTGTTATTAGCTAATATTTGTTTTCTCCCCATGATAAGTAACTCCTTCTGCTGCCAGTAGACGGAGGCTTTCATCGGACTTCAGTATGGGGAGTGCCAAAGCTGGAAAATAACGTCCAGTTTTATGCATAGTAATTATTTTAAGTTCTAAAACAAGAGATGCCAAATAAAAAGTACTCAAGAGCCAATGACAAAACCAACTTAATGTGCCCATATTACTCTTATTTTCTGATCTGTTATTTCTGTTTCATCATCACAAATATACCTGGACTTGTTTTGTTTCATTCACACATGTTTAACACACAAACACTTTCACTAGAGTATAGAGTAGAGTATAATTTCAACCCTGGAATTCCCTATCTCTTCTGAACCCAAGGCAAAAGGAGCTGTTCACTTGAAAACTACAGCTTCATGACATCACAAGGTGGAATGGAGCAGTATGAGCTTCTGTGATGTAGACATAAGGGTTACTCAATCATATGTGAATAAAACATAACACAACTCCAGGTATGTTGTATGTTTTTGATGAGGAAACAAGATTCTAACATGGCTTAAATCTCACAAGAGTCAATTTGTGGTGTCAATGTTGAAGTGTGGACCTTTTTAAGGGCAATTTCATAGGGTAGGTGAAGTATCTACCCCAAGGACACAATGACAGCACTTGGTCCAAGCAGCGTTCGAACCGCCTACAGTCTGAGAGCAGGATCTGTTCATTCTTCCTTTCTTTGTACTCCTCTTCTTCAGTTTCAATTGCATTTTCTTTTCTGACCTTCATGGCGTGTGGTGATGTTAGCAGACTTTTTCCGCATTCTTAGGCAGGTTGGAACAGCTCGGTCTGTATATAAAAATGAACAGAGCTAACGCACCAATAGCCGCGTTCCAAACAGGAAGTTCACATGTGGCTCTTCTGGCTCCTTCTGACTCTGGTTCCCATTAACTTACATTGGAATATTGTGGCCCCTCTCTGTAACTGTTGCTGTGAGGCTCGTGATTTTGGTCTTAAAATGTTCGGATTAACCCGCTCTACATGACCCTCGTGTTTTTTTGGTTTTGTTTTGCGGATTTGTTTGTTTAAAAAAATCCTATTCCTAATTTAGAGCCTGGTTCCAAATGCGCCCCTGTAACTGCTACCATCAAGAGCTTCATTTGAGTTGTGCGTGACGTCACACTTGCTTAGTCCACTTTTTTATACAGTCTATGATTTCGACAAGTTGTGATTGTGAAGTGAAAATGTGAATTAGCCTTTCAAAAGTAGCCGCCCACACAGTAGAATAATTAATAGTGGGAAATGTGGTTTTAGTTCCCATTGTGCGAGCTGCTGTGAATATAATAGTAACTCTTCAATATTATTTTTACAGGAAGAGTGAATGAAAAGCTTCACCCACCAAGCCTGTATCTGAATTGTCAGTCTATCCCATTGCTAGCTTACCACCACAAGCCTATGTAGCGTAATTTAGTCATTATTTAAAGGGTCCATATTGTGCTGTTTTCTGATCTATGTTATAATGTAGTTTCCTCATCACAAACATACCTGGAGTTGTGTTTTGTTTCATTTTCACGTTTAACACACAAACCCTGCATATTTAGGCTGTGTTTTTCTCTCAAATGGAAAACACTCCACCTTGTGATGTCATGTGGTAATACAAATGCTCCTCTGTGTTTTAAACTCCATACACCTTAATGCTTAATTAAAAAAAACAGCCTCAGTCCTTCCTACACACTGATCTGCTGCAGCCTGCCATCTACTGGCAGCAGAGGGAATTACCACAGTCCAGGCATGTTAGTGTAAGCATACGGCATTAAAGGGATAGTGCGTTTTAAAAAAAAATGTTAATCTGTATGGGTTTCCTTCTAAAAGTTCCGTGTGTTGACACCGGCTTACCTCTGACAGTCTCAGCTGATCCAGGTTCGGCTCGCTTTCTCAAGCCCACGTAGGGAGGTCCGGTAGCTTCTCTGGAACATGAAATAAAGCTTGTTTTTCTTCTCAAAACAAAAAATTTGTCTGAAAGGTGATATATTTGCATCCCAAACAGTTGTCAACGAAACATCCAGCAGCGAACTTAGCGATCGCGTATTGTGTCTGCCGACTCATATCACTGCGCTCACGTTAGCTGTATCAGCCTGTTCACTTGTAAACTTCCCCTTGCGGCGGACCGCATCTGCCGTGCACTTCCGCTAAAGGTGAACAGGCCGCCGCCGACTCTATTTTCTCCTGTAGAAGAAGTAGCGCGCGGAGCATGTTGGGATATATGACTGTGCGAAGTGTGCATCTTCATGCAGTTGGTCCACGCCCTGATTTCCATGGAAACGACTGCGGTTTTCCTAAATTTTAGCTTTTGGCTAATTTTGCTTTGTGCTCGGTTTTAAAAGGGTAGGTGCAGTGGCTCATCAAAGTGCCTGTCTCGTAAAGAGGAAATCCTGGGTTCAAATCCCAGCAGTTCCTTTTCACATTCTGGTAACTTTAAACCAATTTCACACTCTTGCAGTAACATCAAAGCAATCAATCAAGCAAGCATACTCTCATTAACACAAAGTGGTTCAAACCCTGAATCTTCTGAACTTAAGTCATAATACTTACTTATTAGGTCATTGAAACGCTATAACAGTAGCATCAAGAAGAACACTCTGACAACCACGAAGGGATTTGAACCCTCAATCTTCTGATCCGAAGTCAGACGCCTTATCCATTAGGCCACGTGGTCATGCCTGGCTTCAAAGTCCTATCTTGCAAATGAGCATGTCATTTGGCTGTCATATTGCGGTCATGGCTGGAGTTGAAGTCCAGGATTTGTCCGACCTGTTCTTATTCGCTGGGTTCAAATCCCAACAGTACCTGTTCACATTCTGGTAACTTTAAACCAATTTCACACTCTTGCAGTAACATTAAAGCAATCAATCAAGCAAGCATACTCTCATTAACACAGTGCTTCTCAATAATTTTCTGTGACACCCCCCTAGGAAGAAGAAAAAAAATTCACGTCCCCCTCCCTGCGCGCGGCTATAAATAGTATTATTTGTCTAGAAAATTGTTATTAGTACACCTATGCATAACATTGTATCCTTTTATTAATATTAAAAACAGAAAAAAGAAAGAAACTTCCAACAAAAAGTGCACTTTTTGCACTGAGGACTCAAATATTAATGTGTTTTTAATGCAGCTTTGTGCACATTTGTTTACCTTTTACAGAAAATAAACTTAAAACTACATTGCATAAACTAAAAGCGCTGAAAAAAAACCCGCTGTCTCCTTGTGCCGCTGATGTGTCAGCTTCTGTCGGACTAAAGGACACGACTCAGTGGAATATACGTGTTTTTTCTGTGACAGAGGATGTTCTGCTCATGGTGAGTCTGTTCTGTATATCGCGTATTTAAGGTTGCCGACCCCTGCCCCAGAGCAACAATGAGAGCCCCACTGCCAACTACTGTTGTTGATGTCCAATTACACTTAGTTCTAGTACAGTACGGCAAAAAAGTATGTTTCCCAGGGTCACACCGCGCCCCCCTATATGAGAAGCACTGTATTAACACAAAGTGGTTCAAACCCTGAATCTTCTGAACTTAAGTCATAATACTTATTATTAGGTCATGTGGTCATTGAAGCACTATCATGGCAGCATCAAGAAGAATCCTCTGACAACCACGAAGGGATTCGAACCCTCGATCTTCTGATCCGAAGTCAGACGCCTTATCCATTAGGCCACGTGGTCATGCCTGGCTGCAAAGTCCTATCTTGCAAATGAGCAAGTCATTTGGCTGTCTTATTCTTATTTACAGTATGCCCAGTGTGCAAATTTTCTTTCATGTTCAGCCAAAGAAAACAATAGGGCAGCAGGTGAGGTCCAGAGGTATGAAAACACCCATTATGGCCCTGAATGGTTCTGCTAACAAGACCCCACACTCCCCCTGGTCTAGTCCTGGTTTAGTCCTGGTTTAGTCCAGGTTTAGTCCTGGTCCAGTCCTGGTTTAGTCCTGGTCTAGACCTGCTGGCAGCCCTGCGCCGGGTCATGCTGCGCTATCACACGTGAAACGACTGCTGTTTTCAGACCACATTTTAACTGTGCATGGGACAAAAACGAAATGGGACAGCAGTCGTCGCGCGGAAGAGACGTATGCGCCGTTAAAACCACACACTCCGAACTGTGCACACTGAGAATTGAGACACGGCTTATGATTTGATGGCAGAAAAGCTTAAAACGTGTCTGGTGATGATTTGTGGACTTAAAAACTGCACAGAGTTTCTATGACATGCCAATCTGGGGAAATTTCTGTTGTGAATGACATCAAATACAACACCATGTATTTCTTTGATGAGCAAACAATCTATTGGTATTTTGGGAAAGAAAGATAAAATATTAGCTGTTGCCTATTTAAGGTAAACGATAGTTAATAGTAGTTTGCACATCAGGTCACTTCAAAGTTGTCAAGTTCACACAGGACAACTCAACTGACCTGAACCATATTATTCGCAATGTCAACAGCCACTCCAAAAAAATCAGCTTTTGAAAATGATTTGAATCAAGAATCAAGATCTACTGTGCAATGTCACATCTGAGACAGGACAAATCAGGTAAGGCAAAGACCTCTTTCTTAGAGTGCTTCCTACCACTGGCTAGACGTACTTGAAACACCTTTTGAGAGGAGGTCTGGCTGTGAATACAAGATCTCTTCGTGCTTTTGCATCTCTTCTACAGTGATATGAGGAGGAGGAGTGGTTTACTCTGGGCAGATTGGAGGGCCGCTAAGAGTCGTGATTCATACGGAGGTAGATATGTGAGAAGTGGCGGTAAGGCATGCTGGATGGGCACCAAGGAGACGGCCACTGTGGTTAAAGAGCCCATTTTACGCTATTTTCAACTTTCTAATTTCCACGCAACTTCAGTAGAATCTTTTGGATGATTTCAGCCCTGGAATCACCAATCTCGACTGAACTAAATGTAAAAAAATGTTAAATCTAACACTAAATGCCATCACAAGGTGGAACAGAGCATTCTGAGCTTTGGAGATGGAGATACATGTGTGAAACAAAACACAAAGCCAGGCATGTTTGCTGAGGTACTACATTACAGTTTAGATCTGTGGAGTCGCCCCTGTTCACAGAAGGAATTATTATTTCTGCGCAACAGAAACACCCGTAATGAATAAATGCTTGATGTATATGTTTAATGTCATAAAGCTGTAACATCTCCATGGAGACCAGAATCAATTTTGCATAAGATTTTGCATAAGACGTTTCGAAAGAAAGAAGAATTCTTTGTATGTAAATAGGGATGTGACAGTCTCAAAATTTCATGTTACATCATTCATAATAAATACGCAAATAAATAAATGTAATCCATTTCAACACAATGCTGTAAAAGTGTGTGCAGTATGTTTGTTTTCTTTTAATGAATGTTTTCTTTTAATGTACCTAAGCGAAGTTTAACGATAACTAGCATGTTAATAGAGCATTTCTTGTTTTTTTGAAGGATAAAATACTTGATAATGAGCCGGGATTCGATACTGTTACAGCCCGCAATACAAGAAGTGCCTGCATTGTACGATCTGTTCAACCTACATCTCTTAATGCTTTGTTAGCCACTTAAACATACATATTTATGCATACACGGGCTCATTGAATAGGCATGAACGTGGAAGTAAAGAGTGCTTCATTTGTGAGGCTAATGATTGTAATGATACCTTAGCTACTATGTCCCTGCATTAATTAGTTGTCATTATCCTGAGAAGTACCTTTGACTGACAGTTTGAAATCTATTACATCTACATCTGATACAGGCCTGATAGTAATGCTCCCAGATATAATTATGGTGTGATGGTGCCCTAAAACCTCAGATATTTTTTTTTAAATCTCAGTAAAAGTTTCAAACGTATCATTTCTTTCGGATTTGTTGTATGATTCGTGTGATAGTTGGCAGTGGCGGAGTTAGCAATCTGGGAGTCCTGGGAGAATTTGAGTTTGGGGCCCCATACTATAGTACTATACTGTATAACAGGGCTGATTTGCTAAAATGAACAGCGTAATAATTAAAAATTGTACAACTGATGACTGACTTTATTTCATGATGTTTAAATGAAACTCAGTCAGTGGCTATTAAGTTTTCACTCTTCGGTTTTCCTCCTAAACTGAAGAAGGAGGTTCTGTGTGCGTCTGAACACGCAGCACCTTGTTACAGACTCACATGGCTAATTTGCATATCAGAAATGTAAAGAAGAAAGCAAGGGTACAAGGAGGCAGAGATGCAAGGAAACAAGGACACAAGGACATAAGGATGCGAGGAAGCTAGAAGGCAGGGATGCAAGAGCACATGGTTGTGAAGGATGCAAGGACATCCTTCACAACCATGTGTTTCAATGATTTTATCCCATATTGAATATTGCATCACAAGTTGGTCTCTCACCACTGTTACCAACTTGAAAATAATTGAATCACTGTTTAAAAAATCTCTTGAAGTTTTTGACCAAAAACCTAATTCATTTAATGTATGTAACATTTTAAAGGTCCCATGACATGGTACTTCTTGATGCTTTTATATGGCTCCTTAATGGTTCCCTAATACTGTAAATGAATCCTTCAAAATCAAGACTCAGTGCATGAGAAACAGAGATAAGATGAGAAAGAGTAATTTTTCTCTCTCTGAACAGTTCGTTATGGGAGTTCTTGCTTGAATGCAAATGAGGAGAAAAGAGATGGCCTATAGTAGAGGGTGGGGGCGTGGCCAAACTCTCCGCTCTCCACTCTCAGCTGTTCGCTCTGACCCATTTCCGCGTTTTTGCGCATAGGAAGAGATGAGAAGCGTTCCATTGAAAAATAAACACATTTCCACAGAAAATAAAATTAAACCACTGCTGTTCAAAGGTCCAGAGGCTCAGATAAAGGACTTCCGAGCCTAGAAACACTCGGACGTGCCTCCAGGCAAATAAAAAAACGCATTTCGCATTGCGTAGCTCCTCTGCAGTCCAAACTCTATGGGCGTGATTTACAGAGACGCTGAGTATAGACACAGACGGGGGTGGAGCTGCATTTTTCGAGCTGACGTCAATAAGGTGCCTTGTTGAGAATCGCCCGTTTGAGCTGTGTTTTTTTCTAACGCAGAAAAGGACCGCAAATGCTCAGTTTAGACATTTCGCAACTTTTAGCCATGGGGGGCCTAAACAGGGTAGGGGAGCTCACATTAACGTTCAAAAACCTCAGAAAGTGAAAATTTCATGCCATGGGACCTTTAAATAAGTACAATCTTTTAAATTTTGAAAATCTTATACATTTTAAGTATGCATGCTTCATTTACAAAGCGCTACATGGACTAACCCCACCCCCCATGTCTGTCTTTTTCAAACCTAAGACATCAAATGGTCCGAAAAGCAGGGCCTCCTCCAGAGGAGACTGTGAGGTCCCCCACAGAAGAACCGCCTTTGGTCAGAACCCTCTCGCTGTGAGGGCCACTAACATCTGGAACAGTCTTCCTCTGCACATACAGGAGAGCCCTACACTGATCACTTTTAAAACACAACTCAAACTATGGCTGAAAACCAACCAGTCATGTGACCACTAGACTTTTGTTTGTGCTGCTTGTATTGTATGTTGTATTTTTATGTATTTGCCTGCCGAGGGACTGCGGATGAAAACTGGCTTTGTAGCTAAAATTCCGCATATTTACATTTGCTTTATACTTATGTTCATTAATGTGCATTGTCCCTATCAAATAAATAAATAAATAAATAAATAAGGACGGACAGATGCAAGGTAGCTAGGAGGCAAGGAAGGAGGTATGCGAGGAAGCTAGGAGGCAGGGATGCAAGGACACAAGGTTGTGAAGGATGCAAGGACAGAAGAACGGAAGGACATAAGGAAGCTAGGAAGCAAGGACATAAGGATGCAATGACACAAGGAGGCAAGGAAGGAAGGATGCAAGGAAGCTAGGAAGCAGGGATGCAAGGACACAAGGTCATGAAGGATACAAGGGTACAAGGAAGCTGGGAGGAAAGGAGGAAAGGTTGTAAGGATGCAAGGAGGCAAATATTGGAAGAACGCACGGAAGGAGGGGCCACAAACCTGTAATCATCGAGGCAAATGACACTGGCCTGTTTTGGAACAAGAATGATCGTGGCAGCTTGAAAAAAACAGCAAGAAAAGGAAGGAAGGATGGAAGCAAGGAAGGAGATTAGGAAGAAACAAGGCAAGGAGGCATTCTTGTTCTTATAAACCACTTTATAATTACAGTATAATTAGACAGATGCAAACAGCGGTCCCATTTTGACCTCAAGAGCTGCTTTTCTCTAACCTGGGAAATCCCAGGCTGCTTTGCACGATCGTTCCGATCTAAAAGACAGCCTGGCAACTAGGCTATGCGAGGGCTCCTGATTTGGGGAGCCAATCAGAGAGTGGGAAGGGGTGGAAAGATGGTGACGTGTACTACGCGACAAACGGAAACTTGTAATTTGAACTGACAACTGGCATGATTGGCTATGGGCTACGTATATGCCAAATGATAGACATTCGTAACGCCCAATAAACTGCCGTTAGCAATCGCCACACCTCCGCTACGAGATATTCAGTAGGTGGCTCCCAGACCATATATCACTTGTGATATGGTCTGGTGTAAAACAGGCAAGCTTTTCTCTACTGGGGCAACACATATTTTGCTCAACTACAAAAGAAAAACATGAACAGCCAACTGAATGAACAATAAATCTTTATATTTTTCAGTTACACTTGAGCACAAACCTGAAGGTGCACTAGACCCAGGCCCTGCACCTGCTCTGGTCTTTCTGTGTAGTATCAGCCAGGGGACAGCTGAGTTATATTGAACCAAGGTCTTTTTAACAAATGTTCCATAAACTCCTGTGGGGATGTGAAGGATGGATAGCAACATTTAGTCTGGTTTGTACGCTGTAAAAACGCAGTGCAGGTAGTTGCTACATTACCAAACTTTAAATCTACGCTATTGTTTTAGCATTGTTAAAGGTCCCATGGCATGCAATTTTCACTTTCTGAGGTTTTTGAATGTTAATGTGAGCTCCCCTACCCTGTTTAGCCCCCCCCATGGTTAAAAGTTGCGAAATGTCTAAACTGAGCATTTGCGATCCTTTTCTGCGTTACAAAAAATCTGAACTCAAACGGGCGATTTTGAACAAGGCACCTTGTTGACGTCAGATCGAGAAAAGAAATGCAAATGCAGTTCCACCCCCGTCTGTCTGAACTCAGCGTCTCTGTAAATCACGCCCAGAGAGTTTGGACTGCGAATGCGCTAGGCAATGCGAAATGCGTTTTTTAATTTGCCTGGAGGCACGTCCGAGTGTTTCTAGGCTCGGAAGTCCTTTATCTGAGCCTCTGGACCTTTGAACAGCAGTGGTTTAATTTTATTTTATGTGGAAATGTGTTTATTTTTCAATGGAACGCTTCAAATCTCTCCCCCGTGCAAAAACAAGGAAATTGATCCGCTGAGCACTCAGAGCCGAGAGCGGAGAGTTTGGCCATGCCCCCACCCTCTACTATAGGCCAGCTCTTTTCTCCTCATTTGCATTCAAGCAACAACGCCCAGAATAAAGTGTTTGAGAGAGATATTTATGACTCTTTCTCATCTTATCTCTGTTTCTCATGCACTGAGTGTTGATTTTGAAGAAGGATTCATTTACAGTATTAGGGAGCCATTAAGGAGCCATATAAAAGCATCAAGAAGTACCATGTCATGGGATCTTTAAGCCTTGGTACACCAGAAAATGTACTTTTTGGTAATGTTGTCTCGATACTACATTTTTATGCTTTATTTTGATGCTAACGAATAGACTTGATACTCAGAACTGATTCTGATACCAAAATGATAATAAAAAAACACTTTCGTTAGACAATATAATGTGATTTTCAGCATTAAATTGTCCTGATACAGCTCAAAAGTGTAAAGTTATTTGGGAAAGGCTCAATCCTGTGCTGTGAATGTGAATTTCGATATTGATACCCCGTTTCAACACTCGTTTATCTGATTTACAGTACTTACGACAACCCTACTTTCTGTGGCATTCTCAACTGAACTATACAAAGGGTAAATAAAAATATATATGCAACAACGAAGGTTATTATAGAGTAAAGATGCAGACACCTTAAAAACGCAGGGTTACTCAAACATGTGTGAATGAAACAAAACACAACTCCAGGTGTTTTTGAGGAGATAACAACATTCTAACATGGCGAAAATCTCCCAGGACTCAATGTTGCGTAATACAGGACCTTTAAGCATGCATTTGTTCTAATGAAAACACAGAGCGGGCCGTTTTCCCAAAGCACAGTAAATGGTGCGGAATCGTAATGTAAATGAATGCCTTCCTGTGATGTAATTTATTCAAGCTGGGGTTCTTTGCAGTGAAGATAAATCACTCCATTTAACAAACGGAAATGGCATCTGCAAACCGTTAATGCACATATAATTTTCACAGTCCGCAAACGGCTTAGCTAAAAAGGTTTTGAGATACAAATCTGTGCTCAATTGTGTATGCTGTATTTAGCTATAAGAATTCACTTTTGGGCAATTTTTCTACGTTCGTAACTAGGAACTGATGGTGCGTTGAGGTGGAGGAGGCTGGATATATATTTTGTAGAGACCAAAATAATTCTGAATGTCTCTTCCACTCTCTATACCCCATTTCCATGATGTTACTGTTCAATAAAGCCTCTGTCTCCCAGGGCAGCTTTGGCAACAATGTAATGTAAAGAGTTTGGCCTTACCAAATCCAGTGAATTCAAGTTGACCTCTTTACCTGTATGTATTGGATTACAGGTGCATTCTTACTGTGAGTGGGGCACCTCTTCACAGATATGAGCTGTAACTTGGCCTAGTCATTTGTGTACAACCAGGCTAAAACCGGCCACATGTCGGCATTAGGGAAACGGAGATATTTGCATTAGAAGTTTTTTTTTTTCTCAAAATTTGTGATTTTTGTTTTTTTTTGCAGAATGTGCTAGGGCTAAACCAGGACTAAAGCAGGACTAAAAGAGGACTAAACCAGGACTAACCCAGAACTAAAAGAGGACAAAACCAGGACGAAACCAGGACTTAAACAGGACTAAACCAGGACCAAAACAGGATTAAACCAGGATGAAACCAGGACTTAAAGAGGACTAAACCAGGACTAAAACAGGACTAAAACAGGACTAAAACAGGACGAAACCAGGACTTAAACAGGACTAAACCAGGACTAAACCAGGACTTAAACAGGACTAAACCAGGACTAAAACAGGACTAAAACAGGACTAAACCAAGACTAAAACCAGGACTAAAACAGGACTAAACCAGGACTAAAACCAGGGCTAAACCAGGACTAAACCGGGACTAAAACGGGACTAGACCAGGACTAAACCAGGGCTAAAACAGGACTAAAACAGGACTAAACCAGGACTTAAACAGAACTAAACCAGGGCTAAAATAGGACTAAAACAGGACTAAACCAGGACTAAAACAGGACTAAACCAGGACTAAAACCAGGGCTAAACCAGGACTAAACCGGGACTAAAACGGGACTAGACCAGGACTAAACCAGGGCTAAAACAGGACTAAAACAGGACTAAACCAGGACTTAAACAGGACTAAACCAGGGCTAAAACAGGACTAAAACAGGACTAAAACAGGACTAAACCAGGACTAAAACCAGGACTAAAACAGGACTAAACCAGGACTAAAACCAGGGCTAAACCAGGACTAAACCGGGACTAAAACGGGACTAGACCAGGACTAAACCAGGGCTAAAACAGGACTAAAACAGGACTTAAACAGGACTAAACCAGGGCTAAAATAGGACTAAAACAGGACTAAACCAGGACTTAAACAGGACTAAACCAGGACTAAACCAGGACTAAATCTTGCGAGCTGTTTTCTCTGCTCAGCAAAAATCAATGTGCTGCTTTCAAATGGCCACAACTTCTTCAAATGTTCTCAGATTTCTATGTGTAAGGCATCATTGGAAAGTTTAGAATCTACACTTTCAGAATCTGTGAATAACTCAAAATGCCCCCGGGACGACTTGAGTCCAACATTTGGTTGTTTCCATGAAGTTCAATGAGTGCGTTTCCATCCCGGTTATGAGCCTTTTCCCGGTTACAGTATTCTGGATATGGTGTTCACACGCGCCATCAGAGTATCCTGAATATTTAGAATGGTTTCTATGGTAACTATGGCACAGACATGGCAAGGAACAAGGAAGCTGGGAGAAAAGGAGGAAAGGTTTTAAGGATGCAAGGAGGCAAATATTGGAAGTGAAGAGTTCGAGCTTACCAAATCCAGTGAATTCAAGTTAACTGCTTTACCTGGAATGTTCCACAGTATGGTATTATTCTTATATATCCTGCATATATTCGATTACAGGTGCATTCTTACTGTGAGTGGGATGCCTCTCCACAGATATGAGCTGTAACTTGGCCTAGTCATTTGGTTGTTTCCATGATGTTCAATGAGTGCGTTTCTATGCGCACATGTATCGGTTATGATCTTTTTCCTGGTTATTCTGGATATGGTGTTTAAGAAAGAAAGAAAGAAAGCTATGCCTTTCTTTACACACAGCATCAGAGTATCCTGGATATTTAGAATGTTTTTTATGGTAACTATGGCACAGACATGGCATGGCGCAAGGAACATGTAGCAACTTTGCTAACTTCAGATTTTTAACAGGTTTCTAACAACAAAAAAGAAGACATGCATTCAAGATAATAAGATAAGATAAGACTTTATTGATCCCACGCAGGAGAAATGTACTTGTCACAGTAGCTCCAGGTAGGGACAGTTTGAACAAGAAAGAAAAAGTGCATGCAGGCAAGAATGGCATAAAGATAAGTAATAATAATAATAAAATAAGTAACAATAATAATAAAACAGTGACCGGGAGAGTATTGAAAAAACAATATTGCCCATTGGAAAAATGATATTGCACGATAGGAGGATTGAAAATAAAATAAAATAAAAAAAAATATTGCACGTTGGAAAACGATATTGCCTGTTGGAAAAAGGATATTGCACGTTTGGACTATACAGTGGAGTTATACAGTCTGATGGCGGTGTGGATGAAGGATCTGAGGTAGCGCTCCTTCTTGCACTGGGGGTGCCTCAGTCGGCTGCTGAAGGAGCTGCTCAGCTCCTCTACAGTCCGGTGCAGAGGGTGAGAGGTGTCGTCCATGATGGACGTGAATTTGGCCAGCACCCTCCTCTCGGCCACCTCCTGTACAGAGACCAGAGGACAGCCCAGGACAGAGCTGGCCCTCCTGACCAGCTTGTTGAGTCTTTTTCTGTCCCGTTCTGTGCTGCTCGGGGCCCAGCAGACGAGAGCGAAGAGGAGAGCAGAGGCCACCACAGAGTCATAAAACGTCTTGAGCAGAGGCCTGCACACTCCAAAGGACCTCAGTCTCCTCAGGAGGTGGAGGCGACTTTGGCCCTTCTTGTACAGGGCGTCGGTGTTGTGGAACCAGTCCAGTTTATTGTTGAGGTGAACACCCAGGAGAACCCAAGAAGAACATGTTTAACACTGTCACAACTTCAATAAAAGTAATTTTTAACAGTTGAAAAATACAACACAGTGTCACAGCATCAGTTTAGTTCAAGAGCAGCACAGACCACTATAAAAGTGTGTTAAAATGTGGCTGTATAGACTGCTTTATTTTGTGTAAGTATAGAATATTATTACTTAAAAAGTCCAGGTAGGAGTTTGAGTCGGTTTGGGAAAGTAACAGCTCCTACGTTTTTGCTACTTTAGTTCACACATGCTCAGTCCAGCACCAATTTGGAGAAATCAAGATACTGTGTTTACGTGCCACAGAAACCCAGTAAGAGTATCCTGGTTTCTCATAACCGGTATACTGACTTATCCAGGATACTAAAATCAGGAGACTGCACTTACATGGACATACTGTATACATAACCAGGATACTCAAAAAACCTGATCATAACCGGGATACTCCAGCGCATGTATACAGACTCATTGTTTTACTGTAGACCAGACTAAGTCTTCAAAGTGCATTATATATAAAAATAAGTCTTCTGTAGCTGATAGCTGCAGCATTTCTACTCATTTGAAAGAATACAGCCCACAATATTGCTGGAAGCTTAAACATTAACCACTACATTGTGCAAAAATGTTCAAATGTAACTTCTACTACCACTGTTACTGTAATTGTTTCATTGATTTGACCTTTTGACCCACCCTTTGCTGTCTCTATTGAGCAACGTTTGTGTCACCTTAAATGTATAGCTTCCATTAAAACCACAGTGTTAATCTACAGAATTACTTTTTCTTCTCGGAAAATGCACAAATCCATCTGCACAATGTGAAATGTGAAATTCCACGTACAATAATTCAGTATTCATAATAGCTTTTCCCAGCTTCAAGATCAGCTTCTGTGAAAACCATTATTGACACACTCATAGTCACACAGGGAAGAACACTTGTACGTGACGCCAGAAAATGCATTTTTAATTGGAGACATAGAGTCTGTCTGGTACAGTCAGTGAACAGTTCACACAACAGTTGTCACATCAGGAACATCTGCTCCTGTGTTATTAGCATACATAAACATTAGCCGTAAAAATGATTGACATCTGGACTCCGTGGATTACAAATTTGTTTCTGTTGGTAGTTTGGCTTCTGTTGGTAGTTTGGCTTCAAAGAACAAAAAAAATATAAAATATTTCATGGATGCACAATGTTTTTGCCATTCACAAGAAAATGAATTAGGCAAACGGGGGAAAAAAAATTGGTTATTTCGACTGTGGATGAGAATGATCCAGGCTTAGTGAATAATTAATTAAGGAATTAGTGAGTATATAGTGAGTATTAATTGCAAAAACAAATACTTTGCATTATTTGTATTGTTATTGGCCTTTAAACATGGTCACTTTGCTTTGGAATTGCATGATTTAAAATTTAAAATAATAAATACACAATAATAAAACACACACGCACGCGCACACGCACGCATACACACAACACATCTCAGTATACTCTGATCTGGTGCAGATTGCCATCTACTGGCAGCAGAGGGAATTACCACAGCAAAAACAATTAAAATAATATAGCTGCAAGCAGCAATGTGGGGCCAAGCAGCGACCCAGCCTAATTCGATGAGATGCGTTGGATCAGTCTTCGCCCGAGGATCCCAGGGATACCAAGTTTCTGAAAATCGGACTTGCGCTTTAAAAGTTACAAGCAGAAAAGTCCCTCAAATTTTGACCCGTTGGTGGCGCTAGAGGATTTGAGCTGAGGCCCTGTCATTTTTTGTGTGGAATCCTGGGACAGACTAGAATAAGTCTGAAAAGTTTGAAAATAATCCTATGAAGGGATCCCGAGATATGAGCTCACTTCCTGTTTGGCGACTTTTAGGACGCGTTTGATTGGCTCTCACGACAAAACGATAAGAGATATCAAAGCTCCAGGCAAGTTTCTGATGAGGCTCAGTCCAAAGATGCTATGTACCAAATTAGAGCAAAATTGGTCCAAAATTGAGTGAGGAGAAGCATTTTATTGATTTCCACAAAATCCAAAATGGCGGACATTCTATTCCGGCGAACATGACGTCATGGGGTGCATTTGATTTGACTAGGCCCAAGGATTGTAGGGATACCAAGTTTTTGAAAATCTGACTTACGGTTCAAAAGTTACAAGCAGAAATGTCCCTCAAATTTTGACCTGTTGGTGGCGCTAGAGGGTTTGAGCTGGGGCCCTGTAATTTTTTTGTGGGGAATCCTGGGACAGACTAGAATATGTGTGAAAGTTTGAAAATAATCGTATGAAGGGTTCCCGAGATATGAGCTCACTTCCTGTTTGGCGACTTTTAGGACGTGTTTGATTGGCTGTCATGACAAAACGATAAGAGAAATCAAAAAACCGGGTACGTTTCTGATGATGCTCAGTCCAAAGACGCTATGGACCAAATTTGAGCAAAATTGCTCCAAAATTGAGGGAGGAGAAGCATTTTGAATGTTTTTCATAAAATTCAAAATGGCGGAAAATCTTACCCGCGAAAAATGACGTCACAGAATGCGTTGGATTCGTCTTGCCCCAAGGAGTCCAGTGAGGCTAAGTTTTAGAAAATCGGACGTACAGTTCAAAACTTACAAGCCGAAATGTACCTGCAACTTTGACCTGCTGGTGGCGCTAGAGGGTTGGGGGTGGGGACATAAAATTTGTTGAAGGGCATCATGAGACTGTCTAGAATGTGGGTGCACACCATTTGTTGTGGAAATTACAAGTTAAGTTGTAGAAACAGAAGAATGTTATTGATTTTCACAAAATCCAAGATGGCGGACATTCTATTCCGGCAGACATGACGTCATAGGATGCGTTGGATCAGTCTTCGCCCAAGGATCCCAGGGATACCAAATTTTTGAAAATCGGACTTACGGTTCAAAAGTTACAAGCAGAAATGTCCCTCAAATTTTGACCTGTTGGTGGCGCTAGAGGGTTTGAGGTGGGGACCTGTAATTTTTTGTAGGGTATCCTGGGAAGGACACGAACATCTGTGAAAAGTTTGAAAATAATCCTATAAACGGTTCCCGAGATATGAGCTCACTTCCTATTTGGCGACTTTTCGGACACATTTGATTGGCTGTCACGTCAAAACGATAAGAGATATCAAAAAACCGGGTACGTTTCTGATGAAGCTCAGTCAAAAGATGCTATGGACCAAATTTGAGCAAAATTGGTCCAAAATTGAGGGAGGAGAAGCATTTTGAGTGTTTTTCATAAAATTCAAAATGGCGGAAAATCTACCCTGACGGAAAATGACGTCATAGGGTGCGTTGGATTCGGCTTGGCCCAAGGAGTCCAGGGATACCAAGTTTTTGAAAATTGGACATACGGTTCAAAAGTTACACACAGAAATGTACCTGAAAATTCCTGCAACTTTGAGCTGCTGGTGGCGCTAGAGGGTTGGGGGTGGGGGCCTATAAATTGCTGTGGGTAATGAGGAGACTGGCTGGAATGTGCATGCCAAATTTCACAACTTTTTACCAGACGGTTCTAGGGGTTGCCATAGACTCCCAGAGGCGGAAGAATAATGTTTAATAATAAATATAGCTGCAAGCAGCAATGTGGGGCCAAGCAGCGACCCAGCCTAATTTGATGAGATGCGTTGGATCGGTCTTCGCCCGAGGATCCCAGGGATACCAAGTTTCTGCAAATCGGACTTACGGTTTAAAAGTTACAAGCAGAAATGTCCCTCAAATTTTGACCCGTTGGTGGCGCTACAGGATTTGAGCTGAGGCCCTATCATTTTTTGTGTGGAATCCTGGGACAGACTAGAATACATGTGAAAAGTTTGAAAATAATTCTATGAAGGGTTCTCGAGATATGAGCTCACTTCCTGTTTGGCAACTGTTAAGACGCGTTTGATTGGCTATCACGACAAAACGATAAAAGATATCAAAAAACCGGGTAAGTTTCTGATGAGGCTCAGTCCAAAGATGCTATGTACCAAATTAGAGCAAAATTGGTCCAAAATTGAGGGAGGAGAAGCATTTTGAATGTTTTTCATAAAATTCAAAATGGCGGAAAATCTTACCCGCAGAAAATGACGTCACAGAATGCGTTGGATTCGTCTTGCCCCAAGGAGTCTAGGGAGGCCAAGTTTTAGAAAATCGGACGTACGGTTCAAAACTTTGAAGCCGAAATGTACCTGCAACTTTGACCTGCTGGTGGCGCTAGAGGGTTGGGGGTGGGGACGTAAAATTTGTTGAAGAGCATCATGAGACTGTCTAGAATGTGGGTGCACACCATTTGTTGTGGAAATTACAAGTTAAGTTGTAGAAACAGAAGAATTTTATTGATTTTCACAAAATCCAAGATGGCGGACATTCTATTCTGGCAGACATGACGTCATACGATGCGTTGGATCAGTCTTCGCCCAAGGATCCCAGGGATACCAAATTTTTGAAAATCGGACGTACGGTTCAAAACTTACAAGCCGAAATGTACCTGCAACTTTGACCTGCTGGTGGCGCTAGAGGGTTGGGGGTGGGGACGTAAAATTTGTTGAAGGGCATCATGAGACTGTCTAGAATGTGGGTGCACACCATTTGTTGTGGAAATTACAAGTTAAGTTGTAGAAACAGAAGAATTGTATTGATTTTCACAAAATCCAAGATGGCGGACATTCTATTCCGGCAGACATGACGTCATAGGATGCGTTGGATCAGTCTTCGCCCAAGGATCCCAGGGATACCAAATTTTTGAAAATCGGACTTACGGTTCAAAAGTTACAAGCAGAAATGTCCCTAAAATGTTGACCTGTTGGTGGCGCTAGAGGGTTTGAGGTGGGGACCTGTAATTTTTTGTGGGGAATCCTGGGAAGGACACGAACATCTGTGAAAAGTTTGAAAATAATCCTATAAACGGTTCCCGAGATATGAGCTCACTTCCTGTTTGGCGACTTTTCGGACGCGTTTGATTGGCTGTCACGACAAAACGATAAGAGATATCAAAAAACCGGGTACGTCCCTGATGAGGCTCAGTACAAAGATGCTATGGACCAAATTTGAGCAAAATTGGTCCAAAATTGAGGGAGGAGAAGCATTTTGAGTGTTTTTCATAAAATTCAAAATGGCGGAAAATCTACCCTGACGGAAAATGACGTCACAGGGTGCGTTGGATTCGGCTTGGCCCAAGGAGTCCAGGGATACCAAGTTTTTGAAAATTGGACATACGGTTCAAATGTTACATGCAGAAATGTACCTGAAAATTCCTGCAACTTTGAGCTGCTGGTGGCGCTAGAGGGTTGAGGGTGGGGGCCTATAAATTGCTGTGGGTAATGAGGAGACTGGCTGGAATGTGCATGCCAAATTTCACAACTTTTTACCAGACGGTTCTAGGGGTTGCCATAGACTTCCAGAGGCGGAAGAATAATGTATAATAATAATAAATATAGCTGCAAGCAGCAATGTGGGGCCAAGCAGCGACCCAGCCTAATTCGATGAGATGCGTTGGGTCAGTCTTCGCCCGAGGATCCCAGGGATACCAAGTTTCTGAAAATCGGACTTACGCTTTAAAAGTTACAAGCAGAAAAGTCCCTCAAATTTTGACCCGTTGGTGGCGCTAGAGGATTTGACCTGAGGCCCTGTAATTTTTTGTGTGGAATCCTGGGACAGACTAGAATAAGTCTGAAAAGTTTGAAAATAATCCTATGAAGGGATCCCGAGATATGAGCTCACTTCCTGTTTGGCGACTTTTAGGACGCGTTTGATTGGCTCTCACGACAAAACGATAAGAGATATCAAAGCTCCAGGCAAGTTTGTGATGAGGCTCAGTCCAAAGATGCTCTGTACCAAATTAGAGCAAAATTGGTCCAAAATTGAGTGAGGAGAAGCATTTTGAGTGTTTTTCATAAAATTCAAAATGGCGGACATTCTATTCCGGCTGACATGACGTCATGGTGTGCATTTGATTCGACTTGGCCCAGGGATCCCCGGGATACCAAGTTTTTGAAAATCTGATTTACGGTTCAAAAATTACAAGCAGAAATGTCCCTCAAATTTTGACCTGTTGGTGGCGCTAGAGGGTTTGAGGTGGGGACCTGTAATTTTTTGTGGGGAATCCTGGGACAGACTAGAATATGTGTGAAAGTTTGAAAATAATCGTATGAAGGGTTCCCGAGATATGAGCTCACTTCCTGTTTGGCGACTTTTCGGACACGTTTGATTGGCTGTCACGTCAAAACGATAAGAGATATCAAAAAACCGGGTACGTCTCTGATGAGGCTCAGTCCAAAGATGCTATGGACCAAATTTGAGCAAAATTGCTCCAAAATTGAGGGAGGAGAAGCATTTTGAATTTTTTTCATAAAATTCAAAATGGCGGAAAATCTTACCCGCCGAAAATGACGTCACAGAATGCGTTGGATTCGTCTTGCCCCAAGGAGTCCAGGGAGGCCAAGTTTTAGAAAATCGGACGTACGGTTCAAAACTTACAAGCCGAAATGTACCTGCAACTTTGACCTGCTGGTGGCGCTAGAGGGTTGGGGGTGGGGACGTAAAATTTGTTGAAGGGCATCATGAGACTGTCTACAATGTGGGTGCACACCATTTGTTGTGGAAATTACAAGTTAAGTTGTAGAAACAGAAGAATTTTATTGATTTTCAAAAAAATCCAAGATGGCGGACATTCTATTCCGGCAGACATGACGTCATAGGATGCGTTGGATCAGTCTTCGCCTAAGGATCCCAGGGATACCAATTTTTTGAAAATCGGACTTACGGTTCAAAAGTTACAAGCAGAAATGTCCCTAAAATTTTGACCTGTTGGTGGCGCTAGAGGGTTTGAGGTGGGGACCTGTAATTTTTTGTGGGGAATCCTGGGAAGGACACGAACATCTGTGAAAAGTTTGAAAATAATCCTATAAACGGTTCCCGAGATATGAGCTCACTTCCTGTTTGGCGACGTTTCGGACACGTTTGATTGGCTGTCACGACAAAACGATAAGAGATATCAAAAAACCGGGTACGTCTCTGATGAGGCTCAGTCCAAAGATGCCATGTTCCAGATTTGAGCAAAATTGGTCAAAAATTGAGGGAGGAGAAGCATTTTGAGTGTTTTTCATAAAATTCAAAATGGCGGAAAATCTACCCTGACGGAAAATGACGTCATAGGGTGCGTTGGATTCGACTTGGCCCAAGGAGTCCAGGGATACCAAGTTTTTGAAAATTGGACATACGGTTCAAAAGTTACACGCAGAAATGTACCTGAAAATTCCTGCAACTTTGAGCTGCTGGTGGCGCTAGAGGGTTGGGGGTGGGGGCCTATAAAATGCTGTGGGTAATGAGGAGACTGGCTGGAATGTGCATGCCAAATTTCACAACTTTTTACCAGACGGTTCTAGGGGTTTCCATAGACTCCCAGAGACGGAAGAATAATGTATAATAATAATAAATATAGCTGCAAGCAGCAATGTGGGGCCAAGCAGCGACCCAGCCTAATTTGATGAGATACGTTAGATCAGTCTTCGCCCGAGGATCCCAGGGATACCAAGTTTTTCAAAATCGGACTTACGGTTCAAAAGTTACAAGCAGAAATGTCCCTCAAATTTTGACCTGTTGGTGGCGCTAGAGGGTTTGAGCTGGGGCCCTGTAATTTTTTGTGGCGAATCCTGGGTCAGACTAGAATACCTCTGACAAGTTTGAAAATAATCCTATAAACGGTTCCCGAGATATGAGCTCACTTCCTGTTTGGCGACTTTTAGGACGCGTTTGATTGGCTGTCATGACAAAACGATAAGAGAAATCAAAACGGCGGGCAAGTTTCTGATGAGGCTCAGTCCAAAGATGCTATGTACCAAATTGGAGCAAAATTGGTCCAAAATTGAGGGAGGAGAAGCATTTTGAGTGTTTTTCATAAAATTCAAAATGGCGGAAAATCTACTTGGCGGAAAATGACGTCACAGTATGCGTTGGATTCGTCTTGCCCCAACGAGTCCAGGGAGGCCAAGTTTTGGAAAATCAGACATACGGTTCAAAACTTACAAGCCGCAATGTACCTGCAACTTTGACCTGGTGGTGGCGCTAGAGGGTTGGGGGTGGGGACGTAAAATTTGTTGAAGGGCATCATGAGACTGTCTAGAATGTGGGTGCACACCATTTGTTGTGGAAATTACAAATTAAGTTGTAGAAACAGAAGAATTTTATTGATTTTCACAAAATCCAAGATGGCGGACATTCTATTCTGGCAGACATGACGTCATGGGATGCGTTGGATCAGTCTTCGCACAAGGATCCCAGGGATACCAAATTTTTGAAAATCGGACTTACGGTTCAAAGGTTACAAGCAGAAATGTCCCTCAAATTTTCACCTGTTGGTGGCGCTAGAGGGTTTGAGCTGGGGACGTGTATATTTTTGTGGGGATTTCTGAGAAGGACACGAACATCTGTGAAAAGTTTGAAAATAATCCTATGAAGGGTTCCCGAGATATGAGCTCACTTCCTGTTTGGCGACTTTTCGGACGCGTTTGATTGGCTATCACGACAAAACGATAATAAGTATCAAAACGCCGGGCAAGTTTCTGATGAGGCTCAGTCCAAAGATGCTATGTACCAAATTTGAGCAAAATTGGTCAAAAATTGAGGGAGGAGAAGCATTTTGAGTGTTTTTCATACAATTCAAAATGGCGGAAAATCTACCCTGACGGAAAATGACGTCATAGGGTGCGTTGGATTCGGCTTGGCCCAAGGAGTCCAGGGATACCAAGTTTTTGAAAATTGGACATACGTTTCAAAAGTTACACGCAGAAATGTACCTGAAAATTCCTGCAACTTTGAGCTGCTGGTGGCGCTAGAGGGTTGGGGGTGGGGGCCTATAAATTGCTGTGGGTAATGAGGAGACTAGCTGGAATGTGCATGCCAAATTTCACAACTTTTTACCAGACGGTTCTAGGGGTTGCCATAGACTTCCAGAGGCGGAAGAATATATAATAAATATAGCTGCAAGCAGCAATGTGGGGCCAAGCAGCGACCCGGCCTAATTCGATGAGATGCGTTGGATCAGTCTTCGCCCGAGGATCCCAGGGATACCAACTTTCTGAAAATCGGACTTACGGTTTAAAAGTTACAAGCAGAAATGTCCCTCAAATTTTGACACGTTGGTGGCGCTAGAGGATTTGAGCTGAGGCCCTGTCATTTATTTGTGTGGAATCCTGGGACAGACTAGAATACGTGTGAAAAGTTTGAAAATAATCCTATGAAGGGATCCTGACATATGAGCTCACTTCCTGTTTGGCGACTTTTAGGATGCGTTTGATTGGCTGTCACGACAAAACGATAAGAGATATCAAAACTCCAGGCAAGTTTCTGATGAGGGTCAGTCCAAAGATGCTATGTACCAAATTAGAGCAAAATTGGTCCAAAATTGAGTGAGGAGAAGCATTTTATTGATTTCCACAAAATCCAAAATGGCGGACATTCTATTCCGGCGAACATGACGTCATGGGGTGCATTTGATTTGACTAGGCCTAAGGATTGTAGGGATACCAAGTTTTTGAAAATCTGACTTACGGTTCAAAAGTTACAAGCAGAAATGTCCCTCAAATTTTGACCTGTTGGTGGCGCTAGAGGGTTTGAGCTGGGGGCCCGTAATTTTTTGTGGGGAATCCTGGGACAGACTAGAATACATGTGAAAAGTTTGAAAATAATTCTATGAAGGGTTCCCGAGATATGAGCTCACTTCCTGTTTGGCAACTGTTAAGACGCGTTTGATTGGCTATCACGACAAAACGATAAGACATATCAAAAAACCGGGTAAGTTTCTGATGCGGCTCAGTCTAAAGATACTATGTACCAAATTAGAGCAAAATTGGTCCAAAATTGAGGGAGGAGAAGCATTTTGAATGTTTTTCATAAAATTCAAAATGGCGGAAAATCTTACCTGCGGAAAATGACGTCACAGAATGCGTTGGATTCGACGCCCCAAGGAGTCCAGGGATCCAAAGTTTTAGAAAATCGGACATACGGTTCAAAACTTACAAGCCGAAATGTACCTGCAACTTTGACCTGCTGGTGGCGCTAGAGGGTTGGGGGTGGGGACGTAAAATTTGTTGAAGGGCATCATGAGACTGTCTAGAATGTGGGTGCACACCATTTGTTGTGGAAATTACAAGTTAAGTTGTAGAAACAGAAGAATTTTATTGATTTTCACAAAATCCAAGATGGCGGACATTCTATTCCGGCAGACATGACGTCATAGGATGCGTTGGATCAGTCTTCGCCCAAGGATCCCAGGGATACCAAATTTTTGAAAATCGGACTTACGGTTCAAAAGTTACAAGCAGAAATGTCCCTAAAATTTTGACCTGTTGGTGGCGCTAGAGGGTTTGAGGTGGGGACCTGTAATTTTTTGTGGGGAATCCTGGGAAGGACACGAACATCTGTGAAAAGTTTGAAAATAATCCTATAAACGGTTCCCGAGATATGAGCTCACTTCCTGTTTGGCGACGTTTCGGACACGTTTGATTGGCTGTCACGACAAAACGATAAGAGATATCAAAAAACCGGGTAAGTTTCTGATGAGGCTCAGTCCAAAGATGCCATGTACCAAATTTGAGCAAAATTGGTCAAAAATTGAGGGAGGAGAAGCATTTTGAGTGTTTTTCATAAAATTCAAAATGGCGGAAAATCTACCCTGACGGAAAATGACGTCATAGGGTGCGTTGGATTCGGCTTGGCCCAAGGAGTCCAGGGATACCAAGTTTTTGAAAACTGGACATACGGTTCAAAAGTTACACGCAGAAATCTACCTGAAAATTCCTGCAAATTTGACCTGCTGGTGGCGCTAGAGGGTTGGGGGTGGGGACCTATAAATTGCTGTGGGTAATGAGGAGAGTGGCTGGAATGTGCATGCCAAATTTCACAACTTTTTACCAGACGGTTCTAGGGGTTGCCATAGACTTCCAGAGGCGGAAGAATAATGTTTAAATATAGCTGCAAGCAGCAATGTGGGGCCAAGCAGCGACCCAGCCTAATTCGATGAGATGCGTTGGATCAGTCTTCGCCCGAGGATCCCAGGGATACCAAGTTTCTGAAAATCGGACTTACGCTTTAAAAGTTACAAGCAGAAAAGTCCCTCAAATTTTGACCCGTTGGTGGCGCTAGAGGATTTGAGCTGAGGCCCTGTCATTTTTTGTGTGGAATCCTGGGACAGACTAGAATAAGTCTGAAAAGTTTGAAAATAATCCTATGAAGGGATCCCGAGATATGAGCTCACTTCCTGTTTGGCGACTTTTAGGATGCGTTTGATTGGCTCTCACGACAAAACGATAAGAGATATCAAAGCTCCAGGCAAGTTTCTGATGAGGCTCAGTCCAAAGATGCTATGTACCAAATTAGAGCAAAATTGGTCCAAAATTGAGTGAGGAGAAGCATTTTATTGATTTCCACAAAATCCAAAATGGCGGACATTCTATTCCGGTGAACATGACGTCATGGGGTGCATTTGATTTGACTATGCCCAAGGATTGTAGGGATACCAAGTTTTTGAAAATCTGACTAACGGTTCAAAAGTTACAAGCAGAAATGTCCCTCAAATTCTGACCTGTTGGTGGCGCTAGAGGGTTTGAGCTGGGGCCCTGTAATTTTTTGTGTGGAATCCTGGGACAGACTAGAATACATGTGAAAAGTTTGAAAATAATTCTATGAAGGGTTCCCGAGATATGAGCTCACTTCCTGTTTGGCGACTTTTCGGACACGTTTGATTGGCTGTTACGACAAAACAATAAAAGATATCAAAACGTCGGGTAAGTTTCTGATGCGGCTCAGTCTAAAGATGCTATGTAGCAAATTAGAGCAAAATTGGTCCAAAATTGAGGGAGGAGAAGCAATTTGAATGTTTTTCATAAAATTCAAAATGGCGGAAAATCTTACCTGCCGAAAATTACGTCACAGAATGCGTTGGATTTGTCTTACCCCAAGGAGTCCAGCGAGGCCAAGTTTTAGAAAATCGGACGTACGGTTCAAAACTTACAAGCCGAAATGTACCTGCAACTTTGACCTGCTGGTGGCGCTAGAGGGTTGGGGGCGGGGACGTAAAACTTGTTGAAGGGCATCATGAGACTGTCTAGAATGTGGGTGCACACCATTTGTTGTGGAAATTACAAGTTAAGTTGTAGAAACAGAAGAATTTTATTGATTTTCAAAAAAATCCAAGATGGCGGACATTCTATTCCGGCAGACATAACGTCATAGGATGCGTTGGATCAGTCTTCGCCCAAGGATCCCAGGGATACCAAATTTTTGAAAATCGGACTTACGGTTCAAAAGTTACAAGCAGAAATGTCCCTAAAATTTTGACCTGTTGGTGGGGCTAGAGGGTTTGAGGTGGGGACCTGTAATTTTTTGTGGGTAATCCTGGGAAGGACACGAACATCTGTGAAAAGTTTGAAAATAATCCTATAAACGGTTCCCGAGATATGAGCTCACTTCCTGTTTGGCGACTTTTTGGACACGTTTGATTGGCTGTCACGACAAAACGATAAGAGATATCAAAAAACCGGGTAAGTTTCTGATGAGGATCCGTCCACCGATGCTATGTACCAAATTTGAGCAAAATTGGTCAAAAATTGAGGGAGGAGAAGCATTTTGAGTGTTTTTCATAAAATTCAAAATGGCGGAAAATCTACCCTGACGGAAAATGACGTCATAGGGTGCGTTGGATCCGGCTTGGCCCAAGGAGTCCAGGGATACCAAGTTTTTGAAAATTGGACATACGGTTCAAAAGTTACATGCAGAAATGTACCTGAAAATTCCTGCAACTTTGAGCTGCTGGTGGCGCTAGAGGGTTGGGGGTGGGGGCCTATACATTGCTGTGGGTAATGAGGAGAGTGGCTGGAATGTGCATGCCAAATTTCACAACTTTTTACCAGACGGTTCTAGGGGTTGCCATAGACTCCCAGAGGCGGAAGAATAATGTATAATAATAATAAATATAGCTGCAAGCAGCAATGTGGGGCCAAGCAGCGACCCAGCCTAATTTGATGAGATACGTTAGATCAGTCTTCGCCCGAGGATCCCAGGGATACCAAGTTTTTCAAAATCGGACTTACGGTTCAAAAGTTACAAGCAGAAATGTCCCTCAAATTTTGACCTGTTGGTGGCGCTAGAGGGTTTGAGCTGGGGCCCTGTAATTTTTTGTGGCGAATCCTGGGTCAGACTAGAATACCTCTGACAAGTTTGAAAATAATCCTATAAACGGTTCCCGAGATATGAGCTCACTTCCTGTTTGGCGACTTTTAGGACGCGTTTGATTGGCTGTCATGACAAAACGATAAGAGAAATCAAAACGGCGGGCAAGTTTCTGATGAGGCTCAGTCCAAAGATGCTATGTACCAAATTGGAGCAAAATTGGTCCAAAATTGAGGGAGGAGAAGCATTTTGAGTGTTTTTCATAAAATTCAAAATGGCGGAAAATCTACTTGGCGGAAAATGACGTCACAGTATGCGTTGGATTCGTCTTGCCCCAACGAGTCCAGGGAGGCCAAGTTTTGGAAAATCAGACATACGGTTCAAAACTTACAAGCCGCAATGTACCTGCAACTTTGACCTGGTGGTGGCGCTAGAGGGTTGGGGGTGGGGACGTAAAATTTGTTGAAGGGCATCATGAGACTGTCTAGAATGTGGGTGCACACCATTTGTTGTGGAAATTACAAATTAAGTTGTAGAAACAGAAGAATTTTATTGATTTTCACAAAATCCAAGATGGCGGACATTCTATTCTGGCAGACATGACGTCATGGGATGCGTTGGATCAGTCTTCGCACAAGGATCCCAGGGATACCAAATTTTTGAAAATCGGACTTACGGTTCAAAGGTTACAAGCAGAAATGTCCCTCAAATTTTCACCTGTTGGTGGCGCTAGAGGGTTTGAGCTGGGGACGTGTATATTTTTGTGGGGATTTCTGAGAAGGACACGAACATCTGTGAAAAGTTTGAAAATAATCCTATGAAGGGTTCCCGAGATATGAGCTCACTTCCTGTTTGGCGACTTTTCGGACGCGTTTGATTGGCTATCACGACAAAACGATAATAAGTATCAAAACGCCGGGCAAGTTTCTGATGAGGCTCAGTCCAAAGATGCTATGTACCAAATTTGAGCAAAATTGGTCAAAAATTGAGGGAGGAGAAGCATTTTGAGTGTTTTTCATACAATTCAAAATGGCGGAAAATCTACCCTGACGGAAAATGACGTCATAGGGTGCGTTGGATTCGGCTTGGCCCAAGGAGTCCAGGGATACCAAGTTTTTGAAAATTGGACATACGTTTCAAAAGTTACACGCAGAAATGTACCTGAAAATTCCTGCAACTTTGAGCTGCTGGTGGCGCTAGAGGGTTGGGGGTGGGGGCCTATAAATTGCTGTGGGTAATGAGGAGACTGGCTGGAATGTGCATGCCAAATTTCACAACTTTTTACCAGACGGTTCTAGGGGTTGCCATAGACTTCCAGAGGCGGAAGAATATATAATAATAAATATAGCTGCAAGCAGCAATGTGGGGCCAAGCAGCGACCCAGCCTAATTTGATGAGATACGTTAGATCAGTCTTCGCCCGAGGATCCCAGGGATACCAAGTTTTTCAAAATCGGACTTACGGTTCAAAAGTTACAAGCAGAAATGTCCCTCAAATTTTGACCTGTTGGTGGCGCTAGAGGGTTTGAGCTGGGGCCCTGTAATTTTTTGTGGCGAATCCTGGGTCAGACTAGAATACCTCTGACAAGTTTGAAAATAATCCTATAAACGGTTCCCGAGATATGAGCTCACTTCCTGTTTGGCGACTTTTAGGACGCGTTTGATTGGCTGTCATGACAAAACGATAAGAGAAATCAAAACGGCGGGCAAGTTTCTGATGAGGCTCAGTCCAAAGATGCTATGTACCAAATTGGAGCAAAATTGGTCCAAAATTGAGGGAGGAGAAGCATTTTGAGTGTTTTTCATAAAATTCAAAATGGCGGAAAATCTACTTGGCGGAAAATGACGTCACAGTATGCGTTGGATTCGTCTTGCCCCAACGAGTCCAGGGAGGCCAAGTTTTGGAAAATCAGACATACGGTTCAAAACTTACAAGCCGCAATGTACCTGCAACTTTGACCTGGTGGTGGCGCTAGAGGGTTGGGGGTGGGGACGTAAAATTTGTTGAAGGGCATCATGAGACTGTCTAGAATGTGGGTGCACACCATTTGTTGTGGAAATTACAAATTAAGTTGTAGAAACAGAAGAATTTTATTGATTTTCACAAAATCCAAGATGGCGGACATTCTATTCTGGCAGACATGACGTCATGGGATGCGTTGGATCAGTCTTCGCACAAGGATCCCAGGGATACCAAATTTTTGAAAATCGGACTTACGGTTCAAAGGTTACAAGCAGAAATGTCCCTCAAATTTTCACCTGTTGGTGGCGCTAGAGGGTTTGAGCTGGGGACGTGTATATTTTTGTGGGGATTTCTGAGAAGGACACGAACATCTGTGAAAAGTTTGAAAATAATCCTATGAAGGGTTCCCGAGATATGAGCTCACTTCCTGTTTGGCGACTTTTCGGACGCGTTTGATTGGCTATCACGACAAAACGATAATAAGTATCAAAACGCCGGGCAAGTTTCTGATGAGGCTCAGTCCAAAGATGCTATGTACCAAATTTGAGCAAAATTGGTCAAAAATTGAGGGAGGAGAAGCATTTTGAGTGTTTTTCATACAATTCAAAATGGCGGAAAATCTACCCTGACGGAAAATGACGTCATAGGGTGCGTTGGATTCGGCTTGGCCCAAGGAGTCCAGGGATACCAAGTTTTTGAAAATTGGACATACGTTTCAAAAGTTACACGCAGAAATGTACCTGAAAATTCCTGCAACTTTGAGCTGCTGGTGGCGCTAGAGGGTTGGGGGTGGGGGCCTATAAATTGCTGTGGGTAATGAGGAGACTAGCTGGAATGTGCATGCCAAATTTCACAACTTTTTACCAGACGGTTCTAGGGGTTGCCATAGACTTCCAGAGGCGGAAGAATATATAATAATAATAAGAATCAATAGAAACACTATAGGTGCCTTGCAGCTTAGCGCTGCTTGGCCCCAATAATAAGAATCAATAGAAACACTATAGGTGCCTTGCAGCTTAGCGCTGCTTGGCCCCAATAAATATAGCTGCAAGCAGCAATGTGGGGCCAAGCAGCGACCCAGCCTAATTTGATTACATGCGTTGGATCAGTCTTCGCCCGAGGATCCCAGGGATACCAAGTTTCTGAAAATCGGACTTACGGTTCAAAAGTTACAAGCAGAAATGTCCCTCAAATTTTGACCTGTTGATGGCGCTAGAGAGTTTGAGGTGGGGCCCTGTAATTTTTTGTGGGGAATCCTGGGACAGACTAGAATACCTCTGACGAGTTTGAAAATAATCCTATGAAGGGATCCCGAGATATGAGCTCACTTCCTGTTTGGCGACTTTTAGGACGCGTTTGATTGGCTCTCACGACAAAACGATAAGAGATATCAAAGCTCCAGGCAAGTTTCTGATGAGGCTCAGTCCAAAGATGCTATGTACCAAATTAGAGCAAAATTGGTCCAAAATTGAGTGAGGAGAAGCATTTTATTGATTTCCACAAAATCCAAAATGGCGGACATTCTATTCCGGTGAACAGGACGTCATGGGGTGCATTGATTTGACTAGGCCCAAGGATTGTAGAGATACCAAGTTTTTTAAAATCTGACTTACGGTTCAAAAGTTACAAGCAGAAATGTCCCTCAAATTTTGACCTGTTGGTGGCGCTAGAGGGTTTGAGGTGGGGACCTGTAATTTTTTGTAGGGAATCCTGGCAAGGACACGAACATCTGTGAAAAGTTTGAAAATAATCCTATAAACGGTTCCCGAGATATGAGCTCACTTCCTGTTTGGCGACTTTTAGGACGCGTTTGATTGGCTCTCACGTCCAAACGATAAGAGATATCAAAAAACCGGGTACGTCTCTGATAAGGCTCAGTCCAAAGATGCTATGGACCAAATTTGAGCAAAATTGCTCCAAAATTGAGGGAGGAGAAGCATTTTGAATGTTTTTCATAAAATTCAAAATGGCGGAAAATCTTACCCGCCGAAAATTACGTCACAGAATGCGTTGGATTCGTCTTGCCCCAAGGAGTCCAGGGAGGCCAAGTTTTAGAAAATCGGACGTACGGTTCAAAACTTACAAGCCGAAATGTACCTGCAACTTTGACCTGCTGGTGGCGCTAGAGGGTTGGGGGTGGGGACGTCAAATTTGTTGAAGGGCATCATGAGACTGTCTAGAATGTGGGTGCACACCATTTGTTGTGGAAATTACAAGTTAAGTTGTAGAAACAGAAGAATTGTATTGATTTTCAAAAAAATCCAAGATGGCGGACATTCTATTCCGGCAGACATGACGTCATAGGATGCGTTGGATCAGTCTTCGCCCAAGGATCCCAGGGATACCAAATTTTTGAAAATCGGACTTACGGTTCAAAAGTTACAAGAAGAAATGTCCCTAAAATTTTGACCTGTTGGTGGCGCTAGAGGGTTTGAGATGGGGCCCTGTAATTTTTTGTGGGGAATCCTGGGAAGGACACGGACATCTGTGAAAAGTTTGAAAATAATCCTATAAACGGTTCCCGAGATATGAGCTCACTTCCTGTTTGGCGACTTTTCAGACACGTTTAATTGGCTGTCACGTCAAAACGATAAGAGATATCAAAAAACCGGGTACGTCCCTGATGAGGCTCAGTCCAAAGATGCTATGGACCAAATTTGAGCAAAATTGGTCCAAAATTGAGGAGGAGAAGCATTTTGAGTGTTTTTCATAAAATTCAAAATGGCGGAAAATCTACCCTGACGGAAAATGACGTCACAGGGTGCGTTGGATTCGGCTTGGCCCAAGGAGTCCAGGGATACCAAGTTTTTGAAAATTGGACATACGGTTCAAAAGTTACACGCAGAAATGTACCTGAAAATTCCTGCAACTTTGAGCTGCTGGTGGCGCTAGAGGGTTGGGGGTGGGGGCCTATAAATTGCTGTGGGTAATGAGGAGACTGGCTGGAATGTGCATGCCAAATTTCACAACTTTTTACCAGACGGTTCTAGGGGTTTCCATAGACTCCCAGAGGCGGAAGAATAATGTATAAATATAGCTGCAAGCAGCAATGTGGGGCCAAGCAGCGACCCAGCCTAATTCGATGAGATGCGTTGGGTCGGTCTTCGCCCGAGGATCCCAGGGATACCAAGTTTCTGAAAATCGGACTTACGCTTTAAAAGTTACAAGCAGAAAAGTCCCTCAAATTTTGACCCGTTGGTGGCGCTAGAGGATTTGACCTGAGGCCCTGTAATTTTTTGTGTGGAATCCTGGGACAGACTAGAATAAGTCTGAAAAGTTTGAAAATAATCCTATGAAGGGATCCCGAGATATGAGCTCACTTCCTGTTTGGCGACTTTTAGGACGCGTTTGATTGGCTCTCACGACAAAACGATAAGAGATATCAAAGCTCCAGGCAAGTTTGTGATGAGGCTCAGTCCAAAGATGCTCTGTACCAAATTAGAGCAAAATTGGTCCAAAATTGAGTGAGGAGAAGCATTTTGAGTGTTTTTCATAAAATTCAAAATGGCGGACATTCTATTCCGGCTGACATGACGTCATGGTGTGCATTTGATTCGACTTGGCCCAGGGATCCCCGGGATACCAAGTTTTTGAAAATCTGATTTACGGTTCAAAAATTACAAGCAGAAATGTCCCTCAAATTTAGACCTGTTGGTGGCGCTAGAGGGTTTGAGGTGGGGACCTGTAATTTTTTGTGGGGAATCCTGGGAAGGACACGAACATCTGTGAAAAGTTTGAAAATAATCCTATAAACGGTTCCCAAGATATGAGCTCACTTCCTGTTTGGCGACTTTTCGGACACGTTTGATTGGCTGTCACATCAAAACGATAAGAGATATCAAAAAATCGGGTACGTCTCTGATGAGGCTCAGTCCAAAGATGGTATGGACCAAATTTGAGCAAAATTGCTCCAAAATTGAGGGAGGAGAAGCATTTTGAATTTTTTTCATAAAATTCAAAATGGCGGAAAATCTTACCCGCCGAAAATGACGTCACAGAATGCGTTGGATTCGTCTTGCCCCAAGGAGTCCAGGGAGGCCAAGTTTTAGAAAATCGGACGTACGGTTCAAAACTTACAAGCCGAAATGTACCTGCAACTTTGACCTGCTGGTGGCGCTAGAGGGTTGGGGGTGGGGACGTAAAATTTGTTGAAGAGCATCATGAGACTGTGTAGAATGTGGGTGCACACCATTTGTTGTGGAAATTACAAGTTAAGTTGTAGAAACAGAAGAATGTTATTGATTTTCACAAAATTCAAGATGGCGGACATTCTATTCCGGCAGACATGACGTCATAGGATGCGTTGGATCAGTCTTCGCCCAAGGATCCCAGGGATACCAAATTTTTGAAAATCGGACTTACGCTTCAAAAGTTACAAGCAGAAATGTCCCTCAAATTTTGACCTGTTGGTGGCGCTAGAGGGTTGGGGGTGGGGACGTAAAATTTGTTGAAGGGCATCATGAGACTGTGTAGAATGTGGGTGCACACCATTTGTTGTGGAAATTACAAGTTAAGTTGTAGAAACAGAAGAATGTTATTGATTTTCACAAAATTCAAGATGGCGGACATTCTATTCCGGCAGACATGACGTCATAGGATGCGTTGGATCAGGCTTCGCCCAAGGATCCCAGGGATACCAAATTTTTGAAAATCGGACTTACGGTTCAAAAGTTACAAGCAGAAATGTCCCTCAAATTTTGACCTGTTGGTGGCGCTAGAGGGTCTGAGGTGGGGACCTGTAATTTTTTGTAGGGAATCCTGGGAAGGACACAAACATCTGTGAAAAGTTTGAAAATAATCCTATAAACGGTTCCCGAGATATGAGCTCACTTCCTGTTTGGCGACGTTTCGGACACGTTTGATTGGCTGTCACGTCAAAACGATAAGAGATATCAAAAAACCGGGTACGTCTCGGATGAGGGTCAGTCTAAAGATGCTATGTACCAAATTTGAGCAAAATTGGTCAAAAATTGAGGGAGGAGAAGCATTTTGAGTGTTTTTCATAAAATTCAAAATGGCGGAAAATCTACCCTGACGGAAAATGACGTCACAGGGTGCGTTGGATTCGGCTTGGCCCAAGGAGTCCAGGGATACCAAGTTGTTGAAAATTGGACATACGGTTCAAAAGTTACACGCAGAAATGTACCTGAAAATTCCTGCAACTTTGAGCTGCTGGTGGCGCTAGAGGGTTGGGGGTGGGGGCCTATAAATTGCTGTGGGTAATGAGGAGACTGGCTGGAATGTGCATGCCAAATTTCACAACTTTTTACCAGACGGTTCTAGGGGTTGCCATAGACTCCCATTGGCGGAAGAATATTGGATAATAATAATAAATATAGCTGCAAGCAGCAATGTGGGGCCAAGCAGCGACCCAGCCTAATTTGATGACATGCGTTAGATCAGTCTTCGCCCGAGGATCCCAGGGATACCAAGTTTTTCAAAATCGGACTTACGGTTCAAAAGTTACAAGCAGAAATGTCCCTCAAATTTTGACCTGTTGGTGGCGCTAGAGAGTTTAAGGTGGGGCCCTGTAATTTTTTGGGGGGAATCCTGGGACAGACTAGAATACCTCTGACGAGTTTGAAAATAATCCTATGAAGGGTTCCCGAGATATGAGCTCACTTCCTGTTTGGCGACTTTTAGGACGCGTTTGATTGGCTCTCACGACAAAACGATAAGAGATATCAAAACTCCAGGCAAGTTTGTGATGAGGCTCAGTCCAAAGATGCTCTGTACCAAATTAGAGCAAAATTGGTCCAAAATTGAGTGAGAAGCATTTTGAGTGTTTTTCATAAAATTCAAAATGGCGGACATTCTATTCCGGCTGACATGACGTCATGGTGTGCATTTGATTCGACTTGGCCCAGGGATCCCCGGGATACCAAGTTTTTGAAAATCTGACTTACGGTTCAAAAGTTACAAGCAGAAATGTCCCTCAAATTTTGACCTGTTGGTGGCGCTAGAGGGTTTGAGCTGGGGCCCTGTAATTTTTTGTGGGGAATCCTGGGACAGACTAGAATATGTGTGAAAGTTTGAAAATAATCGTATGAAGGGTTCCCGAGATATGAGCTCACTTCCTGTTTGGCGACTTTTCGGACGCGTTTGATTGGCTGTCACGACAAAACGATAAGAGATATCAAAAAAACGGGTAAGTTTCTGATGAGGCTCAGTCCAAAGGTGCTATGGACCAAATTTGAGCAAAATTGCTCCAAAATCGAGGGAGGAGAAGCATTTTGAATATTTTTCATAAAATTCAAAATGGCGGAAAATCTTACCCGCGGAAAATGACGTCACAGAATGCGTTGGATTTGTCTTGCCCCAAGGAGTCCAGGGAGGCCAAGTTTTAGAAAATCGGACGTACGGTTCAAAACTTACAAGCCGAAATGTACCTGCAACTTTGACCTGCTGGTGGCGCTAGAGGGTTGGGGGTGGGGACGTAAAACTTGTTGAAGGGCATCATGAGACGGTCTAGAATCTGGGTGCACACCATTTGTTGTGGAAATTACAAGTTAAGTTGTAGAAACAGAAGAATTTTATTAATTTTCAAAAAAATCCAAGATGGCGGACATTCTATTCCGGCAGACATGACGTCATAGGATGCGTTGGATCAGTCTTCGCCCAAGGATCCCAGGGATACCAAATTTTTGAAAATCGGACTTACGGTTCAAAAGTTACAAGCAGAAATGTCCCTAAAATTTTGACCTGTTGGTGGCGCTAGAGGGTTTGAGGTGGGGACCTGTAATTTTTTGTGGGGAATCCTGGGAAGGACACAAACATCTGTGAAAAGTTTGAAAATAATCCTATAAACGGTTCCCGAGATATGAGCTCACTTCCTATTTGGCGACTTTTCGGACACGTTTGATTGGCTGTCACGTCAAAACGATAAGAGATATCAAAAAAACGGGTACGTCCCTAATGAGGCTCAGTCCAAAGATGCTATAGACCAAATTTGAGCAAAATTGGTCAAAAATTGAGGGAGGAGAAGCATTTTGAGTGTTTTTCATAAAATTCAAAATGGCGGAAAATCTACCCTGACGGAAAATGACGTCATAGGGTGCGTTGGATTCGGCTTGGCCCAAGGAGTCCAGGGATACCAAGTTTTTGAAAATTGGACATACGGTTCAAAAGTTACATGCAGAAATGTATCTGAAAATTCCTGCAACTTTGAGCTGCTGGTGGCGCTAGAGGGTTGGGGGTGGGGGCCTATAAATTGCTGTGGGTAATGAGGAGACTGGCTGGAATGTGCATGCCAAATTTCACAACTTTTTACCAGACGGTTCTAGGGGTTGCCATAGACTCCCAGAGGCGGAAGAATATTGTATAATAAGAATCAATAGCAACACTATAGGTGCCTTGCAGCTACCGCTGCTTGGCCCCAATAATAAGAATCACTAGAAACACTATAGGTGCCTTGCAGCTACCGCTGCCTGGCCCCAATAATAATAATAGGAATCAATAGAAACACTATGGGTGCCTTGCAGCTACCGCTGCCTGGCCCCAAATATAGCTGCAAGCAGCAATGTGGGGCCAAGCAGCGACCCAGCGTAATTCGATGAGATGCGTTGGATCAGTCTTCGCCCGAGGATCCCAGGGATACCAAGTTTCTGAAAATCGGACTTACGGTTTAAAAGATACAAGCAGAAATGTCCCTCAAATTTTGACCCGTTGGTGGCGCTACAGGATTTGAGCTGAGGCCCTGTCATTTTTTGTGTGGAATCCTGGGACAGACTAGAATATGTGTGAAAAGTTTGAAAATAATCCTATGAAGGGATCCCGAGATATGAGCTCACTTCCTGTTTGGCGACTTTTAGGACGCGTTTGATTGGCTCTCACGATAAAACGATAAGAGATATCAAAACATCCAGGCAAATTCCTGATGAGGCTCAGTCCAAAGATGCTCTGTACCAAATTAGAGCAAAATTGGTCCAAAATTGAGTGAGGAGAAGCATTTTGAGTGTTTTTCATAAAATTCAAAATGGCGGACATTCTATTCCGGCTGACATGACGTCATGGTGTGCATTTGATTCGACGTGGCCCAGGGATCCCCGAGATACCAAGTTTTTGAAAATCTGACTTACGGTTCAAAAATTACAAGCAGAAATGTCCCTCAAATTTTGACCTGTTGGTGGCGCTAGAGGGTTTGAGCTGGGGCCCTGTAATTTTTTGTGGGGAATCCTGGGACAGACTAGAATATGTGTGAAAGTTTGAAAATAATCGTATGAAGGGTTCCCGAGATATGAGCTCACTTCCTGTTTGGCGACTTTTAGGACACGTTTGATTGGCTATCACGTCAAAACGATAAGAGATATCAAAAAACCGGGTACGTCTCTGATGAGGCTCAGTTCAAAGATGCTATGGACCAAATTAGAGCAAAATTGGTTCAAAATTGAGGGAGGAGAAGCATTTTGAATGTTTTTCATAAAATTCAAAATGGCGGAAAATCTTACCCGCGGAAAATGACGTCACAGAATGCGTTGGATTCGTCTTGCCCCAAGGAGTCCAGGGAGGCCAAGTTTTAGAAAATCGGACGTACGGTTCAAAACTTACAAGCCGAAATGTACCTGCAACTTTGACCTGCTGGTGGCGCTAGAGGATTGGGGGTGGGGACGTAAAATTTGTTGAAGGGCATCATGAGACTGTCTAGAATGTGGGTGCACACCATTTGTTGTGGAAATTACAAGTTAAGTTGTAGAAACAGAAGAATTTTATTGATTTTCACAAAATCCAAGATGGCGGACATTCTATTCCGGCAGACATGACGTCATAGGATGCGTTGGATCAGTCTTCGCCCAAGGATCCCAGGGATATCAAAATTTTGAAAATCGGACTTACGGTTCAAAAGTTACAAGCAGAAATGTCCCTCAAATTTTGACCTGTTGGTGGCGCTAGAGGGTTTGAGATGGGGACCTGTCATTTTTTGTAGGGAATCCTGGGACAGACTAGAATACGTGTGAAAAGTTTGAAAATAATCCTATAAACGGTTCCCGAGATATGAGCTCACTTCCTGTTTGGCGACTTTTCGGACACGTTTGATTGGCTGTCACGTCAAAACGATAAGAGATATCAAAAAACCGGGTACGTCTCTGATGAGGCTCAGTCCAAAGATGCTATGGACCAAATTTGAGCAAAATTGGTCCAAAATTGAGGGAGGAGAAGCATTTTGAGTGTTTTTCATAAAATTCAAAATGGCGGAAAATCTACCCTGACGGAAAATGACGTCACAGGGTGCGTTGGATTCGGCTTGGCCCAAGGAGTCCAGGGATACCAAGTTTTTGAAAATTGGACATACGGTTCAAAAGTTACATGCAGAAATGTACCTGAAAATTCCTGCAACTTTGAGCTGCTGGTGGCGCTAGAGGGTTGGGGGTGGGGGCCTATAAATTGCTGTGGGTAATGAGGAGACTGGCTGGAATGTGCATGCCAAATTTCACAACTTTTTACCAGACGGTTCTAGGGGTTGCCATAGACTCCCTATGGCGGAAGAATATTGGATAATAAGAATCAATAGCAACACTATAGGTGCCTTGCAGCTACCGCTGCTTGGCCCCAATAATAGGAATCAATAGAAACACTATGGGTGCCTTGCAGCTACCGCTGCCTGGCCCCAATAATAAGAATCAATAGAAACACTATAGGTGCCTTGCAGCTTAGCGCTGCTTGGCCCCAATTAATGAGGAACATTTCCAAAGTTAAAGCAACCATGCAAGCAGTACTGCTTAAAACAAGTTTGCTTATGTTTATTGGCTTAAAAACTGCACAGGGTTTCTATTTATGACATCACAATCCTGGGAATTTCAAAGTGTTTGGTAAGGCTTAGAGGAAAGAAATGGACTTTTTATAGAGAATTACTGAAACCAGTGTGACTGATTTGAAGTACAGCTTCAGGTATGTTTTAATGATAAACAATAACATGGTTACACGCTCTTCAGAGTCAGTTTAGCATAATATGTGTCGTTCAAGTACTTCCTGAGCCTGGACCATTCTCAATCAATTATGTGTTCATTGTGAATGAAGCCTTTCTTCATGCTTTATAAAGGCTCATTAAGGTGCAGTTATCATAAAGTGATTAAAAAATGTTTGCACTAAACGCTGCTTTAAGGGCCATTATGATTTGTCTGGAATGTTCCACAGTATGACATTAACAGTAGCTTGTAAAGATTGACTTATTGGTGTTTTCATTGCACCAAATGTTATTGCAAAATTATGATGGCATTGTCATCTCTCCACTGATCTGACCTTGAATTTGGCAGTGTCACTGTCACATTCTTCTCCTTGTTTCCATGGAGAGAGATGTTCTTAACGTGATACTGTTTCAACATTCCAGGCAAAGCAAGCATCTCCATGGTGAAAAACAGTTGGTGGATCCTTCACCAGAAAAGTTCCATAATGCACCTTTAATCTAACAGCATTTCTATAAAACAGCAAGCATGTCCAAAATGTAACATAAACATAGGCTACTGTTAGAATACGTTACATCCTTAGTGTACATTTTTCAAGGCACGTAGACCCAATATCCAATAACATCACAAAACGTAATCAACACCGTACAGACAAACACATCCAGGGTAGAGCGAGCTTGTCCGTACCAGCCATGGCAAGAACGACACCTTTGCACCCCTGGGGTAAAACATGCCTCCCAGTAGGTGCTACAAACAACACCCGCGATGCTGCTAGCATTTCGTGTCATAAATAGTGAGCACGCATTCTGTAGCCCTTCGCAAATGAAATATTTAGAAGCTAAGGCTGCTTCTTTAGACTGTACACTGTACAACGTGTGAGGTGTGAGGTACAGCTCATACAAGACAGATGAGTATATTTATTTTTTCATTTTATTTATTTATTTATTTTTTTAAATTTTCTGCCTTATAACATTGGTCCCTCATCATGCTATGAAGAGGTTTTAGATCTCATCCATACATGTTTCAGTAATTAGCGATCTCTCCCAGGCCCTATTCAAAGTTTACGGTGACCAGACGTCCCTATTTACCTGGGACAGTCCCAGTTTTAAGCCCCATGTGCCCTGTCGCACTGGATTTATACAAAATGTCCCAGTTTTATACAGTGCAAATGTCCCAAAAGACTTTATTTTGACCAGTTTGATCAAAACCTGGTCTAAACCAGGAATAGACTAGGACTGTATCAGATCTAAATTAGGACCATGCCAGGTCTAAACCAGGACTAAAGAAGGTGTCCCTATTTGTGACCATTTTGTTTGCTAAAATGCAGAAAACAGTGCTTGAAAATGACCATAAGGCAAAAAAAAAAATCAATAAAAAAAATCAATAATTATTCAAAACTGTAGACAACAACTTGACAAACCTGGCGAAATGCACGCTGATAGTGATATGATGGCGCCCTGAAGGGGGAGTGACCTAGCACAGAGAGCAAACTATACAAAACATGACAATTTAAGTACACCCTCTTCAAGTTTTCATCATTTTCATCTGATTTATAAAAGTGAATGTAATTGGATGCAATATTAAATCATACGCAAAATTTCAAAGATAGACACAAAAATGAGAAAAAAATTGAATCATGTCTGAAGGAGCAGTGTTCGAATCATTTCATTTTGCCAGCATAAATCTTTTGTCACTTGTAGATTTACTCAAAGTGGGAAAGCAAAAGGAGAATTTCAATTTGTCAACTGGATAAAAGTTTATTTGGTTGAATACATTTCAAAGCTCATCCAAGCTGCTTCTTCAGTTCTGGCTGGAGTGCTGATGGACACTGCTTAAAAATGGTCTGAAGAGAGGAGCTAACTACAATGAAATTACTATGAAACTATCACACCTATTTGTTTTCAGTTTCTGTTAGTTAAGAAAGCCTATTCAATATGTAGTGGGAGAGGGGGGGTCTTGTTAGCATAGCCATTCAGGACCATAATGGGTATTTTCACATCTCTGAACCTGACCTGCTGCTCTATTATTTTCTTTGTTTTGATTTAGGTTTGAGGATAGAGTTATAGATGGGAGACAAATTATGTCTGAGACCTTCATTTTTGTTCAAGAAAGGATTTTCTCACTGCAGTCTTCACTACACTGAATGGAGTAGACCACATTGCTTTGTTTGTGGCTCGTTGTTTTGTCCTTTGGGTGGACCAGTTTTTGTCTTAAAGTGTTTGTGGTTTTGAAATAGACTGGGATTTCATGCTGTCTGAAAATCCTCTGTAGTTTTTCAGAAACGCTGGCCAGGTAAACAATAGTTACACCCTTCCACCTGGGTTCTGATTCTCTGTCATTTTGTTTCTTGTTTCTCTTAGTTTTGTTGAAAGCCCATTTAGGATACCCACAAACAGAGAAGGCTTTCTGCACATGTTCTTTCTCCTTACCCTCTGTGCTTGTAGGAACCACAACTCCCAGTTTGTGCTGCAGTGGGTTGTGTGAATCAAAAAGCAGGTATTGGTCAGTGTGTGTGGGCTTCCTGAAGACTTCTACTTGGAGTCGTCTGTCTTCTCTTATCGTTACTGCACAATGATAAAAGGAGAAATTTAATTTGTCAACTGGACAAAGTTTATTTGGTCGAAAACGTTTCGCAGCTCATCCGCGCTGCTTCGTCAGTTCTGGTTAGAGTGCTGAAGGACACTGCTTATATCTAGCTGCAGCTTCAGACAATATGAAATCCCAGTTTATTTCAAACCCACAAACACTTTAAGACAAAAACTGGTCCACCCAAAGGACAAAACACCGAGCCACAAACAAAGCAATGTGGTCTACTCCATTCAGTGTAGTGAAGACTGCAGTGAGCGCTACATTGGAGAAACAAAACAGCCACTTCACAAGAGGATGTACCAACACAGACGGGCGTGCCAGAGTGGACCGTCATCTGCCGTACATCTTCACCTAGAAGCCACGGGCCATTCATTTGGGGATAGTGAGGTTCAGATCTTGGCCAGGGAAAAGAATTGGTTTGAGAGGGGAGTTAAAGAGGCTATTTTTTGTCAAAAAAGAGAATCCTTCTTTAAACAGAAATGGGGGAGTCAGACATAACTTGTCTCCCATCTATAATTCCATTCTTATACCTAAATCAAAACAAACAAAGGAAACAATAGGGCAGACAGGTCAGGGCCAGAGGTGTGAAAAAAACAGTCGTTTAGGGGTTGAATAGGTATGCTAAACCAGACGCCAGAGAAATTGGTATAACAAAAGACAGAAACAAATAAAATACAAATAGTTCAGATAGTTTCAGAATAATTTCAGTATAGTTAGCTCCTGACCCTGCAGCTACATATAAGCAGTGTCCTTCAGCACTCTAACCAGAACTGACGAAGCAGCGCGGATGAGCTGCGAAACGTTTTCGACCAAATAAACTTTGTCCAGTTGACAAATTGAATTTCTCCTTTTATCATGGATTCTACCTGGACGACTGAGGGTTTCTTCACGTTACTGCACAATCTAAGAAAGCCAATGTGTTGTCCTTGGCATCTTCACGAGTGAATTTGATGTTCAGATCTACAGAAATGATATGTGCAGTAAAAGGTTCCAAATCTTGAATTTTGATATTTGAGAAATTATCATCAACATAACGATACCAATGTGTGGGTGGAGTGCCTGGATATGAGGCCAAAGCACTCTGTTCATGTATAAATTAGCCATGATAGAGGAGACCGGTGAGCCCATTGCACAGCCTTGGATCTGCTTGTAGAAGTTTCCTCTGAACTGGAAATAGGTGGTATTTAAACAAATTTCCAGCAGTTGGCAGATTTGGTTATAAACATCGCCACTTACAAGTGAACAGGCTAATAATAATAACAGGCGCGCAGTGATATGACTCGAGAGAAAATAGGACCAAGCGATTTAGACTGCTGACTTTTTCGTGTGCAACTGTTTTCTTTTTGGACAAATATTGTTTTGAGAAGAAAAACAAGCTTTATTAACAGTCCCTGTTAACTTGCCGGACCTACTTTCGTCAGTGCCAGAACCGGGGCAGAACTGGGCTCAGAGGACACTGTCAGGGGTAAGCCAGTGTTAATGCACGGCACTGCTGAAGGGGACGCCATACAGATTCACATTAAAAAAAAACCGAACTATCCCTTTAAGTAAATGTAACTACCCACCTCTGGTTAAAATCCATGATTATGTTGTTGGCCATAGATGTACTATATGTTGTGTAGGCGTATGGATTGTTCAAAAATAATCTCGACAAGTAAGCATATGGTGAGTGACGTCATGACATACGCCTGGTGTGCCATTACAAACAGGTGGTTGAATGAAGGGCAGTGAGGCCACCGCTGCATATGAATAGAGTTTACGTCAGCTGAATTAGACAGAATGGTTGTGAAAAGTATCAAAAATTGGATACTAATCAAAACTATCAAAACTAGATACTCATTTGAGCAAATATCAATACTAAAAAAGTCACAATAACACAAAATTTGAGCTTTCCTGAACAGTTTTAGTTTGATTTTGAGCTGTATCAAAGTATGTAAGACCTCCTAATGCAAAAATAATCTCTGAAAATGACATTCGATTACTAAAAAAGGAGCATTTTAACATTGTGGTATCATAATTGGTATCGAGTACTGAGTGAAATCTTTAGTATCAAAACACTAGACAATACAGATGTGGTGGGTCTGTCATCTCCTAGTTCCACAGTACGGTATTAAGCTTGTATATCCCCATGGAGAACACCAAGCCAGGTGATATACTTTTCCCAACTTTCAGAGACCAGCATGGAGTTTTCTGCTGTCTGTCATGGTAATGTTAAAGGGATATGCCACCCCCAGGTCAAACTTGAGCATCTCCCCACAGTCCAGAGACTAAAAAAAGTGGTGGAAAGCGTTTTCCTGGTCACCCAGCCATTGTCCGAGTCTGTCAGCACTGACCGCCGCGCACAGCTGCAGCTACTCCGCGTTAGACTGGAGTCTAACGGCGCCAGAGAAAAATTTCGGCCAAAAGGAATTAATTTGCTCGATGCGTTTCCCAATTACTTTCTGTGTAGTGCGCATTCATACCGAGTGCAAATAAATGTACAAATCAACACGGAGAGCTTGCCTTGGTCATTTTGGGTGGGAACTATTTTTCAGTGTGGAAAAAGAAAGCCGAAGCACAGAGCACGCTGCCAGGGGAATCCCTGTTACGCACCACGAAGGGAGTTCCCCTGTTGCGCACTACACAGAAAGTAATTGGGAAACGCATCGAGCAAATTAATTCCTTTTGGCCGAAATCTTTCTCTGGCGCCGTTAGACTCCAGTCTAACGCGGAGTAGCTGCAGATACCGCGGCGGTCAATGCTGACAGACTCGGACAATGGCTGGGTGACCAGGAAAACGCTTTCCACCACTTATTTTAGTCTCTGGACTGTGGGGAGATGCCCAAGTTTGACCTGGGGGTGGCATATCCCTTTAACAGCAACTAGCATGCTAACATGCATTTATTGATTCTCTGAGTATATGGTTGCATTTTTATACAGAGCTTTTCCACATTCAGCTCAATGTGCTTTACACTGAGGAACCACTCACCCATTCACATTCACACACCAGCATACGCAGACACTGGGGGCAAGGTGAGTTAAGTGTCTTGCCCAAGGACACAACAACATTCATCTGTGGGAGCTGGAATCACAACAGCCAACCTGTAGGTCAGCGGACCGCTCAGGCAAGAGTGGGATTCGAACCGCCAACCTTTGGATTAGTGGACAGATACTTTACCAACTGAGCAATTGTCACCTACTGAACCCTTTAAATTAGATCCAAACAACACACATAGCACACAAGTGTCTTATTTCTACCCCGAGAGCTCCTTTTGCAATATATCTGTACCAGAGCAAGACTAATTTTGCACAAATACATGGGGAAAACTAGTACTGGCACTTTTTAACATCTACACAGACCTCAGTGCCTTCTTTATTAACCTTGAATGACATGTTCCTGAAAGTATTATTTGTGGCTGTCTTCACCTTGAACTTGTAACTGAGACGTTTTTTTTGTTTTTTTTTTAATCAAGACTTGGCTATAATCAGTGTTCCATCTTGTCTAGACACTGTGTGGGCTCTTGTAGACAATATTGAGCTGGAAGAAAGATGGGCAAGGAATACAAAATACAGAGAGTCAAACCAATTAACCTGGCAGAGAGTTCTACACCACCAGCTGACAGGCGCTAAGTATCTTGAGTGTAAAAGTTAGGACATTGTTAGCACCCTTAAGGCGTTAAATTATTATTTAACTGGATAAAGCGGACAATGGTCTAATTTTAATGTAGCGCTGCAAAAGAAAGAAGTACGAAAGTAAACGTACTGTACTTAAAAGCCCATATTACACTATTCTCTGATCTGTTATAATGTTGTTTTGTAATCGAAAACAACAGTCAATTTTGCGTAATTTAGAACCTTTAAACAGTCACGTATTTGAGTAAAATGTGTCTCGCCCCAGTACAGATATTACATAAGCAGATGTTGAGATCAAAACATGTGTGCTGCATACTGTCTGCATCTAATTAGAAATTGTCCAATAATCTGGAAGTGCGTATTGCTATCTTTATTGTTATGACAAAACCCCACTCTGGTCTCTGGAGTTGTGAAAAGTGCTCATAAACTCATCCCTGTGAATAATCAACATGCTCGGAATGCATAAGGAAAATGAGGAATAACTGTATGTACCAAAAAGATTGAATTTTACAAGTTTTTTTTTCTTGGGTTCAGATATGAAATTAATGGTGGGTTATTTTTAGCATGTTCACTTTGAAATCCTGCTGAAAGGGTTTGAGTTCAAGTCCCAGCTTTGAGAAATCAATATAGTCACTGACCATGAATTAGCGCAAATCTGTATATTAACTTTTTAATACTTCTAAAAAAAACGGTTTGAAATACTTCTGAAAGGGGTGCTTGAGTACCTTCTCTTTTTTATGTGGAGCATTTACTTTTAATGGAGTGATTTGCTGGCAGCAAGAGGGTTCTGGGTTCGATTCCTGGGCCTTTGTGTGTTTGCTTGTTCTCTGATTGGGTTTCCTCCAGGCCCAATCCGACAAAATCCTCCAGCCTGACCAAGACTAGCTCAAGATCTGGAGATGGAAATACGTTTATTTTTATGTACTTTTCACTTGCTTTTCAAAATGCTTTTACTTAAAGGAGAATTAACGTTTTTTACAATCTGCCTTATTTCGGTAATAAAACAAGTTGTTTGACTCACCCATAGCACTTTGGTGTCATATGGAGCACTTCCGGAGATGTTTATACCCGTAACGCATATAATAGATGCCCCCGGTCTCCAAATAACACAAACTTTAGCACTTTTCAAATCATAGAAGCTCAATGTCTTAGTCTACACTTTTGTTTGAGTCAAAAGTGGCCTGTAATCCGATATTTATCCATAATTTACAGCTTTACAGTCCCGGGAGCTGAGAGCGAAATAAGCTGTGACTCCACACATGCGCACTGGCCTCCTCATCTACTCGAAACTATGGATAAATCTCGGATTACAGGCCACTTTTGACTCAAACGAAAGTGTAGACTAAGACATCGAGCTTCTATGATTTGAAAAGTGCTAAAGTTTGTGTTATTTGGAGACCGTAAACATGTGCCCCGAGAACTCACATTACGGAGATCGCTAATCTAAAACATCTCTGGAAGTGCTCCATATGACGCCAAAGTGCTATGAGTGAGTAAAACAACTTGTTTTATTACCGAAATAAGGCTCAGATTGTAAAAAATGTTAATTCTCCTTTAAGCACATTTCTCCATGTGATACTTTTACTTGAGCAATATTTTATCCCTGTATCTGTACTTTTCCTCAGGTAACAAAATTTAGTTTTTCTTCAACCGCTGATGCAAATGCAGAGGATGAATTTCCCTATGTGGACAATGATGTGTACCTTAACCTTAGGCCCTGAACTGTACTAACCTTAGGCCCTGAACTGTATTCCACCATGGTTATAATTGTATAAAACGACATTCCACATTGCAGTGATAGGATGAATACCATTGTCTGGTTTATAGTACCCAACGGACACTCATAAATCTAACTTGGCGTGAAGAATCTGACACTGGACATGTGGGGGAGGACACCAAGATGGACGCACCATCTGTCACAGCCGCCAGGTGTGAATTCAGCCAGTTCATCTGAGGGCAATGAAAAAAACAAACTACGACGAAATGCACTGTATATAGCACCATCTGTTTGTTAGTATGTTATATAACTTACAGTGGAAAAAGGCAGGCATGACCAAGAGCCTGATTCAACATCTGGAAAGAGGGACATGGGAAGTTGAGAGGATAATTTAGGGGGAATTACCAAATGAGGACCGTAACGCTTAAAAGGTTCATATTAGGGATGTCAACAATTAATCGACTTACAATTAATTGTCGATCAAGACGCTGGCCGAACAAAATGCATTAATTGTAACTAATCGCTAGAGGGCGCTACTCTGGAATGTGAACACGAGATGCGAACACACTCGCGAGAAAGACCATAGCGTTACATCATGTAACCCTTTCCTCTCTGGATGTTGCCATACAACTCACAGTAGAGCTGGACCTAGAACCATATAATTTTGAAATTATAAAAGCATGTAACTTACATGCTTTTATAATGTCTTGATTGTTCTGGTTTGAGGCCCTGTAATGTTTTATGCTGTGTCCAGGGGCCCTGTGAAATGTATATTTTGTACTGTAACCCTTCACAGATTAAGGGAGAGAAATATTGTTGATGCCTTAGTTCAAAATAAATGTTGAGAATGTCCTAAAAATAGCCTGGATTCACTGGTTTCATCATAATATACTCAACAAAAATATAAACGCAACACTTTTGTTTTTGCTCCCATTTTTCCTGAGATGGACCCAAAGATCCAAAATTCACTCCAGATACACAACACTACCATTTCTCTCAAACATTGTTCACAAATCTGTCCAAATGTGTGACAGCGAGCACCTCTGCCCCGCCGAGACAATCCACCCCACCTCACAGGTGCGCCACACCAAGATGCCGATCCGACATCATGATTAGTGCACAGGTGTGCCTTAGACTGCCCACAATAAAAGGCCACCCCGAAATGTGCATTTTTTTTTTTTTTTGCTTTATTGGGGGTCTGGGGACTCAGAACCAGTCAGTATCTGGTGTGACCACCATTTGCCTCATGCAGTGCAACACATCTTCTTCGCATAGAGTTTATCAGATTGTCAATTGTGGCCTGTGGAATGTTGGTCCACTCCTCTTCAATGGCTGTGCGAAGTTGCTGGATATTAGTGGGAGCTGGTACACGCTGTCGTATATGCCGGTCAAGCACATCCCAAACATGCTCAATGGGTGACATGTCCAGTGAGTATGCTGGCCATGCAAGAACTGGGACATTTTCAGCTTCCAAGAATTGTGTCCAGATCCTTGCAACATGGGGCCGTGCATTATCTTGCTGAAACATGAGGTGATGTTCATGGATGTATGGCACAACAATGGGCCTCAGGATCTCATCACGGTATCTCTGTGCATTCAAAATGCCATCAATAAAATGTACCTGTCTTCTTTGTCCATAACAGCCTTTGAAGAGGAGTGGACCAACATTCCACAGGCCACAATTGACAATCTGATAAACTCTATGCGAAGAAGATGTGTTGCACTGCATGAGGCAAATGGTGGTCACACCAGATACTGACTGGTTCTGAGTCCCCAGACCCCCAATAAAGCAAAAAAAATGCACATTTCGGGGTGGCCTTTTATTGTGGGCAGTCTAAGGCACACCTGTGCACTGGTCATGATGTCGGATCGGCATCTTGATGTGGCGCACCTGTGAGGTGGGGTGGATTGTCTCGGCGGGGCAGAGGTGCTCGCTGTCACACATTTGGACAGATTTGTGAACAATGTTTGAGAGAAATGGTAGTGTTGTGTATCTGGAGTGAATTTTGGATCTTTGGGTCCATCTCAGGAAAAATGGGAGCAAAAACAAAAGTGTTGCATTTATAATTTTGTTGAGTGTATGTAGACTAAATAACATTCTGTTATTTAATTTCTTCTGTTCCTTTTAATTTCAAGATTTCCATGCTGCAAGTGCAACAACTGATCCACTCCTCAATTTATTTTCAATAAAGAATGTATTTTGTTATTCAGCATCAATACATTTGTCTGCTTTTTACTAAGGAATAATTAATTGAGGAACATATAATATAATAATACTATGATATATGTTTGACTCAGTGTTATGTAGCTTATATTCTTAAAGACCCTATTGAAACACTAAAATTCAGGTGAAAAATGCCGCTTATCAGTTAATCGTAAGTCGATCAATAAGGTCAATCAACTATAGATCAATGAATTAATCGATAATTTGCATCCCTAGTTCATATTACACTATTTTTGATCTACGTAATAATGTTGTTTCCTCATCACAAACACACCTGGAGTTGTGTTTTGTTTCATTCACACAAACCCTGCACAGTTAGGCTGAGTTCTTCTCTCCAACAGAAAACTCATGTGGTAATACAGGAAGCGCTCCTCTGTGTTTGTAAAGTCCATACACCTTCGCTAGAATCATTTGGATAATTTCAGCTCTGGAATTTCAAATCTCGACTGAACAAAAGGTTAAAGGGAGCTGTTAACTTGAAAACTGCCACTTCATGACATCACAAGGTGGAACAGAGCATTTTGAGCTTTGGAGATGTATACGTTTTGCACACTTTGGAAATCTGTATATAGGTATTTATTTATTATGTTGCACTGCTTTAAGATTTTAGATCTTAGACTTTAGTTTAACTTTAGATCTCTGTCTTAGATAGTTTTTGTTGTGTTTTGTCTTCATATTGTATCTTGTACACTGTCTTTTTGCACTGCTTGGCCAGAGAGAAACTACATTTCGATTCACTGTATGTTGAACACATATGGCAGAATTGACAATAAAGCTGACTTTTGATCTTTTTGATCTATACAGACAAAAAAAATTAAGGATTAGTCCAACATGTGTGAATGAAACAAAACACAACTCAACCCCAGGTATGTTTTTGATGAGGTAACAACATACTAACATGGCTTAAAGCTCACAAGAGTCAATTTTGTGTAACATAGGACCTATAATAAAATATAAAAAAAGATCATTTCAACTTGTGTTCCAACAATAACTATATATTACAACAATTTTATGCAGTTTATATTACATATATGACATATATCTGTAGTCAATATTTAATCCTTTTGAAGTCCTTTCTAGTTCATCGAAAAATTCACATATGTATTAAGGAATGATAGAAACTAACTAGCTATGTGTTAAGTAGTGCTGTCACAATACTAAAAAGCTTGATTTTGATACTAAGGAATACATTCGATACTCAATACCGATTCCAATTCCACAGTGATAATAAAAACAATACTTTCTTTTATATTTCCATGTGGTCTTATATCTGTGTACTCCCTCAGTGGTCCCGTAGGTTCCATAGTGGTCCATGGGCGAATACTAGTCTTTGTGCTCTTATACTTGTTCTGATACAACTCACGATCATTCTAGAGTATATTTCTGTACTATGAATGTGACTCTTTTAGCATTGATACCGGCTCAAATGAGGATCTAGTTTTGATACTAGTTTTAGTCTCAATTAGTGTCTGATATTCGATACATTTGACAACCCTAGTGGTAACTTATATCCATAACAGGGTTGTTTTCAGTCCAGAAAATACATTTAAACCCTAAACTTGGTCGAAATGTTTTAATAATGTAGTGGCTTACAAAGTTTGAGAAGCAAATTTTAAATAAAATTATAGGTCTTGCTTACAGCCATTTGTTTACACATAGCTTATACAGTAATATGATAATCAAAGGAGAAGTTCAATTTGTCAACTGGACAAAGTTTGTTTGGTTGAAAACGTTTCGCCGCTCATCCGAGAGGCTTCGTCAGCTCTTCGTCAGAGCTGACGAAGCCTCTCGGATGAGCGGCGAAACGTTTTCAACCAAACAAACTTTGTCCAGTTGACAAATTGAACTTCTCCTTTGATCATGGATTCTACCTGGACGACTGAGGGACTTTTCACGCAGTAATATGATAAGTCTATGGAAAAAATGAATGGGAAGTTGATGGTAACTATTGAGCTCCATTCTGTATTCGCTTTCAGTAATCACTAGGAAAAAATATGTAGTCCCTGTAATTTTTGCAAGGAATTGTCTGCTGTGCCTGTTTTAGTCATGGCTGAATTTTCAAAAATGGAATGAACGTTCTAAAAATAACACCGCCTTATTAGCCCATCTCGCAATTTCAACAGCGTATTCCTCATTAAAGCTGAGTGCTATTACAATGACACGGACCATTCATAGGAAATTCTGAGTGTATGGCCCACTGTATATCTCACATTCTTCGTGAGGATGTCTTCACACATGGAGGGGTGGAGCCACTATCACTGACATAAGAAAATACTGTACGTTTCATAACCTTTTTTTTTTTTTTTTACAATGATACATGTATAAAATGCTTTAATACCACAGCTTTACAAGATAGAGTGTTCTTTGCAAAAATGGCATCCTTGAATGAAGTGGTGGTGAAAACTTTCTTTCCCAAAATCTAAAAATACCCCCAGTTTAGTACCGATATTGTAAAAGCAGCTCTTAAGGTCAAATTTAGACTGCTGCTCTGCGTTGTTTGCAAACCCAGAAGTACTGGGGAGTAGGTTTAAAAGGTAAGGAATTAGTCTGGAACACTGCAAATTAGTTGAAAATTTGAAAACAAGAACAAGGGCCTTACATATGGCTTTCCAATATTTGAAAGAGCGTCTCCATTGAAAAGGCTGGACTACGTTACATTGACTCAGGTGTAATTTAATTGGCACCAAAGCTTTAGCCTCTCAACATGACAAACTCTGAAGGACCTGGGCTGTTTTGGTGACAGACAGTCACTTGAACAGATGGGAGTAACACCAAAGCCATGTTAGAAAACAATAGCATGTGTAACATTATTTTGTGTGATTTATTGACGCAGCGACGAGCATCAAAATTAGCATAAATGGTGATGACCATGTAATTAAACTTCAGAGCCTTGTCAGAAAACACAACCACGTAGCCTATAGTACTGTTTGGCATGATTTAATGGTGCAGCAACTAGCGCAAATGTTTCACAGTATGGTATTAAACCTTTCTATCAACATGGAGACCAAACCAGACCAAGTGACAGTAGTTTTTGTAGGTATTTTGGAGCTATAAAACTACTTGTAATTGAAAAAGTATAAGGTAGAGCTGTTTACTGTCATACTGTGGAACATTCCTGGCAGAGCAAGAAAAAAGAAGAAGAAAAAAAGCAGGTGGCGGACCCCCAGCCAAAAAGTTACATAGTCCTCCTCGAACTCTAATGTTAAATTGGACAGTAATGCACCAGAAATTTAGTACACAACTACAGTATAATTTTAGCAAGCACCACATATCTTGTATATCTTAGTAAGCTTTGGAAACTGCAGCTGATTTTTCCTCTTAATAATTGTTGGCAAATGTCGTTAACATATAAACAACCATTTAGCTGTGCTGTTTAGCGACATCAAAATGAATCTTTGTATTTTGCTGTCCTATTAAAGTGAATGGGATAGAATATTATTATCTGAGCACATTTTAAAGGGCCTACATCACGGTGTTTAGGCTATGTTCTTCTGTCAAACTGAAAACACTGTGATGACATGTGACAACACAGTAAGTGCTCTACTGTGTTTTAAAATTCCATACATCTCCACTAGAAACATTTGGATGGCTTCAACTCTGGAAATGATCTTCTCTACTGAACTAAAGGTAAAGGCGGCTGCTTTTAAACTACCACTTGATGACATCACAAGGTGGAACAAAGCATTTTGAGCTTTGGAGATATGGACTGATAATAAAGGGTTACTCAAACATGTGCAAATGAATGTTTTTGAGGAGATAATTTTTATAACATGTCTTAAAACTCAGCAGAATCCATTTTGGGTAATATATAACATTTCATTTATATGTCAATGTCTACTTTTCTTAATTCAAGGATGCCAGTATTAGTGAAGCCCACTCATCATCATTATATACACGCGAGCGACAATATAGAAGTTATGAAAATATCAGTCAATGTACAGTATTGTTGAGTAAAATACCTCTTATATACAGGTTTCCATGCTCGCAAGGTCAGAACTACTTTCTTTGAACAGTGTTTGAGTCAGTGTTCAATTTTATGCCACAGTTTTAGCCATTCCCACTTCTTATCACAACATTTCAGAGGGGCTGTTTTCCTTGGCTCCTCTCCACTGAGCCATCCGACCTCACTTGTAGAGTTGATCTGGTTATGTCCCAAGAACTTAAACTTTTCATATGTGCTGAATTGTCCACAATCCAATAGAATCCATGAAAATATGAATTCTGCTCACAAGTTGGCCGTGACTTCTCAACGCTGCAAGCTAGCAAGAGCACGATAATGCTATGGTCTGGCATCAGCTCCTCACACAGTATTGAAAATCACTACGTTTTACTCAAGGCCGTTGTGCAAAGTTAGCGGAGCGTTGTGTCACTGAGCCAATATTGAATGGGACTCGGTGAACCCTGGTAGTCCCCTTGAAAAATTGCTGGTTTTGGTTCGGACTTTGCCATTTGTAGGAACCATTACATCATATTCCGTATTTGTCCAGCAATGTAAACATCAGTTCAAATGCTAGTCTGCAATTCGCCGTTTAGCAAAGAGGCATTATGAGTCTCCAAGTTAGCGCCAATGATCACGGCATCATGCACCATCCTGCTCCGGTCCGCTCTGCTGTCGCTGCGCTCCATCTCATCCAGCCCGGCCACTTTCTTCAAACACAGAACGTTTTGAAAGCTCTTCTTGAAGTTGTCCGATAAGAAGGCATACAGGATGGGGTTAGCACAGCTGTTAGCGTAGCCTAGCACCACCACACAGTCGAAGGTGCTCTTGACGACCGGGGTGGGCTTGATGGAGCTGGTTACCGAGGTGACGTTGAAGACGTAGAACGGGAGCCAGCAGAGGACAAACACGGCCACCACAATGGACACCATGCGGGTGACTTTGCGCTCCGAGCGTTTGCGCTTGGTGGAGCCCACACGCATGCCTGAAGATTTCACCTGGAACAAAGGAACAAAGTGAGATTCAGTTTCCAATTCCATTTACATTAGGCTGTCTTAGATCATTTTGTTTATAACAATCAAGATTAATTTAGTTTAGTTTAGTTTATTGGTTTATTTTAACAGGGGGCATGTGCAAACACATTTCTCATAAATGAAGAGATGCTTTCCACCAGATTTAGCTAAAGGTAATTTCCATGTGCAGTCCCTGGGCAAGTTAAAAAACTATTAAAATACATTCAAGTACCCATCCATTTACAATCAAACCATGCACTCTTTTAATTTAAAACTATCACACTCCACATTCCCACATTTCAAAGTCAGGCTGTGCAATAGCATTAGAGTGATCACAATGAGATTCATATTAGATTCTAATATTCATTTAATTAGACAAGATTTTAACATTTCAGTATTAGGTATTTTAAATGTATGCCTATACAGCATGTAACTTTCTCGAGGTAGCACATCACTGGCATGATTCAGAAAGTTAAAAATACTTCAGATTCCCATGGAATGGATTATAGCCAATGGAGCAATAGTTCCATGGAAACAAGCAGGAGGAGGCCCTCCTCAGGTCAAAGGTTTGTGGTTTGTGTTTATAGTAAGGATGCAGTACTTTAAGTACAATAAACTCAACCAAAATGAACATAATCTTTTGGCTAAAAAGTCACAGACTGGGTCTTTGCATACATTCCTTTGTTGTATTGGCTCAGGTTAGTGTTTTTCTTTATTTTTTCTTTTTATCTTTTTTCCAATAAGACATGTGATATTGAAACAAATATATTTTTGTTTTGCCTTCAGGCTCACTGCTCATCAAGATACCTAGGGCTGCAGGGTTTGCTTATCAGTCTGTGCTTTTTAATATGACCAGATCAACAAGTTTATGTATCTGTATATTACAAAAAACAAAACAAAAAAACAAGATTCATTATCTTTTCTCCTTGCTAGGGCCTGTGTTGCTTGTCCGTCTGGTTCTGCTATATCTGTTCTCCCGGCCTGTTGTCCAGGCTGATTTTGAGCAGACTACTCCCAGAGATGGAGAGGACTGCAGTGTTTGGAGCTGTGCACAGTGTGGAGTATTCCTGTCAGGAATACTGACAGGAATATGGACATGTGATCAGTGACATTCCTCTCTTTTGTCATATCCAAAAATCAACACCAATGGTAAACAGCATTCTAATGAGTCTGTGCTTTCAGTCTCTGGGCAACTTGACCTATAGTTTTCCAATGATCACTCCATACTCAAGAAGGTCAGCTACATCCATCACCCTTCCTCTAATTTCCTAATTAGAGGAAAAGGTGCACTGAAAATGTATACTCAAGTAAACTACAGTGGCTATATTTACAAGTATTGCTGCTGAATGTGTACTTAAGTAAAAGTACTTTCTAACACAATTTTAAGATTTTTTGAATTTAGACACTGCAGATTATAATAGGAAAACTATAAAAATGTAAACATATTAATTTGAAACTTCTAGTGTATTTAGCTTACAAACATTTACATTAAAAATGTAGTACAATGTCCAAAATTGCACATATTTGGTGCATATACATCAGAATATGAATAGATCTTAAGGTTACTTTTTTTTTTTTGAAAATTCTGGATTATTTAAAATTCAAGTAAACAGAGTCTTACTGAAAATGTATTAATCTTCTTAATTAATGATCTTACTTAAAAACTATTTTGGGGGGATAAACTTGGCTTGGAATTAGATCAGCAAATCTTTCTGTACAATGGGTCATTTATGTCTATGGCGCAACAATCTGGGCAAAATGCAAAAATAGCTTTTTGAGTGCTCAGAGAAGATGACTTTGGATTAATGACACAAGTCAGCAAAAATACAATGAAGCAAAAATACAACTTCATGTTTCTGATGAGGGGTCAGTGGTATAACAAAGTATTGCAAGTAAGATAACATAACATTCTATAGGCCTATATTATTTAATACAGATGGGGGCAGCTCAAATTCATAAAGCTGGGTTTCAGATTTTTATTGTAATACAGTGAGTTCTTGGATCTAGTCAGTAATAGATCAGGTCAATATTTGCGCATTTACATTTTGTATACAGTGGTACCTCACCTTACGAAAGACTCTACAAACGAAAAATCCAAGTAACGAAACGCCTTCACGTTAAATTTTGGTCTCTAGATACGAAAGAAAATTCAAGTTACGAAATGCGAAATCTCAAAAATTCAATTAATGAAACGTAAGTACACTCTATCAACACACACGGGGTTAGTTTCCAGAGGTGGCCCGTGGTGGGAGAGGTCCGCGAGGTAGGACAACTTTGTATTTTGCAATTGTTCTACATGTTTTAGGGCTGTAAATGCCTCACCACACACATTCTACGCTTTTCTCAGACTGGAGTTGGGCTTTTCTCGCATTTCTCTCTCGTTTGAACACTCAAACTTTCATAGATTTTCAATGGAATGTGTTGATAGTGAAACGTGGGGGCAGACACGGCTCAATATAGCGCCGGGGGAGCGGAGACACAGGATTACTATCAACAACACATGATCAGTAGGGTAAAACTAACCTGTCTCACGAGGGTCTAACGCACAAGGGGAGCGGAGACACAGGATTACTATCAACAACACATGATCAGTAGGGTAAAACTAACCTGTCTCACGAGGGTCTAAATCCAGCTCACGTTCCCTTAGTGAGTGAACAATCCAACGCTTGGTGAATTCTGCTTCACAATGATAGGAAGAGCCGACATCGAAGGATCAAAAAGCGACATCGACACGGCGCAAGGCCGCGCGTACACCGGGATGCGGGCGCGGGATGGAGCCGCGGCGCCCGGGCCAGAGCCCGCCCCGCCCTGCTGAAAGAGCGTCTTTCTCGGCCTCTTAGCTCTAGCACGGAACGCGCAAGGAGCGCAGAGACATGAGCAATGCGCTCATCCAACGGCACTGCCATGTCTCGGGATAATCCTGGTTTAGACCTGGTCTAGTCCCGGTTTAGTCCAGGTCTAGACCTGGTCCAGTCCTGGTTTAGTCCAGGTCCAGTCCAGGTTTAGACCTGGTCTAGACCTGGTTTATTTCTGGTCTAGACCTGGTTTATTCCACGTTTAGTCCTGGGTCTACAATCTCTTAGCCAATCAGGACGCAGAACACAATGTTACACTATAAAAAAATGTTACACTATAAAAAAAAACCTTGGAACGGATCAGGCCTTTTCCATTGAAATAGCTACTCAACTTAAGAAAAATTCACGTTACGAAACCACTTCTGGAACGAATTAATTTCGTAAGGTGAGGTACCACTGTATTTCATTGCAAAGTACAGTGTAATCAATAGGAAAAATTGGCTTTTGCCCTCCTATCTGGGAGTATGACATCATCGCATTCTAGAATCTGAAAACCACCAATAACTTTCTGGAGGTGGCACGTCCCCTGCATGATTCCATGGAAATAGTAAAGTAAAAACTATACTTTGGAACATTGTAGATAGTTTTAATTTGATTGTTTTATGCCATACTGTGAAAGATTATAGCCAAAGGAACAATACTTCCATGGAAACAAGCAGGAGTAAGAGTAAGGTTTGTGGGGATGCAAGCCCATTCACACTAAGGACACATGTTTTTCAGTGTAGTAGTGCAATAAAAACATCCAAACTTTCCACACCCATGCTGTCTCTGCACTGTACCCCTCACCTTGATGATAATGAGCAGGTAGCACATGCAGATCACCGCCAGGGGCATGAAGAACCCGATGAAGAACGTGTAGACCATGAAGGCCGTGTAGTAGACATCTTGAGGCTCTGGCCAGACGATCCCACACACAGGAACATTATTCAGCCCGCTGAAGATCATGGTGGGCAGGATCACCAGGAGAGAGACGCCCCACACGGTCAGATTTATCAGCTTGGCAACACGCGGCTTCCTCCATTTTGTCGACTTTATGGGGTGGACTACTGCCAGGTAGCGATCAATGCTCATCACCATCAGGCAGAAGATACTGGTAAACTGGTTGAGAGAATCTAGAAGAAGGTAGGACCAAAGGATTAGAGACAGGAAGGAAGTACGCATTAATTGCATTAATGAAAAGTCACACGCCGGGAGATATGATGGCCCACTGTGAAATGAGAGAATATCTGATTTGCATTTTAAAAGATTAATGGTGAGATTTGAGCAGGTCTGAAAGTGGTGGAGACGACAGGTCTTTGATGCAGACTGAAAATTGATTGGAGCAGTAATGAGTGGAATACCCAATGAGGGGATTTGGTAGTGTAGGGTGAAGGTAAATTGTAAGGAAGATTGAAGTGACTTTAAAAACTTACCATTTCGGTCTATTTTTCCAAAAACCTCTTACTAAAATGAGTCTAAATTCAAACTGAATCTGAACCCTTGGGAGCACACACAAAAATGGTTCAACCCTTTGTGCAGCTGAGGTTCTGTAGTTTTGGCGTCTTTCTCATCTATTTTAATTTCAAGTGGGAACAGGCTCTACCTCAGGGTGAGCAGCCCGGGCCAGGCTAACCCACATGACCACGAAGGGATGGGTGATGTTCATGTGTGCCCATGTGTATGTTGTTCTTTGCGGTAACAGTAAAAAAAATGGCTCTTGGTCTCTGACTGGTTGGCCACCCCCGCTTTTCACAGAGGAAATTCAGATTTCAAATCCCACCTGAATTCTTTAGGGTGGATCGTATAAAGAAATGGACTAAGGAAGTGTGATGTCACCCATAGCGTTCAGCTTCGGCCAAATGAAGCTCAAGAGGCTACCAGTTATAGAGGTGAATTTGGAGCCGAGTTACATTTTAGGAACAGGAATTGATTTATGGACAAAATAGTGAAATACAGTAATCCCTCGTTTATCGTGGGGGTTAGGTTCCAGAAATAACGTGCAATAAGAGTAATCCGCGAAGTAGGACAATTTTATATTTTACAATTATTCTACATGTTTTAAGGCTGTAAATGCCTCACCACACACATTATACGCTTTTCTCAGACTGGAATGAGCCTTTTCTCACATTTCTCTCTCATTTAAACACTCAAACTTTCATAGATTTTCAACAAAATGTATTAATAGTGACGCGTGGGGGGAGACACGGCTCCGGAAGCCCCGCCGGACGCGCGAGGAGCACTGCCACGTCCCGGGACGCGACGCGCACCAACCCCTTGGAGAAGTGCGTGACACGTGCACCCCTCATCGTGGACAAATCCGTGACAGAGAAACGTGACCGGTGCGACGCTGCGCGTACACCGGGGCTGCGAGCACGAGATAGACCCGCCGCGCCCGGACCGCGTGCTCTCAGGCCGAGCCACAAAACAGCCGCACAAAACCCAGCAAAGAGCGGTTTAATCCTGGTTTAGACCTGGTCTAGTCCCGGTTTAGTCCAGGGCCAGTTCAGGTTTAGACCTGGTCTAGACCTGGATTAGTCCACGTTTAGTCCTGGTCTAGACTCTTAGTCTCAGGACACAGAACACAATGTTACACTATAAAAAAAAAATGTTACACTATTAAAAAAAAAAAAAAAAAAGCGAAACAGCGAGGGCGCGAACAGTGAACCGCGATAGAGCGAGGGATCACTGTACAAACAACATGAGCATTTTAAGGCCACAATGAGCCTGACAGCAGCAGTTACAGAGAGAGGGGCAAGGTGTATATTCAGTACAAGGTGAATTGGATTTGATGGAGCTGGAAGTGTGCCCATGCTTACTTTCTATTTGGAACACAATGCTATGTCCATTTACAGTCTATGGGGTAAATATAAGAGAAGGTATAGCTGGTGTCCCTGAAGATGATCTGATAAACAGCAGATTCAGCCGTCAAAGCTAAAGCGGCTTGTAATTAAAATAAAAGTCCAATAAAATTTTGGTGACATTTTGTGTTATTTTTTCATTTCAATACAAGGGCCCACGCATGGACCCTTGGCTATGTACTAAAAAAGTCATACTTACGGCACAATTAAATTTCACATTTTCTGCACTCACATTAAATGTCATCCTAATCAAAGTTCCCTCTCAACTGCTCCACAAACATGTCCTTAAAATCATCCAGTTTTATTGGTGATTTCAAATGAAAAGCGATGAGTCATGACAGAAGAAAGAGACTCCAAACTCATTTCAAGCTGTGTTCATTTTCATGGCACAATTTGAAATCCATGATAGAGAAGTTTTCTTTTAATATTTTTGGGTTTGACTGAGGTTGCAGTGAACAGAATCAAGTCCACATTTGATTTTCAGACTATGAAATGAAGTGAAAAGTTATTTAAATGTATATGGTACCTGAATTTGACTATTTTACTGTCATAAAAATGTAAAAAACAGAACTAGTTCATTTTAAACAGTTTACAAGTGCTTTTCTCAACTCTTAAGAGACCAGAGCGGTGTTTTGCCGTGACTGTAAAGCTAACAACAACTAGCATGCTAACGCACATCTCCTAAGTGCGAGCAGCACACAGTGGACTTATTTTGTCCTCAACGGCAGCTTCTACAATTTATCTGTACTGGGGCAAGACACTTTTTGCTCAAATACATGGTAAAAAATAGAGTATGGTCTCTTGAAACTTTTTTTTTTTTTGCATAATTTTCTGTCAAATCCTGCACAAGTGTGGACAATCAGAAAGAAATCAAATTATTCACATCAGAAATCAGATAATGATCAGATTTTTAGTGTGCATGTAAACAGCCACTGACGTAAATTATGTAAATTAGGCCTGTATCATCTTAACGGAGACCTATTCTGTAAAATGGACTTTTCAGATCTTTTAACCATGTTATAGTTGTATTTGTTTGAGTAATATGTTTGAGTAATCTTTATAATCCTGTATTAGAGATGTCATTGGTTCGATTTTCACCACCAGCTGTACATATTAATTACTCTGTGCTTACTTTGTTCTCCTTATTATTATGATTTTTTTTTATTAATCTGTGATCTCGTGATCTGTGGCGAGGTGGATTTTTTTTTTTTACATGTGCTGTACCCATTGTGGACTTGATTCTGTTCACCACAACCTCAGTCAAACCAGAAAATATTAAAAGAAAAATCTTCTAGGATGGATTTCAAATTGTGCCATGAAAATTAAGGGCAAAAATACAGTTTGAGGCGAGTACACTTCTCACTAAGAGCTTCGATAGTAGCACAGTCCATGTGCTCTTTTAAAGCTGGGGCTGTAAGTTTTGCTTAATTTTCTTCAGTCATAACTCATTGATTTTCAGTTGAAATCACAATTAAACTAGATTATTTTATGTTTATGAAAGAGAAGGAATTTACTGAGGAGCCAGAAATAAGATACAGATGACAACTGTGCGGCTGGAAGTTAGCAGACATGTTTCTTGTTGTTTTAGATCAATATTGTGGTTGAAAATGTCCCAAATTTCATATAACTATCCCCAGATTATAAAGATACAACAAGCACAATGTTTCCATTTGATGCAGGTAATAATATGACATAACCCAGTGCTGCCGAACCAATAAAAACAGCCATTCATATCAAAGGCAGTACTTTTCAAGTATTTATCACCGTAACATGGTTATCATTTTGAGCAATCACAGTACGTTAGATTGGGCAATTTGTGGAGCCAGCAGACTTCCTATGGACTTGCTTGTGCTTTCTAACATATTATGTCAATAAAACAGTCCCAGGAGATGGACCATTATATTTCAAACAGGTGTAATGTGTGTCATTTGCCTGGAGAAATTGCCTGAAAATCAAGGAGCCAGTAGGGAAACTATCAATATGTACTACCACTGTACTTTGATATGTTTAAAGGAAAAGTAAAGTTTTTTAACAATCAGAGCCTTCTTTCGGCAATAAAACAAGTAGTTTTACTCACCCATAGCAGTTTGGTGTCAATTGGAGCAGTATCGCAGAAGTTATGTTGGAGCCGTTCTGTTCTACTAATGATCCCGTATCCGTGAGTGCTCGGGGCATTACTTTGCGGTCTCCAAATAACACAAACTTTAGCACTTTTCAAATCACAGAAGATCGCTGTGTCAGGGTAGACTTTTACTAGATTCCAAAACGGCCTGAAACCCGATATCGCAACAGAAAAGTAAAGTTCAGAGCGGTGTTAGCTTCTTTCGGACTAGCGGTGTTTACAAAACAGCTGAGTTCACGCATGCGCACTGTCCTCTCTGATGACGTCATCAAATGAAACTATAGCTGGATATCGGGTTTCAGGCAATTTTTGGAATCCACTAAAAGTCTATCCTGACACAGCGATCTTCTGTGATTTGAAAAGTGCTAAAGTTTGTGTTATTTGGAGACCGCAAAGTAATGCCCCGAGCATATGATACGAGCACCATGTTAACGGATACGAGATCATTAGTAGAACAGAACGGCTCCAACATAACTTCTGCGATACCACTCCAATTGACACCAAACTGCTATGGGTGAGTAAAACTACTTGTTTTATTGCCGAAAGAAGGCTCAGATTGTAAAAAAAAACGTTACTTTTCCTTTAAGCAACCTTAAAAGATATGTTTAAAGGACCTATATCTGCGTTTTTCCATGTATATGAGTAAAATGTGTTTTGCCCCAGTACAGATATATTATATAAGCAGCTCTTGGGGCTCTGTATCTAAATATAAAGCATTACCTATCGTGCTAGTTGATGTTATCTTTACTGTGATGCCAAAACTCTGCTTTTGCCTCTGAGAGTTGTGAATAGTGCTTATAAAGTCATCATGGTGAATAATTAGGATGTCCTGAATGCTTAAGGTAAGTGAGGAATAACTTTGGACCACTGCAAACTGTTCTGTTTTTCAACTTTTTAACACAGTGCCCAGTATGTTTTTAAACTCCATACATCTTCACTAGAATCATTTGGATAATTTCAGCTCTAGAATTGCCAGTCTTTACAGAAAAAAAAGGCAAAAGGAGCAGTTCATTTGAAAACTACGACTTCAGGACATCACGGGGTGGAGTATATGGAGCTTTGGAGATAGACAGACTACTGTAATAATGTAGGATTACTCAAACACGTGTGAATGAAATAAAACACAACTCCTGGTATGTTTTGACACTGGCAACATTTCAACATCATTAAAGCCCGCCTCGTCCTGTCCATGGCCAGGTATTCTATCTCCGTGGCACGGAACCACCACCTCCACGACGGCCTCACAGAGGAGCACTGGCCCCTCTTCACAGCGCTCCTTAGCGCCCACGTTCACCATCTCCACTCCGCAAGAGAAGCGGAGTTCCGCAGCACCTTCACCCCAGACAATAGTCTTTTCTCCGTCTCCCGGATTGGTTCCCCTCGGTTGGACTTCTGACCCCTGCCCCCCTCCGCCCTTTCCCCCCTTGGCCCTTATACCCAGTGGTGTTTGTTCCCGTGCCCATGTGTCTTCTGAGTACTTTGCCAATGTTATTGTGGTTTTGAGGATATGTAACTTAAATAATAAAAGACTAAAAAAAAAAAAAAAAAGGTCACAAGAGTACATTTTGTGTAACATAGGACGTTTAAGACTTTGTGTTTACAACTGTATTAGACCTGGATTGTCTGAGTTTGGAACCTCTGAACCGGAGTCCTCTTCTGTACCCATTAGCTAAGAACCAGTTTGTGCCAGCTGAATTTCTGGTTTACTCATATTGACATTAAAGGGATAGTTTTTAATGTTAATCTGTATGGGTTTCCTTCTAAAAGTTACATGTGTTGACACCGGCTTACCTCTGACAGTCTCAGCTGATCCCGGTTCGGCTCGCTTTCTGGAGCCCACGTAAGTAGGTCCGGTAACTTCCCTGGAACATGAAATAAAGCTTGTTTTTCTTCTCAAAACAAAGCAACTACGCCCATGTTAACTCTCAGCCTGTTCACCTTCAGCAGATGTCTACGCGAAGTTTACAAGTGAACAGGCTGATAGAGTTAACATGATACGAGTGGAGAGAGACAATACGCAAATGCGAAATATGCTGCTAGATGTTTGGTGAACTATTTCGGACGCAAATATATCACCTTTCTAACAAATGTTTTGTTTTGAGAAGAAAAAGAAGCTTTATTTCATGTTCCAGGGAAGTTAACGGACCTACTTACGTGGGCTCCAGAAAGCGAGCCGAACCGGGATCAGCTGAGACTGTCAGAGGTAAGCCGGAGTCAACACACGTAACTTTTAGAAGGAAACCCATACAGATTAACATTTAAAAAAAAAACGCACTGTCCCTTTAAGAAGAAGAAGTGACTTTATTGATCTCACACAGGAGAAATTCTTCTCTGCATTTAACCCATCCTGTTATTAGGAGCAGTGGGCAGCACATTACTGCGCCCGGGGACCATCTCCATGATCTTCTTGCTTCGGCTTGGTCAGGACCTAAGCTGGAGGATTTGACCTATGGTGCATGTTTTGGGTTGGTGGGGGAAACCGGAGTACCCGGAGGAAACCCACCCAGACACGGGGAGAACATGCAAACTCCACACAGAACACACACAGAAAAGCCTGGGCGACCCGGGGATCAAACCCCGAACCTTCTTGCTGTGAAGCATGAGCGCTAGCCACTCAGCCACCGTCTATAGTCTAAGTGTGATTTAGAACCTGTTTAGTCTTGATTGGGAAGCACATTGACAGAGTAGTTAGTTCTCAGTATCTAAACAGAACACTTGTAATGCTTTCTACAGGTTCTTAGTTTAGAATTACAACTCAAATGTGCATTGTGTAACTTTTTTGGTGGAGGATCCGTCAAATGGTTTTCTCCATGGAGATGCTGTTCCTTTGTCTGTAATGTTTCACAGTATGACATTCAAATTTTCTATCTTCATGGAGACCAGACCTGATCTGTGGAGAGGCAACCCTGCCAACAGCCACAATAAATGTTTTCCTAGGTATTTTGGCAATATAAAAGCCCCTGCAATTGAATCGATCTAAGGTAGAGCTGTTTAATGTCATACTGCGGAACATTCCATGGTGACGGATCCCTAAGCAAAAAGTTGCATAGTGCATCTTTAAGTGGATCATCCTTTTACAGTTTGTTCATTGTAAACCGCAACTATGCTCTAAAATGGCTTAATAAAGAAGTGTTTGCTCCTGGGTGGCATGGTGAGTGAAGGGTTAGCACTCTCGTCTTACAGCAAGAAGGTTCCATCTTCAAATCTGGATCACCCGGACCTTTCTGTGTGTCTGTGTGGAGTTTACATGTTTCTCCTCTTGTCTGGGTGAGTTTTTAACCCAAAATTAACCAACAGGTCCTTCCTTCAGATAACTGTATCTCATTTTTATCTGGTTCTTCATTTGTCTGTTTTGAACTATGAACAGTTTTTGAGTGTCAAGAAAAGTGCTTGTGTTACGTATTATTCTTATTCTTATTCTTATTATTATTATTGATAAAGTCCTCTAGCTAAGGTAGTCTGGATCTGACAGTAAAGGATGGGTCAAAGGATGCACCTCAACCATATCGTGTTCCAAACCCTCATGCATTCAAAGAGAAAGTAGAGGGAATGGTTTCCCAGAAGAGTGGAAAAAAAAGAGCATTGACGCCATGAATTTCTCAGAATACAACTCTGAGTAAGCTAGGGGAAACCTTGCCTGGGATCCAGAATGAACATGTTTTTTTAGATGGGCGTGACTGACAGGTGGACTAGCCAAACAGTATGGTGGTCTGTCCATTATCAGGAAAAAAAAAAAAAAATCACACATGGCAGATTTCAGCAGAATTATTGAGCAAAGGCCTAAACCTTGTTAATCTGAGGTGAGAAAAATAGTTTTTTGTTTGTAAACTGATGTCAGTCTGTAGGGATGTTCCGACCTGATGCCGCTATCGGTATCCATCTGCCTCTGCTAATGCTCAGAGCTGCTTAAACACAGACTGAGGAGGCTAAAACAACTAAAAACATTATTAATGATGGAGATAGTGTTTGTTTTACCTCTGTGATGTCTTCATGGAGCCTTAATAGTGATAATAATGGAGCTTAAAGGAAAATGAACTTTTTTAACAATCTGTTCTGTTCTACTAATGATCCCGTATCCGTTAGCGTGAGTGCTCGGGGCATTACTTTGCGGTGTCCAAATAACACAAACTTTAGCACTTTTCAAATCACAGAAGATCGCTGTGTCAGGGTAGACTTTTAGTGGATTCCAAAACGGCCTGAAACCTGATATCCAGCTATAGTTTCATTTGATGACGTCATCAGAGAGGACAGTGCGCATGCGTGAACTCAGCTGTTTTGTAAACACCGCTAGTCCGAAAGAAGCTAACACCGCTCTGAACTTTACTTTTCTGTTGCGATATCGGGTTTCAGGCCGTTTTGGAATCTACTAAAAGTCTACGCTGACACAGCGATCTTCTGTGATTTGAAAAGTGCTAAAGTTTGTGTTATTTGGACACCGCAAATCAGTGCCCCGAGCACTCACGCTAACGGATACGGGATCATTGGCAGAACAGAACGGCTCAACATAAGTTCTGCGATACTGCTCCAATTGACACCAAACTGCTATGGGTGAGTAAAACTACTTGTTTTATTGCAGAAAGAAGGCTCAGATTGTAAAAAAACGTTAATTTTCCTTTAAGTTAAATTATCAGAGAAACGGAGCCTAATATGCCAAATGCACTTGAGGCAGGCTTTTTGTCTTTTTTACAACATCCTGCCCACAATAATATGGTAAAAAAGACACATTGCCATTAGAAACAGAGATTAAACATCATCTAGTGTCTATGTTCTGAAGCTGCTGTGCTCTGGGGGAGTTTAAGACATTTTTTAATAGTATTATAACAAATTATGAGTAAGTCAAGTAGGCCTTTTTATATATCTGGTAATAATTGACTTCAATTGGATTGGTATCGGAAATAACAAATATTTAATTAAAAGTCGCACCGGAGCCAAAAAAAAAAAAAGGCTCAATCTGTATAAAAAATCTATAGATAACTCTTTGAATTTGAAAGGCGAGGGAAAAACATTATTACATGGCAAAAAGGTTGATTATGCACAATGGTGGAAGGTAAAAGTACACAAGTAAAGTACAATACTTTTTCAAATTCTACGTATCTGTACTTTACGTAAGTACATTTTACAGAGGACACTTTTTACTTTTACTTCACTTCATTTGAGAACACATATCTGTACTTCCTACTCTACTACTTACATCTGGATTGAAAAGTGAAAACTACTTTTTTTTTTAGCACATTTAATACACAAAAGTGGCTAGAAAGATTAAGAAATCAATTGAATCACTTAAAATCAGCTTCTTTTTCAAATTCTTTTTCAAAATCACTATATTTCATAAAATAAAATACTACATTTCAGTTAAAATAGATTTTTAAACAGGTACTTTAACACTTTTTACCTTTCTATCTGTACTTTTACTAACAAATTGGAGTACATCATCCACCACTGATTACGCGTAGCACCAATCCAAGCATCCCTACTCACCCACACTCATGATGATCCTGCACAGCGCCTCTCCGAAGGGCCAGTGCACCAAGGCTAACTGCAGCGCTATGAACGGCAGACTCATCATACACAACACATCCGCCACTGCCAGGTTCAGGATGTAGATGTTGGTGACCGTTTTCATCTTGGCGTAGCGTAGGATCACATAGATGACCAGAGCGTTGCCGCAGAGCCCGATGATGCACACCACGAAATAGATGAACGTGATCACGACCGAACTGGTGGGGTCCTGGTGGATGTTATCCTGCTCCGTCATGTTGTAGTCCGAATCGTTGTCCGGAAAGTAGCTGTCGTACATCAGCGATTCGGGGAAGGAGATGTTGGGCGGGCTGGTGAGGAAGGGCCACTGTTCTACCGCCATGTTTGCAGTCTGTTTGTAGCACAAGGGGTTCTGGGTAATGTGGTAGGATGTAGGATAGCGGTTACATTGTTTGGATATTGACGGAATTTAAGGTTGAGATTTGGGGGGGGCTTAGATGGATCGTAGAAGTGCTATATACATTTTGTTGGAATCTTCACTTCCTTTCGACCTAGAAACAAAGGAATAAAGATCGGTTAAATATTTTTCGCCTTGTATTTGAGCAAACTTTGTCTTCTTCAGTACAGATATATCATATAAGCAGCTGTTCTTGGTCAAAATAATGTCTGCTCAAATTAGAAAGTTGGAGTTAGCTTTACCGTCACAGCAAAACTCAGCAGTGGTTTCTGAAAGTTGTGAAAAGTGCTTATAAACTCATTGCAGTGAATAATTAGGATGTTCTGAATGCATTAAGGTACCTTTGGACCACCGTAAACTGTTTCAAATGAGCAAGTTCTGTTTTTCACATTTTTAGGACAGTAAAAATAAGGTACAGCATCTTGAGATTCCCAAAGCATTTTCTCGTCCCACAAGCAAGCATGTGGTCTCTTTTGGGCTGAAAGTCACACTTTATCCTTCAGACAAATAAAGCTCAGGCATACTGTATTTTCAACCTTAAAAACAGTACCGTATTTTCTGGAGTATAAGTCGCACCAGACATAAAACGCATAATAAAGAAAGGAAAAACATATATAAGTCGCATTTTTTGGGGAAATTTATTTGATAAAATCCAACAGACATGTCATCTTGAAAGGCAATTTAAAATAAAAATAGAATAGAGAACAACAGGCTGAATAAGTGTACGGTATGTTAAACATTACATGACGCATAAACAATGAACTGAGAACGTGCCTGGTATGTTAACGTAACGTATTAAGAGTTATTCAGATAACTATAGCATAAGGAACATGCTAACAAGTTTATCAAACCATCAGTGTCATTCCAAATCACTAAATCCAATGAAATCTTCAATCCACAGGCCTAGAGCGCCCTCTTGCGGTTTAGTGTGAAAATAACATGTGAAATGATATAATAATGTGTTAATAATTTCACACATAAGTCGCTCCAGAGTATAAGTCGCACCCCCGGCCAAACTATGAAAAAAACTGCGACTTAGAATCCGAAAAATACGGTACTTTATGGGCGGCTTTTATCAGTGGTAAGAGTCTTCACACGCCAAACATATACAAAGGCTTGTGATTTGATCTCTGCTATGTGCAATGCATACATATTGTCAGTGTGTCCTTGGGCAAGACATTTGGGTTAGACCTACCATGCCATGTTTATGAATGCAGCTCCTGTACACCAGCGCCAAGAGGAGTGAGTGCATGAATAATGTATGAAATGGTAAAAGTGACATTGAGTGAAAAGGAAAGCATTACATAATACAGGGGTTATGCTAACGGAGAGTGGTTTGGGATTTGTACAAGACTTAAGTGATGAAAAAATTACCTCCAGCTCGGGTCCAGGGAGAGGAGCAGATCTACACAAAGGCTCCATAATAAGTCTGATTTTCCAGCACCAGCTGTGATCTGGAGCAGTTTTCTGGTGATTAGACGAGTACTCCTGTTATTGTATCAGCCTGTACTGCACTAGGCATGGTGGCTGAGGGAATATACTCACTCTCCAGAGCAAGAGGCCACTCCGGTTTCCACCTCCAAACTTGAAACATAGGTCAAATCCTCCAGTTATCCTGACCAAGCCTAGCTCAAGATCTGGAGATAGGTCCCCGGGTACTGCCCCTGACAGGTTGACCCAGTGGCATTGAAGAATGGGTCAAATGCAGAGAACACATTTTTGTGTTTGTAAATGGTCTTAAACCTTCCTATTTTTGTGTGATTTTGACCCCTCACCCCTCAGCCCTACGATGTGCTGGGCAACATCTGCTGGAGGTCCCCCGGTCCCGGGGCAAACAGTGGGGTTCTTTTGCGGTCCATCACTGACCTGCCTTTGTTCAAAGCCAAACTTAAAACCTACTTATTTGGAATGGCTTTTAACACTTAGTGGTCCTGGGACACTTTCTTTATTTTAATGGTGTAATGTGCTTTGTTGACCTATTTGTATAATGTTTATTGTTTGTTTTTTTTAATCTTGTTTTTAATGTTGTACAGCACTTTGGTTGGCTTTGGTTGTTGGAAGGTGCTATAGAAATAAAGTTTGATTGATTGATTGATTGATTGATTGATTGATTCAGCAGGGGTCTCCAGCCTGAAGCTCTGGTGCTCTCCACCCCCTTCCAAGAAGTTCCAAGGGATTTCTGAATTATAAATATAATAACTCAAATTTGATTAATTACCATTATAAATCTATTAATCTATTAAATCTAACTATACCCCATCTAAAGCTTATATCTACTCAATTTCTTGCTAGTGCTAACATGAGTAGTTCTCTGGCATTTTCACTTTGTAAAAGTAGCTAACCAGAGGAAAAACGTGGGAGACCCCTGATCTCCTGGGAGAATAAAGTGTACTTTAAAGGTCACATATTGCTCAAAATGCTCTTGTGAGTCTGCATTATGTTTTCAAGTTAACTACCAATCTTATACCTTTAGTTTAGTTCATCCAAATGATTCTAGTGAAGGTGCATGGAGTTGAAAAACACAGTGGAGGACTTTCTGTATTACTACAACCTCACAAGGTGGAGTGTTTTCTGGTTGAGAGAAGAACTCAGCCTAAATATGCAGTGTTTGAGTTGCGTGAAAAGTCCCTCAGTCGTCCAAGTCGTCAGAGCTGACGAAGCCTCTCGGATGAGCGGCGAAACGTTTTCAACCAAACATACTTTGTACAGTTGACAAATTGAACTTCTCCTTTTATCACAGTGTTTGAGTGTTAAACGTGTGAATGAAACAAAACACAACTCCAGGTCTGTTTTTGAGGAGGAACCAACCTTTAACCATATGTGTGCCTCATTACACTGTACATGCTATAACAGGAAATTTGCAACTCACCTGCTTAAATATGCCAGAACACACACCGCACTGAGTGTAAATCCGGTAAGACTTATGAATTATAGGAGCCCTGGTGGTCCTAGTGTGGACCTAATTAGACACCAGTGCCCAGGGTCCCTGTCAAGTCCGAACCAATCTCATATATCCTCACTCCTCTCTCACTTACGGCCCACTCTCTTTGTGCATTTTAAATCATTGATAAGCGTTTGTGAAATAAAACACGTCCTTTTTATAACTCTCTTGACAGTTTCAAATTCGCTGTGACCCTCTTAACCATGGGTCATATTAAAACTCCAACACTGCCTGTGTCTGTGGACCAATTATCCTCTGAGCATTCATTAAAAAGCACACTTTCTGCTCTATTATTCCACTATTTCCACAGATCTGTGGAGAGACAACCCCACTCACAGTCAGAATGTCTGTTTTTCAAGATACTTTTGAGCTATTAAACCATGCGTAATTGAATAAATGTAAGGTAGAGCTGTTTAATGTCATACTGTGGAATAGGCTCTATTCACGCTTACCAGAAGATGTTTGTAAACATGTAGATGAAGACTTCCGGTGGAGTTCCTGACACTGGGCATGTGATAAAACCGTGGATTCAGCAGCAGTGTTCTTCACAACCTGCCAAAGCTTTCCATGGGGGACGGGACTCTAATCGCAGCTTCCATGTCACTTACAGGCAGCTGGGGGTAACTGTTGATCTGCTGAACATTACGGAACACTACAGCATCTTTTTTTTTTTTTTTTTAATTATACAAATTATAATACAACTATTTAGAAAAGGAAAAAAGAATATAATGACATCCAGATGAAGAAAATTGGGCCATTTTCTCAGTTTTCCCAGATTTTGTCAGTTACTATCTCCAACAGAGCCCAAAGGAAGTCATCATCCACATGTTTCCAAATGTCTTCCAGTTTTGTGACGTATGCGCGAGTAAAGACAGACCCCACCAACCAAAAGGTTACATAGTGTACCTTTAAAGGGACAGTGTGTAAGATTTTTACCCGTTAATTACTGAAATTGAAGATACCCATTCAAAAATACATTGTTTTCCAAGCCTTTTCACTTCCATCATGAAATCAAAGTATTCTTTTGGACTTAGATATAGTCACATAAAAGGGGGATCTTCCCCATGCAGAGGCAGCCATTTTGAATACGAGAGCCGCAGAAGGACATTTGGGCTCCGCCTTCGCCTTCGGCAAGGCTCGTGGTTTTGGGTAAACAACACAAGCATGCTGCCGGATCAGACGTCGTAATGGATCTAACATGTGTTTAGGACTAAATTGTTTTACTGGATTTTATTCGCTGGATCCTTACGGACAAATTGAGAGCAAGTTTATGGTGAAATACAGAGTTTGACCTGTGCAAAGCATTCTAAGGTAAGCTAACCTCGTTTTGTGCTTTTCCGTATAAAAGCCCCATGTGCTCGGGGAGTGTTTGTTGTGCAGGGAAATGAATTGCATAGTCAAAAAGAGGAGACTGTAAGGTTTCATTTGATGTGTAGAGTGTCATGGTACATGATTGGGAATGTGTGTTTTCATGAGAAAAGAATCAAAAACAAAAAAACGGGACCGCGTTTTATTTATACAGTAGCGGCGAGCAGCTCGTGCACGGGTACGAGAGCTGTCCGCGTTACGGTGCGCCCGGGTGACCCTCGAGGTCTGCCGTAGCTAAAACAGAAAGTGCAATAGCACCATCCACCAATGCGCCACGAATCCTACACACTGGGGCTTTAAGGAAATAAATGCCATTTTAAACCCCCTACACTGGTAATGCTTAGTATTGGATATCAGCAGGCACTTTAAGTCAGAGAATTTATAATGACATCAGAACTGAAAATGCTGAATTCATAATAATTGTGCAAGTAAGGAATAAGTTTAGGCAGTCGCAAAATGAACTAATTCTGGTTTAAAAATCAGGCACAGAACCTTTGAATAAAAAGATTTTGCAAGACTTGCACCGTTTTGCTTTTGGTTGTTGTTGTTTTTAAATAATTTTACAGCAAAATGAGAGTCTATTATTTAGCACAAAAATATTGTAGACTGCAGAACAGATTTCTTCACAAACTTGCCCCATGCTCACCATGTGGCAGACTTGTGGGCGGTGGCCATGTTGTTCACACAGAGAGACAGTCTGCAGTGGTCAGACATTACATTTCTATCTTCATGGAGACAGAAGAACACAACCAGGCCTAGTTACAGGTCAGATCTGTGTAGAGGCACGTCTGCTCACAGTAAGGTGCATGTTTTTCAATACATTTTCTGTGCATTTGTTTCACTCACACATGTTTAACACACAGATCCTGCATATTACAAGATGCCACACACAATGTTCAATTACAGGTGTTTTTTTCACTCAAAAATACCTAGAAAAACAAGCATTCTGACCGTGAGTGTGGTGGGGTCACCTTTCCACAGATCTGACCTGTAACTTGCTCTGGTTTGGTCTCCATGAGGATAGAAAGGTTTAATGCCATACTGTGAAACCTCCAGACGAACTATAACATCTCCGTGAAGAAAAGCCCAGAATAAAGAGGAATAAAAAGAATCACTATTTACATTTACAGTGGTACGTCACCTTATGAAATTAATTCGTTCCAGAAGTGGTTTCGTAACGTGAAAAATTCGTAAGTTGAGTAGCTACACTCAACAAAAATATAAACGCAACACTTTTGTTTTTGCTCCCATTTTTCCTGAGATGGACCCAAAGATCCAAAATTCACTCCAGATACACAACACTACCATTTCTCTCAAACATTGTTCACAAATCTGTCCAAATGTGTGACAGCGAGCACCTCTGCCCCGCCGAGACAATCCACCCCACCTCACAGGTGCGCCACATCAAGATGCCGATCCGACATCATGACCAGTGCACAGGTGCGCCCCAGACTGCCCACAATAAAAGGCCACCCCGAAATGTGCGTTTTTTTTGCTTTATTGGGGGTCTGGGGACTCAGAACCAGTCAGTATCTGGTGTGACCACCATTTGCCTCATGCAGTGCAACACTTCTTCTTCACATAGAGTTTATCAGATTGTCAATTGTGGCCTGTGGAATGTTGGTCCACTCCTCTTCAAAGGCTGTTATGGACGAAGAACACAGGTGCATTTTATTGATGGCATTTTGAATGTACAGAGATACCGTGATGAGATCCTGAGGCCCATTGTTGTGCCATACATCCATGAACATCACCTCATGTTTCAGCAAGATAATGCACGGCCCCATGTTGCAAGGATCTGTACACAATTCTTGGAAGCTGAGAATGTCCCAGTTCTTGCATGGCCAGCATACTCACCGGACATGTCACCCATTGAGCATGTTTGGGATGTGCTTGACCGGCGTATACGACAGCGTGTACCAGCTCCCACTAATATCCAGCAACTTCGCACAGCCATTGAAGAGGAGTGGACCAACATTCCACAGGCCACAATTGACAATCTGATAAATTCTATGCGAAGAAGATGTGTTTGCACTGCATGAGGCAAATGGTGGTCACACCAGATACTGACTGGTTCTGAGTCCCCAGACCCCCAATAAAGCAAAAAAAAATTCACATTTAGGGGTGGCCTTTTATTGTGGGCAGTCTGGGGTGCACCTGTGCACTGGTCATGATGTCGGATCGGCATCTTGATGTGGCACACCTGTGAGGTGGGGTGGATTGTCTCGGCGGGGCAGAGGTGCTCGCTGTCACACATTTGGACAGATTTGTGAATAATGTTTGAGAGAAATGGTAATATTGTGTATCTGGAGCGAATTTTGGATCTTTAGGTCCATCTCAGGAAAAATGGGAGCAAAAACAAAAGTGTTGCGTTTATATTTTTGTTGAGTATATTTCAATGGAAAAAGCCTGATTCGTTCCAAGGCCCCAATCCAAGTTTTTTTTTATAGTGTAACATTGTGTTCTGCGTGTTTCTCACATTTGTCTCTCGTTTAAACACTCAAACTTTCATAGATTTTCAACAAAATGTATTAACAGTGAAGTGTGGGGGGGGAGCGGGAGGGGGGAGAAGACTGCGTGGACACGTGTGATAGCGCAGCATGACCCGGCGCAGAGCTGACAGCAGGTCTAGACCAAGGTCTAAACCTGGACTGGACCAGGACTAAACCTGGACTAAACCAGGACTAAACCTGGACTAAACCAGGACTAAACCAGGACTAGACCAGGTGGATTAAAGCAGCGAGGAGGGGAGTGCACGCAGTCTGAGCGCATGAACGAGACCCATGCAAGAGCCGCGGTCCTCCTGGTTTAGTCCAGGTTTAGTCCTGGTTTAGTCCAGTTCACTGCGGCTCCTCCTGATTTAGTCCAGGTTTAGTCCTGGTTTAGTCCAGACCACCGCGGCTCCTCTAGACCTCCTCTAGACCTGGTCAGGTCTAGAGGAGGTCTAGACCACCACGGCTCTTGCATGGGTCTCGTTCATGCGTTCATGCGCTCAGACTGCATGCGGTCCCCTCCTCGCTGCTCGCCTCAGCCGTGACTCGAAACGAAACCAGGAAATAGACCGCGCGCAGCGCTTTAATCCACCTGGTCTAGTCCTGGTTTAGTCCTGGTTTAGTCCTGGTCCAGTCCAGGTTTAGACCGTGGTCTAGACCTGCTGTCAGCTCCGTGTCGGGTCATGCTGCGCTATCACACGTGTCCGCGCAGTTTTCTCCCCCCTCCCCCTTCCCCCCACACTTCACTATTAATAATTTTGTTGAAAATCTATGAAAGTTTGAGTGTTTAAACAGAGACAAATGTGAGAAAAGTTTAAATCCAGTCTGAGAAAAGCGTATAATGTGTGTGGCTGAGCGCGCATTATTTGAATTTTTGAGATTTCGCGTTTCGTAACTTGAATTTTCTTTCGTATCTAGAGACCAAAATTTACCGTGAAGGCGTTTCGTAACTTGAAATTTTCGTTTGTTGGGTCATTTGTAAGGTGAGGTACCACTGTATTTGAATGCAATGTCTGGAAATCCAACCCACAAGCTTTTTGCGGAGTGTCATGCAAGAAATAATCCAGTGACAGAAAGTGATGACAGGGCAGCTGGTGGTGAGCTCAGTGGGTAGGAGTCACTGTCACCATCGGGACAAATTTCAGTAACACTTAAAACCCTTCTATTTGTTCCTCATTTTAACACTAACACCAAAACTTAAGAAATTAGTAAATGACACAGACTGAGTCATTAGAATAATAGTTTAGTGCTTTAAATGTACACTACGTAACATTTCTGGTGGAGGGTTCTGCCAGTCGTCCGTCTCTGTGGCGATGTTAATGCTTTGACTTTAAGGGTCCTGTATTACACAAAACTGACTCTTGTGAGCTTTAAGCCATGTTAGAATGTTGTTACCTCCTCAAAAACACACCCGGAGTTGTGTTCTGTTTGCATAATCCTCTATTATTAGTCTGTCTACATCCAAAGCTCAAAATGCTCTGTTCAACCTTTAACTTTTTGTTCAGTAGAAATTGACAATTCCAAAAACTCAGCCTAAATCTGCAGGGTTTGTGTGTTAAACATGTGTGAATGAAACAAAACACAACTCCAGGTCTGTTTGTGACGAGGAAACATTAGAATATGGCTCACAAGAGTCAGTTTCACCTAATATAGGACCTTTAATGTTTTTTTATGTAACTTTTGTGGAGAGGTTTTTGTCTGCCTCCATGGAGATGTTAAAGGTGCATTGTGTAACTTTTCTGGTGGTGGGTCCGTCAAATATTTTCTCCATAGAGATGTTATTGCTTTGTCTGGAATGTTTCACAGTATGGCATTAAGCTTTTCTATCTTCATGAAGACCAAACCAGACCAAGGTATAGGTCAGGTCTATGGAGAGGCAAACCCACTCATAGGGCCTGTTTACACGAGAACGCTTACGGGTAAAAACGACAAAATATTTTATCGGAAGTGCATTTCGTTTACACGGTGACGGCGTTTTTGGGGCCTAAAAATGCAAAAATCTGAAATCACCCACTCCAGAGTGGAAAAGTTAAATACACTCCGCTGTAGCGTTTCCGTGTAAACTGCCCAAGATGCAAAACTGGTCACATAGATGCGGCATACCTTGATACCACGGATGTTCAAGCTGCGCTAACAGCTCTAGTCAACATACAAGAGTCATTTCAACAATTGTATAAATGTCACCCACACACGTCTACGGTCTTTTCTCTTCTCCCCGTACAAGTCTTTCTCACACTCTCACAGCCACACAGACGGCCAAGACAAGCGACTTCCGCATGAGGCACTTCAAATGTAAAACCCGATGTGATTTTATATTTTCTAATTCACTGTAATCCTCCTGTAATGTAACTATTTTCAGTACAATATTCAAAAACATGTAAACAAAAATACAAGTCACTGAAATGTTTGGAGCAGAACTTAACAACTCATTTAAAACGCAACTAGAACATTTTATTTTGAAGTTTTACCTTTCTCTTTTTCGGTACAGTCGTGGTTAGAAATGTAACTTGACGCTGTTGTGATGTTTTGTTTTGTTTTGTTTTTTTCAGTCCAGCCTCCCTTCGCTGGCTTTTGCGTCCACTTTTGCGTCTTCGTATAAACAAACATTTCCTGTTGAGAACGCTCGTCTAAACGTGGATAAAAAATTGAAGACGAGACGCCACTTTTGCGTCTTCTGTTTTGATCGTCACCGTATAAACGTAGCCTCAGAAAGTCAGAAAGCCTGTTTTTCTGGGTATTTTTGAGATAAAACCACCAAATGTAAGCTAGAGCTATCATATTGTGGAACATTCCAGGCAGAGCAATAACATATCCATAGAAACAAGCAGGTGTCGAACCCCAAACAAAAAGTTACGTAGTGCACCTTTAATTCTATGCCTTGAATGTTCCACAGTATGGTATAAAACATACATATATTAAATAATATGATTAATATTGCTCAAAAATACCATGAAAACATGCATTCTTACTATGAAATGACCAAGAATTGACAAAGATTTTATCAGGCTTAATCTGCAAACATGGTCTTTTAGACTCTCTAATCTTGTCACACCAACGTAGCTGGCACAGTCGAACAGTGATGCCTTTAGCCAAACCCAAGAGTTATGTCACACCACTGACTAAATACTGATAAAAATGTCTTTATATTCACTGTAATTTTCACACAAAAATGACATAAAAGGAAGGCCATGGAGTGGACACAGCATCATGGTTGACCAGGTTATGAATGTATCTGACAGTTTACAAGTTGTTGTTACAAGAACTCTACTGAACACTTATCTGCAGCCTGAGTAAGTCACACTATGAAATCACAAATATAAGATTCAGTGCAATATACTTTCTAAATCCAAGTTAGGTTCTACGAATTAGTTGCTAGGAGATGTTGTAGTTTTGCCAGGAATGTTCCACAAAATGTCATAAATTGTCAGTGTCCATTGAGACAAGCAGCGGACCAAAGAGGAAGTTCACATGCGGCTCTTACTGACCCTGGGCTCCCATTGACTTTTACTGGAATATTGATGCCCTTGTCTCTGTAATTGTTGCTGTGAACCTCATCATTTGATCTTAAAATGTTTGTATTAACCTGCTCTACATGACCGTTTTTTTCCCCTGTTATGTTGCCTGTTAAAAAAGTCCTTTTCATAATATAGAGCCTGGCCCCAAATTCACCCCTATAACCACTATGACCTAAACCATGATGACACATACAGACGTACTTCAGTCTGTTTTAGCGTAAGTATGACTATTTAGTTCATGAAAAATGGGCAGAAGGTAAAAGCTTTGTGCATTTGTGGACAGGGAAGATGTCTGTGCTTTTCTCTTAACATAAGTTTCATTTTTTGGATTTTTCCAATGTTGTGACGCTTTGACCAATCAGATTCAAAAAAGTTGTCATGACGCTCACTGTTTTCTGATCACTTTCAGCAAGAGCCCTGGACGTGCACAGGGGGGTTGCTCAGGTTGCCCGGGCAACTGCCCCTGTGCCCTCCTGAACTGACGTTGCCCTTCCAAGTCGAAAAAAAAAAAATTAAAATTAATTGTTCAATCGATATAGAATTTCATGTAGGCCTAGGCCTAGATTTGAAAATGATAACAAAAAATCACCACTCAAAACATTTTTCCTAAAATAAAAGCAGCCTCATTCACTCAACGGAGCTCCGTGAGCCCGTCCGGGGACCCCACGTCCCCACTCCATCCGACTACGACCTCCGATCGAGACTACCCACTGAATTTAAGCATATTACTAAGCGGAGGAAAAGGAACTAACCAGAATTCCCTCAGTAGCGGCAAGCGAAGAGGGAAGAGCCCAGCGCCGAATCCCCGTCTGATGGGCGTGCGCGGGAAAAGTCCGCTTGCCCGGTGTCGATCGGGGGCCTGAATCCTTCTGATAGAGGCTCAGCCTGTGGACGGTGTGAAGCCAGTAACGGCCCCCGTCATGCCGGGGTCCTTCTCGGAGTCGGGTTCTTTGGGAATGCAGCTCAAAGCGGATGGTAAACTCCGTCTAATGCTAAACACCAACACGAGACCGATAGTCGACAAGTACCGTAAGGGAAAGTTGAAAAGAACTTTAAAGAGAGAGTTCAAGAGGACGTGAAATCGGGGTGGGGTCCCCAGGGGATTCGGTGGGCAAGGGACGGCCGCCCATTACGGGAGGATCCCCTCGCGGGACCTCTCCCTGGGTGTCGCCCCCGCCGAGCGCACTTCCTCCGCGGCGGTGTGCCGCGACCGGCCCTGGGTTGGCCAGGAAAGGCTCGAGGCGAAAGTGGCACCCCGTCCCGACTGCGTGCTTCACAGCGCCTCCCGCCCGGACTTCGCCTCTTCGCTAGCCTGGTTAACACCTGACCATATCACAAGTGAGATATGGGTCTGGAAACTCGCTTCGAAAAATCCCGTAGCGGAGGTGTGGTTAGCGATTGCCAATGGCCGTTTATTGGGCGTTATGAATGTCTATCATTGAGCGTATACGTAAGTCCATAGCCAATCATGTCAGTTGTCAGTTCAAACTACAAGCTTCCGTTTGTCATGTAGTACGCATCACCGTCTTTCCACCCCTCCCCCGCTCTCTGATTGGGGCCCTAAATCTGGGACTCTCGCTTGGACGAGCTGCCAGGCCGCCTTCCAGTTCGAAACGAACGGAAGCGGCCTGGGAATTCCCAGGCTACCTCTTCGCCGCTTCCCGGGGCCGTGGGATCAGTGCCCACTGCAGATGGAAACTAGCTCTGTAGCTATAATCTGGTGCAGATCATCTTTGTTTTATGAGCTTAATGTCTCTGTACATTGTCCCTTTTCAAATAAAGACTAAACTAAACTAAACTAATACACGTGACTGGCACATGACCCGAGCCTGCATGTGGAGAGAGATTGCCGTGGTTGTCATAAAAGGTGAGACTGAGATGTATAACAAATGACTAAGCTACATGTCTGCAGTTTCTAACATTTAATTTTAGCAGCAGAATGAATGATGGAAGTAATGCATCACATGAATTTGTTCATTCAAAATGCGTGAAAAGTCCCTCAGTCGTCCAGGTAGAATCCATGATCAACCAAACAAACTTTGTCCAGTTGACAAATTGAACTTCTCCTTTGATCATTCATTCAAAATGGTTAAATGACTAAATCTTATCATTATTTTGGGTAATGTGTGTTATGTTAAGTGATGCCCACAGAAAAGAGGCGGTTGCAGGAGAGAGAAAACCCTCAGGAAGGCAACAAAGGGGACCACATCACTGCAGGGGTGGCTAAGAAAAAGCCAACCAGCAGGTGAGACAGTTGCATTGTGATAAAGATGTGTGTAGGCTAATTGATTAATTAATCAGACTCATATTTTAGCCTACTACTGGGAATTTTTCATAATTACATTACATTTAAGATGAGGAGCAGCCACAAGCCTCCTCCAGACGCTTCATATAGCCTGTGATTTTTTTTCCTCTGCGTGGGGGGGGGGGGGGGGGGGTTGGGTTGCCCTTTCTTCAGGTCAGAGCAACTGCCCCTCAACATTCCTCAATTCATTTCATTTTTTATTTATAAGGACAATGTACAGTTACACAAAGGCAGAGATGCTTGTACCAGATTCTAGCTTTACAGCTAATTTCCATCTGTAGTCCTCTGGGGGAGGATATATACAGTGCATTTAAACTTGCAACCCATGTAACATCATTCATACAATTTCCCCAATCTTCACATACTCACAGTCATTACATCAGTTATCAAGTACAGTGGTACCTCACCTTACGAAATTAATTCGTTCCAGAAGTGGTTTCGTAACGTGAAAAATTCGTAAGTTGAGTAGCTATTTCAATGGAAAAAGCCTGATCCGTTCCAAGGTTTTTTTTTTATAGTGTAACTTTTTTTTATAGTGTAATGTTGTGTTCCTGACGGGCTAAGAGACTAGACCAGGGCTAAAAGAACGTGGAATAAACCAGGTCTGGCCAGAACTAAACCTGGATTGGACCTGTTATTATTATAACATGGCAGTGCCGTTGGATGAGTGCGTTGCTCGTTGCTCGTGTCTGCGCACCTTGCGCGTTCCGCACTAGGGCTAAGAGGCCGAGAAAGACGCTCTTTCAGCGGGAATAAGAGCGGAGCGGGGCTGGCTCTGCTTCTATCTGACCTCCAGAGCTGGGGCGCCGACACTGTGAGCTAACAGTCCGAGAAAGGTGCTCTATCGGCGGGCTCTGCTTCTATGTCACTTCCAGGTCTAGACCAGAACTAAACCAGGTGTGGCCAGAACTAAACCAGGTCTAAACCTGAACTGGACCTGAACTAAACCAGGACCGGACCAGGATTAAATCACCCCGTGCTCTTCCCGCGCATGCTCGGCCCCGAGGAGGAGGCACGGCCCGGGCGCCACGGTTCCATCCCGCAGCCCCGGTGTCCATACGGCCTTGCGCCGTATGGACGTCGCTTTTTGATCCTTCGATGTCGACTCTTCCTATCATTGTGAATCAGAATTCACCAAGCGTTGGATTGTTCACTCACTAAGGGAACGTGAGCTGGGATTAGACCGTCGTGAGACAGGTGAGTTTTACCCTACTGATCATGTGTTGTTGTGTCTCCCCTCGCGCGTTCGGCGCTATATTGAGCCGTGCCCCCCCCACGCTTCACTATCAACACATTCCATTGAAAATCTATGAAAGTTCGAGTGTTCAAACGAGAGAGAAATGCGAGAGAAACTCAAGTCTAAGAAAAGCGTATAATGTGTGTGGTGAGATTGAGATTTGTTGTTTTTAAAGTGCTTTATAAATAAAGTTGGATTGGATTGGATTGGATTGGAGATTTCGTGTTTCGTAACTTGAAATTTCATTCGTATCTAGAGACCAAAATTTGACGTGAAGGCGTTTCGTAACTTGAAATTTTCGTTTGTTGGGTCATTCGTAAGGTGAGGTACCACTGTACTCCATACATCCCAATAAACATACACAGTTCATTCTTACAGTTAAAAGTGCATACATGTCTGGTTTTCTAAAAAACATGCTTTCACTTCAAGCAGAGAAAAGCAGAGAGGTTATTTAAGCTCAATAACTCAGATGGGAGCTTATTCCACTGTTGAACAGTCCTAAAGGAAAAAGCTGATTGAGCAAAGGCTGTTCTACATTTAGACACGTTACACTGCCCTCTAATGGTACCTCTTGTTACTCTTGTGGCCGTATCAGCTGACAGTTGGATGAATTCTTTGAGTAAAGGCGGGGCCAGGTTATGGACAATTTTGAAGACCAATTGGACATGGGAGAAGGAAACAAAGTTATCAAAGTTAAATATATTGTAGGTCTCAAGTATGTTACAGTGATGATATTGTTGGTTTTTTTATCCAGTATTTTCAGAGCATGCTTGTATATAGCTTCGAGTGGTTTTAGATTTGTTTTGTTCGCTTGGGAGAAGCTGCAGTAGGAAAGGTGTGATAATATCATGGCATGGAGGAAACTTTTGGCTGCTTCAGTGGAGAGTGAGTTTCTGATGTTTTTAAAAGTGGCCAGGTTAAACTTGAGGGTTTTTGTTATCATTTTTATGTGTTTCTTGAAGTTAAGAAGAGGATCAAGCATTAATCCTAGATATTTATACTCTGTTACATCCCTGGCAAGAGCTATTCCAGAGTGACTTCTGAGTGACACAGATCAATCTGGTGTGAACCAGGTGAAGATGACAGACCCTCAGAAAACCTTTAAAAGATCCGTACAGGGTAAATTCCACTCTGCTCTCTGAAAGTTGTGAAAAGTTTAAAAACTTATCATGGTGAATAATACTCAGAATACATATAAGCAACAATTATGGATCACTACAAACGCTTTAAACCAGGCATGTCCAAACTCTGGCCCGTGGGCCAAATGCAGCCCCCAGACAATCTTTTCTTGGCCCTCAGGCTTCCAGGTGAATTGGCCCAAATTACCTTGAGCAGAACTTTTGACTGCAAGTTTTTTTTGAAAATCTACCTTGATAAGACAATATTTAAGATTAAGATTAAGATTAGCCTTTATTGTCTCCCTTGGGAGAAATTTGTCATCTGCATTTAACCCATCCTGTCATCAGGAGCAGTGGGCTGCACATTACTGCGCCCGGGGACCATCTCCATGATCTTCTTGCTTTGGCTTGGCCAGGACCTCAGCTGGACAATATTTATTGTGTGGTTTTGAGGATCTTAGCATGAATAAAAGACTGATAGCTCATTCTAACATGTTAAACATGCAGATATTTCAATTATTTACTGTCCTGAGCACCAGTCTATGTGGCCCTTGATGAAAAAAGTTTGGACACCCCTGCTTTAAACTAAACTAGTTGTGTTTTTTAATTTGTTAATGAAATGTAAGATATTAACTCTCCATTTTCTTTGTTACATTATTGACTGTTTGAGCCCAGTTACTCAATAGATTTTGTAAGCATAATCCTGTCTAAATCCTTGTAGCTGGTCAAACGTGTGCTCTGTGCTGGTCAGGTTTGCGTACATGTAAAACTACACCAACACCACACAGACTCCTGTTTATTCAATTGATCCATGAGACAAACAGCAGGTCCAGGAAGAGCTGACAATCAAAACCCTGGCTCGGCTCTGTCCCTGTCTCCCACATGAGAGCAGGAGGTGGACTGGTGAAGGGAGGCATGAGCTACAGTCTTATTATTGGGACGTTAAAGAGCGGGTATTATGAAGAATTGACTACAGGGGGTCCTCGGGTTACGACGTAGATCCGTTCTTAAGACGCGTCGTAACCCGAATTTCGTTGTAAACCGAATTTTGCCTTTGATCTTCCAACCAAAGCACCAATAACCTTTCCATCTCAATAATTAGACCACTACGCTGCTTGGTTATCACTGCCGCTTTCATAGGAGCAGATCAGAGCCCACATCAGGTACTTCCGCCCACATTGGGCACGCACATGAGGCCGTCTTCTTCTCCCTACAACCACAACAGAGCGTATTCTTCCGCCGTGCGCCGCGCGCTGTTCGCGTTTGTTTACATCTCTTACCACGCTAAACCGCGTAAGACGGAATGACGTGTAATATATACATTTCTTTTTAATGGGGGCGCGTTCGTAACCACGAAACGTCATAACCCGAGACCGTCGTAACCCGAGGACCCCCTGTATTTGGAGCTTTCTACCATGTTACAATGTCCTCATCCAATATATGGCTGAAGAGGTTTTAAATGTCACCCATGCATGTTTGAGTAATCTAGTGATCTCACCCTAGTCCTATTCAAACCCTTTTTTATGGTAAGCTGTAAGATTCTGTACAATGGTCAGGCCACCCATCCTCCCACTGGCAATTAGTATGTTACACAACAATACACTACAACTCCACAAACCTGATGCAATGTGCAGTATAGCTGGATGCACACTGTACACTTGTGTATATTCTTGTAGTTTGTTGTAGTTGTATTTTAAGCTTTCTGGTTTCACCTACCCCCTCTACTCACCTACTGCTCTGTTCTTGTGATTATTCAATAAATTCAGACTCTAGCTCATCACATCCATGCCTTATTTAAAGCAATACAGGGTAACTTTGGTGACTTTCTGCAAGCATGCTCACAGCAAGGATGCATGTGAAAATGAATAACCCAACTTTATTTTTGTGTATTTTTTCTGCAAAAGGTTTCCAGTTCTCCTGGCCATTCCAAATTGTCATGGCCTGATCTCATCAGATCTCAGAAGCAGAGCTGGGGAGGTCTGCCTTTTTTCACTTTGTTTGTTTGTTTGTTTTTGGCTGTATACAATGGTATTGGCCAAGGACTGAGCAATGACACGTACAGATGCAGCTGGCTCTGGAGAAGAGAATTATACAAATAAGTCGATTTGGCCAAAAAATGAATTCAGCAGTTATGTCTAATCAGGCAAGAGACTGAATTCATTTAGTTGGATGAGAACTATAAAGAACCAGGGCCACATGGTTTTCTCCAATCAAAAACATTGTTCAAAGAGAATTTTGTAGAAACAACTGTGCCTATCAACTACCTGTGTCTATGCCACTCCTTCTCCATTCATTTACAATGGCACTTGTGTGACAGTGCTACAAATGCATGTCTCCCTCAGCCAGATGACAAACAGAAATAAATGGTAAATGTCATAATTTTATACAGCACTTTTCCACCTTCAAAGCCCTCAAAGCACTTTATAACAAAGATTAACTGCCATTTACAATGGTCCCTTAGCGAGCAGGGGTGGAGAGCTATGGGTAGCTCCTGAGCTACAAGGTTTGAGACCCCTGTTGTAGACAAAGCATGCCCACTAGAAAAGCTACATAATGCACCACTTAAATGCTCAAATAACTATCTACTTTTACTTCATCCACAATAAGACTGAAATAAATCAATTTTGTTTGGAGCTAAGAGCAGGTCCATATAGGCCCCTAGCCCTGTTGAGTAAAGTGCACTAGGGACCACTTGGCTCCTTTCAAATCTCCATAGACCCAATTAAAAAAGCTGTGGTAGTGGACACTGCAATACCAAGCGATGGTAATATCAGGAAAAAGGAACATGAGAAACTAGAGAAATACCAGGGGCTCAAGGAAGAGCTGGAGAAGGCCTGGAAGGTGAAGGCATCAGTGGTGCCCGTGGTGATCGGAGCACTCGGGGCTGTAACCCCTAAACTGGAGGAATGGTTACAGCAGATTCCAGGAAAAACATCAGACATCTCAGTCCAGAAAAGTGCAGTACTAGAAACAGCAAAGATACTACACAGGTCACTTGTAAGTGAACAAATAATAAATAATACAAATAGGCGCGCAGTGATACGAATTGACAGAAAATAGCACAAAGCGATTACGACTTCTGAATTTTTCGTGGACAACTGTTTGTGATGCAAATATATCACTTTTTCACAAATATTGTTTTGAGAAGAAAAACAAGCTTTATTAAATGTCCCCGATAACTTGCCGAAACTTGCCGTTAATGCACGACACTGCTGAAGGTGATGCCATACTGATTCACATAAAATAAATAAATAAATAAATAAATAAATAAAACTAACTTTAAGTAGAGTATGTGCATAGTCCATAGGCGGAGGTCATTCTGGGGTTACAACAGGTCTGTTTCTCTGCTTTGACAATAACTAGGTGACAAATGGCCACTCCTGCCACTGTGTGGTGATCTCTGACCTCCTAATTAAAAGCCAGGGTTAATGATGAGTGGTTATGTCTGTAAACTAACCTCCTGACACCAGCCACAGATCAGACTGATAGGTATAGAGTTAGGAAGAAGAATATTAAAGTGTGTTTTTAGGTGAACCTTTTGTTCTTGGAGATGTTCTTATATAAAAAATTAGTGCTGTCAAAAATATCGAGCTATTAACACATTAACACAAAACTATTTTAACAACATAATTTTTTTTATCACAAGATTAACGCTCTTTGTAACCTAGTGAACTAGTTTTTTTCATAAGCTGTGACCACTGGTAGTGACGTTAGAAATACTACAGGATCCGGATGTAAACGGGAAGGGAAACAATTTGTACAAAACTGAGAAGTCCCGGTTGGAGGAGGTGGGCCAAAGCACGGCAAGGCCGCCCACGCACACGCCCACGCATGACTTCACCACCCAAGCCCTGTGCTGATGCCACCCACAAGGGGAAAACACAACACAAAGTCCACTCCGAAACATATGACGAACCCACGCCCCCAACAAGGACCACGGACAGCAACAGAAGCCCCGCAGCCTCTCCCCACAGCCTCTCCCCACAGCAGGGCCCACATCGGTTCCACCGCTCAATCGACACCCCATGCCGCAGACATTATGCAGGCAAACACAGTGACGCTAACTGGACATTACTGGACGTCCCTCAGGAATGAGAAGTACCTCAGGGTCACAGCACATTATTTCACCCACAGTGGGAACTTCAGTCACGTTGACTCTTATGAAGAGAAGCACTTCACTCAGCGCTTATCCACATTTCTATGTTGATAAGAGAATTAAAATGTTGATTCAAGGGACAAAAATGTGTGATTAATCTCAAGTTAGCTATAACCAGTACTCGAGTTGAGGGGGGATGGGGGGGTGGGGGGTGGCATCCCCCCTGTGGGGAAAAAATAGTCAAAATCATCCCTCTTCTAAAACGGGCATCCCTTCTTCCATCCCTTATGGCATTTTATCAATCAGGCATGAAAATCCCTAAACTTTTGGCGAATTTCGCCGTTTTTAAGTCAAAATGGCCAGTGCGCTCCAGCTTCCAATCATGTTGCAGCATAATTACGCACCGATACGCACTCCCGCCAATCATGACGATTGCCGCTGTTGTGTTTGCGCCTGTTTGCCGATCAGCTGTGAGCCTGATATTTACGCGGCATTTCTAAGAGAAGAAGAATCCTTAACTTGCTACGCTAATGCTACGTAAGAAGGAACTCTCGCCTCGGGACACGGGATATGTCCTTTTCTCCGGAGCTCCGGATTGTTAAAGACAACACGGCAAACTGTTAGAATGGATCTGACCGCATTCTTATGGGTGAGTCATATTATCAGATTATTTCTGCATCTATTTCGGCACTAAACCAGGACTAAACCAAGACTAAACCAGGTTTAAACCAGGACTAAACCAAGACTAAACCAGGTCTAAACCAGGACTAAACCAAGACTAAACCAGGTTTAAACCAGGACTAAACCAGGTCCAAACCAGGACTAAACCAGGTCCAAACCAGGACTAAGCCAAGACTAAACCAGATCTAAACTGGGTCTAAACCAGGACTAAACTGGGACTAAACCAAAACTAAACCAGGTCCAAACCAAGACTAAGCCAGGATTAAAACAGGTCTAAACCAGGTCTAAACCAGGACTAAGCCAGGACTAAACTGGGACTAAACCAGGACTAAACCAAGACTAAACCAGGACTAAGGTGTGTGTGTGTGTACGTGTGTGATAACATATATCCTGTGTATTATTGAATTATTGAATGATTATATGGACTTTTTGTTATAAAAGCAAAACAAAGTACCTTCTAATTCTGCCCTGCCCTGAAACACCACAGTGATGTCAGTGATGGGGGAGGGCTTAGCTTAATGGCCCCCTCCCCCCCGTTGGTGAAAAATGTCACCATCCCCCCTGGTTTCATTTTACAACTCGACTACTGGCTATAACATTCATGAGATTAATTGTGATTAAATATTTATCGATTGATGGCACTAATAAAAATATAGCTGTCATAAAATTTTGTAATCACAATTAAGGGACAAGCAAGTGACCATAGGTGTGAAGAGTTGACAAAAATGGTACTCAAGTAAGATTAATGTTACTTAAAAATTATTTTACTCAAGTAGAAGGACAAAGTAGTGGTCCAAGAAATTATTCAAGTAAGAGTAAAAAAGTATTTAAGTAAAGAGTAAGGAGTAACTGTAGAGATGTAATGTCTGATTTTTAATTATGCAAACCATTATGCACAAAAAGCAGATATTTTCAAATGATGTAAAAAGAAAAGCTGAGCTACATTTTATATATTAGGTGCCTTGCTAGACTCTCAAGCTCGCCTTACAACAATAAACAAATACAAAAGCACCAACGAAGTTAAATACAATTAAAACATATAGTTAAAAGCGTACAGTTAAAGCAAGACACAGTGCAGCTTTGATCTGGTGGTTTGGTGGAGGAAATAGGTCAATTATTGAGGTCAGCAGGATATGAGCCAGAACCAATGGTACTGAGATGAGACAGAATGATTGACAGAAGGCAGAGCATGATGAAAAGGTGGTGACAGTGACAGGAGATGACAGGCCGATGGGGTTAGAGCAGAGGAGGGGGTTTACTGCCGGTGAATGAGTTGGATTTTCGTCGTAAAAAAAAAGAGGACAAAGTGTTACAGAAATGATGAATAGAGGTGAAACAGAAGAGAGTCAAGAGGTTTTGTGATGTTAGCGATGAGAGAGGAATTTCCTTTTTTGTGCTGATTAAATTGGACAAATCAGTGAGTTTGCCTTTAGATTGGAGATGCTGTCTTTGTAGTGGAGAGTGTGATTTGTGTACATGTCTCTGTGAATAGTCAGTTTGGTTTTCTTATAGAGTCTTTCGAGTTGGCGGCCATTTGCTTTTCACTGTCTGAGAGTGAACGGGGGTGCACCAGTGTACGCAGACACTAAAAGCAAGGAAGGACACGACAACAGCATTCATCTTTGGGAGCTGCAATCTCACCACCCATCTTCACATCAGAGGACAAACGCTCTACCAACTGAGCTACTGTCGCCCAACACTGTGTGCACAATTATTAGGTAAGTAGGTATTTTGACCATATCATGACTTTTGTGCATATTCTCCAACTCCAAGCTGTATAAACTTGAATTCATATTGAATTGAAGCAAATGTGCATTTGACTAAAGAGAGATGACCTAAGCAGATAAGCAACTATATCAAGGTGTGCAGAATTATTAAGCAGCTTCGTTTCCTGTGACAAAAAAGTCTTTTCAGAGGGATTCGAAATTGCAAAGATATTGGGGGCGTGATCACAAAACCATTAAATGTATTCCAGAACTAAAACCTATGTGGAGTGCCCAGAAGTACAATGTGTTCAGTGCTCAGAGACATGGCCAAGGTGAGGAAGGCTGAAACCCAACCACCACAGAACAAGAAACATAAGCTGAAAAGTCAAGACTGGGCCAAGAAATATCTAAAGACAGATATTTTAAAGGTTTTATGGACTGATGAGAGTGACTCTTGACAGACCAGATGGTTGAGCCTGTGGCTGGATCAGTAATGGGCACAGACCTCCACTTCAACTGAGAAGTCAGCAAGCTGGAAGTGGGGTACTGGTATGGGCTGACATTATTAAAGATGAGCTTGTTTGGACATTTTCGATTTGAAGATGGACTCGAAATGAAATTCACAAGAAGACATTTTCTTCCATCGCATGGACTGAAGTACTAGCCAGTAAAGGCCTTAAAGATGAAAAAATAATGACATGGACCCCTTCCTCAACTAAACCCTATTGATGCGTGAAAAGTCCCTCAGTCGTCCAGGTAGAATCCATGATACAAGGAGAAGTTCAATTTGTCAACTGGACAAAGTATGTTTGGTTGAAAACGTTTCGCCGCTCATCCGAGAGCTGACGAAGCCTCTCGGATGAGCGGCGAAACGTTTTCAACCAAACATACTTTGTCCAGTTGACAAATTGAACTTCTCCTTGTATCATAAACCCTATTGAGAACTTTCCCTCACCTATTGATTTATGGTGAAAGAAAACAGCACACCTCTCTGAACAGTGTCTGGGAGGCTGTGGTTGCTGCTGCACTAAAGGTTAATCGTCAACAAATCAAGAAAGTTACTTCATGAATGGAAGGCGTATGAACATATTGAAGAAGAAGGGTGGCTATACTGGTCACTGATTTTTTTTTTTTTTTTTTTCAGATTAATAGCTGCCCAATACTTGCGCACATAGATTTTCTCCTAAGTCAAAACTTCACGTTTACTTCAGGTTTGAGGTTTAATAATTATGCACACAGTGTAATTGATATTTAAAGGTCCTATATTACACAAAGCTGGCTCTTGTGAGCTTTTAGCCATGTTAGAATGCTATTTCCTAATCAAAAACATACCTGGAGTTGATGATAAAAGAAGAAATTCAATTTGTCAACTGGACAAAGTTTGTTTGGTCGAAAACGTTCCAGAACTGACAAAGCCTCTTGGATGAGCAGCGAAACGTTTTCGACCAAACTTTGTCCAGTTGACAAGTTGAATTTCTTCTTTTATCATGGATTCTACCTGGACGACTGAGTGACTCTTCACGCATACCTGGAGTTGTTTTGTTTCATTCACACGTGTTTGAATAACACTGCTGTTAGTCTGTCTACATTTCCAAAGGTCAAAGCTCAAAATGCTCTGTTCCACCTTGTGATGTCAAGTGGTAGTTTTCAAGTTAACAGCTACTTTTTACCTTTAGTTCAGTATTTATTGGCAATTCCAGGGCTGAAAAGTGATGATAAACTCATCATGGTGAATAATTAGGAAACACTGAATGCATAAGGTAAGTGGGGAATAACCGTTTCAAATGAACTTTTTCTATTTTTCACATTTTTAAAGCTGTTTTCAGGTACAGTGGCGTTATTGGAGATGTTAAAAAACTTGACCATGTATAAACCTACATACATCTTTTACCAGTTAAATATATTCTAGAGGCTGCTGTGAGTCCTACTGTGTGCACTCAGTTAAAATGCACTTCGAGGGATAAATTACCAACAACCTTTGAAAGTGCTGTCACTCCAGCTGTCGTTACAAACTAAAGGATAGACCATTCATAAAGTACGAGTATGAGATTTGAGGAAAATATTTAGTTGTGACAAAGTTTGGAATTTGATTTGTTATTTCTTGTGGTTGAATTCTGTTTGAAGCAAGATTATCAAATACAACTCGATATTAAAACTAAAAAACTCACTGAGAGAGTACACAGATGGCCAAATAGGAATATAAAAGAAAGTATTCAAATTTAATGTTGAAAATCACATTCTACTGTGTAAAGAAAGTATGGTAATGAAGATCTTCTAAACTCATTGTGGTGAACAATTAGCATATTTGAAATGCATAAGGTAAGTGAGGAATAACTTTGGACCACTACAAACTGTTTCAAATGAACTAGCTTTGTTTTTCACATTTTTAAGACCGTAAAAATCAGGTATAGTTTTATATAAGACAAGTACCAGAGCCACGCTTTTATTATAGACTACTGTATGTTGTTTGAATGTTTTGTATTCATTGGTCTATTTAATATATACATTTATTTATATCATTTTCAAAACTAACATTGTCCACAGCATTGACATCGGTACCTGCGGGGATCAAGGCACCAAAGTTCACCCACTGATTAAACATGCACCCAGTCTATTTGTATTACAAAACATTATGAAACACTCGGAAATGGAACTCTGAATGAATGACTATAAATAAATGGGAATGTTCCATAGTACGACATTAAATCTCCTATATTACGCAAAATGGACTCTTGTGAGCATTAAAGGAAAAGTAACGTTATTTTACAATCTGAGCCTTCTTTCGGTAATAAAACAAGTCGTTTGACTCACCCATAGCACGTTCGTGTCATTTGGAGCTGTTTGAAGAAAGTTATGTTGTAGCGTATCCGTTAGCATTTGTATTCGGGGCATTACTTTGCGGTGTCCAAATAACACAAACTTTAGCACTTTTCAAATCATAGAAGCCCGATGTCTTAATGTAAGATTTCGTTTGAAGCAAAAGTGGCCTGTAATCCGAGATTTAGCCATAGTTTCGAGTAGATGAGGAGGCCAGTGCACATGCGCGGACTGTGCTATCAGCTCCCGGGACCCAAACATGAAACGCAAAGCTGAAAACTATGGCTAAATCTCAGATTACAGGCCACTTTTGCTTCAAACGAAATCTTACATTAAGACATCGGGCTTCTATGATTTGAAAAGTGCTAAAGTTTGTGTTATTTGGAGACCGCAAAGTAATGCCCCGAATACAAATGCTAACGGATATGCTACAACATAACTTTCACCAAACAGCTCCAAATGACACGAACATGATATGGGTGAGTCAAACGACTTGTTTTATTACCGAAAGATTGTAAAATAACGTTACTTTTCCTTTAAGCCATGTTAAAATGTTGTTACCTCATTGAAAAACAAACCTGGAGTTGTGTTTTGTTTCATTCACACGTTTGTGCAATCCTGCATTATTAGTCTGTCTACATTTCCAAAGCTAAAAATGTTCTGTTCCACCTTGTGATGTCATACAGTTTCCAAGTGAACAGCTCATTTTACCTTTTGTTCAACAGAGATTGGCAATTCTAGGGCTGAAATCATTCAAATGAAGTTTAAAAACACAGTGGACAGCAGCACATCCTGTATTACAGCATGACATCACAAGGTGGAACAGGGTGTTTTCTGTTTGAATAAAGATCTGAACCTAAATATGCAGGGTTTGTGTGTTAAACGAAAAGTATCTATCTTGTATTTGTCTTTTTATAGCTCAAAATCTTCTTAAAAAACATCTATTCTTATAGTGAGTGGGGTTGTCCCTCCACAGATCTGTGCTGTAACTTGGCCTGGTTGGCGTAACCATGTCTCCATAGAGAGAAATAAGTTTAATGTCATACTAAGAAACATTCCAAAGCAATCACACCTCCAAAAAACAAAACAAACAAACAAACAAACAAAAAACAGGTAGCCGAACCCCTTTTTTCCTGACCATTAACGATACACACTTTTAATAATTGGTGATAAAAGGAGAAATTCAATTTATCAACTGGACAAAGTTTGTTTGGTCGAAAACGTTTCGCCGCTCATCCGAGAGGCTTCGTCAGCTCTGGTTCTAGTGCTGGTTAGACACTGTTTATATCTAGCTGCAGGGAGGAGCTCACTACACTGAAATAGCTCTGAAACTATCTCAACTAATCTGTCTCTTTGTTTTTCAAATTACTCTGGCGACTAGTTTAGCCTCCCTATTCAAGCCTAACGACCCTCTCCACCCCTCTGCCCTGGATTGTCTGCCCTAATGTTTCTTTGTCTGTTTTTGACTTGGTTTAAGAATCGAATTATAAATGGGAGACAAGTTATGTCTAACTCCCCCATTTCTGTTTAACGACGGATTCTCTTTTTTTTTTTGACAAAAATTGCCTCTTTAACCCCCCTCTCAAACCAGTTTTGTTCCCTGGCTAAGATCTGAACCTCACTCAGTGAGGTTTGTCTTTAAACAGAAATGGGGGAGTTAGACATAACTTGTCTCCCATTTATAATTCGATTCTTAAACCAAGTCAAAAACAGACAAAGAAACATTAGGGCAGACAATCCAGGGCAGAGGGGTGGAGAGGGTCGTTAGGCTTGAATAGGGAGGCTAAACTATTCGCCAGAGTAATTTGAAAAACAAAGAGACAGATTAGTGGAGATAGTTTCAGAGCTATTTCAGTGTAGTGAGCTCCTCCCTGCAGCTAGATATAAGCAGTGTCTAACCAGCACTAGAACCAGAGCTGACGAAGCCTCTCGAATGAGCGGCGAAACGTTTTCGACCAAACAAACTTTGTCCAGTTGACAAATTGAATTTCTCCTTTTATCATGGATTCTACCTGGACGACTTCACGCACTTTTAATAATTGCAATTTAACAAAATAGTCTGAATAGTTTGCTCCACATGCTTTTAAACCCCATGCTTTTACTGACAGAAGATTGCCTGTAGACTTTTCCATTACAAATTGATTGAAAAGATCAAAATCAAAATTGATACTAAAACTAGTACTGAAACTAGACACTCATTTGAGAAAAGAAAGTACTACGATTGAATATACAGATTGTGGTATTGTAATGAGTATCGAGTCCTGTATCAAGACTGTGCTCATGTCATTTTAGCCTTTCTCCTTTTTCGGGCAATGACATAAGCAGGTGACATTTAGTGCAAAGGTACAAATCACGTTTTCTGTCACTGGACTCTGATCCACAGGGGGAAATCATTCACTAATACGCACGTTTTTTATGCAGTAAACCCAAGGACTAGTTAAGTACTGAATGTTGACGTATTAGTTCAAATTAGCGTTAAAAATGGCTAAATAAAATTAGACCTATATTACCTAAAAGATTATTTAAAATACGTGACAACTGCAGAGACTGATAGAAATGTAAAACTACAATAGCCAGTCTGAAAGAAATCTGTTTAAAAAAAAAAATCAAGAAAAAAAAGATTAAAAAAAAAAATCAAAATACGATCAAAACACAGTACCAATCATTTTAAAATTAGAATAATCAAAAAGTTAAAAATGTAATTAGTCAAAGTTGTTGACATATAACGTTAATTTTATCCTTTTTTATTTTAATTTAATTTAATTTGAGCTTTTTTCAGTTACATTTATAAGTAATATTTGGCTATATATTGCATCTTTAAATACAAAATGGTTGGTTCTATTTATTTAGCCTCAATTATCAGTGCCCAAAAAGTTGAGAGTGAGAATGGTGCGAATCCACGGACAATCTGGCACGCGTGAGACATCGTCAAATCGTTATTTAAAAGCTAAATTTCCTCAACATAACATTCCTGTAATCATATTCATATAGCTCCCAAACCAAACATACATTTTTACGCACTTACTTCAACAACCACACTTCATCCGCGCGTCAGATCCATCGCTGCGTGTCCTCCTTCAGTGGCGCACGTACCGCTCCATCCAGGCACCTGCTCCGACGCGCCGACCTTTACGCACGGACGTTTGCCCAAAGCGGCGCGCTCCCCTTCCCCTTCCCGACAAGCACTTTTCTCTTGGCTTTTTTTTTGTTTGTTAACGAAGCATCCGTACGTAAATCCGAGTGGGCTTTTATTTATTTTTATTTTTTTTTTGGAGAGGAGCGAGCGCGGTGGCGTTAGAGAGCGCGCGCGAGTGGGCACAAGGACGTTTTGGCACCGAAGCGGCAATAGAGGAGAGGAAGAGAGAGAGCGAGAGAGAGCTCGTACGTCACCATATACGTGTTGCGTCGGTGTTCTTCGCCACATCCACACTTTTGAGTCACGTCTCGGTGTAAGAACGATCAGCGGGACACCACGCCAGCGGAGTGGCATCAGACCGTAACGCGCCTCTATGAAATGGCCCCGGTCCTCGCGCTCGATAGGCTATGATTTATTTATTTTTTTCCCCTCGCAGATTGCGTAAAAGCTATCACCAAAGTGCTCCCAGAAATCAATTTATGACTTAAGCAATAAACATTTTTGACTGGAATCAATAACAAGCGAGAAATGTGAGTGTATCCATTGTAGACTAAACACTGTCTTTGTCTAAAGGAGAATTAACGTTTGTTTTTTTTTACAATCTGAGCCTTATTTCGGTAATAAAACAAGTTGTTTTACTCACCCATAACACTTTGGTGTCATATGGAGCATTTCCGGAGATGTTTTAGTTTAGCGATCTCTGTAATGTGAGTTCTTTAACACAAACTTTAGCACTTTTCAAATTATAGAAGCTCAATGTCTTAGTCTACGCTTTCGTTTGAGTCAAAAGTGGCCTGTAATCCGAGATTTAGCCATAGTTTCGAGTAGATGAGGACGCCAGTGTGCATGTGCGGAGTCACATCATATTTCGCTATCAGCACTTGGGACCCAAAGGTGAAACGCAAAGCTGTAAATTACGTTTTATTACCGAAATAAGGCTCAGATTGTAAAAAAAAAAACGTTAATTCTCCTTTAACCCTGCAGAAGATGCACAGAACAATCTCCAGAACATGCAGGAGATTTCAGGAGACAGACAGTTACTCTAGGAGAGCTGTACAGGGCCATAGAAGGTTCTCAATAGGGAAGGGCGATACCAGTTATTTTTGTTTCGATACGATACCAAGTAATACCAGGGTTAGAATCGCGATATCGATACCGATGCCGATACTTTCATACATTTTTTAATACTACAGAAAAACACTAACCTGGCTCTAACTAGATACCTTGGCTTCACAAAGCTCCACCAGGGGGCTTAGCTCCACACATTCTAACACCAGATACGTATCTGAAAAAAAATCATAGATGAAATGAAAATGGCAATGCAGACGTCAAATGTGACCACTAGACTTTTGTTTGTGCTGCTTGTATTGCACGTTGTATTTTTATGCATTTGCCTGCCGAGGGACTGCGGATAAAAACTAGCTTTGTAGCTAAAATTCGGCATATTTACATTTGTTTTATACTTATGTTCATTAATGTGCATTGTCCCTATCAAATAAATAAATAAATAAAATAAAATAAATACATCTATTGTAAGTTGGGCACTTGCAGCCTATGAAAAAAGACAACAAATGAAGTATCACTATTCTCCCTCTCACATACATACATTCTCCTCTCACATACACTACTCTTAGTCTTCTACATGCTTGATGGTTACCTGGATTCTCCCTCTCTCAAACGCCTCGGCAGCTGACCTCTGTCGTACTGCTGTTGCTGCTGTGCTGGAGGGAGCTGCCTGACTAGCCTCCTGTCGTCGTTTGGTCAGTAGCATTTCGTCATGCTGAGGTTTATGATTTATGATCAAGTGTTTATTTAAAATTTGTGGTATTGCCACAATATCGGATCATTTTTTGGCACACACTGCACTTCGCAACATTGTCGTCCACGGTGTGGAAGTAACTCCACACCACACTTCACTTGTGGTCTCCCATGGCTCCCGCGCCGCTTTGACTGAAATCTCACAGCAGTGAGTCTATTGCGGGATGACGTACTACCCCACGTTTGGTGAGAACGCGGAAGGAAAAGTAGTGCCTGACAACTGGCAATGGTTGAATAATGAACAAAACACATATGAATTTAAACTAAATAAACTGAAAGTTAAGTCAGTAAGAAAACATGACTTGGTATCGATATTTTAATACCAGGATCGATGCATATTCAATACCCCTTCAGGATCGATATATCGATACTTTGGTATCGATCCGCCCATCACTAGTTCTCAATATCTGCTCCTTTGTGCAAGGAGGAACAGGATACAGAATGATCTACAGCAGGTCACTGGTGTGAATGTCTCTGCCCAAACAATCAGAAACAGACTTCCTGAAGGTGGCTTGAGGGTGCTGGTGGGCCCTATGCTCATTGCCCAGCACTGTGGAGCTCCCTGAGAATAAGCAATTTCATCACTGGTGCCCTGTGCTTTTCACAGATGAGAGCAGGTGCACCCCGAGCACCCGTGATAAATGTGAAAGGGTCTGGAGAAGACAAAGGGAACACTCTGCTGCCTGCAACATGGTTCACCATGAGCGGTTTAGTGGTGGGTCAGTGATCATCTGGGGAGGCATATCCATGGAGGGACATGCAGAAAATGTCAGTCTGACTGCCATTAGGTATTAGAATGAAATCCCTGAACCCACTGTCAGACCCTACGCGGGAGCAGTTGATTAAAAATAAGCCCCCTGTAGGCTGAAGACTGTATTTTCATTAAGAGAGGCAGCTACCATTTGTTCTTAAAGGGATATGCCATCCCCAGGTCAAACTTGGGCATCTCCCCACAGTCCAGAGACTAAAATAAGTGGTGGAAAGCGTTTTTCTGGTCACCCAGCCATTGTCCAGGTCTGTCAGCAATGACCGCCGCGGTATCTGGTGCTCCTCCGCGTTAGACTGGAGTCTAACGGCGCCAGAGAAAGATTTCGGCCAAAAGGAATTAATTTGCTCGATGCTTTTCCCAATTACTTTCTGTGTAGTGCGCATTCATATCGAGTGCAAATAAATGCCAAGTCAAGCTCTCCGTGTTGATTTGCACATTTATTTGCACTCGATATGAATGCGCACTACACAGAAAGTAATTGGGAAAAGCATCGAGCAAATTAATTCCTTTTGGCCGAAATCTTTCTCTGGCGACGTTAGACTCCAGTCTAAGGCAGAGGAGCTGCAGATACCGCGGCGGTCAGTGGCGACAGACTCGGACAATGGCTGGGTCACCAGAAAAACGCTTTTCATCACTTATTTTAGTCTCTGGACTGTGGGGAGATGCCCAAGTTTCACCTGGGGGTGGCATATCCCTTTAAGACACTGTCCCGTCCATATTTGTATAGATATCCAGCTTTTTTTTTTTCCACATTGAGATCTGATGTGTGTTCCTTTAATCTTTTGAGCAATGTATATTTAGTCATATCTATATAATTTTTCTTGTGGATCAAAAAAGTTTGTCAAAGTCTGAGTGTGAAGAAAAATATTTCTCACAAAAAGCAGTGTTGTACATGAACTAAAAAGATGTTGGTCTTATTGGAAAATGCCCTGAAGCAAGAGTTAAAACAAACCAAAAACAAAACAAATCCAGTTGCAGTCGCTCCAGTTTGCAAAATGATATTTGTGAGTTCACAAACTCACAGAATCCATCTTGGCATGCTCCCACTGGTGTGATAAGACCCAAACGAGCCAAAACAAATATGCCAACCCCAGCCTATTTTAATGTCAATACAAACTATTTTGTTTGTTAAAACATGCAGAATGGAAGTGCTTTGAACATTTGTGGACAGGGAAGATGTTTGTATTTTGGTCTTAGCTGAATGTAACGAATGTTTGATTTTTCAGCTTGTTCTGCTGTTGTGAAACTTTGACCAATCAGATTCAAATAGTCGTCATTACGTTTTGCATTTTCATTTCACTTTCACTGAGAGCCGTTCCAGATTGATAATGTGTAGGACCAATGCAGAGTGACACACATCAGTCTGCTGTGAGCCGCGTTACACACGTTACACACACTTCCCTGCCACAAATGCACAAAGTGTTTCCCTCTGCACATTATTCACAAACTAAATAGTCTCCATTTCTGCTATTAGATTATTAAGAATTAGGCTAAAGAATTGTTTGTTTTTCTTGTGAGTTTGTGAACTCACAAATATTTTGAGAATTAATCCTGCCTCCAGAGCCTCAAAGCAGATTGTAAACAAATGCTACATCCGTGCAACACGTATTTCCAATAAAGCAATGCAAGACAGTTTATCAAAGCTTAAATTACAAACACATGTCTGACTATTACTAGTTCATATTTTTCATTTACTAAAACTAACTTTAAAGGGATATGCCACCCCCAGGTCAAATTTGGGCATCTCCCCACAGTCCAGAGACTAAAATAAGTGGTGGAAAGCGTTTTCCTGCTCACCCAGCCATTGTCCGAGTCTGTCAGCACTGACCGCCGCGGTATCTGGTGCTCCTCCGCCTTAGACTGGAGTCTAACGTCGCCAGAGAAAGATTTCGGCCAAAAGGAATTAATTTGCTCGATGCGTTTCCCAATTACTTTCTGTGTAGTGCGCATTCATATCGAGTGCAAATAAATGTGCAAATCAACACGGAGAGCTTGCCTTGGTCATTTTGGGTGGGAACTATTTTCCAGTGCGGAAGAATACAGTCGAATCACGCAGCACGCTGCCAGGGGAATCCCAGTTACGCACCGGGAAGGGAGTTCCCCTGTTGCACAACGTGGTGCGTGATTCGACTGTATTCTTCCGCACTGGAAAATAGTTCCCACCCAAAATGACCAAGTCAAGCTCTCCGTGTTGATGTGCACATTTATTTGCACTCGATATGAATGCGCACTACACAGAAAGTAATTGGGAAACGCATCGAGCAAATTAATTCCTTTTGGCCGAAATCTTTCTCTGGCGACGTTAGACTCCAGTCTAAGGCGGAGTAGCTGCAGATACCGCGGCGGTCAGTGGCGACAGACTCGGACAATGGCTGGGTGAGCAGGAAAACGCTTTCCACCACTTATTTTAGTCTCCGGACTGTGGGGAGATGCCCAAATTTGACCTGGGGGTGGCATATCCCTTTAAGGCTTAGTAACAATGAAGGGTTAGAGTTAGGGTGGAGGTCTTTCTTCATGTTTCAGGTGCACTATGTAACTTTTCTGGTGGAGGGTCCACCTACTTTGCTATATTATTGCTTTGCCTTGAATGTTCCACAGTATGGCATTAGACAATACCTGGAAAAAATGCAATCCTACTGTGAGAGCAACAGTTACAGTGTGCGCATTTTAAAAGCTACACAGTTAATTTACCAGAGTTAATTTTGCAGTGTAAAGTTATGTTAACTCTATTGGAGTAATTACAACACCAAATTGAGTAAGATGTTATCTAGTGTCAGTGACAAATCAAGTAAAAATTACTCCAGGGAGCTCCGCCCACTTTCCCCTCGTTCTGGGATCTGGAAACACCTGTGTATTCAGCCAAAATGGATCAAATACAATGGTACAGAGTACCGTCGAAACTTTGTGATTTATATTGCTGTACGCTGTGATATGCCTGTGTTTTGTAAAATCAAGTCTATTGTTGTCAGCGATGATGATATTGTGTTCTGTGGATTGTTGATGAAAACGGTGTGTTTTGATGAGCACTGTCATGCATTCAGGGTTAGGCTGCATCCAGACAGACTTGCAAAGGTTTTGAATGCGAATGAACTGTTCTACTTTAAGCCATTTGATGTTCAAATGAAATATGGCACAGTGGATTCCTCACTATACATCGTGCCTTATTGTCATTTAATGGAGACTTAGTCTCATTTTGTGTTTGTAAAGGCTGTGTGAAAGGTAAATAAAAATGCAAAAGAATGCTTTTGATGTCATATTTTATCATAAAGTGAATTTCATTTTACAGTACAGTTGGTTTTATTGACATAGATAAAGCTGAGTGTACACTGCAAAATAATTAAGATTCAACATAGTGTAAAACTAACATTTACAGAGACATCTTTACACTGTGTTAAATTTAGATTAACTTCAATGCAGTGTTGATTATATTAGGATTGTACTCTTAATAGAGTAGATAATAGTCTTAATAGAGTTATTTGATCTATAGTGTTAACTCTAAATTACACTCTACAGTGTACACAAGTGTTAATCGTTTACTCTATGAAGTGTTAGCTTTACACTATAATTTTAACACTGGTGTTTAACACTGATTTGGGTTAGGACCAAATACACTCTAGAATAGTGTTAATTTCAACTCTAAGTGTTATTTTGACACTGCAGAATTGACTGCGTAAGTACTGTAGGTGTTTTTATTATCAAGTGGCACTGTTCTCTAATTAATGCCCTGGAACTGCACAATTAATGCCTGGAACTGCACAGCCCTTTAGTATAGATGAGACCAGTACTCACCTTGAAGTCAATCCAAGTCTTTGTGAATGAATGCGCTTTTCAGTTGTAGCTCCTTTTGTCGCAGCTCCGGTTTTCTCATCCAAAAAGCCATTCAGATCATAATCTCACAGTCTCTCATTTCTGTCCAAGCTCCCGGTTGCTTTATACAGGCAGCCACTCATGCGCCGGGCATCTTCCACCTTCTCCATGAGAAAATAGTCCCCTACCATCCATCTAAAGTGCTTTCTAATAATACTGACATGCATGCAGCTGTGTTCTACGGAGATTGATGGTTGCACGATAAGACACGAAGATTCACAGAGCATTGTTTGTTGTGTGTGGAAGTTTGGAGGGTCATCCAATTCCCTGTGTTACTATTTTGAAGTACATGCATCTGGGAATACAGTTTTGGCAAGAGTTTTGAGTGCTGCTGGAGCGGCAATAGGAGGCTACAGTCAGGGCAAGACTAGGAGTTTAGTTAAGGAAAGAGCTGATACTTTGATACTAATCAATGTTAAAACTAGTATCAAAACTAGATACTCATTTGAGCAGGTATAGGTACTAAAAAGTCACATTCACAGGGCATCAGTGAACCTTTCCTGAATAGCTTTAGAATAATCTTGAGCAGTATCAGAACAAGTATAAGCGCACATAGACTAGTATATGCCCATGGACCACTATGGAACCTACAGGACCACTGAGGAATTAGACAGGTATAAGACCACATGGGAATATAAAAGAAAGTACTATAATTTAATGTTGAAAATCTCATTCTATTGTCTGAAGAGTCTTTTTTTTATTATCATTCTTGTATTGGGGTAGGTATTGAATATTGAGTTTGAAATGTTAGTATCATGACAAGACTAGTGAAGGGATAAAAGCTTTATCCATTGGTACACTCTGGGTTCTACATGGAGATGTTATTAATTTTCCTGTTCCTGGGCAACAGTAGCTCAGTTGGTAGAGCGTTTGTCCACTGATCTGAAGGTTGTCATTTCGACTCCCGCTCTCAAGATAAAAAAACAAAAAACAAAAACATAATTGGTTGAGCATCCACATTGGCGATGCGATTCCAACTTGAATGTTGTTGATGTGTCCTTGGGATACCTAACCCAGTGTCTATGTACACTGGTGTGTGAATGTGTGTGTGAACGTTTGATGTAAAATGCTTTGAGTCCCTTGAAAGTGGAAACGTGCTGTATAAGGCCCTTGCCACTAGCACAAGTGTGATATAAAAATGCTTTCTTTCTGTTAGTGTTCCATGCTTGCCTCTCCACTGATATGACCTTGTTAGATAACTTTGATGGAATACTGTACATTCCAGGCAAAGCAGTAACATCTCCATGGAGACATGGTGTCTGACCAGCCAGTCCCTTTCATTCTATTTGAATCCAGAAGGGTCTGGAATTGGACCATAAAACCTCTTTTCTTAAATGCAGAAGATTTCCCCTCTTGAAAATTCTTCTAACATTCAGATTGAAAGATATAACATCTTTTATCTGAGATAAATAAGAGTTTGGTGATTCAATTGATGATTCAGCAGACATTTTTCAGACCCAGTTTTCACATGTTTGAATAATGCTTTATTATTATTTCAAGTTTAGTAGAAATGGGGAATTACAGGGCTGAAATGATTTAAATGATTCTAGTAAAGGTGTATGGAGTTAAAAAAAATAAAAAAAAATAAACAAATCTCGCATTACCACATGACATCAAAAGGGTTGCTTTCTGTTTGAGAGGAATGAAACAAAATACAACTCCAGACCTGTTTTTAACAAGGAAATATTATGCCATAAAAAAAAAAAAAAATATATATATATTTTTTTAGAGAAAATTGTGTAATATGAGCTCTTTAAAAACACATTTTGTCTTCTTCTTTCAGGTATATGCTGCTACCATTGACTGCCATGCCAATTCAACGCCGAAATTTCTTCTACACAAATCAGTTTCCTTTTGCCCTCCCATGAAATCACATCTCATAATAGCTCCACGCAGACCTATACGGCACTGCCAGGATTAATATTACAGCAGTAAACTTTTTATGGCCCACTGGTTTTAAAATCCTCACTGGGTTTATTAGAGTGATTAAAGGCACCTACTTGTGTTTTTACTGTCTTAAACATGTAAAAACAAAACTAGTTAATTTTAAATGATTTGCAGTGGCAACTTTATTCCTAACCTAGTAAGAGGGATTCTCGCAATATTTGTGAGTTCACAATCTCACGACAATCCATCTTGGTCCCCGCGGGTGCGATACAGTCTGACAGGTGGTTGTCAATATCACTGTTGTTTGTGGAAAACATGCAGAAGGTAAGCACTTTGTGTATTTGTGCACAGGGAAGATGTCTATGCATTTCTCTCATCTCACTTTCATTATGTTCCACTGTTGTGACACTCCACAATTTCCGCTCTCCACTTTCGGTGAGCCGTTCCAGATTGATAATGAGTAAGTAGAACTCAATTCAGAATGCTATAATCTATAAAATTATGTCACATCACAGCCATCACACATGGCGGGATTTAATCCTCACAATTTGCTGTGGGTGGCTGGCCTAAAACAAATCAAAAATATTTTTATAGGAGCAGAGGAGAGCAGTTTATATGTTTGGGACTTCATTGGGCTTCAGGTGGGCACCTCCTTTCACTGGTGTTTTGTCAATTAGCCAATGACACCTCTGGGGGAATTGACGCTGGAACCAGCATCCTGAAACCACCTCCTCCGTCCCTCTAATCCTCTCCACTCCACTCAGCGTCTTATGCACAGGACCTCTCACCCCAAAGACCCCAAGCGTCTTCCACAACGACTGCCTTGAAAAACCCAGACAGCCCACTTCCATCGGCAGGTTCCAAACTTTCCAGCCCTTCTGCTGGATTTCAAAGACCAAGGACTAATATTTCCCTCGCTTTCACAAATGTGCCTCTGCAATCCTTTCCTCCCAGGGTACGGTTAATTCCACAAGAGCCACCTGTTTGGTTGCCTTTGACCAAATTACAATGTCGGGCCGGAGTTTGATATCAACAAACTCTGCTGGGAATTTAAGATGTCTTCTGAGATCTGCTCTCATGTCCCAATCATCTGCAGATGGAAAAATCCCCATGGCGCCAGTCTCTTTCCCAGCCACTTCCCCTGGTCTGAGGAAAGTGATGAACTGGGGTCCTTTGGACTTTAGACTAGTCATCTTTTTCTCCAATCCCTCAGCCACTTGGGCCAAAACCTGGTCATGGCGCCATCTAAACCTTCCCTCTGTCAGGCTACTACAAACTAGCATAGCAATCTGTCATGAGAAAGGTTAAGTTATGGATAAGATAAGACTTTACTGATCTCACACAGGAGAAATTTACTTGCCACAGTAGCTCCAGGTGGAGACAGTTTGAACAAGAAAGAAAGTGCATGCAGGCAAGAATAAAATAAAATAAGTAATAATAATAGAAAAACAGTAAGTAGGAGAGTATGTAAAAAAATATTGCACGTCTAGACTATATAGTAGAATTATACAGGCTGATGGCGGTGGAGATGAAGGATCTGCCGTAGTGCTCCTTCCCAGCATCCTTTTCTTTCTTTATATATATATATATATATATATATATATATTAGGGTTTCACAAAATTCACTGTTCGGTTCGTATCATGGTTTAAGGGTCACGGTTTTATATCCATTTATCTTAATAATCCACAATAACAGGATATAACATTAAAAAGGTTATAAGATTATATAATAATGTAATGTAATATAAAATCTTAATACAATGTAATAATCACATAATCTGAATTTGACATGACTTTAAGCCCATTATTGGAACCATCTCTCCGATCTGCCAGAGGCAAGTATACATTGGTTCGTCGTGACAAGCGAACCGAACGGTTCGTCGGTTTTTCATGAACCGTGCCACCCCTAATATATATATACAGTGGTACCTCACCTTACGAAATTAATTCGTTCCAGAAGTGGTTTCGTAACATGAAAAATTCGTAAGTTGAGTAGCTATTTCAATGGAAAAAGCCTGATTCGTTCCAAGGCCCCGATCCAAGTTTTTTTTTTATAGTGTAACTTTTTTTATAGTGTAACAATGTGTTCTGCGTCCTGCGTCCTTTTCTCACATTTGTCTCTCGTTTAAACACTCAAACTTTCATAGATTTTCAACAAAATTATTAATAGTGAAGTGTGGGGGAAGGGGGAGGGGGGAGAAGACTGCGCTCTGACACGTGTGTGATAGCGCACATGACCCGGCGCGGAGCTGACAGCAGGTCTAGACCAAGGTCTAAATCTGGACTGGACCAGGACTAAACCAGGACTAAACCAGGACTAGACCAGGTGGATTAAAGCGCCGCGCGTGGGTCTATTTCCTGGTTTCATTTCAAGTCACAGCTGAGGCGAGCCGCTGCTCTAGACCTGCCCGCGTAAGGTGCTCACAGAGCGGCCTGGATAGAACCGTGAGGTCGGCCTCTTCAAGACCTCCAGGCCGGTGACCGGGACAATCCCCGGACCCATGCCCGCTTAGGGAGCTCTTAAGGTGGGCTGGCAGTGTCCCCCTGGGTCCCTGGATGTCTGGGGCTCCGCGCCTGGAGGGGCCCTGGAGAGCAGGTCTAGACCGTGGCTCTTGCATGCGAGCAGCGGCTCGCCTCAGCTGTGACTCGAAACAAAACCAGGAAATAGACCCACGCGCGGCGCTTTAATCCACCTGGTCTAGTCCAGGTCTAGTCCAGGTCTAGTCCAGGTCTAGTCCAGGTTTAATCCTGATTTAGTCCAGGTCTAGACCTGCTGGCAGCGCCGGGTCAGCTGTCACACATGCCGCTATCACACACGTTTCAGAGCGCACACTTCTCCCCCCTCCCCCTTCCCCCCACACGCTTCACTATTAATAATTTTGTTGAAAATCTATGAAAGTTTGAGTGTTTAAACGAGAGACAAATGTGAGAAAAGTTTAAATCCAGGCTGAGAAAAGTGTATAATGTGTGTGGCTGAGCGCGCATTATTTGAATTTTTGAGATTTCGCGTTTCGTAAATTGAATTTTCTTTCGTATCTAGAGACCAAAATTTACCATTTACCGTGAAGGCGTTTTGTAACTTGAAATTTTCGTTTGTTGGGTCATTCGTAAGGTGAGGTACCACTGTATATATATATATATATATATATATATATTGTGTATATATATATATATATATATATATATAATAAAATACTTTCTTATTAGATGCAGACAGCACACAGCAGACTTATTCTGTTTATCTGTACTAGGGCTCATTATGGTTAACTTTCACATACCATAGCACAAAGCTCTCTTTTATAATTGCCTCCGGATTAAATTAAAACATGGACATTTCTCCATGGAGACACGCTTTGAGACAATAGATGGAAATTTGCCTTAGGCTACAATCCGGAGTTTTTACATTCACATGTTGTGTCATATTTGCCCATTAACATGCTCGGTCCATATAAAAAAAAAAAAAAGAAAAAAAAAGAAAAACATAATGCCATGCTGTGAAACATTCTAGAAAGACAAATTAATAATATCTCTATGGAGAGGCAATCCTGCTCATTTCTGTGATAGCAATAACATCATCACCATGGAGACAACCAGCTGGCAGACCCTCCATCAAAAGAGTTACAGAATGCACCTTCATCACAGCAGACTCTCGCTTTCGGAGACTGGAGCTCTTAATGCTTTTCGAACATCCCATATTATATAAATGTAATCAAAACCTTACAGCCTTATATAATGACATACATTATTTAATCAAGGAGTTATTAGAAACCTATATACGTCATATGCTGGAATCATGTTGGGTTGAATTAATAAGAAGCTGATAGGGTTTGAATTCAGTGCATAGAGAGCTCTTAGAATGATGAGTGTCAAACAGAGAGTGCGTTTCACAATAGATATAAGTGTTCTTTATTAGACTGACCCTCTCAAAAGACAATGGCTGCTTTAGCTCAAAATACCAAATGTTCACAAAAAATAATGACAATCAGATAATTACATTTTTGGGGTTAAGAAAATGTGAGATATTGTGGGGAGATTGTTTTAAATTGGTATATGTTAATTTTATTTTCTTTATTTTAACATGTTATAATGTATCTGTGTAATCCCTCAGTCATCCAGGTATGATCCATAGCAAAAATATTCCTCAAAAACATACCTAGAGTTTTGTTTCAGGTATTTTTGTGATGAGGAAACAACATTACAGTATAACTAAACAATATTATAACAATAACCAAAATATTGTGATATCGTATTTTCAGAAGTCTCACAATAATATCAGATGCCCTCATAATATATCGAATTACAAGTCTGTTTGATTAAATTAATAGTTATTTTAATGTCTTGCTTTGTGATTTGAAGGTATTTCTTATTCTGTAAAGCACTTTGAATAGATTTGATACCAATACTGATACCACGCTGATAATTAAAAAAAACAACAACAAAAAACAAAAACAAAACACTAACACTAATAAAACACTCACACTCCATCATCCAGGTAGGTTTCGTAGTATAGTTTCAGTGTAGTTAGCTCCTCCTTCGGATAGATATAAGGCAAATGACCGAGGAGACAGACTCACCTGTGCAGACAGACCCAAACTCACCTGCAGACAGACTCAGACTCACCTGTGCAGACAGACCCAGACTCACCTGCAGACAGACCAAGACTCACCTGTGCAGACAGACCCAGACTCACCTGTGCAGACAAACCCAGACTAATCTGTGCAGACAGACCCAAACTCACCTGCAGACAGACTCAGACTCACCTGTGCAGACAGACCCAGACTCACCTGCAGACAGACCCAGACTCACCTGTGCAGACAGACCCAGACTAATCAGTGCAGACAAACCCAGACTCACCTGCAGACAGACCCAGACTCACCTGCAGACAGACCCAGACTCACCTGTGCAGACAAACCCAGACTAATCTGTGCAGACAAACCCAGACTCACCTGCAGACAGACCCAGACTCACCTGCAGACAGACCCAGACTCACCTGTGCAGACAAACCCAGACTAATCTGTGCAGACAAACCCAGACTCACCTGCAGACAGACCCAGACTAACCTGTGCAGACAGACCCAGACTCACCTGCAGACAGAACCAAACTCACCTGTGCAGACAGACCCAGACTCACCTGCAGACAGACCCAGACTCACCTGTGCAGACAGACCCAGACTCACCTGTGCAGACAGACCCAGACTAACCTGTGCAGACAGACCCAGACTCACCAGCAGACAGACCCAGACTCACCTGTGCAGACAGACCCAGACTCACCTGTGCAGACAGACCCAGACTAACCTGTGCAGACAGACCCAGACTCACCTGCAGACAGACCCAAACTCACCTGTGCAGACAGACCCAGACTCACCTGTGCAGACAGACCCAGACTTACCTGCAGAAAGACCCAGACTCACCTGTGCAGACAGACCCAGACTCACCTGTGCAGACAGACCCAGATTTACCTGCAGAAAGACCCAGACTCACCTGTGCAGACAGACCCAGACTCACCTGTGCAGACAGACCCAGACTAACCTGTGCAGACAGACCCAGACTTACCTGCAGACAGACCCAAACTCACCTGCAGACAGACCCAAACTCACCTGTGCAGACAGACCCAGATTCACCTGTGCAGACAGACCCATACTCGCTTGCGCAGACAGACCCAGACTCACCTGCGCAGACAGACCCAGACTCACCTGCAGACAGACCCAGACTCACCTGCGCAGACAGACCCAGACTCATCTGCGCAGACAGACCCAGACTCACCTGTGCAGACAGACCCAGACTCACCTGCGCAGACAGACCCAGACTCACCTGCGCAGACAGACCCAGACTCACCTGCGCAGACAGACTCAGACTCACCTGCGCAGACAGACCCAGACTCACCTGCGCAGACAGACCCAGACTCACCTGCGCAGACAGACCCAGACTCACCTGCAGACAGACCCAGACTCACCTGTGCAGACAGACCCAGACTCACCTGTGCAGACAGACCCAGACTAACCTGTGCAGACAGACCCAGACTAACCTGTGCAGACAGACCCAGACTCACCTGCAGACAGACCCAGACTCACCTGTGCAGACAGACCCAGATTAACCTGTGCAGACAGACCCAGACTAACCTGTGCAGACAGACCCAGACTCACCTGCAGACAGACCCAAACTCACCTGTGCAGACAGACCCAGACTCACCTGTGCAGACAGACCCAGACTAACCTGTGCAGACAGACCCAGACTCACCTGCAGACGGACCCAAACTCACCTGTGCAGACAGACCCAGACTCACCTGTGCAGACAGACCCAGACTTACCTGCAGAAAGACCCAGACTCACCTGTGCAGACAGACCCATACTCGGTTGCGCAGACAGACCCAGACTCACCTGTGCAGACAGACCCAGACTAACCTGTGCAGACAGACCCAGACTCACCTGCAGACAGACCCAAACTCACCTGCAGACAGACCCAAACTCACCTGTGCAGACAGACCCAGATTCACCTGTGCAGACAGACCCATACTCGCTTGCGCAGACAGACCCAGACTCACCTGCGCAGACAGACCCAGACCCACCTGCAGACAGACCCAGACTCACCTGTGCAGACAGACCCAGACTAATCAGTGCAGACAAACCCAGACTCACCTGAAGACAGACCCAGACTAACCGGTGCAGACAGATCCAGACTCACCTGTGCAGACAGACCCAGACTAACCTGTGCAGACAGACCCAGACTCACCTGCAGACAGACCCAGACTCACCTGTGCAGACAGACCCAGACTCACCTGTGCAGACAGACCCAGACTCACCTGTGCAGACAGACCCAGACTAACCTGTGCAGACAGACCCAGACTCACCTGCAGACAGACCCAGACTCACCTGTGCAGACAGACCCAGACTCACCTGTGCAGACAGACCCAGACTAACCTGTGCAGACAGACCCAGACTCACCTGCAGACAGACCCAGACTCACCTGTGCAGACAGACCCAGACTCACCTGTGCAGACAGACCCAGACTAACCTGTGCAGACAGACCCAGACTAACCTGTGCAGACAGACCCAGACTCACCTGCAGACAGACCCAAACTCACCTGTGCAGACAGACCCAGACTCACCTGTGCAGACAGACCCAGACTAACCTGTGCAGACAGACCCAGACTCACCTGCAGACAGACCCAAACTCACCTGTGCAGACAGACCCAGACTCACCTGTGTAGACAGACCCAGACTTACCTGCAGAAAGACCCAGACTCACCTGTGCAGACAGACCCATACTCGGTTGCGCAGACAGACCCAGACTCACCTGTGCAGACAGACCCAGACTAACCTGTGCAGACAGACCCAGACTCACCTGCAGACAGACCCAAACTCACCTGCAGACAGACCCAAACTCACCTGTGCAGACAGACCCAGATTCACCTGTGCAGACAGACCCATACTCGCTTGCGCAGACAGACCCAGACTCACCTGCGCAGACAGACCCAGACTCACCTGCAGACAGACCCAGACTCACCTGTGCAGACAGACCCAGACTAATCAGTGCAGACAAACCCAGACTCACCTGCAGACAGACCCAGACTAACCTGTGCAGACAGACCCAGACTCACCTGTGCAGACAGACCCAGACTAACCTGTGCAGACAGACCCAGACTCACCTGCAGACAGACCCAGACTCACCTGTGCAGACAGACCCAGACTCACCTGTGCAGACAGACCCAGACTCACCTGTGCAGACAGACCCAGACTAACCTGTGCAGACAGACCCAGACTAACCTGTGCAGACAGACCCAGACTCACCTGCAGACACACCCAGACTCACCTGTGCAGACAGACCCAGACTCACCTGTGCAGACAGACCCAGACTCACCTGTGCAGACAGACCCAGACTCACCTGCAGACAGACCCAAACTCACCTGTGCAGACAGACCCAGACTCACCTGTGCAGACAGACCCAGACTAACCTGTGCAGACAGACCCAGACTCACCTGCAGACAGACCCAAACTCACCTGTGCAGACAGACCCAGACTCACCTGTGCAGACAGACCCAGACTTACCTGCAGAAAGACCCAGACTCACCTGTGCAGACAGACCCATACTCGGTTGCGCAGACAGACCCAGACTCACCTGTGCAGACAGACCCAGACTAACCTCTGCAGACAGACCCAGACTCACCTGCAGACAGACCCAAACTCACCTGCAGACAGACCCAAACTCACCTGTGCAGACAGACCCAGATTCACCTGTGCAGACAGACCCATACTCGCTTGCGCAGACAGACCCAGACTCACCTGCGCAGACAGACCCAGACTCACCTGCAGACAGACCCAGACTCACCTGCGCAGACAGACCCAGACTCACCTGCGCAGACAGACCCAGACTCACCTGTGCAGACAGACCCAGACTCACCTGCGCAGACAGACCCAGACTCACCTGCAGACAGACCCAGACTCACCTGTGCAGACAGACCCAGACTCACCTGTGCAGACAGACCCAGACTCACCTGTGCAGACAGACCCAGACTCACCTGCAGACAGACCCAAACTCACCTGTGCAGACAGACCCAGACTCACCTGTGCAGACAGACCCAGACTAACCTGTGCAGACAGACCCAGACTCACCTGCAGACAGACCCAAACTCACCTGTGCAGACAGACCTAGACTCACCTGTGCAGACAGACCCAGACTTACCTGCAGAAAGACCCAGACTCACCTGTGCAGACAGACCCATACTCGGTTGCGCAGACAGACCCAGACTCACCTGTGCAGACAGACCCAGACTCACCTGTGCAGACAGACCCATACTCGGTTGCGCAGACAGACCCAGACTCACCTGTGCAGACAGACCCAGACTAACCTGTGCAGACAGACCCAGACTCACCTGCAGACAGACCCAAACTCACCTGCAGACAGACCCAGACTCACCTGTGCAGACAGACCCAGACTCACCTGTGCAGACAGACCCAGACTCACCTGTGCAGACAGACCCAGACTAACCTGTGCAGACAGACCCAGACTCACCTGCAGACAGACCCAGACTCACCTGTGCAGACAGACCCAGACTCACCTGTGCAGACAGACCCAGACTCACCTGTGCAGACAGACCCAGACTAACCTGTGCAGACAGACCCAGACTAACCTGTGCAGACAGACCCAGACTCACCTGCAGACAGACCCAGACTCACCTGTGCAGACAGACCCAGACTCACCTGTGCAGACAGACCCAGACTCACCTGTGCAGACAGACCCAGACTCACCTGCAGACAGACCCAAACTCACCTGTGCAGACAGACCCAGACTCACCTGTGCAGACAGACCCAGACTAACCTGTGCAGACAGACCCAGACTCACCTGTGCAGACAGACCCAGACTCGCTTGCGCAGACAGACCCAGACTCACCTGTGCAGACAGACCCAAACTCACCTGTGCAGACAGACCCAAACTCACCTGTGCAGACAGACCCAAACTCACCTGCAGACAGACCCAAACTCACCTGTGCAGACAGACCCAGATTCACCTGTGCAGACAGACCCATACTCGCTTGCGCAGACAGACCCAGACTCACCTGCGCAGACAGACCCAGACTCACCTGCAGACAGACCCAGACTCACCTGTGCAGACAGACCCAGACTAATCAGTGCAGACAAACCCAGACTCACCTGCAGACAGACCCAGACTAACCTGTGCAGACAGACCCAGACTCACCTGTGCAGACAGACCCAGACTAACCTGTGCAGACAGACCCAGACTCACCTGCAGACAGACCCAGACTCACCTGTGCAGACAGACCCAGACTCACCTGTGCAGACAGACCCAGACTCACCTGTGCAGACAGACCCAGACTAACCTGTGCAGACAGACCCAGACTAACCTGTGCAGACAGACCCAGACTCACCTGCAGACACACCCAGACTCACCTGTGCAGACAGACCCAGACTCACCTGTGCAGACAGACCCAGACTCACCTGTGCAGACAGACCCAGACTCACCTGCAGACAGACCCAAACTCACCTGTGCAGACAGACCCAGACTCACCTGTGCAGACAGACCCAGACTAACCTGTGCAGACAGACCCAGACTCACCTGCAGACAGACCCAAACTCACCTGTGCAGACAGACCCAGACTCACCTGTGCAGACAGACCCAGACTTACCTGCAGAAAGACCCAGACTCACCTGTGCAGACAGACCCATACTCGGTTGCGCAGACAGACCCAGACTCACCTGTGCAGACAGACCCAGACTAACCTCTGCAGACAGACCCAGACTCACCTGCAGACAGACCCAAACTCACCTGCAGACAGACCCAAACTCACCTGTGCAGACAGACCCAGATTCACCTGTGCAGACAGACCCATACTTCGCTTGCGCAGACAGACCCAGACTCACCTGCGCAGACAGACCCAGACTCACCTGCAGACAGACCCAGACTCACCTGCGCAGACAGACCCAGACTCACCTGCGCAGACAGACCCAGACTCACCTGTGCAGACAGACCCAGACTCACCTGCGCAGACAGACCCAGACTCACCTGCAGACAGACCCAGACTCACCTGTGCAGACAGACCCAGACTCACCTGTGCAGACAGACCCAGACTCACCTGTGCAGACAGACCCAGACTCACCTGCAGACAGACCCAAACTCACCTGTGCAGACAGACCCAGACTCACCTGTGCAGACAGACCCAGACTAACCTGTGCAGACAGACCCAGACTCACCTGCAGACAGACCCAAACTCACCTGTGCAGACAGACCTAGACTCACCTGTGCAGACAGACCCAGACTTACCTGCAGAAAGACCCAGACTCACCTGTGCAGACAGACCCATACTCGGTTGCGCAGACAGACCCAGACTCACCTGTGCAGACAGACCCAGACTCACCTGTGCAGACAGACCCATACTCGGTTGCGCAGACAGACCCAGACTCACCTGTGCAGACAGACCCAGACTAACCTGTGCAGACAGACCCAGACTCACCTGCAGACAGACCCAAACTCACCTGCAGACAGACCCAGACTCACCTGTGCAGACAGACCCATACTCGGTTGCGCAGACAGACCCAGACTCACCTGTGCAGACAGACCCAGACTCACCTGTGCAGACAGACCCATACTCGGTTGCGCAGACAGACCCAGACTCACCTGTGCAGACAGACCCAGACTAACCTGTGCAGACAGACCCAGACTCACCTGCAGACAGACCCAAACTCACCTGCAGACAGACCCAGACTCACCTGTGCAGACAGACCCAGACTCACCTGTGCAGACAGACCCAGACTCACCTGTGCAGACAGACCCAGACTAACCTGTGCAGACAGACCCAGACTCACCTGCAGACAGACCCAGACTCACCTGTGCAGACAGACCCAGACTCACCTGTGCAGACAGACCCAGACTCACCTGTGCAGACAGACCCAGACTAACCTGTGCAGACAGACCCAGACTAACCTGTGCAGACAGACCCAGACTCACCTGCAGACAGACCCAGACTCACCTGTGCAGACAGACCCAGACTCACCTGTGCAGACAGACCCAGACTCACCTGTGCAGACAGACCCAGACTCACCTGCAGACAGACCCAAACTCACCTGTGCAGACAGACCCAGACTCACCTGTGCAGACAGACCCAGACTAACCTGTGCAGACAGACCCAGACTCACCTGCAGACAGACCCAAACTCACCTGTGCAGACAGACCCAGACTCACCTGTGCAGACAGACCCAGACTTACCTGCAGAAAGACCCAGACTCACCTGTGCAGACAGACCCATACTCGGTTGCGCAGACAGACCCAGACTCACCTGTGCAGACAGACCCAGACTAACCTGTGCAGACAGACCCAGACTCACCTGCAGACAGACCCAAACTCACCTGCAGACAGACCCAAACTCACCTGTGCAGACAGACCCAGATTCACCTGTGCAGACAGACCCATACTCGCTTGCGCAGACAGACCCAGACTCACCTGCGCAGACAGACCCAGACTCACCTGCAGACAGACCCAGACTCACCTGCGCAGACAGACCCAGACTCACCTGCGCAGACAGACCCAGACTCACCTGTGCAGACAGACCCAGACTCACCTGCGCAGACAGACCCAGACTCACCTGCGCAGACAGACCCAGACTCACCTGCAGACAGACCCAGACTCGCTTGCGCAGACCGACCCAGACTCACCTGCGCAGACAGACCCATACTCGCTTGCGCAGACAGACCCAGACTCACCTGCGCAGACAGAGGCCGGAAGGTAGAGTTGTAAAAGAGTGATGAGTTTTATCTTAACCCACCATTTGTCATCATAGACAGATTGTTTTTCCACCCAAAAACAACCTCTTTGACCCCTTTCTCAAACCACCGGGGATAGCTGAGCAGCTCACCCACAGCACTCATATTCTCCTTGGGAACATGACTTCCAGAAAAAATCCGGTCCATTTGAAGTCGTGAGTCACTTGTGGCACCCCCCGAAACCTGTCACAATGAGACAAGACTGCTGAGAATATAGAACCAAGAACACTTGCGGCCCCCTCCTCGTCTTCCTCCTCTTCCTCTTCTTGCATCGTTCTGCATTTGGAGTAAAAGTCAGTGCACTAATTCATTGCCACAGGAACACACTAATGGAAATAATTGTGCTTTCACATATCTCTGGCAAATCGAACATAACCGCTGATGAAAGGTGTTATTTAAATACTACTAGCGCCCCCTGTGGTTACCCCCCACTGTGCTTCCTACCCACTATTATTGAAACAGACAGGGAGAGATACTGGAAGTGGAAATAATATGGTAATGTGATATTGCTGTGTCCCATCTGTTATATTGCAGAATGAGCGGTGGGAAGTAATATTTACTTAAAGCCCCACTGTGTAACTTTTTAGCCAAAAAATAGACTTTTTTATTACACTGAAAAAAAATTAAAATGTTGTTCCTTTAGTTGTAATGTAATAATATTGTTCTGAAGTATGGTTTTAAGGTGGAGCTGTTATGAACACTCTTATAGTAATTTCCCTTCTCATTTACCCACTCAAAGTTGTAATTACTGTATAGTGATTCATGCATGTTTGAGTAATCTTTTTTATTTATTCAAGACATCATTAATGTTCTGATGTTTCCAAAGTGTGCATTCAAAATTGAGACAAAAGAGAAACCTCCAGGCTACGTTACAGGTAAGATCCGCGGAGAGGCTCACAGTGAGTATGCATGTTTTTGAGGTATTTTTAAACAATAAAAACAACTATAACACAACACCTCCAGACCGAGCAATAATATTTCCATGGAGAGAAGCTGATGGACCCTCTACTACAATTTTACCAACATCTGAGAGAACATAGAGTATTTGTACACACAGTTTGCAGGCCTTGACCTCTGACGCAAACAAGGTCCAGTACAGATAAGACAGGCATCAAAAACACACAGTGAACCAGCAGGACTATAGACTCTGTGGTGGGTAAAGGCAGCTCCAATTCACTTTGTACTGAAAAAACCCGCTCTCTGTAACTGCTGCTGTCAGGCTCCTCATTTTGGTTTTAAAGGTCCCATGGCATGAAATGTTCACTTTCTGAGGTTTTTGAACGTTAATGTGAGCTCCCCTACCCTGTTTAAGCCCCCCCCCATGGTTAAAAGTTGCGAAATGTCTAAACTGAGCATTTGCGATCCTTTTCTGCGTTAGAAAAAATCAGAGCTCAAACGGGCGATTTTGAACAAGGAAACTCATTGACGTCAGCTCGAAAAAAGAAATGCAAATGCAGTTCCACCCCCGTCTGTCTCTACCCACCGTCTGTGTACATCACGCCCAGAGAGTTTGGACTGCGGAGGAGCTACGCAATGCGAAATGCATTTTTTTATTTGCCTGGAGGAACTTGCGAGTGTTTCTAGGCTCGGAAGTCCTTTATCTGAGCCTGTGGATATCTGAAACAGCAGTGGTTTAATTTCATTTTCTGTGGAAATGTGTTTCTTTTTCAATGGAACGCTTCTCATCTCTCCCTCCGTGCAAAAACACGGAAGTGGGTCAGAGCGCACAGGGAACAGCTGAAAAGGAAAGAGTGGAGAGTTTGGCCACGCCCCCACCCGCTACTATAGGCCATCTCTGTCCTCCTCATTTGCATTCAAGCAACAACGCCCATAATGGACTGTTCCAGAGTGACATTTATGACTCTTTCTCATCTTATCTCTCTTTCTCATGCACTGAGTCTTGATTTTGAGGAAGGCTTCATTTACAGTATTAGGGAACCATTAAGGAGCCATATAAAAGCATCAAGAAGTACCATGTCATGGGACCTTTAAAATGTTCATATTACCCTGCTCTGCATGATCCTGGTGTTTTTATTTCACCATATTGTCCATAAATCAGTTCCTATTCCTAATATGGAACTCCAGATCTGCTCCATAACTGCTAGCCTCAACAAGCTTCATTTCACTAGCAAGGACCACGCCACGACAATGAAATATGATAAAGATATTTATTGATGGTAGATAGATGCGATGGCTGGGGGGAGACTTAGTGTGGGGGCTCTGTCTCCAATCCAAAATGGTCACCAAGCTGATTCGGAACCCCTCTCCTTAACCCTCTGAGACCCAAGCATTCATTTCCTGGATGAAACATTTTATTCTTTTTTGTGAGGAATCTGTTGCCTGGAAGAATCCATGACTCATCGCTGTACCAGCGAGTGAGTCTGGTAACGCTTGATCCACAGAATGCGCTGCGGTTGCGCGTAGACAGACAGCTAAGTGAACCAATCAGAGATTGCGCCATCTTGATTCAAAACTGAGGCGGAACTTCCGCTGCCTAAGAGTGACTTTGCGGGCAAAGGCGGGTGCACTGACGTCACCATCTTTGAACGAATCAGAATCGCGGAGTCGGTTTGGAACCGGAGGAGCGAGAGTGGATGGAGAGTGTCCAAATGGTATCGCGGTGTATAGGAAATACAGAGAGATATCATTTGGCTGGCCAGGTAAAGGAATCTGTGGAAATACTGCAAAATTGCAACACTGGGCTTTAGTGGTTACCAATATTACAACTTCACATTTAATAAAAGCCAACTTTGTATTCGTTTTTGCTCACTTCATAAAATCAAAACATATTTAAAATGAATTAATTTAATTGAGAAAACAATTTTTATACAGAACAGGGGCACCCTTTGTAACCCATTGTTGCGTTTTTGCAACATTTACATAAATCACTCTAAATCATGTGTATTATACTTTTTAAAAAATATATTTAACTTTTCTAACACTAAACATGTTACAAATGAAAGAAAAAAATATTACAGATATACTTAATTTAAGAATTGTTAAAATTGATCCAGAAAAGAGAGCTAGGTGGTCAGTAAAAGTCAGCCATGTCATTTGACTTTGGAATGTGATATTCCCTCCAATATTAATATTTTCCCTCCAAACATTTTTGTATGGTGCAGTGCAGAGTGTGGGGTGCTGGGAAATGCAGTTTTTGTTACATTCAGTCAGTGTGAGGCACTTTGAGACAGCTCTAAGTAAATGTTGCAGTCTCAGAGGGTTAAAGGTGAAGTCTTCAGGCTTCAGGCTGAAGGAGAGACACAGGAAGAGAGAGCTGACATGGACGGTGTTGTCGGGATAGGCTGTATAAATAGGGTGTCTGGATAATTGAAGGTGTGGTCGAGATGAGCTGTGGTTAGCTGGCGAGGAGGTTGAGGTGTGGTCCAGCTCCTGTTAATCATATTAACTCCACTTAACTCACTCACACTCCCTTGGTCCACTCTTTATACAGTCTGTGGTAAGGACATGTGTCTGATTGGTTGGTGCATTGATTATATGTGAATATTTCAATATATTTGTTTTTAACTCAATGGTCTCATTTCAAAGACATTTTAGATCAGTTTAGCATGTTACAGTAAACAAAATGTAAAATAATGTTAAGTACTTGGACAGTCATATATACTGTATGTCTTCTTTAAAGGTCATGTTAACATACCTGGAGTTTTTAGATTCATACACACATAATCTGTCTAAGTGATAGTTTTCAAGTTTACAGCTACCTTTACCTTTGGTTCAGCAGAGGTTGGAAATTCCAGGGCTGAAATTATCCAAATGATTCTAGTGAAGGTGTGTGGAGTTTAAAGGTCCCATGGCATGAAATTTTAACTTTCTGAGGTTTTTGAACGTTAATGTTAGCTTCCTTACCCTGTTTAGGCCCCATCCAATGGCTAAAAGTTGCGAAATGTGTAAACTGAGCATTTGCGATCCTTTTCTGCGTTTGAAAAAAACACAGCTCAAACGGGCGATTCTGAACAAGGAAACTTTGTTACGTAACATCGAAAAAAGAAATGCAAATGCAGTTCCACCACCGTCTGGATGTCCACCCGCTGTCTCTGGAAATCACGCCCAGAGAGTTTGGACCGCGAAGGAGCTACGCAATGCGAAATGCGTTTTTTTATTTGCCTGGAGGCATGTGCGAGTGTTTCTAGGCTCGGAAGTCCTTTACCCGACCCTCTGGACCTCTGAAACAGCAGTGGTTTAATTTAATTTTCTGTGAAAATGTGTTTTTTTCATTGAAATTCCTCTCCTTTCTTCCCCCGCGCTTAAAACGCGGAAGTGGGAGACAGCGCACAGCGCAGCGAAACAGGGGCGCATTTGCCCCCCCCCCCCCCACCCGCTCCTCTAACCTATCTGTGTCCTTCTCATTTGCATTCAAGCAACAAGGCCCAGAATGAGTCGAGATATTCTGACTCTGACTGTGTAGACTGTGTCTTTCTCATGCACTGAGTGTTGATTTTGACGAAGGATTCATTTACAGTATTAGGGAACCATTAAGGCACCATATAAAAGCATCAAGAAGTACCATGTCATGGGACCTTTAAAAGCACAGTGGGGCACTTCCTGTTTTACCACATGACATCACAAGGTGGAACATATTGTTTTTTTCTTTCAGGAGAAAAAAATAAAACCTGCAGTGTGAATGAAACAAAACACAACTCCACAGTATGTTTTGATGAGGAAATAACATTAGAACACACATAGATGAGAAAGTAGTGTAAGATGGGCCCTTTAAAGGAACTGTAAGGAATAGTGAAAGCTCAGAACCTCCAGATTTCCCTCACTAAGCTGCAGATGTTGCAAAGATTCATGACTGACTGCAGGTGCTGGGGTTTCATCAGCATTACAATTAGAAGTAAAACTAAGATAAGATAAGATAATCCTTTACAACGTGTCACAACGCAAGTTTCAGAAACAGTAGGAAAATATGAGCCTGCATCAAAATTAAGATAAATAATAATAATAAGTATGTAAAATCAACTAAAAAAACACAACACTGTAAGGTTAAAAGGCACAGGAACGCTGCACAATAAATGTCTTTGATTCTGAGCAGTAACAAAACTATAACTAATTTGAACATGGTACACAGGTCAAGTTTAGGAAATCTTTAAATAACCCTAGTCCCTTAGTTTTTCTGCAGTTTGAGGTGGTCACCCTAGTAGTGTTGTCACAATACTAAAATTTCAAACTTGATTTCGATACTAAGGAATAGACTCGATAGTCAATACTGACTCTGATACCACAACCAAAGAATGTGATTTTCAACATTAAATCGTACTTTCATTTATATCACTTATATAATATGTATACCTGTCTACTCCCTCAGTGGTCCAGGTAAGTTCTATAGTGGTCCATGGGTGTATACTAGTCTATGTGCTCTTATACTTGTTCTGATACAACTCAAGATCGTTCTAAAGCTATTCCGGAAAGGTTTATGTCCTGTGAATGTGACTTTTTTAGTGTCAGTACCTGCTCAAATGAGTATCTAGTTTCGATACTAGTTATGGTATAGGCTAAGGGTGTAAATGTATGACTTATGTATGTGAATGTGTCAGAGTCCAGTCTTTCAGTACAGCTACTGTATGTTTGGCTGGAGCCTGTCATTACGGATGTATGTTGAGCCAGATGCCCTCCCGTGAGAAAAGGTAATGAGGTGAGAAGAAGAGCAAGACAACACCATTGCACAAACAAGATACCAAGATTAATTTTTTATTCTGCTGTGTAAAAAAAAAAGAAAAGAAAAAAAAGAAACATCTTTGAAAATTCAATATCCTTGGAATAGAAAACAAGAGAGTGCTGTGTGAAAGGTGTTGTATTTATGTTCTGTTTTTGCTTCCTTGTATCCATGGAGATGTTCCACAGGATGACATTAGAAATATATGTTTCTATCCATAAATTGTATAAAGCAGTGGACAAAGGCAGTGTGATGCCACCCATAGCATTCATTCGGCTCCAATCAAATGAAGCTCACCGAGGCTGAATTTGGAGCGCTATATTAGGAATTTGGAGTGCTATTAATACGAACATTTTAAAGGTGCTATATTACACAAAATGGACTCGTGTGAGCTTTAAGCCATGTTATAATGCAGTTACCTTATTAAAAACATACCTGGAGTTGTGTTTTGTTTTGTTTTTTTGATTCACATATGTTTGAGTAACCCTTTATTAGTCTATGTACATCTTCAAAGCTCAAAATGCTAAGTTCCACCTCATGATGTCATGTAGTGGTACTTTTCATGTTAACAGCTACCTTTTATCTTTTGTTCAGCAGATATTGGCAATTCCAGGGCTGAAATCATCCAAATGATTCTAGTGAAGGTGTATGGAGCACTTCCTGTATTACCACTTGACAAGTCGATTGGAATCGATTGAGCTGGAAGTGTGCCCATGCTCACTTCCTATTTGGAACGCAGTGGCTAGCAGGTCACATTTGTGGTCAAACTCCAGGTCTGTTTTTGATATAACAGAGACTAGAATTTGATAATTTGGGTCCTTTCATTTAAATTAACAGCAAACTAATGCACAGTCTTTTTCCCCACAAACCTTTACACTTCATGTTTAAGCAGTAAAGCAGTAAAGAACACTGAAAATTAATGGGTCCCAGAACAGTCCCTTGTGGAACCCCTCAGAATATCATTGAATTGAAAGATCATTTGCTGTTATTTCACTGGAAGAAATGTACATTTCCTTTTTACAAAATACAATCTCAAAGGAATTTGAACTTTGTGTTACAATGTGTCTTAGCAAACCACACAGCAAATCCAATTTCCATTCCTAGTCATCTCATAATAGGATAACATGAAGCTCTAGAGACCTGGGGATGAATCATGACTTTGAGTGACAGCTGAACTAAGTGCTTAAGTGGTCTACGTCTATCTACAGATTTAAATTGCAACGTATACAACAGACATACAAATAAAGAGCTGTTAAGTGATGATGTCACTTGAGGGTCCGACCTGAAAATTCCCAGCTGATTTGAATTTTCAATTTATTTATTTATTTATTTATTTTTTTTGTTTGTTTTGTTCTTTATTTATCAAACAAAAGATTGTTACAAAACCACCAGTGTATATATCTCACTAACTGCTGGTCATCTCTAATGTTAACTAGCCTAGCTTCTTATCTCAACCTCCCTTGTACACTTTGTCACAGTTATAACCACAGATCTATGCTTAAGATCTTGTTATCTTGAAGTGACAGTAATCTTGTCTTAACATGAGATGATGTGTTGTCACTAAAAAAAAGTTCATTCTTTTCGATCAGCTGATGGACCCGGACGTGACATCATAGTTAACAACTCTATAAACATAGGCTGCAGTTGATATTCTATAGGACTGGGGAGTATTAAATTGAACTAGAGCCATAATATATTAAAGATGTATGTACCTAACTTTTTGGTTGACCTGCTTGTTTCTATGGATATGTCAGTGCTCTGCCTGGAATGTTCCACAGTGTGACATTAAACAGCTCTACCTTACATTTATTCAATTACAGGTGGTTTTATAGCCTCTTCACAGATCTGACTTGTAACTTCTGGTTTGGTCTCCATGAAAATAGAAAGGTTTAATACCATACTGTGAAACATTCCAGACAAAGTAATAACATCTCCATGGAGAAAAGCATTTGATGGACCCTCCACCAGAAAAGTTACACAAGGCACCTTTAAAGAGGCACTTTTCTGATGGAAGGTACAGCACTCGCTTCGGGTTGTCTCTAAAAAAACATAAATAAATATACATTAAATGTATATTTATGGTATGTTACACATCAGATCTGTGGAGAGGTGAACCCATTCACAATAAAAGTACATTTGATGAATGCCATATTGTGTAACATTCCTGAAAGTGACTGCAATGCACAGTAGAAAGTTATGAAATCACTTTTAAAAATGCTTTATTCAGATTTTTTTTATACCTGATTAGCTTAGCTTTTGAGATCTATCATGTATAACTTTAACAGTGTAACAAGATACAAGGACAAAGACTCATGTGTAAACCAAAAAAAACCTGCAAGAAATAGAAGTGTGTCAGCTGTATAATGAAGGTTATGTCTATAACTGAGCTGGAGGACAGGTCAGGTTCTATGGTTTATTTTACTGTCAGATTACACATTCTTTGGCCTGGTTTAAGGGTAATATTTCTGTAATTACTGGTTCTATCCAAATGAAAAAACTGGCACAAAGTTCAATGTCTTCTCAGTATTATTGTTGTCATGATACTAAAATTTCAAACTTGATTTTGATACTAAGGAATAGATACACAATACAGATTCTGATACCATGATGATAATTAAAAAAAAAACACAAGATCTTAGCCTTTGACAATAGAATGTGATTTTCAGCATTAAAGGTGCAATGATGGAGGGTCTGCCATCTGGTTCTCTCCATGGAGATGTTGCCTGGAATTTTCCACAGTATGACATTTCATTTATTTATCTCTACAGAGACAGCAGGTAACGGCATAGGGTCAAGTTACATGCCACGTCTATGGAGAGGATGCAAATCTTTAAGTCAATAAAAACCCATCCATCCTTCCATTTTCTTCCAGATATCTGGGGCCGGGTATAAGCAGGGACTCCCAGACTTCCTTCACCCCAGACACTTCCTCCAGCTCCTCCAGGGGGACCCCAAGGCGTTCGTAGGCCAGCCAAGAGATATAGTCCCTCCAGCGTGTCCTGGGTTTTTCCTGGGGCCTCCTCCTGGTGGGACATGCCCAGAACACCTCCCAAGGAAGGCATCCAGGAGGCATCCGGAACAGATGCCCAAGCCACCTCCGCTGGCTCCTCTTGACATGGAGGAGCAGCGCCTCTACTCTGAGCCCCTCCCGTGTGACTGAGCTCTTCACCCTATCTCTAAGGGTGCGCCCAGCCACTCTGCGGCGGAAACTCATTTCAGCCGCTTGTATCCGCGATCTTGTCCTTTTGGTCATTGCCCAGAGCTCATGACCATAGGTGAGGGTAGGAACCTAGATTGACCAGTAAATTGAGAGCTTTGCCTTTTGGCTCAGCTCTCTCTTCACTACAACAGTTCAGTACAGCGACCGCATCACTGCCGACGCCGCACCAATCCGCCTGTCAATCTCCTCCCCTCATTCGTGAACAAGACCCCAAGATATTTGAACTCCTCCACTTGAGGCAAGGACTCTCCACCCACTTGGAGAGGGCAAGCCACCTTTTTCCGGTCGAGAACCATGGCCTCGGATTTGGAGGAGCTGATCCTCATTCCAGCCGCTTCACACGCGGCTGCGAACCGCCCCAGTGCACACTGGAGGTCCCGGCTCAATGAAGCCATCAGGACAACATCATGTACAAACCATAAAAATCCATGTTATTGTGTAAATGCAAGATGGATATGGTTTAATGGCACATCTAGACATTTCAGACAAATCAACAACATCCATGGAGACAAGCAGGTAGTGGACCCTCCACCAGAAAAATTACAGTGCAACTTTAAATAATAGTGCTTTCTTTTATAGGTGGTCTTATATCTGTGTACTCCCTCAGTGGTCCAGGTAGGTTCCATAGTGGTCCATGGGCGTATATGGAAAGCTTTATTGTCATTGTAAACAACAAGAACCTTGTAAGCAACGAGATAAGATTGAAAAGGACCTGTCCATGGACCTTAAGGGGGCGCTAATGTATGTGCTCTTATACAGCTCATTCTAAAAACATTCAGGAAAGGTTCATTCCTGTCTTGTGCATCTGACTTTTTAGTATCAATACCTGCTCAAATGAGTAACAAGTTTTTATACTAGTTTTAGTACAGTATTGATTAGTATCAGATTTTCCAATACTTTGACAACTAGCATAAATAAACAAAAGCAAAATCATTCAACAGCAACAGGCTATAACATGCAAAATTTCCCCATACTGTATAAATTAATTAGCCAATCATTTTATACATGTAGTATTTGGTCCATTTCCAGTCAGACACTGAAAGGCACCTGTAGAGAACCATATTTCATAAAGTCAATAAACGGCTCAGATATGCAAACTCCAGAGGCTAAAAGACTGGCTCATATTATATTGGGTTGTATAAAAAGGTGTTTTGCACACATCAAAATCCCAGAAATACTGAACAAATAAAAGAAAATATTTACAAAGTGTGCCACATTTGATGGTTAGAATAGTACATATACCCTTGAAAGATGACACAATGCTGGCAAAACTACTGAGCAGGACACAGACGTCTCTCCTTCCAGAAGGTTTAGACTGCTTTAGGGATTTAATATGTTCATAATTAAAATGACAGTAAATTATAAAATATATCTATATGTGCATGTCACAAAGTAAGAGATAGTTATTATATACTGAATATATTTAGATAAAACAAGTACAAGAATACAATTACCAGCAATGCTCCAACAGTCTCCAGATTCTTCAGCTCATGCAGCTCTGCAGGTGTGGGCATGTCGATGTTGGCTGCATGCAGTGCAAGAACATCTCTTAATGGCTCTTCATTTCTAGTAACAGACCTTATCATTTCCAGGATGCTGTTCCAAATGACCAGCTAACTTTCTACATTTGGCTTAAGTACCATCGAAAGGTTAGGGCTGTGGGCAGCACAGGGCATGTGCTTGAAGTTGAGCTGCTTGACCAGTGACTGCAGCTATCATGTTATGTCCATTATGTGTGGTCAGGGAGATGATTTTGATTACAGTTTTCCATTACAGTTTTCCACTTTATGCACTTTTTGTGCATAAAGTGTTGTACGCACACATCTGCAAAGTGCCTTTCTTCTGTTTTCATAACACATCATGTATGTTACGTGCCCACTGTGAGTCAAAAGAATGTCCAATGACTCAAGGTAATTGTGGTTACTAAAAGATGTCCAGTAATCCCTGTGAGTGCCACTGTGTCTGTCTCAGTGCTGTGGGCACAGTGGTGGCTCTAGATGGAAGTTCATGCGTGGGATCTCTGCATGCAATTCAAATAATGTCCTGTAAGCTGTCATTCACACTGATTGCAGTAGGCTGACAATCTGTATTTTTACTACTTTGCTATAGTTGATGTAAGTTGGTTTATGGCTGTGCTGTCCAGGTTTCCACATTTATTACATTTGGAGAGGGAGTGAAGCTGGTGCCTCTGCAGCCATAGTGTGCTTAGCTGATTTACGATACTTAAGACTTGGGGTGCTGCAATGGTAACTGCGATCACTGCAACAGTAAGTGAAATTGCCGTGGTTTTGTCAAGAGAACTATCTGACTTGGTCTTGAAAATAAATTGGCCATTCTTAAGAGTATTTTCACTGTTCACTCTCTCCAGCCCTAGTAACAGCATTATAACATGGCTTAAAGCTCACAAGAATCCATTTTGTGTATTAACCTCCTGGGACTTGAAGAAAAAAAGTGTACCCAAATTATTATTATTATTATTATTATTATTTTAATTTTATATTTGGAGGTAAATGAACACCTTAGCATTTCCATTTTGTTCATTTTATTTTATTCATGATGTTGTAACATGTCCTCTGTAATGGACATTTTGATGTTAAATCCACGTGAAGTTAACAACCTAACAAATTTTAAAAAAAATATATATTATGTATTTTTTTTATTTTTTTTTATTTGAGTATTTATTTGCATATTTTTTATATATAATTTATTTATTTATGTATTTATTTTTTACATTTTTAGATTTTTTTTAATTTTTTTTTTAAATCATAGTGCAGCCACAAGCTAGAGTCTCAAAAAAATTCAAAGATAAACTGGTTAACTCTATGTCCACTATAAAGGACACAAATGAATGGGCGGGGTCTCAGGAGGATATAGAACCTTTACAAGGGAACTATGGAGGGTCTGAAACCTGCTATTTTTCATGGACATGTTATTGTTTTGCCTGGAACATTCCACAGATTGGCAGTGACCTTAATAATTGCCATGGAGACAAGTAGGTGACTCCACTAAACCAACTATCTCCGGCACCAAAACTATCATTGACAGAGAGATGAGTTTACTATCTGTGAAACATTCCAGGCAAAGCAATTTTCATGAGACAGATGGCAATCCTTTCTCTAAAAAAGCTACACAATGTGCCTTTAACACTATTACATCGTGTGGTTTCAAAACATTCAAATTCCAATTCTCTATTCTGGGTATTGTGTGTTTGAAAGAGTGATGGCTTACATTGTTAAAACTCTCTCTGCTGAAGGTCACACTGGTATTATACTGCTGAAAGAGAGTAAAACAGCACTTTAATTGTTTGACTGAGAGTGTAACTTTTCTCGTGGGGTTTTTGCCACATCCTCGTCTCCATAGAGAAGTTATTCCCTTGCCTGGAATGTTTTACAGTATGCATTTATTCAATTAACTTAACTTGCTTTAGATAAGATAAGATAAGATAAGATAAGATATGCCTTTATTAGTCCCACAGTGGGGAAATTCCACATCACATCACCTGCTTCTCTCTGTAGATACATATGCTTAATGCCATACAGTGGAAGATTCCAGGCAAAGCAATAACATCTACATGCAGACAAGCAGGTGGTGTTGTAGTTTCATTAGTGAAATGCACGTCTATAGGTTCTATTCACGCTTACATCACAAAACCGCCAGACGTTTGAAAACATGCGGATGATCACTTCCTTTAGGCTCTCTTAGTGATAGGAACTCAAAATCTTTTTTTTTCCTTTTATAAATTGCCTACTAATGTGTGTATTATAATTTGTCTAATAAAAAAAAAAAAAAAAAAGATATCACAGTAGCGTTCTGTTATGTTCAGCAGATCAACCCAGCTGCCTGGAAGTGACATGGAAGCTGCAATTAGAGTCATGTCCCCCATGGAAAGATTTGGCAGGTTGTGAAGAACGCTGCTGCTGAATCCACGGGTTTATCACATGCCCAGTGTCAGGAACTAAACCGGAAGTTGTTATCTGCATGTTTCCAAACGTCAACACAATAGAGCCTATTGTGCTGTCATAGTGCTCTGTCAAAACCACATATTACATAGACTCCTGAAACATAGAGTGAACTATTTCAAGCATTTATTTCTTCACAGTTTGATATTTATGGCTTACAGATAATGCGTGAAGAGTCCCTCAGTCGTCCAGGTAGAATCCATGATAAAAGGAGAAATTCAATTTGTCAACTGGACAAAGTTTGTTTGGTCGAAAACGTTTCGCCGCTCATCCGAGAGGCTTCGTCAGTTCTGGTTCTAGTGCTGGTTAGACCCTGTTTATATCTAGCTGCAGGGAGGAGCCCACTACACTGAAATAGCTCCGAAACTATCTCAAATAATATGTTTCTTTTGTTTTTCGAATTTCTCTGGCATCTAGTATTAGCATATCTATTCAGCCCTAGGAATAGATATGTTAATACTAGATAAAAATAACCTCAAGGGTCGGGGTGACGAAAGGAAGGAGGACAGACCGAGCCAATTGGTGCACAAAGAACGCTGGGTGAAAAATCTTTCCAACCGGGTGCTCACTCAGACAGAGAAAGAAGTACTGTGCAAAGGACTGAATTTCTCTGTGACGCCTAACCACATCCCCACGGTGGACTACATCACGGCAGCGGAAACCGCCATTAGAAACAACAAGCTCACAGAGACAGAAGCTGGAGACCTTAGACTGAAATTAACAGCTGCACTGAGCAATGCTAAACTTCCACCCTCAAACGTAACACCAGAGGAAAGGAAGGCCATCATTGCTCTAGAGAGGGACCAGAGCATCCACATCCTGCCTGCGGACAAAGGGCGATGCACGGTGATCTTGGACTCAGCTGATTCTGAGGTGAAGGTGAACAGCTTACTCAGTGACACGACAACATACGAAATACTGAAACGGGACCCCACCAATGGGTACAAAAAGAAGATCATTGATTGCTTACAGAAGTTGAGGAAAGAAGAAGTCATTGATCGACAGCTGTATTACAGACTGTACCCTGGTGATGCTATCCCGTGCATCTATGGCCTCCCTAAGATTCACAAACAAGGAGTACCACTCAGACCCATTGTGTGTAGTGTTGACTCTATCACATATAATTTGGCCAAACACCTAAAAACCATCTTGGCTCCATTGGTGGGTAACACGGAGCACCACATTGAGAACACAGCCGAATTTGTAAACAAAGTTAAGTTTCTCCAGTTTGATCAGGATGAGACAATGGTTTCCTTTGATGTAACCTCTCTTTTCACTTGTATCCCCACAGCTGTAGCGGTCGAAGCAGCGAGAAGGAGTTTACTACAGGATTCCAAGCTAGAAGAGAGAACCAAACTTTCACCTGACCAAATCTGCCAACTGCTGGAAATTTGTCTGAATACCACCTATTTCCAGTTCAGAGGGAACTTCTACAGGCAGATACATGGCTGTGCGATGGGCTCACCTGTCTCCCCTATCATGGCTAATTTATACATGGAACAATTTGAACAGAGTGCCTTAGCTTCATATCCAGGCACTCCGCCCACACACTGGTTTCGGTATGTTCATAATTTTTCAAAAATCAAAATTCAAGATTTGGAACCTTTTACTGCACATATCAATTCTGTAGATCCGAACATCAAATTCACCCATGAAGATGCCAAGGACAACACATTGGCATTCTTAGATTGTGCAGTAACGATAGGAGGAGACCGGCGACTCCAAGTAGAAGTCTTCAGGAAGCCCACACACACAGACCAATACCTGCTTTTTGATTCACACCACCCACTGCAGCACAAACTGGGTGTTATTCGGACATTACAACACAGGGCCCAAGTGGTTCCCACAAGCACAGAGGGTAAGGAGAAAGAAGAACAACATGTGCAGGAAGCCCACTCTGTTTGTGGATATCCTAAATGGGCTGTCAACAAAACCAAGAGAGACAAGAGCAAGAAACAAGACAACAGAGAATCCGAACCCAGGAGGAAAGGGGTAGCGATTCCGTACCTGGCCGGCGTTTCGGAAAAACTACAGAGGATTTTCAGACAATATGAAATCCCAGTTTATTTCAAACCCACAAACACGTTAAGACAAAAACTGGTCCACCCAAAGGACAAAACACCGAGCCACAAACAAAGTAATGTGGTCTACTCCATTCAGTGTAGTGAAGACTGCAGTGAGCGTTACATTGGAGAAACAAAACAGCCACTTCACAAGAGGATGTACCAACACAGACGGGCGTGCCAGAGTGGACCGTCATCTGCCGTACATCTTCACCTAGAAGCCACGGGCCATTCGTTTGAGGACAGTGAGGTTCAGATCTTAGCCAGGGAACAAAATTGGTTTGAGAGGGGAGTTAAAGAGGCAATTTTTGTCAAAAAAGAGAATCCTTCTTTAAACAGAAATGGGGGAGTCAGACATAACTTGTCTCCCATTTATAATTCGATTCTCAAACCAAGTCAAAAACAGACAAAGAAACATTAGGGCAGACAAGCCAGGGCAGAGGGGTGGAGAGGGTCGTTAGGTTTTGAATAGGGATGCTAAACTAGACGCCAGAGAAATTAGAAAAACAAAAGAGACAGATTAGGTGAGATAGTTTCAGAGCTATTTCAGTGTAGTGAGCTCCTCCTAGGGCTGAATAGATATGCTAATACTAGATGCCAGAGAAATTCGAAAAACAAAAGAAACACATTATTTGAGATAGTTTCGGAGCTATTTCAGTGTAGTGAGCTCCTCCCTGCAGCTAGATATAAACAGGGTCTAACCAGCACTAGAACCAGAACTGACGAAGCCTCTCGGATGAGCGGCGAAATGTTTTCGACCAAACAAACTTTGTCCAGTTGCCAAATTGAATTTCTCCTTTTATCACTTACAGATAATGAAAATTCAAAGTTCTGTGTCTCAGAAAATTAGCTCAGTGGGCTACACAATCATGGGGACACCCTCCACAAGGAGAAAGCCACAGAAGGTCATTGCTAAAGAAGCTGGCTATTTACAGAGTGCTGCATCCAAGCTTCATAAGGAGTGGACTGATGCTGGAGTCAGAGCATCAAGAGCCACTGAGCACAGACGAAGCCTTTATGGGACATGAGATGATGTCAGAAGAGTCCCAATGTCTGGAGGAAGAGGGGAGAGGCACAGAATCAAAGTCAAAGTCAAAGTGTACTTTATTGTCAGTTCACTATGTAACAGACATTACACAGAATCAGAAAGACTTTTATTGCCATTGTCAAGTGAACACAATTCACAAAACTAGGAACTTGTCTCGGCGATAAGGTGCGAACATAAAACACTAAATAATAATAGTAATAACTAGAATATAGACACTACATATTAATAATAATAACTAAAATATAGCTATAATATGGTAAAAAAAAGTGAAAAATAATAAACAATCCAAATAACAAAAAGGTTCAGATGAGCAGAGCACTTAAATTACGTTTCACCAAACACCAAATGTGCAGTCTAACTAAAAACACGCACACGCACACACACACACACACACACACACACACACACACACACACACACACACACACACGCACACACACACACACACACACACACACACGTGGGGGTGTAGAGTAGATGGCGAAGTAGTTGTTAGAAGCCTAGAGCTATAGAAGCTACACAGTCTTTTGACCGTCATGCAGCACGCAAGGACGTAGGACATTACGTAGCACATAGGGACATCATGTAGGACGTCATGTAGCATGTAGGGACGTCACGTAAGACGTCATGTAGGGAAGTTACAAGCTTTAAAAATTCCTTTTTTGTTTCTTTTGTTGTTCCTTTTTTCCACTCTGTATGACCTTCACTTTAGTAAAGATAGAAAAGACAAACTTTGGATTCAAGACTCTTTATTTTTTGTTACGTGCCGCGTCCGAAAGAACCTTCGAGAGGCTCAAGGCTAGTGAGTCAGCGCGCTGCACTCACATTGCTTGAAGTCCAGTGTGAACTTTCCACAGTCAGTGATGATTTGGGCTTCCATGTCATCTGCTGGTGTTGGTCCACTGTGTTTTCTGAAGTCCACAGTCAATGCAGCTGTCTACCAGGACATTAGCAGTACTTCACGCTTCCTTCTGCTGACAAGCTTTATGGAAATGCTGATTTAATTTTTTTTCCAACAGGACTTCGCACCTGCCCACACAGCCAAAGGTACCAAAAGCTGGGTCAATGACCATGATGTTACTCTGCTTCATATACCTGCAAATAAATTCCTCTGATCTGAACCCCACAGAGAATCTCTGGGATAGTGTCAAGGAGAAAATGAGAGACACCAGGGCCAACAATGCAGATGATCTGAAGGCCATTTCTGTTTTACAATATATATTTTTTTCTGTGGCACAGGATTTTGTTATTTAACTTTATCTGTAAGCAGAACACTGCTTGGACTGCTGCCTCCGCGACCCAGAAATGGAAAAGCGGAAGAAGATGAATGAATGATGAATGAACTTTTGCATGATATTCTCATTTTTTTTAAGCTGGTCTTCACATGTTAAGCCATTGTTTTTAAGTGAATGTTGCCATTATTTTGAAGTGAATATAGCATTTAAAAAAAAACCAAAAGGTAACATGGTGGTTGAAAAATGTTATGTGTTAGCCGTTAATACCCCATAGAAGTGTAATACATCCTCTTTAATGGAAAAGAGAGTCATATTAAGTTAACTTCAATGCCTAAAGCAGCTCCTCCGTATAGACCCGTATAGATATTGACTTCTACACAATTTTCCACTTCACTGAGGAACACTGTGAAATGGGCAGCAGTATATATAATTTACGAGAAATCACAATAGCCCATCTCAACAGTGAAAATCCTATAGCAGCACAGGGAGGTCTGCGGCAGAAGTCTGTCTGACCCTAATGCTTTTTTCACTTCATTAATGCCAGATTGAACTATTATTCACAGTGCACTGATCCTGCACACACTCATAGAATTTTGATAGCAAATGTATTGTACGTTATAACATGATGGAGTGTATTCAGTGTAATGAACCTGATACATGTTAAAGGGCCCATATGAGGCTATTTTCTGATCGGCTGTAATGTTATTCCCTCATCACAAACATACCTGGAGTTGTGTTTTGTTTCATTCGTGCACGTTTAAGCCTGAATATTTAAGGTGAGTTCTTCTATTAAACAGTTAAATTGCTAGTCTCTATTGAACAAAAGGTAAACCACTGCAATCAGCCAATCTTAGATTATTATTCATGATCATTGATAACAGGAGAAGTTCAATTTGTCAACTGGACAAAGTTTGTTTGGTTGAAAACGTTTCGCCGCTCAGCCTCTCGGATGAGCGGCGAAACGTTTTACGTTCTACCTGGACGACTGAGGGACTTTTCACGCATTCATGATCATTAATAATGTGGCACCTCCACCACTGAAAAAGTTTGTCAAATTAACATCTGACCAAATGGTCCGGACCACCAGGTCAACGGTCAGTGGCCAATGTACAATACCAAAATGTAAAACATCACTGGGCAATCTGCATTTTCTGTTAAAACAATCTCAGAATGGAACAAACTTTCCAGTTAAAACTGTGCAAAGTTCAAACAATTTAGTGTAGGACTCAATTGACATTTCTTAAGAATACAAACTTGTCAGCATTAAGACAAACCTGAGATGGGAAGGTGAAGGGGAATCCATTTTAACTAATGTAAATAATGTACCTTTGATGAAATGTTTATGAAATGCATTATTTTATGCTGTGTTTAATGTTTTGTCGTGTTTTGTGTCTCAGGGACTGCAGATGGAAATTAGCACAAAGAGCTCTAGTCTGGTACAAAGCATCTCTTCATTGACTGTGATTAATGCTCATGTACATGGTTCCTGTCAAATAAATGAAATAAATGAAAAAAAAAACTATATGGCATTACAAGGTTTGAAGAAGCATGTATGAATGAAGTAAAATTTTGATGAAGTAACATTATAACAATGCTTAAAGCTCACAAGAATCCATTTTGGGACCTTTAAAGGTACACTGTGTAGGATTGGTGGCGCATTGATGGATGGTGGGTATTGCAATTCCGGTTCTAGCTACGGCAGACCTCGAAGGTCACCCAGGCGCGAAGTAACGCGGACAGCTTGGCGTACCCAGAGGTGGGTTCACCGAACCGCGCGCATGCGTGAAGCGCACCCGGCGCTGTGCGCGGGTGGGGGGAGCGGGAACCGGACCGCGGAGGGCGGAGGTCGGTCTGAACCCGGGGTGCGGGCCCGTGCTGCAACAAAGCCCCAGACGTGGTAGGTACTATGTCCTTCTTTTCCTCTTAGATGCGATGTATGTGCGGAGTAAGTGTGATCCGGCAACATCCTTGTCGTTGTTTATCCAAACGCGTACTATCTCGTTGTGTGAAAACCACGAGCCAGTATGTCCTTCTGCGGCTCTCGTAATCAAAATGGCTGCCTCTACATGGGGAAGATCCCCGTTTTATGTGACTATATCTAAGTCCAACAGAATACTTTGATTTCATGATGGAAGTGAAAAGGCTTGGAAAATACTGTATTTTTCAATGGGTATCTTCAATTTCGGTAATTAACGGGTAAAAATCTTACACACTGTCCCTTTCAAGAGGCATATTTTACTTCTCTGGGGTATTAACTGCTAAGACATAACATCTTTAGATCACTATGTTACCTTTGTACCTTGTTTTGAAAATGCTATATTCACTGAAAAAAGTTTCACTTTAGTTTTTTTGTTTTTGATCCCTAAGTCACTGCCCCTTTTGGGCGGTAGTGCAACACAATCAGCGTTGATCCCGCTAATGCAACTACAGCACATCAGGTTTGTGAAGTTGCTGTGTCGTATATTTATAGAGAATTATGTGAAAGCATGGGTGATATATAGGACTGTGGGTGAAGCTTACCATAAGGAGGATTTAAATAGGGCCCAGGGGAGATTGCTAAATTACTCAAACATGCATGGATGACACTAAAAACCTCTTCAGGCATGTTTTTGAGGGAAAATATTTGTTTTGCATAATAACCCCCTCTTTCTTACAATTCTTTGTGTTAATAAAATGTTCAACAATATGGCAATAATTTTCTACAGAGAGAAGTGTGTGACACCAAGTCAAATCTTTGGAGGTTGAGATTTTTAATGTCATACTGTGGAACATTTCAGGCAGAATGTCTTGAATAAACACTTTCAAGAGACATGCGAATAATAATTGCTTGTCACAAACACATTTCATTGGCAGAATCCAAAATATGGGCTAAATATATTGGGGTTTGAATGTATTGATAGTTTGCAGTGGCTTTTCACATTGGGGGTATTCTACATGTGTCATTAAAGGAGAATTAACGTTTTTTACAATCTGAGCCTTATTTCGGTAATAAAACAAGTTGTTTTACTCACCCATAGCACTTTGGTGTCATTTGGAGCAGTTTCGTAGATGTTGTGGTGTAGCGGCATCCGTGAACGTGAGTTCTTGGGGCAAATGTTTGCGGTCTCCAAATAACACAAACTTTAGCGCTTTTCAAATCACAGAGACTCGCTGTGTCAGCGTAGACTTAAAGTGGAGTCCAAAGTGGCCTGAAACCCGATATCCAGCTATAGTTTCATTTGATGACGTCATCACAGAGGACAGCGCACATGCGTGAAGTCACAGCTGTTTAGCAGATAAACACCGCTAGTCCGAAAGAAGCTAACACCTCTCTGAACTTTTCTGTTGCGAGACATGGCTGAAGATTTGGACTTTGAGATTGAAGAGAACTTATTTGAGTATGATGGCCGTCCCTATCGTTTTGAGCCTGAGTATACGGAGGAAGAGATATTAGAAGGAAGCGGAGACAGTTTGAGGAGCAGCGCACAAGAGAACAGCGAGCGACGGCCCGTCTACGAAAAGACAGTACCTTGTGGTGTTTATGTGGACATTGTATGTCGATGGCCACAGAGGAAGAATGCCTTTGCTGTCTCGAGTGGGATATCGGGTTTCAGGCCGCTTTTGACTCCACTTAAAGTCTACGCTGACACAGCGATCTTCTGTGATGTGAAAAGTGCTAAAGTTTGCGCAAACATTTGCCCCGAGCACTCACGTTCACGGATACCGCTACACCACAACATCTACGAAACTGCTCCAAATGACACCAAAGTGCTATGAGTAAAACAACTTGTTTTATTACCGAAATAAGGCTCAAATTGTAAAAAACTTTAATTCTCCTTTAATGGTGGAATGTGACACAATGCACACATTAGCAAACACTGTAAAATAAAACACATTTTACTATCCATTATGCAGTAAAAAGTAAAATAAATTATTATCCCACAAAGTCATATGTAATCTTTTACCTGATCACGTTTTCATAATTAAATCTTATAAATAAATCATAAATGTTTTTACGAGTAGCCTCTCATACAGACTTATCACTGTGAGAGCCTACCCACAATCCCCTGCCCACAGTGTCTAAAACAGTACATTGATAACCCTCCACTTCAAGTACCGACCTATCGCAGCTCATCTTAGCAAACTTTCCGATGAGAAACTTTTATTATTTGTCTGTCTTGGGACACACGCGCAGATAACGTGTGCACTTAAATGAAAAAGAATGCATTCTGGGAAAACACTCACGGCAGGAAACCCCAGTATGGAGCAGGACATGAGAAAGATACCGGGACTAATTTTCTTCAAGCTCACAACAAAAGGAGCAGTTCAAAAGAAATGTGGTGGTGTGGAATTACCTCAGAGACGAATAGATAGCCTTCGTGACAGATTCTGGAGCACTTTTCACCAAATAAATGCAGTTTTTTTTGTTTTTTGTTTTTTGTTTGTTATAGAATATGCATGCTAAAATCATATCTTCTAATTAAACTTATAAACCAGAACTAGAACCAGAACTGAAGAAGTCTCTCGGATGAGCGACGAAACGTCTTCAACCAAACAAACTTTGTCCAGTTGACAAATTGAACTTCTCCTTTTATCATAAACTTGTTATACTTGATTTTTAGTGTCTTAAAAAGGTTACTTACATATTTCGGGTGTTTCTGTTGCTCAAAAATACAATACAGTGAACCCTCGTTTATCACGGGGGTTAGGTTCCAGAAATAGCCCGCAATCAGTGAAATCCGCGAAGTAGGACAATTTTATATTTTACAATTATTCTACATGTTTTAAGGCTGAAAACGCTTCACCAGACACATTATACACCTTTCTGAGACTGGTATTAACATTTTCTCACATTTTTCTCTTGTTTAAACACTCAAACTTTTGTAGATTTTCATTAAAATATATTAATAGTGGGGGGGGGGGGGGGGGCATGTGACACGCGGACACGTGTGTTTGTTTTGGTACCACATATCCATGCCATGTGCGAAAGTCGAGTGGAAAGCGACCTGGATATCATTTTGGGCAAGACTCAAGCCAATGCTAACAGTGCAAAACCGCTAACAGACGCCTCTGAGCACCAGTCCTCACCACAAGACCAGGTAAGACCAACCTGCGCTCACAAGAGTTGGTTGCATTTCACCCCGGCTCCAAAATCAGACCGCTATCAATGCGTCGCCAATACTCCACAGCTCTCTAGGACGGGGTCGGGTTCGTCCTCTCGGCGTGACGGGGAAGAGCCACTGTCTCCTCTGTGCGCGCGAGTGTCCTCCCCCCGCTGCGGCTCCCTCGAATGCGGCTCTCCCCGCTGCGGCTCCCCCGGCCCGTCCATGTTGATTCTTGGCACTCTCTTCCATGGCTCGTGCAAGTAAACAAAGGCCACACCTCCTGTCACCCAGGCGCTCTCGTGAAGGAAATCAGAGACTCTGTCCCTACCATCCCTGGTCTAGACCTGGTTTAGTCCTGGTTTAGACCTGGTTTAGTCCTGGTTTAGACCTGCTTTAGACCTGGTTTAGTCCTGGTCTAGTCTCTTAGCTAATCAGGGCGCAGGACAGAATGTTACACTGTAAAAAAAAAGTTACACTATAAAAAAAATTGAAAAAAAAAAAAAAAAAAAAATTGAAAAAAAAATCCGCGAAACAGCGAGGCCGCGAACAGTGAACCGTGATACAGCGAGGGTTCACTGTAATTTCTTCTGACCTGATGGTGTCTTTTGCTTGCCTCCATGGAGATAAAGCTATACTGTGGAACATTCCAGGCAAAGCAATAACAAATTGCTCATATTAGCTAATCTTATAACAACGCTGAATTTCTCTAGTATTGTATTTGCAACAGAACACCCAGTTAGCCCCGAGTGACCCTTTTCAGCTGTTCTCCACAAACAGACTCATTATTATTTATCTGAACCTGCAGGCAATGTTTATTCTGAAAGCATTTGTTGTGAAAATGTTTCTGGCAAGTAATTTTATACATTCAGTGAATATTTAATACATGCAATGTAATAAAAATAACTCTATAATAACTCAGAGGCCTGTTGTTAGCATGGATCTACAATAAAAACTGGATACGGTATGACATTTTGTATCCATTGAACAATTATTATTATTATTTTATTTTATTTTTATTTTTTTTCCCCACTCGGAAGAGCAATGTCAGTCCAGGAGGGCATAGAGGCAGTTGCCCGGGCAACCTGAGCAACCCCCCTGTGCACGTCACTGCTCATATGCATTTTGGGGGAATTCAAACTGCCCGTGTTCGGCTGACAGGTCATCCACAACTTTCACAAATGTCAGATTTTGTAGGGATTCTTTTCTATTTTCACAACATAAACTTTTTTTTTTTTTAAGTTTATGTTGTGTTATTTCAAATACTCAAAGCGCCTAAAAGTTAGCTTTGTAAGAGACTTTTGGGCCCATGCTGTCACTCAGCTGGGCCCACTCTGTAATCTTCAGTCAGTGCTACGTTCTAGCATCTGATTTACCTACCTGTACTCGCTTTACTTACCCTTTGCTCATCTGCCTCATATCTCTGCTCCAGTCACCTGCTCCAGTCTCCAGCTCCGACCTGCCCTGCTCCAGTGTCCTGCTCTTATTTGTAAAATTCCTGGACGTTATCTGTAATAAATACCTACGATTCCCCATTGACCTGTGTCTGCTCTTGGGTTCCTCCGCTATCCGTCACACATGTGCTAGTGAGCACAGGCCATTAAAAACAAACGACACCATCTTGGGTTCACATTCAGATTTTATTAGATTTCTATGGTTGTTAGCAGTTGCCGCTACTGCTGACTAGCCCTCCGGTCGTGTTCGCCTCCAGCCCCCTACTTTAGTGTTCCCGGTCAAAATTGACCGGTCTGTTTTAACTGCTCTTAAATTAGCACAATTTTTTTTTCTTTTCACCACCAATGTTTTTATTAAACATTCTTTAGTTGAGAACAATGTTTCAAAGTAGTGTCTAACAACAATTTATAGAAGTAAACATTAAATAACATCAGTGAAAGTACAATTGGGCACTGAAAATGAACTACAAAATGAACATATAATACAAAAAATAAATGGAAAACCAAACACCAAACTCAACAGGGTGTGTGTGTGTGTGTGTGTGTGTGTGTGTGTGTGTGTGTGCGGGCGTGCGGGCGTGCGTGTGTGCGTGCGCGTGTGTGTGTGTGTGTGTGTATTCATGCACATGAGTGGCATGTGACACTCAGGTCAGAGTGGGCCTTGCAAACATAAGCATGACATTTGCAGCATGTCAGGCTCGTTTTGATGTCTCTAGGGGCACAGAGGCCACAACGCTTCCTTTTCTGCCCATGTCCTTGTTGGGGGAGAGCAGCCAGGGCAGCAGCTGGGGCTGGAGCTTGCATGCTCCTAACCAGACTGGCGGAGGCTGGTGTGCGGGGAATGTGCTGGCGTCGCTGTATAAGAGGAGTCACCAAATCTTTCCCCATCTCTGCGAGGAAAAGTCTCCTCTTGAAACTTTTCCCCTGATTCCAGGTTGGGTCGATTGCTGTCCACACCACATATGCGTTGAAAGCTGACACATCCAGGATGTTGTGGAACAGTGCCACAGGCCAGCGAGCCGTCATCCGCTTACAGGTGTATGTACCAGTAAGCTTCAGTAAAGGAACAATAAATAATAAGAGATTAGGAACAATATTCAATCTGTTGTACACAAAATGCTATTATTCACCTAGATAAAAGTAAAATAAAATAAAAAATAAAAACTTTACATTACTTTATCAAGGCAGTCAACGCCTCCCTTGTTCTTGTTGTAGTCCTGGATCATCAGGGGCTTCCTGTCCTCTGTGGTGCTGACAGCTGCGTCTTTGTGTACTGTGCTCATCAGGATGACATTTCTGTTCTTGGGAACGTATGACACAAGAGTGTGAGTGTCAGTGAATGCAAACTGTGATGAGAGTGCCTGTCTTCCTCTGGTCGATACCAGTGCAGGGGGAAGTTCGGGCTTGTTCTTCCTCGCTGTCCCTACCATGGTGAGCTTTCTTTTCAGTAGCTCCTGACCAAGAGCATGTGATGTGAGGAAGTTGTCACATGTGATATTATGCCCTTGGAGACCGGTCGTCATGTCCAGCACAACACGCATGCCCTTTTTTTTGGCTCTTCCAGTACTGGGTTTCCCCATGTACACCTGCATATTCCAGGCATAGCTGCTCCTGTGTGTTTGTGTGTGTGTGTGTGTGTGTGTGTGTGTGTGTGTGTGTGTGTGTGCTGGGGCAGTGTGTATGGGGATGTTTTCTGTATGTTGAATGAATTTACTCTGGATACCCATTCATTTCTTATGGCGGTCACTTTTGACCGGGAACACCACAGGTGTAACAAGGTTGATTAAAACACTCAAATTTGAATGAAATAGGTGATCATCACTTTTATATGTTCAAGTACACAGTGTGGAGGATATCATAAGGTCTTGAGGTAATCAGATGAAAAACATAATATTTATGAGTATTATAAGTTGTAAAACGGTCAGATTTGACCCGAACATGACAGGAGGGCTAGAATATACTTTTATACTCGTCTTATTATTATAACTAATTTAAAGGTGCATTGTGAAACTTTTTGGTTGAATGTCCGTCACCTGCTTGTTTCTACAGATACATTGCTCTGCCTGGAATGTTCCAAAATATGACATTAAACTGCTCTAACTTTACATTTATTCAATTGCAGGTGGTTTTATAACTGAAAAATACCTAGAAAAACAGATATTTTGACTGTGAGCGTGGTCGCCTCTCCACAGATCTGACCTGTAACTTGGTCTGATTTGGATTCCATAGAAAGGTTTAATGCCAAATTGCAAAACTTTCCGGAGAAAGCAATAACATCTTCATGAAAGAAATAATTTGATGGACCTTCCAGCAGAAAAGGTACACAATGCAACTTTAAAGATCCCATGACATGGTACTTCTTGATGCTTTTATATGGCTCCTTAATGGTTCCCTAATACTGTAAATGAATCCTTCTTCAAAATCAACACTCAGTGCATGAGAAACAGAGATAAGATGAGAAAGAGTAATTTTTCTCCCTCAGAACAGGTCATAATGGGAGTTGTTGCTTGAATGCAAATGAGGAGAAAAAAGCTGGCCAATAATAGAGGGTGGGGGCGTGGCCAAAGTCTCCGCTCTCGGCTCTAGCTCTCAGCTGATCCATTTCCTTGTTTTTGCACGGGGGGAGAGATTTCAAGCGTTCCATTGAAAAATAAACCCATTTCCACATAAAATAAAATTAAACCACTGCTGTTCAAAGGTCCAGAGGCTCAGATAAAGGACTTCCGAGCCTAGAAACACTTGGACGTGCCTCCAGGCAAATAAAAAAACGCATTTCGCATTGCGTAGCGCATTCACAGTCCAAACTCTATGGGCGGGATATACAGGGACGCTGAGCGGAGACAGAGGGAGGGGCTGGAGCTGCATTTGCCGATCTGACGTCAATAAGGTGCCTTGTCCGAACTCGCCCGTTTGAACACTGGTTTTGTGTAACGCAGAAAAGGATCGCAAATGCTCAGTTTAGACATTTCGCAACTTTTAGCCATGGGGGGGGGGGCCTAAACAGGGTAGGGGAGCTCACATTAACGTTCAAAAACCTCAGAAAGTGAAAATTTCATGCCATGGGACCTTTAAAGAGCCCATATTAAGCTATTTTATGAACTATGTTTCAAATTTATTTCCTCATCAAAAACATACCTACAATTTTGTTTGCACATGTATAGGCGGGTTTTTCTCTCAAACAGAAAACACGGGTAAAAAAGTAACTGTTAACTCCCACTTCATGACATCACAAGGTGGAACAGAGCATTTTGAGCTTTGGAGGTGTTGACAGACTAATAAACCAACATTACTCAAGCATGAATGAAACAAAACACAACTTATGGTTTGTAGGTTAAGTTTTTGAGGAGGTAACAGCATTCTAAGAAACTCTCAAGAGTCACTTTTGTGTAATACAAGACCTTTAATTTTAAAAGTAACTTTACTGTATTATCTGTTTATGCTTGACAGACTTCACATAATCAGATAATGCTGTTCCCACATCTAAAACATTAAAAACATAAATACAATAAAATAGAACTGGGGAGGGAGCTTCTATCACAATGATCAATACAACTAGTGCAATTACCCCACCAGCAATCTCTGGCTTCCAATCAGCCCTCGCAGTCCAATCCAATCTGGCCTTCAACTTGAATAAATGTCTTCTGTCTCATTAAAGGCTTTTGTGAATGTCAATTTTGTTGATACCACACCTTCCCAGACTGGCCCATTTCATTTTGCAAGGTTACTCAAGACATCTGACCTTAAGATCGCAGTAGAGGTTACATGTCTGGACTCCCTCCCTGGAAACAACGGGGCATTCTAATGAACTGTAATTAGTGCTAGTTATGTGTTAATTAGCCTTAAGTGTGGCTTAAAAGGCAGTTTGCATAACACACTCTAATTAAATTATGCTGTGCAAATTAACAGAAAAATACAACAGGGGAAGTGTAAATATTGGTTGATTGTTAACAGGTGCAAGCATAAATGTGGCTAAAATTGAAAATATTAGACTTTTCTTGACAGAATCCTAGTAAGATTAGTAAGGGCCTGCTGGATTTTGTGAAATGAGCATTTTGTGTTTCCCATATCCATGGAGACCGGCCAAGAAGCTAGCTATGGACATTTGAGATGTTACAGGCTTTTTACACCATATGTGGCAGCAAATGTGGCAGAAGACCTTCCATAGGAAACACTTTGAGGGAATCAAGAACGAGGCCTTTCCTGTTGTGTTCACCTGGTTACCCCGGACACTGCTGTGATGCTGCAGGACACAGAGGAGGGATACTTTTGGTTCTTCCACAGGATCTGCTGACCCTCCCTGACCAGTCCTGTTAAACTGCACTGCAACCTTTGACTGAGACAGAAATGCTGCAGCAAACTGTTACAGTTACAACAAGTCCTTCTCTCGCTCTAGAATCATTTGAATAATTTCCATCTTAGACAGTTTTTTACTGAATTAAAGGTAGCTGTTAACTTAAAATCTACCGCTTTTTTAGCTTTGGAGATAAAGGCAGACTAATAAAGGATTACTTGAACATGTGTGAATGAAACAAAAGAGAACTCTGGGTATGTTTTTGACGAGGTAACAACATTATAACATGGCTAAGAGCTCACAAGAGTCAATTTTTCATAATACAGTGAACCCTCGCTCTATCGCGGTTCACTCTTCGCGGCCTCGCTGTTTCGCAGATTTTTTTTTTTCAATTTTTTTTTCTTTTTCTTTTTTTTAATAGTGTACCTTTTTTTTTTTATAGTGTAACAATGTGTTCTGCGTCCTGATTGGCTAAGAGACTAGACCAGGACTAAACGTGGACTAAACCAGGTCTAGACCAGAACTAAACCAGGTCTGAACCAGGATTAAATCACTCCGTGCGGCTTTTGTGTTCGTTTGTGCGTGTTCGGTTTGTGGCTCGGGTTGAGAGCACGCGGTCCAAGCGCCTCGCCTCCACCGCCTCGCGCTGCATTTTCTCACATTTGTCTCTAGTTTAAACACTCAAACTTTCATAGATTTTCAACAAAATGTATTAATAGTGACGCGTGAGGGGAGACACGGCCCCGGAAGCCCCGCCAGACGTGCGAGGAGCACTGCCACGTCCCGGGACGAGACGCGCACCAACCCCTTGGAGAAGTGCGTGGCACGTGCTGCTCTGTCAGGGATTTGTCCACGATGAGGGGTTCATCGTGGTCAGATCTGTGACAGAGCAGCACCGTGCCGAGACCCAGCTTTTTAGGTGGTCTCGGTCCGCTTGTTTGCTCCAGAGAGATCTTTGGTTTTTATTCACACCAGCCCAAAAGGTCCGAATCAAAGGAGCAAATGAACTCTGGTTCGTTTTAAATGAACCAAACAAGGCAGGTGTGAAAACGACCATAGACCTTAAAAGAATGTAGGACACAACTGGACTTTTACCTGTGATGTAAAAATCCTGGGAAATTCACAATCATGTTTTTTAGTGCTCAGAGGGAGTGGACGAGTTGATCTGGAGCAGTATCCTGTCTACGTGATTTCAGAGGGCATGATTGACAGGTGGATTAACCAATCAGAGAGACGCATGCTATGTCTGCGTCAAAAGCAAACATGACTGCTTACAAAGACGAAAAAACATCTCCACATGCAGAACTGACTTGGCCTGGGAGCAACTCTTGTCTCCATGGAGATAAAGTAATTTAATACCATACTGTAGAATATTCAAGGCAAAGCCACAAGCATTTCCACGGTGACAAGCAAGTGGCATAACCTCCATCAGAAAAGTTTCTTGGAATGGGTTTACTGCATATATTATGCATATATTTATGACTCATACATAAAAAATAAACGTTTGTATGGAAAATCAAGTCTTTTGCTTTGATGTTTGCTTTTGATTATGTTATGATTATACAGTATGGAAGAGCTCATTAACTATACAACACTAGCAGCACCTTTATAGCAAGAAACATACTGCATTCGTGCAAAAGATCAAAATGTAGAGTCACTGTGTATGGATTATTATTGTGTATGCTCTTTTAACTGCATTCTCCACATCATGGATATTTCACATGTGTATGGAAAATAACTAATAAAAAACACTATCAGAGCTGCCATGGGGAGTGAAGCAATTTGAATCAGGTTAAAAACAATAGCTTCAAATGTTGAAGTGGGTTGAGTGTGCGTACGGACGTGTACACAAATGGAACAAATGCAATCACAGGTACATTTTGAGAATATGTACAATAGGTTGAGTTCACTGGACACCAATCAATCAATCAATCAATCAAACAATATTTATAAAGCGCTTTTCATACAAAAATGTAACACAAAGCGCCTTACAGTGGTTAAGGATTAGAAGATAGACTTTTATTGCTCTCACATAGGAGAAGTTGTTTCTGCATTTGACCCAGGGACCATCCCCATGATTTTGTTATTTAGGCTTGGTCAGGCCCTAAGCTGGAGGATTTTACCTATGGCGCATGTTTGGGTTGGTGGGGGAGACCGGAGTGCCCGGAGGAAACCCACCCAGACAAGGGTCAGTGTCTGGGTGGGTCAGTCAGTGTCTCTGTATTGGCCTGAGAGAGAATAGAGCAGACTCTGGCTATGTTTTTTAGGTGATAGAAACCTATTTTTGTGATGTTCTTGATGTGTGGGATAAAAGTCAGCTCAGAGTCAAAAATGACAACACATTCTACACTGCTCATAGTTTAAATTGAACTGGACGACTGGTCAGAATTCTATGGTAGTTTAACTTTTCACTGTAATCTGTAATTACTGGGCCTGTAGCCACAGATGCCCTGGGGAAGACTGATGGACATCTCACCACTGACATGGGTGAAGGGTTTTGCCTAAGGACACAACAACGTTTTTTTGCTATGGTGCCCCATCGTGGAAAGTGGTATCCCCAGTAGACTCACATCCGAATACTAACCAGGCCCTGTTTAGCCTCTGAGAGCTGATGAGATCAGGCTTTGACAAGCTAGTGTGGCCACATTGTGTCCTTTACAAAATGTTGCATAATCCAAAATGTATTTGCTGTAAATTCAAATGACTTTAAAGGTACAGTGTGTAGGATTCGTGGCACATAGGTGGATAGTGGCACTTCCTGTTTTAGCTACGGCAAACCTCGAGGGTCACCCGGACGCGCCATAGCGGACAGCTCGCGTACCCGCGCGCACACCCAGCGCGCACCCGGCCGACAACAACGGCATTAATAAAACGCGGTCTCCCGTTCACTGTTTTCTTTTTTTTTTTTTTCCGCATGAAAACACACATTCCCGATTGTGTACCATGACAATCTACATATCAAATGAAACCTTACAGTCTCCTCTTTTTGACTATGCAATTCATTTCCTGGCACAACAATCACTCCCTGAGCACATGGGGCTTTTATACGGAAAAGCACAAAACGAGGTTTGTTACTTAGCTTACCTTTGAAGGCCTTGCACAGGTCAAACTCTGTATTTCACCACAAGCTTGGTCTCAATCTGTCCGTAAGGATCCAGCGAATAAAATTCAGTAAAACAATTTAGTCCAAAACACGTGTTAGATCCATTACGACGTGTGATACAGCAGCATGCTTGTTGTTTACCCAAAACCACAAGCCCCCAACCCCCCCGACCGGCACCTCTCTCCCTCTCCCTTGCGCAGGCGCTCCGCCTGCTTTGCCTCCAGTGCTACCACGACCCTTGCCGAAGGCGGAGCCCAAATGTCCTTCTGCGGCTCTCGTATTCAAAATGGCTGCCTCTGCATGGGGAAGATCCCCCTTTTATGTGACTATATCTAAGTCCAAAAGAATACTTTGATTTCATGATGGAAGTGAAAAGGCTTGGAAAACAATGTATTTTTGAATGGGTATCTTCAATTTCGGTAATTGACGGATAAAAATCTTACACACTGTCCCTTTAAGTCACAAGAAAATATGTCAAATTTAAGGATCCAATATTTGCTAATAATGATAGCATTGCCAAATATTTTTTAAAAGCCAGGGTTTCTCAGGAGAATTCTCTTCCGGACGTGTCCGCCATATGGCAATGCTAGTTTTCTGAGATGCCTTGGTGAAAATTATCTGAATCGGATAACCAGAGCCACTCTACCACCTTTATGGATCATGGCGAGTAGATGTTTGACCAGGCAAAGCTCCAGTGATAGACAGGCACAGAGCTTTGCCAATTTCTGCAAAACAAAAGGTCATCAATAGCTGTTGAATATTGAAAACTATTGCTTGATGGGTTGACAGTAGATCAGTTGGTTCTGTCTTCTGTGTGCTGAATGAGGAAAAATGCTATATAAAAATGTGTCCATTTACCACCATGACATCAAAAGGAAGAACAGGGCATTTTGAGCTTTGAAGATGTAGACCGACTAATAATAACAGAATACTCAAACATGTGTAAATGAAAAACAAAACAAAAACAAAGCTCCAGGTATGTTCATTCTAAAGGCTCATTTCTGCTCTATGTTCTTGACACATATGGATAGGCATAGAGACTTGTGTCTGCCCACCCTGTTGTTCTGTCTGTAGTCTGTTCCATCTCATCAGAACATCTGGAATCTTAGCACTGGAGCAGTACATGTTAATTTTTCTTTGTTTTTTCCAACATATGCAACTGACTGTCTGGGTGCCTCCATGTTTGCTTATTTGTTGCTTGTTTGTCTATTTTGTCCGTTTTGGTCAATTCAAACTGATTGTTAGTGACATTAAAAACTACACTTGGAACACATGGATTTGTTGACGTACATTAACATGGCTAAAAGCTCACAAGAATCAATTCTGTGTAATATAATACCTAAAACAATTGCATCCTTATTACAGATGTTTTATTCTAAGTTCTGTTTAAGTACTACACCCAATGAGCCAGCTTTTCCCATTCATGACACAACACATTTGTCAAGCCACGATAAGAAGTGTCTCTTGCATTAATCTACATCAACTTCACTAACATGTTTTTGTTATTTATATTCAGCGTCCATTAGGCGACTCATTTCGCAACCTGATTACAAAATAAAAACGCCAAACAATGATGAATGGCGCAGTAAAATGAATAGAGAGGAGTGGCTGGAAAAGGAGGAGGATGGGTTAAAATGGTGGCAAAGAAACGTGCGGTACGCAATCGGACAGAACAGACTGCTTAATTTTGCTTTATTGATTGCTCCACTAATCAAGACATTGACAAAAACGCCAACTCATTCATGGAGGAGGAAGCTAGCATCCTCCTGGGGCTTTAGTCAGTATGCTTTTAACGATGGAATCTATGAGTGATTACACCGCTAGCTAGGAGATTACTAATGAAGTGAACATACCGGTTTGGGCCTAATTAGAAGCTGTAGACAATGTTACATCATAATAGTTTTTTTTTTTTGACAATCTGTCTATTAGGGCCTAATTACTCTATCTGTTATAATGTTGTTTTCTCATTAAAAACATAACTTACCTGGAGTTGTGTTTTGTTTTCATTCATTTAACTCACAAAGTTCTTATTCGAATAGAAAACACTCTGTTCCACCTTGTGATGTCATGTGGTAATACAGAAAGTGCTCCACTGTGTTTTTAGACTCCATAAATCTTCAACAGAATCATGTGGATGGTTCCTTTTTTTGAAATATGATATCCACCAACAGTAAAGGGGGCAATATTTGCTTGAAAATGACCATTAGGCAGAAATGGTCCTCACTGTACCTCACTCATCTGTACCTTTGAGGACAGTGAGGTACAGATCTTGGCCAGAGAAAAGAACTGGTTTGAGAGGGGAGTTAAAGAGGTTATTTTTGTCAAGAAAGAGAATCCATTCCTTGAACAGAAATGGAGGTCTCAGACACAATTTGTCTCCCATTTATAACTCTATCCTCGAACCTAAATCAAAACAAAGAAAACATTAAGGTTAGCCAGGTCTGGTCCAAAGGTGTGAAAAAACCCATTATGGCCCTGAATGGCTATGCCAGGGGTCGGCAACCTTTACCACTCAAAGAGCCATTTGGACCTGTTTCACACAGTAAAGAAAACACTGGGAGCCACAAAACCCTTTTGAAATTTTGAAATAACAATTTTGAAATAAATTTTGAAAATGAAATAACACTGCATATAATTTTTTTTTCTTTTCTTTGTGCCATAGAATTACATTTTGAAAATGAACAAAGTAAAATAAAATATATTTTAATTAAATACAGTGGTCCCTCGCTGTTTCGCTGATGATTTTTTTTTATTTTTTATAGTGTATCAACGCGCATTGTGTTCTGCATCCTGATTGGCTAAGGGACTGTAGACCTTTGCCGATTTGTCATTCTCCTCTGTGCCGTGTCTCCTATACGGTACAGAATGCGTTTGCCAAATTTATTTAAATGTTTGATCACAAGCAGTGTGACTCTGAAGCAGTGAGGACTGAGCGGTCTGGCATTTGGGCACATGTCAGAAGGGCCGCGGCCGTGCGTCTCACCTGGGGCCGGTCACGCCGGTCATGCTCTGTCACGGATTTGACCACGATGAGCAGGTGCACGTGTCCACGCGCACACTTCTCCGGGTGGTTAATGCGCATCGGGAAGTAGCGGCAATGTTTCCGCAGAACGAACTGGTGGAACCTGGAGTCCAGGCGGTGGAACCAGTCCTGAGAGCGCACGGATGCGTTCTCACTACAACAAAACCCGCAACAGCGCAGCGGCGCCAGGCGCCTCGGTCAGAGGAACTGTGAAATACACGCATATTTATACACGCAATATAAAGCTGACTACTTCACTGATTTAGCCTATCGCGGGTTATTTTTACAATGTAAACCCCGCGATAAATGAGGAACCAATGTACTGAGCCGCATCAGAGGGATCAAAGAGCCCTCTGATGAGTTCTGGAGCCGCGGGTTGCCGACCCCTGGGCTATGCTAACCAGACTCCCCACTCCCACTGCATATTGAATAGGCTTATTAACTAACAGAAACTGAAAATAAATAGGTGTGATAGTTTCATTGTAGTTATCTTCTCCCTGCAGGCAGTTTTTAAGCAGTGTCCACCAGCACTCCAGCCAGAACTGAAGAAGCAGCTTGAATGAGCTGTGAAACATATTCGACCAAATAAACATTTGTCCAGCTGATAAACTGAATTTCTCCTTTTGCCATGGATTCTACCTGGATTACTGAGGGATTCTACATACAGTCAGAATGTTGTTTTTCTAGGTATTTTTGATCTATCAAACCAGTAAGTAAGTTAGAGCTCCTTAATGACATACTGTGGAACATTCCAGGCATACCCTTAGAAACAAGGAAATATGCCCAACCAAAAAGTTACATAGTGCACCTTCAACTACAATTTAAAATGCCTTGAGTCAACATCAGGCAGGCGAATGCTACAGATCCCTTTGCTACAGCTCCAGTTTGATACTTTATATGCAACTATTGACATTTTGAACTAGCAAAGACTCCCCTCCTGCTTCACTATAAAAAAAAAAAAAAAATCCATCAACAAGTCCAAGCTCCTATGTGATTGAAATGGCGCTACCTCATAGAATAGCTTTTGTGAATACCAATTTTGTAGTTTTTAGATTTGTTTGTCAGAGTGTTCCAAGTTAATTCTCAATCTGCAAGGCTACATAAGGTGTCTAACCTTAAAGGGAACATCAGAAAACAGTGTAATATTATTATTACACTCTTTTCTGATCTATGTTATAATGTATCTTCATCAAAAACATACCTGTGTTTTGTTTCATTGACATGTGTGTAGAATCCCTCAGTCATCCAGGTAGAATCCATGGCAAAAGGAGAAATTCAGTTTGTCAATTGAACAAAAGTTTATTTAGTCGAATATGTTTCACAGCTCATCCATTTCATTCACACGTTTGACATTCTTAGGCTGAGTTCTTTCTCAAACAGAAAACACTTAGTTCCACCTTGTGAGGTCTTGTGTCATTACAAGTTAACACAAGTGCTACACTGTGTTTTTAAACTCCATACAACATCATTAGAATTATTTGGATAATTTCAGTGCTAGAATTGACCTGATCTGTACTGGCCTGATCTGTACTGAACAAAAGGCAAAAAATAGCTGTTAACTTGAAAACTACAGTGCAATGATAAAAGGAGAAATTCAATTTGTCAACTGGACAAAGTTTGTTTGGTCGAAAACGTTTCACCGCTCATCCGAGAGGCTTCGTCAGTTCTGGTTCTAGTGCTGGTTAGACCCTGTTTATATCTAGCTGCAGGGAGGAGCTCACTACACTGAAATAGCTCTGAAACTATCTCAACTAATCTGTCTTTTTTGTTTTTCGAATTTCTCTGGCGTCTAGTATTAGCATATCTATTCAGCCCTAGGAGGGGCTCACGATCCTGAAATAGCTCTGAAACTATCTCAACTAATCTGTCTCTTTTGTTTTTCAAATTTCTCTGGCGTCTAGTTTAGCCTCCCTATTCAAGCCTAACGACCCTCTCCACCCCTCTGCCCTGGCTTGTCTGCCCTAATGTTTCTTTGTCTGTTTTTGACTTGGTTTGAGAATCAAATTATAAATGGGAGACAAGTTATGTCTAACTCCCCCATTTCTGTTTAACGACGGATTCTCTTTTTTGACAAAAAATGCCTCTTTAACTCCCCTCTCAAACCAGTTATTTTCCCTGGCTAAGCACTGGTTTGAGAGGGGAGTTAAAGAGGCATTTTTTGTCAAAAAAGAGAGTTCGTCCTAGGGCTGAATAGATATGCTAATACTAGACGCCAGAGAAATTCGAAAAACAAAAGAGACAGATTAGTTGAGATAGTTTCAGAGCTATTTCAGTGTAGTGAGCTCCTCCCTGCAGCTAGATATAAACAGGGTCTAGCCAGCACTAGAACCAGAACTGACAAAGCCTCTCGGATGAGCGGCGAAACGTTTTCGACCAAACAAACTTTGTCCAGTTGACAAATTGAATTTCTCCTTTTATCATGGATTGTACCTGGACGACTGAGGGACTCTTCACGCAACTACAGTACTACTTCATGACATCATAAGATGGAACAGAGCATTTTGAGTTTTGGAGATGTCGACAGACGAATAATGAAGGGTTACTCAAACATGTGTGAAAGAAACAAAACACAACTATGGGTATATTTTTGATGAGGTGACAACATTCTAACATGGCATAAAACTCAAAAGAGTTTTGAGGTTCACAATGCACTACAGCAGTGTCTCTCAAACTTTCCGCACCAAGTACTTTTATTTTTTACTTTATTTAACCAGGTGAAATGTTTCAGAACCAGTTCTCATTGGCAAACATGACCTGGCCGAGAGACCCCAACAGGACCCACTTCAAAGGTGAAACTGGAGATAAAAACACAGACATAAAACATGGTGCAAATACAAAGCACAAAATGAATATGAAATTTGCACATGAGCAATGAATCCACCACCACCCACTGAAGTTTGCATCTACACATGGACACTGGTATCAAAGAGCTGAGTTATTTTCTGATGTATGTTCTAATGTTGTTTCCTCATCACAAGCACACCTGGAGTTGTGTTTTGTTTCATACGCACACGTTAAACACACAAACCCTGCATATTTAGGCTGTGTTCATTTCTCAGACTGAAAACACTTTGTTCCTCCTGGTGATATAATTAAGTGATGATCTGGAAAAGGCTCCACTGTGTTTTTAAACTCCACACACCTTCACTTGAATCATCTGAATACATTTACAGCCCTGGAACTGCTAAACTTTGAAGCCACTGCTGTTGTTTCACTTCACAGTGCACCAGCAAATTTTGAAGACTTGTTGCTTTTATTCAAAAATAAAAGCAACAATTTAAGGTTATTCTAGGGTATTGAAGAGTAAAGCAGTTCAAAAGCTATTAAAACGATCACTTATGGTCATAATGTTTTTTCATCACATACCTGGAGTTGTGTTTGTGTGTTCACACAAACCCTGCATATTTAGGAATTCTTCTGTATAATATAGGTCCTTTAACCCTCCTGTCGTGTTCGGGTCAAATCTGACCGTTTTACAACTTATAATATTCATAAATATTATGTTTTTCATCTGATTACCTCAAGACCTTATGATATCCTCCACACTGTGGACTTGAACATATAAAAGTGATGATCACCTATTTCGTTCAATTTTGAGTGTTTTAATCAACCTTGTTACACCTGTGGTGTTCCCGGTCAAAAGTGACCGCCATAGGAAATGAATGGGTATCCAGAGTAAATTCATTCAACATACAGAAAACATCCCCATACACACTGCCCCAGCTCACACACACACACACACACACACACACACACACCTACACACACACACACACACACACCCTCACACTCACACTCACACTCTCACACACACACACACACACACACAAACCAGGGCATGCGTGTTGTGCTGGACATGACAACCGGTCTCCAAGGACATAATATCACATGTGACAACTTCTTCACATCACATGCTCTTGGTCAGGAGCTACTGAAAAGAAAGCTCACCATGGTAGGGACAGTGAGGAAGAACAAGCCCGAACTTCCCCCTGCGCTGGTATCGACCAGAGGAAGACAGGCACTCTCATCACAATTTGCATTCACTGACACACACTCTTGTGTCATACGTTCCAAAGAAGAACAGAAATGTCATCCTGATGAGCACAGTACACAAAGACACCGCTATCAGCGCCACAGAGGACAGGAAGCCCCTGATGATCCAGGACTACAACAAGAACAAGGGAGGCATTGACTGCCTTGATAAGGTAATGTAAAGTCTCATCATGCATTTTATTTTATTTTTATCTAGGTGAATCATAGCATTTTGTGTATGACAGATTGAATATTGTTCCTAATCTCTTATTATTTATTGTTCCTTTATTGCAGCTTACTGGTACATACACCTGTAAGCGGATGACGGCTCGCTGGCCTGTGGCACTGTTCCACAACATCCTGGATGTGTTAGCTTTCAACACGTATGTGGTGTGGACAGCAATCAACCCAACCTGGAATCAGGGGAAAAGTTTCAAGAGGAGACTTTTCCTCGCTTTGGTGACTCCTCTTATACAGCGACGCCAGCACATTCCCCGCACACCAGCCTCCGCCGGTCTGGTTAGGAGCATGCAAGCTCCAGCCCCAGCCCTGGCTGCTCTCCCCAACAAGGACATGGGCAGAAAAGGAAGCGTTGTGGCCTCTGTGCCCCTAGAGACATCAAAACGAGCCTGACATGCTGCTAATGTCATGCTTATGTTTGCAAGGCCCACTCTACCTGAGTGTCACATGCCACTCATGTGTATGAATACACACACACACACACACACACACACACACACACACACACACACACACATACACACACACACACACACACACACACACCCTGTTGAGTTTAGTGTTTGGTTTTCCATTTATTTTTTGTATTATATGTTCATTTTGTAGTTCATTTTCAGTGCCTAATTGTATTTTAACTGATGTTATTTAATGTTTACTTCTATAAATTGTTGTTAGACACTACTTTGAAACATTGTTCTCAACTAAAAAATGTTTAATAAAAAAATTGGTGTTGAAAAAAAAAATTGTGCTAATTTAAGAGCGTGTCTTGGACACTCGGGTGAAGAGAGGGGCAGAGCTGTCAACCGATCACCACCTGGTGGTGAGTTGGGTCCGCTGGCAGGGGAGGAAGCCGGAAAGACCTGGCAGGCCCAAGCGCGTAGTGAAGGTCTGTTGGGAACGTCTGGCAGAGCCCTCTGTCAGGGGCACCTTCAACTCGCACCTCCGGGAGAGCTTCTCCCAGATTCCGGGGGAGGCTGGGGACATAGAGTCCGAATGGGCTCTGTTCTCGGCCTCTATTGTCGATGCGGCCGCCCGTAGCTGTGGTCGTAAGGCCTGTGGTGCCTGTCGCGGCGGCAATCCCCGAACCCGGTGGTGGACACCGGAAGTAAGGGATGCCGTCAGGCTGAAGAAGGAGTCCTATCGGGCCTTGTTGGCTCGTGGGACTCCGGAGGCAGCCGACGGGTACCGGCGGGCTAAGCGTGCTGCAGCCCGGGCGGTGGCAGAGGCAAAAACTCGGAGTTGGGAGGAGTTCGGAGAGGCCATGGAGGAGGACTGTCGGACGGCCTCAAAGAAATTCTGGCAAACCGTCCGGCGCCTCAGGAGGGGGAAGCAGTGCTCCACAAACACTGTTTACAGTGTGGGTGGGGAGCTGTTGACCTCGACTGGGGATGTTGTCGGACGGTGGAAGGAATACTTTGAGGATCTCCTCAATCCCGCCGTCATGTCTTCCGAGGAGGAAGCAGAGGCTGGGGACTCGGGGTCGGACTCACTCATCACCCTGGCTGAAGTCACTGAGGTGGTTGGAAAGCTCCTCGGTGGCAAGGCCCCGGGGGTGGATGAGATCCGTCCTGAGTATCTCAAGTCGCTGGATGTTGTAGGGCTGTCTTGGCTGACACGTCTCTGCAACATCGCGTGGCGGTCGGGGACAGTACCTCTGGAATGGCAGACCGGGGTGGTGGTCCCTCTGTTTAAGAAGGGGGACCGGAGGGTGTGTTCCAACTATCGTGGAATCACACTCCTCAGCCTTCCCGGTAAGGTCTATTCCAGGGTGCTGGAGAGGAGAATTCGACCGATAGTCGAACCTCGGATTCAGGAGGAGCAGTGTGGTTTTCGTCCCGGCCGGGGAACACTGGACCAGCTCTATACTCTCCATCGGGTGCTCGAGGGTGCATGGGAGTTTGCCCAACCAGTCCACATGTGCTTTGTGGATCTGGAGAAGGCATTCGACCGTGTCCCTCGTGGGGTCCTGTGGAGGGTGCTCTGGGAGTACGGGGTTCGGGGCCCTTTGTTAAGGGCTGTTCGATCCCTGTATGACCGGAGCAGGAGCTGTGTTCGCATTGCCGGTAGTAAGTCGGACCTGTTTCCGGTGCATGTTGGACTCCGCCAGGGCTGCCCTTTGTCACCGGTTCTGTTCATTATATTTATGGACAGAATTTCTAGGCGCAGTCAGGGGCCGGAGGGGATCCGGTTTGGGAACCACAGGATCTCATCTCTGCTGTTTGCGGATGATGTTGTCCTGATGGCTTCATCAAACCGGGACCTCCAATGTGCACTGGGGCGGTTCGCAGCCGAGTGTGAAGCGGCTGGGATGAAGATCAGCTCCTCCAAATCCGAGGCCATGGTCCTCGACCGGAAAAAGGTGGTTTGCCCTCTCTGGGTGGGTGGAGAGTCCTTGCCTCAAGTGGAGGAGTTCAAGTATCTCGGGGTCTTGTTCACGAGTGAGGGGAGGATGGAGCGTGAGATTGACAGGCGGATTGGTGCAGCGTCGGCAGTGATGCGGTCGTTGTACCGGACCGTTGTGGTGAAGAGGGAGCTGAGCCAAAAGGCGAAGCTCTCAATTTACCGGTCAATCTACGTTCCTACCCTCACCTATGGCCATGAGCTTTGGGTAATGACCGAAAGGACGAGATCGCGGATACAAGCGGCCGAAATGAGTTTCCTCCGCAGAGTGGCTGGGCGCACCCTTAGAGATAGGGTGAGGAGCTTGGTCACACGGGAGGAGCTCGGAGTAGAGCCGCTGCTTCTCCACGTGGAGAGGAGCCAGCTGAGGTGGCTCGGGCATCTGTTCCGGATGCCTCCTGGACGCCTCCCTCGGGAGGTGTTCCGGGCATGTCCCACCGGGAGGAGGCCCCGGGGAAGACCCAGGACACGCTGGAGGGACTATGTGTCCCGGCTGGCCTGGGAACGCCTTGGGGTCCCCCCGGAGGAGCTGGAGGAAGTGTCCGGGGTGAAGGAAGTCTGGAGGTCCCTGCTTAGACTGTTGCCCCCGCGACCCGGCCCCGGATAAGCGGAAGAAAATGGATGGATGGATGGATGGATGGAATTTAAGAGCAGTTAAAACAGACCGGTCAATTTTGACCGGGAACACTAAAGTAGGGGGCTGGAGGCGAACACGACCGGAGGGTTAAAGGAGAATTAACGTTTTTTACAATCTGAGCCTTATTTCGGTAACAAAACAAGTTGTTTTACTCACCCATAGCACTTTGGTGTCATATGGAGCACTTCCGGAGATGTTTTAGATTAGCGATATCCGTAATGCGATATCCGTAATGCGATATCCGTAATGCGAGTGTAATATATGCCCCGAGCGGTCTCCAAATAACACAAACTTTAGCACTTTTCAAATGATAGAAGCTCAATGTCTTAGTCTACACTTTCGTTTGAGTCAAAAGTGGCCTGTAATCCGAGATTTATACATAATTTACAACTTTGCGTTTCATGTTTGGGTCCCGGGAGCTGAGAGCGAAATAAACTGTGACTCCGCACATGTGCACTGGCGTCCTCATCTACTCGAAACTATGGCTAAATCTCAGATTACAGGCCACTTTTGACTTAAACGAAAGCGTAGACTAAGACATCGAGCTTCTATGATTTGAAAAGTGCTAAAGTTTGTGTTATTTGGAAACCGCAAACATTTGTCCCGAGAACTCACATTACGGAGATCGCAAATCTAAAACATCTCTGGAAGTGCTCCATATGACACCAAAGTGCTATGGCTGAGTAAAACAAGTTGGTTTATTACCAAAATAAGGCTCAGATTGTAAAAAAACGTTAATTCTCCTTTAAAGGGACAGTGTGTAAGATTTTTACCCGTTAATTACTGAAATTGAAGATACCCATTCAAAAATACATTGTTTTCCAAGCCTTTTCACTTCCATCATGAAATCAAAGTATTCTTTTGGACTTAGATATAGTCACATAAAAGGGGGATCTTCCCCATGCAGAGGCAGCCATTTTGAATACGAAAGCCGCAGAAGGACATTTGGGCTCCGCCTTCGGCAAGGCTCGTGGTTTTGGGTAAACAACACAAGCATGCTGCCGGATCAGACTCGTAATGGATCTAACATGTGTTTTGGACTAAATTGTTTTATTGGATTTTATTCGCTGGATCCTTACGGACAAATTGAGAGCAAGTTTATGGTGAAATACAGAGTTTGACCTGTGCAAAGCATTCTAAGGTAAGCTAACCTCGTTTTGAGGTCGAGATCTGCCGTAGCTAAAACAGAAAGTTCAATAACACCATCCACCTATGCGCCACCAATCCTACACACTGGGGCTTTAATTACATCATATTATAACATGGCTCAACTGCCAGACAAAGGATGTAACTTTCCGATTACCACCAGATTTAACTCTATATTACAGGAATATTCTAATCTAGAGCTAAACCAGGTCGAAAAGTGGACTACATCATTTCCACTGTAGTTCTTAACAGGAAATCACCAAAAGGAAGAAAAAAGTTGATAAAAATGAAATGAGGCAAACGCACAAACTGAAGAGCTGTCTAAGAACCATCTGAAGGAGCTCATGCACCACAGTCTGAGAAACACTGCACTGCTAGACACACATCTGGGCCCGCAGCTTCATCAGAGCATTCAAATGAAGTAATTAACGCTTACATAATTAGTTGGTAATTAGCCTTGAAGGAATCGTAAATGTCAGTTTGCATAATGTACATAAATTACATTATGCAAATCAGTAAACGGTGTATATTAAAGTGGGTAAAGTGGTATTATGCAAAATCGACTTCTTGGAACTTTCTTCTCTCATCAAAAACATGCAAAAAGAGGTTTTAAAGAAGATATATTGTGCTTGTGTCTGCTGTAGAGTTATAATCTATGATACTGGATCTGGATCATTTTGTCCTGAACATTTTAAATCACAATATTCATCTAAAATGACTTGGCTGATGACTTCTGCGTTAGGAAACCGTTGTGCCCAGTAGGAGCTAACATTGTCGTAAATGTCATTGCAGTCATCAGTTGACACCAGTGGCGTTCCTAGAGTGATTTGAGCCCTGGGCGAAAGCCACTCTTGCCCCCCCTTCCCCCCCCCCTTCCCAAGACAAGACCGTTGTCCATACAAACTCAATTCACAACAACTACATAACATAAAAACATAAAAAAAAGACCAAAGGCGCAATTATTTCACATTATAGCCATGTATTAAGAAAGCAAAAGTGCACTCCAGCAAAAAAAACCAAAACAAACATTTCGTCGACATTCGCCAACAACTCTTCCCTGTAGCTAAGTGCCATAGGACACGATAAATGTTTGAACGACCATGTATATAGCTTATGCCTTCGTTAACCCAAGCATTGATGAGCAATATTTTCGTGCTTGGGGGAAGGGCAAACATGCATCAACAATCACATCAGGGGAGTTTAACTAATACAACATCATCATCATTAAGTAAACTTGAAGACTAGTCGATAGCATACCTTTTTCTTTTCACCTGATGGCTTCAATCTTTTTCGGTCCATCACCGCGACTGTTTTGTCATACTGTACACCATGACCTCCTCAAGACACTGACCGAAATCCGAATGATTAACCCCCTGGCCCCTCCCCCTAAAACAAACTCTGTACTGTGCTCGCAGCGTTGCCTAGCGCAAGAGGTCAGAGTCAGACTGTCATACCTGAACCATTTCGCGCTACTCTGTCTTCACGTAACTGTCTTCACTGTCTTCTGTCTTCACGTAACTGTCTTCACTGTCTTCTGTCTTCACGTAACTGTCTTTACTGTCTTCTGTCTTCACGAGCCAGCAACAGCCCCCCACCCCCCGCACAAGAATCCGTGCAGATCCTTGCTCCGCGCCTCCGCGTGCCCGTGCTCCGCACTGTTTTTTTTTTTTTTTTTTTTTTTGTCTTCCCCTGCGATGGCACTAGGGGCAATTGCCCAGGTGGCCCCCGTCAAAGAACGCCCCTGGTTGACACCACCGATGCATAGCTGCAGACGAACTAAACTAAACTAACTATGCAATGCTGCCAAATCCTGCATGTAATTAAGAAAATAAAATTGGAGAATGATGTAAATATAGAGCAGTGAATGTGTACCGGTGGAGATGAAAACAAGGATTCATGACGACTTGAAAATAAGCAATTAAGATGACTCAAACATGCACAAATCACTCCAAATAAAACTTTGGATGAGTAAATGGTGAGGGGAAACAACTATTACATGGTTTAAAGTTAGAAAAAGTTGTTTATGTATAACAGGTCTGCATTAAATCTGTGCATTCTTGAGTAAACTAGCGATCTCTTCTTACCCGTATGATTCTGTCCAATGCTCAACCCACAAGCCTACATCACCTATGCTTCCAGACAACAATTTTCCATAAATATACAAAAGCATGATACAAATCAATACATTACAACTTCACAAACTTGATGTGATGTGTGGTAGTGTTGAGGGAAAACAGCAATTTCACTTGAAACTGAAATAAAAATCCAGACAATTTACTTAGAGAGCAATACTTGAACAAGGAATCAGTGTCGACATTCCCATGCAGAGACTCAATGTTTACGCCTGTACAGTGAGTTTTATCCGCAAACCATGGTGGGAGGCGTCCGTGTTTTAGACTTAGCTCCTCGTCGTCGGTGCAGAGGCCAGCCAGACCTCTTGGCACGTCGACACAATCATATCAGACTGCGATGAACATCCTTCGGGGATGGAGCATCTTGCATGAGTCGGCACATCCCTATCAATAAGTCCTTGCCTAATTTGCTATTAGATAAACTGGAATATCATGCATTTCTCTTGACATGCAGAATATCTATCAGTCTCACAGCTGTCATAATAATAATAATAATAATAATAATAATAATAATAATAATGAACTATAGCAGTGATTATGCAAAACAGTTATTTATCCTAACAGTAGTTTCATTAGCGTGATGCTGTGATACTGCTCTAAAGGGGAATGACTTGGAGCGAAACGTTTAACTCATGTTAATACAATGGTGACGCGAATATAGCATTTTCACAACAACAAAAGGTAACACATGATCTGAATATGTTATGTGTTAGCAATTAGTACCCCATAGAAGTGTAATACCTTGCCTTTAAAGCGTCTTTGAGTGTCTTGAAAAGCGCTTTATAAATAAAATGTATTATTATTATTATTATTATTATTATTATCATTAAAGTTCTCATATTACGCTGTTTTCTGATCGATATTATAACGTCGTTTCCTCTACACAAACAGACCTGGAGTTGTGTTTTGTTTCATTCACGCACTTCTAACACGCAAACCCTGTACATTTAGGTTGGTTTCTCAAACAGAAAACACTATTTGTCCTTGTGATGTCATGTGGCAATAATGGAAGTGTTCTACTGTGTTTTTAAAGTCTATACACCTTCACTAGAATCATTTGGATAATTTCTAGCCTCTACTGAACTAAAGGTAAAAGGTAACTGTTACATTGAAACTTAACGCTTCATGACATCACAAGGTGGAACAGAGCATTTTGAGCTTTGGAAATGTACGCTTCATTTACACGTAGCTGGGTATGTTGAGAAACGGATATTCTCTCCCTCTGTTTTCCAAAATAAGGCCCTGTTTACATGTACACTGGTATTTTTAACCCTTCGTTTGTACCACCAAGGCGAATTCGCCTCTGAAAACGAAGGAGAACGGTCTGCAAGCCAATCAGAATTACACTTTTAGTTTTTAGAAAGATTAATTTTCAGAGGCAAATTCACCGTTTGAGTGTAAAAGATGGGTACAAATGAAGGGAAATGTCTCCGTTTTTAAAAATACCAGGGGCCTTAGACAAACTGATAAAAATGAAATACTCAAACACAACCCAAGGTATGTTGTTGAGGAGGTAACAACATTATAATGCAGCTTAAAGCTCACAAGAGTCAGTTTAGTGTAATACAGAACCTAACAATCAAAACAAAATGTACAAAGCCTAAGTTAGAGTAGACATATATATATATATATATATATATATATATATATATATATATATATCAGTTTTAACCCTTGAGTAATGAGTGGAGCTCCATTTATCAACCCCACAGTTTGGCGTTGTTGGCAGGATAAATAAATAATGGACTCCCGGGACACATCCAGAGCGTTGCAGAGGTGTTGTTAATCTTATCAGTCGGCCGGGCTTCCTGCCGTAAACCTGTGGAGTGATGGAAGGAGGCTGCGCTATTAGCCGTCTGCCTGGGGGCCCCGGAGCAAGGTAATGGGCCGGACAGCACTTTGAAATGCCCCGCAAACATTCCATGCATTCACAGGTTGGTTTTTATTTTCACAACTGAACCGTGGGCAAAGAGAATGTGGAATACAGGGGCAGCAGGTACAAGCTGGCTGGATGTAGAAGGTGATTTTTGTTTTTCACAAGTAGAGAGAGGTGATTTTTTTGACAGCCGTACACTAGGACATGTACTTAAAGTGAAATGCTGTCAAATGGTAGCCCTGAAAACCAGAATGAAAAGTCGCAGTAGCTTGAAGTAGTTCATTTCTTAACTCTTATCATTTTAAACCACCTTGTGACTTAAAGTGCCCATATTACACTATTTTCTGATCTATGATATAATGTTGTTTCCTCATCACAAACATACCTGGAGTTGTGTTTTTTTGCACCTGATCATTACCTGCACCTGCACTGTTATATTCTTGTATTCTTGTAAATGTGTTCATTTCAGTTTTCTACTTTATTTTATTCTATTTTTTTTTTTATTCTTTTTTTTATTTTTTATTTTTTTTTCCCGCTCCAAGTACCGAAGCAATTTCCTAATGTTGTGAACATGTTCAAACATATGGCAATAAAACCTTTCTCATTCTGATTCTGATTTTTTGAATGCAATATATAATACATCAATCAATCAATCAATCTTTATTTATATAGCCCTTTCCAATTAAAAACAGAAAATACAACAATACAAAAGACAGAACATTATATAGAATAAAACAATGTAAAACAATAAATAGTAAAACACAGTGCAGAAAAATTACGTGCCACAAACTACTAAGTATTAAAAGCCATTTTGAATAAATGTGTTTTGAGCCTAGATTTAAAAAGGTTAAAATCATTGACGTTGCAAAGCTCAAAGGGCAGATTGTTCCACAGTCTGGGACCAACCACAGAGAAACCTCGATCACATATATATGTATATATATATATATATACTAGGGGTGTGAATCTTTCACTCACAAAACGGTTCGATTCGAATCTCGATTCACAGGCTACGATTCGATTCAGGGACGATTCATAAAATTAGTAAACGATCCGGTACGATTCGATTCGATACGATTCGATCCGATCCGGTTCGGTTAATTTCGATTCAGTACAAAGGTAGATAAGGTAGATATCAAAAATAAAAAAAGTAGTTATAAAACAAGCAAGTTGCCTATTAAAGGCAAAAATCTGAATGAATCAGAATTAGTGCTTCAGTCACAGTTTCAGTAACTGTATAAAAGTGCAACATATCACTGACAAGAAGATAGATATTACTAGGCAGTTATAGAAAACACTACCATGTTAAATCCAACATGTCTTTTTATGCCTGTAATTAACTTTTCTTAACAAAAAAAAAAAAAAAGAAAATCAGAGAGAGCTCTTAACACTGAATAATACTTTCTCTCCATCTCATAACATGACCTCAGTCTCCTTTGAGACAAAAATCATCTGTGTGTGTGAAGTATGTTTCTATACACACAAATCATAAGTATTTAATACAGAAATGCACCAATTCTGATTATACATTGTATTTTCCACACAAAAGTAAATTAACCAAGTCAATTTTAGCCCAAATCAAATATACATTGCCAATACATGAATGTTGTCTAAATAAATCACCCAATCCACTAACCGTGACAATAAAAACGCTAGTATCATACAATTGTTATGGTCTACTGCAGACTACTGAGCCGATAGTGAAACATCAGACCGACAGTGAAAGTTTTATCAACGCGACACAACACTGGCACAAAAGTTAACCACGTATAGGAACCATGTCCATAAATAGCGGTAGCGCACAAAATTAACTTAAACAACAGCTCAATAAAAGGAAACTTAGCTTAGCTTACCCATAGAGTAGATCTCCTGACGAGACGAGGCGGCGGGAAACCCGCCCTCCGCACAATGCGAATTGAGACACGGCTATACAGTGCAAACATTTTGTGCTGGCTTCCGCATACAGCCCGCGCCGCTCGCATGATTGGCAGTTAACCAGCCAATAAGCTTCAACCCCAGGTAAGTGAACCACCCACCGTTCGCTAAAGAGCGCAGACACACACAGGCGGCTGCTGCGCCATGAGAGAGACCGCTCAGGAGCCGAGAACCGATTCTTGGCCGTAAATCCGGTGCATCGGACCTTTCGTAGTGAATTTGGACCGATCCGGGCTCCGCTGATCGGTACACTCAGATCGCAGAGGTCACAGACCGATAACCGATCCAAATCGGTTAATCTTTACACCCCTAATATATACTGTATATAGTAAAAACAGAGTCATATTATCCAATGTACACAACATTATATAAAAAAAATCTAAACATCACAAACAAACAATACAGACGCAGACCAGTGCAGAGCTTCCTGAATTGGATGTTATTGGACATTCAAGATTCAAGATTGTTTATTTGTCATATGCAGAATCAACACAAGGTCAACAATGCAATGAAATGCTTAGGATCAGAAGAACCGTTTGACTCGCTAAGATAGTCAGAAGTACTAATAACAGCAGTAATAGTACATGGTAAAAAAAAAGTGTTGCAAAAGTGCAGGGGAAGAAGTAAACAATATAATAAACAATATAATAAAATATGTAATAAAATGTAATAAAAAAATACAAGGTACAATGTACAAGGTGCAGGTAGGATTAAATCAAAGATCAAATAAGATGTAAATATTTCACAGATTGCACATAATATGGTGTGGTGTAGGTGTTGCATGTGGATTTCGTATTGCACATAGTATGGTATAAATATTGCACATTGGTTATTGCACAGGTAACAGTAATTTACAGTGAGGTAGTGACAAACATGATACATTCATACAGAGCAGCAGCAGTAAACATAATTATGCATAATGAAAGGTAGTTTAGTGCAGTATTATTGAGAGTTCAGTATTATTTAGAGTATTATCCAGAGTTCAGTAGTCTGGTGCACATCTCCCATACATCTCCCATACACAACGTGAATCTATTTACACACCACACAAGCTTGTGTTGTTGAACCGCATTGTTGTTTCTAATAGCAGCCTTGTGTTCAGCAATTCTTCCCTTAAGATTACATTTAGTCTGGCCCACATACATAAGGCCACAAGGGCATATAAGTACATAGATGACATATAGTGGAACACCTGATGAAGTCCTTGATGTTATATGTCTGTCCATAATGTGGATGATTGAAGGTTTTTGTGTTTACCGTGTTAGCACAATGTGGACATCTCCCACATCTGTAATTGCCCAGGACTTGTTGGGAGAGCCAACTGTGTTAATGGCACAAGGCCAAGTATGAGTGCCTGTTTTTCATTGAATAAAGGCTAGATAAAAGTTAATGACCATATTGTGGAGCATTCTAGGCATTGAAACATTTGTGTTCTTACTATAGATACTCTCTGGTCCTGTACTGTACTGGTATACTGTCTGACTGAGAAAGTAAAAAAATACATTTATTATTCAAGATAACATTATGTGAAACTTTACTACAGGGAAAACATCTATTCTCACTGTAAGTGGTATTGTTATTCCATAGAGACTTGTAACTTGGTTTAGTGGTGCCATTTGATTGGAGATAGATAAGTTTAATAGCAGTTCTACGAAGATGGACTTTCTTCCAAAAATTACATAATGGGCTTTTATATGAAGAAAAATGTCTAGTTTAAGAACAACTGGGACTACTCGACAACAAAAAAGCAGTTATTAATTTGTGAAATGTGGATGGTGAAGGGACAAAGGAGCAGGATGACAGAAGCAGCATGGCAGGGGGAGCACAACAGAAGCAGAGTGGAAGGAACAGCATGACAAGATCACTAAGGCCAAAGCAATATGGCAGGAGCAGAATAACAGGAGAAAACTTTTCTATCCCCATCATCACATGCACGTCAAAGAGTAAAACCTTTATGATATTTTTCTTCTTGAAGTATATTTTGTGGAACTACCCCTGGACAACTAAAGTACTATCAAATACTCACTAGTCTAGACCAATTGACACATAGCTGTGCTCCTGCATTTGCACAAGCAATAGTTCCAAAGATTTCATTTTTGATCAGATCTGAAGTGATCTGTGGTACTGCAACTAGACTAGAATGAATGTAGTTCAATGTCACAACTATAGACATTATGTTTAAAGCCCCGGTGTGTAGGATTCGTGGTGCATAGGTGGATGGTGCTATTGCACTTTCTGTTATAGCTACGGCAGACCTCGAGGGTCACCCGCGCACGAGCCGCACGCCGCTACTGTATAAATAAAACGCGGTCCCGTTTTTGTTTTGTTTTTTTCTCATGAAAACACACATTCCTGATCATGTACCATGACACTCTACACATCAAATGAAACCTTACAGTCTCCTCTTTTTGACTATGCAATTCATTTCCCTGCACAACAATCACTCCCTGAGCACATGGGGCTTTAATACGGAAAAGCGCAAAACGAGGTTAGCTTACCTTAGAATGCTTTGCACAGGTCAAACTCAGTTTATTTCCCCATAAACTTGCTCTCAATTTGTCTGTAAGGATCCAGCGAATAAAATCCAGTAAAACAATTTAGTCCAAAACACGTGTTAGATCCATTACAACATGTGATCCGGCAGCATGCTTGTGTTGTTTACCCAAAACCACGAGCCTTGCCGAAGGCGAAGGCGGAGCCCAAATGTCCTTCTGCGGCTCTCGTATTCAAAATGGCTGCCTCTGCATGGGGAAGATCCCCCTTTTATGTGACTATATCTAAGTCCAAAAGAATACTTTGATTTCATGATGGAAGTGAAAAGGCTTGGAAAACAATGTATTTTTGAATGGGTATCTTCAATTTCAGTAATTAACGGGTAAAAATCTTACACACTGTCCCTTTAAAGAGGGCTCTGAGGCATGGACTATGACTTGTTTCTGTTAGTACAGACTGTCAAGTAGTCCACTGCCATTGCTGAAGAACTTGCTACATCTTGTCTTGCCCCTACCACGTGGATCTACATTGTACCAGACACAAACTGATCCGTAAAGCTGGTCACGTGATCGGCTGTGAGCTGGAGACATTTGTCACAATGAGGTACAGGAGGACACTGGACAAACCGCTCTCCATCATGGACACTCCTGCTCACCCACTGCGCCAGACTATAGAGGGGCATTACCATTAAATTGTAGACAATAATTTATCTTAAATCTAATCTGATTAAACATGAGTGACCCTTACCTGCACGGAGAATAGATCACGTAGATTTAGCTTTAATTCTGCAATATCTGGACATCTGGTTTACTTTTCACCTTCTTCTATCATCAAAAAAGGTTCTTGGAGATGACTGTGGAAAATAGACTTGGTTCTAAAGCCCGGTACATGTAACATTTACTGATACTGACAGTTTAAATGATGTGAAATGGATAAAATACTGAAAATACAATGTGTTCTATCTAATGTGCCGATGTCGTAGCTATATAGCAGCTAAATCACTCATGTCAATGTAATAAACACAAAAAAACAGTGATTTAACTTTAGTTTATTTTATTTTCTACAGTCCACATTTATAATCAGTCGTAATGTTAAACATATGAACAGTGTTAAAGAAAAAGTATTTGGGATCGTTTTTTCGTCAATCTACTCTCTTGGCCTCATCAATACAGTATTTAATGCTCATCAACAATACACACACTTATAGTTTTTGAATCGCTATGAGACTAGTTTAAACATTCAAATTAAATCAAATAAAAAAATGTCATATTTCATTAACCTTAACTACTAGCCTGTTTACCTGCAGAAATCCACTTCTACCATCAATCTGGAGCTTTGTAAATCCGGTAAAAGGCTTAGGCCTTCTTCTGCCTTTGGGATTGTGTGATGACCACTGCAGGAGCGCTATACCAGTGTCGCACATGTTATTACAGAGTGAGTGGTGTTACACAGTTGTAATCAGTGCTGCAGGTCTGCTCTAGCCTTTTTTTTTTAAGCTCCACAGAAATGGGACAGTTTGTTGGCTTTAAAGTTCAGTCGGTTCAGTTCAGATTTTCCACTCCTTTGTTGCATTAGAAGAGAAGGCATTTTGGTATGATACACTGCCCCCTGGTGGAGGCATGTGTGGCTCTGGTTGTCACTGTAGAGGTGGATTGGTGATTGGTGATTTTATTGCACTGAAAAACTTGCTCTGCGCAGTCTTGCCTCTCCATAAGCCTGACCCTTACTTGGACTGTAGGGATGGGAGTATTGATGACTCAAATGTGGGTGTTTATACTGTCATGCAAATATCGATACTAATTAGCACATAAAACATAGATTTTCTCATCATTTCTACATTGTTTTATGTCAAAACACCTTCACCACCAGCACATTGGACTGATCCGTATGTGTGATCAACAGTGTTGGGCAAGTTTCTCAAAAACTGTAATGCACTACTTATTACTTGTTACTGTCATTTTAAAGTAATGCCTTACATTACAATATTACTCTAAATAAAAAGTAAGGCATTACACTACTTTTGCATTACTTTAGTTACTCTCGCCAAAATGACTGGAAATAAGGATTTGGCAATCTACAGTGCAAACCTCTGCTCTCTGTGCTATGGCACCTCTGCAAGTGTTTCGTCAAATTGCTTGTACTGCATTTCGACGTGGAAAGAGGTTTGGGATTCACACACAGTGTGCATTTAACTAAAATGTTCTTGGAGTCCTTATTTTGAACGAAGTGAAAGTAGTGGGCGTATGCCCATCTTGAAAAGGAGCTAGCACTATCCGATTCTTCTGGTTCTGTCATCCTTTGTCAGTCTGCCAGTTCGAGACGAAGTAAAAGGAAATGGAATGGTCTGCGCCGACTTTTATATCACTAGCTGATCTCGCGGAACTTTGTATGAAATGTAATGTTCTGCGCAGACTTATCAGATTCAGTAGCTGATCTCGCGGTGATCCGCGAACTTTGTATGAAGAAAACGCAAAACCCACAAAAACAAAGCAGGTTAAAAATGCATTGTAATGTGCGTTACTGGCATTGTAACGAGTAATATATTACAGATTTTCTTCCCTGTAATGTGTTACATTACTGCGTTACACCAAAAACTAATGCATTACGGTAATTAATTACTTTTGTAACGAGTTACTCCCAACACTGGTGATCAGTCTGTTTGTCTTTTAGATCCCTAACCCTAACTTTAATGGCATTAAATGTACCTATGTCCATGGAGAATGTTCTAAATTATGGTTTTAACTAGTGCTGTCAGACAATTAAAAAAATTAATCAATTACTTACAGGATTTGTAATTAATTCATCTATTTAATCATATTTTAAGAGTGTGAGAGAGATTGTGAGTGAGCGAACAAACGAACCCACTTTGCGATTGAGTTTGTCAGTTTTCAAGTGGTCGCTTTGCTCCATTGTTTCCCAAATTCTGCGAGCGTGGTTTGTTGGTCTGTTGAAGTGCGCTCACGCTCGCTCTATCACCGGTAATGATGGAATTGTTCGGGCGTGTTTATTGTTCAAATGATCCATCAGGCTGGAGCAGCTTCGGTGATCGGAGAATTCTGTTTGACAAAAGCTCCAAATCACGGCGTTCTTGTTGATTGTCCCGTCTTCGTTATTTTTATAAATAAACTTGCCGTTCAAAGACCGTGGCAGCGATTCGCTCGCCGCACGTCAAATTTAAAATGTACGCGCGTTGAATTGCTGCTCATAATTAATTGCGTTAATTTTTATAACAGGTTAATTTGCGGTGTAATTAATTAATCTAATTAATGCGGTAAACTGACAGCACTAGTTTTAACTTAATATTTTTAAGAAATCATGTATGTATCGTTAATATTGTGGTTTAAAATGATCAAAATGTAAAATGTATGTATGTTCAAGTTTAATTCTAAGTACCCCAAAAACATTCTTCATTAAATATATTTACGCTGCAAAACCTTAAAGCTAGCCAAGTTAAGATGACTTGAATTAAAGGTCCCATGGCATGAAATTTTCACTTTCCTGAGGTTTTTGAACGTTAATGTGAGCTCCCCTACCCTGTTTAGGCCCCCCCCATGGTTAAAAGTTGCGAAATGTCTAAACTGAGCATTTGCGATCCTTTTCTGCGTTATAAAAATTCGGAGCTCAAGCGGGCGAATTTGAACAAGGCACCTGATTGACGTCAGATCGAAAAAAGAAATGCAAATGCAGTTCTACCCCCGTCTGTCTGTACTCAGCGTCTCTGTAAATCACGCCCAGAGAGTTTGGACTGTGAATGCGCTAGGCAATGCGAAATGCGTTTTTTTATTTGCCTGGAGGCACGTCCGAGTGTTTCTAGGCTCGGAAGTCCTTTATCTGAGCCTCTGGACCTTTGAACAGCGGTGGTTTAATTTTATTTTCTGTGGAAATGTGGAACGCTTCAAATCTCTCCCCCGTGCAAAAACAAGGAAATGGATCAGAGGGCACAACTGACAGCTCTGAGCGGAGAGTTTGGCCACGCCCCCACCCTCTACTGTTGGCCAGCTCTTTTCTCCTCATTTGCATTCAAGCAACATTATGACCTGTTCTGAGGGAGAAAAAATACTCTTTCTCATCTTATCTCTGTTTCTCATGCACTGAGTGTTGATTTTGAAGAAGGATTCATTTACAGTATTAGGGAACCATTAAGGAGCCATATAAAAGCATCAAGAAGTACCATGTCATGGGACCTTTAAGAAAGTTGTATCATGATTTGTCACTTGACATATAAAACTATCTACCAAACCTAACAAACATATTCCATTGGTAGATCATTTGACTTCAAGTTGAATATACTCAAATAACGTAAAATGTTCTTAATCTAAGTCATTTTCACTTGCCTAGATATGAGTTTTTGCAGTATATTCTGTCAACTCAAAAATGTGTATCTCAATTTCGACTTCATAATATAATGTACAGTCTAACCCCTCACTCCGCTGTGTGAGACCTAGTGCCCTCTCGCCATAGTGAACCCTCTCACCCCTGACTTTCCCTATATGTCTCCCCTGTCTACAGCCATATACATGACCGCCCCAGTGACCCCAGTAACCGTCTCCCTCTCCCCTTATTCTATCTTATCTCTCAACACACAAGATAAGCATCGCAATGTCCACTGCAAGTCAACGTGACAAGCTAATAAAACTAGGTTAAAATCATTGTTGGCCAATAGTTGAAATAGTAGTCCCCATTATGTAGCTAAATGCCAGCAAAAACACTATAAAATCAAAGTTTGAAGTAACCCACCCCTATAAGGAAATACAGTTCCACATGTTGGTCTGTTGGTTTCACACACACACACACACACACACATACACACATGCGCACGCACACACGCACACACACGATCCGTATCCATACTATATTAAAGGGCCCATATTGCGCTATTTTCTGATCTATGTTCTAATGTTGTTTCCTCATCACAAACATAAGCATACTTAGGCCAGTTCTGGTCTCAAACAAAAAAAAAACCCACTCTGTTCCACCTCATGATGCCATGTGGTAATACAAGAAGTGCTCCACTGTGTTTTTAAACTCCATAGACCTTCACACAAAAAGTAAAATCAATACACTTTGGTACAATAATTACATCTCTTTGCAGTTACAATGGAAAAAAAAAAGAAACAAAAACCTTTCAATGGCAGCATTTTTACATTTCAAGTCGAATCTGCTCAAATAAAGTATAAAATGTTCTTCATTTAAATAATTTTAACTCAGTTTAATTTAAATCCATCCATTAATTTTCTTCTGCTTATCTGGGTCCAGGTCGCAGGGGCAGCAGTCTAAGCAGGGACTCCCAGACTTCCTTCACCCCTGACACTTCCGAGAGACATAGTCCCTCCAGCATGTCCTGGGTCTTCCCTATGGGACATGCTCGGAACACCTCCCCAGGCATCCAGGAGGCATCCCGAACAGATGCCCAAGCCACCTCAGCTGGCTTCGCTCGACATAAAGGAGCAGTGGCTCTACTCTGAGCTCCTCCCATATGACTGAGCTCCGCACCCTATCTCTAAGAGAGAGCCAAGCCACTCTGCGGAGCCACTTCACCACAGCAGTCTGATACAGCAACCACATCACTGCCAATGCTGCACCGATCCGCCTGTCAATCTCACGCTCCATCCTCCCCTCACTCGTGACCCTGAGATACTTAAACTCCTCCACTTGAGGCAAGGACTCTCCACTCACCCAGAGAGGGCACTGGGTTCACGCTCGGCTGCAAACCGCCCCAGTGCATGTTGGAGGTCCCGGTTCAATGAAGCCATCAGGACAACATCATCTCTAAACAGCAGAGATAAGATCCTGTGGTCCCCAAACCGGACCCTCTCCGGCCCCTGACTGCGCCTAGAAATTCTCTCAATAAATACAATGAACAGAATCAGTGACAAAGGGCAGCCCTGGTGGAATCCAACATGCACCGGAAACAGGTTCGACTTACGGCTGGCAATGTGAACACAGCTTCTGCTGTGGTCATACATGGACAGCCCTTAGCAAAGAGCCCCGGAACCCATTCTCCCAGAGCACTCTCCACAGGACCCCACGAGGGACACGGTTGAATGTCTTCTCCAGATCCACAAAGCACATGTGGACTGGTTTGGCAAAATCCCATGCAACCTCGAGCACCCGATGGAGAGTATAGAGCTGGTTCAGTGTTCCGTGGCCGGGAAGAAAACCACACTGCTCCTCCTGAATCCAGAGTTCAACTATCAGTCTAATTCTCCTCTTTAGCACCTTTAAAGGTACACTGTGTAAGATGTTTACCCGTTAATTACCGAAATTGAAAATACCCATTCAAAAATACAGTGTTTTCCAAGCCTTTTCACTTCCATCATGAAATCAAAGTATTCTGTTGGACTTAGATATAGTCGCATAAAAGGGGGATCTTCCCCATGTAGAGGCATCCATTTTAATTACGAGAGCCGCAGAAGGACATACTGTATTTTGGGCTCCGCCGTTTTCTTTATAGCTGTTGGCACTGGCCCGTGGATTTCACAGAACGAGATAGTACACGTTTGGATAAACAACGACAAGCATGTTGCCGGATCACACTTACTCCGCACATACATCGCAGGAGCAAGCACCTTCATCTAAGAGGAAAAGAAGAAGGACATAGTACCTACCGCGGCTGGGGCCCGCACCCCGGGTTCCGCCTTCGTCCCCCCAAGTGCAGACCGCCCATCGCCCTCCGCAGTCCGGTTCCCGATTCCCCCCACCCACGCACAGCGCCGGGTGCGCGCGGTTCGGGCACGGCTCCTGGTGTATCCACCTCCGGGTATGCCGAGCTACGTTACGTCGCGCCTCGGTGACCCTCGAAGTCTGCCGTAGCTAGAACAAGAATTGCAATACCTACCATCCACCAATGCGCCACCATCCTACACAGTGTACCTTTAAGTAAGTAATTTTCATACTTGCTTGTCAAAGCCTGATCTCCTCAGATCTCAGAAGCTAAACAAGGCAGGGCCTGGTTAGTACTTGGATGGGAGACTGCTGGGAATTCCATGTGCCACAGTGGGGCGCCAGCTGCAAAAAACTGTTGTTGTGTCCTTAGGCAAGAAACTTTACCCACATTGCCTAGTATGAAAGTGCTGTGTGCGTAAGTGTTGGAGGTGGTCGGAGGGGCCGATGGCGCAGATTGCCAGGGCAGCTGTGGCTGTAAAATGAGCTGTTAACTTGAAAAGAAGAAGAAGAAGAAGTGACCTTATTGATCTCACACTGGAGAAATTCATCTCTGCATTTAACCCATCCTGTTATCAGGAGCAGTGGGCAGCACATTACTGCGCCCGGGGACCATCTCCATGATCTTCTTGCTTCAGTTTGGTCAGGACCTCAGCTGGAGGATTTTACCTTAAAACTACCACTTCATGACATCACAAGGTGGAAGAGAGCATTTTGATCTTTGGAAATATAGACAGACTAATATTAAAAGGTTACTGAAATATGTGTAAAGGAAACAAAACACAATTCCAGGTACGTTTTTGAGGAGGACATTTTAACATGGCTCAATGGTCACAAGAGTAATGGAACCTTTAAAACATGTTTTTCTTAGCACCGGTTTTCAGTATTTTGTGTTTGGGTTCATTTGCACATGTCTCTCTCTGTTATCTGAAAAGGCACCTGACATTTCTTTCAGTCTTTTCTGGCGGCTGTAGCCCTGGAAGGCACACTTTTCAGATAGCACCGTGGTTTTGCTCAAAGAGAAGGTCAAGGTATTTTGGAGTATTGCACACATTAGATCAGTGTGTCAACTTCACAGTGTTGTTGACTTTAAGCCTGTAGGAGTTGAAAGTGAGTGTGTTTGAGTGTACAGTATATGCTATATTTTTCTGTAATGGTGGGTTTCAAATGTAACAAACACAAATGATAAACTTGATCATTTTTTTAAGGTGCACCAACGACCTTTTCTGGTGAAGGGTCTGCCACCTGCTTGTTTCCATAGAAATGTTATTGCTTTGCCTGCAATGTGCTGTAGTATGGCATTAAAATTGTGTGTTTTCATTAAAAAATAAATAAATAAATACAAAAATAAATAATAATAATAATAATAATATTAATAATAATAATAATAATAATAATAATAATAATAATAACAAAAAACGTTTTTTACTATGAGCGGACTCACCACTTCTCAGGCTTGTTAACATCACCTGCTTGTCTCCATGGAGACAGATAAGTTTAAAGTTATACTGAGGTACATTTCTTAATTTTGAAGCATGCTCATATTTTCCTACTGTTTCTGAAACTTGCGTTGTGACACTGCAATTTCCCCATTGTGGGACAAATAAAGGATTATCTTATCTTATCTTATTTCATAAGCAAAGCAATCAATAATATTGTGTTTTAATGTGTTTTAATTGTAAAATTTAGAAATCTTCTCGTCTAAACAATTACATTACATTTACATGACATTATCTATAAAATGTACCCATTTTGAATGCTTGCTGGCCTTCACTTGTAGAATCAGTAGAATGAAAACAATGTGAAATAAATGGTTTATTTATTTTGTGTTTTTATTTAACATTTTAGTACAAAATCACAATAACAAATTAACATTTGTAATATATTATATTCCCATATAAAAGCCATAGATTGTCATATAGATCCTCTCAATAATCATATAGTGTTGCATACCTGTACATATGTATCTGTTAAATAATACATCACAGCAACTGTAATCTACACACTATAGCCAGCGTCACCTTCCATTGTAGGAGGTATATTCAGCAATAAATTAGCATCATGGTTATTGTAAACACAATGCTAACAGATAGAATCTTCAATGCAAAGTCATTTGAGAACACTAAAATTACGAAACAAATGGTTACTTCCCAGAATTGCATAACTTTTGTGAAGTGAAAAAAAAATCCAGGCATGTTTTTAAGGCACACACAACATTAGACAATCATTCTTTGAAAATTAGGACTTTTACCATAGTGATAAACAATTTAAAACAAGATATTACACCTTTTGAATGGCAAAATGCCCACCTATGTTCACACATAACAGGAATCTGAAACAGATAATAATATGATAATCAGAAAGTGGATGTTAGCATGCTAGTTGTTGTTAGCTTTACCATCACTTATAAACTCATTGTGGTCAATAATTAGGATGCTCAGATTGCATAAGGTAAATGAGGAAGAACGTTGGACCTCTGTTTATAATGAACTAGTGCTGTTTTTCGCCTTTTTAAGACAGTAAAAATCATGTACAGCAACTTTAAGATCTCACAAGATCAGCGTAAAAAGGAATAAACCCACTTTTGTTCATGTTGCATCTCATGTTTACAATCCCTTTTTGTAATCCTCTTGAATACCCCAGCAATACCCCCTTATCAGGTACAATGTCCACCTTTGCCACTTGAAAATGCGTCGGCTCTTTTACGGGATCCAAATCTTTCGAATGCATTCATTTCAAAGAGCCGTTCAAAAGACTGGATCTTTTACTGTTTATTTATATGACAGAAGCAAAATTTAAATTTAGAATGGTTCAAACTGATAGTGGGAGTGTGGTAACCCTTTAATTGTGCATCATCTAAATAAAATGTTGTACTATAATGATGAAAATAATTAAAAAACTGTTATTATGATGACAAATGTGTTTTTTGAGCACAAAGCTGTCACTCACATTGCCTCTGCAGCTTGTGTGTTGGATTAGGGCTAATCAGGGGAAAAAAGCATAGAAATTAGAAAGAAAAAGATTGAGCTGTTCACTGCACAACTTTTCTGGTTGAGGTTACACTCAGGTTTACCAGGAATATTCCACGGTATGGCATTAAAAGTATTTATCAAATATTATTCAATTACCTCTTTCCAGCTGGCTTTTTATTGCTCAAAATACATTGGAAAAACATACGTTCTTACTTGAGGTGGGCTTGCCTCTCCACAGATCTGACCTGTAACTTTGCCTAGTAGTGTTCTTGTCTCCATGGAGATAGTAAGCTTGACTGTTGAACAATCAGAGAAAGCAATAACATATTTAGCATGGAGACAAGTAGGCGGCAGACCCTCTACTAGAAAAATTACACAATGTACCTTTAACGACACACTATACAGTATAACTCTTTGGTTGGGGGACCGTCACCTGCTTGTTTCTATGGCGATGTCATTGCTCTGCATGGGATGTTCCACAGTATGACATTAAACAGCTCTATTTTACATTTATTCACTTACAGTGGGCTTTATAGCTCAAAAATACCAAGAAAAACAGTCCAAATCTGTGAGCAGGGTTGCCTTTCCACAGATCTGACCTGTAACTTGGTCTGGTTTGGTCTCCATGACGATTAAAAGGCTTAATACCATATTGTGAAACATTCCAGACAAAGCAATAAGATCTCCATGGAGAAAAGCATTTGTCAGACCCTCCACCACAAAAGTTACACAACGCACCTTCAAGGACCTGTTCAATAGAGCCGACTCTTTCACAAATATCACATCAATGCTGCATACTGTTACTTCCGAAAATCGACCTGTTTCATTCAGTTTACCATTAGCATTTGACCTCCCCTTACCCCGGTGCAGTTACATTTCAATAGCTTGGAGAGGAGGCAGAGAAATAGAGAGAAGGGAGTGGAAAAAACTCTATTCAAGACCTTCAAAATATTGACGCCATACTGGCAGAAATTTAAATTACAGTGAGCGAGCTGTTGTAGCGTCTAGAGATACTGTATAAAAGAAACAATAACAATCGAAGAAGCTGCTTGGATGAGTTGTGAAATGTGTTCACTCTCAAAAAAAAATTGTCCCTTTTAACCGAATTTCAATTTTCTTCTGTAAACAGATGAATACTAAATGTCACAGTAGTTTCAACAAAGAATTTCAAAACTGGCTCTATGTGAAACGATGGGAAGCTTTTAAGGTAAGCTATGTAACATTTCTGCTGTCTATGGAGATGTTATTGCTTTGTTTGAAATGTTTCATAGTATGGCATTAAATGTACTGCATTGCATTTAATTACCCAGAAGAAAAACACTGAAGTATGCATTATTCATAAGTGTGGGCTTGCCTCTCCTCAGATCTGACCTGCAACTGTAAAATTTCAAATTATCTTAAGACCTACATGTATGTCAAAGAAGGTTGTAGAAGTTATGTATACATTGTTGTCAATCTAAAGTAATATTGCTTAAAATTCATTATTGAATAAACATTTTTAATTTGAAAGTAATAGTAACATAACTTCAGAATGATATTACTCAAGTAGAAGTACAAAGTAGTGCTCCAAGAAAGAAAGAGTTAAAGTATTTGGGAAAACTACTGCTCAAGTAAAAGAAAAACCTCTTGTAGACCTACTCATAGTGGGAAGAGTAAGCACAACTTTTACTCAAGTAAGAGTACTGTACTGCAATAAAATATGATTGAAGTAGGGATGAAAGTATGCTGCCAGAAAAGTACTTTGCAAAGTACAATTTCTTTAAAAAAAAAGTTGCGAACACAAGTACAGATCATATAAGAATTATTTTTAACCCAATTTTAAGGCATTATAATTCACTTTACTTTTCCTGGATAACTTGTGCTATACATTTAAATATTTCACAAAAATGCTATATACAAATACTACAGTTACTGCATGGTGGTGTGTTGTGAGTAGTACTACAGTTTCAGTAGCCAAATAAAGACTATCTATACAACAATTTATAGTATAGTTAACTGCGCTGGTAACAGCCTCTTATAGTCTATGAAAGAATGGTAATATCCGGTAGGCGCGTGTCATTCAGATCATAATGTTCCGTGTTGCATTGCATTGTGGGAGATGACTTATGACCTGGACAGAGGAGTGCTCGGAAGTGATGCCGAAACGTGTCCGAGAAGCACGCGTAGAGGATGGGGTTAGCGCAACTCCAGGAATACGACAAAAGCACCACCACTTCAAAAGCTCTGGCGAAATTTTGCACCATTCCAACCTGATACAGCGAGCAGAAGTTAAAGGTGTAAAATGGCAACCAGCAAATCCCGAAAACAACCACCACGGCGACTACCATTTTCGTAACTTGCCGCTCCAACCGCTGACTTTCCTGATTTGGCGAAGTTGCTCGGAGACGTTGCAATCTGAAGGTGCAAATCAGCGCCGTATAGGAAGCAGTCATGACCGTGAATGGCAACGCAAACCCCATCACAAAGGTATAAGAGAGAATGCCTAGCCACCATGTGTCAGAAGCTAGTTCCGGCATGCACTGTCCTTGCTCAGCGGTGAAGTGCAACGCCATTGGTAGAATTGTGAGCAGCGAGAAGAACCACAAAACTGCCGAAACGATTTTGGCAATACGCGGAGTCCTCCAGCTTGCGAACCGTAGCGGGTTCGATAGCGCCAAATACCGATCAACGCTCATCACTGTAAGACAGAAGACGCTCGTGAATTGGTTGATGCCATCCAGTACCATGACAATCTTGCAAGCGATGTCCCCGAACATCCATGCGTTTTGGAAGTTTTGGCTCGCGATGAAAGGTAGTCCGACCATGAAAAGTCCATCGGCGACCGCCAAGTTGAAAATATACACCGTTGTCGAAGAGGAAAGCTTGTCTAGTTTCAAAATGGCAGTTATGACCAAAATGTTCCCCGCTAGACCCATGATGCATACAATGAGGTACAAGATCGCAATGGTGATGCTGAACGCGCTGTGGTTTCCACCGACGTAAAAATGTTCGTCGAAAAAAGTTTGATTGTCAGGTGAAAATGAGACATCCATTTTTGCGTCGAAGAAAAATCAAAAAGCCAGTTGGGTTAAATTTAAATCCACACGGTCTTGATATGAGAAAAATCAATTCTCAAACTTTGCAATCCATCTGAAGGAAAGTTCCAGGGAGGTATCGTTAGCTCTGATCTGCCTTCACTTAGAGAGTAGACAGACTCGCTTTGCCTGACCGGCTGTCTCTCCACGGGGGCTGGTTTATATCTGTTTTCCCCTCGGTTGAGTGGAGTGTGAGACCCCCTCCGCTCCTCCTTGTTCATCAGTCTCTTGAGAATGGCTGGACACACGCCCCTTCAGTAACGCACACACACACACAAAAAAATCCCACCTCCCCATCACCGCGACCAAAAGTTCCCCTGTTTCCAAGGTAAACTCAAGGCCCCATCTGTTGCAATACTTTTGTTTCTGTAACTTTCGCTCTTGTCCTTGGCTATGTTTGTTTTCTTCACCCCAAGCTAACTCCTGACAGCCCTTCTATGTATTTTCTATATTTGGAACTTCTGAATAGTAAATCATCTAAAAAAAAAAAAACATAAAAGAAATATTTTAACTTTAGTCAGTTGGGATTGTTTTACTTATTTTAATAGATCAAAATAATACAAGAATGTTATTCATTTCAGAACATGTTTGTAGAGGTCTAAACTACAGAGTTAGCATAATTTAGACAAAATATAGTCTACATTTAGTTGTTTGCTGAAGAAATTATGTTATTTAATTATGTTATTTAAAAAAATTGATAAATTGGTAATTGTGTCCATTTGATTACAGCTTCATGGCCATCTAAAATCTAATCAGTAAACACATATACAGTACTTACAACTAGTGAGAACTACTCAAAGTAAGATAGATGGAGAGCACGTCCTCTCTGGTCTCCAAGATGTTATTGGTTTGCTTGAAATGTTGCACATCATATAATCAAATGTATGTATCTTGCTTTTAATGAATTATAGGTTACTAAAAATACCCTGTAAAATGAATTCTTACTGTGAATGGGCATGGTTTGCTATACAGTAGATCTGACCTGTAACTGGCCTTGAGGGTTCACCTGCTCTCACTGTTGGGGATGCACCGATACGATGCTGAAACTGAAAAATGAGCTGGATCTACTATCGGTTTCATGGTATCGGGAAAAAAGAGGAAATCCTGGAATCGGATGTAATAAGAATAATTATAGGCAGATTTTGTCCTAGTTATTTGAAGGATAAATAACATGATAAATAACAGTTAAATACATACCGTTTAATAAACCCAAAGCAATATTATGACCATGAGGACAAACACACGACATAACCCCTCTAGAAAAGTTCCATAGATAGATAATGGATTGTAGTTTTAACACAGTATTTGTTTTGTATTGTTTTATTTCAAGCTAACATACGTTTCAGCTATTCAAATCAAATGTCTCTACAAATTTTGGTGTTTCAGAGCAGTTCACCCGGCTGCATTCTTATCAGGCTTACTGTGAAACCCACCGTGCTGACAGGAAACAGGACCCTAGATATGGGATTTTTGTTGCGTTTGGGTCTTCCATCCTGTCTATTGTTGTCCCAGTAAATCCTGCGGAGAAAAAGATAAACATGAGGTAAAGGTCATGGCCATCTCAATTCATATGAGAGACCATAGAAAAATACATGAATTTTGACAAATATATTAAAAATGATAGGAAATAAAATACTATGTAAGATATTTTCTTCCTGATTTTGCCCAAAGCCAAGTTATTACAGAGAGAAAGATAAGTAAACCATCAAAGACCATCAAAAAAACAAATTTTCAAATTGTATGTATGTAATTTATTTTTTTTAAATTAACTTTTTCAAATTAGCTTTACTAGTACTACTACTACAAGACCTCTATATTACACCTACTACTATGCCCGTAGTTTACAATGTGGAGGTGGGGTTGGATCCACTACTATTACTACTACTACTACTACTACTACTACTACTAGTGCTACTAAATGTATTTATTTTAAAATGTATCTATTTATTTATTTCATGTACAGGGGGTCCTCGGGTTACGACGTAGATCCGTTCTTAAGACGCGTCGTAACCCGAATTTCGTCGTAAACCGGATTTTGCATTTGATCTTCCAACCAAAGCACCAATAACCTTTCCATCTCAATAATTAGACCACTACGCTGCTTGGTTATCACTGCCGCTTTCATAGGAGCAGATCAGAGCCCACATCAGGTACTTCCGCCCACATTGGGCACGCACATGAGGCCGTCTTCTTCTCCCTACAACCACAACAGAGCGTATTCTTCCGCCGTGCGCCGCGCGCTGTTCGCGTTTGTTTACATCTCTTACCACGCTAAACCGCGTAAGACGGAATGACGCGTAATATATACATGTTTTTTTTTATGGGGGCGCGTTTGTAACCACGAAACGTCGTAACCCGAGACCGTCGTAACCCGAGGACCCCCTGTATTTATTTTGTATTTGTTTGCTGGGTAATATGTTACATGTATAAGATGCTTTCCTGCAATTAATTTCTTAGAACAGTCAATGCAAGTTTAATAAATTTAAGTACAATAAGAAATTGAGAATTCAGCTATGAGTCCATGGGAGCACTACTTGCAGGGATAATGTTTTGCCATGTCTTCAAAAGTGTAAAAAGTAAATCAATCCAATCATAGAAAATCAGCCAGGCTTAAAGTGAAGATTATGGATGGATGGCCAGAGTGCAAGTTCTGGGAAGTGTGTGCACTGTTCACGATGAAAGGCGATGAAAGCATTGACCCCTGAGCTGGTGCCATTCAGACACGCATTGTTGGAATACCCCGAAAACTTCCTTCAAAACAGCCCAGACCTTTCCCCTTAAGTCCTCTTGTTTACACTTTTACCCAACTGACAACAAACTCTTATCTATTCACACACCACAGGTTTCCTCTCTAGCACATAGTTTTTACCTCTAATTAAACAGAGGGACCTTGTATCTCTAAATGTGGCCCCCAGGAGACGTGTAAGTCTTACAAGGCTCACCCCGGCGCCTGCTCAAGCCCTGCAGTCACTGTAAAAACATCATTGAAAACACTTTGTTTCATGGGGCTAAATTTAGAGAGCTCTGACAGTGTCGTATTTCACAGGCTGTATTTCACATTTGGGTATTTTCATGTGCACATGGACTTGGCAGGCCGAGGTGGAGGAAGGATGTCAAATATGTACTAACTAAATATTTATAATGAGTACGTTCAAATGATAAATGCATGGAAATAAAAATAGCCTGACTGATATGAGCATCACTTCAACTCATCAATCTTGAGCATTTCTCAGGAAAAGAATCTGATTGGTTAAAGCGTCTGAACAGCGGAATAGGCGAAGAAATCAAACTTAAGTTATGTCCAGTTGAGAGAAAAGCACTGATTTCCCTTCACAAACGCACAATGCAGCTCTTTTTTTTTCTGCTAAAATGGGTTAAAGTACATCCATCAGCGTTGCCATGTTTGTTTTGGTTATGTTGTGCTCTTGAGCTCCTAGCATTAAATGTTTATGGATTTTTCAACTTGTCAATAATAGCATTATAGAGATGCAGCATTCTTGTAATTATGATGACCAAAAAAAAACTGAAAAGCCATCCACTGTGGACGTGGTGGGCCAGTTAAACATTAGCCAATAGGACAAACATTCACTGGATTTCTCGTTCCTTGAAAAATCCTCTATGCAACCTTTAAAGGGATATGCCACCCCCAGGTCAAACTTGGGCATCTCCCCACAGTCCAGAGACTAAAATAAGTGATGGAAAGCATTTTCCTGCTCACCCAGCCATTGTCCGAGTCTGTCGCCACTGACCGCCGCGGTATCTGCAGCTCCTCCGCCTTAGACTGGAGTCTAACGTCGCCAGAGAAAGATTTCGGCCAAAAGGAATGAATTTGCTCGATGCTTTTCCCAATTACTTTCTGTGTAGTGCGCATTCATATCGAGTGCAAATAAATGTGCAAATCAACACGGAGAGCTTGACTTGGTCATTTTGGGTGGGAACTATTTTTCAGTGCGGAAAAACACAGCCAAATCTTTCTCTGGCGCCGTTAGACTCCAGTCTAACGCGGAGTAGCTGCAGCTGCACGCGGCGGTCAGTGCTGACAGACTCGGACATTGGCTGGGTGACCAGGAAAACGCTTCCCATCACTTATTTTAGTCTCTGGACTGTGGGGAGATGCCCAAGTTTGACCTGGGGGTGGCATATCCCTTTAAGCTAAAAAACAAAACATTGTAATGAGACCTATCGAGGCTAGCACTTATAGCGGCTAATCTGCAACCAAGTACCATAGCTGTCAATCAAACCTTTTGCTAACACTAGCCTCAAGGAAAGATAGCACCAGATTACTCATGTTATTAATGTTCATATCTTCATTTATGGAGAAAAAAGTGAAAAAAAAACAACAAAAAACACAAGAATCATGTAGAGTGGGTTCAGAACGAACATTTTAACACAAGAATGATGAGCCTGACCCGCTCAGTTACAGGGAAAGGGACCACCATTTTTCAATAGAAGTCAGTTGGAACCAGAGTCGATAGAACCACTTTTCGCCCATGCTCACTTCCTCTTTGTGTGCTACTGAAGTCACCAGCCCCTACAGCCAGAGTCCCATTAGCATCAAACTGAGAACACAGATGAGGAGCCCCTCAAACTTCAACTGAATGATGCCCATAGTCTACTACTACTACTACTATACTACTACTAGTACTACTACTAGTACTACTACTACACTACTATGCCCACAGTGTGTACCATGTGGAGGTGGGGTTGGCTCTACTACGACTACTACGACCACTACTACTAATACTACTACTACTACACGGAGGTGGGGGTGGATCTACTATTACTACAATATTACTACTTAGCTCTACAAAATGAACCCTCTTAACTCATGTTTCCAAACATGACATACTTCACATTTTGTCTTTGGAGGTCCAGTCTGAAACAGCCTCCAGAGCACAGTATTAGTGCCCCATACGTCAGCACACATATTGCTTCTTTCTGACAACTTATAAATTCCAGCCATTCCATTGTCTTCACAACAGTGGCTTTTCTTGGCTTCCCGCACAGTATGAGACGATAAACCCAAAGAGAGAAACAAAACATATCACCCAAAATCACACCATCTGTGGTTGGCTGAGTGAATAAAATTATCCCCACACAATATGAATCACATGGTATTTTTGTAACCGTGACGACAGCGCTGATTTGGTCTGATTTCGGTAAAAGATGTCACATACGAGGCATGATGCTGTTCCAGATGCTTTTTGAAAAAAAAACAAAAAAAAAAAACTTGGCATTGTGTGAAAGCAGACCAAAATTGGAAATTCCCTGAAAACTCAAAAATGGATTTAACAACATTTTCAAAAGCCTGTGATTAACCTGAGCCTTCATGGTCCTGTTTAGGTGTTTGAGTTTCAAAAAAAGTGAAAGTGACTAATTGAAAAACTGTTGGCAAAATCAATCAAATCAAAATCAAATGCTGTAATTCCAGCTTAGTCAGTTCATTATGGTCAGATGGTCAGACGGAGCAGAGCCTACAGTTAGCATCACACCCCCAGGGAATGTTGATGAAATCAGCTATTAAGTACCAGTAATATTAATAATTAATTATTAATAATTTATAATTAATAATTTATACCCCCCTTTCCCCCATTCTCCAACAGGCCCCTACAGCTCCACTCAAACAGTGAGCGACAGAGGACTACATTCATACTATAATACTCCCTACAACTGTACAACAACTCACCCTTATGGAACAAATATTGCTTCATTTTTATTTTAATTTTCTATATATATATATATATATATATATATATATATATATATATATATATATATATATATATATATATATATATATATATATATATATATATATATATATATTTTTTTTTTCTTGTATATAAACATTCATATAACTATGCCTTATTTGACACCAGTATTTTTGCTACTTATTTTGAATGTATTATTACCATGTATTTTTTTTTTATATATATATTTTTGCTTTTTATTATTATAATACTAGTATATTGTTATATGTGAGTTGATAAGCAAAACATTTCCCTTGTGGATCAATAAAGTTTGTCTAAGTCTAAGTCTTTGGGGAGATTGAAATGTGTAATGCCAGTAATGTCAGCAAAAAAATAATGCCCTTGAGTATAGAAGGTACAGACGGAGCTGCAGTAAAAGAAAAGTGTTGTTAAGTTAACAAGGACCAAAACATGTCTAAAATGCACAATAGTTATGCTTAGACTAATAAAAATACACTGTTTACAGATGTAAACTGTCAAGGTCAAATTGGATTTTGATTTGACTGGAACCCCTTAATTTATAAGATAAGATAAGATAAGATAAGACTTTATTGATCTCACACAGGAGAAATTCACTTGCGACATTAGCTCCAGGCAGTTTAGTGCAAAAGAAAGTTTGAACTTTAATTTGAAAAGTTTGAACAGAAAGTGCATGCAGACAAATAGTAACAATAATAAAATAAGTAAAAAAAATAAGTAAAAAGAGAATATAGAAAATATTGCACGTCTGGACTATACAGTGGATTTATACAGTCTGATGGTGGTGGGGATGAAGGATCTGCGGTAGCGCTCCTTCTTGCACTGGGGGTGCCTCAGTCGGCTGCTGAAGGAGCTGCTCAGCTCCTCTACAGTCCGGTGCAGAGGGTGAGAGGTGTTGTCCATGATGGACGTAAGTTTGGCCAGCACACTCCCCTCAGCCACCTCCTCTACAGAGTCCAGAGGACAGCCCAGGACAGAGCTGGCCCTCCTGACCAGCTTATTAAGTCTCTTCCTGTCCCGCTCTGTGCTGCTCGGGGCCCAGCAGACGACAGCGTAGAGGAGAGCAGAGGCCACCACAGAGTCATAAAACGTCTTGAGCAGAGGCCTGCACACTCCAAAGGACCTCAGTCTCCTCAGGAGGTGGAAGCGACTTTGGCCCTTCTTGTACAGGGCGCCGGTGTTGTGGGACCAGTCCAGTTTGTGGCGGCACGGTAGCAGAGTGGTTAGCGCTCTTGCTTCACAGCAAGAAGGTTCCGGGTTCGATCCCCGGGTCGCCCAGACCTTTCCGTGTGTGTTCTGTGTGGAGTTTGCATGCATGGTCTGGGTTCGATCCCCGGGTCGCCCGAGCCTTTCTGTGTGGAGTTTGCATGTTCTCCCCGTGTCTGGGTGGGTTTCCTCCGGGCACTCCGGTTTCCCCCACCAACCCAAAACATGCACCATAGGTACTCCAGCTTAGGTCCTGACCAAGCCGAAGCAAGAAGATCATGGAGATGGTCCCCGGGCGCAGTAATGTGCTGCTCACTGCTCCTGATATATGTATATATATATAGGATGGGTTAAAATGCAGAGAAGAATTTCTCCAGTGTGAGATCAATAAAGTTCACTTCTTCTTCTTCTTCTTCTTTATTGTTGAGGTGAACACCCAGGTACTTGAAACTGTCCACAGTCTCTATGTCCTGCCCCTGGATGTTCACCGGTGAGTGAGGTAGTGGTCTCCTCCTGAAGTCGATCACCAGCTCCTTTGTCTTACAGGTGTTAAGGCTCAGGTGGTTGCCCCCATACCAGTCCACAATGTCACTTATTGTAAAACAATGACATGTGTACAAAATTGTATTGATCTGGCCCCTGTCCCAGGATAAGAATTTAGTACATCAGAGATTAAGTCTTTATTTGGTCTCACACACAATGACACACGGGAGAAATTTGACTTCTGCATTTGACCCATCCTTTTCAGGAGCAGTGAGCAGCCATCTTTCGGCGCCCGGGGGCAGTACCGTGAAGGGTCTTGCCCAAGGACCCACACTGGTTTGCTCATTGCCGGGGGGGATTTGAACACACAACCCCCAGGAGGAAAGTCAGTGACTTACCAGTTGAGCTAACCAGCCAGATCAGAACAGATCAACAAAAGCAGAGGTGATTGTATAATATAGAGCTGTCAGTTTAACGCGTTATTTAGATTAATTAATTACACTGTAAATTAACGCGTTATAAAAATTAACACAATTAATTATGTGTGGCAATTCAATGCACGCGCATTTTAAATTTGGCGTATGGCGAGCAAGTCACTTTTTTATTTATAAAAAGAACGAAGACAGGACTATCAACAAGAACGCAGTGATTTGTAGCTTTTGTCAAAAAGAATTTTCTGATCACCAAAAGTGGTCCAGCCTGATGGATCATTTGAACAATAAACACATCCGGACAAGTTCTATCGTTACCGGTGATAGTGTGCACTTCACCAAACCACCAAACCACGCTCGCAGAATTTGGGAAACGATTGAGCAAAGCGACCGCAGAAAAACTGACAAACTCAGTCGCAAAGTGGGTTCGTTCGTTCGCTCACTCACTCGCTCACTCAAAATCTCTCTCTCTCTCTCTCTCTCCCTCAATCTACCTGTATCTCTCCCTCTCTCTCAATCTCTCTCTCACACTCTTAAAATGTGATTAAATAGATTAATTAATTACAAATTGTGTAATTAATTAGATAATTTTTTTTAATCGCCTGGCAGCACTAGTATAAGTAGTATAAGATAAGATAAGATAAAATAATCCTTTATTTGTCCCACAATGGGGAAATTGCAGTGTCACAACGCAAGTTTCAGAAACAGTTGGAAAAAGAGCATGCATCAAAAATTAAGATAAATAATAATAAGTATGTACAATCAAATAAAAAACACAACACTGTAAGGTTAAAGGCACAGGAACGCTGCACAATAAATGTCTTTAATTCTGAGCAGTGAACAAACAGCAGTTAAAGTGACTCCAGTATAGTAATATATAATATCACTACAATAAAGTGACTCAGATGATTGTGTATAGTATAGTATAGTATAACTAGTATATGTAGGCTGCACTTGTCTATAAGCCGCAGGTGTCCATGTTGTAACTTGAGATATTTACACTTTTTTAACATTTTAATTAAATACTGGTACAGGCTTTTTCAGAACAGTGCCTGTAACACGACAGTAAAACGACAGGATTGGCACTCAACTGCGCATGTTTCCTGCAGAAAGATCCTGTGTGTCTGGTATCATGTCAGTGGCTCGTAGGATTTCATCAGATTTCAGGCTCAGAAATTACAGTAAATCATGGCTACTGGACAATCAGATCTGTCCACACAACTGAACTTAAACAGCACCTTTTCCACATGAGCCAGGGACTCAGATGCACTCAGATTTGTACATAGACCTGTAGCTGTCAATATGTGATTGATTAAGATTAAGCCTTTATTGATCTCACACACAGTGACACACAGGAACATTTTTCTTTTGCATTTGACCAATCCTTCCACTGCCAGTTGCGCTAACCAGCCGGCCATTAGATCCATTAGATTAGCCTTTATTGTCTCCAGAAAGAGAAATTCGTTTTGGACATCAAGGGCATCACAACAGCAATACAATACACACACGCTTACAACCTCAAATCAACCAAAGTGACACATTACAGGGAATAAATATCGCACATTTCATACAATAAACGTCTTAAAACCAAAAACACAGCAAGAATTGCGTTAGCCCTACTGGCCCTAAAGTGCACGAGTTCTTGCATCTTGCCCTAAAGTGCACTTTCTATTGCACTCTTCCCTAACTCTTCCCTAAACTTTTATATTGCACTTGAGGGTGCATGAAGAATCCCTCAGTCGTCCAGGTAGAATCCATGATAAAAGGAGAAATTCAATTTGTCAACTGCACAAAGTTTGTTTGGTCGAAAACGTTTCGCTGCTCATCCGAGAGGCTTCGTCAGTTCTGGTTCGAGTGCTGGTTAGACACTGCACTTCCCATTTCTTTTTTCCCATTGCATTTATATAGCGCCTTTCATGACATGCCTTGTCATCCCAAAGCGCTCCATAGTTCACCGTTCATTCACTCCACACTTGGTGGTGGTAAGCTACCTTCTGTAGCCACAGCTGCCCTGGGGCAGACTGACGGAAGCGAGGCTGCCAATCTGCGCCATCGGCCCCTCCGACCACCTCCAACACTCACGCACACTCCACTTTCATACTTACTCACTTGAGGTGCAATTAGCAATACACTTCCTTGTTTACAATGCTTTGGTCTTATTTAGAATCGAGATAGAGAATAAATGAGTTTTTATACCTATTTGTGTGTAAGTAGTGAGAGTACATATTTGACCTGTACATTTGGTATGTTCAGTGTGTTTTACAGTGAGTGAGAGGTGCATGTGGGAGTGGGTATTGTTGGCTTTGGTCATGTTTTATGAATTGTGCAGGTGATGCGGCTGGCCTTTGTCCGTCACGGGACTAAGGATGGAAATGAGCTTTGGCTACAGTCCTGCATATTTACAAGTACATGTTTATCTCTTGCATTTTCTTGTCTTTTAATATGCATTGACCCTTTAATAAATAAATACAAATAAAATTAATAAATATCAACCACAGGTACTATCCCCATAAACCAAGTCAAAAGTAGAAAAACATGAAAATCTCTCATATGTACTTTAATACACTATTTTCTGATCTCTGTTCTAATGTTATTTCCTCATCACAAACATACGAAGAGTTATGTTTTGTTTCATTCACACATGTTTAACGCACAAATCCTGCACATTTACCCTGTTCTTCTCTCAAATAGAAAACACTGTTCCAACTTGTGATGTCATGTGGTAATACAAGTACAGTAGTGCGCAACTGTGTTTTTAAACTTTATACACCTTCGCTAGAATCATTTGGATCATTTCAGTCCTGGAGTTGCCAATCTCTACTGAACTAACGGTAGAAGGTTAACATAAAAACTACATCTTCATGAGTGGAACAGAGCATTTTGAGCTTTGGAGATAGAGATATACTAATAATGCAGGGTTACTCAAACATGTGTGAATGAAACGTAGGACATAACACCATAATCCCATGACCAAAAGCTCACAAGAATCCATTTTGTGTGATATAGGATCTTTAAGGCCACGTTTAGGAAATGGATGTCCGAAGCCAGAGGAATGCAAACGTGCTGGATTATCAGTCAAAGGTTAACGCGCCAGAAATGACCATGAACAAGAGGGCAACGAGAACAACTCTTGAAATTCCAACAAAATTCTGACTTTTTACAGGTCTGTTTCTGGTCAACAACATATAAACAAAATCACGAGTGCCAGGGACCACCATAAACACGTGCTGTTCTTGGTCTGTTTATGGATTTTTGTATACGAGATGCAATCAAACCCCAAAGCCAAACATGTTTGAGAGGCTATTCAAATATTTAAAGATGACTGTGCATGTGGATTTTCTGTTTATCTGGCACTAATTTGTTGCTGGCAGAACAGACGTGGGAGTCTGAGATACGTCCCATCTGGGGAAGCATAATTTTAAATTTGATTATATTTGTTGTATGTATTTATTTGATAGGGATAGTGCATATTCATGAACATCTGTAATTACAGTGTAAAAAGGCCAGATTACAGCAAAAAATTATAATTTCAAAAAATATATTTGCAAAATACAAAACAGTTATACAACAACAGTAAAAAGCCATCTTAAAAGTGTCCTTCATGCACAGATAAAGGTACACTATGTAACTATTTGTTTGTTTCTATGGATATGTCATTACTCTGCCTGGAATGTTTCATGGTATTAAAAATGTCTAGAAAAAACAGGCATTCCTACTGTAAGTGGAGTTGCCTCTCCACAGATCTGACTTATGCATGAAGAAAAAATACCATATTGTGAAACATTCCAGACAAAGCAATAACATCTCCATGGAAACAAGCATTTGATGGACCCTCCACCAGAAAAGTTAAACAGTGCATCTTCAAACTATCAGTTCTCTCTCTTCTATCTATTCTCTTTGTATGGTATATTTTGTATTTCACACAACCAAAAACCTTATTTTATCCATGCCTGATATTTTATTACTTTTTAACTAATTTTATATTATATATAAAAAATATAAAAATCTAATCATTATCTGGTTTATCTGTTACATTTTTATAATATTAGTAATTAATAACACCTCTCCTCACGTCACTGAAGAGCCGTTCTGCACGCTGCTGCTCCTCTCAGCCAATCAGCTCTCAGAAGGGGCGGGACCTGAGCCGTCACAGAGACACGTGGACCGGGAAGTAGGAAGTAAATAGAACATCTGCTGCAGTGCCGCTAGAAACAAGTCAACAAATCCAGAATAAAACACATCCTTGCATGGTAGTAGAGTTAACGTGGGCGGGAATAAGGGATATCTTACGGATGATAGGTTAGCGATCCCTTTTGAAAGATCGGACTGTGAATTGAGCTGTTTTAATTCATACGACAGAGACAGAAGGCAGCATCAGCAACTTTACGAGTGGAACTTTAGACAGGTAGGTCACGTAAGGCACGTAAGTTTAAGGACTTTTCTATCGACGATCTGTCACTAATCAAACACGACGTAAACTGCTACACGTAGACTATTTACTCGAGGCTAATTCCCCAACTAATCAAAGAATGCGCTACAACTTTTACAGTGTATTTTAGTAATTAATGTGCGTATTGTATTCATCTGGATCATATTTCTTTATTTAAAAATAATAGCATTGTTTTGACGCGCTGGTGAGACTATATGTTATGACTAAGCAATAAAAAAGTGAGCTTGCCTTACAAAAAATGTCATTTAAAAAAAGAAAACAAACTAAAAAAACAACTATAAAATAAAAGCAATGCAGCTTTACTCCATGTATGAGGTAAAATGATAAAATATGAAAATATGCTTATTTTGTAATTCCAAATGAGCTTAAACCGCCGGTCAGAGTCAACCAGTGGTCTGCCCAGGTCTGATCTAGCTGGTCTATGTACCTGAGATCCAATAAAAAAAAAACTTTTCTAAATATAGCTTTTGCAATAGGCTTCAAAATCCATGTTTTTAAAGTATACTGTAGTAGTAAATTAGAGGTTTATCAATGTTATTCAAATAAATGTCAATCTGTTTGGCAATTTGCTTGAATAACTCCACCTAAAATGCCAAATTAAAATGTTTAAGATAAAAGAACTTTGGGTGTATTACATTAGTGAATTAAAAGTGCAATGTCTAACTTTTCTGACAGAGAATTCACTGCAATCTTGTCTCCATGGAGATGTTACTGCTTTGCCAGGAATTTCCCACAGTATGGCATTAAACTCATATAGCTTGCTTTTTTTCAAATGCTGTTTTTTATTGCTACAGAGCATTGCATAGTTACATAGCTATGAGGCTACACCTTTTTAAATTGAAATGTCAAATGGTTTTATGTTTTTTGTGTAAAAAATGCACCTTGACAAATAATTCTTTTGATACTGGACCATATTACATGATAATAGTGAAATTAAACTTCTATTGTACCATTGAAAGAAACCTGTTACACCTGTACTGGTCAAAGTGGAGCAGGTTTCTTAATTAAAGGTCATGTATTACCCAACGTTGACTCTTGGGATCTTTAAGCCATATATTGTTGTTACTTACTCAAAAACAGACCTGGATTCGTGTTTTGTTTCATGTTTGATTGTGTGATATTTGTTTATTATTAGTCTGTCTAGATCTCCAAAGGTCAAATCGCTCTGTTCCACCTTGTGATGTCATGAAGTTCAAGTTAAGTTACATTTGACCTATAGTAGAGATGAGCAATTCCAGATCTAATATTATCCAAATGATTTTAGTGAAAGTGTATTCCTGTATTACCACACAAGTGGAACAGAGTGTTTTCAGTTTGAGAGAAAAACTTTGCCTAGATACAGTATGCAGGGATAGTATGTTAAAGGGATATGCCACCCCCAGGTCAAACTTGGGCATCTCCTCACAGTCCAGAGACTAAAATAAGTGGTGGAAAGCGTTTTTCTGGTGACCCAGCCATTGTCCAGGTCTGTCAGCACTGACCACCGCGGTATCTGCAGCTACTCCGCCTTAGACTGGAGTCTAACGTCGCCAGAGAAAGATTTCGGCCAAAAGGAATTAATTTGCTCGATTCTTTTCCCAATTACTTTATGTGTAGTGCGCATTCATATCGAGTGCAAATAAATGTGCAAATCAACACGGAGAGCTTGACTTGGTCATTTTGGGTGGGAACTATTTTTCAGTGCGGAAAAACACAGCCGAAGCACACCACGCTGCGTAACAGGGGAACTCCCTTCCTGGTGCGTAACATGGATTCCCCTGTCAGCGTGGTGTGTGCTTCGTCTGTCTTTTTCCGCACTGAAAAATAGTTCCCACCCAAAATGACCAAGTCAAGCTCTCCGTGTTGATTTGCACATTTATTTGCACTCGATATGAATGCGCACTACACAGAAAGTAATTGGGAAAAGCATCGAGCAAATTAATTCCTTTTGGCCGAAATCTTTCTCTGGCGATGTTAGACTCCAGTCTAACACGGAGTAGCTGCAGATACCGCGGCGGTCAGTGCTGACAGACCTGGACAATGGCTGGGTCACCAGAAAAACGCTTTCCATCACTTATTTTAGTCTCTGGACTGTGGGGAGATGCCCAAGTTTGACCTGGGGGTGGCATATCCCTTTAAACATGTGTGAATGAAACAAAACACAACTCCTGGTATGTTTTTGAGGAGGAAACAACATTCTAACGTGACTTAAAGCTCGCAAGAGTTAATTTCACATAATATAGGGCCGTTAAGATTATGAATATTTTGGTGTATTTGCTCTTGTGGCTAACACTGCACTGTGCGTGACAAACTACCAACCATCACAAGACATATGTTTACAAAGACCTGTTTACAAAGACTTGAGTTGGCTCCCTTTACTTCCTTGTTTGTACTCCTCTCCTCTGCATCCCTGTACTCTTGTCAATAGTTCACACAGCCATTCCTGGGGCTGTGCTAATTTAAATAGCCAAATCGATCCTGGGTTCGATTTGATTAGTCTTTTTCCGTAAAGAGCAGTGCTTCCAATGTGGACTCACCGTATGGGGCTTTGTGTGTTTTGTTCCGCAGCAGGGGCACCATGCTGGAGGGGTACGGCCCGGTGACACAGGCCTTGATGGGGACCTTGTTTACGTGGGGTTTGACGGCAGCTGGAGCCGCCCTGGTCTTTGTCTTCTCCAGTCGACAGGTGAAAAAAAAAGCACACACTGTTTTAAACAATAGTTGAAAATTAGTGGGTCAAGTGTGGGTCAAAGTTTGAACTGAGTAACTGTCAAATGTCATGACAAATGCATTAAAGTAGACCTATTCTACAAAATCGTTTTTTTAATCATGTTATAGTTGTTTCTTCTCATCATTTACCCTCTCAAATTATTATTTGGAGTGATTTTTGCATGTTTGAGCCATCTTTAATCACTCTTTTTCAAGGAACCATATTGCTGATCAACCCCTGTTTCCTGTTACCGGGACATGCCCACTGCTCTGTACTTACTTTGTTCTCCAATTTTATTTTCTTAATCTGTGATGTGTGTACTGTTGGTGTCACTACTTCCTGTCCTTTTGCATTTCTGTGGAGCTGAGCTGCACTTAAATGTGTAAAAGTTTATTTGGTCGAATACGTTTCGCAGCTCATCCAAGCTGCTTCCTCAGTTCTGGTCAGACGTTAGTGGACACTGCCTTATATCTGCCTGCAGGGAGGAGCTAACTACAATGAAATTACTCTGAAACTACCACACCTATTTGTTAACAGTTTCTGTTAGTTAGCAAGGCCTATTGAATATGTGACCGACCACGGCAAAACCTGCCACAAATCGCTCACAGCGAAGAGGAGAAAATCGCATTGTTGCTAACATACATTTTGTCTTTGAAATTGGCTAGTTTTTCAGAAAGAATCGGGGTGTGTGTAAATTACCATAATCACCATACTGGCGCTGCTGGCCATTCACATGACGATTATCGCTCTTTTGTTTTCTTTTTCCGCCAATCAGCTATGTGCTAGAAACAAACCTCATGGCTACTTAAGCTGCGTAGTTGCCAGTAAAGATGTAATGTATCGCGGATGAGCTGAATCGTGGCTGTTTTTTATGGGACGCCGATTTATCGGCCTCGCACAGGAGCTAGAGGAGCGGGATCGTAAGATATCAGATGCTATATCTACAGTAACATTTGAAGAGGATAAGGACAAGGAAATGGACAAAATCCAAAAACTTTGACTCTAAATGCTACGTAAGAAGGAGGGAGAACTCTCTCCTCAGGACATGTTCAGCCAGAAACTTTCTCCGGAGCTTATGTACAGAATGAGATTGGATTTGCTAGCTGCCGAAAGAGAGTGGCAGGATACACAAATAATTGGGCAATGAGGCAAACAGTAGTTACACTGGAGGTGACCACGACCTGCAGAAAGCCCCCGACAAAATAAGTGTAAGTACTCGATGATGCCTGCAGGAACACATGGGGGTGAGTAAAGAGGGGTGAGTAAAGTGCCTCTAAACTTTGACACAACATACTTTAGGACATGTTTAAATACTAATTCAGCTTTCGTGTGGTCATATTATTTTTGCATCAAAGGGAGATATTTAGCTGAAAGAAGGGGGCTTTTTTAATCGTCAACATCATATTACATCTTATTCCAGTAGACTTGTGACTGGTTTTGCTGCGGCCGGTCACATAGGTCTTGTTAGTGTAACCATTCAGGGCCATAATGGGTGTTTTCACACCTGATCTCAGGCCTCCATTTCAAGGAAGGATTCTCTTGACAAAAATAGCCTCTTTAACTCCCCTCTCAAACCAATTATTTTCTTCTTTGTGTGTAAGAGTGTAAGACTATTGGATCTGTCTCCTTCCTAACTCGTTTCTTTCAGAAAAACTTTGCTTGCGCCCCCTTTATCAATCACCTCCGTTGGATGTTTGACCAGCTGGATGTTGCCTTTTGCCAGTTTATTGAAGAATTCTGTGTTGCTCTGTTTGAAACTATTGATCTGACATTGTTCTCTCATCTGTCTTTTTCAGAAACGCGTCCTGGATGGCAGTTTAGGATTCGCCGCTGGGGTAAGTCAAATTAACAACCAACTATTATTAAAAGTGTTTGGGGAAGCTACCATTCAAGTTAGAATGAATGTAAGAGTAACTGTCTGGACGCAACTGATTACTGATTTATAGTTTAAGGACATGTGTTATGCATTCTCATGGATTTACTTCTCTTTTAAAGGTCCTACATTATGCAAAATTGACCCTTGTGAGCTTTAAACCATATTAGAATGTTGTTACCTCCTCAAAAACATACCTGGAATTGAATATTGTTTCATTCACACATTTGAGTAATCCTTTATCTACATCTGTTTATTTCCTGTTCCAACTTGTGATGTCAGCAAGTGGTAGTTTACAAGTTAACAGCTAACTTTTACCTTTAGTTCAGTAGAGATGGGCAATTCAACGGCTGAAATCATCCAAATTCCTGTATTACCACTAGGGCTGGGCGATATGGAGAAATAAACTTATCTCGATATGTTTTTGCTATATCTCGATATACGATATATATCTCGATATCTATGCAGGGGGGAAAAAACAAACAAACGTGCCAAATTCAGCAAGGTTTTTTTTTTTATTGAAGTGCAAACAGGCAGCCAAGTGCCTAAAGGTAGACAGGTACTAGTAACAAAGTGCTTGTGCACCATTTTTAACATTACCAAACCAAGGAAGTAGTATATTGCCTTATTTTAATTGTAAACATAAAACCTGAGGGTCGACAGTTCTTATGAAGTGCTTCTTTAACATTTAAGATAAAAGACAAAAAAATCCCTCATTTCGTAGCCAAGTGGAAAAGTACATATTAAATTAATTGTTTTTAAATATAGATTAATAGAGCCTCAATCCATGAATTCTCGTGTGTTTTGTGACTGTACATTTTATATTTGTGTGTGTATTTGCTTTAACTTAGCACATTATTCTGCATCATTTTTTTTCTAGAAATACTATATTAATTTATTGCAACCATTAAAACGCAAGTGTGCTTTAGAATCAACGCCACATACCCGACCCACCCAAATATTTCACTCACTGGCAACACCCACCCACACACACAGAGAGAGATTAAAACTCGCCAAATGCAGCCTTGCTCTGTGCCGCACTGACAAGAAAGTGGCGAGTAGGGAGACTGTATCTAGGGTCAAGTGTTTTTAGCATTCATATGAAGCTCGGTCGCTGAACAACCGCTATGGGCGTCATGTCTTTTGCGATATGAAAGGCAGTGGACTCCGTAATGCTGACCCACCTTGCACTTGTTTTTCCATATGGTAGACACCGGGGTAAAGATGTTTGTAGAGCGTTGTTTGTTGTGTCTTAGAAGAAGTGGTGGTGGGTTTGCCCTCGATGATTTTGATGGCACCAGTTTCTTGCATTCTCTGCAAAATGCCTCTTTCTGCTCCTCATCGGATGGTTTAAATCCGAAATACCGCCATATAATGGAGCCATTTGTTCTTTTCTTTGGTATGAATTCTCTCGTGCTTCTGTGGGCGCCGCCATGTTGGATAAGTTGTCAACAAACACACGTGGTGTGCGTACGGGGAGGGGAGGGGAGGGGGAGGAGGGGAGGGGGAAACACGAGATGCAGTGACACACAAAAGCAAGGAGGCGGGGCGGACAGCTGCGTTGCGTCCACAAACAGATGAGGAAAATAAGAGTGGCGAAATCTCGAAAACTCATCTCGAGTTTTTCGATATGCCAAAATCTTTCTCGATTTCATAAAACATCTCGAGATATCGCAAATCTCGATTAATCGCCCAGCCCTAATTACCACATGACAAAATGTGTGTTTTCTGGAACTTTTCAGGTATGTTTTGATGAGGAAATAACATTGTAACATAGACCAGAAGAGAAGTTGGTGGTCTAGGAAAAGATTCAATTAAGCATAAGAAAGTAAGAATGAATGTAAGAGTTACTGTTTGGATACAATATTCTCATTTATAGTTTGGAGTAAAAGATATTTTCTACCATGTTATAATGTTCCCTCAACAAAAACGGGCCTTAAAGGGACAGTGTGTAAGATTTCTACCTGTTAATTACTGAAATTGAAGATACCCATTCAAAAATACATTGTTTTCCAAGCCTTTTCACTTCCATCATGAAATCAAAGTATTCTTTTGGACTTAGATATAGTCACATAAAAGGGGGATCTTCCCCATATAGAGGCAGCCATTTTGAATACGAGAGCCGCAGAAGGACATTTGGGCTCATCCTTCGCCTCGGCTCCTGCTAGCAGCTGCTCAGCCTCTCTCCTTCGGCGCATTTGGGAGCGGAGGAGCGAAGGAGAGAAGGGGAAGGGGAGGGGGGAAGGGGGGAGCCTCGTGTAAAGAAGCATGCTGCTGTATCACACATCGTAATGGATATAACACGTATTTTGGACTAAATTGTTTTACTGGATTTTATTCGCTGGATCCTTATGGACAGATTGAGACCAAGTTTATGGTGAAATACAGAGTTTGACCTGTGCAGAGCCTTCAAAGGTAAGCTAAGTAAGCTAAGTTTTGTGCTTTTCTGTATAAAAGCCCCATGTGCTCGGGGAGTGACCGCGTTTTATGTATACAGCGGTGCGCGGATCGTGCGCGGGCACGCACTGTCGGCGCTACGACGCGCCCGGGTGACCCTCGAGGTCTGCCGTAGCCAAAAGAGGAAGTGGAATAGCTACTAACCACCTATGCGCCACGAATCCTACACACTGTCCCTTTAAAGGGATAGTTCGGGTTTTTTCATGTGAATCTGTATGGCATCCCCTTCAGCAGTATCGTGCATTAACACTGACTTACCCCTGACAGTGTCTTCTGAGCCGAGTTTCTGCCTGGTTCTGGTGCTGACTAAAGTAGGTCCGGCAAGTTAGCTAGGACAGTTAATAAATCTTCTTTTTCTTCTCAAAACAATATTTGTCCAAAAGTGATATATTTGCATCTCAAAACAGTTGCCCACGAAAAAGTCAGAAGTCATAATCACCGCTTGGTGCCATTTTCTCTCGATTCCTATCACTGCCTGCCTATTATTATTATTAATCTGTTCACTTGTAAGTGGCGATGTTTACAAGTGAACAGGCTAATAATAATATTAGTCAAGTCAAAAATTTGAAAAAGCTAAATCATATCGAAGGAATGGTGCGCGAAACCCTGTTGAGATCACTTAATATTGTCAACATGAAGCTTTTGCCACTTGTATATTCACAGTTGCCACGTTTACAGTGGGTACAGAAAGTATTCAAACCCCTTACATTTTTTCACCCTTTGTTATATTGCAGCCATTTGCTACAATCATTTATGTTCATTTTTTTTTCTCATTAATGTACACACAGCACCCCATATTGAGAGAAAAACACAGAATTGTTGACATTTTTGCAGATTTATTAAAAAAGAAAAAACTGAAATGTCACATGGTCATAAGTACAGTAATCCCTCGTTTATCGCGGGGGTTAGGTTCCAGAAATAACCCGCAATAAGAGAAATCCGCGAAGTAGGACAACTTTATATTTTACAATTATTCTACATGTTTTAAGGCTGTAAATGCCTCACCACACACATTATATGCTTTTCTCAGACTGGAATTAACATTTTCTCACAGTTGTCTCTAGTTTAAACACTCAAACTTTCATAGATTTTCAATAAAATGTATTAATAGTGACACGTGGGGGGAAACACGGCCACTATTAATACATTTTGTTGAAAATCTATGAAAGTTTGAGTGTTTAAACTAGAGACAAATATGAGAAAATGCAGCGCGAGCACAAGATAGAACTGCGGCGCCCGGACCGCGTCCTCTCAGCCCGAGCCACAAACCGAACACGCACAAACGAACGCAAAAGCCGCACGGAGTGATTTAATCCTGGTTCAGACCTGGTTTAGACCTGGTTTAGACCTGGTCTAGACCTGGTTTAGTTCTGGTCTAGACCTGGTTTAGTCCACGTTTAGTCCTGGTCTAGTCTCTTAGCCAATCAGGACGCAGAACACATTGTTACTTCCCTGTACATCTTTCTTCGATTGCAACCAGTCGTCCTGTCCCTGCAGCTGAAAAACACCCCCACAGCATGATGCTGCCGCCACCATGCTTCACTGTTGGGACTGTATTGGACAGGTGATGAGCAGTGCCTGGTTTTCTCCACACATACCGCTTAGAATTAAGGCCAAAAAGTTCAATCTTGGTCTCATCAGACCACAAAATCTAATTTTTCACCATCTTGGAGTCCTTCAGGTGTTTTTTAGGAACCTTAAGTGCAGCAGAAATTCTTTTGTAACCTTGGCCAGATCTGTGCCTTGCCACAATTGTGTCTCTGAGCTCTTCAGGCAGTTCCTTTGACCACATGATTCTCATTTGATCTGACCTGCACTGTGAGCTGTAAGCTCTTATATAGACCGGTGTGTGGCTGTCCAAATCAAGTCCAATCAGTTTAATCAAACACAGCAGGACTCCAGTGAAGGTGTAGAACATCTCAAGGAGGATCAGAACAAATGGACAGCACCTGAGTTAAATATATGAGTGTCACAGCAAAAAGAAAGGGTCTGAATACTTATGACAATGTGATCTTTCAGTTTTTCTTTTTTAATAAATCTGCAAAAATGTCAACAATTCTCTGTCAATATGGGGTGCTGTGTGTACATTAATGAGAAATAAAAATGAACTTAAATGATTTTAGCAAATGGCTGCAATATAACAAAGAGTGAAAAAAATTAAGGGGTCTGAATACTTTCCGTACCCACTGTACATGAGAGTGTTAATTTTGAATAAAAATTAATTTAACTTTAAAAAGACCATGTAAACACTTAATTCCTAATGAAAATGATTAATTGGAATTAAACTTATGTCTGAAGCAAGTGGGTGGTTTATTCTTTTCTAATTTATTCCTCGATCACATAGAATCAGAATCAGAAAGGTTTTATTGCCATATGAGTGAACAGGTTCACAACATTAGGAAATTGTTTCGGTACTTGGAGCAGAATGTAGACAAACACTTAACATGCAACAAATAAAATAGAATAAAATAAAGTAGAAACGTTTCTTGTTCTTAAAAATAATTACAGTCGTTCAGCACATGCTCATTGGGTTGCCCTTCTGACATGATCCGGACGATGTGGCTCCACCAGTCCTCGCTTTGGACTTTCATCCACTGCTCTTTGGATTTGTGAGCGGGATACAGGAGTGGGAGTTTCGCTGGATGTGCGAGGAGCACGGAGACATGAGTCACTGGATCCGTAGGAAGTCCACACCGGGACTATGGTCGTTTTCACATCAGGAAAGTCCGATAGTTCACTTGCTTTGGTCCGGACCAAATTTTTTATTTTATTTTTTATTTTGGTGCGGTTCGCTTTCACACTGCAGTTTTTCCCCAAGTGAACTAACCTCTATAAACAAAAGCACGTGTGCTGAGGTCGCTCAGCTATTGGACAGAAATGAGCCGTGTCAAAACGTTGTGTCCAAACACGGAAGGAGGAGAATAATGGTGTTACGTGCTGTTTTCAATCTAGCCTTAGTGATATGGTTTGCTCAGTTTTTACAGTTCGCACAAATGTTTGAGCAGCATCGTGAGGTTTACACTATTTTACAATCAATTTCCAAACGACGAAGACACAGGGCAAGACGACTACGGAGGACAGCGCTCATGTGTGCGCATCAAGTTCTGACTCTTGCTCTTCACGCAAAACGTAAGTAAGCCTCGTAAGTTTCGTTTCATTTCATTTTGTTTCGTAAGCCTCGGTTTCCCATAATGCTCGACATACGACTGGAGCTTGTTAAGTACAAAAAGCCAACTTGTGTCAGATCGAGTCCGGTCTGCATTCTCACCTCAAACGAACCGCACCAGAGTTCGAATGGAACCGTGCCGAGACCAAGCTCTTTAGGTTGTTTTTGCTTGTTTGCTCCGGATTGAGATTTTTGGTTTTTATTCACACCAGCCCAAAAGGTCCGAATCAAAGGAGCAAACGAACTCTGGTTCGTTTTAAACGAACCAAACAAGGCAGGTGTGAAAACGACCTAAGACATGAGTACCAGACTGGGACCAGACTGGGACCAGACTGGGACCAGACCGGGACCAGACCGAGATTAGACCCGGACCAGACCGGGATTAGACCAGGACTTACCCATGAGGACCAGACCGGGACCAGACCGGGACCAGACCGGGACCAGACCGGGACCAGACCGCGACCAGACCGCGACCAGACCGCGACCAGACCGCGACCAGACCGCGACCAGACCGGGACCAGACCGGAACTAGACCAGGACTAAACGTGGACTAAACCAGGTCTAAACCAGGTCTAAACCAGGTCTAAACCAGGTCTAAACCAGGTCTAAACCAGGTCTAAACCAGGTCTAAACCTGGACTAAACCAGGACTAGACCAAGTCTAAACTTGGACTAAACCAGGACTAGACCAGGTCTAAACCAGGATTAAACCACCGGATGTGGCTCTTTGCCTTGTTTCGTGCGGCTCTTGTGTTTGTTCGCTTCATGGCTCGGACTGTGTCATTGGACGCGGTCCCGAGGGGGAGGCACGGTCCGTACACTGCCTCGGTCTCGTGCTCGCAGCCCCGGGTGGGACGCCAGTCATGCTGGTCTATCACGGATTTGACCACGATGAGCGGGTGCACATGTCCGCACACACTTCTCCGCCCCCCCCCTATGAAAGTTTGAGTGTTTAGACAAGAGAGAAATGTGAGAAAATGTTAATACCAGTCTGAGAAAAGTGTATAATGTGTGTGGTGAGGCGTTTACAGCCTTAAAACATGTATAGTAATTGTAAAATATAAAGTTGTCCTACTTCGGGGATTTCACTTATTGCGGGTTATTTCTGGAACCTAACCTGATAAGCGAGAGACCACTGTATTACAACTTCGATGTACAGTAGGCAGTGGGGACTTTTTTTTTTCTTTTTTTTTTTAGCGAAATTAGCATTTTCAAGACAGTAAAAGGAAATCTAATTATGTCATGTTTTAGCAGTTAATACCCCCTATTTAATGAAGCACTTTTAAGCATTTCTAAATGATTAAATGACAGGATCTCTGTCCTCTGCTGCAGTGTCTTCCCTCCTTACCCCCGTGTATCAATCAAACCCACTCATTATTGGTTCATTATTGGCTCATTATAGGCTCATTTTTGAGTAAATGTCATTCAGAACTCACTTTGCATTGTCCTGTAAATGGTGAAATGGAGGCGTTAAAGGGGCGTGAGGTGGGATCAGGTTTGCAGATTTATTTATTTATTTATGTATTTATGTATTTATTTATTTGAGGGACAGTGCATATTAATCAACATTTCTGTAAATATGCCAGAATTTAGCCAAAGGCTATTTTTCATCTGTAGTCCCTTAACAGCAGATACTGTCCACCTAAAAAGAAGAATAAAGATGGCAGTTCGCTTGTAGAGTGATTGCAGAGGTTTCAGTGTTGTGGTATTTGCCAGGGACCAGACGGGTAAACAGTATCTAATGTGAGAGAGAATCATTGAGTACATGAACATTTCAGCTGCTTGGGTGGACATTTGATGCCGAATGTGTTTGAAGTTGCGAATACGGTATGTGGACATTGTTGCAAACGGAGGGAAGATCATTAATGTATAGTGAAAATAACAGTGGCGCTAATGTGAACCCTTGGGGAAAACCGGTGGACAAAGTCAGTGCTGAAGATTGTTGAGACTGAATGCGGACATGTTGAGAGCAGTTGGCCAGGTAAGATTCGATCCATTTCAGTGTATCTGGTGAGAAGTTGAATGTACAGAGTTTAGACATCAATATCTTGTGGTTTACAGTGTCAAAGGCCTTTTTTAGATCTAAAAATACAGCCCCCACTACCCCACCCCGATCTAGCAATGCTCTGATGTTTTCAGTAAAATAGCAAGTTCCTGTTTCAGTCGAGTGATTGGTTCTGAAGCCAAACTGCATGGGATGGAGCGTATATTGTGTGGTGTTCAGATGTGTGGTGATTTTACTTGCTACTAGTTTTTTCGGCAATTTTTGAAACTGTTGGCAGAATACTGATGGGCTTGTAGTTAGCCATGGACTGCGGATCTCCACTTTTGAATATGGGAATTACAATAGAGGATTTCCACAAACTAGGAAAGCTATATTGGGAGATGGACAGATTGATGAGTTTGGTGACAGGTCGTGTGATGGATGGGGATGCTGCAAGTGTGATCTATGATGAGGAAAGCGTGTGAGGGAGTGCTGCAGAGGGTTTTATAAATCACAATATTTTTTCACGTGAATTTGTGTGTTGGCCGTACAAACTCCTTCAAGTAGATTTTGGCACACTCTTTTATAAATGAGGCCCCTGACCTGTAACTTGGTCTGGTTTGGTCTCCGTGAAGATAGAAAGATTTAATAATATACTGTGAAACATTTCAGATAAATTAATAACATCTCCATGGATAAAATCATTTGACGGACCCTCCACCAGAAAGGTTACACAATGGTTCTTTAAACATGAAAACGCATGCAGTTGTAATAAACACGGTTTAACTGCAAATATGCCCAAAATGAGTTTGACAATGATTTATAGATTTCTACCTGTGTCATAATAATCCAGGAAAAAAAAAAACAGCCTGTTTTTTTACAACCTGTTTTCCATGTGTCCTTTATACAGTGGTACCTCACCTTACGAAATTAATTCGTTCCAGAAGTGGTTTCGTAACGTGAATTTTTCGTAGCTATTTCCCCCGATCCAAGTTTTTTTTTTATAGTGTAACTTTTTTTATAGTGTAACATTGTGTTCTGCGTAGAGACTGTAGACCCAGGACTAAACGTGGACTATACCAGGTCTAGACCAAGGTCTAAACCTGGACTAAACCTGGACTAAACCAGGACTAGACCAGGACTAGACCAGGACTAGACCAGGTGGATTAAAGCGCCGCTATTTCCTGGTTTCGTTTCGAGTCACGGCTGAGGCGAGCAGCGAGGGGGACCGCACGCAGCCTGAGCGCATAAACGAGACCCGTGCTCAAACCGTGCCTCCTCTAGACCTCCTCTAGACCAGGTCTAGACCATCGCGGCTCTTGCATACGTTCATTCATGCGCTCACACTGCGTGCGGTCCCCCTTGCTGCTCGCCTCAGCCGTGACTCGAAACGAAACCAGGAAATAGACCCACACGCAGCGCTTTAATCGTCCTGGTTTAGTCCAGGTTTAGTCCTGGTTTAGTCCAGGTTTAGTCCTGGTTTAGTCCAGGTTTAGTCCAGGTTTAGTCCTGGTTTAGTCCTGGTTTAGTCCAGGTTTAGTCCTGGTCCAGTCCTGGTTTAGTCCAGGTCTAGACCTGCTGGCAGCCCCGCGCCGGGTCATGCTGCGCTATCACACGTGTCCACGCACAGTTTTCTCCCCCCTCCCCCTACACTTCACTATGAATAATTTTGTTGAAAATCTATGAAAGTTTGAGTGTTTAAACGAGAGACAAATGTGAGAAAAGTTTAAATTCAGTCTGAGAAAAGCGTATAATGTGTGTGGCTGAGTGCGCATTATTTGAATTTTTGAGATTTCGCGTTTCGTAACTTGAATTTTCTTTCGTATCTAGAGACCAAAATTTACCGTGAAGGCGTTTCGTAACTTGAAATTTTCGTTTGTTGGGTCTTTCGTAAGGTGAGGTACCATTGTACTTCGAAAACCTTTGCTAAGTTGTAAGGATTTTACTATTTACTTTATACTACTATTTTCGGATCTATATTATAATGTTGTTTCCTCATCACAAATATACCTTGATTTGTGTTTTGCTTCATTCACACGTTTAACACATAAATCCTATATATTTAGAAGTTCTTCTCAACCAGAAAACACTCCACCTTGTGATGTCATGGTTTCCCAATATGTACCTTGTAATAATAAAAGATAAAAAAAATAAACAAAATGAGCCCTTTGGTCCTCTGCAATCCCTGTCCCCCGGTGTGTCTTCTGAGTGTTTTGCGAATGTTATTGTGATGTCAAAATATGTACCTTGTAATAATAAAAGATAAAAAAAACAAAAAAACAAAACATGCACCATAGGTAAAAATCCTCCAGCTTAGGTCCTGACCAAGCCTAATCAACAAGATCATGGAGATGGGTCCCCGGGCGCAGTCATGTGCTGCCCACTGCTCCTAATAAGAACAATTTCTCCTGTGTGAGATCAATAAAGTCATTCTTCTAATACAGAAAGTGCTCCACTGTGTTTTAAACCTCCAGACACATCCACTAGAATCATTTGGATAGCCCTGAAATTTCCCATCCCTACTGAACAAAAGAAAAACCATAGCTGTTAACTTGTAAACAACTGCTAATGTCACAATGTGGAACAGAGCATTTTGAACTTTGGAAATGTAGACAGACTGATAATAAAGGGTTACACAAACATTGTGTGAAGGAAGAAAAAACACACAGCCCCAGGTCTCTATTAGCTGAGGTTACATCATTCTAACATAGCTTAAAGCTCACAAGCGTCAGCTGGGCGTAATATATGAACTTTATTATTATTGTTTCAGTGTTTAGGTTTATTTTCTTACAAACCTCAGTATAAAATTACCAATCTGCCACATTATTCATAAGCATCTCTACTGCAGGCTACTTCTAGAAATGAAGAACTGAAAACGTTATCCCCCACATTACTGTAAGCATCCAATAGCATTTATTTTATATTGAGTCACTCTTCCATCATTTCGCGCATAATACATACAGGCTGATCTATGCACCGTCTTCGCATTATAATGATATCTGAGATTGACTTGACAACGTTATTACTTATAAAGAGCACTTGGAAATCCGAATGAAATAGGGTTTTAATGGAAATTGTATGAGACAAGGGACATCTCCTGTAAGAAGCTAACCGTTTTATGTTCTTATTTATGTTCTTTCATGTTATTCTATTTGCATAATGAAACTTTAAAGTCCTATATTACAGATAATGCATTCTTGGGAGCTTTAAGCCATGTTATAATGTTGTTGCGTCCTCAAAATATATCTGGAGATGTGTTTTGTTTCATTTGCACAATACTTGGAAATTCCAAGGCTGAAATGATCAAAACAAGTCTGGTGGATGTGTATGGATTTTAAAATACACAGAGCACTTCCATCACAAGGTGGAACAAAGTGAACTCGTATGAAGAATTTTAAAGTTCTTATATTACAGAAAATTTGCTCTTGTGAGCCTCAAGCCATGTTACAATGTTGTTACCTCCTCCTCAAAAACATACTTAGACTTGTGTTGTGTTTCAATCACACACTAGAGTAAACCTTTATTTGTGTCTGTCTACATCTCCAAAGCTCAAAATGCTCTGTTCCACCTTGTGATGTCATGTAGTGGTAGTTTTCAAGATAATGGCTACCTTTTACCTTTTGTTTAGCAGAGATACTCAATCCCAGGGCTGAAATAATCCATATGATTCTAGTGAAGGTGTATGGAGTTTAAAAACACAGTGGAGCACTTCCTGTATTACCACATGACATCACAAGGAGTGTTTTCCATTTAAGATAAGAACTTAAAAGAAATATGCAGGATTTGTGTGTTAAACATGTGTGAATGAAACAAAACAAAACTCCACGTGTTTGTGATAAGAAAATAGCATAAAATGGGAGCTTTAATGTCATACTGTGAAACATTCCAGGCTGTGCTCCAATTGTGTATTTGTTAGAAGTATCATGAGCATAAACAAATCGAGTGAATTCATTGAAACATTGCCCTTACCCAACACGCAAATGGCAGGAGCAACACAACGCAGGCAGTGTCCATGTGGATGAAGTTCAAGACCCCCATCGAGTTCCATCCAAAAAAACATTTCAAAACAATGGCACGATTAAACATTTTCCATCCTCTGTTCTGTTTTGCTTACTGGAGCGACTCATTTCAGATCACAGGGGCGTGAAGATGCCAAAATTAGAATAGCAAAACTCAATATCAAAAATTCAATTCAAATCACTCAAACCAGTTGAATCACTTTTTTTAAAACCTGTAAAAATATTGGACAAGAAACCATTCTCAGTTCACTGCACTCTTTTAGACAAGTACAACTTGCTTAATTTTAATCATTTTGTTCATTTCAAATATGGATGTTTTTATATAGAAAGTTTTGCTCCTCCTCCTTTACAGGGATTTATTAAAACAAAGACTCAGTGGGACGGAAACTATGGCCACAGCCCGGGGGAACTGTGAGGTCCCACACGGACCCCTGGGGAACCGTGAGGTCCCACACAGATGCACTACATTTGGACAAAGTGTCTCTCAGTCAGAGGCACTAAGTTCTGGAACTCTCTCCCATTATCAATAAGAGAGACACCAACACTGGACACTTTCAAGTCACACTTGAAACAGCGGCTAAAGGAAAACCAGACTTGTGGACAATTTTAATGTTTAACTGCTGCTATTGACACTTGCCATTGTTTTTGTTGTTTTTGCTGTGGTGTCACCTGCCAAGGGACTACAGATGGAAATGAGCATTTTTGCTATAATCTGGTTGCCTGGTTTACACCAGACCATAACACAAGTGATATATGGTCTGGGAGCCACGTACTGAATATCTCGTAGCGGAGGTGTGGTTTACGATTGCCAACGGCCGTTTATTGGGCGTTACGAATGTCTATCATTTGGCGTATACGTAGCCCATAGCCAATCATGTCAGTTGTACTCGATGACGTACTTAGAGTGACGACCGGGGAGAAGAGAAGGAAACGCCGCCATTTTCCCCAATCTTTGTGAAAACAGAACGCAAAACAAAAATATGATTTAACAATGGCACCGAACGATTACTGCCGTTTGTGTAAGATAAATATGAGAGAAGGTGGACCCGCGTCCGTTTGTCGAGTAGTACGCGTCACCGTCTTTCCACCCCTTCCCGCTCTCTGATTGGCTTCCCCGCTCAGGATCCCTCGCTTAGCCTCGTTGCCAGGCTGTCTTTCAGATCGGAACGATCATGCAAAGCAGCCTGGGATTTCCCAGGTTAATAATCTGGTGTATTTACACTGCAATGCTGTAGATGTTCATTAATATTCACTGTCCCTAGTAAATAAAGAATAAATCTTTTAAGGGTGCACTATGTAACTTTTCAGCTGCTTGTTTCTATGGAGATGTCATTGCTCTGTGTGGAATGTTCCACAGTATGGGGTTAAACAGCTCTACATTAAACAGCTCTAAAAATGGTTTCATCAGGAGACCAAAAAAAAAAAAAAAAGATCCGGACATCATGACTTCACTCATGGTTCAGAATCAGAATGCGCAGTGCACCTTTAATGGTGCACTGCGCATTTCTGGTGGAGGGTCCGCTACCTACTCATCTCCATGGAGATGCTATTGCTTCGCCTGGAATGTTCTATGGGGTGACTTTAAACATATCCACCTAGCATTTGTTCATTATGGGTGTTTCTGTTGCTCAAAAACACAGTCATTGCTTCAGAGAATAGGTGCGACTCTCCACAGATCTGAGTTGTAATGTGTATTCACTATTTTGATCATTAAAATGGCATAATATGGGCCCTTTTTGATCTATACTATAATGTTTCCTCATCGAAGGCTGAGTTGTCCTCATAAATACACTCAAAACACTCACTTCCACCTTGTGATGTCATACAGTAATACAGGAAGTGCTCCACTGTGTTTTTAAACTCCATACACCTTCACTAGAATCATTTGGATGATTTCCCTCATGATAGATAGGTTTGATCTATACGGTGGAACATTCTAGACAAAGCAATAACATTTCCATGGAGATAAGCAGGTGGCCGACCCTCCACTTGAAATTTTGCACAGCACAACTTCTTAGCTGTGTTCCAAACTCAAAACCATTTTCACGTTCACAGACTATTTGTAAAGGTCTCCAGACATGACCTTAAGGATGGTGGGAATACGATGTGCCCAGCAGCCTGAATCTGGATCAAAACTAGTAAATTTTGACTTTTATTTGAAAAGTTCCGCCTGATAAATTATACAAACAGGGAATTGGCTGTGAGCAGCGGGGCATTTACGTCACCGGCTGAAGCTGCTTTCTCTCACATTACTTGGTGTGTTATTCAGTAAAACAGGCCAAGGTGAGAGAAGTGGAGTTTATTGTTGCATTGCTTTTGGCTAGTCGGCTCCCCATCTGCGCGAGCTATGGAAGCAGATGTACGGCGCGATGATAGCTGGGGAAATGGGAGCTCCGAGGGACAGTGGATGGGAAGGCGAGCTGGTCCTGCAGGGAGAAGAGATGCTTGAGTTGAGCCACACAACTATGTGGCTCTGGAGTTGGAGCTAAAAGATATGAAAATTGCCACAGAGAAATACTTCTCTAAATTGTGTGTGTATGTATATATATGTATATATATGTATATATATATAATATAATATAATATATGAAGATATGAAAATTGCCACAGAGAAATACTTCTCTAAATTGTGTGTGTATGTATATATATGTATATATATATAATATAATATAATATAATATAATATTCATTCATTCATTCTCTTCCGCTTTTCCATTTTCTGGGTTGCGGGGGCAGCAGTCCAAGCAGTGTTCTGCTGCCCAGAACACAATGCACCAGCCCCCATGAATCCTTCCGCGGGTGGTGGGTCCACAGGAGGATGGCTCACATCACAACAGGCCTTGATGTATCTTCTGCCATGGGGGCTACCAGTGTCCACAGACACGGGGCGAGGTGGGGTTAAGTGTCTTGCCCAAGGACACAACGGCAGCACTCATCTGTGGGAGCTGGGATCATATGCGGTCAACCCGTCAAGAGCGGGATTTGAACTGCTAACCCCTGGATCACGAGACATATGCTCTACCAACTGAGCTACTGCCGCCCCCATATATAAATATATATATATATACAGTGAACCCTCGTTTATCGCGGGGGTTAGGTTCCAGAAATAGCCCGCAATCAGTGAAATCCGCGAAGTATATTTTACAATTATTCTACATTTTACTTTAAGGCTGAAAACGCTTCACCAGACACATTATACACCTTTCTGAGACTGGTATTAACATTTTTCTCTTGTTTAAACACTCAAACTTTTGTAGATTTTCATTAAAATATATTAATAGTGGGGGAGGGGGGGGGGGGGGGGGCACACGTGTGTTTGTTTTGGTACCACATATCCATGCCATGTGCGAAAGTCGAGTGGAAAGCGACCTGGATATCATTTTGGGCAAGACTCAAGCCAATGCTAACAGTGCCGAACCGCTAACAGACGCCTCTGAGCACCAGTCCTCACCACAAGACCAGGTAAGACCAACCTGCGCTCACAAGAGTTGGTTGCATTTCACCCCGGGTCCAAAATCAGACCGCTATCAATGCGTCGCCAATACTCCACAGCTCTCTAGGACGGGGTCGGGTTCGTCCTCTCGGCGTGACGGGGAAGAGCCACTGTCTCCTCTGTGCGCGCGAGTGTCCTCCCCCGCTGCGGCTCCCTCGAATGCGGCTCTCCCCGCTGCGGCTCCCCCGGACGCCGCGCGGCCAGGCGCCAGGCCCGTCCATGTTGATTCTTGGCTCTTCCATGGTCCGGCTCGCACTCAGTCTCTTCCATGGCTCGTGCAAGTAAACAAAGGCCACACCTCCTGTCACCCAGGCGCTCTCGTGAAGGACATCTGAGACTCTGTCCCTACCACCCTGCGTGACCATCCCTGGTCTAGACCTGGTTTAGTCCTGGTTTAGACCTGCTTTAGACCTGGTTTAGTCCTGGTCTAGTCTCTTAGCTAATCAGGGCGCAGGACAGAATGTTACACTGTAAAAAAAAGTTACACTATAAAAAAAAAAAAAAAAAAAAAAAAAATTGGAAAAAAAAATCCACGAAACAGCGAGGCCGCGAACAGTGGACCGCGGTACAGCGAGGGTTCACTGTATGTATGTATGTATGTGTATATATATATATATATATATATATATATATATATTATATATATATATATATATATATATATATATTTATATATATATTATATATTTAAATAATTAATATATAATGTATCACTAAAAGGCATGAGCTGCAGCAAATAAAAAGCAGAATGAATCAATTATGAACCATATAAGTGACTTATTTAAAGATGCACTATGTAACTTTTTGATTAGGGGTCCGTCACCTGCTTGTTTCTATGGATATGTCATTGCTCTGCCTGGAATGTTCGACAGTATGACAATCAGCTCTACCTTACCTTTACAGCTCAAAAATGCCTAGCAAACAGGCATTCTGACTGTGAGGCATTCTGACCTGTAACTTGATCTGGTTTGGTCTCTGTGAAGACAGAAAGAAATTACTGTGAAACATTCCAGACAAAGCAATTAGGTCTTCATGGAGAAAAGCATTTGATCCTTCAACAGAAAGGTTACACAATGCACCTTTGCTTCTTTCAAACCGTATCATATTACAACTAAAATAACACAAATCTCTCCACTTTTGCAAAGAAAATGTACAAACGATATTGTTCCAGCTTTCATATATTGAACAATACGTCAATATTTGAAAATAAAATAAATTAAAAAGTGCTTGGATCATTCTTGGCATTCCACTAATGAACCCTGACATGGCAAATATGTTAAGTGAAACTATTTCAGAAGACTTCATCATGAAGCTCACTGACAGAAGGCAAAGTGTTTGGATCGCTGTCTCTATAGAGACAAGCACCACCAGGCCAAGTTACAGGTTAGGTCTGTGGAGTATCTCTTCAGTGTACGGATGTAACAATAGCAATATTGTGATATCGTACTGTCAAAGTTCACACAATAATATCAGATGCTGTCGCAATAGATTGAGTTATAAGCTTTTGTGCCTAAATGCAGTTTTATTGAAACAACAGCTAATAAATAGAGGAAGCTTCATAGGCCGTGACCTTTTGTTCCATTTCTATGCCGAAAACATGAATAAATAACTGTTATAAAGAACTTTTCCATCTTAATACTTTGACCTATGACACTAAAACAGTGAAAAAGTAGCATTTTCTTCTATTTCTCCACAATATCACAATATTGTATCATACCATGTGATTTACATATCGTTACATCCCTACTTCAGTGTATTTTAGAGCAATGAAAACACCGGTAGTTCAATAAATGCAAGATAGATAAGTTAAATGGGCCTATCATGATAACACATTTTGGAGTGCGATAGATTGCGATAGATCACTGACATGAAAACCCAAGAGCTGATTTATGACACAAAAAATGTACAATATTGTAAAAAAAAAAAAACGCTGCAATAAATAAGTAGCAAAATGAAATACTTAGTTATTTTGCTTCTACAACAAGTCATAGTTAGGGCTTCAAATCAATTTCATGTGGTTCAGTAAAAAACAAAGTCTAAATCATGGCTGTGATACTAAAAGTCTTGATTAAACCACTAAGTTAATCTGTAAAACATACATTTTAGTAATCAAAACAGTGAATATGTCAAAGGTCTAGCATAAACACTTTCTCCAAATAAGCAACAATTGTAGCTCTTTCACAAAACAATTTAGTAAAATATACAAAAAAAAAAATACTCTTGGCAATGTATCGATAGAGCAGCCCATGATATTGATACTGTATCATCAAATTAAACGATACAATATATGGATATTTCAATATTTTGCACACCCCTAGTCAAAGTAGTTATTAATTCAAACTTCTACAGCTCAAATGTTATCATACAGCCAGAAAATAACAAAAATATTTCCTAGTAAGGCAAAAAAAAAAAAAAAGTAAACATCGTGACAGGCCTAGTTTAACATTTCAAGTAAAGCAATAATATTCCCATGGAGATAAGCAGGTGGATGTGGCAGAAAAGTTACACAGTTCCCCTTTTCATTTGTATTTCGTCAGTTTGGGATCTGACTAAATGTTCTAGCTGCAGGTTACAACAACGCTAGTTTGTCTCAATGAGCGGTTTGACGACAACCACAGCAGGTATCATCCAACATCAGCATATGTCTTTATTCTCTCTAATGATTGTGCTTTGTAAAATTACGATACTCAAATAAATTGTGCATGTTTCCTACGTGCAAATATGACTTCCTCAAACTCTCTCCCCTCACGGCTCCTTTCTGCTCTCCTCACCTCTGAGCCATGTTTCTAAAAAGTGCATACCGCGTACGCAAGCCCCAGACTTTGCATGGGGGTCCAAAATGTTTCATATTCACGTTGTTTTTTTCTAAATATCAACTTTGACGTGACGAGCTGCGTATACAGGTTTTATAAATGAGACCCCAGATCTGTGGAGGTAATGTCCTGTCCCCACCACACAGGGCAGATATACTGGAACATTGGGAAAGAAGAAGGCCCACACTATTTTGTCTGTTTAGGGGCACAAGAAAAGTAGCCCAAATGAATGGAAAAGAGCCCTATCTGTTAACACTGGATACACCAAGCTTGATGGATTATAACATACTGGAATGAGCAAATCTATTACTGTGCCCATATTCAGTGTTGGGTAAGTTACTTTATAAATGTAATCCGTTACAGTTACAAGTTACCTTGATTAAAATGTAATTGTACTGTAACTTTTTGGATTACTTTTACAAAGTAATGTAACTGATTACTTTTGGATTACTTTTGGATTACTTAAGTTTAAATGAGCATTAAACCCATGTTCAACATTTTATTTGTGAGAACTGACAGTGTGAACCTTAAAAGAGTACTAAACTGGGAGGGAATTGCTGACAGGCAATCACAGGAGGTCCACAAGAAGAGATGCCTGCACCAGACTTGTAAGATTTTCAATCAATCAAACAATCAATCAAACATTTATAAGGCGCTTTTCATACAAAATTGTAGCACAAAGCGCCTTACAGTGGTCAAGGATTAGAAGATTGACCTTTATTGATCTCGCACAGGAGAAGTTGTTTCTATATTTGACCCGGGGACCATCCCCATGATTTGTTTTGTTATTTATGCTTTGGTCAGGCCCTAAGCTGGAGGATTTTACCTATGGCGCATGTTTAGGTTTCACACAGTTTCCCAATGTCAAGTGTTCTAGCCACTGACTGCCAGCTAACTGCATTACGGTACTTCATACATTTACAATGACACCCTTGCTTGTAAAATTACACAATCACTGTTTTAGACCAGCAATGCTGTCAGGTTTCACACATTGGATTGGACACGGGTCTCTTGATATCAGGCAAAGACTTTACCACTAGATCACATTTTAGACTCAGATGCCGTCGGTCTGTCGTCGAGACGGTGCACACTCGCTCTGTCCTTAGTGCACTACGTTTCTCACATGGCCGCCTGCGAAATTGAACAGGTCCCGCCTCAGCTCAATGAGCCGGGTGGTCTGCTCCTTGTTCCCTAAAGACAAAAATATTATACTATTGCGACTAGTAATACTTGGAATTGGGACATGGCCAATGTTCCCCCTAATTTTTAATGTTTCTGAGCAAACACACTAACTCCACATCCGAAATGCACCCCCCGCGCGGCTCGCACTTTGCAGATATAAAAAAAAATGACCCCGCGGCTGAATAAAAAGCTCTTTCATCCCTGATTTACAGGGCGCTGCACAAGTTTTCTTGTGCGCTGAGAATGTGCGAACAGTGCGCAGCTTAGAGTAAACGCTGGACATGGCGACACTGTAGAATATCCAGCATTACAACAGCAAAGGAAATATAGAAGTGTAAGGGGAAAAGCATGTGAACGGTAATACAGGTGCCGTGATCTATGCCGTTACGGCCACCGTCACACATGTTTAGTGTAGTTTATGAAGAGTTTCATGTAGCATAGTTGTAGGTGAGGAGAACCAGTACGTATATTTTATAGTGACGTCGCAACTCTCACTTGTGGATGTCGCTGGCGAGTCGGTCTTTGTAGTCCCGCGCTGTGCATGCTGGGGCTTTTAAGTGTGCGGAGCGTGCATGTTTGCACGCTTGGTCCACGCCCCGATTTCCATGGAAACGACGGCGCCGTTCAGAGCTCGTCTTGACGGTGCAGGGGGAAAAAAACGAATGGAACGGCCCTTGTCGCGCCGGATATGTCGCATATCACGTTCCAAGGACGCTAACAAGCGTGCCGTCGGTGAATTGGGAAACGGCCTACGACTCGACTGTCGTCATTACGTAATGGATGCCGACGAAAAGCCAAAACCATACCGCAGAAACGATGAGCAGTTTGCCCTAAATGCACAAATTTACTAACTTTTGACTGCCTTAGTTCTGGGCCTCCCTCCAACCAATCAGAACTGGCCTGAAGCGTTTGGTTTCCGACTGGGTGGCATTGGGCCAAGTTACATCTTATCAGTGGTGGAGGGTAGCAGTGCTTACCTTAAGAGCTGTAGACTGCACGGTGAGGATACGGGAGCTCTACCGAGAGGAGTTTACGACACTACGGTGCGGAGGGGAAACACGGGAGCGCGGCAGGCAGGAGGGACCAGCCGACACCGCTCGCAGAAATGGCGGAACACCACGCAGCAGCACAAATTGTAATCCTGTTAAGTAATCCCCATTCTCAATGAATGTACCTGTAATCTGATTACATCGTTTTTTTCTTGTACTGTAACGGATTACAGTTACTTTTATTTTGTATCCTTTTACCGTAACGCCGTTACATGTAATCCGTTACTCCCCAACACTGCCCATATTAGTATTCAGGAGAGCCTGCTACTGTATTTAAGACCACTCAAATCCCTCCTAGCAAGACTATGAGGCTATACCCACCAGCATACAGAATTCCAAAAAATGGCAATTTGAAGTGATCCCAGGTGCCGGTAACATTTGGTCTGTAATCCCAGTTTATCTCCAGTGCCTTGGCTCTGGCTGGTGGATCCTGCGAATGGTATGCGAGTTCCCAAGGGGTAAGGTGAGCTGACCAATGATCTGGCAGTCCACAAAGTCCCAGTTCTTACGCTTAAACCCAAGATTGACTAGAAAATCCTCATCAGTGAAGGAAGAGGATTATGACAACACTGACACTGTTCAGAGAGTGCTGCTTTAACAATAACTATATATTTTTGTGGGGGAACATCTGCCGCCTTCAGAAGATGGTATTGCTTTGCTTGGAATTTTACACATTTTAAACGTTGGTTCTTAGTATGATTTTTCTTGCTTTTCTCCATGAACATGAATACCTTTCATATTCTTTCATCATCCAGTTGTGGCTCCCTGTGACTTTGGAAAATAATGAGTATTTCATTACATGTATTTTTATTTTAGTTTGTTTGTTTTTAATGTAATTCTAAGTTTGTAGATAATGGTAATCTTGTAACATTCATATAAAATGTTTTTAATATTTTGTCACTGTATGACACCCGGCACATATCTGGCAGCCCGAACTTACCGGCACCTACACCAGCAGCATGAGTTATTGAGGTTTCAACCAAATGATGGATAAATCCAAGAAAAGTTTCTGAGAAAACAGAACGTTTAATGGTACGTGGACAGATTCATTTACTTTCATGGCTGATGACACTGATACAGGCGGTACTACATGATAAAATGTGACGCACCACAGACTTTGAGCCCTCATGTCGGCATTACAGATTCCGAGAAAATGCGATTTTTGTATTTTTTTTCTTCCAAATTTGTGATTTTCGTTTTTTTGCAGAATGTGCTAATTGAGATCATGAAGAAGCCTCTCCATGTTTCAGATAAGAGCATTAGTGACGTTAAAAACATATATTTTTCATTTCAAATGTGCTTGTTTTTGAGGAAAGAAACGGGGCGTGTATAAATCAACATAATTTTCCCACGCTCGCGCGACCGCCAATCCCGTTAAGAGGAGCGCTGTAGGAGTTTCCCCTGTACGCCGATCAGCTGTGAGGAGCTCGTGCATATGTAAGCGGCACTACAGGACAATAAAGGACATGAAAATGGACTTTTTAACTTCTACTTGGACACATGACACGTTCGGGAGACCTTCGGGACAGGTTCAGGACACGTCCATTTCTCCGGAGCTCGTGTACAGAGTGCGATTTAGCTCCGAAACACACAATACGCATTTGCACATGGAGATACGCCGAAAACACTGCAACATGGGGTGAGTCATAATTATGATCATATTTCTGCATGACTGAACACAGGAGGCAGACAGCATTTATGGTTCACTGCGGGTAGATAATTTAAATTTGGATTTTTATTTCTGACGAGGAGGACCCAAATAATAATATGTTTAATGCAGATTTGTGGACATTGGTTTACGTTTTACATAAGCGAAACTTAAAACCACATGGCTAATTTGCATAAACTACAAGCTGAAAACAACAGCTCGGTGCTTGTGCCCTGATTTAGTCAGCTGTCGGACTAAAGAACGGGATTCAGTGGAATATGTGTGTTCTTTCTGTGACAGAGAATATTCTGCTGATGTTGAGTCTGTTCTGTGCTTCTATCGCGTTGGAGATGCTTCATGTTAAACTTTTCAGAGATTATACGTCTGCAGGTAAACGTGTGCAGGTCGTATGTGTGCAACGCAGTTCTTTATTTAACAGCAGGCATTTCACTCATGCATGGTCACTTAATTTATGTTGGCTACCGTTGTGATGAAAAGACTGAAAGGTGTGAATAATTCTCATAAGACTCAGCGCTGTAGCTGAGGATGGTGCGCTTGTTGTAGTAGTTTTCTGGAAGTTGTAGTTTTGACTGTAGTTCCCCCCGCTAGTTAGTGCTGGTTTAGATGTCAAAAAGGTTTTGCGGCTCCAGGTGTTTTCTTTTGTGTGGGAGAATGGTTCAAATGGCTCTTTGAGTATTTAAACTTGCTGACCCCTGTGCTAGACTGATATGTGTCACTCTGAGTTGACTTCTACATTATCAATCTGGAACAGCTCCCGCTGAAAGCAATCAGAAAATATTGCATAACATGATGACTGTTTGAATCTGATTGGTCAAGTGTCACAATGGTGGATCAAGCCGAAAAATCAAACGTTTGTTAATCCAGTTCAGAGAAATGCACAGACATCTTCCCTGTCCAGAAATGAACACAATAGTCCATATTGACACTAAAACAGGCTGAAGTACATGTTTGTTTTGGTTCATTTAGGTGCTTTTCCTCTGGCTTATTTACACATCTCAATGCTGGAACGTGATTGGTTTCCCACTGCTGGGTGAATTTGAACCTTATAGCGAGAGTGTCAAGTTGGATTCTTTTGAGTTTGTGAACTCACAAATATCACAAAAATCCATCATGCTGTGCAAGGTTAATACATTTCAGGCAAAATTTCGGTTATGCAGATAGTAGACGCTGTACCAGAAAAGTTTCAAAGTGTATCTTTTAGCATTTATTTATTTACAGGTATTTGTATTGCTCAAACACTACCTCTCACAGATCTGACCTGTAACTGATGATACCTGAGAGATAGGCCTAGAGTCCATAATATAGACAACTGTAAAACTGTACTTTAAAGTAGAGCTGGGCGATATGGCCTAAAAATAAAATCTCAGATAAAAAAAAAATATATATATGATTTCCGATTTTAATCGATTTTTCCTCTGCCCTACTCAAAAACAAATAACAGATGACAGACAAATGGCTCAAAACAATGCAACGTTCTTTTATAAAACAAATACATTACACCTTGCATCAATTAAGCTGTTATTGTTTAAAAAAAATATATCACAGTTATATAAATATCTTTCTTTTATAAAAAAGCATTTTATGGAGATAAATTATTCCCTGATTGTGAGAAAGATGGACTGGAGTGGGTAGTGTTGTGTTTTAGTTTTAGTTTTTCCTCGAGTGATGCAGAAAAGAGGGAGCCACTGTCTGTGTTCATGTATGTTAGCTTGTGCAGTCTGTATACAGCTGTGGCAACTTCAGAAAAATATTTGCGGCTTGGTAGCACATATTTCGGGTCCAAAACTTTCACCATGTTAATGAATCCGGGCTTTTCCACAGTATATATGGGCACCATGTCTTTTACAACATACATCATGTTTTTGGGAAAACATACAACAGCGTGTGTGATTGCCTTCCGTCGTGGGTCATGCTTATCATACTGCAAACAGTTTGAAAATGTTTTACGGACTGGACGGTGATTATTTTCATTCCGTTCGGACCTGCACTTCTCCTATTCCGCTGCGTGCAACAGCTTTCGGTGCTAGGATACATTTTTTCGTGCTGCAACAGCTTTTGAACAGACCTTACAGCGAGCACTCGTTTATTCTAAGTCCGAAGCAAAGAAAACCGAACCAGTTCCATATAACAGATGTAAACACCTTTGTTTGGTACAAGCTCTGGCTTTCCCTCAGTCGCTAGCCGCACTAGCCCGTACAATGTTTGGGTACGCCCCGCTAACTTACCCGTGTAAAATGTGGCCGCGCATTAGTTCCGCTCGCGTGTAAAAAATAACTAAAAAATCGATTTTCATAAAAAACACATCGTCCTGAACTGTAAAGTTCTGTAAACTGAACTGTAAACTGAATTAATCAATTTAATCGATAAATCGCACAGGTCTACTTTAAAGGTTGACACAGAAATTCTATATTAAGACAAATATCTGTGGTCTAGGCCAGGGGTCGGCAACCCGCGGCTCCGGAGCCCTCTGATGCGGCTCAGTACAGCGGTCCCTCATTTATCACGATGGTCACATTCTAAAAATAACCCACGACAAGCTAAATCCGCGACGTCGTCAGCTTTATATTTTACAATTATTCCCCATATTCTAAGGCTGTAAATGCCTCACCACACACATTCTACACGTTTGTTCACATTTCTCTCTTGTTTAAACATTCACACTTTCGTAGATTTTCAACAAAAAAAACAACAGTATTATAGAACGAAACCAAAGTGTATTTCGTGTGTATTTCACAGTTCTTATGACCGCTTCACTGTGGCGGGTTTTGTCGGGGAGAAAACTTGCAAACATACAGCCCTTCAGAGTCACACTGCGATCGAACATTTATATAAATCTGGCAAACTGAATGCATTCTGTACAGGAGACACGGCACAGAGGAGAATAACTAACGAATCTGCGAAACAGCAAGGCCACGAAAAGTGAACCACGATATAGCGAGGGACCACTGTATTTAATTAAAATGTATTTTATTTTAGTTCATTCATTTTCAAAATGTAATTCTATGGCACAAAGGCAAAAAAAGACGTTATATGCAGTGTTTCATTTTAAATTTTAAAAGGGTTTTGTGGCTCCCAGTGTTTTCTTTAGGCCTACTGTGTGAAACGGGTCCAAATGGCTCTTTGAGTGGTAAAGGTTGCCAACCCCTGGTCTAGGCTATTATAGTCTTGTAGGAGATTGTATTCATTTTATTTTTTTCAGGCAGTATTTTTATGGTTGGCTATTTTTTCCACCTGGTATAATTAGAAGTACGCTCACGCCCAAACAAAGCACAAATTATTTGTGGAATATTTTGCTCAATACAAGCTGCTCCTTGTTGTAAAGCGCCAGATCACGTGTTGTCGAGGTGTGAATGCAAATTACCTGTTTGATCTGCCTGTACTTTTACACACCTCTAGGCATTCAGATCACTCAATAATGTGACTAATTATGGAAACAGAGCATGTTGCGGCATAAGAGCCATGTGCTTATCAACCTGAGCTGTTGCTCTATCAATACATTGTGTAAGAGCTTCGTTAAGTAAGAACAACAAATGAATTGTACCTCACAGTTTTGTAAATACACAAAAGGTCCTATATTACACAAAACTGACTCTTGTGAGCTTTTGGCCATGTTATAAAGTTGTTACCTCCCCCAAAACATACCTGGAGTTGTGTTTTGTTTCATTCACACATGTCTGAGTAATCCTTATCAATAGTGTGTCTACATGTCCAAAGCTTAAAATACTCTGTTCTGTTTTATGAATCTGACTTTTTTTTAGTATTAATACCTGCTCAAACAAGAATCTAGTTTTGATACTAGTTTTAGTTTCGATTAGTATCTGATTTTCAATACTTTTGACAACCCTATTTTCCCCAAATTTTGTAGCCGCACTGTATGAAAGGTCTATCTTTTAGTTTGTAATGACAGCTGGTGCAATAGGACTTTCAAAGGTTGTTGGTAATTTATGCCTAGCCACAGATTTTTGCCTTGAGTGCACCCACCATGACTCACAGCAACCTGTAGAATATATTTAAATGTTAACAATCAGTCTATGTATTTTTGCACACGTTCAGATTTGTTAGTCAGACCCCTTTCCTCAGGCAAGTCATTTGAACCTCTCTATTTAAAGGCGCTGTTTTACTGTTTTAAAAAACGGGAAGTAGAACAGAAGTAGTTCATAGTAAAAAAAAAATTGCAGTGGTCCAGAGTAGGGATGTCAACAATTAATCGATTAACGGTTAATTGACAATTAGACGTTGGTCGAACAAAATGCATTAATTGTAATTAATCGCTAATCGTGGACACGCGCACCCGCGTGTACGCGCGAGGCGAGATCGAACCACGGCGTCCGGAATGCGTGCCGCTGCTGGTTTCGTGCGGCTGGTTTGTGGCTCGGGCCCTGAGGCGCACGAAACCAGCAGTGGCACGTGGTGGTTTAATCCTGGTTTAGTCCAGGTCTAGACCTGGTCGAGTCCTGGTTTAGTCCAGGTTTAGTCCACGTTTAGTCCTGGTCTAGTCTCTTAGCCAATCAGGACAGAACACAATGTTACACTATAAAAAAATGTTACACTATAAAAAAAAAAAAAAAAAAAAAGAACTGCGATAGAGCGAGCGATTACTGTATTTTGTTATTCAGCATCAATACATTTGTCTGCTTTTTACTAAGGAATAATTAATTGAGGAATACACAATATAATAATACTATGATATATTTATGAGTCAGTGTTATGTATACTATAGCTTATATTCTTAAAGATCCTATTGAAACACTAAAATTCAGGTGAAAAACTCCGCTACATGAAAAGTTTGCTTAAGTTTGCACATTTTAAGGGCTTAAAGGAAAAGTAACGTTTTTACAATTTGAACCTTATTTCGGTAATAAAACAAGTTGTTTTACTCACCCATATCACTTTGGTGTCATATGGAGCATTTCCGGAGATGTTTTAGATTAGCGTTAGGCTAACGCCGTTAGCCTAGCACGACTTATAGCCATAGCTCGGACATTCCCCGAGCATGTAATATGCCCCATGCGGGCTCCAAATAACACAAACTTTAGCACTTTTCAAATAATAGAAGCTCGATGTCTTTAGTCTATGATTTCATTTGGTCAAAAGTGGCCTGTAATCCGAGATTTAGCCATAGTTTCGAGTAGATGAGGACGCCAGTGCGCATGCGCGGAGTGTGCTCTCAGCTCCCGGGACCCAAACATGGAATGCATAGCTGTAAACTATGGATAAATCTCGGATTACAGGCCACTTTTGATTCAAACGAAATCGTAGACTAAAGACATCGAGCTTCTATGATTTGAAAAGTGCTAAAGTTTGTGTTATTTGGAGCCCGCACGGGGCATATTACATGCTCGGGGAATGCCCCGAGCTATGGCTATAAGTCGCGCTAGGCTAACGGCGTTAGTCTAACGCTAATCTAAAACATCTCCGGAAATGCTCCATATGACACCAAAGTGATATGGGTGAGTAAAACAACTTATTTTATTACCGAAATAAGGCTCAAATTGTAAAAAAAACGTTACTTTTCCTTTAAGTTTGCACTTTTTTTTTTTTTTTTTAAATTTCAAGAGACAATATAGAGACATTAAAGGTGCTTTATGTGTCAGAACACAGATAGATTACGTAATAAATTAGATTTACAGACAATTTACAGAAATAAATTAAATGCTTTAACATAGTTCCTTGTGCTGTTCTTTCTTTTGCATTTCAATTAACAACAAAAAACAATAAAATGGATAAGTTTGCACTATTTATATGGTAATGAATTGGAAAAGTAAAGTAAAGTTAGACATGTTTCAAATTTTAGCATCACTGATTCACTTCATTATGTCAAAAAAAAAGTGGGGTAAAAAAATAAAGCGTAGGGACAAAACAATACAGTTTTACTCAGTTTGATAGAATTGCATTACATTTTGAATCTCCAAATAACAAAACAAAACTACTTTCTCCCATTTTGTTTCTTGTTTTGATTCATTGTTCTATAATCAAGAAACGGGTGGTTAACATGCTAGTTCCCATTAGCATTACCGTGTCGGCAAAACTCCGCTCTGTAAGTTGTAAAAATATCAAAAACTACAGCAGAAGCTTCAAATAGATACCTCTAAATGTACGATTGTTTCCTGTTCACTTGCAGTGTCTCGTCTTAATACGGATAGGACGGAATGATGCAGTTTTGTTCAATTCAATAGGATTGCATTACATTTTGAATCTCTGACTTATTTTCCATTTTCTATTGCCATGGCGACCACAAGATCTTGTCCCAGAGATTGGATCTACAAGAACGAGACAAGATGAGATTTTTACATTCTTTATAATAAATAAATTGTGCAATCTAGTTCCCAATATTGACCTTCTCCAAAAATGTAACTCTCCAGTACTTAACTCTTTTTTATCCAATCCAAACGTAAAAACATGGGGAATAAAATCTCATGAGATAATTTTCAGCATGTGTGTGCTATCTTGTGACAATTTTGTCTCATGACATCTTATGGCACGAGATTTTGTCCCATCCTTCCAAGTTATTTGTTAGTTCTGTGGAGGGGGCAACCCTGATCACAGGCATAATAACATTTTTTTTTTTTTTTTAATGTATTTTTGTGTTATAAAACCACCTGTAACTGAATAAATGTAAGGTAGAGCTGTTTAATTTCATACATTTCAGGCAGAGCAATGACATATCTATAGAAACATGTGATGGACCCCCAACCAAAAAGTTACACAATGCACCTTTAAGTAACAATATTGAGTACTTCTTCCATCACTGTACAGATTTAACAGATGGAAACACAAACCATTAGCAAGTGCTAAACACTGTGTAAAGTCAAGCCTTTTTCATCTCATCCATCTGTATCACAACTGCTTACTGACTGTTACTTCTGAATGGACTGAACAGCTGTACTCAGCTCTTGCTATGCCATATTGTACGGGCAGAGCTGTTGCAAACCTCTGGCATTTTCTATGAATCAGTAAAAATGCATATTTAACAGGTTGCGCAGTGGGGAAGTGAGAAAGTACAGTGAAAATAGAATATCCATGATTTTGCATGGCTGGGGGCATCATGAGTCTGTATTGAATAAAGTACATGAAAGCCTGGTTAGTCACACTTCTTTGTGTTATTGAGTTGCATGATTCATTCAAAAGTCCTCCAAAAGTCATGTTCCTCTAACTTTTCCTTATGTACTGTGTATTATGTAATTTAAATTGACTACAAATCACCCAGCGCCTTTTTAAAACACAAATCTTTAAAGGCCCCATATTACGCAAAATCGACTCTTGTGAGCTTTAAAGGTTGTATGGATTTTTGTGGTTTCAAATTTTCAATGAAAGTTCAAAATAACATTATAGAGATGTAGCAGCCTTGTAATTATAATAACCAGAAAAAAAAGAATGAAAATCCATCAACTGTGGATGTGGTGAGGCCAGCTAAACATTAGTTTAGGTTGTCAATCAAACTCCCTTCATTTCTAGTGTAACTGACTTGCCAGTGCACTGGGATTATGTCGTATGCCTCTCATGCATGCCACATACATAAGACGCTGTTTACTCAACCACTGAGCACTGAGAGGAAGCACCTCTCAGTTTGTTGCAATGGCAGACAAGAATCCACTACCAGTTAGCTGCAAAAGAGTCAGTTTTTGAGGTCGCTGGAAGAAGGGGATAAGAAGGGGATTTCTGTTTGAAATCAAAAACATAACTGGAGTTGTGTGGAGTTGTGGAGTGTGTTCACACATGTTTAACACACTAACCCTGCATATTTAGGCTGAGTTCTCAAACAGAATACACATTACTACATGACATGACATGACGCATTACCACATGACATCACAAGGTGGAACACCTTGTGATGTCATGTAGTAATACAGGAATGCTCTGCAGCATTGTGTTAGTATGAACTGTGCAGCACTCCATACATCTTCATTAGAATCATTTGAATGATTTCAGCCCTGGAATTGCCAATCTCTACTGAACTAAAGGTAAAAGGAGCTGTTAACTTGAAAACTACCGCTTCATGACATCACAAGGTGGAACAGAGCATTTTGAGCTTTAGCGATGTAGACAGACTAATGATAATAATAACTTATACTAACTTATTACTTAAAATTATATAGCGCTTTTGTGGACACTCGAAGATGCTTTACAGAAAAATTATTCATTCATTCCACACTTGGTGGTGGTAAACTATTATTGTAGCCACAGCTGCCCTGGGCCAGACAGACGGAAGCGAGGGTGCGAGGCTGCCAGTCTGAGCCATCAGTCCCTCCGATCACCACCATCACTCACGCACACCCCACTTTCATACTAGGCAATGTGGTTGAAGTACCTTGCCTAAGGACACAACAACAATTTTTGCAACTGGTGCCTGCCTGTGGCACCTGCTGGGATCAGGCTTTGACAAGCTGGTATGGCCCACGACTAATAATGAAGGATTACTCAAATGTGTGATGAAACAAAACTCAACTCCAGGTATATTTGTGATGAGGAAATAACATTGTAACAGGTCATAAAATAGCGTACTATGGGCCCTTTATCAGTTGGATATTTTACAGTTGAATAAAAGTCAGAGCTGGAGGAAATCATGTCAGTGAAATGTTAATTGGATGCCAAAGAACCTGTTAACCCCCACGCTTCATGGCTTGCCTGATGTTTTCCTGCACTTTGTAAAGAAATGTGCTCCATGTTCCAGAACAATCTCGGCCTTTATAAAATATTATGTGCAAAAGGGCGCTAACAAGGCCTTGAGTGTGATAACTATGCAGTAACTGGGGACTGGCATCAGGTGTTCCGTTTTATCTGCTGGGATGAGGAAAATGAACACACATAACAGAGACTGGACAATTAGACCTTGAATTTGTGAAATGTTATTTTTGAGGAACAAAAGGGTTGGTTGTTGGGAGCTTGGAGTCAGTTCAGTCAAATGAAACAATCTTCTTTGAGCAACAATAGTATGGACAGTCATGAGTGTCTCGGAAATCTTTGGTCAATGAAAGTGCAGTATTTTTATTTACAAACACATCTGATAGAATAGTGTAGGAAAATCAAGCACCACCTCTTTAGCGTCACTACTTACCAGAAACTATTCTTGGTCTGATATATTGGCAAATTTTCCTGATATTAAAAAAACAAAAAAACCCAAATCCTCCAATTTACTCGCAGTGATGTAGCGATGTTCATTCTTAAAGGTCCAGTGTGTAGGATTCGTGGCGCATAGGTGGATAGTGGCTATGGCACTTCCTGTTTTAGCTACGGCAAACCTCGAGGGTCACCTGGCGCGCACCTGGCGCTGCGAGCCCTCCCGTTCACTGTTTTTTTTTTCTTTTCGCATGAAAACACACATTCCCGATCGTGTACCATGACAATCTACATATCTAATGAAACCTTACAGTCTCCTCTTTTTGACTATGCAATTCATTTCCCTGCACAACAATTACTCCCTGAGCACATGGGGCTTTTATACGGAAAAGCACAAAACGAGGTTTGTTACTTAGCTTACTTTGAAGGCCTTGCACAGGTCAAACTCTGTATTTCACAGAAGCCCAAATGTCCTTCTGCGGCTCTCGTATTCAAAATGGCTGCCTCTATATGGGGAAGATCCCCCTTTTATGTGACTATATCTAAGTTCAAAAGAATACTTTGATTTCATGATGGAAGTGAAAAGGCTTGGAAAACAATGTATTTTTGAATGGGTATCTTCAATTTCGGTAAATAACGGGTAAAAATCTTACACACTGTCCCTTTAAGCAACAATAGTATGGACAGTCATGAGTGTCTCAGAAATCTTTGGTCAATGAAAGTGCAGTATTTTTATTTACAAACACATCTGATAGAATAGTATAGGAAAATCAAGCACCACCTCTTTAGCGTCACTACTTACCAGAAACTATTCTTGGTCTGATATATTGGCAAATTTTCCTGATATTAAAAAAAAAAAAAATCCTCCAATTTACTCGCAGTGATGTAGCGATGTTCATTCTTAAAAAAAGGAATAAACAAAGAAATACATTTTATTATAGGACAGGTTGGACATCTACATATATATATAATGTCCATCAGCATCTGACCAGAACTGAAGAAGCAGCTTGGATGAGCTGTGAAACATATTCGACCAAATAAACTTTTGTTCAGTTGACAAATTGAATTTCTCCTTTTGCCATATTTCATTTATAGTTCACTGCAGTTCACATTTTGAGCACTTACTTTGGCTGTTTGTTTAGCAACCCACTCAACTGCGTTCTTCTTTTCTTGTTACTTCTCGTTTGATTATATATATCTTAACCAGTGACCAGATGGCAGTGGGCAAAGCCAGCTTCAAAGTGACAAATGTGTTTTATTCTTTCCAATGCTTGTTGCTTAATCATCTTACAGCAATGGCCAATGGTTTCCACAGTAACATTACAGACAAAGGCAATAAAGCAAAAAAATAAAATAAAATAAATGAACCATGGCTTTGGCCTGCTCAATTTCTGTTTCATAACACCTGAGTAAGAAATGCAAAAGGCAAAAGGTTACCAAGTACAAGGATATAATGAGACAGGACCATGCTTTCAGGGTTTGTGGACAGCCTGTTTTTGGAAAAGTCTGTCCAATTAGAGGAAACTGAGGAAAGATTTCATGCACAACAATTTTGCAACTCATGAATTGTACCAGAACAAGTCTCTCAAGTTGTACCTGTAGAGCTTGGTGTCTTCGTATAGAGGGTCTCACCTGGGATTGGGGTTGCCTGTAAAGAGCTCTGACTTTGCCCTGTTCAATAACAATAGTGACGATGTATCTGAAAATGACTCTATTGCATAACTGTTGACTAAAAGAATACTTGGCTGACAGATATGCCCTGTACATCACAACTGTTAGGATCTTGTATAAAAACCATAGACTGTATATATAAATGGACATAGCTAACGCACTAGCCGCTGCGTTCCAAACAGGAAGTTCACTTGCGGCTCTTCCGGCTTCTACTGACCCTGGCTACCATTGACTTATATTGGAATATTGTCACCCCTCCCTCTGTAACTGCTGCTGAGCCGATACAGGGAGTGGGTGCGGGGCTGTGCTCGGATACCGGAGGGCTGTCGGTAATATTGAACATGTGAATGTTATGCATTTATCATACAGTATATTTAAAAGGATTTTTATGCCTTGAACATGTTACACATAGTGTTTTTCTGTGGATTAGAAAGATATTTATTTTTACAATTTTGGGAATTCACTGAACGCACTACACCATGCCCTCGGTCTACTCCACACCACCTGATATTCAGGCACAGCACACCTCTTGTTTAGAGCTCCACACCCCACGCCTGCACTCGCACTAAAACTGGATGGAAAATATGACCCTATGGGTGACGTCACACTTACTTAGTCCACTTCTTTATACAGTCTATGGTAAAAACTGCTATATACAGTTATTCTGAGGTTTGTTATAATGTTGTTTCCTCATCACAAACAGATCTGGAGTTGTATTTTGTTTCATTCACACATGTTTAAAGGAATAGTTCGGGATTTTGTGAATCTGTATGGCATCCCCTTCAGAGGTGTCGTGCATTAACACTGGCTTACCCCTGACTAGGGATGCACCGATCCACATTTTTTTCACTTCCAATCCGATCCAGATATTTGGATATTGGCCGATACCGATACTATTCCGATACCAAAACTGTTTGTTTTCAATATTATCATCATTATTGTTTAACTACAAATAAACTAATCTCTACAGGCAAGTAGGCCTATGATATGAACAAGTGTTTGGATGTGTGTCCCAAAAGGCAACTTGAGGTAAGTATAGGTCATAAAAGCACGTCAGAAGAACAGGAAATCCTGTGATATTAGTCCCTCGTGCACAACGAGCTGCAGCGTGTGAGCAAAACAGCCTAGACTAGAAACTGCCATGTCTTCCATTGCACCTTCATGTTACTTGCATTGTCCCGTAGAATTACATGCACTTTTTCTAGCGGGATCTCCCAGTGGTTTAACATCTCTGTAATGGATACTGCGATTGTAGCTTTTGTGAGCCTCTGCACTTTACCTGGAGCCACAACAGAGCCTGTGTGAATCGCGGTCAATCCAGTGCACAGTGAGGCTTATCAGTGACATTGGGCAAACATCGGATGTCCAAATATCTGTAGTAAAGCTCAGATCTGGAACTCTTTTTAGCTTCTCAGCTAACTTGGTTGACACTCGTCTCTGATAATATCTCCTGGATGGTAAACTATATCTTGGCGCAAGATAATCCATCAGGCTTGTATTGTAGGTCGCAATGGTACAACGGGCTTTGCAAACACTGCACGTTGCTGTCTTGCTTTGAGGTGTTTCTAGTAAAAAGTATTTCCACACAGTGGACATGTTGTGATGAAAAGTTGGTTCGGCGGCTAGCTCGCATTGCTACTTCGCCTGCTAGCTGGCTGCAAACTGTGGAATGGATTTCCAGAATGGAGGCGTGTCTCGTCATTACTCTGTGTCTCATTGAGATACGCCTCCGTTCAGGAAATCCATTCCACATTTTGCAGCAGGAGTAGAGCAGCCGACAGGGAATCAATCGTGGAGTCATTTCAGCAGATAATGTGTATATACAGACGTGGCTTGGAAATTTTCGATCCGTGAATTACGCTGATATCGGAACCCGATACCGATACTGGATCAGATCGGCCCCATCCCTACCCCTGACAGTGTCCTCTGAGCCGAGTTCTGCCCGGTTCTGGAGCTGACGAAAGTAGGTCCGGCAAGTTAGCCGGGGCATTAAAGGGATATGCCACCCCCAGGTCAAATCTGGGCATCTCCCCACAGTCCAGAGACTAAAATAAGTGGTGGAAAGCGTTTTCCTGCTCACCCAGCCATTGTCCGAGTCTGTCGCCACTGACCGCTGCGGTATCTGGTGCTCCTCCGCCTTAGACTGGAGTCTAACGTCGCCAGAGAAGGATTTCGGCCAAAAGGAATTAATTTGCTCGATGCGTTTCCCAATTACTTTGTGTGTAGTGCGCATTCATATCGAGTGCAAATAAATGTGCAAATCAACACGGAGAGCTTGACTTGGTCATTTTGGGTGGGAACTATTTTCCAGTGCATAAGAATACAGCCGTATCACGCAGCACGCTGACAGGGGAATCCCAGTTACGCAGCGGGAAGGGAGTTCCCCTGTTGCACAACGTGGTGCGTGATACGGCTGTATTCTTACGCACTGGAAAATAGTTCCCACCCAAAATGACCAAGGCAAGCTCTCCGTGTTGATTTGCACATTTATTTGCACTCGATATGAATGCGCACTACACACAAAGTAATTGGGAAACGCATCGAGCAAATTAATTCCTTTTGGCCGAAATCTTTCTCTGGCGACGTTAGACTCCAGTCTAAGGCGGAGGAGCACCAGATACCGCGGCGGTCAGTGGCGACAGACTCGGACAATGGCTGGGTGAGCAGGAAAACGCTTTCCACCACTTATTTTAGTCTCTGGACTGTGGGGAGATGCCCAAATTTGACCTGGGGGTGGCATATCCCTTTAAATAGGGGATGTCATACAGATTCACATCAAAAAACCCAAACTATCCCTTTAACACACAAACCCTGCATACAATATTAGGCTGTGTTCTTCTCTCAAACTGACCTTATAATGTCATGTAATACAGGAAATGCTCCACTGTGTTTTTAAACTCGATACACCTTCACTAGAATCATTTATATGATTTCAGCTCTGGAATTGCCAGTCTCTGCTGAACAAAAGGTAAAAGGCAGCTGTTAACTTGAAAACTACCACTTTCACAAAGTGGAACACATTTTGAGTTTTGGAGATGTAGACGGTGTGAATGAAACAAAACACAACTCCAGGTATGTTTTTGAGGAGGTGCTTAAAACTCATTAGTCAATTTTGCGTAATACAGGACATTTACATTACACAATCAGTTACCTCCATGTCTTTGTATGGCTCAAGATTAATGTGTTTTTTGGTACATGTACGCTTTTAGTTAGTGCAAAATCCACTGCAGAAATGGTCTTCACCAAGTATGATTATAGTACATTATTTTAGTTAGTTTATTTGATTTATTTGACAGGGACAATGTACAGGAGCATTAATCACAAAAAATTAAAAGATGCTTTGTACCAGACTTTAGCTCTCTGAGCTAATTTCCATCTCCAGTCCCTTAGACATTACAAACAACATTACAAACAACATTTCTTTATTGTTTACACCTCATTTTACTACTCGCCCCCTGTAATCATCTGCTATTTTGCACACAATTATCCGTGAGGCTTAGATATATGCTGTAGAATCACTATATTGAATACAAAGAGCTACAAAGAAAGTTCATTGTTCTTTGTTTCCACTGAATAAATTACACTTTTTTTTCTCTAATCTTTTGAAATGCACCAAATAGGAACACACCATGAGTTTCTACAATACTGTGAGTGAAACGAATACAGCGAGGAATATCATCTGTGTGAATCTGATATTGTTGTGGGATCTCTGAAACAAAAGCAGTATTTCATACAATGTTCTTTGGTCTTGATCCAGTGTGGTTGGAATCAGCACCTTTGTTCTTTCTATGTTTTGAAAAAGTATAGTACCTACTGTATTCACAGTATTCACTTTATTCACAGTACTGCATAGGTAGTTAAGGCTAGTTGCCTTAAAAGTGCAAATTCATACTGTCCCATTCATTCTCTATGGGGGATTAACTGTGCCACTGTAAGTTTTTAAGACCACAAATCAGGTACGGCACCTTTAACACCTTTTACATATTATGTACATAAACCAATGTGTTAATAAAAGTATGTATTTCTCTTTCTAAGCAAATGCTGACCTAAAACTCTAAAACTCAAACATAAACACATAAACAATTAACAATGCAACTAGTGTATTTATTTTCCAGAATAGTTCAAATTGAGGTCTTATTATAACCTTAATAATACCATTTTTGTTATCATTAGCTTAGACAGAAACACCATCTGTGAAGCAGTTACAACTTGCATAAAGATTTAAAAATGCAGTCTGTGCTTCCATCTGTAGCTTGATGTCAGTGTTATATTTAAAGTGGAACTATACACAAACTGTGCAGAGTTCATGATGTCAAACTACATGTAGTTGCAGTGGCTACTGGAGGCTTGCCAATCCAGATAGAACCCACACGTTCTGACAAAAGTTTACAAAGACACGAGTGTGAGTGAGTGAGTCTAGAGTTGTATGTTGTATCCCTGATTACAGAGGGCATGATTGACAGGTAGATTAACCAATCAGAGATACTCCGTTCCAGTAAAAATTGCAGTTTAGGAGTAAGGACTCAGCATATATCTGCAGAATCAACAGTCAAAATACCAAACTTATTTATCTCATGTAAAATAAGTTATATATATGTTGTTCTGAACGAGAGTTTGAGGATGTTTAAGAGGAGATGTCTTACCTTTGAGAAACATGTCATACATATTAGTTGGTGTGGTTGAACCGTGCCAAGTTAGGATGTTTTAAGCAAAAAAGCTGCAAATTTACATACTTTGTGCAAAAAAAAATAAAAAATAAAAAATAAAAAAATATGACATGGAGCAGTATATAATGCTATTAATCTTGTACACAGACTTTTATTTTGAAAAAAAAAAAGTAAAGTAACGAAAAATGTACCTTTAGTGTTTAGTTCTACTTTAAAGGCGGCATGGTAGCTGAGTGGCTAGCGCTCTTGCTTCACAGCAAGAAGGTTCCGGGTTCGATCCCCGGGTCGCCCGTGCCTTTCTGTGTGGAGTTTGCATGTTCTCCCCGTGTCTGGGTGGGTTTCCTCTGGGCACTCCGGTTTCCCCCACCAACCCAAAACATGCACCATAGGTACTCCAGCTTAGGTCCTGACTAAGCCGAAGCAAGAAGATCATGGAGATGGTCCCTATATATATATATTAGGGCTGGGAATATTAACGCGTTAATCGCGATTAATAGCGATAGTTTTAATCGCGAACAATTTTTTTAATCGCGATCAGAGTTTGCCAGCATTTTCCGCAATTCTACCATCCATATGCAGCTCATTTGGTTGTATTAATTAAACTCATTGTTGGTTAAACGCGCTATTTTGAGTTTGCTAGTATTTTGTTCCTTCTACGCATCCCTAGGCAGCTCGAGCGGGCTTCAATCATTTATTTACAATTTCTCAAAGTAAGCACTATTACTGGTTCATTGTTACTTTTTCCTTTCTCTGCACTTTTTTGAAATAAAAAAAATGGTGAGAAATACTTTGCATTGTGAGTTTAACTTTAGATTCGAACGGTCTTACTGCAAGATATCAATTTTAAACATGCAAAATAAATCACGATTAATCGCGATTAACTATGAAATTTCTGAGATTAGTTGCGATCAAGAAAATTAATCGTTTGACAGCCCTAAAATATATATATATATATATATATATATATATATATATATATATATATATATATATGATGGGTTAAAATGCAGAGAAGAATTTCTCCAGTGTGAGATCAATAAAGTTCACTTCTTCTTCTTCTTCTTCTTAAAGATGCATAGTATAACTTTTCTAGTGGAGGGTCTGTCAAACCTTTCTCCATGGAGATGTTCTTGTTTTGTCTTGACTGTATCACAGTATGGTATTAATCCTTTCTCTTTTCATGGAGACCAAACCAGACCAAGTTACAGGTCAGATCTGTGGAGAGCCAACCCCGCTCATAGTCAAAATAACCCAGACAGATCAAACCAACTCAACTTGCATTTTAATCATTTCTCACCCCCTTCTCTACATCTCTCAGACGCCCAACCCACACCTCTTCACAGACCACTCATACGACCATTCTTCAGCCCGTCACCTCTGCTCCCACACCTAGTCCCACTCCCACAGAAGAACCCAGCTCAGTGTCTTTGTCACCTGCACAGGTGAGAAGGCAGTTGGAGAAAGTTCACCAAAAAAAGTCTCCTGGACCAGACCAAGTCAACCCCCGCGTGCTGATGACATGTGCAGCTCAGCTCACTGAAATCTTGCACTTTCTCTTCACACTGAGCCTGAAGCTTGAAAGGATACTGGTGCTATGGAAGACCTCCTGCATTGTGCCAGTGCCCAAGGAGCCTGTCCCATCTGGACTTACTGACTACCGACCAGTTGCTTTGACATCTCATGTCATGAAAGTGTTTGAGAGACTTGTTCTGGCTCAGCACCATCGCTGGATCCTCTACAATTAAGGATGATGCTGTAATCTATCTTCTGCAGGGGGCTCATTCTCACCTGGATAGTGTTATGGGCTCTGTGAGGATATTGTTCTTCGATTTCTCCAGTGCCTTTAACACAATCCAGCCCTTTCTGATGCTCCTCCATCAGAAAGGGCTCCTCCATTGTCTCCTGGATTACTGACTACCTTTCAGGCAGACCTCAGTACGGGCGACTGGGGATCACCCTGTCGGACACTGTGGTCAGTAATGTGGGAAACCCCCCAGGGTACAGTCCTGTCTCCATTCCTGTTCACTCTGTACACCTCTGATTTGCAGTACAGCTCCAGGTCCTGCCATCTGCAGAAGTTCTCTGATGACTCTGCAGTGGTAGGGTGGATCGGGATGGACAGGAGGTGGAATGGAGTGGTTCCAGGCAAACCAACCAAGGAACTGACTTCAGGAGAAAGAGGACACCAGTGGAGCCCATTACATTCAGGTTCACCACGTGGAAATAGTGGACTGCTACAAGTAACTTGGCATCCATGTGAACAACAGGCTGGACTGGAGGGACAACTGTAATGCTGTCTACAAGAAGAGCATGAGCAGACTCTACTTCCTGAGAAAGCCCAGGTCTGTCAATGTGTGCAGCAAGTTACTGGAGATCTTCCACCAACCTGTGGTGGCCAGCACCCTGTAATTCCCTGTGGTCTGCTGGGGGAGCAGCAAAGGGACATTGGGCAGATTGACGAACTGATCCGTAAAGCTGGTCACGTGATCGGCTGAGAGCTGGAGACATTTGTCACAGTGAGGGAGAGGAGGACACTGGACAAACTGCTCTCCATCATGAACACTCCTGCTCACCCACTGCACCAGACTAGAGCAGTGTTGCACAAACTGTTCCACAAAGGGCCGGTGTGGCTGCAGGTTTTCTTTCCAGCAAAGCAGCAGCACACCAGACTTGACTCATTTAATCAACTGATCTCAGTCTTCAGACAGTTGAAGGTGTACTGCTGCTTGGTTGGAAAGAAAACCTGCATCCACACTGGCCCTTTATGGAACAGAGGGGCAGAGAAGCTCATTCTCTAACAGGCTCCTATAGCTCCGCTCAAACAGTGAGAGATACAGGACTACATTCATACCATACTCCATACAGCTGTACAACAACTCACCCTTATGTAACAGATAATACTCCTTACAACTGTACAACAGCTCAATCATAAGTAACGGATAACCTTATGCTCTGTCAGTCAGTACATTATTGCACTGCCGTTCTTGTCTCCTGTATATAGCTGTATATAGCTCTTTTATTACTTTTTAGGGACCGAGCCCGAAGGGGCACGAGGTCCCTATTGTTCTCGCTCTGTTTCTCTATTATTATTATTCTTGGGACACTTTTTTTTTCACACGCTTTTGGGCAATTTTGAGCATGTTCCCATGCTTCAAAACGAACGAAACTTTGCACGGGCATCACGTAGGGCGGCAGCTACGCCTCCAAAAAGACCCGTCCCCCGGTGACCCCCAGGAGCTCGATAGCGCCCCCTAGCGCGTTGTCTTTCGGGGATGGCATACCGTTTAAGATAGGCGCACGAAATTCGGTAGGGACGTGTATCTCAATAAGACAAACAAACGCCTCACTGCAATGTCATGTCCACGCCCAACAGGAAGTGAGATAATTGGCCTTTTGTGAAATTTGACATACAATGGAATTTGAAACACTTCTCCTACACCGTACCTCAGATGGGCTTAAATTTTGGTGAACATAATCTTAAGATGTTGGAGATGTTAAATTGCGAAGGATTTTCAAATAAGCGGTACTATGACGATACAGCGGATCAATAAATTTAGGTATGAGTTATGAGTTATGGATGGGAGTTATTTATTGAATTTGGAGTTCCGTTTAAGATAGGCGCACGAAATTCGGTAGGGACGTGTATCTCAATAAGACGAACAAACGCCTCACTGCAATGTCATGGCCACGCCCAACAGGAAGTGAGATAATTGGCATTTTGTGTGATTTTGTAATATTGGACAGACAATGGAATTTGAAACACTTCTCCTACACCGAACCTCAGATGGGCTTAAATTTTGGTGAACATAATCTTAAGACATTGGAGATGATAAATTGCGAAGGATTTTCAAATAGGCGGTAATATGACGATACGGCGGATCGATAAACTTAGGTATTTATTGAATGGGAGTTATGAATTATGAATAGGAGGTTTTTATTGAATTTGGAGTTCTTCCTCAGACTAAAACTTCACAGGGTAATGTAGATGAGGACTACCAAGATTTTCATGCCAAATAACTGGCAGTCTGACATAGCGCCCCCATATGACAGGCCAGTGAACTGACAGAAAATGTACAGCAAATGAGCGTTTTAACACAAAGAGGATCGTGGGTGCCATACGATTTCAGCCAGACACACGAAAGTTGGTATGGGTGTGTATCTCACTAAGATGAACAAAATTGTAATTACAATGTCATGGCCACGCCCAACAGGAAGTGAGATAAGAAGACTTGTATTGCGATTTTGTCTGATATGACATTAAATGGATTTTAAAACACTCCTCCTACACCGTACATCAGATGGGCGTAAGTTTTGGTGTACATGAGCTCAAGACATTGGAGATGTTAAATTGCAAAGGGATTTTTGATATCTTGTAAGATGACAAAATGGCGGCCTGATGAATTTTGCTACCATTTGAAAGTGCCAAATTCAATAGGAGGTGTGTCACCACTTCATTTAGCAGACACTTCTCCTACACCGTACCTCAGATGGGCTTAAATTTTGGTGAACATAATCTTAAGACGTTGGAGATGTTAAATTGCGAAGGATTTTCAAATAGGCGCTAATATGACAATACGGCGGATCGATAAAGTTAGGTATTTATTGAATGTGAATTATGAGTTATGAATGGGAGATTTTTATTAAATTTGGAGTTCTTCCTCAGACTAAAACTTCACAGGGTAATGTAGATGAGGACTACCAAGATTTTCATGCCAAATAACTGGCAGTCTGACATAGCGCCCCCATATGACAGGCCAGTGAACTGTCAGAAAATGTATAGCAAATGAGCATTTTAACACAAAGAGGATCGTGGGTGGCATACGATTTCAGCCAAACACACGAAAGTTGGTATGGGTGTGTATCTCACTAAGATGAACAAAATTGTAATTACAATGTCATGGCCACGCCCAACAGGAAGTGAGATAAAAAGACTTGTATTGCGACTTTGTGTGATAAGACATACAATGGATTTTAAAACACTCCTCCTACACCGTACATCAGATGGGCGTAAATTTTGGTGTACATTAGCTCAAGACAATGGAGATGTTAAATTGCGAAGGGATTTTTGATATCTTGTAAGATGACAAAATGGCGGCCTGATGAATTTTGCTACCATTTGAAAGTGCCAAATGCAATAGGAGGTGTGTCACCACTTCATTTAGCAGACACTTCTCCTACACCGTACCTCAGATGGGCTTAAATTTTGGTGAACATAATCTTAAGACGTTGGAGATGTTAAATTGCGAAGGACTTTCAAATAGTCAGTAATATGACGATACGGCGGATCGATAAACTTAGGTATTTATTGAATGGGAGTTATGAATGGGAGGTTTTTATTGAATTTGGAGTTCTTCCTCAGACTAAAACTTCACAGGGTAATGTAGATGAGGACTACCAAGATTTTCATGCCAAATAACTGGCAGTCTGACATAGCGCCCCCATATGACAGGCCAGTGAACTGTCAGAAATCTACCGCTAGCTGAGCCCCTAACAGGAAAAATTGTCCAATATGGCTTACCATTTTTGCCAGGCACACGAAATTCGGTATGGGTGTGCGTCTCCATAAGACGATCAAACGCAGGTGCGAGGTCCCGACCAACGCCGCTTGCGGCTTTAATTCTATTTTATTTTTACTTGTATGTATACATTTATTATTTTTATGTTTATAATTATGTCTCATTTGACACCGGCCTCTTGCTATATTTTTTGCTGTACCATTTATTTTTGTTACTCTCTGTTATATATTATATTATGATGAGTGAGCTAATGTATCCATATAATTTCCATTGTGGATCAATAAAGTTTGTCTAAGTCTAAAATGCTTGTTTTTGTAGGTATTTTTGAGCTGTAAAACCACCTGTAAATAAATGTAAGATAGAGCTGTTTAATGTCATACTGTGGAACATTCTATTCAGAGCAATGACATAACAAGCAGGTGATGGACCCTCAACCAAAAAGTTACAGAGTGCACCATTAAATAGGCTACTGTAAGTGAGGGTCCATACTTTTGAAGCAACCTGAACTAGCCATGTGGTATTGAATAACTTTTGAGTAACTCTCTTTTTGTGGCTCAGGTGATGCTAGCTGCTTCATACTGGTCGTTGCTGGCTCCTGCGATCAGCATGGCGGAGGACTCGGGGCAGTACGGACAGTTTGCCTTTGTTCCTGTGGCGGTGGGTTTCACATTGGGAGCTGCCTTTGTTTACTTCGCCGACCTCGCAATGCCAATGCTGGTGAGATTACATCACAATACATTTCTTCAGTCAGACTCAGTCCAAATATGAAATTCTACACGAGGTACAAAAATCGCTTGAATTCAGGTCAAGAACCATGGCCTCGGATTTGGAGGAACTGATCCTCATCTCAGCAGCTTCATACTCAATTCAAATAATGCGCGCTCAGCCACACACATACGCTTTTCTCAGACTGGATTTAAACTTTTCTCACATTTGTCTCTGTTTAAACAAACTTTCATAGATTTTCAACAAAATGTATTAATAGTGAAGCGTAGGGGGAAGGGGGAGGGTGGAGAAGTGTGCGCGCGGGGACACGTGTGTGATAGCGCAACATGACCCGGCGCGGGGCTGAGAGGACGAGACCTGTACTCAAACCGTGCCTCCTCTAAAACAGGATTAAACCAGGTCTAAATCAGGTCTAAACCAGGATTAAACCACCGCGGCTCTTACCTGCGTTCGTTCATGCGCTCGGACTGCGTGCGGTCCCCTCCTCGCTGTGGTCCCCTCCTCGCTGCTCGGCTCAGCTGTGACTCGTGAGAAACCAGGAAATAGACCCGCACGCGGCGCTTTAATCCATCTGGTCTAGTCCTGGTTAAGTCCACGTTTAGTCCTGGTCTAGTCTCTTAGCCAATCAGGACCCAGAACACAGTGTTACACTATAAAAAAAAGTTACACTATAAAAAAAAAAAAACTTGGAACGGGGCCTTGGAACGAATCAGGCTTTTTCCATTGAAATAGCTACTCAACTTACGAAAAATTCACGTTACGAAACCACTTCTGGAACAAATTAATTTCGTAAGATGAGGTACCGCTGTACAATGAACAGAACCAAACTGTTCATTGTTCTGTTCATTGAGTAGTTGTGATTAGGTTTATTATTATTGTATTATATTATTATTATGTATTAGATAGTGCTTGTTGTACACTATGCAATTTTTTCATCAGATTAAAGTATATTGGTTGATTTGGTCAAACTTGAGTATAATACATGTCAAAAGTTTGGACACACATTTCATTTAATGGGTTTCTTTATATTCATGACTACAATGTAGATTCTCACTGAAGGAATCAAAACTATGAACTATGAATGAACACGTATGGAATATAGTAAACAAAAAGTGTGAAATAATAACATTCTTCAAAATAGCCACCCTTTGCTTTGATCAATTTTACCCCCTTTTGGCATTCCACTAATGAAAGTTGACAAGTCACCCCTTTTGAAGTGAAAACCATTTCAGGAGACTAAATATGAAGCTCAGTGAGAGAATGGCAAAGCAAGGCTCAGAGAATTAAGACTCAATTGATATATATATATATATATATAACACCTTTTTGTTGACATTTTATGTAGTGATGGGTTGAAAAATCCTAACACTACCATCCAACACAGGCTGTAGGCTGGTACAGCAGAACAAATGAAGAATAAGCACAAAAGGAATACATAATTTACATAATTGAAACATTAATTAAGCCTCCTAGACAACAGTTTGGACACACCTTCTCATTCTGTTTTTTTTTTTTTTTGTTATTAATCATCAAATCATGGAATTTTAACCAACTAATAAGTGCAGCATGTGCGGTTCACAGGACACAAGACCATACTGTTGGGTTTTCTGAAAGGAGGGGTTTGTTTTTCCTGTATCGATGGAGACTGTGCAAGAGGCTAGCTAAGGAGGTTGCTGAGGAGCTAGCATTTGAGATGCTACAGGCTTTTTACACCATAGGTGGCAGCAAATGTGGCAGAAGAGGAAACACTTTGAGGGAATTAACCATTTGTCACCAACTGAAACACCAGACCGGCATAAGAACAAGGCCTGGTTCCCCCTGGACACTGCTGTGATGCTGCAGGACACAGAGGAGAGACACTTTTGGCTCTTCCACAGGATCTGCTGACCCTCCCTGACCAGTCCTGTTAAACTGCACTCAGACCTTTGACTGAGACACAAAGGACACTGGGACACTAGTGGAAATGTTGCAGCAACAGTTTGCTGCAGCAAAACTTGAATTTCCCTCAGGTAGAATAAAGTATCTCTCTCTACTACTTTTTATATTTTAGATACATACACAAGACATGAAGATATTTAATATATTTTAGTTTCAATTTCCTCAGAGTATCCACCCTTTGCTTTGTCATAAAATAAAATAACAACAAAACAAATTGTTGACAGCACTTCAAACTATGGCCTCCTGAAATGTTTTTCACTTCACAGCTGTGCCTTGTCAAGAAATGCCGAAAGTGCAAAGCAGTGATCAAAGCAAATGGTGGATATTTAAAAAAATATAAAACTTTTGTTGAGTTATTTAGATTTTTTTTTACTACTTTCCATGTAATTCCATTTCATTCCATTCCATTAATAGTTTTAATGCTTCAGTGAGAATCTACAACGTAAAGAGTAATACAAATAAAGAAAAATAAAAAATGAAAAAAAGTGGATCCAGACTTTTAATTGACTGTAGTGTAGTAAACAAAAACTCCTCTGAACACGAGGTGAAGTTGGTAGAATAATAGATTTTTACAGTGAATACAACTTAATAAATGTAAGAATTTAAGAATATGATTTGAATATATAGGCCAGGACTAGACCAGGACTAAACGTGGACTAAACCAGGTCTAGACCAGAACTAAACCAGGTCTAGACCAGGTCTAAACCAGGTCTAGACCAGGTCTAAACCAGGTCTAAATCTGGACTGGTCCTGGACTAGACCAGGACTGGACCAGGTCTAGACCTGGACTAAACCAGGACTAGACCAGGTCTAAACCAGGATTAAATCACCCCGTGCGGCGCTTTGCTGGTTTCGTGCGTTCGTTTGTGTGTGTTCGGTTTGTGTGTGTTCGGTTTGTGGCTCGGGCTGCGAGGACGCGGTCCCGAGGGGGAGGCATGGTCTGGGCGCCGCGGTTCGATCTTGTGCTCGCAGTCCCGGCCTTGTGCCGGTCGTGCTGCTCTGTCACGGATTTGACCACGATGAGCGGGTCCACGTGTCGCGCACTTCTCCAAGGGGTTGGTGCGTGTTGCGTCCCGGGACGTGGCAGTGCTGTTGGATGAGCGCGGTGCTTCCTGCGGATCCAGTGACTCATGTCTCGGCTCCCCTCACGCGTCCGGCAGGGCTCCCGGCGGGGCTCCCGGCGGAGCCCCCACGCTTCACTATTAATACATTTTGTTGAAAATCTATGAAAGTTTGAGTGTTTAAACGAGAGAGAAATGTGAAAAAAACGTTAATTCCAGTGTTTTAAGGCGTTTACAGCCTTAAAACATGTATAATAATTGTAAAATATAATACTTCGCGGATTTCACTCATTACGGGTTATTTCTGGAACCTAACCCCCACGATAAACGAAGGACCACTGTACTGTATTTCTTACCTGGCCAGCCAAATGATATCTCTCTGTATTTGCTATACAGTGCGATACCATTTGGACACCCTCGCTCCACCCTCGCTCCCCCGGTTAACAACGGACTCCGCGATTCTGATTCGTTCAAAGATGGTGACGTCAGTGCACCCGCCTTTGCCCGCAACGTCCCTTCCATTCAGCTGTAAAATTGGTCTTAAATTACCTAAAACACATTGATTCCTTAAAACCACAGCAGCTGACAGCTCTAGAGGCCTTTCTTTTCAAAAAATATGTTTTTGCATTGCTCCCTACCGGCTTGGTTCACGTCGCTGTCCGTTAACTGTTCTCTGATTGGTTCACTTAGCTGTCTGTCTAAGCGCAACGGCAGCGCATTCTGGACCAAGCGTTACCAGACTCGCCGCTGGTACAGCGATGAGTCATGGATTCTTCCAGGCAACTGTCTTTCTAGTTGCCCAGCGTTTTTTCAACTGATCCAAAAGTTGGTGGTTCAAATCCCGCTCTCGACATAAACATCATCATAACCCACCTTGCCCTCAATGTCTGCGCACACTGCAATTCCTAATTTAACTCTGCCTGCCAGTCTCCCACACAATATTCAAATTTCTATTGTTTTTGTTTTTCTTTTCCACATCTACTATCTACTTCATTATCATCTTTTTTTATCTTTTTCATCATCATTCCATCATTTCTCCCCAGAACCTTTCCCCTCACATTCTTTATTTCCCACTCCCTCTCCCCTGCACCTCTCGGCCTGACTTGGGTGCCATGGCGACGGAGTTGGAGCCACTGCGTATAGTGGTAATGTTGGCTGTGAAGTGATTGAACAGCGGGGGGTCTTCTTGGGTACACTGACAGTGGGAGGGGGGTCATCGGTGTTTGTACAGCTGCCGATGTGACTTTTACAGCCTGGTAAGCTAACATGCCTCTGAATGGGGCTAGGGACCATGCATTGTGAATGAAAGGATGGGGCTAGGAGATAAAGAGGTGGACAGAAGACAACAGAATGCGCAATTTGTGTGACGGTGTGTAAATCTTGGAGCCATGAATGATTAAAGTACACATTGTATTTTGCCATCACCTATAACATAGATATTATTCCTGTGGCTTTACTTTTGGTCACCTTAGGATAAATATTTAATTTTTAACATCAAATCCCACCTATTCATACTTTTGACTTTTATATTCTTATTTAATCTGCCTCACGCAAGATTGACACATGTGTCACTCTGCTTTGAGCTCTACACATTGTCAATCTGGAACAGCTCTCACTGAAAGAGATCGGAAAATGCGCAACATTATGATTATTTGAATCTGATTGGACGAAGTGTCACAACATCAAACTGTACATCAAGTTGCGAGAAAAGCACACAAATGCATAAAGCACTTACCTTCTGCACATTTTTCACAAATAAACCAAGCCTTACTGTGTGTGTGCGTGTGTGTGTGTGTGTGCGTGTGTGCGTGCTCGTGCGCGTGTGTGTGTGCGTGTGTGGTTGAGACTCCATAGACCTGCTATTGTACAATGAATGCCATTCATCTGCAGTATTCACCAGCAGTGCAATATTTGTAGACATTTTACCTTATTTATTGTTCTCCATATTGACCTTACTCCCAAAGTTGGCAGGGGCGCCGCCATTATAATTCTGGCTGTATGATTTTGCATAGGGCTGCACATTCAGACAGCTAATAAGTTCTATACATACACCACAAAGCCATTTTCACACAAAGAGTGCATTGTCGACTTAGCGCACATATCATTGAACATTTTACACTCAACAAAAATATAAACGCAACACTTTTGTTTTTGCTCCCATTTTTCATGAGATGGACTTAAAGATCTAAAATTCATTCCAGATACACAATATTACCATTTCTCTCAAACATTGTTCACAAATCTGTCTAAATGTGTGATAGTGAGCACTTCTGCTTTGCTGAGACAATCCATCCCACCTCACAGGTGCGCCACATCAAGATGCTGATCTGACATCATGATTAGTGCACAGGTGTGCCTTAGACTTCCCACAATAAAAGGCCACCCTGAAATGTGATTTTTTTGTTTTGTTTTTTTTGCTTTATTGGGGGTCTGGGGACTCAGAACCAGTCAGTATCTGGTGTGACCACCATTTGCCTCATGCAGTGCAACACATCTTCTTCGCATAGAGTTTATCAGATTGTCAATTGTGGCCTGTGGAATGTTGGTCCACTCCTCTTCAATGGCTGTGCGAAGTTGCTGGATATTAGTGGGAGCTGGTACACGCTGTCGTATACGCCGGTCAAGCACATCCCAAACATGCTCAATGGGTGACATGTCCGGTGAGTATGCTGGCCATGCAAGAACTGGGACATTTTCAGCTTCCAAGAATTGTGTACAGATCCTTGCAACATGGGGCCGTGCATTATCTTGCTGAAACATGAGGTGATGTTCATGGATGTATGGCACAACAATGGGCCTCATGATCTCATCACGGTATCTCTGTGCATTCAAAATGCCATCAATAAAATGCACCTGTGTTCTTCGTCCATAACAGATGCCTGCCCATACCATAACCCCACCACCACCATGGGCCACTCAATCCACAACATTGACATCAGGAAAGCGCTCACCCACACGACGCCACACACGCTGTCTGCCATCTGCCTTGAACAATGTAAACCGAGATTCATCCGTGAAGAGAACACCTCTCCAACGTGCCAGACGCCATCGAATGTGAGCATTTGCCCACTCAAGTCTGTTACGGCGACGATCTGGAGTCAGGTTAAGACCCCGATGATGATGACGAGCATGCAGTTGAGCTTCCCTGAGACGGTTTCTGACAGTTTGTGCAGAAATTGTTTGGTTATGGAAACCAATTGTTTCAGCAGCTGTCTGAGTGGCTGGTCTCAGACGATCTTGGAGGTGAACCTGCTGGATGTGGAGGTCCTGGGCTGGTGTGGTTACACGTGGTCTGCGGTTGTGAGGCCAGTTGGATGTACTGCCATATTCTCTGAAACGCCTTTGGAGACGGCTTACGGTGGAGAAATGGACATTCAATTCACGAGCAACAGATCTGGTTGACATTCCTGCTGTCAGCATGCCAATTGCACGCTCCCTGTGTACCAATTACTTTTCCTGCTCTCTTAACTAGATTTTTTATGTGTGACTTGAGCTTGACTGACAGGTTCCCAGCCAATGCTGTGATCCCATATCTGATAATGGATTCAATACCAGTTCCAAAGAAAAGCAGCATAACACTTTTATTCACACTGTGGACTCTCAGCCGCCTTAACAAATGCAGGCGCTGACTGATTTTTGAGCAGAGCCTCCTCGTGTGCCACCCACTGAAACTGGGGATCAAAAAGTATCCCCAGGTACTTGTAGGGCACAACCTGCTCTATGCTTTGTCCCTTCACTCTCACAGCGCTGTGGTCCCCCACCCCTTTAGGATCAAATACTATTTCTTTAGTTTACATAAACCAATTGCTTTTTGAAGACAGACAATTTTGTAATTATCTGATGGATGAATTAAAAGGTGCTATATCTCTTTATTTATCTTAAAAACAGAACTAGTTTATTTTAAACAGTTTGCAATGGTCCGAAGTTATTTCTTCACTTACCTTATGCGTTGGATGACAACTAGCATGCTAACTGTGCACAGTAGAAGTACCAGTTTGTCACAGTCAGAAGTAAAAGTGGACAGGGCAGAACAAGGTGTATACTGTGCTGTCTGTCAAATTTTAATCTAAATGTATTTTTGCGGTTTAAAAATACATGTATATCATAATGATCCACGGGTGTCATAAATTATAACTATATAGCAGACACAAGCACAATATGTCTTCTTTAAAAGATGCATTGTGTAACTTTTTTCTGTCCGTCTACTGCTTTTCTCCTTAGAGGCGTTATTGCTTTGTCTGGAATATTCCACACCGTGGTATTAAACCATTTGATCATCATGAAGCTCAAAGCAGATCTATGGAGATGCAGCCACGTTCACAGTCAGAATGCCTGTTTTTCTCAGCATATTTGAGCTATTAAACTACCTGTAGTTGAATAAATGGTAGATATGTTTAATGTCATACTGCGGAACATTCCAGGCAAAGCAATGACATTTCCATAGAAATCAGCAAGTGATGGACCCCCAACGTGCTTCTGCTTTTTACATGAGACTGAAATGGAGGAAATAACTGCATTGCTGTCACATAGTCCACCCCAAAATATGCTTCGAGACACAACCATGGTCAATCGAAGTTAAATAGCTAAAAAAACGTATCCTTCTCTTCCTTTTTTCCCCTTACCTGTCAGCAGTGAATGAATTACCGTGGAACATCGTCGCCTCTTTATGCTCTGCTTCCCGTCGGCATAACAACGGGAGCGCTGGCAGACGGGATAAGGACATTGCATCATGGTTGACTGTACCATATATCTTGTAACTTGTGGCATTGTTTTGTGTTGGTGAGCGATGAGCGGGCCAATGCAAATACACGACATCTTCTTTGTTGACTGTGTCTCATATAGAGCTTTCCGTTTCCATGACAAACCGAAGAGAAAAAAAAAATGCTTTATAAGGTTAAGTTTCAAGGTCCTTGTAAGCAAGTTTTGTTTAAAGGTCCAACATTGCGCAAAATGGACTCTTGTGAGCTTTAAGCCATGTCATAATGGTGTTCCCTCATCAGAAACATACCTAAAATTGTTTAATTTACACATGTTTGAGTTTATTATTAGTCTGTTATTAGTTTATTATTAGTCTGTCTACATCTCGAAAGCTCAAAATGCTCCATTCCACCTTCTGATGTCATCCAGTGCTAGTTTTCAAGTTGACAGCTACCTTTTTCCTTTCTTTTTTTTTTTTTAATTAAAAAATGGCAATTCCAGGGCTGAAATAATCCAAATGATTCTAGTGAAGGTGTATGGAGTTTAAAACACATTAAAGCATGTATTACCACATGACATCACACAGTACAACAGTGTTGAGTGTCTGTTTGAGAGAAGAACTCAGCCTCAATACACAGTGTTTGTATGTTAAACATAAAACAAAACACAACACAACTCCAGGTCTGTTTGAGATGAGGAAACTCAGAAATCAGAAAGTGGTGTAATATGGGCGCTTTTATAGGTGTTATATCTGATTTGGGCTATTGACTGATAACACATAACATATTTAGATCACCATGTTATCTTTTATTGTTTTGAAAATGGTATATTCACCAAAAAGAACGTACTAACAAACAAACAAAAGACAATCATTTCACTAATGAAACAACTGAACATCACATCAGGTTTGTCAAGTTGTTGTTTACAGTTTTGTGTCATGCTTTCATATATTTATGGAGAATTGTTGTGTGGGAGCGTGGGTGATTTAGGCTTTAAGCACTTTTCATAGGTTTCAGTAAAGCTAAGAAAAACTTAAGTGCAGTTCCTTATTCTGGGACAATAACACCGATTATAATGTGTAGCTCTTGAGGTCAGTTGGTCTGTTGTGTACTTATTGATACTTTGCGGTGACTTCACACTTGGGTGTTGTGAAACTAATAAATAAGAAGAAGTGACTTTATTGATCTCACACTGGAGAAATTCTTCTCTGCATTTTAACCCATCCTATATATATATATATATATATATATATATATATATATATATATATATATATGCTTATATATATATATATAAGCATCCGGGGGACCATCTCCATGATCTTCTTGCTTCGGCTTGGTCAGGACCTAAGCTGGAGTACCTATGGTGCATGTTTTGGGTTGGTGGGGGAAACCGGAGTGCCCGGAGGAAACCCACCCAGACACAGGGAGAACATGCAAACTCCACACAGAAAGGCTCGGGCGACCCGGGGATCGAACCCAGACCATGCATGCAAACTCCACACAGAACACACACAGAAAGGCCTGGGCGACCCAGGGATCGAACCCGGAACCTTCTTGCTGTGAAGCAAGAGCGCTAGCCACTCAGCTCACCGTGCCACCAATAATAAAATAAATCAAGAAAAACAACACAACACATTTTTAGGAGTCTGTGATCAATACAAGCGGTCATGGTACTGTTTAGGCATTTCATTTTCAACAAGAAAATGTGTTTAAAAAAAGTCTCTAACAGAAAAACTTTTGCCTAATGCTCAGATTGTGTTGGGGGGAAATGTATATATATAAAATGACTTTTTGGTTGGGGGCCTGTCACCTTCTGTTTTCAACTCTACCTTACATTTATTAAATTCTAGATGGTTTTATAGCTCAAAAATACCTAGAAAAACAGGAATTCTGACTGTGAGCACGGTTTCCTCACTACAGATCTGACTTGTAACTTGGTCTCGTTTTGGTCCCCATGAAGCCAGAAAAGTTTAATACAATACTGTGAAACATTTCAGATGAAGCAATAACATCTCCATGGAGAAAAAAAAAACATTTGACGGACCCTCCACCACAAAAATTACACAGTGCACCTTTAAAGTCTAACTTACATAACACGAGCTTCAGACAGAGCAGTGCCTACAGTTAGCCTCACACCCCCAGGGAATTTTGATGACACCAGCTGCAAAATATTATATATCAATAGAATATATCAGTACTGGAGCAAGACAAATGTGGCTCAAACACAAGGGGCAAAAATGAGCACATGGGCTTTAACTTTGGTGATTTTTCTGTTCAAGGATGGGAGCTAAATCTGGGATCTGTAAATAGACAAACCAAAGTGAAATTGGGATGTAGTGTATGCCCGGGTTGCCCTCTCTTTGTTATGTAGTACTCCATGAGCTTGAAATGACTTGTTTTGTTGTACTGCATGCTTGGAACAATAGTTATATATATGTGTATCATAAAAAAACAACAAAAAAAAACAACAAACCAAAAAAAAAACAGTGAAAGGGATCTAAAAATCTTGCATTCAGCAGATATCAATTCTCTGGCAAAACTGTAGACTTTATAAAGAAGTGGACAAAGGGAGCGCGACGTCGGGTTACAGGGGCTAATTTGGAGCCGAGTTCCGTAGTAGGAATATTTACAGACAAAATAACAAAATAAAAGCACCAGGATCATGCAGAGCGGGTTAATATGAACATTTTAAGACCAAAATGACGTGGCTCACTGCAGCAGTTACAGAGAGAGAGGCGATGTTTAAAGTCAATCGGAGTCCCATGGTCACTTTCTATTTGTAACGCAGTGGCTAGCGGGTTAACTATGTCCATTTACTATATATAGTCTATGGCCAAAACTTATTGTTTTTGAAGGGCACATTATGCATTTTTTCTGATCTATGTTATAATGTTTTTCCTGAAGTTGTGTTTTTTTGTGGAGCAGAGAATTTTGAGCTTTGGAGATGTAGACATAATAATAAAGAGTAAATAAAACATAGGGATGAAAACGAAACGAAACACATCTCCACATATGTTTTTGATGAGGTAACAACATTCTAACGTGGCTTAAAGCTCACAAGACTCCCCAATATAGCACCTTTAAATATTCAGAAACAGCGAAGACAAGGCGGGTGCAGGTCATTTAGAGAAACAGATATCGGACACTGACTTATTAATACAAACTATACAAAAACCCTTTATTTTAGAAGGGAAGGACATGTTAAAAACACACCACCTCATTTCGGCTTTTTAAAATGCTCACATTGCCATCAGCTACAACAGCAAGTCTAATGTAATATATATTGACTTAAAGGTTAAAGGTTAATATGATACAAAATTGACTCTCGTGAGCTTTAAGCCATGTTATAATAATGTTTCCTCATCAAAAACATACCTGGAGTTGTGTTTTGCTTCATGTTCAACACACAAACCCTGCAAATTTAGGCCGTTTGTGTTGAGGAAACATTACAGCATAAATCCAAAAATAGTGTCCAAATGTCCGCTGAATCCTTTACTACAAAATTAATGCTATTTAATATGTATTTTTTTGTTTGGATAAGATGGATTCTTGTTATTATTATTTTATGTTCATTATTTCCAACAGAAAGAGCTTGAGGGTAACATTTCTAGAGGGTCCGCCACCTGCTTGTCTTCATGGAAATGTCTAGAATGTTCCACAGGATAGATTTCATCCATTTATCGCAAGGGAGACGAGCAGGTTACAGCAGTACGCTACATTACAATTCAGATCTGTGGGGAGTCGCCCCTATTTACAGAAGGAATTATTGTGTTTTTCAGCAATAGAAACACCCGTAAAGAATAAATGCTAGATGGATATGTTTAAAGTCATACCATGAAACTTTCCAGGTAAAGCAATAACCCTAAGTATATAGCTGACTCTCCACCAGAAAAGTTATGCCATATTTATTTTCTTGATTTTATTTTTACTTATTTATTTATTTTAAATCTTTTTTATTTATTTATTTATAATTTTATTATCTATAGAGTTAAGCTGTCAAAGGTGCATTGTGTAACTTTTCTAGTGGAGGGTCTGTCAAATGTTTTTCTCCATGGAGACGTTATTGCTTTGTCTGGAGTGTTTCACAGTATGGCATTCAACCTTTCTATCTTCATGAAGACCATACCAGACCAAGTGATAGGTCAGATCTGTGGAGAGGTGATCCTGCTCACAGTCAGAATGAGTGTTTTTCTAGTTTTTTTTTTTTTTAATTCATTCATTCATCTTCTTCCGCTTTTCCATTTTCTGGGTCGTGGGGGCAGCAGTCCAAGCAGATCTGCTGCCCAGAACACAATGCACTAGCCCCCATGAATCCTCCCGCGGGTGGTGGGTCCACAGGAGGACGGCTCACGTCACAACTGGCCTTGATGTATCTTCTGCCATGGGGGCTACCATTGTCCAAGACACTGGGGGTGAGGTGGGTTAAGTGTCTTGCCCAAGGACACAATGGCAGCACTCATCTGTGGGAGCTGGGATCACACGCGGTCAACCCGTCAAAATCGGGATTCGAACCGCCCCTGGATCACTAGACAAACGCTCTACCTAGTTTTTTGGTTTGTTTTGTTTTCTAGGTATTTTTGAGCGATAAAACCACCTGTAACTCACATTAAAGCGGGGGAACATTCCAGGCAGAACAATGACATATCTAAAGTAGCGCTTTAATTAGACCCCATCCTAGTGGAATTGAGTAAGCGATAATCTCATAGTGATGTAATAATCCACTCCAGTCAAATGAGAGGAAGGGTCCCCACAGCGCCTTTATGCCCTTCTCACTTGGAGAGTGACCAATCTTACTATGACGTGCTGATATTTAGAAAAAGCTTCATGAAAAGGCCACCTACGTCAGTTGCGCATTGACCGCCCTACCGCTGATCTCACTCGACTTGTCCGTGTCCAGGGCGTATATGCGTGAGTGTCCGGGCCCTGTCCCCCGCCGCCCAGCACTCGATAACATGGAGAGCTCCAAGTCCAGTGGGCAGATGACACCACCTCCTGCAGTGTTTTTCAAGTGAGTGAAGATACAAAGATGTAATGATGCACCCATTAAAACAATACAAAGTTGAATGTTGTAGATTTGTAAAAACTGTAAATTAGCCATTTGTTGTTTTCTTTTACAAATGTCTTGTATGACAAACAACTTAAAGATGCACTGTGTAACTTTTTGCTTGGCGGTCCGTCACCTACTTGTTTCTATGGATATGTCATTCCTCTGCCTGGAATGTTCCACAGTATGACATGAAACAGCTCTACTTTACATTTATTCAATTACAGGTGGTTTTATTGCTCAAAAATACCTAGAAAAACAGATATTCTGACTGTAAGCGTGGTCACCTCTTCACAGATCTGACCTGTAACTTGTCTGGTTTGATCTCCATGAAGATAGAAAGGTTTAATACCATACTGTGAGTTATTCCAGCCAAAGCAACAACATCTCCATGGAGAAAAGCAATGCGCACAAAATGGGGGGAGTGAGCGTCGTCATTTTGGCCTTATGTTTGTATTAACCCGCTCTACATGATCCTGATGTTTTTTATTTTGCTATTTTGTCTGTAAATAAATTCTTCCAAATTTGCTCCTATAACTTAAAGGAGAATTAATGTTTTTTTTTTTTTACAATCTGAGCCTTATTTCGGTGATAAAACAAGTTTTACTCACCCATAGCACTTTGCTGTCATATGGAGCACTTCAGGAGATGTTTTAGATTTGCGATCTCCGTAATGTGAGTTCTCGGGGCACATGTTTGCGGTCTCTAAATAACACAAACTTTAGCACTTTTCAAATCATAGAAGCTCAATGTCTTAGTTTACGCTTTCGTTTGAGTCAAAAGTGGCCTGTAATCCGAGATTTATCCATAGTTTCGAGTAGATGAGGACACCAGTGCGCATGTGTGGAGTCACAGCTTATTTCACTCTCAGCTCCCGGGTCCCAAACATGAAACGCAAAGCTGTAAATTATGGATAAATCTCGGATTACAGGCCACTTTAGACTCAAACAAAAGCATAGACTAAGACATTGAGCTTCTATGATTTGAAAAGTGCTAAAGTTTGTGTTATTTGGAGACCGCTCGGGGCATATATTACATGCTCGGGGCATATATTATATGGCCCGAGAACTCGCATTTCTGATATCGGTAATCTAAAACATCTCCGGAAGTGCTCCAAATGACACCAAAGTGCTATGGGTGAGTAAAACAACTTGTTTTATTACCGAAATAAGGCTCAGATTGTAAAAAAAACAAAACGTTAATTCTCCTTTAATCCGCTTCTTTATACAGTCTGTGGTTGCAACTCTAGAAGTACTTCTACACATCAAAAATACACCATATACACAGCTTAGTAGTGGAAAAAAACTTGGATTTAGAGTTTAGTTTCACTTGAACATTTTTGAACAATAGTTAAAGTGCCAGACAAGACGCCATGTTGATTCATTTCATTATGCACCATGTTTTGCTTCTCTTTTTTTCAGTGCGCCTCGATTCACTTATTCAGTTGGAAGTTGAGGTGTTCTCAAATGATTTTATTCACACTGACTTTATGATTAACGCTAAAGGGGAGCCGGTGGTGGGCATTGTGTAATCAGCACTTCCATGTGGAGCTGATTGCAGGCTTTAGCTATAACAGTGATTCTTTATTGATTTGCGCGGACAGCAATGCTGAAATATTATAAAGTCATTCACCTTTATATAACTGTAAATGGCATAAATGGACGTTAAAGCAAAGAACAAAATTTATTTATTTATTTCATTCATAAGTATAAAAAGACATCAACATTTGTGATAACAAATAACAAAATATTGAATGAAAGGGAGCAGAAAGAAGAGTTATCTTATGTTATCTGCCCCCTCTTCCCTTTTCCAAACACCAACACCGATAGTGACTGTAAAACCTTTCTTCATTACATTCCATTTCAAATCACAATTATTAATCAATTGTAAACATAAAGCTTCATTTCCAAGTGTAACATGTTCATGCATTTTGTAACATGTGTAACAAAATGCAAAATTAGTCAAAAATCCAGCAGTTAAACCCCAGTCTGTGAAAAACAGACACAGTAAATTACTATATTGGCTTATTTTTCAATATATGAAAGTTGGGATAATATATTTTGTGGCTCAATATTTTTCTTCTAGGGACATCATCGTTGTAATGTCAAAAGATTTTGAGTTTCTAGACAAAATTCCGCACAAATCTTTATCAAAATCAGTATATTTGAAGCTTTATTAGATCTCAAACTCACTGCTAAATACTTTTACTTTTTACTCTTTAAAATCATTTTTAAATGGGTACTTAAGTACTTTTTTGCTCTGGTATCTGTACATTTACTTAAAGGTGCATTGCTTAACTTTTCTGCTGGAAGGTCTGTCAAATGCTTTTCTCCGTGGAGATGTTATTGCTTTGTCTGGAATGTTTCAAAGGAATTAAACCTTTTTATCTTCATGGAGTCCAATCCAGACTAAGGTACAGGTCAGCTCTACTTTGGAGAGGCAACCCCGCTCACAGTCGGAATGCCTGTTTTTCTACGTATTTTTGATCACTAAAACCACCTGTAATTTAAGGTGTAATGTAAGTTAGAGCTGTTTAATGTCACACTGTGGAACATTCCAGGCAGAGCACATATCCATAGAAAGACTCATTTGACAGACCCTCTACCAGAAAAGATACACAATACACAATAAACCTTTACGTAACAAAATTAAATATTTCTTCCACCAATGACATTTTGCATATGAACCCATGATGTTGTATTCCATGGAAAAACCCTGTAATAAATAATCTTACTTTTAATCACTTTTGCCATCATTAAGAAGAGTTTTCTAGTGAGTGATTTAGCACATGTCACACGCTACCTGCTTTGCTAGCGGGCAGTCTGGATTCTACAGGATGTGGCTAATTGCCGCTCTGACCGATGAGGCGTGGGGAGGTGTCAGCGCACACCAGGGCCCCCGAGAGCGTGTTTTTCCCACCGTTTAATCTGGCAGGCATTGGCAGTTCGCGTACAGGCCCGGTGATTCATGCGGCCACCAGCGGTTCTCCACCTCATTTATTCACCACATGAACCTGGAGCTCCTGAATATCGCATGAAATGAGCAGCACTGGCTAGAGCGGAGGGGTGACTGGTCTATTTTTCCTAACTGGGCTCTCCGTGTCCAGCTAGCGTTTGAATAATCACTCACTTTTGAAATGTCACCTTCTAAACCCAATGGCCCTGTGTACGCTGGAGCCAAGGAGGGATTTGAGATGCAATCAAGTGTGTCTAGGTTACTTTTCGGGATGTACAGTTATATATTGAAAGATTTGTGAGTGGTTGGCAATATGGACTTTTTGTGTTTTTGAAAGTAGGTTTTGTCAAAAAATAGAAAATCAGATACTAATTGATATTAAAACTAGTAAAAGTGTCACATTCACAGGACAGAAATGATCCTTTCCTGAATAGCTTTAGAATGATCTGGAGCTGTATCAGAACAAGTATAAGAACACATAGACTAGTATACGCCCATGGACCATGATGGAGCCTACCTGGACGAGATTACACAGATATAACATATCTGTAATATAAAGTACTATTATTTGATGTTGAAAATCACATTATATTTTCTCAAAGTGTTTTTTTTTTTTTATTACAATGGTGGTATTACAATCATGATTGAGTATCGTCTATGCCTTTGTGTCAAAATCAAGTTTGAAATGTTTGTATCACACTAGGGATGCAAATTATCGATTAATTCATGAATCCATAGTTGATTGACCTTATCGATTGACTTACGATTAACTGATAAGCAGCGTTTTTCACCTGAATTTTAGTGTTTCAATAGGGTCTTTAAGAATATAAGCTATAGTATACATAACACTGAGTCAAAAATATATCATAGTATTATTATATTGTATATTCCGCAATTAATTATTCCTTAGTAAAAAGCAGACAAATGTATTGATGCTGAATAAAAAAATACATTCTTTATTGAAAATAAATTGAGGACTGGCTCAGTTGTTGCACTTGCAGCATGGAAATCTTGAAATTAAAAGGAACAGAAGAAATTAAATAACAGAATGTTCTTTAGTCTACATATTATGATGAAACCAGTGAGTCCAGGCTATTTTTAGGACATTCTCAACATTTATTTTGAACTAAGGCATCAACAATATTTCTCTCCCTTAATCTGTGAAGGGTTACAGTACAAAATATAAATTTCACAGGGCCCCTGGACACAGCATAAAACATTACAGGGCAAACCAGAACAATCAAGAAATTATAAAAGCATGTAAGTTACATGCTTTTATAATTTCAAAAATATATGGTTCTAGGTCCAGCTCTACTGTGAGTTGTACGGCAACATCCAGAGAGGAAAGGGTTACATGATGTAACTCTATGGTCTTTCTCGCTAGTGGGTTCACATCTTATGTTCACATTCCAGAGTAGCGCCCTCTAGCGATTAGTTACAATTAATGCATTTTGTTCGGCCAGCGTCTTGATCGACAATTAATTGTAAGTCGATTCATTGTTGATCACACTATTTTCCTTATAAGGACCTACATTAGACTAGGGTTCATCTTGGTTTAGTTTCTGTTAAGTTTTGACTTTTACAGTTTGGTAAATTAAGATGTGTACATGTTTTTCTTTTACTTTTACATTTAGTCAAGATACTGTATGATAAGATAGCTTTTTTTTTTTTTTTACAGTGGAGAAGGTAACAGGAACATCCATACATTATATTCAATCATGTTTGGCCTTGCACATAGCTATTTGCTATAGCATGTTCTTATAGCATAAAAGCACAAATAAAGTAATTTTGTGGGTGTTGCCTGATTGACTTGAGCAACAAGTATATGAAAATATAGTGAGTGTAAGCTTGTGCAGAGGATGGATCGCTGCACTCTGTATGCCAGCCTGGTGTTTAATGGTGATTCAAAGAACACACATTAAGTAAAATTGACTTTTTCAACCCTTTTAACCATGTGCTATATAATGTACGTTCGTCAAACATACCTGGACTTATTTTCTGTTTCATTTACGCTTGTTTCATTAATCTGTTAATGCAAATTCTCATATTGTCTGTTTAGTAGCACCAGACTCATTCTGCGGTTATAGTGTGTTTACAGCTAACATATGGCTCAGTAAGTGCTCTGTTTGCGTGGTAGTTAGCTAATTATTCACTCTTTGCAGTGAATAATTAGATTCCTCAGTGCCTCAGAAAAGTGAAGGATAAGTTTTGACCCGGCTAATAGAACTATGAACTGAATTAGTCCAAGATAATTCGAAAGGTATAGAGGAAAGGTTCATTTCTGTCCTGTGAATGTGACTTTTTTAGTATCAATACCTGCTTAAATGAGTATCTAGTCTCAATACTATACTTTTAGCATCAATAAGTATCTGATTTTTGATACTTTTGGCAATGTTTGTATGGATTATTTCATTGGTCAATATTCTTATCCCAGTATTAGCTAATGTGCACATCAGTCACTGTGTGTTTCTTTACATACACACCAGAGGACATTAAGGCTTCGTGTCTCCATTCTAGTTCTCCTGGTGTGCACTACCGGATTAACATCTTGTAATAAGTACTCGCAAATGCTTCTGTTTTGTCAAGGCTCTGAATTGTTTAGTACCAATTAGATTCTGTGTATAGTGGATAGCACAGATCCCATTTGGAACGCCGTTGTTTGGAGCTCTTTCTAGTGTACGTGCTGTGAGAGGCTGCTGTCGGTGGTGCTTTGATGGGAGAGCATTGTGGGATGAAAGCAGTCCTTAAGGCCATGGAGCAGTGTACCCTGCCTCGTGCTCATTTTTAGATCTTTTATTTGTCTAAATTGCCGGCAGGTTTTTAAGTGGCTCTGGTAAGTCACTGAAAAGCTTCACTGTACTGCCTGAGGGGAAAGAAGAAACCATTGAAATAAAATAATAGAGTTGCATGTGGCCATCATAGGCCTGTATCCATGGTTTGCATGGCCAATTTGATTTTACAGTGGGGTCCTGGGGCAGTTGAACGGTTAGTTTGGGGGTTTTGGTCTGCTTCCGGTCTGCTTCAATATTAGATTACCATCACTGCGGGAAGTGAACACAGTTGCCTTAAATGACTATGTCACCGGCAAGCACAGACTCAAACTTCATTTCAATGACTTGGACAAGAACAGGGGTCGGCAACCCGCAGCTCCGGAGCCACATGCGGCTCTTTGATCCCTCTGTTGCGGCTTAGTACAGCGGTCCCTCATTTATCACGATGGTCACCTTCTAAAAATAACCCACGACAAGCGAAATCTGCAAAGTCGTCAGCTTTATATTTTACAATTATTCTCCATGTTTTAAGGGTGTAAACGCCTCACCACACACATTGTACACTTTTCTCAGACTGGAATTAACCTTTTCTCACATTTCTCTCTTGTTTAAACACTCAAACTTTCATAGATTTTCAACAAAAAAGCACAGTATTAGAGAATGAAACCAAAGTGTATTTCGTGTGTATTTCACAGTTCTTATGACCGCTTCGTTGTGGCGGGTTTTGTCCGGGAGAAAACTTACAAACATACAGCACTTCAGAGTCACACTGCGATTGAACATTTATATAAATCTGGCAAACAGAACGCATTGTGTACAGGAGACATGGAGGAGAATGACTGACGAATCGGCAAAGGTCTACAGTCCCTTAGCCAATCAGGACGCAGAAATGCGCGTTGAAACACTATTTAAAAAAATTGTAATAAAAAAAATCTGTGAAACAGCGAGGCCACGAAAAGTGAACCATGATATAGTGAGGGACCACTGTATTTAATTAAAATGTATTTTATTTTAGTTCATTCATTTTCAAAATGTAATTCTATGGCACAAAGGCAAAAACAACGTTATATGCAGTGTTATTTCATTTTAAATTTCAAAAGGATTTTGTGGCTCCCAGTGTTTTCTTTACTGTGTGAAACGGGTCCAAATGGCTCTTTGAGTGGTAAAGGTTGCCGACCCCTGGACTAGAACAATAAGGACTCAGTCTTGGAGTGTAAAAGCTTACAGGACTTGACCCGGACTTGACTCAAACTTGACTTAGAATTGACTTACTCAGACTCAACTTCGACTTGACTTCGACTTGACTTTGACTTGACTATGGCTGGGCGACTTTTTTCTATATCGATTTTCTATCTCAATTTTTCTTGACCAAGAATTCCACAAAATCCACAAAGTTCAAAGTTTGGAATGAGTCTGTACAATATCTGAAGCTTAAATGCAGGCACGTGTTACTGTTGTCAGCAGACACATATGTGCACGTGCACTAGCAGTACAGGCAGAAACATGTGTGCTAAATTAGGTCGCCACTTTCACTCATAAAGGGTTTATAAAGGGTTGTCTACTGTCTGTAACTTAGACTATAATGATGAGAAGCACCAGAGGAGAGAAGGGGAGGAGCTGCATTGCACACACAGAGGCAGAGACACACAGAGGCATAGACACACACAGAGGCATAGACACACACACACACAGCGGCATAGACACACACAGAGGCAGAGAGTGAGAGTGAACTTTTAGGTTGCACTCACACTAGTCCAGCTGAACCATACCCAAGCACTGATGGCCCCTAAAGTGCAAAATGCTTGTCCAGTATGAGTGCAATCGTTGGCCTGGTCAACTGCGCTCCAAAACAAACCAAACAAACATTTCCCTTCAGTAAGGACTGTGGATGGTAGTTTTGCTGCCTCTCACAGAGAGACTCATATGTGCCTCTATCTGCCACTATTAATAGATATTTCTGCTGCTTGACTTATTTTCTCCGCTAAAGCCAAGCCATAGCTCCGCTGCACAATATGTAAAAAAACATCATCGGACTGTGGCTCAGGTTGTGCAGGTGTGAGCGTGGGACGTTCTAGTGTGAGCGCACCTTTAGTCAGATGTAAGTAAAACGTGTGAAACACAAGGACATGTGAGGAGACATAGAGACTGTGGCTCTGACCTACAGCTTTCACTTAAACAAGTGAACAGTGACTCCTCTTCAGTACCACACACTCTTACTGCCATGGGATTGACTGTGAATGTTGGCACAGTCCTAGACTTGTCTAGACATGATTAGAATTGACTTGGACTCGATTAATAAGGACTTGAGCATGACTTGAACTTGGACTTGATTACAGCACTGGTACATGGACACTAGGGATGTCAACAATTAATCGATTAACGGTTAATTGTCGATTAAGACGTTGGTCGATCAAAATGCATTAATTGTAATTAACCGCTAACCGCGGACACGCGGACACGCGGACACGCGCACCCGAAACAAGGCAACCGTGCTGCGCCAAGCTCGACTCACAGCCGACCGCAGGCGCCAACGGCACTGCTCAGCAGCCCCGGGTGTACGCGCGAGGCGAGATCGAACCCGGAATGCGTGCCGCTGCTGCTGGTTTCGCCGCGGCTCGCGCCCCGAGCCCCGTCTGAGCCGCGAGCCGCGAGGCGCGAGCCGCGAGCCGACGTGGTGGTTTAATCCTGGTCTAGTCCAGGTCTAGACCCGGTCGAGTCCCAGTCCAGGTCCAGACCTGGTTCAGACCTGGTCCAGACCTGGTCCAGACCTGGTCCAGTCCACGTTTAGTCCTGGTCTAGTCTCTTAGCCAATCAGGACAGAACACAATGTTACACTATAAAAAAAATGTTACACTATAAAAAAAAAAAAATGGATAGAGCGAGGGATTACTGTATTTTGTTATTCAGCATCAACACATTTGTCTGCTTTTTACTAAGGAATAATTAATTGAGGAATATACAATATGATACTATGATATATTTATGACTCAGTGTTATGTATACTATAGCTTATATTCTTAAAGACCCTATTGAAACACTAAAATTCAGGTGAAAAACGCCGCTTATCAGTTAATCGTTAATCGATCGATAAGGTCAATCAACTATCAGTTAATGAATTAACCGATAATTTGCATCCCTAATGGACACTCACATGCAGTATTTTGCAAATGGCTCTTTGAATGCAGCAGTAGTGGAGGCCTAGTGGTATTAAGTGCTGTGCACTTAAGGCCCTCACAGAGCAGAGCTGTACTGTAAAAAGCACTCCTAGATGGTCACTATATTGAGAAGTGCTGTGAAGTATGGAGTGAGTGATCATGGCAGCATTATGCCAGTGTGACCGAACATCAGGAAACAAAAGCATGCTCACTGTCAACCCTTTCTGTAGCAAATGGGATTTCAGTGAAGTGTATATTGATGGGCAATGGGAAAGTTTGAATTGCTGTTTTGAAATATATTTTAACACACAATAGTTTTGAATATCACAGCTATTAAAACTTAAAGGTTTTCTAAGTAGCATTAATTCATTTCAAATTAGTACAGCCGTCAAGGTTAACAGTGCTGTCTAAAAAGCTCATGTCTGTTTTCCTTTTCCAATATGCAGTTATTTCACTGCTGAAATAATAAAATATATTACTGCTGTAATATATCTTACTATATTTTTTAACCGTAAAGTTACAATGGAAGTTTATTTTTACTGGGAGTTTGAGTTCCGATATGAAAATAACTCCAGTAATAATGACACTTCGACCCTCAGCCATGTGTAGAACTCAAGTCAGAGTGCCACATATCAGTGAGGTTTCATTTTTATTAGGATGAGTAAATACATTTTTGTTCACCAACTGAAAAGCTTGGTGCTGCATACCTACCACATCTATCAAACATACTGAACACATTTACTGAACAGATGCTGGTCAGCAACCTGTGACTCAACTCTGAACCAGCTTTAAATGGGGAACTTATCTTCTCAGAACATTCTATCATCAGACGGTACATAGATGATTTTCCTCAGTCCCTTGCCATGAACACACAGCAACAGAAACACAATTGCTCTGCTCAGACATAATCTTTCATTATCAGGGTTGTCCACAAATGTATAATCTTTTCTACTATTCTCATTCTGCAGACGTCTCAGTCCTCTGTTATATTTTTGTCCTTTTTACTGTGTCCACGATACTAAAATTTCATACTGTGGAAAAAGTTTTATGCTCTAGTCCAGGGGTGGGCAAAGTTTTTGACTCGTGGGCCACAAAAGGTTCTAAAATTTGACAGAAGGGCCGGACCAGGAGCAGCTGGATTTAGTGTTTTGATAAAAACACTAAAAATACAAAGACCTTTATTTGTTTAAAATCATGCTGATGGCCAGTCAGAAAGTTGTAACAGAAACAGTGGATTGAAATAATTGAGGAAATTTATTTGATGGAAAGAATGACTCATTATCTAAGGTTGAAGGCAGCAAATTTGAGAAAAGTTGGTCTAAATGGATAGACTATAAGAACAAGAGAAATGTATAGTTTTTTTCCCTTTTTGTTTGCTTGTTTGTTTCTTCTGTAGAACCCCACAGATTTTGCTGTTCTATACCTCTGCATAAATAAAAAGTTAAAAAAAAAAACTATAAATAACATGGGATATGTAGAAAACATGTGCTTTATTTCAATTAAAAATGAACAAAAACTTTATAACAAAATGTCCATCTTTCAAGTTCCACAGTATTTAGCTTTTTATTGAAATGACTCTTAAAACACAGAAACTTTTATTAATAAAATACAGCTTTTTTAAAATGACTAATAATTTTAAAGTACTGAAAGTTCTGAGTAAACATGGAGCAAAACGCCGCACCTCAACAAAGGTCAATGTATGTAGTGCGGCCGCTGTTGGAAAGCACCAGAATTGCAGGGAAATTAAAACATTAACAAGGTTTATTAATATAATTTCTTTAAGTTCGGCGGGCCGGATTAAGAATCTTAACGGGCCGCATATGGCCCCCGGGCCGTAGTTTGCCCATGCCTGCTCTAGTCTATACCATTACCATTAATATGTCAATGTGGCGTTATATGAATTCTGACATCAAGCGTGCCTGATATTTAGAAATTTTGGTAGTAGATTGAGCCCTCCTCTCACCCCACTCCCACTTCTACTCTACTCTGGTTTTGTCACAATACGACAAATACTACAAACTCCATTTCGATACTTAAGAATAGATTTGATACTCAATACTGATTCTGATACCACTGTGATAATAAAAACAACACTCTTTATTTAGACAATAGACCATAGTTTTCAACATTAAATCATAATACTTTAATTTATATTACCATGTGGCCTTATATATTTCCATAGTGGTTTCTTGTTCTGTTTTAGTATTGATTAGTATCTGATTTTCGATACTTTTGACAGCCCTTTAGTATGGCAAGTACTTCTTGCACTGTTTTCTGATGTTCTAATGTTGTTTCCTCATCACAAACAGACTTGGTGTTCTGTTTTGTTTTATTCACACATGTTTAACACACAAATCCTACATATTTCGGCTAAGTTTTTCTCTCAAACAGAAAACACCAAACCGAACATTACCAATCTCTACTGAACAAGGTAAAAGGTAGCTTTTAACTTGAAAACTACTGCTTCATGACATCACAAGGTGGAAAAGAGCATTTTGAGCTATGGAGATGCAGACAGACTCATAATAAAGGGTTACTCAAAACAAAACACAACTCCAGGTATGTTTTTGAGGAGGTAATAACATTGTAACATGGCTAACAGCTCACAAAAGTCAATTTTGGGTAATATAGGACATTTAAGCCAAGATTCTTCCCCCACAATGAGTAATCTTTTGAATTACAGATGACCAAAATTCAGTTTACATCGGACTTAAAACACTGTGAATAGTGCTTTTACATAGCTCTTTCCAGTCTCCGCTCCCAAAGATAATGGCACAGACATTCTATACTGGCTCTGCTCTGTCAGGTTCACTGTCTCTGGGGGCCCTGTGTCACACTGTTGATTACTGGAGATTCTCCTTTCAGTAGACCATCTCAAATTAACTGTAAGCTGTGAAAATATTAGACAAGAAACCACTCTCAGTTCACCACTGCACAATTTTAGACAAGTACAACTTGCTCAATTTTAATAATTTTGTTCATTTTAAATACGGTTGTTTTATATATAAAGTTTTACACAGACTTGCTCCTCCTCCGCTGCAGGATTTTATCAAAACAAAGACTGTCAGTGGGATGGGAACTAGGGCCAGGACCCAGGGGAACTGTGAGGTCCCGCTCAGATGCACTACATTTGGACAAACTGTGCTCTCAGTCAGAGGCTCTAAGTTCTGGAACTCTCTCCCATCATCAATAAGATTTTTTTCCTGGCAGCACGGTGGCTGAGTGGCTAGCACTCATGCTTCACAGCAAGAAGGTTCGGGTTGCTCGGGCCTTTCTGTGTGGAGATTGCATGTTCTCCCCGTGTCTGGGTGGGTTTCCTCCGGGCACTCCGGTTTCTCCTACCAACCTAAACATGCGCCATAGGTAAAATCTTCCAGCTTAGGGCCTGACCAAGCCTAAATAACAAAACAAAATTATGGGGATGGTCCCCGGGTCAAATATAGAAATAACTTCTGTGCGAGATCAATAAAGGTCAATCTTCTAATCCTTGACCACTGTAAGGTGCTTTGTGTTACATTTTTGTATGAAAAGCGCTTTATAAATATTGTTTGGTTTGGTTTGGTAAGAGAGACTCCAACACTGGACACTTTCAAATCATACTTTAAACAGTGGCTAAAGGAAAACCAGACCTGTGAACACTTTTAATGTTTTAATGTTGGTGTTATTGTCAGCTGTCATTGTTTTTATTGTTTTTGCTGTGGTTTCACCTGCCTAGGGACTGCAGATGTAAATTAGCATTCTTGCTATAATCTGGCATATTTACACTGCACTGCTGCAGATGTTCATTAATATGCACTGTCCATATTAAATAAATAAATAAATAAATAAATAAAAGCCCCACTTATCCTGGTAATATGGGCTAGAAGAAGAAGAAGAAGTATATGCCTTAGTGTTGGGATTAGGCTGGGCGGTATACCGGTTCATACCGAATACCGGTGTTTTTTTTTTTATGATATGAATTTTTCATTTACCGCAATACCGGTGAGTGTGTGCGTACAAAACTTCGGAAACACAGAGCGGCGGAACGTTGTGCCGGGGAACTGTTTTTCAGTGGTATGAGAGCGGTGGAAGTGTAAGCTGTGTCCCAATTCGAGGGCTGCAGTCTCCGCTGCTTTTTCGGCCGCTTTTTCGGCAACTCCGAAGGCTGCAAAAGTCCAAGGAGCCGCTCGCAGCACCCAGACATGCTGCTAACGCTAATGCTAACAACATGCACCACGCAAATTACGCACACGGATCAATAACCCTCAAAATGGGACACGGCTACAGTGTGTGTTGAGCGGTGAACAACATGGACGTTGTTGTTAGAAACAGAGGAACTTATACTGAAAAGAGGAGCCGTGTCAGTTGTGTGGAAGTACTTTGGCTTTAAAAAATCTGGCGCTGATCAAACAAACATATTCTGTAATGTTGTCGGGCTAAAGTTGTAGCGACTCAGATGTCACACAAAGACTGCCGAGGACAAGAAAAGCAAACAGTGGAACGATATTACCAACGCTATTACTGTCCATTTAGACCACTTAGTACCACTTTGTACCACTTAGTCCTGTTGAGAAAGGAGCTTCAAGGAGATGATTAAAGCACTGGACCCAGATATGTTTTACCAAGTCAGATTTATTGCAGTAATTATTCTCTAATTTATTAGGAAATGCACAGTGGTGAAAGTAAAGCGGTGCGCACCGGAACAGCGCACCGGTATAAAATTCACAGCCGGTACGCAGCACCGCTAAGAGAATATGGTTAATGGTGGCCAAAACCCACATTTGAAAAAAAAAAGTAAGGTGCGCTATTTAAGTAGAAAACACAAACAACCACACTATGTCATTCGAGAATAACTGAAAGCTACCCGAAACTCTCATGCAGAGAGATCTGCAGTCTGTTAAGCAAGGATTGTCAAAACGTATCTGACTGTAGCCGTGAAAATAGCCTAGATGGCACGGTGGCTGAGTGGCTAGTACTCATGCTTTACAGCAATAAGATTCCGGGTTCAATCCCTGGGTCGCTCAGTGTTTATTTTTTTATTTTTTTAAAACGGTAAAGTGGTGCACTGGACATTATAGCACCTGTAAGAAATGAAAACCACTTTCACCACTGGTCATGCATGAAAAAAAACAACAACCCTCAAATACCGTGATACCGATATAATTTTGAAAAATACCCTGATATCAATTTTTGGTCATACCGCCCAGCTCTAATTGGGATCAGTCCTATCCCTACACATTGATGTACATGCATGAATGAAAACAGCATATTTTTATACATTCATAGACAAAATGTGTCTATTTCTTAGAGACATGCATTGTGCTGTTGTTACTCTTTATCTCCCTCTCGAACCCATTTTACATCGAAAAGACATTGAATTGTGACAGTATAAACGGGTTAATGTCGGACTGATGTGTAGCTCTCTGAATTGAGTTATACTTCTTATCAGTTTGAAATGGCTTTGTCGATATTGCTCGGGAAGACGAAGAATTCTCAGCAGTTTTAGCCAATTATAGCAGTCAATTGACACAATCAAACCATAATAAAACAATAGCATTTCTGGCTGCTGGAAAACACATACTTTCAGTTCCACCTGAAAGTTGTGTGGACTTCAGTGGATCAGACTGGTACAAGATGGATTGTTATGAGTTTGAAAACTGGATTATGACAATCTAGTTTGAAGCACAAGGTCAGTGACAATGTGCTATTGTGGGTACATTTCCATATGATTCATATTGTTTCACAGACACTTTTTCAACCCAGTCCTCCTATTGGTCAGCTTCTATAAGACTCTGAGTGGGCAGTGGATTTAAAGAAGACCTACTGTGCTTGACACCCGTGGATCAAGATGTTATAATTGAAACATTTTAAATCACAATATTCATCTAAAATTACTTTTAAAAAATGTGATGTCACCCTAAAATTCGCCATAACAACAAGTCGCACAGTCCTTGGTACCCCTGATGAATAGGTGCACATCATCATTTCTAAAATTTGTACCAAAATGACTGAATTCTGTCTATCACTGTTTAAGAAAATACAATTGAAGAGCGATGTACAGAGCAGAGAGCGTGTACTGGTGGCAGTGAAAAGGGTTGGTTGGAGCAATGATGTCTTGAATACAGGAGAATAAAGATTGCTCAAACATGCACAAATCATTCTGAATACAACTTCGAGATGGAACTGAGAAGGGAAACAAATACAACACGGTTAAAGCTCTAAAAAGTTGATTTTGCAATTTGCTTTAAAGGTAAAGTAATGTTTTTTTTACAATTTGAGCCTTATTTCGGTAATAAAACAAGTTGTTTTACTCACCCATATCACTTTCGTGTCATATGGAGCATTTCCGGAGATGTTTTAGATTAGCGTTAGGCTAACGCCGTTAGCCTAGCGCGACTTATAGCCATAGCTTGGGGCATTCCCCGAGCATGTAATATGCCCTGTGCGGGCTCCAAATAACACAAACTTTAGCACTTTTCAAATCATAGAAGCTTGATGTCTTTAGTCTACGATTTCGTTTGAATCAAAAGTGGCCTGTAATCCGAGATTTATCCATAGTTTACAGCTATGCGTTCCATGTTTGGGTCCCGGGAGCTGAGAGCACTGGCGTCCTCATCTACTCGAAACTATGGCTAAATCTCGGATTACAGGCCACTTTTGACCAAACAAAATCGTAGACTAAAGACATCGAGCTTCTATGATTTGAAAAGTGCTAAAGTTTGTGTTATTTGGAGCCCGCACAGGGCATATTACATGCTCGGGGAATGCCCCGAGCTATGGCTATAAGTCGCGCTAGGCTAACGGCGTTAGCCTAACGCTAATCTAAAACATCTCCGGAAATGCTCCATATGACACCAAAGTGATATGGGTGAGTAAAACAACTTGTTTTATTACCGAAATAAGGCTCAAATTGTAAAAAAAACGTTACTTTTCCTTTAACCAATTACAATAAAGTTTGCACTTTCATTAGAAGTACATGGCTCCAAGAAGATCATGATATTCATTTTGTGACATCATCCACCCCTACTTGCACTACATGACATTTTACACATGCTTCCCAGTGTTTCTTTTTTTGCTTTGCTTTGCTCCTTGGATCTTTAGAAGAATTAGTTTGAAATAGTTCCACTTTCTCTAGTGTTTTTTTTTTGCCACTTGTATTGGTTTTCAAAGCTTTTAGTGAAGGTGAGTCTTAGTCATTATCTTTATTCTTTCTTACTAATACAAGGCTAATGAGCTCCTCCAAAACAATACTAAAGGTAATGACTCATTTACGTAGGTGCAAATGTATCACAGATGTACTTCACTGCTTTGTGTGAATGGTAGCATAATGCCAGTGCTGTTGTATTTTGCTTGGCCTTCTTAAAAGTATTTCGGAGCATTTTAGAACCAAGCTTTAGATTTGTATCACTCGAGTCTGCCACTCATGTATGTTATCTGCACATATCAACAAGGCACAGATCACTGAAGAGAGAGCTTTTGGTGTGATGGTAATCTGAGTATAGAAGCTCAAGTTAATCTGGAAAACTTGGATTTAGGACAAATTCACAAATAAATGAATTACAATTCTTTTTTTTTCTTTTTTTTTTAACTCCAATTGATTGATCATGGTTTGCCAATCATTTTTTAAAATGTATTTTATTAGTTTAAGTCAATGGACTTGTTTCTTTTATTAAGTTGTTTTGATGAATATTGCAATTTAAAATGCTCATATTATAACAATGATCCATGGGTGTCATAGATTCTATCGACATTGCAGACTCAAGCACAATATGACTTCTTTAAGGTTAAAGCCTCTACTGTCCCCATAGGAAAATGTGTCCTCTGTATTTAACCAATCCTTCAGTGCCACTGGGGCATCTCCTCAGCTCAGCCTGAGCTGGAGGATTGTGCCTACATTGCATGTTTTGGGTTGATGGTGAAACTGGAGTGCTCAGAGGAAATGTGCAAACTCCATACAGAAAGGCCTGGATGATCAAATATGGAACCTTCTTGCTGTGAAGTGTGAGTGCTAGCCACTCAGATATTGTGCAGGCATGGTGGCTGAGTGGCTAGCACTCATGCTTAAGCCTAAAACTGCCTAAGCTTGTTCAAAGCAAAGTTTTAGCTAAGAATCAATTTTTTGTTTATATTCACAATTGGCATTTCAACAATTACAAAAAAAAACACACTATCCCCAAATAAGTGCTACGTGAGTTACCTAGAATCAACTGTTGTGTTCCTTGGCCATTATGTTAACTGTTTTGTTTGCTCCGACAGACTTGTTAAGAGAGACTGCCTTTTTTTCACACTGCACCACACATCAGTTTAACATCATCCTCATGAATAGCCCGCTCTCCCGCTGAGACGTCAACAGGAAGCACACTTTATTCCACATTACCGTGACTCTTCTTCACTTCCTCTGTCGCACACACTTAATGTCACTCTTATTAAAATTACACTTGCCTGCCTGATGTGCCTGCCACAGCATTAATTAATTACTTTGACAAGATGCGATCACTGGAAGTGATAGGGAGACGAAGACTGTTCAAGTTTAACAATGTTAGTAGAAGCACTGATACTGTATGTCTTGTAAACGCTCTATAAAAATAATTCTGGTGTAACTCCTGCCTATATTGTGCTACATCACTGTCACAAAACCATTAAAGGGCCCTTATCATTCTATTTTCTGATCTGTGTTATAATGTTTCTGAATCGCACACAGACCTGGAGTCAGTGGCGTTCCTAGAGTGATTTGCGCCCTGGGCGAAAGCCACTATTGCCCCCCCCCCCCCACACACACACACACAAACACACACACTCCGACCAAACCCTAACATCCGCCCCACCACCCAAAAACAAACAAGGCCGTTGTCCATACAAACTCAATTCACAACAACTACTTTAAAAAACAAATGTACAGTTTTAATGAGTACCGCAGTAAAAAATATAAACAATAATTACAAAAAAGTTTTTGAACATAAAAAAGACCAAAGGCGCAATTATTTCACGAAGAACATGCATCAACAATCACATCAGGAGAATTTAACTAATACAACATCATCATCATCAAGACTAGTCGATAGCATACCTTTTTCTTTTGCTCGCTTCTCCTCCTCTTCTTTCCGTTTCTTTCGAAATTGGGCACCTGATGGCTTCAATCTTTTTCGGTCCATCACCGTGACTGTTTTGTCATACTGTACACCGTGACCTCCTCAAGACACTGACCGAAATCCGAATGATTACCCCCCTGGCCCCTCCCCCTAAAACAAACTCTGTACTGTGCTCGCAGCGTTGCCTAGTGCGAGAGGTCAGAGTCAGACTGTCATACCTGAACCATTTCGCGCTACTCTGTCTTCACGTAACTGTCTTCACTGTCTTCTGTCTTCACGAGCCAGCACCAGCCCCCCACCCCCGCACAAGGATCCGCGCGGATCCTTGCTACGCGCCTCCCCGCGCTCCGCACCGTTTCGCGATGGCGCTAGGGGCAATTGCCCAGGTGGCCCCCGTCAAAGAACGCCCCTGCCTGGAGTTGTGTTTTGTTTCATTCACACATGTTTAACGCACAAACGCTGCAGATTTAGGCTGAGTTTTTCTCTGAAACTGAAAACACTTTGTTCCGCCTTGTGATGTCATGTGGTGATACAGGAAGTGTTCCACTGTGTTTTTCAACTCTATACACTTCAGTTGGATGAAGATTTGAAGAATTCTTTAAATTCAGGGCTTGTAAAATGACCTCATATATTATTTTATATTTTCTCCTCTCTCTCTCTCTCTTCCATTTTTTCTCTTCACCTGGAATATTCCACAGCGTAACATTAAACACATCTATTTCCAGAGTGACAAATGGGTGATGCCTTAAGGCCACATTACTCGTTAGATCTGTGTAGCGAATTCCCATACAAGTGACAAAGCACATTTTTCAGTGTGTTTTCAAGCAATAAAACATATGTATTAATGTAACGGGTGTGCTGTAAAACATTCCAGGTAAAGCAATAGCATCTCCATAGCAACAAGAATTGCTTAAAGGTTCACTATGTAACTGTTTGTTTGGGGGTTCGTTAGTTGCTTGTTTCCATGGCCATATCATTGCTCTGTCTGGAATGTTCCACAGTATGACAATAAACAGTTCTGCCTTACATTCATTAAATTACTGGTGGTTTTATAGCTCAAAAACACTTAGAAAAACAAACATTTTGACTGTGAGTGGGGTTGTCTCTCCACAGATCTGACCTGTAACTTGGTTTGGTTTCTATGAAGATAGAAAATATTATACCATACTGTGAAACATTCCAGACAAAGCAATAACATCTCCATGGAGAAAAGCATTTGATGGGCCCTTAATTAGAAAAGTTCCACAATGCATTTTTAATGTGGCACCAGTACACCTTAAAATTTACATATGTGCTTCAAGTAAGCCTTTCCACTTTGGACAGCATTCTTCTTTTTTGGCTGCACGATTTAAGATGAGATCATTCTTTATTGTTTCCCATGGGAGGAATGTTTCTTGAGACAGGTCACAGAAAAGACACCACTAATAGCTACAGCACATTCAATCAACATCCATCACTTAACGGAAATAAATAAGAGAGGAAAAGAAACCACAGGCCATGCACCATCAGGGGACCTATAAGTCGCTATATGCAGATGAGCACTCCACTGTGTTTAAACGTCCTATACCAGAAGTCTTCAACAGGGGGGTCGCGGAGGTACTGCAGGGGGGTCGCGAAATCTTTTTTTTTTCACTTTAAAATAATGTAATTTTATAGTGTAAAATACAGTATTAACCTGTGTATTATTTCCTTGTATTGGATGTACCATAACAGAGTAGCAATGTTTATACATGACACTAAGCTCAATTTAATATAAAACACAATTCTATGCCGTATATATAGTAGGGGGTCCCTGGCCCAGTTCGCCATCTGTTTGGGGGTCCCTGGCCTGAAAAACGTTGAAGACCCCTGTCCTATACTACACAAAATTGACTCTTGTGAGATTTAAGCCAAGTTAGAAAGTTGCTCCTCAAAAACATACCTGGAGTTGTGTTTTGTTTGTTCAAGCATTGTTCCCACATGTTTGTGTAACAATTTATTATTAGTCTGTCTACATCTCCAAAATGAATGGAATGAGCCTGACTTCAATGGTAGTTTTCAAGTGAACAGCTCTTTTTACCTTTTGTTCAGTAGAGATTGGCAGTTCAGGGCTGATTTTTTTCAAATGATTCTAGTGAAGGTGTATGGAGTGGAGCACTTCCTGTGTTACCACATGACATCACAAGGTGGAACAGAGTCTTTTCAACTTGAGAGAAGAACTGAGCCTAAATATGCAGGGTTGTGTGTTAAACATGTGTGAATGAAACAAAACACAACTCCAGTTGTGATGAGGAAACATCATTATAACATCAGAAAATATGGGACCTTTGTGTTCTGATTTGATTGCACATTCTCTTTGATTGCACAAACTATGTGCAGTTTTAATTGCACATCCCTTAAGCCTATGTGCAATTCTGTTTGACATTTTCTAAAGACTATTAAATGTTCAGCTTTCAACTTTATTATTGTCCCAAAGGGAAATTGTTGTGCAGCAGTGTTGGAAAGGCACATGTGTCAGGCACATGACCCTGCGCTGGTTTTTCTTTTTGCACCTGACCATTACCTGCACCTGCACTGTTACATTCTTGTATTCTTGTAAATTTGTTAATTTAAGTTTTCTGCTATTTTATTTTATTCTTTTTTATTCCGCTCCAAGTACCGAAGCAATTTCCTAATGTTGTGAACATGTTCAAACATATGGCAATAAAACCTTTCTGATTCTGATTCTGAAATACAGCAGATAAACAATACAATTCAATAATACACAGTGGGCTGCCTCAGATTGTTAAGCCCCTTTAATTGAGCCATAGCATAAATCCAATATTTTATTACCCCAAGTTGGACAGGTAACATATTGGTTAAAGCTGCTAAGCAGTTTTGTGCAGTTTTTGATTGCACATTCCCTATAGCCTACATGCAGTTTTCATTACACATTCCCTACGCTCACATGCAAGTCCCTTCATTGTTTATCTATGATTTATTTTGATTTGACAGAGTTTAGCTCATTAATGGCTAATGTTACAAATGAATGTTTAAATCTGTTCAGTTGACAGTTTGGGTCTGGACCCCTCCCTGTCGACATCAGTTCAAACCAACCATGAAGATTGTGAGTTGGATCATTTTTATTATAAGAATTTGCTTTAGTGAACTGGGAGGCATAACAGTTATTTTTTTCCGGAATCTTTGATGAAACTAAAAATGTGTTATCCAAATCTTACTAACAGTTTAATTTGTGTAAAATGGTTTCAATACATGTGCTGTCTGTAAAAGATAAGCATAACATTTGTATGTCTATGTATCTGTATTGTTCACGTCCACTGACCCATAGGTTGGTGGTTTGATTCCAGCTCCCACAGATGAATGCTGTCGTGTCCATGGTAGGGATGCAAATTATTAATTAATTCATTAATCTATAGTTGATTGACCTTATCGATGGACTTACGATTAACTGATAAGCGGCGTTTTTCACCTGAATTTTAGTGTTTCAATAGGGTCTTTGAGAATATAAGCTATAGTATACATAACACTGAGTCAAAAATATATCATAGTATTATTATATTGTATATTCCTCAATTAATTATTCCTTAGTAAAAAGCAGACAAATGTATTGATGCTGAGTAACAAAATACATTCTTTATTGAAAATAAATTGAGGACTGGCTCAGTTGTTGCACTTGCAGCATGGGAATCTTGAAATTAAAAGAAACAGAATAAATTAAATAACAGAATGTTATACATATTATGATGAAACCAGTGAATCCAGGCTATTTTTAGGACATTCTCAACATTTATTTTGAACTAAGGCATCAACAATATTTCTCTCCCTTAATCTGTGAAGGGTTACAGTACAAAATATAAATTTCACAGGGCCCCTGGACACAGCATAAAACATTACAGGGCCTCAAACCAGAACAATCAAGAAATTATAAAAGCATGTAAGTTACATGCTTTTATAATTTCAAAAATATATGGTTCTAGGTCCAGCTCTACTGTGAGTTGTACGGCAACATCCAGAGAGGAAAGGGTTACATGATGTAACGCTATGGTCTTTCTCGCGAGTGGGTTCGCATCTGGTGTTCACATTCCAGAGTAGCGCCCTCTAGGGATTAGTTACAATTAATGCATTTTGTTCGGCCAGCATCTTGATCGACAATTAATTGTAAGTCGATTAATTGTTGACATCCCTAGTCCATGGGCAAGACACTTAACCCACCTCATCCCCAGTCTGAGTACATTGGTGTATGAGTGTGTGTATGAATGGGTGAGTGGTTCCTTGATGTAAAGATAAGATAAGATAAGACTTTATTGATCTCACACAGGAGAAATTTACTTGTCACAAAGCGCTATATAAAAATGTGACCATTTCCCATGCAACCTAAGCCATCTTAAAAATAGAGGGGTTGACAAATTGTACTTTCTGGTTTCATTGGACCTTAAGACTTAAAGGTCCACTATGTAACTTTTTGGTCGGGGTTCCATCACCTGCTTGTTTCTATGGATATGCCCTTGGCCTGCCTGGAATGCCCCCTTATATTCATTTAATTATAGGTGGTTTTATTGCTCAAAATACCCAGAAATACATGCATTCTGACTATGAACGGGGTCACCTCTCCACAGATCTGACCTGTAACTTGGTCTGGTTTGGTCTCCATGAAGATAGAAAGGTTTAATACCACACTGTGAAACATTCCAGACAAAGCAATAACAAATGGGACCTTTTGCATTTGATGGACCCTCCACAAGAAAGGTTACACAATGCACTTTTGATCAAATTAGGAAATAACCACCATCATTGAGTTTAGTATGAGTGAACATACTGCAGTGACCTTTCTTTTACATTTTTCAGTGACCTGTTAGCTGTGATTATACTAATGGTCATGCTCAGTGGATAAAAAACATGGTGCTTGGCAGGAGATGTGAGTGGCTGTCTGTAGGTGTGAGGCCATTCTTCTCCTCTCACTGTTCCATCCTGAAAGATATTTACAGATTAAAGGGCCCATATTACACTATTTTCAAAAGACTTTTGCAGCACATCCAATCTCGGCTAACAGTGTTCACAATGGCAACCACAGAATGTTCAAAATTAGATACAGTAAAAAAAAAAAAAAAAAAAATCCATATTATGTTTTGATAGATTTCTCCACTCTGGAACCTGAGGGGTATTCCACAAAAGCTACTAAGCGCAAAGCCCGGCTTTATTCGTCAGTTGGCGCTAGGTTAAGTGAGAGTTCGGTTCCACGACGCTCGCTAAACTTAGTTCCTGCTGAGTTACTGGGGCAACATGGTCTTAGCAGATAGTCTGGTCGGGGGGAGGCTAAAGTTGTGTCTTACTTAGGCCGTGTCGCATAGAATACGTACCTGACGTAAACAGAGTGTCAAACACACAGTTCCGCACACCTCCCGCATGAGTATCTGTGTTGTCCGAAAACAACATCAGCAAAAAAACAAATCACCTTACGTTCTTGGTTCTTGACAATTCTCCAGTAATCTAAACACATGCTTTTGAACCGCTGTCTTTACGACATTGACATATAGAAGAATTCCAGAGGTATTCTAGAGAATAGCTGTGGTCGAGTGGTTATGTGCTTTGACTCTTTTATGCGCGGGCCGAGTTCGATTCCCGCTGTTGACCTATTGATGTCAAAGTTGAGTTTAATTTTCACGCATTTATATTTGCAACATATTACAGAAATGGAAATGAATTTAACCTACAATTATTGTTATCATTACATAACTTATATCAGTTGGGCCTAACATCACTCTCACTTGACGACATTGACACTTTATATTTTATGTGACATCTCTATCAAAGAATACAGTTACAGGTAAACCTTTACTTTTAAAACAAAATGTAGCCAAATAACAGGCACGCTCCATGATGCAACATTTCAATGATTCAACAAATTTGCTTCAGAGATGCTGTGCAAGCCTTTTTAATGAAATCCTATCAATTTCCATCAATAGGCATAAAACAATAAAAGACATTAGGTATGACATTCTGGTGTGAGGCCACTGCTGGAGGACTGCTGAGGGTCAGGCAAGGCACTGCTGGAGGACTGCTGAGGAGGGTCCAAGTGTACGCCATCTTCAGTAACTAGAACACAAGCATACTATTAAAATACAAATGCTTGGATCACAGCTGAGGCAAGCATTAGTCTAGAAAATACCTTGAATATACTCTTCACAAGAACTCGCAGGAAGGATCTTTGATGGGGTCCCTCCTTCAATTACCTCCACCAGTGGGCGACCCCGGTTTAGGGCCAGTGCCAGCTCCTCTGCAGGTGAAAAGTTTTGAGGGGGGCTCCCACCTCCTGTGGCTTGGTAGCTACTGTTCATTTTAAATTAAATTAAGGTACCATTTCAACAGTATTACTAATTTCACTGAATAATAATATTAATATTAGCCTACTTACCACTCTGCAAAATGTTTTTATGCTTTGTCTTTACCTGCAAAACACTCCTCTTCACATTATTCCTGCTCAAAGACAAGATAACACAATTTAACATATTAGTTGGAGCAAATACTTTTACACAGTAAAAATAAATTACAACTGACAAGACTGCTATACAACTATATAATAATTATGTCATCAACTGCCCATCATGAGAATCGAACTCACAATCTCCCGCACCCCAGACGGTAACTTTACCCCTGTGCCACAGATCAGCGTTTACATCAATGGTGAAAAACAGACTTAAAAAACTCAACCTCCAGCACTGTTATAGGACGTAACTTACGTATTTAAGCGTTCGGCGAACTTCTGCCACGCCATGTCTCTTGCCTTGGTTATCGCAAGTGCGTTGTAGAGTTCCAAAAGGAACTTCTGTTCTGATGCGCTGAAATAATCGTCCCGAATCTTCGACATGATCGCGTTTTCGACAGTCGCTTGTTCAGGGCTTCTTATTTACCCCGGGCACGCATCTTGGCCCGGCCTGATTAGGCCAGACTGAGCTTAGCTCTGACTAGGCGCAGCTGAAATGCGTTAGTGGAACGGGTTCAAGCTTTTGTCTAAGTTGTGTCTCAGCCAGGCGAGAACTTAGCACTTAGTCGCGGCTAAGTTTAGCGACGTTCGTGGAATACCCCTCTGGTTTCAAAAAACACAAAAAAACAAAAAAAAACAAAAAAAAAACAAACAAAAAAAGCTGGCGCCGTGTGGACGAAAGGCCAAAACAAATACAAACTTCTCAGTTTCCACCAAAAAACATTGTCGTGTGGACGGGCCCTAAATTTACATGAAAAATTTAACACCCCCCTTGCCTGGAAGAATCCATGACTCATCGCTGTACCAGCGGCGAGTCTGGTAACGCTTGGTCCAGAATGCGCTGCCGTTGCGCTTAGACAGGCAGCTAAGTGAACCAATCAGTGAACAGTTAACGGACAGCGACGTGAACCAAGCCCGTAGGAAGCAATGCAAAAACATATTTTTTGAAAAGAACGGCCTCTAGAGCTGTCAGTTGCTGTGGTTTTAAGGAATCAATGTGTTTTAGGTCATTTAAGACCAATTTTACAGCTGAATGGAAGGGACGTTGCGGGCAAAGGCGGGTGCACTGACATCACCATCTTTGAACGAATCAGAATCGCGGAGTCCGTTGTTAACCGGAGGAGCGAGGGTGGAGCGAGGGTGTCCAAATGGTATCGCACTGTATAGCAAATACAGAGAGATATCATTTGGCTGGCCAGGTAAACACCCCCCCTAATCTCCTTCAACCAAAAATATTTGGTGCTGCCCCGATCTGATTTCTGGAGTCATCACTTTATGGAAATATCATGTAAACATTAATGTCATTTCTTTCTAATGATTCACACTTGTGCACTTTTTGACAAGAAAATATATGCAAATATGGGGAAACTAATGTGGTGACCCTGACAAATGTACTTCGGCCTATTTGAGCAGAAATACAGTTTTTTATTTATTTATTTTTTTTTAGACGTGCAGTTTGTAAGTGCTTTGTGCATTTGAGGACAGGGAAGATGTCTGTGCTTTTTTAGTTGGATTTACAATAACTAAAGTTCGATTTCCGGGCTTGTTCCGCTGTTGTGACGCTTCAACCAATCAGCATGAAGTATTTGTTTGAATACTATTAAAAACATTGCAGTGAAATGCATTGTGGGGGATAGCCTTGCTCCCCATTGCTCCATACTTGACGTGGGGAACTGTGGTTCAAAACATCTAAAGAACTGGGGCAGTCTACACGCTTCAGTTCCTCGGCTGTTCAGCTTCCTGTTATAGTCAACATTTTAAGGACTTTTCCCCATTTAAGACATTGTTAAGATAAAGAGGTTATTTCATTTTTCTGAAGCCAGGTACCACTGAAGCCACTGTAAATAAAGCCCACTTTTTCAAGTTAGACAGAGTGCAGGAGGGTACTTGATGTGACGCCCATTTTGGATGTTATCACTTTATATTACTTTCTAAATAATATTTTTCTTCCTCCAAAATTCAACTTAATGGTGCACAAATGTGTATTCTATAAATTAAATATAGTTTTAGAATGAAATTGTGTTATATTTCTTTGTATTTTAACACTAAATACTCAAATGTCCTGCAGTGTAATGGGAACAATTTTTCTTCTAGAATAGAGTTTCTTGTGTCAGAGGCAGCAGGCATAAAGGTGTTGGCATAAAGGGAATAATGTGTACAGGATTTAATAAAACTACACCTTTTTCCTCTACTGTAAATCTTAAAAAAAGAGAAGAAGATATAAACAGTTTAACGCTGTAATCCTGAGGGTGTCAGTTACACAAAAATTAGAATTTGCACATCTGTCATTTATGCACCAGGGAGAGCTCTGGGGTTAAGGTTTTAAGATACAGAACAATTGTAATAATCATCATTTTCTTAATTTGGTAAAATCCAACTTTTCTGAAAAAGTTTGAACATGTGGTGTGACAGCTCTAAGAAAAAACCCAATTTTAATAGTTAAAAAAGATATTCTTTAAAATTAAAATAGTTACACAAAAAATGATGTGATGTTTGTGAAAAGACTTCTTTTACATTTGTTGTAAAGTTGATTTGTTTTTGAAAATCATTTTGGGATTTGATACAAAGGCATGTCACACCACATGCACCATGGGTAAAATCCTAGATCATGGAGATGGGTCCCCGGGCGCCTGAAAGATGTGCTGCCCACTGCTCCTGAAGGATGGGTCAAATGCAGAGAAATAATACTTTAATAATAATAATAATAATAATAATAATAATAATAATAATAATAATAATAATAATAATAATAATAATAATAATAATAATAATAATAATAAAAAGGACAGGAAAAAGGTGTTACACACCCAAACGTCAAGTAGATTAAAGATTAAGATTAAGTCTTTACTTGGTCTCACACACAATGACACACAGTGACACACGGGAGAAATTAGACTTCTGCATCATAAAACATCTCTGAGGACAAAGAGGAGCTGGTTATTAGTGGCGCATACATTACCCTGGCCTACATTTATTCAACTGAAAATGGACTTGTTAAAACCAGGAAATGACACAGCTAATACATCAGGTACATGGACTCGGAGAATGGATGTTTGTTCTGATTACAGTACTTCGGCTCGTGGTAATGCACATTTTGCTTTCCCATTCATGTAAAAAGGTAAATTATTTGCAGCTGGCTTGTGTGATTGTTCGAGCTGCTGCCTGGTCTACATTTGCAATTAAGAGGCCCCTAATAGGTTTGATGACACAAGGCTTTTTGTAGTCCAGGTGACACATTGAACATGCTGGAACGAGTTATATTGTTGTATCAATTAGGTGGAAGAAACTAGTGAAAATGGCTAATGTAGCAATTGTTGTTGTCAAAATTAGTTGTGATTTTTTACTAGGGGTGTAAAAAAAAATCGATTCAGTGCAATATCGCGATGCTAGATTGCACAATTCTTGAATCGATGCGTCAAATCAATTTTTTAAATCATATTTTTCACAAACACTTACATACACTGTTCTCATGATTAAAAATGTACTAAAATTATGTTGCATACAATTTTGTACTTGTGAAGGCGTACTTTACTATATTATTAGAAGTAATTATTGATAAACCGCAATATATGATCTGTAGCCTTAGTATTGGGATGTATCGGAATATATCGTATGGTGACGTACATACTGTGATATGTATTGTATTGTCAGCCCCTAGGACTGTCGGCCCACCGGGAAAATGCCCGGTATGCTTGATTACCAGTCCAGGCCTGTCTGTGTGTAAGTGTAATATTTTGACTTGTCTGTGACGTAATTAGTCATATCTGTATTTTTGTTATTTGTTTGTGACTTTAGGTAGGCCCTGAATACCTCATCTTCTCATGGATCAGATCTCCATGAGGATCATGTCAAAAGTCTGTGTGCACAGCTGTAGTTTTGTGCACACGTAACTAACTTGTGTGTGTGTAAAACAGTTTTGTGCATCTGTAAAATGCCTTTTCTGAGTACATTTTGAGCAGATCACGTGTATTTCCTATTGATAATTTTATGTCTCTCACATTTTAGTGCACACATGAGGAATTTACACAGACAGTAGCTCCCGAAAGTCACAGACAAATAAAAAAACAAATACGGACGCAACTTATAATTTGTAAATACTTAGGAATGGATTCTCTTCTCATATATATGATTTCCCTACACTTAATTCATGTTTTGTGACACTGGTGAGCATATGTATGTATGTATGGATTCCCACTGGGACCAATTTTTGTTGTTGTATCCTTAGGCAAGACACTTTACACACATTGCCCAGTATGAGTGCGTTGCAGATTGGCCGAATTTGCTTCCGTCGCTCTGCCTCAGGGCTCTTAGCTTGAAGGACTGTGCTTCGAGCTGCCTTCTTGGTGTGGAGTTATTTCCTTTTTAACATTATCAATCTCATTTGTTTGCCCCATGCATATTCCCGTGGCATGGTTGGATTACAAAATGACACTGACGAGACTACTGGGTTAATTTGCTACCTCCTTATTGTCATATGGTGTTTAATTAAAAAAGATAATTGTGAACCTTGTTTGAATAAATTAATCTCTGCTGTTCCTTTTCTGCAAATTAGTGTATCCATTGATTTCATCTAAACTAATCCACTTTGATTAGCCTATACTTCTGCAGTACTAATTCCAGCTTGTATTCTTAGTGTCAGACTGTGTGGGGTTTTTAAGCTAGTTTTAAGGTCACATGATTACAGAGAAAGGGGCTCCGAAGATCTTTGATGGAGTAAGCTCTCAGACACAAACTAATCATTGTTCCTTGAAGACTGTGCTGCCTGATTGTAGTGCACTTTTAAGGCCACCAGAGAAGGTAGGGTGATGGTACTTTCTGCTTTGTTCTTTTCGGATGCCTTTGTATTGGGATTTTTTTCTTAAAGCTGCATTGTAACTTTCTAACTTTTTTGATGGAGGGTCTGTCAAATGCTTTTATCCATGCAGATGTTATTGCAGACCAAGTTACAGGTCAGATCTGTGGAGAGGCAACCCTGCTCACAGTAAGGTAGAGCTGTTTAAAGTCATACTGTGGAACATTCCAGGCAGAGCAATGACAAGCAGTGACGGACCTTCCACCAGAGTGTTACACAGTGCCCCTTAAGATTTTTTCTGACCTTTCTACCATGTTATAGCATTGTTCCATCATCAAAAACTTGCGTGAAGAGGATTTAGATGTCATCCGTGCATGTTTGAGTCACTTGGCGATCTCTCCTGGGCACTATTCCGACCTTCTTTACAGTTAGCTGCAAGAATCTGTCCAATGCTCCGCCCACAAGCCTACATTATCCACGCTCCCACACAGCAATTCTCCATAAATCTACAAAAACATGATAGAAAACAGTGCAGCAACTTCACTGACGCGATGTGCAGTCGTTTCATTAACGGGATGCAAGCTGATTGTGTTGATAGTGCTCTGAAGGGGGAGCGACTTAGCGCGGAGAGGAAAGAGAGTGAAGACTCAGAACGTCAAAATTAAAAACGAAAGTGAATGATATGTTGTTTTTGAGAAATATAGCATTTTCAAAACAATAAAAGGTAACATGGTGATCTAAATATGTTCTTGTGTAAGCCAGACCCCCCCAGGATTTCACGGGCATTTTTTGTGATTGTTGTGGGCTAAAATGCCTGAATTTGCGTGAGCTTTTCCAAAAAGTTGCGATGAAAGTTGCGGTGCTTTTAAGGTTTTTGTTGCGATTTTGTTGCGGGAGGAAGTGAAAGTTGCGATAAATAGTTGCAATTTTCCCTTTTTGTAATTAAAATTGAGTAATATTTTGAATACTGAGTTACTACTGACAAAGAATAATACAAGGACACAGAGATCACAGATATGGTCCTTTTGCTGTTATTTTAGTTGGCAAATGGCCGCAGACATGTTTCTTTGCCATTAGAAGCCGTGTCCCAATTCCCAGAGCGCGCGGCTCGGAGCGTGGCCCGAAGGGCATGTGCGTCACATTTTGACAGTACACCGGCGCCACGACTGCTGTCCCACTTCTTTTTTTGTCCCATGCGCAGTTAACACGCGGTCCAAAGACCGCAGTCGTTAAGCGGTCCGCGGACTGCAGTCGGGGCTGAGCAAGTGTGCACCGCCTTGGTCCTTGACTGCAGTCTGAGCTCCCTTCGGGCCGCGCTCCAAGCTGTGCGCTCTGGGAACTGGGACACGGCCGCAGTTTCGTTTCGTCACACGGAAGTAAGGCAGAAGGAAGTTGGTCGGCGTTCAATACGTCGCCGATTATTGGTCAAAATTTGTAAAAATTGCGGGAAAGTTGCGGTGATTGGTCAAAATTGCAACACCGCCCTGAATTCACGGGGATTGGCTGAAGTTGCGTTGAAGTTGCAAATCGCAACATTGCCAATTCCTGGAGGGTCTGGTAAGCGTTAACACCCTGTAGAAGTAAAATACCCCCTCTTTGAAGGCTGTATATATTTTCCTATGTAGCTTTGTTCAAAAGTGTTCAAGAACGTTCTTATCGTCAGGAAAGGTTTTGAGATGTGTAAAATTTACTTTCATGTTATAATGATACATGAATGTTTGAGCAAATCTGTATTCTCCTGCATTTGGGGCTTTAGTGCTCAGAAAATGTCTGTTTTCACCTAACTCCTTTCTTCACCCACCTAAAAAATTCAATTCTGTCAACTGGACAAAAGTTTTTTGAGTGAAGACGTTTCGCAACTCATCCAAGCAGCTTCGTCTTTTCTTCAGAACTGAATATAAAGCTCTTTATCGTTCAGTAATCAGGAAGTATGTGTTCGAATGATAGCTGTTGTTAGCTTTACCATCACATTGTGGTAAGAAATCAATTTTACTCAACTACACAGTTTAAAGGGCCTGTGCCTGACTGAGCAAAATTCGTTTTGACAGCTTTATTGTAAAAACAGCTCGAGGTCAATATAAGTCTGCTGTGTATTGTCTGCATGTAATTATAAAGTGTTTTCTTGTCCGAGAATCAGGAAGTGCGCGTTATGATGTTAATTGTTGTTACCTTTACCGTGACTGCAAAACTCTGCCCTGCTGCTTTCTGATTCTGAACAAACTTTGATTTGTCCTGCATGACTCATTTTTGGCTAGGCCTATCCCTCTCACGGACACTTATATCTGATCATTTGTGGCGGTGGGATATCTCAGCGGAGCATGGGATAACAAAAGCTAACTTGCTCAACTTTCCTAAAGCTTTTTTAAAACTTGATTTTCTTTTCAGTCCCTCACAGAAGACTCAAGAATGGTTTGATGGTGAATAAATCAAAGGTGAATCAGATCCATGGTGAACGTTTATCTCCTGTCTGCAATCTGCACCATCAGCAGCAGCTTTGAGAATATCCGAAAGCAGTCTTTGCATTTTGATACTTTGCAGTTGATGTCATCAACATTCCCTGACGGTGTGATGCTAACTGAATAAAATAAAATTACAGTCACAAACTAGCATTAGCCAACAGTTTTTTTCAGTTAGTCACTCTCACATTTTGTTGAAAATCAAACAGGGTGTAACTTTTCTTGTGGAGGGTTGGTCAAATGCTTTCTACATGGAGATGTAGTTGCTCGATTGATGAAATGTTTCACAGTAAGGCATTAAACCTTTCTATGTTCCTGGAGAACAAACCAAACCAACAGCTCTATGAAGAGACGACCTCCCTCACAGTCAGAATACAGAGCAATGATATATCCATTAGGGATGTCAACAATTAATCGACTTACAATTAATTGTCGATCAAGATTTTGGCCGAACAAAATGCATTAATTGTAACTAATCGCTAGAGGGCGCTACTCTGGAGTGTGAACACCAGATGTGAACCCACTCGCGAGAAAGACCATAGCGTTACATCATGTAACCCTTTCCTCTCTGGATGTTGCCATACAACTCACAGTAGAGCTGGACCTAGAACTGACGAAGCCTCTCGGATGAGCGGCGAAACGTTTTCGACCAAACAAACTTTGTCCAGTTGACAAATTGAATTTCTTCTTTTATCCTAGAACCATATATTTTTTGTTGTTTGATTGTTCTGGTTTGAGGCCCTGTAATGTTTTATGCTGTGTCCAGGGGGCCTGTGAAATGTATATTTGGTACTGTAACCCTTCACAGATTAAGGGAGAGAAATATTGTTGATGCCTTAGTTTAAAGTAAATGTTGAGAATGTCCTAAAAATAACCTGGACTCACTGGTTTCATCATAATATGTAGACTAAATAACATTCTGTTATTTAATTTCTTCTGTTCCTTTTAATTTCAAGATTTCCATGCTGCAAGTGCAACAACTGAGCCAGTCCTCAATCTATTTTCAATAAAGAATGTATTTTGTTATTCAGCATCAATACATTTGTCTGCTTTTTACTGCTTTTTACTAAGGAATAATTAATTGAGGAATATACAGTATAATAATACTATGATTTATGTTTGACTCAGTGTTATGTTACTATAGCTTATATTCTTAAAGACCCTATTGAAACACTAAAATTCAGGTGAAAAACGCCGCTTATCAGTTAATCGTAAATCGATCGATAAGGTCAATCAACTATAGATTAATGAATTAATCAATAATTTGCATCCCTAATATCCATAGAAACAAGCAACAACCAAGTTACATAGTGCATCTTCTAATAATGTGTTTTTCTTGAGTTTTCAGACTTTAAACTTTTTGTCGGTTTGCATTGTGCTACCATGGTAACTGCTGAATATTCCAGCACTGAGATGATAAATGGTCACATTTTTATCCAGAGCTTTTCCACAAGGAACCACTCACCCATTCATACACCCAAGGACACAACAATAGCATTCAGTCAGTGGATTTGACTGCACAACCAATGGTGTTTATGTTGAGAGCAGGATTCGAACCAGTGGACAAACGCTCCTATCACCTGAGCTACTGTCGAGATACTGCTAGTGTCACTGCAAAGTATCAATACATGCACTGTTTACAATGTTATGCTAATGCAATCAAATGAAGCATGTTATATCTGCAAAATGGACAGTTTGTGGTGTTGTTAAGTTGTTCCAACCAGAAAAGATTGATTTTATGCCTGAAAGTCCTCTCCATGCACCATTTCCAACTGGGAGACAGATCTGCTTCATAGGGATGCACCGAAATGAAAATTTGTGGCTGAAACCGAATAAAAATTAAATGCTTGGCTGAATACCAAAAACTAATATCAAATGCGGTTAAGCTTTTCACTATTTTTTAAAATATTGCATAAGTAGCCTAGAATAATTTTGAAGACAAGTTTTTAAAAGAAAGAAAATATGTATTTAATATTCTTCAAATATTCCAGTAGCAGTTTCAGTAATTTTAAAACATTTTAAAGAAGGTGCCAGATCACCGCACATTGTTTGTATGTTGAATGTGTCACTGCGTCACACGCTATAGTCGGTCTTACTTTTAACTCACTTTTTTTTTGCAATATTCTGCCAAATATATTCAGTCGCCGAATATTCAGTGCATCCCTACTGCTTGGTTGTTTTTTAATTTGTCTGCCAATTGTAAGGAATTTTAAACAAAGAAAACAGACTTATTGACATCATTAACACAAAGGTGTAAAAAAACGGTTATGATAATATTTGAGGTTTGGATGCGTTTAGATTGTTCAACCCATATTCAGCACTTCCCTTTTTATTGAAAGATTTGTGCAATGTTGTCATTCCCTGCTTTACCTGTACTTTGTTCTTTTTGTTAAAGGAAAAGTAACGTTTTTTACAATCTGAGCCTTATTTCGGTAATAAAACAAGTTGTTTTACTCACCCATAGCAATTTGGTGTCATATGGAGCATTTCCGGAGATGTTTTAGATTTGCGATCTCCATCATGTGAGTGCTCGGGGCACATGTTTGCGGTCTCCAAATAACACAAACTTTAGCACTTTTCAAATCATAGAAGCCCGATGTCTTAGCCTACGATTTCGTGTGGTCAAAAGTGGCCTGTAATCCGAGATTTAGCCATAGTTTCGAGTAGATGAGGATGCCAGTGCGCATGTGCGGAGTGTGCTCTCAGCTCCCGGGACCCAAACATGAAACGCAAAGCTGTAAACTATGGATAAATCTCGGATTACAGGCCACTTTTGCTTCAAACGAAATCATAGACTAAGACATCGGGCTTCTCTGATTTGAAAAGTGCTAAAGTTTGTGTTATTTGGAGCCCGCACGGGGCATATTACATACTTGGGGAATATATTATATGCCCCGAGCTATGGCTAGAAGTCGCGCTAGGCTAACCGCAAATCTAAAACATCTCTGGAAGTACTCCATATGACACCAAAGTGCTATGGGTGAGTAAAACAACTTGTTTTATTACCAAAATAAGGCTCAAATTGTAAAAAAAAAACAACGTTACTTTTCCTTTAAAAGGAACAGATTGGCACATTTCACTGCACTGAGTTAAGTCCTGAGGTCTGGAGTCTGTGATACTCACTTCCACAGAGAGTGCTAAAGCTGTAGACAGCTTACACTTACAGACCAGCAGTCCACAACTTTACTTGAACAAGTTTACAAAGTATTGGGTAAACAGTGTCTGAGCTCTTCATCAGATATCAGAAATGACTTTTGAGAGCTTTAAGTCATGTTATAATGTTGTTGCCTCATTAACAACATACTTGGAGTTGTGTTTTGTGTCATTTACATGTTTCAGTAATCTTTAATAATTAGTCCATCTACATCTCCAAAGCTCAACATGCTGTTCCACCTTGTGATGTAACGCTGTTCTAGTTTTCAATTAAACAGCTACCTTTTACCTTCTTTTCACTTAGTACTGACAGTTCAAGTTATTCAAGACATTATCCAAATGATTCTCGTGAAGGTGTATGGAGTTTAAAAATGCAATGGAGCACTTCCTGTGTTGCCACATGACATCACAAGGTAGAAAAGTATTTTCTTTTTGGGAGAACTCAGCCTAAATATGCAGGATTTGTGTGTTAAACGTGTGAATGAAACAAAGTACAACTCCAGGTCTGTTTGTGATGAGGAAACTACATTATAGCATGGGCCCTTTTAAGTTCAAAGTTCAAGTTCAAAGTCAGCTTTATTGTCAATTCTGCCATATGTGTTCAACATACAGTGAATCGAAATTTTGTTTCTCTCTGGCCAGGTAGTGCAAAAAGACAGTGTACAAAATACAATATGAAGACAAAACACAACAAAAAACTATCTAAGACAGAGATCTAAAGTTAAAACTAAAGTCTACGATCTAAAATCTTAAAACAGTGCAACATAATAAATAACAAATAACCTATACTATATACAGATTTCCAAAGTGTGCAGTGTGCATCAAAAATGTGCAATGGAAGATACAGCAGTGACTTGGTCATGTGCAGTAGAATGTGCATAGGAGTTAAGATAAAATAAAAAATAAATGTGCAACAGTAGTAATTCTAGTGCAATAACAGGAGTAAACAACAGTACTAAAATTCCAGTAGTCAATGTGCAATAACAGTAGTAAACAACAGTGCAACGGGGGTAAAATTCAATAACAGGAGTAAACAACAGTACTAAAAATTCCAGTAGTAAATGTAAGTGTGCAATAACAGTAGTAAACAACAGTGCAACAGGAGTAAAATCCAGTAGTAAATGTAAATGTGCAACAGTGCAACAGTAGTCCTTAGCAGCAGTTTTTTTTTTTTTAAAGTGTCTAGAGTGATAGGTCTTTTTATGGAATACAGGTTATGCCAATATGGGGGGTGGGGGGTGGGAGATGGGTAAGGTGTGAGTTCGGGTGTGAGTTCAGCCTCCTGACAGCCTGGTGGATGAAGCTGTTTGAAAGCCTGGTGGAGTGGGCCCGGAGACTCCGGTACCTTCTCCCCGAGGGCAGGAGGCTGAACAGGCTATGTGCGGGGTGGCTCGGGTCACCCACAATGCTGGACGCTCTGCGGGTGAGCCGGGTGTTAAAAATGTCTAGGAGGGAGGGGAGAGAGACACCAGCGATCCTCCCAGCTGCATTCACTATGCGCTGCAGGGCTTTCCTGTTCTGTTCAGTGCAGCTCCCGTACCACACAGTGATGCAGCTGGTCAGGACGCTCTCAATGGTGCCTCGGTAGAAGGTGGTCATGATGGGTGGAGGGGCTCCAGCTCTCCTCAGTTTGCGGAGGAAATAGAGGCGCTTCTGAGCCCTCTTTGCCAGTGATACAGTATTCACTGTCCAGGAGAGGTCCTCACTGATGTGCACCCCCAGGAATTTGGTGCTGCTCACCCTCTCTACAGCAGCACCATTGATGGACAGTGGGGGGTGCTGGGTGGGGCCTCTCCGGAAGTCAACAACAATCTCCTTGGTCTTTTCAACATTAAGAAGGAGATTGTTATTGCTGCACCACTGGGTCAGAAGGCTCACCTCACTCCTGTAGTTTGTCTCATCGTTATTAGAGATGAGACCCACCACAGTCGTATCGTCCGCAAACTTCACTATGTGATTGGTGCTGAACGCTGGTGAGCAGTCGTGGGTCAGCAGAGTGAAGAGCATCGGACTGAGCACACAGCCCTGGGGGCTCCTGTGCTCAGTCTAATGCAGCTTGAGGTGTTTCTGCCGACCCGCACTGCCTGTGGCCTCTCACTGAGGAAGTCCAGCAGCCAATTACAGAGTGAGGTCTGAAGCCCCAGGTGGTCTAGTTTGATAATGAGCTGCTGTGGGATTATAGTGTTGAATGCTGAACTGAAATCTATGAACAGCATTCTCACATATGAGTCTTTATTGTCTAGGTGGGTGAGAGCCGGGTGAAGTGCAGAACAGATTGCATCCTCGGTAGAGCGGTTGGCCCGGTATGCAAACTGGTATGGGTCTAGGGTGGGGGGGAGGATGGATTTGATGTGTGCCATGACTAGCCGTTCAAAGCACTTCATGATGATGGGGGTCAGTGCAACAGGGCGATAGTCATTAAAAGTGGCCGGAGTGGGCTTCTTTGGCACGGGAACGATGGTAGTGGTTTTGAAGCAGGAGGGAACGACAGCCTGGCTCAGAGAAGCATTAAAGATGTCTGTGAAGACATCCTTGAGCTCCTCTGCACAGTCTTTCAACACACGACCAGGAATGTTGTCCGGGCCTGCAGCCTTGCGGGTGTTGATCCTGGAGAGTGTCCTCTTCACGCTGGCTGCAGACACACACAGGGGCTGGTCCTTTTAATAGGGATAACAAATAAAATGGCATCTGATATGATTGTGAATTAGTCGAGCATAGTGTATGCTTTATGGTTAAACTGACTATGTATCGTTAGCCTCATCAAGTAGTCATTTTTCAAAGTTCTGAGAAAAAAATAAACTGCTGATGGCAATGGCATGACTTTTGGCTGTAAAAATGGTTCTGATTGGCCGAGGATAGAGCCATGACACCTACAGAAGCAGCAGGCTCTGTAACGTAGAAAGAGACAAGAAAAAACTACAATAAAATAGAAACATGTATGTTGTTATGCTATGAAACTGTGCAGATCAGAGAGAAGGTCCAGCACCTGCACTAGTCGATGATATCATCAATAAAAATTGAGCCCAAATAATGGATGTTATTAGAAATCTCTCATGTCCAAAGGGAACCTTTCTTAAAGGAAACATAACACTCATTTGAACAACTATAATATTCACAACATTTTCATGTGAATTTTGGTGCAAGCTAGGCTATTGGTGCCTTACACATGCACCCATCCCTCTCACTCACGTTATTATTTTATTTAGATGCATAAAAAAGTTTGGGCACCCTTGACAATTGCCATTATTTTCATTTATAAATCATTGGGTGTATGAGTCCACAACATAATTTTGATCTATCAGATAACTAATGGACACAGTAATATTTCACCAGTGAAATTTAACAGAAAATGTGCAGCATGCATCACAAACAAAATTAGACCTGCATAAATTTGGGCACCTTAACAGAATAATCATACCAATATTATTACTTATTATTACTTACTTTATCCCATTCCTGCCTGCATGCACTTTCTTTTCTTGTCCAAATGTCCTGGAGCTACTGTGGCAAGTAAATTTCTCCTGTGTGAGATCAATAAAGTCTTGTCTTGTCTTGTCTTGTCTTATCTTAATATTTAGTAGAGCCTCCTTTTGCAAAAATAACAGCCTCTAGACACTTCCTATAGCCACTAATGAGTGTCTGGATCCTAGATGAAGGTATATTGGACCATTCCTCCTTACAAAACATCTCTAGTTCAGTGAGGTTTGATGGTTGGTTTCAATGATCTTCAAGTCTGGGGGCTGGAATGGTCATTCCAGAACATTGTACTTGTTCCTTTGCATGAATGCCTGAGGAGATTTTGAGCAGGGTTTTGGGTCGTTGTCTTGTTGAAATATCCAGCCCCGGAGTAACTTCAACTTTGTGACAGATTGTTGAACATTATTCTCAAGAATCCACAGATATTGAGTGGAATCCATGCAACCCTCAACTTTAACAAGATTCCCAGTACCGGCACTGGCCACACAGCCCCACAGCATGATGGAACCTCCACCAAATTTTACTGTGGGTAGCAAGTGTTTTTCTCGGATTGCTGTGTTCTTTTGCAGCCATGCGTATCGCCTCTTGTTATGACCAAATAACTCAATTTTTGTTTAATCAGTCCACAGCACCTTATTCCAAAATGAAGCTGGCTTGTCCAAATATGCTTTTGCATACCTCAAGCGACGAAAAAGCTTCTTCCACATCACTCTCCCATACAGACTTTCCTTGTGCAAATTGTGTTGTAGCTGTGGGTTGTTTTTGACCATTCTGATTGTCCTTCGTCTTTGCCTCTCTGATATTTTTCTTGGCCTGCCACTTCTGGCCTTAATAAGAACTGTGCCTGTGGCCTTCCATTTCCTCACTATGTTCCTCACAGTGGAGACTGACAGCTGAAATGTTTGAAATAGCTTTTTGTAGCCTTCCCCCAAACCATAATGCTGAACAATCTTTGTTTTCAGGTCATTTGAGAGTTGTTTTGAGGCCCCCATGTTGCCACTCTTCAGAGGAGAGTCAAAGAGAAGAAGAACAACTTGCATTTGGCTGTCTTAAATACCTTTTGTCATGATTGGATGCACTGTTCTATGAAGTTCAAGGCTTAAAGGAAAAGTAACGTTTTTTACAATCTGAGCCTTATTTCGGTAATAAAACAAGTTGTTTTACTCACCCATAGCACTTTGGTGTCATATGGAGCACTTCCGGAGATGTTTTAGATTTGCGATCTCCATAATGTGAGTTCTCGGGGCACATGTTTGCGGTCTTCAAATAACACAAACTTTAGCACTTTTCAAATCATAGAAGCTCGATGTCTTAGTCTACGATTTCGTTTGGTCAAAAGTGGCCTGTAATCTGAGATTTAGCCATAGTTTCGAGTAGATGATGACGCCAGTGCGCATGTGCGGAGTGTGCTCTCAGCTCTCGGGACCCAAACATGAAACGCAAAGCTGTAAACTATGGCTAAATCTCGGATTACAGGCCACTTTTGACTCAAACGAAATTGTAGACTAAGACATCGAGCTTCTATGATTTGAAAAGTGCTAAAGTTTGTGTTATTTGGAGACCGCACGGGGCATATTACATGCTTGGGGAATATATTATATGCCCCGAGCTATGGCTAGAAGTCGCGCTAGGCTATTGCAAATCTAAAACATCTCTGGAAGTGCTCCATATGACACCAAAGTGCTATGGGTGAGTAAAACAACTTGTTTTATTACCGAAATAAGGCTCAATTTGTAAAAAAAAAACATTACTTTTCCTTTAATGAGCTCATCAAACCAATTTTGTGTTCCGATTACTGTTGATTAATTACAGGTATTCAAAGCAACAAAATGACAAGGGTGCCCACATTTTGCACAGCCTATTTTTCATATTTGATTTAATTTCATACAAATGAATATTACTCAAATCTGTGTCTGGAAATCCTCGGCTTTTGTGGGCAAATGAATGACATGCCACTGTGATCATTTTCTGTGAAGACAGAGTCAATTATTATGCAAACTCAGAGGGGTGCCCAAACTTTTTCATACAACTGCAACTGTATATTATAGGATACTTCTTCAAGCAGTATGCATCAGAATCGATTCATAATGTTTCCTCTGGGTTTCTGTCAAAACAAAGTGGTGTTTTGTAAAATCACTGATTGATTATTGGTTAGAACAACATTGCTCACCAAGCATCAGTGGGTGTTTTTTGTACTTTAGTCTTGCAAATGTGACTTGTGTCCCAGCCTCATCTTTGCAAAATATCTCCAAAGTCTTGATGATAATGGTCTTTCATTATTTTGTTGTATAATGGGACCTTCGTTGTTTCTGTCAAACTTTTGTAGGATCATCTAGGGTCACCTAGGGTTACATAGGGTCACGTCCACATGACTAGTTGACTACATGCTGAGGTAGTAGCGAGACAACCTGGGAATATTTGGTGCCATATGAGGGCAGCAGCGACTTGAGTCTAAGGCATAACGCTATTGTGTTCTTGAGCGAGACACTTGTGTGAATGTGGTGTATGATTGAGTGATTGGTGGTGGTCGGAGATTGGCGATTGGCAGCCTCCCTTCTGTCCGTCTACCCCAGGGCAGATGTGACTCTACAGTACACGCTTACCACCACAGCGTATGGGGGGAATAAATAATGCAAAACATTGTACAACAACTTTTGAATGTTTAGAACTTTGCAGAAGATGATTGCATTATTATAATTAAAACCAGCTCTTGTTATTTTTCCTCTTGAATAGAGACTAAAATAGTGCTGCGTTCTCCGTGTGTTGTTGTCAGTTATAACAGTAGGAAAAACAGCCCAAATGGAGTTCTAATTGGTGGCATTTAGTATTTTATAATTGTCACACCTGCCATGTTATTATAATGGTGCAGCACAAAAGAATGATGGGAGCACATTTCACACTGCATTTCCTGGGTAATTACCAACTGGAAGAGGCTTTGTTTTCAATCATAGGCTTCACTTGTTAGCCCCGGGCATTGTTTTATCTCACTGCTAAATTAGCTTATTTTACTCTGCTGTTTTAATCTTTACGTCAACTTTTTAACTGCGTACTGCACTCTTAATTACCTGAAATTACTAGTATTTGTATTCATCGTCGGCATGGGTACTATTCACCAAAATGAATTGCTTTTAATATCTTCTTCTTCTTCTTCTTCTTCTTCTTCTTCTTCTTCTTCTTCTTCTTCTTCTTCTTCTTCTTCTTTTTCTTTTTCTTCTTCTTTTTCTTCTTCTTCTTCTTCTTCTTCTTCTTCTTCTTCTTCTTCTTCTTCTTCTTCTTCTTATTATTATTATTATTATTATTATTATTATTATTATTATTATTATTATTATTATTATTATTTCTTTTTATTTGAATCCAGAAGACTCTGGAACTGGACCAGAAACCTCCGTCCAAACTTGAAACGATCCAACCTCAGCTGCTAATTTGTATCAAGTGTCAATCAAATGCTCCTCTTGAAAATTCTTGGAACATTCAGAACAAAATATATCATTTCTTTTACCCAAGATAAATAAGAGTTTGGTGCTTTGATTGTTTATTCTGCAGAAATTCACGCTGTTTCTTATTCCTTTGTATTCTTTCTTTCTTTTTTTATTTATTTATTTTTTACTATTTTTACTTTTGTTTTGACATGAAAGAACCATGTTTCTCTGATTGGTTAGGCAGAATCTTAGACTTAGACTTAAACTTAGACAAACTTTATTGATCCACAAGGGAAATTGTTTTGAGTACGGTAGCTCACTCATCAAATATAAAATATAATATATAACAGAGGGTAAAAAGGAAAGAAGGAAAGAAAGGAAATGAGGAAATGGAAATGAGGAAAAAAATAGATGGAATAGCAACCAATAGACCAGTGTCAGATGAGACATAATTATATACATAAAAATAATGATAATACATATATATGTACAAATCAGATTTAAATAGAAAAGTAGTAGTCAAACATAAAAATACAATATCAAGTAAGATGTACAATACCAGCTATATACAGTTGTAGGGAGTATTATACCGTTATACTATCTGTTGCACAAGGGTGAGCAGGCGTGTCCAGTTGTATGGAGAGCAGTATGAATGTAGTCCTGTATCTCACTGTGACAAATGTCTCCAGCTCACAGACGATCACATGACCAGCTTTGCGGATCAATTTCTCAATCCTCCCAATGTCCCGTTTACTGGTGCTGCTCCCCCAGCAGACCACAGCGAAGTACATGGCGCTGGCCACCACAGACTGGTAGAAGATCTCCAGTAACTTGCTGCACACATTGAAAGACATTGAAAGTGTACTCATGCTCTTCTTCTAGACAGCATTACAGTTGTCCCTCCAGTCCAGCCTGTTATTCACATGAACGCCGAGGTACAGTACTTGTAGCAGTCCACAGTCTCCACCTCATGACCCTTGATGGTAATAGGCTCCACAGGTGACCTCATCCTCCTGAAGTCAATCACCAGTTCCTTGGTCTTGTCCAAGTTCAGGAGCAGATGGTTTGCCTGGGACCACTCCACAAATTTTGCGATCAGTGTCCTGTACTCCATCTCCTGTCCATCCCTAATACACCCAACCACCGCAGAGTCATCAGAGAACTTCTGCAGATGGCAGGACTCTGAGCTGTACTGGAAATCAGAGGTGTACAGAGTGAACAGGAATGGACACAGGACTGTGCCCTGGGGGACTCCTACATTACTGATCACAGTCTCAGTACTGAGGCCTGCCTGACAGGAGACAATGGAGGAGCTGACACACATTCTGAGCAGTTTCTCACCCATCAGAGAGGGCTGGATTGTGTTAAAGGTGCTGGAGAAATCAAAGAACAATATCCTCACAGAGCCCTTAACACTATCCATGTGTGAGTGAGCCCGCTGCAGAAGATAGATTACAGCATCCTCCACACTCATGTGGGCCTGATTGGCAAACTGGAAAGGGTCCAGGGATGGTGCCACCAGGGGTCTGAGCTGAGCCAGGGGTCTGAGCTGAGCCAGAAAAAGTCTCTCAAACACTTTCATGACATGAGATGTCAGCGCAACTGGTCTGAAGTCATTGAGTCCAGATGGGATAGTCTTCTTAGGCACTGGCACAATGCATGAGGTCTTCCAAAGCGCCGGCACCCTTTCAAGTTTCAGACTCAGTGCGAAGAGAAAGTGCAGGACCCCAGTGAGCTGTGCTGCACAAGTTCTTAGCACACGGATGTTGATTTTGTCACGTCCTGGAGACTTGTTCTGGTGAACTTTCTCCAGCTGCCTTCTTATCTGCCCAGGTGACAAGGAGACAAAGCTGGGTTCCTCCATGGGGGTAGGGGCAGGCGTGGGAGCGTGGTCTGTGTAAGGGTGTGAGTTTGGCGTCTGGGAGGTGTAGAGATGGAGGTGCCGGTAGTAGAGAAGCAATTAAAATGAAAATTGAGTAAGTTTGACCTGACTGGGCTATTGTCCTGCTGTTTGGGTCTGGAGAGACCAGAAATAGCTTTCATTTCCCTCCAAACCTCTCTAGTGTTATTTTGTTTGAGTTTAGCCTCCAATTCCCTCCCATAAGCCTCCTGCCCCTGCCTCAGTTGTACTTTTAGCTATTGCTGTATCCTCTTCAACTCATCCTTATCACCAGAGTTGAAGACCTGCTTCTTCTTATTAACTAGAGCCTTCAGCTGGCTGGTAATCCAGGGCTTGTTGTTGGGGTAACAGCGAACAGTGCGAGTGGGGACGGCTGTATCCTCACAGAAGTTAATGTAATCTGTGATGCAGTCCGTCATGCTGTCTAAATTGTCCCCATGGGGTAAGCAGAGCACATTCCAGTCCGTGGGCCCAGAGTAGTCCTGGAGGGCATCTCTGACTTCCTGACTCTACCTCCTCAGTTCGAGTGGTGAAAGGTTGCCTTGAGGTGTTAACACCTCAATATTATTGAGTGTTACAGGACCAGATTGTGGTCTGATCGTCCCAGTGGGGGCAGGACAGTGGCACTGTATGCCTCCTTGGAATTACCATTCAGTAAGTTTGTAAGAGTTTTGCAATCCACATACTGATGAAATGTGGGTAAGACACTGAGTGCGTGCACATGGTAGGATTGGATCAGGATTGGTTTGGATTTCTCCCTTTACTCAGCAGGTGGTCTGTCGTCCAATCCGAGTGCACATGCATGTCGCGCAATCAGATTCAGGTCAGCGACGTGGCCGGTTCCGCAACGCTATGTGGCGCTGTAGTCCAACGACTTCCGGGTGATGACTGCTCAATATAAACACAACACAGCTATCTGGCAGTATACTGCGATGGCTTTTCGAGGAGTTTGACATAGCGGCATTGGCGTACGTGGTGTGCATTCTGCAGAGTTTGGTTGTTCGTATGAATTACAAAACAGCGTTTTTGGTTTCTTTAATACGACAGAAACCGTGTCGTCAGCGTTTGATACTACAAGCAATCTGGGACAACGAAAATTATGAGGATTGGGACCTATACCGCACATCTTTTAATCATGTTCTGCCTTGTTGTTTTTTGTTGCTTGCATCTTTTGTGCCACAAATAAAGGCATTAAATTTGTAGCTATGGGTTTATCGTTCATTTATGTAAGGTCTGGGGTAGTGAAATTACAACTTAAGTAAATTTCCACACTGATTTTTAATATTTACAAGTTATACAACAGTTTAAAAAAAAAAAAAAAAACACTCTCTTCTGATACTATAAGGTCACAATAGATAAATCAAAATGTTTGTAAAAGTGCCCTGTGCATTATTTCAAAAGTTTAAAACTCTGTGCACAGCTTCCAGGTGCTGGTAACAACAGGAACATTGAATAATTCCAGAAAAGACGAAATTTACTGCATACTCGCACACACAAACACACTTCATTGGGTTAAGAGCAAACAACGCATTTCGATTTTACCTGGCGAAACGCGTTGTTCGCGCTAAGCCCAATAAAGGAATAAGTAAATTCAAGCGAGTGTGCGGTAAACTCCTTCTTTTCTGGAATTGCCCTGTGCGTTATGTTCATAGTCCAGATACGGTGGAAGATGGGGCTTGTTGGTGCCGTGAAGGACCGCTGTCCTGAGCCATCGTAATGGATTTCTGTGTTCTTCTTGGCTGTGGCGTGCGCTGCCCTGGCGTTTTCCATTTGATTTTGATTTGCTCAGGGGTCCGAACAAAACCTGCCTGCTCCATCTTCAACGCTATCTTCTGATAAAGACTAGCGTTTCTTGTGCGCCATCCGTCCATAAAGTTTTAAATGTTTATCTCTCGCACCTGGTGCAGCATGAAGTCAGTTTCTTAGTCTGTCCAGTAGTGCGTGCTTGTTGCTTTCTTCGCAGCCATGTTTTCGTCTGAAACAACAATTGGTACTTACCTAGAACTCTTACAACTTCCGGGTGAAATTCCTGAAATTCCTGGCGCCCATGCGGTATGCTAATCCGATACGAAATCGTGCACATGACGACGCCAAGTGGTTTGCTATCGGCCTAGGCCAGGGGTTCCTGGGGGATTGGGGAAACCAATCCCAATCCAATCCAATCCCTGTGCACATGCAACCGTTATGATCCCAATCAGTTTGTAATCGGTTTGGACTTTTCCATGTGCACGCAGTCACTGTCCAATGTGGCATGATTAAAGTCCCCAGAAATCAGTAATAATGCCTCAGGATACTTTGACTGCAGAGCAGTGACCACAGTGAGTATTCTGTCCCTGGCTCCCTCTTCGTCCCACAACCATAAGTTCAATGTCCGGCGCACAAATGCACTCCTTCACAGCAATATGGCCAGGAATCTGAATTTCAAACAAGTCTTCTAAAACCCCATTTCTTCAAATATTTTTGTCACAATATTTTTCTTTTCACAAAACTGCCAATTATATCAATTTATTCTTTTAGAAAAACTGAGAAATTGCACTACTGTACCATCTCTGACCTATGCCATCAGTTGCTGTAATCCTGTATACAATGGAAGTATTATTGCTTTACTCACCTGTCAATCACGGCAAGACCTACAGTAGTTGTGTACTGGATAGAAAGACCGGTCGACTGCTTTGTTGTTGTGCAGACCCACATGCCATTAGAACGTTTTGTCCAAGAGTGTGGTTTTAACTGGCCAGTTTTTTATTTATTTATTTATTTATTTATTTTATTTTATTGCAACATTGCAACATACAACAAGAATACAGACAATACAATAAGTACAATATGGAACAACACAATATGAATGCATACAACGCCACAGCAGACGAGCTGTGAAGTGTGTGTGTAAATAAAAATGACTCATTTGTGTATAGCAATGCGTAGATTTGAATAATATATAATAATGACAACTATGGAAATATATATAACAGTACATACCCCAGTGTATATACAGTATACTGTAGCTACAAGTGGGAAAAGGAAGAGGTGGTGGTGGCAGGTGGTTGTGTTTGTCAATGAGTTGTTTGGACTAGTGTTTAAGCCTCCCATTTTTTTCATGATTCTTTTTGAGGTCATTTTTCACTATTTTAACCGTAGACAACATACTCGGCATTCTAATTTCGCACATCTCCAAAACAACTATTGATGTGTTATCCATTTTGTGATACACTACCAGTAAAAAGTCAAACATTTTCTTTATTTTTACCACTGTCTACATTTTGTATACACATGGAAGACATCAAATATATGAAGTAAGATATATGTAATTATGTAGCAAGGGAAAACCAAAAAAAGTGAACTGGAATTTTAAAAAATGGTTTTATATTCCAAACCTCAAAGTAGCCATATTTTGCTTGTTGAAAAATATATAGTAATAGTGTTATTTCATTTTTTCTTTTCTAAATAATTCCATATATGTGAAGAATCCCTCAGTCGTCCAGGTAGAATCCATGGTAAAAGGAGAAATTCAATTTGTCAACTGGACAAAGTTTATTTGGTCGAAAACGTTTTGCGGCTCATCCGAACTGCTTCGTCAGTTCTGAGCTGCAAAATGTTTTCGACCAAATAAACTTTGTCCAGTTGACGAATTGAATTTCTCGTTTTACCATAATTCCATATAAGATAAGATAAGATAAGATAAGACTTTATTGATCTCACACAGGAGAAATTTACTTGTCACAGTAGCTCCAGGTAGGGAGCTACTGTTGCTTCGTATATTTGTTGACTTCCATATGTATCTTGTAGAAATGTAAAAAAGTAGTAGTAAAAATACAGTGTCCAAACTTGTGGCTGGTAGGGTATGTCTTCCATTTCAAACTGGTCAATGATTGGTTGGAGGGAGGTTTAGTTTGGAGCAGTGCACTGTGATCATTTTAGTTTAGAAGGTTTATAAAAATGCAATGTGTTAGCGCAGTGGCTCGGGGACCACTCCTGTGCCACTGATTTATTTGAAACACTTTTGTATTCATGTTGCCAGTTCTTTTAACAGGCCAAGCACAAATGCCTGGCACATACATTATTCATGTCTCTATTCGCGTTGCCTTGCCGTGCCAATTTGGAACTATTATCATGAAAGAAAATGTCCCGGTCTGAAATTCCATATATATTCTGAATGATGCAAAGAATAGATAGAACCATGAAATATATGAAATATGCATATCATGTAAAACTTTGCTCATGCTAGAATTTAAATAGCCCCAAATCTAAATAAAGATACGACCTGTTCCCCTGGAATGTTCCACAGTATGATATTAAACAGCTCTACTTTACATTTATTCAACTACAGGTGATTTTATAGCTCAAAAATACCTAGACTGACTGTGAGCGGGGTTGCTTGACAGTTGGATGACAATAGATCAGGCTTACATTATTTAATATATATATATATATATATGTATATATATGTGTGTGTTTCTGTTATTTGCTGTTGATGCAAAAATATCTCCTAGTGAAGCAAGAGGTCTGCCACCTGTCTCCATGGAGATGTGATTACTTTTCGTGCAGTGTTCCATGGTACGGCCTTAAACCTATCCATCTCCACACAGACAGGCCTGTGAGATGGCCATTTGTTATAGGTCAGCTCTGGGTACATGCGCTCACAGCAAGAATGCATAGTTTAGCAATAACATAAAAAAAAAAAAAAACACTTGTAATTGAATAAATGCAGTATAGATATGTTTAATTTCATACAGTGGAAATGTCAGAAAAATCACCTTCTCTGAAAACACAAACAAACTCAGTAAAGCACCACAGCAAAACACATAGTTAAATTTTACTTGCAAGGGGAGACAGACACCGAGCAGAATGGTCAGACGCCTTTCTCCGCTGGACTGTTCCTTTTTGCCTCTTTTATTGATTCACAGATGGGTGTACACAAATATGTAAATTTCACATGATAAAACAGCGTGCCTTCTTTCCCAGAAACTCAAAACCTTGACATTTAATGTTGCAGATTACAATGCAACTTCTTTCTGACTCCCTTTCCCAGATCCCATAACTTGGAGACATAATATTGCAATTCAAGTTGAACAAAACACATGAAGCAATGATAACACATTTACGGTTATTCTAACAGGAACACTGTCATGTTTTAAACTGCGGGAGGACCCAAAATGCAGGACTACACTTTCTTTAATGAAAACCTTACACTGTATACTGTATATGCACACAGAGAGGAACCAGACACAGATGAGAGGCACATTAGGACGGGGCAAAGAATCAACATGAGAGGAAGTAAAACTCAAAACACACATTGGTTACAGAAATTACAAAATAAAATTGGGTTCAAGATTATAAAATAATTCATGTCAATTAATGTAGGGAAAATTTACTCCATGACAGTAATAAGCAGAAAAGTTACTCTACTGTAATTAAAAATTAGATCAGTCAATAAATACACATTCACTTCACATCCAAACACATCCAAACTTTCACATTGCAAGTAAGCATCATTACTTTATATTACATTATTTTTTTTTAGAAAAACAGAGAATTTAACTACCAAGGACACTGTCAGTCAGGCCCGGGTCTACAGGGGTGCCAAAGGGTGCATTGCAACCTCAATTAAAAGTGTCTGCACCATCTTTTCAGGTTGCCAGCGCAGCCAGTCCGTTCTACATTCTGATCAAATCCAGAGGGGACTGAAACCAGACCATACAGGGTGGAAAACCACAGCCACTAATGTGTAGCACGTGTCTTTTAAATGCAGGAGACATCTCATCATTCAGAACAAAATATATAACTTCTTTTACCTGAGTCAGGTCATGAGTCATTTTTTGGTGCTTTTATAGCTGATTCTGAAAAAAAATTCTCAGACCTAAGCTGGAGGATTTTACCTTGTAGTTTGTAATTTGCCTAAGCCCTCTCCAGACAGAGCTAGAGTCATTTGATGAGAAATGGTGCTTCAGACGTGTATTGTACTTCGACTTAGCTTTCTCCACTTCTCTGCTAAATGAGTACCTGCTGCGTCTGGAGCTTCCTCGTTCTCTGGATCTGTATGCTGTTTCGACTTCCCTCCTAAGCTGCCTCAGTCTGGGTGTGAACCAGGGTTTGTCATTGTTGAAGGTGACTCTGGTACATGACTGAATGATGCTACACATTCCAGTCTGTAAAATCCAAACACGTCTGAAGCTCCTCCACAGCCTCACTGGTCCACTTCTTAGAAGTCCTCACTGTCGGCTTGGAGAGCTTCAGCCGTTGTTTGTAGGCAGGCATGAGATGAATCATCACGTGTTCTGAGAAGCCGAGAGCTGCTCGGGGCACCGCTGACAGTTGTGTAACAATGATCCAGCGTATTCTGCTCTCTCGTGGGGCAATTTATGAATTGTTTGTACTTTGGCAGTTCGTGGCTCAGATTCCCTTTATTAAAATCCCCCAGGATACTCAATAAAGGGTCCGGGAAGGTCCGCTCTATCATCAGTACCTGGTCCGCGAGTGCGCGCTGAGCCTCGGGCGCATCCACACATGGCGGAATGTTTGAATGCACCCTCAGTTTGTTTGGTCTGCACTCAGATCACCCGAGTCTGCTACCAGAACATTATAATGTCGGGTGTACATTGAATGCAAGTGTGGTATGGTTTGGGACCATACACTGTATATATAAATGGACATAACTAGCTAGCACGTTAGCTAGGTATGTCCATTTTTCTTCATTTCCAAATAGGAAGTTTGCATTCGGGCTCTTCCGGCTCTTTCTGACCCTGGCTCCCACTGACTTACATTAAAATATTGTTTATTTTATCGGCTCTCTCTGTAACTGCTGCTGTGAGTCTTGTCATTTTGGTCTTAAAATGTTTGCATTAACCTGCTAGTGTTTTGAGTTCAACATTTTGTCTGGTAATTCCTAATATGGAACTGCAAACTTGCCCCTGTAACCGCTAGCGTTGTCGGCTTCATTTGACTGGAGTCGAACACTATGGATGACGCCCCACTCCCGTTGTCCACTTTATACAATCCATGCTCTGGACACACACTGATTTTAGTGATTGTGGGACCTGTGTGTGTCCAGAGCATGGATTGTGGGACCTGTGTGTGTCCACTTTATACAATCCATGCTCTGGACACACACAGGTCCCACAATCACTAAAATCAGTGACCTTAACAAATCACTCTGATCTTGGCAGTGTCCGGGTGACGGGTCCATGGAAAAAATCTACAAAGCCCATTTTTTCAGGTCATTAGACATGTGTTCTTGCGCAAAATTACATTACTTTGACCAAATACGCAATGCAGTTGTTGTCGTGGTTGGCTTAACAGGCAATCTGCAAGTAACCCGCTCACAGTATGTAGTGGACCTGCCTGCAGTTCGTGAAAACCCAGTGTATGATTGTCGAAAGTATCGAAAATCAGATACTAGCAATCATTGATACTGCAAAAAATCACATTAACAGGACAAAACGAGCTATTATAAGAACTAGGGGTGTGCAAAATAATCGTCATGACAATGCATCGCGATACTAACTTTCACAATATACTGCATCGATTCTTGATGCCAAAAATCGATTATTATTAATTAATAATGTAATATTTAATAATTTAATATTTAATATTAATAAATACATCAATTAATTATTAGTTTATTTTCTTTTTTATAAATCCAATGCACTTTTTTCTTTGTGAAAGGGTATTGTTTGTCATGATGGTAGCTACCTCCAAAATGGCAAATGTTTGAACATCATTTCTTGTTTTAGAAAAAATCCTATGCACTTTTTTTGTTATTGGTTTGGTTTATTTGTTTTTGTTATTCAATAAATTCAGTTATGAATTGAGTTGCTCAGAGTTATGTATCAATTGAAGACACTACCCAGATACACAGTTATCCTCTTTTTTTTTAATACATTTTCACTGAAGTATGTCGAATATATTGCAATGCATCGCAATAATTCAAGTATCGTGATGCATCGTGATAGTATCGCATCGTGGCATATGAATCGTGATTCGAATTGAATCGTGACTTCTTTGCCAATACCCACCCCTAATAAGAACTACAAAATCTAAAGGTAATGTAAAAAAGTATTATTTTGTGTATGAAAACGGCATTCTATTACTAACATTTCTTCTAATTTTGTCGTCATTATTGTATCGTAAACAATATTGAGTATTGAGTTAATTTCCTAGTATCCAAATTGAGTTGTAAATTGTAGTATCGTGACAACACTACCCCAGCATAATACTCCCTACAAAGAAAGCTTGAACATATAACAATACTTTCAACTACTACCAATAATTACAAACTACATGGCTTTCTCTACCTTTTCCTCAATAAACATACAAACAGTGACTACGCAAGAGTCGAGTACCAAGCCAGTCAAACCTTCAACGCACGACTCGCACACAATTGAATCCAGCCCTGACTCCGAATGACATCTTTGAAGTTTTGAAAGATTACTATTATCTCCAATCAAGCAAAATCAGCCAGTCAAAAGCTGTATCTCAGGTTCCCCATTAGCGCAGTAACCCAGTACAATACACCTTGTCCAGATTACACGGATGAGTCGACTGCTTTGTTGTTGTGCTAAAAAGCTGGATGCCCCCCTGGTAATAAGCACACAGTCACAGTGACAGATAGATACAAGTGAATCAAAAGCAACCGCCGACAGTGCTTTTGTAGCTCAAGACCTCGGTGGGTACAAGTGGGTAGAAGACTCGGTTATATTTACAAGTTTGGATGGAAATTGTACCCATTTCACTAAAACATATAGTACTTTAAGGTCCAATATTATGCAAAATTGACTGTTGTGAGCTTTAAACCATGCTATAATACAATATATACTTCCTGTATTACCACATGACATCACAAGGTGGAACAGAGTGTTTTCTTTTTTGAGATAAGAACTCCTAAATAGCCTAAACATGCAAGGATTGTGTGTTAAACATGTGTGAATGAAACAAAACACAACTCCAGGTATGTTTGTGAAGAGGTAACAACATTCTGACATGGCTTAAAGCTCACAAGAGTCAGTTTTGTGTAAAATTTTTAAATATTAATGAAATATTTCTACATTTTGGGGTGTTCTGAGCAAACATTTAAACCACAAAAATACATAAAGCATGGTTAATTCTCTACTGCAGACCTGGGCAAACTGTTCCACAAACACACCTTCAACTGTCTGAAGACTGAGATCAGTTGATTAAATGAGTCAAGTCTGTTGTGCTGCTGATTGGTTGGAAAGAAAACCTGCAGCCACACTGGCCCTTTGTGCCCAAGTCCGCTCTAGTGCCAGACTGCTCAAAACTCCAAAACAGTTGAAAAACACAATAAAAACTATATGACATTGGTCTTTCTTGCTCCGTTCCTTCAGATACGCTTCAGATGCTTTATAAATAAAGTTGGATTGGATTGGAGATATGATTAGTTATATAGTACTATATTTTGCGCATCAGACTCCTCTTGGTGGTTTTCAGATTCTAGAATGTGATGATGTCATACTCTCAGATGAGGGCCAACGACCAGATTTTCCTATTGATTACTTTGTACTTTGACATGAATATCCAAAAAGTAAATTCACAAATGTTGAAACTGGTATTTTCTTACTACATTGGGTATTACTACATTTTGCACTTTAACAATATTAATTTTAGTTATCCTCCGTCTGTATTTATTAAAGGGATAGTGCGCTTAAAAAAAAAAAAAAAGTGAATCTGTATGGCGTCCCCTTCAGCAGTGTCGTCCATTAACACTGACTTACCGCTGACCATGATCTAAAAAATACCTTTTAAAATGACTTTCAGGGCCAATTATGACAATCAATTCATATGTCCAACCAGGATTTCAGATGAACTCATATCCGATCCAGCTAATTGGCCATACCTGCCTGTCAAAGCCTGATCCCGTCAGATCTCAGAAGCTAAGCAAGGCAGGGCCTGGTTAGTACTTGGATGGGAGACCGCTGGGAATACCAGGTGCCACAGTGGGGCACCAGTTGCAAAAAAACTGCCGCTGTGTCCTTAGGCAAGACACTTTACCCACATTGCCTAGTATGAAAGTGGTGAGTGTTGGAGGTGGTCGGAGGGGCCGATGGCGCAGATTGGCAGCCTCGCTTCCGTCAGTCTGCCCCAGGGCAGCTGTGGCTACAGAAAGTAGCTTACCACCACCAAGTGTGGAGTGAATGAACAATGAACTGTAAAGCGCTTTGGGTGTCATGAAAGGCGCTATATAAATGCAATGAATTATTATTGAATTATTATTAATTTTCCACGATTAGCACCAATTTCAAATACCAGTATCAGATCGGTGCATCCAGAGGATACCTACAAGTGTTTCCACCCACATAAAAGGCTCATGTGAGGTTCGTTCTGCTTTCTGATTGGATAATCATCTTCACATCATGTCTAATGTTTTCATAGTCAAGGGTAAATGTCATCCTTGTATCTGGGGACACAGATAAGTCAAGTGTATGGAATTTCAAATCAAAACCGTACATAGCTGCTTTAAACTGCAAACTCCTATTATTAAAACTTAAATCATAAATAAATGTCAGATCCTTTCCCCAAATGGTTCAGGCCTGATTGATGATGAATTAAATCTAAAATAACGCTTTTGCTTTAGAATTAAGTCATGTTTATCAGCCTGTAAGAAACATTTCACTTACATTTTGATGTTTGTTATTGATTTTAGCGATGTGATGTATATGAATGCTTCCATTGATTCTGTGTGTGCTTTGGATACGTTTTTTCAATATAGTTTTTCATGGTGGTCTGCGTTTTATTACAAGCTTGAGGTTGCTGACCTGTGGCTGAGTTCTCTATGCCCAGGTGACCAGGCCTTTCTTGGCAAGTTGCAGATTGAAACTCTACTTAATTTATTTCTTTTGTAGAGTGAATGTGAGTTTTTTGGTGAGGCACGAGATTTTATTTTATTTTTTTACCTCTCAGTGTTAAATGTGAGGTACGTTCAAAACATGAAAAACAGAACTAGTTCAATTTGATCAGTTTGCAGTGGTCCAAAGTGATCCTTATCTACCTTATGCATTCTTAACATCTTAAGTATTCACCACGATGAGTTTATAAGCGCACATCATTGCAGTTTTGGCCTCACAGTAAATGGCTAATTAGAACTAGCATACTAGCAGCACACTTCCTGATTTTCTGAACATACAAAGCTTCATAAGTAGATGCATCCTAATGTTTCATGACGATGAGTTTATGAGCTCATTAGACCATTTACAGAGGCTAGAGCAGTTTTGCCCTCATAGTAAATGCTAATAACAACTAGCATGCTAACGGCGCACTTCGTGATACTCAGAACATGAAACGGTTTATAATTAGATGCATAATTATTCATCACTATGAGTTCATAAGCGCATTTCACAACCCTAAGAGGCCAGAGCGCAGTTTTGCCATTACAGCAATGCTAACAACAACTAGCATGCTAACAGCACACTTCCTGATTCTCAAAACATGTAATGCTTCATAATTACAGTGGTACCTCACCTTACGAAATTAATTCGTTCCAGAAGTGGTTTCGTAACGTGAATTTTTCGTAAGTTGAGTAGCTATTTCAATGGAAAAAGCCTGATTCGTTCCAAGGCCCCGTTCCAAGTTTTTTATTTTTTTTTTTTTTTATAGTGTAACTTTGTTTTTATAGTGTAACACTGTGTTCTGCGTCCTGATTGGGTAGGGTGACCATTCGTCCGGATTTCGTCCAGACAGTCCGGTTTTAGAGCTGTCTGTCCGGCCGTCTGTCACGTGTCCTCCTTTTTTACATTTTGTCCTCCTTTTGGACCCTCGTCGCCCACCGTTGCATAAATCGTCATAAATCCCCACCCATTATTTACACTTGCTAGTAGCAAGTATTCTTATTATTTTTTAACATTTCCTAGATGAGATCTATGGTTATGCGGTGGCACAGAGTGAGACTTCACACAGAAACATCAACGCGTGCGGCATGACACGATATTAATGTTTGGCGAGTATGTCTAAGGTCTGGAAATACTATAAAGTTGATGACAACAACATTGACATAGCAAACGGTGGGATATGTAAACTTGGGATTGCAAGGGGTGGAAAGGAAAGGGCGACATTTAACACAACAAACCGATACGGCACCTCAAAAACAAACACCCGACACAATACAGCGAGTTACAGGCAACCCAGCCAAAGACGAGTCAGCTCACGCTGCAGGAGAGTTTGAAAAGGAGACAAAAAAATGCCCCTTGACAGCGCGAAGGCCCAGGACCTCGTTAATAATAATAATAATAATAATAAGCCCCACGCCGGGTCATGCTGCGCTATCACACGCGTGTCCGCGCGCAGTCTTCTCCCCCCTCCCCCTTCCACCCACACTTCACTGTTAATACATTTTGTTGAAAATCTATGAAAGTTTGAGTGTTTAAACGAGAGATAAATGTGAGAAAAGTTTAAATCCAGTCTGAGAAAAGTGTATAATGTGTGTGGCTGAGCGCGCATTATTTGAATTTTTGAGATTTCGCGTTTCGTAACTTGAATTTTCTTTCGTATCTAGAGACCACAATTTCACGTGAAGGCATTTCGTAACTTAGAATTTTCGTTTGTTGGGTCTTTCGTAAGGTGAGGTACCACTGTACATGCATCCTAATTATTCACGGTGATGAATGGGGGTGGAGAGCTACTGGTAGCTCCCGAGCTACAGGTTAGAGACCCCCGATGTAACTTTTCTGTTGGGGGTCCGTCACCTGCTTGCTTCAATGGATATGTCATTGCTCTGCCTGGAATGTTCCACAGTGTGACATTAAACAGCTATACCTTACATTTATTCAGTTACAGGTTACATGTGTCAAAAATACAAACAACATAGGCATTCTGGCTGTGAGCGGGCTTGCCTCTTCACAGATCTGACTTGCAACTTGGTCTAGTTTAGTCTCCATGAAGATAAAAAAGGTTATTCCATACTGTGAAACATTCCAGACAAAGCAATAAAAAGTAATTCACACACGTTTGAGTAATCCTTATAATTAGCCTGTCTACAGTCTACATCTCCACAGCTCACAATGTTCTGTTCCACTTGAAGTATCTGGTACACATACATAACCTAGAATTTTCCTTTGACATTTCATTCTTTTTATTTATTTTTTTCCTTCTTTTGATTTCTTGCCAGTACTTTTGTTCGAAATAGTCATACCAAACGAATCACACACAAATAAGTTGAGATTGTGAATACCCCTTTGATTGGTCTTTCTTCCCTATGTGCATTTCAGGGCGTTGGATCGGACCCCCACACCGCCTTGGCCCTCCCTCTCGACTTCAAGCTCCACAAAGAAAGTGACCATGAGCTGGAGATGAGCATCCGGATAGGTAGAACTGGACCCCACCCAGGCAAGCCTCCCTTCATATACCACAACTACCACCCATTATTACACCCAATACGGGCAACCCCCAAAAGGTTTCTACGATGGCGATCTCTTTTCCTCTTTTTGATCAAACTTCGGTTCTTCAAAATTAAGCTTTTCTCTAGATGTGCTTTCAGAAATCAGCATAACATTTTAACTTGCATGTTGATAATTTTTGGAGCTTTGTAATCACTGGCTTGTTCTCGGTGTACAAGAAGAAATGTTAATCAAAGAAAAGTACAAAATCAAAGTACAAATACACAAAAAAAACAAACTTGTCTCTATGGAGATGTTCTTGCGTTGCCTGGAAGTGTTTTATTTATCAAAATTTCCCTTGTAAAACATACACTCTTACTGTGAGACTGTGATTGATTTGATGGGTTTTTGATTGATGAAAAATTTGAAACATTGCCATAGTGATTAACAATTTAAAACTAAATATTATATCTTTCGAATAGAAGAAAATTGTTTCATATAACAGAAAGTTGAAACCAATGAATAACTTGTCCTAGTGGTGTCACCATTCCATACTGTGAAATATTCCAGGCAAAGCAATATCTCCATGGAAACAAGCAGGTGGCGTAATGGATAGACATGAATTGAGTTGATGCAGTGTTCTGATTCTCGACGACTTAGCAATTCGGTTAGTTCAGGAACATTTTAGAACTTCATATCCAGTCCCCAGTATTTTTTGTTGTAGCTGTTTACGATAGCCCTAAAAAAAAAAAAAATCACAACTTAACATAGCTAACCTGCTAGCTGCCGCATTCCAAATAGGAAGTTAGCATGGGCGCTCTTCCAGCTCCATCGACTCGACAAATCAGGCACCTGAAGTCGCTCCCGCCAACGTCAGCAACGGGTTTGATTGACTGTGTTGCTAAGGAGGGGTGTTACCTTCAACAGTCTCACTCCTGATTGGCACTTTGGTTACTTTTTATACTCGCTCCAAATTTGCCCCTTGACTGCTAGCCTCGACGAGCTTCATTTGGCTCATTTTACTGTACTTAAGTATATCTTCTATGTATCCAGACATCCCAAGTTCCAAAAACTAATTTCAGGGAGATGTCACCCCCCCCCCCAACCCTAACCCTAACCCTACCCCCCAACCCCCCCAACCCTAACCCTAACCCTACCCCCCAACCCCCCCCAACCCTAACCCTGTTAGGGTTAGGGGTTTCCTAACCCTACACAATAGAGAAGGCCACTTAATTTAACTTTTTATTCACTTAACTGAGTTCTTAAACATTAAACTTTAAAATTAAACATAAACATAAACTTTTAATTTAATTTAATTAAACATTAAATTATTAAATATTAAAATTAAATACAAAAATTAAATTAAATATGTTATTTGTGTTTAAACATTTCCAATATATGTCCATGTTGCGTAAAACACCTGTCACCAGCCTATTTTACACACAGTGCACCTCACCACAGTGTCATCATTTTTCACCCTAATCAGACAGGGATATATTTTAGTATATTCTGCCGTAAAATTAGTTTTATATTTTCGGTTTTTTTAGATTCTGCCATCTCGCTGCACTAAATTATAACCTCTGAGAAAGTAAATTGAAGCCCGCCCACACTGAAAGCTGATTGGCTAGTTTTGCTGAGTGTAACCAATCAGCTCGTTCTCTGGCCAGCGTTCGCTTAAACACACATGCACACACGCACGCAGGTTCCCCTCTCTCTCTCTCTCGTGTGCATTCCGTTTGAAGTAGTCCGTGCATGAAAGAAGAGTTATTATCTTGCGTGCACGCTCTGCACAGTCCAAAACAAAACAAAAAAACCTCACAATGTCTAAAATCCGGGATATTTTATCCGACGTGCGGGCATCAGGGAGCCACTATAATTTTCCGGGAGACTCCCAGAACTTCCGGGAGACTTGGGATGTCTCCTGTATATGTTACAAAAAACTGCTAGAAAAAAGAAAACAAAAACAACAGATTCAACTGTTTCTGTTGAACATAACTCGGCACAAGTCAGTATCAGAATCACCACATTTGAGGATTTTGAAGACCTCAAAATCTATGTTAAATGTTTTACTTTTTACTCCTTAAGTACCTTTTTAAACAGGTCCTTTAATACTTTTACTCAAGCAGGTTTTTTAATGTGATACTTTTACTTGAGTATTTTTGGCCCCAGTATCTGTACTTTTACTGAAGTAACAAAATTCTTCCACCACAGTTTGGTAGTAAAAGTGTTTTTTGAAGTTGGCCTAGCAGTGCTTTTTGGAGGACCAGTTTGTCAAACATAGGCCTTGGTTATTTTATTAATGAAAGTAAAGTAGGGCTGTACAAATGATGATGATAATAATAATAATAATAATAATAATAATAATAATAATAATAATAATAATAATAATAATAATAATAATAATAATAATAATAATAATAATAATAATAACACTTTATTTAGACAAGATAATGTAATTTTCATACCTGCTCAAATGAGTCTCTAGTTTTAATTCTAGTTTTAGTAACGATTAGTATATGATTTTCGATACTTTTGCCAACCTTAATGGAGAGCTCTACCGCTATTTCTGCCAATAAAAGCGGTGGTTTGTGGTTTAAATACAGTGGTACCTCACCTTACGAAATTAATTCGTTCCAGAAGTGGTTTCGTAACATGAATTTTTCGTAAGTTGAGTAGCTATTTCAATGGAAAAAAGCCTGATTCGTTCCAAGGCCCCGATCCAAGTTTTTTTTTTTTTTATAGTGTAACTTTTTTTATAGTGTAACATTGTGTTCTGCGTAGAGACTGTAGACCCAGGACTAAACGTGGACTATACCAGGTCTAGACCAAGGTCTAAACCTGGACTAAACCTGGACTAAACCAGGACTAGACCAGGTGGATTAAAGCGCCGCATCCGGGTCTATTTTCTGGTTTCGTTTCGAGTCACGGCTGAGGCGAGCAGCGAGGGGGACCGCACGCAGTCTGAGCACATGAACAAGATCCGTGCTCAAACTGTGCCTCCTCTAGACCTAGACCACCGCGGCTCTTGCATGCGTTCGTTCATGCGCTTAGACTGCGTGCGGTCCTCCTCGCTGCTCGCCTCAGCCGTGACTCGAAACGAAACCAGGAAATAGACCCGCGTGCGGCGCTTGAATCCACCTGGTCTAGTCCTGGTCTAGTCCTGGTTTAGTCCAGGTTTAGTCCTGGTCCAGTCCTGGTTTAGTCCAGGTCTAGACCTGCTGGCAGCCCCGCGCTGGGTCATGCTGCGCTATCACATGTGTCTGCGTGCAGTTCCCCCCCCCCACACACACACACACTTCACTGTTAATACATTTTGTTGAAAATCTATGAAAGTTTGAGTGTTTAAACGAGAGACAAATGTGAGAAAAGTTTAAATTCAGTCTGAGAAAAGCGTATAATGTGTGTGGCTGAGCGCGCATTATTTTAATTTTTGAGATTTTGCGTTTCGTAACTTGAATTTTCTTTTGTATCTGGAGACCAAAATTTAACGTGAAGGCGTTTCGTAACTTGAAATTTTCGTTTGTTGGGTCTTTCGTAAGGTGAGGTACCACTGTATGTTTATTTTGGATATTCTTATTGCACTGAAAAACTTTGAAAGACACCAGATACATGGTCCCTCAATATACTGTGGTAGTGTTGTCCAGTTTGGGGTAGTCCAGTCTGGTTTCTGTTGTAAGGAGTATTATACCGGATGACGTAGGTCAAGATAACAAGGACTGACTGGGCAGTGGTTTTAAATATCTACTTCAATAGAATCGTGCCACCTCCAGAAACTTACACAGTGTTGCTTTAATACTGATTTGTCTTTGTTTTTAATAGAACATAGTAGAATAGAATAGAAAAATGTGATAATGTGTTAATATGAGGGAAAAAATGGTGATGCTTCACACAAAGAGGAGGTTAATTAGCTGGTTTAATTAGCTGTAGTCATTTGGTTTGATGAATGCTGCTGTTGTGTCCTTGGGCAAGACACTTAACCCACCTCGCCCCCAGTGTCTGCGTACACTGGTGTGTGAATGTGTGTGTGAATGGGTGAATAGTTCCTTGTTGTAAAGCGCTTTGGGTGCCTTGAAGGTGGAAAAGCGCTATATAAAGATGTGACCATTTACCATTACCATTTAATATAATTCAACTGTCGTCATTAGCATGCAGTATCTTGGCTTCAGTAACCACATTTCCATTTCTAAAGAGTTGATCCTTCTTAAGTGACTTATATCAAAACGAGTTATCTTTTTATTTGAATGATAAAAAAAGAAACATGAAACATAACCTTTAACCTTTTATTGAAGATTAAATGAAGAAGTCTTCAAAGCGAATTTGCTAAAGAATAGTATTCGCTAAATGTTACAGAGTTGGATATTCACTTAAAGGTGCAGTCTGCAACTTCTTGGTTGGGGGTCCGTTACCTGATCGTTTCTATGGATACTGTATATCACTGCTCTGTCTGGAATATTCCACAGTATGACATTAAACGGCTCTACCTTACATTTATTCAGTTATGATTTTATACCTCAAAAATATCTAGAAAAACAGGCATTCTGACTGTGAGCGGGGTCGCCTCTACACAGATCTGACCTGTAACTAAAGGCTGCCACACACTACTACTGCATTTGGGGAGGCGTGACCCGGGAAGGCGTGTGTCAGTGTGATTCTGAGCAGCTCTGTCATATCATAACCACAAAACATCAGCAACGTTACAGTAACAGCCAATAAAACAGAGCGTCAGGGGAGTGACCAAAGGTGACACAAAGGTGCAAAATACAAACTCAAAAAATAACAAAAATAATGATTACTCACCTTTTGTAAAGTTGTACATTTAAAATGCAGCATCTCATCCACATTATCCATAGCATTTGTCCTGTGCAAATAATGACACCCAGTCCACAAAACCAGCGCTATACGTTAAAAGTAAAAAGGCGAGAGTATTTCCTCACCTGTGTCTGTTATATCCAGACAGAGCACAGATCGAGTTAAAGCTACAGATTAGTGATAGTGACACTATTTCTGGTGCAATTTATTGCCATCCTGTTATGCTTTAAAGGGATAGTGCGTTTTTTTATGTTAATCTGTATGGGTTTCCTTCTAAAAGTTACGTGTGTTGACACCGGCTTACCTCTGACAGTCTCAGCTGATCCCGGTTTCTGGAGCTTTCTGGAGCCCACGTAAGTAGGTCCGGTAACTTCCCTGGAACATGAAATAAAGCTTGTTTTTCTTCTCAAAACAAAACATTTGTTAGAAAGATGATATATTTGCGTCCGAAACAGTTGTCCACGAAACATCCAGCAGCGTATTTCACATTTGCGTATTGTCTTTCTCCACTCGTATCACTACGCCCCTGTTAAATCTATCAGCCTGTTCACCTTCAGCGGATGTCTACGCCAAATTTTACAAGTGAACAGGCTTAAAAATAATTTAAGACTGAAAAATCCTGTTGTGTGTGGCAGCCTTTAGTTTGGTCACGTCTCCATGATGATAGAAAGGATTAATGCTATACTGTCAAACAATCCAGACAAAGCAATAACATCTCCATGGAGAAAAGCATTTGAGGGACCCTCCACCAGAAGTTATACCGTGCACCTTTAAAGAAGATTTTTAAAGGAAAAGTAAAGTTTTTTTTTTTACAATCTGAGCCTTATTTCGGTAATAAAACAAGTTGTTTTACTCACCCATAGCAATTTGGTGTCATATGGAGCACTTCCGGAGATGTTTTAGACATTACTTTTCCTTTAATAATTTAAAATGTGCAAATGATTATAATGATCCACTGGTTTCATAGATTATAACTATATAAGACACAATCACTATAGATGTTCTTTAAACTATATCATTACTTTCCATTTGGCTGATTGTAAAACTTAAAAATGAACTGATTCACTTGCCTCATTGATTCACTGAAATAGTGGTATTTCACCCCATTTATTTTGTTGAAAAATGGACTCATGTATGACCCATTGTCTACATTTTGCTGATGTGGGGGGTTCTAGCTGAAACTGAGCACTCAAACCTCAAATGCAGGACAATACAGGACTATGGATGAATGAACTGAAATGCTGCAAATGATGAGGGATCATCATTTTGTCATAGTCATTAAAAACACATTCATAGACTCTGGACTGACTCAGCCCTTTAGATAAAATAAGGGACTGCAGTTTCTGTTGTCAGTGACTGGTACGGTGTTCTCCAGTCTGTCATATTCCTGATATTATGCTGAAGAACAGATCGCCATAATGAAAAAAATAAGTAACCAAAGCATTATTGTAATTTATGAAAAATGATATATGATGTGATATCTCATCATTGGGTGTCAATGTGTGAGAGTGGGAAAGTAAAAGAGAAATAAAATAATCTATTGAAATAAATTATCTTAAGACCAGATGAACCTCATTGGACTAGGTACTACAGTCACCTGGGTTGCCAGTACCTCTAGATAGAGGAAATATACACGTTTTTCTCAGTATATGGACAGGCCAAGCCTCATGTGAAAGCTCAGAACCTCCAGAATTCATGACTCGCTGTAGGTGCTGGGGTTACGTAGTGACCATTCAAATCAGAGAGAGACATTTTAGGTTTAAACCAACTGGATTTCAGCATCGGAACTGGCAACCCAAATGAGAGACTCATGTGAGGCCCATTTTTCTTTCTGATTGGATAATATAATATTGGGGCGGCAGTAGCTCAGTTGGTAGAGCATATGCCTCGTGATCCAGGGGTTGGCGGTACGAATCCCGCTCTTGATGGGTTAACCGCATGTGATCCCAGCTCCCACAGATGAGCGCTGCTGTTGTGTCCTTGGGCAAGACACTTGACCCCACCTTGCCCCCAATGTCTGTGGACATTGGTAGCCCCCATGGCAGAAGATACATCAAGGCCCGTTGTGACGTGAGCCACCACCCGCGGAAGGATTCATGGGGGCTGGTGCATTGTGTTCTGGGCAGCAGAACACTGCTGCCCCGCGACCCAGAAAATGGAAAAGCGGAAGAAAATGAATGAATGGATAATATATAACATAACTACTTGTTCATTATGTCCAGTGTTCTTGTGACTAAGAATAAACCAGCATTACATTTGCTATCAGTAAAAGCTAGATTTGATTTGAACATGTCCACCTCATATCTGGGGACACAGTCCCGTGAAGTTCATGAAATTTAAAATCAAAATCGTACAAACAGTTCTTTAAAAATGACAGTCTTTTCAAATCTCACGACACACAAATTGAAACTCCTCTGAAGGACTGGCCCTGCTATTTCTGTCCAAATCCAACTAGAAGACAAAAATCTCTTGGCAATGTGGTCAAATTGAAATGAATTGGCCACATGACAAGAGGAACAAAATCATTCTAATATAATTATCTCTGCTCTTTCATGTTTGCACTTCCACTCTGAAGTCAGATTCAAAGTAAGGTTGAGCATGCAGATTGGGGACCCCAGTGGATTGAGCTCCTTATAAAGTTTTCTGTTTTAAATGCCAGAGTGGGAGAGTTAAAATAAGTAGCCATGCATCTCTAGTAGATTTGTACTGCCCTTGTAGCTCGCCCGCGGGGAGCTAACTCTGCTTGCATAGAAAACGGCATTAATCTACAGATTAACGGATTCACCTGGCGTCATGTCCTTGGATCCTGCCAGCTTCAAATCCGCTTCGTTTGAGCATGACGCATATTTCATGTTTTTAAGTCTGTTATTTTTATTTTATATTCGCACTAGCATCAAAGTCACAGTGTCTTATTCCTCCGAGTGAATATTGTTTAAAAGTTTGTAACTTTCTGGAGTTGTAAGCTCATCTAAGATAATTTTCATACTGCCACAAGTAATTTGACGTAAAAGGAGATGTGCAAAAAATATCCAAATATTGAGTGTGTGCGGCATGTAGTAGAGCAGTAGTAGAGCAGTATTAGAGCAGTATTAGAGCAGCGTAGCATTAAAGGGGTTGTGAGTGCGCCAATGCGCCCCACTAGCCTCGGTCTCGATGTTTCTAGAAGTTTCTTTCCGACGCGTCACGTAAAGTAAATAAAGAGTCTTGAATCCAAGTTTGTCTTTTCTATCTTTACTAAAGTGAAAGGTCATACAGAGTGGGTGCAAATAAGGTGAATAAAGAGGGAAATGGAAAGATGAATTTCTGAGGTTTGTGGTTCTCCTATGTGTGTCGTGTTAGGCTCTGTATGTGTGGTGATGTTCTTCTTGGCGTCTTTGCGTGTCAAATAGCGGTGAGCTCCTGCCTGTCACTGGGAGACCGGGCTTCCTTGTACTCCGTGGCTCCCGACAGGACTCACCCTACGTTGCGTTGTCAGACGGTGCTACTGGTTCTTCTTTGCTGTCCGTACGTGCCTTGTAGCGTTGCGTTTTCCCGTCTGTCCCCTGGGAGACCGTGCTTCTGCGCTTCTCGGCTCCCGACGGGAATCCGTCTTGTTCGCTACCTGCGGCTGCTACGTGACGTTTCACGTAACCTCCTTGTTACGTGACGTCCCACGTGACGTTCCTACGTTGGCATCCGTCCGTCCGTGCCTTGTAACGGTGCGCGTTCCCGTCTGTCACCCGGGAGACGGCCGATGTCACTCTTGCTTGGTTCTTACACGACGTTTACGTGACGATACGTGACGATACGTGACGGTCAAAAGACTGTGTAGCTTCTGTGGTCCAGGACGTCCTAATTCCCCGTCATCTCGGCTCATCCGATACTCTATGGTCTCGGGATATCCTCCTGGCCACCAGACCGCGGCTTCTTATCCACACTACCTACGTAGCTTAGTTGTTTCCCCGTCTTCTTGTGTGGGTGTGTGTGTGTGTGTGTGTTGGTAAGATGTGTCTTCTCCGGTGTCCGTGTGCTATCTGTCCGTGTGTTCTCTGTGTCTGTATTTATAACCGGTAAGACCAAAGATGAAAGAACAAAGAATAAAGCGAGATCAAAGTCATCCAATCAGAAAGCATTCCCTGAACCTGAAGGCGGGACAAGAGCAGCTGCTATAAAAAGAGCAAATATATATATAGGATGGGTTAAAAACGCAGAGAAGAATTCCTCCAGTGTGAGATCAATAAAGTTACTTCTTCTTCTTCTTCTTCTTCTACTCCAGAACACAGAACGTACGAAATGGCTCCTACATATCCCGGCCCCTAATTGGCTAAGCTTTAGCAAGTCAATTACTAACTTAAGAATTGGAGCCATTAAACTAATTTACAGTTTTAAATTTAGCTGTTACATTTCTCGAACATTTTTTCTTCAAAAAGGTTAAGGTTAAAAGGTAATTCTTCACTTTTTTACAAGTAAGTATACTTTTCACAAATTACAGTTCATATCGGACGTGTCGTAGGTCCTTCTCTTCTTCAGTCTTCACCCTGTAAGAACACAATTTGGTTATGGGTCTTTGTATGACACTCGTCGTCGTCCGGACTTCAGCGCTGCGGACCATCCCCTTGGAGTCTGGCATAACCTTGGTGATTCTGCCCAACATCCAGTCATTTCTTGCTAGGGATGGCTCAACGACGAGGACGACATCTCCGACCTTAAAGTCTCTCTTCGTTCCGCGCTACCTTTGCCGTTCTTGAAGCAACGGCAAGTAGAGAATCTGATTTCCGCCGCCGTGTCTTGTTTCCAGGTGGATGTGGTGAAGAATAAGGTGTGTTCTGTGTTGTTTACTGAGTAGGGCGGGAAGCCGGCTTCCCCAGGCGTCGCTGATCTGTTCCGACGCCCCCCTACTCCAAACTTTTCTCTTTCTTTCTCTTTCTTCGATGGTACACCCGGTAGTGCGGCATGTACCATCCTCTTCGGCTCAGCTGTTCATCCGGGACTCCTGTGACGTACCCTCTCTCTAGGATTTTGGTCATCAAATCTCTGTGCTTCCGAAAGAAGTCTGAAATCCTGATGGGTTCCCTCCTCAAGGAGTCGAGTATTTGCCCGGCTATACCTCGGTTGCCTGGCATCTCCATGCAGACATCCCTCAGAGGTAGCTCAGTGCAGCAATGGCCATCCAAAAGATGTGCCGATGTGGCCACAGCGCGCACAAACTGCTTGTCGTGTTGAGATGGCCCTTGCTCGTCCTCACGCCGGCGTTCCGGAAAATCTGCTTCGCAGTGCATGACTTCTATGGTCGACACAGAGATGCGATTAACGAAGTTCTGTTTTTCGGCATCATCGAATTCTTTCTCTTGGCATCCGCTAACAGGCCCGTTGACTACCCAACCTAGGGCCGCCTTCACGGCATGCGGTCCGTTGTTTTGGCCGTTGATTGTCTCCCACGGCTCTTTAACCTTGCGAAACCAGATGTTACATGACATGAAGCTCTCAATCTTCAAGCCTCTCGAGGCGAGATCGGTTGGACCCCAAGAGGTGTCAACCATCGAGATCCACTGAGCTCCTGTAACAGCCCCTCTGACAACGGAGACACGGCCCGCCACAAATGTCTTTAGACGAAAAGCGTCATTTTCAGTGTACCTTAGTACCGTCGTGCTATTCGTCCAAAAGACCAAATCCTTCAGGGGGAGTTGAAGTTCTTCCTTCAACACCCGTTCAATCTTGACTGGGATCACTGCAGCCGACAATTCCATCTTAGGGATTGTAGCCTGCTTAAGAGGAGAGACCTGGGACTTCTCCATCAAAAGGCAGACATGTTTCTCCTCTTGCCCGTTCTTCAATAAGCAGTACGGCACAACCCCATATCCATCTTGACTTGCGTTTGAGAAATGATGGATTTGTGCGCCCTTTGTGGGCCCGACTGTGTTGGACTTAAAACATTTACTCACGCTGAGATCTGACAACTTGTCAAGGTCTTCTGGCTCCTTCTGCCCTGCCTGTTGTAGCTTCTTTGGAATGTCCTCATTCCCGGCCCCGGTTTGTTCACCGCTTCTACACCCTGCACGTACGAGAGCACCACACTCAACAGCCGTACCTGTTGAGTTGTCATCTGCTTTGGTCTCCTCCTGTGAGTGATCTTGCTTTATGACGTGCAAAATAGCAGGATGCCTATAGGAACCGTCAGGGCAAGAGCTCTTTTCCTTACAGTCCTTAGCCATGTGGCCTGGCGTAAGACAGCTGAAACAAAGCTCTTGAGATCTCAGGAAGTCAGTTCTCTCATTCAAAGGCCGCTCTTTAATCTTGTTGCACACATTCAACGCATGCTTCCCCTTACAGTACAAGCAGGGACTTTGGAAGGAGTTGGCTGACTTTACTGCTGGTGCCCTCTTCTCTAATTGTCCTCTCTCTCTCTCTCTGTCCTCTCTCTCTCTCGCTGTCCTCTCTCTCTCTCTGTCCTCTCTCTCTCTGTCCTCTCTCTCTGTCTCTCTCTCTCTGTTCTCTCTCTCTGTCCTCTCTCTCTCTCTGTCCTCTCTCTCTCTGTCCTCTCTCTCTGTCTCGCTCTCTCCTCTGACTGTAGGGACGCTTGGTTGCGCCTGTGAGACGGTTGGTGCAGCAGCTTCAGATCCGACGTCATGCAAAGGCCTTTCAACTTTAGCCTGGTCGCGGCTATAGGTAGTGCACCTTTCATTTCCACCGGTCGTACGCTTCGATCCAGCTCTTGACTTCCGAGCATCTTTATTCTGGTCGTAAGCTCTTAATTTGGCATTTGCGGCTGCAATGGCAGCTTCCATCTGCAACCGCTCCTTTCTAGCTCTCAAATATTCCTCTTTTTCCTCAAATTCTTGCTGCAAGCGCGTTTCCTCTCGCTGCTTTTCATGCCGCAGGCGTCTTTCTTCTTGCTCAAGCTCTTGCCTCTGTATCATAGCCGCTTGGCTTGCTAACAGAGCTGCATGTTCTACTCTGGCTTTTGACCGCACTGAACTAGTAGTGGAACGTTGAGATGTAACTGAGTTAGCCCTAAAAGTGCTATCCTCCGGTCTGATGACATTTTGCTCTCCATCCGTGGCCCTATTAGCAGTTGCGATCCATTCCTTTGTTTCATTGTCGTTTCGTTGCTTGGTTAGCTGTGACAAGATTCCGCTTCTCTCGTATTTTAGTCGCTCCATATCAGCCTTATAGTAGTAGTCAGACAGCGCGCCAGCACTCGCTCCTGACATCCTGTTTCCCGTATACATCCTTAGCCTGTGACAATTCCTCGAACTCCTCACAGCTTCTAACTCTTCCCAACTTTCACCGACACTCGGGAAAGGAGTTATTGGATGTGTCTTTAGGGCACATACTTCTATTTCCGGTGGCTAGCAGACTAGTAAAACTGATAAGAGAATTGTCAGACCTGACCCAGGGAATGCTTGCTCCAGCCGTGGATGGCGTTTCCTGCTGGTTCAGGTTGGTTCTTTCTTCAATCAAGTCTCCTGACTTGATACTGATTTTTCTGACTTTGATGTTTAGTCTTTCAATGTGATGCAGTAGACTTCGTGACTCTAGATGTTGTTTAAAAGTCCTTTGATTTTAGCAAGCCTTTTGACTTAAAGTATGTTGCTATAGTCTTTTGACTTTATGTGAGTGCGCCAATGCGCCCCACTAGCCTCGGTCTCGATGTTTCTAGAAGTTTCTTTCCGACGCGTCACGTAAAGTAAATAAAGAGTCTTGAATCCAAGTTTGTCTTTTCTATCTTTACTAAAGTGAAAGGTCATACAGAGTGGGTGCAAATAAGGTGAATAAAGAGGGAAATGGAAAGATGAATTTCTGAGGTTTGTGGTTCTCCTATGTGTGTCGTGTTAGGCTCTGTATGTGTGGTGATGTTCTTCTTGGCGTCTTTGCGTGTCAAATAGCGGTGAGCTCCTGCCTGTCACTGGGAGACCGGGCTTCCTTGTACTCCGTGGCTCCCGACAGGACTCACCCTACGTTGCGTTGTCAGACGGTGCTACTGGTTCTTCTTTGCTGTCCGTACGTGCCTTGTAGCGTTGCGTTTTCCCGTCTGTCCCCTGGGAGACCGTGCTTCTGCGCTTCTCGGCTCCCGACGGGAATCCGTCTTGTTCGCTACCTGCGGCTGCTACGTGACGTTTCACGTAACCTCCTTGTTACGTGACGTCCCACGTGACGTTCCTACGTTGGCATCCGTCCGTACGTGCCTTGTAACGGTGCGCGTTCCCGTCTGTCACCCGGGAGACGGCCGATGTCACTCTTGCTTGGTTCTTACACGACGTTTACGTGACGATACGTGACGATACGTGACGGTCAAAAGACTGTGTAGCTTCTGTGGTCCAGGACGTCCTAATTCCCCGTCATCTCGGCTCATCCGATACTCTATGGTCTCGGGATATCCTCCTGGCCACCAGACCGCGGCTTCTTATCCACACTACCTACGTAGCTTAGTTGTTTCCCCGTCTTCTTGTGTGGGTGTGTGTGTGTGTGTGTTGGTAAGATGTGTCTTCTCCGGTGTCCGTGTGCTATCTGTCCGTGTGTTCTCTGTGTCTGTATTTATAACCGGTAAGACCAAAGATGAAAGAACAAAGAATAAAGCGAGATCAAAGTCATCCAATCAGAAAGCATTCCCTGAACCTGAAGGCGGGACAAGAGCAGCTGCTATAAAAAGAGCAATATATATATATAGGATGGGTTAAAAACGCAGAGAAGAATTCCTCCAGTGTGAGATCAATAAAGTTACTTCTTCTTCTTCTTCTTCTTCTACTCCAGAACACAGAACGTACGAAATGGCTCCTACAGGGGTTATCCACTGATCCAAAGGTTGGCGGTTTGAATTTCGACATAAACATTAGATTCAGATCACATTCACATCTACTGACCCACAGGTTGGTGGCGCAATTTTAGCTCCCACAGATTAATACTGTTGTTGTGTCCTTGGGCACGACACTTAAACTACCTCGCCCCCAATGTCTGCATACACTGGTGTATGAATGGGTGAGTGCTTTCCTCCGGGCCGGTACTGTCTTTTTTTTTTTTTTTTTTTTTTTTTTTTTTACTTAGAGACCTGCCCACAATTTAGTGGAGGCGGCCCATTGGTCCATCTTCAATATACGGGATAAAAGATTAAGACCAAACCCGGGCATTTCAAGGGCGAGCCGACTCTGACCGGCCCGCGAAAGGTTGCTTGGAATTTAGAAAATAAAACCTACTTTCAAAATTGTACATAATGCATTTGTACTGATGATCATCTGTCGGATGTGCTTCACATCTCCACCTCAAACATGAACCTGACTTTGATGCACTTAAAGCTAAACAGAGGCTAGATTTCTCTTATTGATTAAAAAAAAAAACACTTTTACTTTTTTTCTACACAGTTTGGCAGTTGGACAAATGTTGTGACATATCTGGTATTATATTAATTGGCAAACAAAGACATTGTGGTGTCTTAATACAAAGTTAATACAAACTCAGAAAGCATTGTGGGGTTAATGTGACTGAAAAAGAGTTACAAATGTTTCACGTTTTTGAATTATTTTACTGAACTAATTCAGTTTTTGTAAAACCATAATAACACAGAACTTACCAGCTTCTGTAAAAAATGCCATTTACTGATTTGATAAAAGGAGAAATTCAATTTGTCAACTGGGCAAAGTTTGTTTGGTTGAAAACGTATCGCCGCTCATCCGAGAGGCTTCGTCAGCTCTGGTTCTAAGCCTCTCGGATGAGCAGCGAAACGTTTTCGACCAAAGAAACTTTGTCCAGTTGACAAATTGAATTTCTCCTTTTATCATGGATTCTACCTGGACGACTGAGGGACTCTTCACGCATTTACTGATTTCAACGTAGAAATACAATTAATAACCAGAGTAGCGGGAAAAGTCCCTCAGTCGTCCAGGTAGAATCCATGATAAAAGGAGAAATTCTCCTTTTATCAATAACCAGAGTAGACTTCAAACTTTTGGCCCGGCCCTCCACAATATTTTCTGCTTCTCATTTGGCCCCTGGGGAAAAAAAATAATTGCCCACCCCTGCTATAGACGCTGCAAAATGTTCTAAAATAACAGACATTCTCTGGAGGGGCTGCTGGAACCTCCACGTCCTCTGCAGCCCAGGTGGACAGGGAGAGGAGCAGCCAGAGACTGTGGATAGGGAACCCGAGGGAACCCGAGGGAACCTGAGGGAACCTGAGGGAACCTAAGGGAACCCAAGGGACAGAGTGACCAGGAAGTGTAGCACAGGCACAGCAGGTAAGCAGTTAGTAATGTTGGGATAATACCAGGACTTTTAGGTGATGGACAGGCATGAAAATTACTCACCTTTCAGAGAAATTCACCGTTTTGAAGCCAAAACAGGTGACCTGAGAATGAGAAAAGGTTTTTTTGTGTGTGTGTGTGTCTGTGCAAGATGCATTTTAAATAAACCATTGAATGTGTAGTTACTGCGAGTTTGCTGGTGGTTTTAGGGAGCTGGGATTTTTCCTTTAAAAGTTACCCCCTGGTTTCCCCTGGGCCAAGACGTAACAATAGTAAAATACTTTTTTTTTACTGTCGATACTGCTTTTGGAAACACATACATAAATTAGTCCGTTGTGCTCCGCTAATTATGAGGAGCCGGTCTAAGCCAAAAATGCCAGGGCCGTTTTTTGTCCCAGTCCAGCCCTGCATATATGATATAATTTAAATTGATGATACAGTAGTATGGGCTGCTGTACGATATATTGCCAAGAGTATTTAATTAAAAAAAACAAAAACAAATTATTTTGTGATATTGCTACAATTGTGTCGCTTGTTTAGAGAAAGTATGCCAAACATTTGACATATTCATGGTTTTGGTGATTAATATGGGTGTGCTTCTGCTTCATATTCACTTTTAATATCACAGCCATTATTCAGCAGTTCTGTAGAAAGCCTTTAGAGCAGAGAAACTGTCCCTTTTTTACAAATGTATGTTGAGCTTGTATAAGCTGTGGATGAATCAATAACTGATGCAACAGTTTGATGTGTTCTTCTATAGTCACATGCACTAAACAAAATATGCTGCGTTATGTTCATTCATCTTCAATAAATGGAAGATAAATGCAATCATTTGAAAGATTTGTATAGAATCGAAAATGCACGTACCGTTATTGTCTTGTATTGTGACATAGGCAATGAGGTATGCATCATATCAGCAACTACTCAATGACACCCAGCTCTAATTTGGATTCTGTCAAGTTGCAGGCTTTTGTCATGGAAATAAGTTTTTGGTCAGCTGATGCCTCCCAGATAGTTCAGAAACTGAACAGAACAAAATCAAATGTGTACTGGAGTCAGACCAAAAGGCAAATTAACAACATAACAACCTACATTTTTTCAGTGCAATAAAAAGCCAAATGAAAAATCTAACAAGACATGCTTTCATTTTATTCTTTTTAGGCATAAACGTTGCATACTGTAGCATAGACATTCAGCGTTCAATACTAATGCTAGAGCTAATGGACACTTGCCCCTCAGGCTAGTTTGTCCATGCTTGGAATTCAGTCCCTGGTATTTTTCTGCTTTTCTTGCCCTAAAAATAGACAAATGATCAAGAAACAAAATGGTTTTCCAACACATCAACCAGATCTACGTGAGGTGACCAGACATCCCAAAAATATTTCAGAAGCAGAGAAAACCAAGAGTACAACCACCCAGTGATGAACAAATAGAGTCAAGTATAGAGTTAGTATCCTTCTATTTGGATGCGTTCAATGCAGTGTTCCAAAATTCAACCATTCTTATCTCATCACCCTGCTCCCAGTGCCATTTGCTCTCTCTGCTAAGTCATGCACCCTTCAGAGCTCTGCCCCAAAACAATCAGCCTGCATCCTACTAATAAAACGACTTCACATCACGTCAGGTTTGGAACGTTGTAGCGTATTGTTTTCTGTCCTACTTTATATATATATATATATATATATATATATATGTGTATGTATATATGTGTATGTATATGTGTATGTATATATGTATGTATATATATATGTATATATATATATATATATATGTATGTATATATACTGTATATATATATATATATATATATATATATATATATATATATATATGTATATATATATATATATATATATATATATATATATATGTATATATATGTATATATATGTATATATATGTATATATATGTATATATATATGTATATATATATATACACACTGTGTAACTTTTCTGATAAAGGGTTTGCCACCTCTTTGACTGCATGTAGATCTTTGTTTTTTCCTTGAATAATCTACGGTATGGCATTTATTTAACTATTGCCATGGAGACAAGCAGGCCACATCAATTTTGAGAAATAAAAAAACACTCATAATTGAATAAATGCAAGATATGGTTGTTGTAGCCGACTAAGACACCCCCAGTGCAAGAAGGAGCGCTACCGCAGATCCTTCATCCCCACCGCCATCAGACTGTATAATTCTAACATATAGGCCAGACGTGCAATATCCTCCTTTTTCATGTTGATGCTTGTTGTTACCATTATCATTATTACTATTTTCCACTATTATTATTATTACGTAGTACTATCTGTATTATTTATTACTTACTTTATCCCCTCCCTGCCTGCATGCACTTTTTCCCTCTTGTCCAATTGTCCTGGAGCTACTGTGGCGAGTAAATTTCTCCTGTGTGAGATCAATAAAGGCTTATCTTATCTTATCTTATCTTATCTTGTGTGATGCCATACTGTTGAATATTCCAGGCAATAGCATCGCCATGGAGACAAGCAGATGGAGGCCCACCATAAAGTTTACACAGTGCACCTTTAATTATGAAAAACTGTCCTGTACAGCCTCATACTGCTAATAGGACCTGGGAGAGATCACTAGATCACGCAAACATGCATGGATGACGTCTAAAACCTCTTCAGGCATGTGTTTGATGAGAGAACAATGTTATAACGTGGTAGAAAGCTCCAAAAATAATAATACTTCCTCTTGAAAGTTTTTACTGACCATGAAATTTGATTTTTCCATTTGCATAACAAATTTTTCCATTTGCATAGTAGAGGATAACGACGTGTTTTGTTTTGTAATGAAGTCCATTACAAAACACGTCGTTATCCTCTAGAACCGCCTGTCTCATAATTCACAGATCGTGCATTTATTTTTGCATGACTTTATATGACTTTATCCATACCTATCTGTAACTTTATTCTCCTCTTATAGAGTAGATAAAATACAGAAATTTGTTTTTAAAGGGTCCATCTTACACTATTTTATGTTATAATGTTATTTCCTCATCACAAACAAAGTTGGATGGCTGGAGTTGATGTTTTGTTTCGTTCACACATGTTTAACACACAAATCCTGCATATTTGTTCCACCTTGTGATATCATGTGATTATATAAAAAGTGCTCCACTATGTTTTAAAAAATCTTCACTGGAATAACTTGGACCATTTCAGCTCTGGCATTGGCAATCTCTATTGAACTAAAGGTAAAATGTAGCTGTTAAGTTGAAAACTGCCACTTCATGACATCACAAGGTGGAATGGAGCATTTCGAGCTTTTGAGAAGTAGACAGACTAATAATTCTGGATTAATCAAACATGTGTGAATGAAACAAAACACAACTCCAGGTATGTTTTTGATAAGCTAACAACAATATAACATGACTTAAAGCTCACAAGAGTACATTTTGAAAATATAGGACCTTTATATACAATTGCCAACTGCCCATAGTTTTTCATCACTCCTAAATCAAGAAAAAACACGCTATAGTTTGCTGGAAAACTTGTTGCTTTGTAGCTCCTTCTTTTCCTTATATGTCTCCCTTTATGGCAATTTCAGTGTTTTGCTATAGCCCCAATTGAGGCTAGAGTCTGTATGTGTCTCCAATATGTCAGCACATGGCCTGTGGGAGGTGTGAACCAGTGAGCTCTGCACTGGCCCAAACTGTCATTGCATTCTGATTCAAGCTCCCATATGTACCTAATATGTACCCATTCAGTGTTATACATGCTGTTTTTGGATTGTGTTGAAACATATTTAGATCCCCATGTTACATTGTATTGGTTTGAAAATGCTATATTCACCGAAAACGATTTTAACATGTGTAATTAGTTTCAGTTTTTAATGCCCTAGCCATGAGAAGGTTTGATAATATAATATAAGATAAGACTTTATTGATATCACACAGGAGAAATTCACTTGCGACAATAGCTCCAGGCAGTTTAGAAAGTTTGAACAAGAAAGTGCATGCAAGTAATAATAAAATACAGTAATGATAATAAAACAGTAACTGAGGGAGTATGGAAAAATATTGCACGTTTGGACTATATAGTGGAGTTATACAGTCTGATGGCGGTGGGGATGAAGGATCTGCGGTAGCGCTCCTTCGTGCACTGGGTTGCAGTCGGCTGCTGAAGGAGCTGCTCAGCTCCTCTACAGTCCGGTGCAGAGGGTGGGAGGTGTCATCCATGATGGATGTGAATTTGGCCAGCACCCTCCTCTCAGCCACCTCCTCTACAGAGTCCAGAGGACAGCCCAGGACAGAGCTGGCCCTCCTGACCAGCTTATTAAGTCTCTTCCTGTCCCGTTCTGTGCTGTTGAACAGGGGTTGAGATTGCTAGATTACTCAAACATGCATGGATGACCTATAAAACAACTTCAGGCATGTTTTTGATGAGGGAACAATATTTTAACAGGGTAGAAACCTTCAAAAAGTCGATTTTGCTTGATACCCCCTTGTGCTCTATGTAACTTTTGTAGTGGAGGGTCAGCCTACATTTTTCTCTCCAGGACGATGTAATTGCTTTGCTTGGAATGTTTCACAGTATGGTATTAAACTTAGTTATCTCCATGGAAACAAGCAGGAGATCTGTGCAGAGGATGGTCCGCTGACTGGACAGTAGGTGTGCATGTACTTTGAGCAATAAAAACACTGAATGAATGGAAGATGGATACATTTAATGCCACACTGTGAAATATTTCAGACAGAGTAATACGATATCCATAGAAACAAGCAGGTTGCAGACTGTATTAAGTATGTAACAGTAACTGAAATATTGTAATATTGTATCATCAAAAGCCTCACAATAATTTTGTACACCATCACAATGTACAGAAGTAGAAGTTTAAATGAATAGTTACAGTGCTGATTACATGAAGAAATAACTGTTATTAAGCATTTTCAAATCTTAACTGGTTGGATTCTGACAGAACCAAAGTCTTGTCAAGGCATTTTAAAAGGAAAAAGTAATACACTTTTTTTTCCCCGCCTCCACAAAATATTGCAATAAATATTGTACCGTGAGATACTACATATCGTCCCTAGACCCTAGACCTTAAAATCACACAGTGCACCTTTAAAGCTGCCATCTGTACGTTTATTTGATATTTTATTTTATTTTCTTCCGTTCAGAAGAACAAAAAAAAATCTTTGTCCCTCTCAATCGCTATTTTACCCCATTAATAGTAGCGTGGTCTTGTGTAAGTATGAAACACTACCTCATCCTAATTTGCCAATATGTCATGTTTAAAAGAACTTCTCTGCATAATTTGCTTCTTGGTGGTGGTACGCCTTTTAACTATAATGAATCTGCTGGACGTTGGGTCTTGATTTGAATTTTATCACCTTCCTTCTTGTTATCTTTCTTCGATTGTAACTGCATAATGTAATATAGTATGCAAAGTGCATTCAGATGGAATAACAGCACCCATATATGCAAATGAACAGGCAATAATGTTTTAAATAGATCTGATTAAAGAAAATGACATTACTGTTTTACGTTGTGCAGTATTCTCCATCTCGAAGCATGTTTGTCTTTCTTGGGTGTGTTTTTTCAGCCATCGTAACTGTAAATTTAAATGGAGTTTTAAACATGTGGTATATGAACTCGGATGGTGACTGCTGCTGTGTGGATATTTCACATTTTTATAGACCACATTCTTGACTGTAGATTGCAAGTGGGCTAGGTGCAAAGATGGTTTAACACCACTCACTAGTGATGGGCGAGTTATCAGTAGTGGTGATCCAAATATCGGTATTGATACAATATTGAACATTTTGCAGATATTTGGCAAATGTATTATTTTTTTTTTTTTTCTGTGGCATTCCCAGTATGTCCTCAGTGCATCAGATTAGTCTTTTAGAACAGACTCATGCAGGGGTGTCCAAAATATTTTCACAAAGGGCGAAGGAGCTTAATTAAACTTCTACAAATATAATGCCCACAGAAATGCTGGTCAATACAGTGAGTGGATAAGATGGATGCATCCAGCATGGCTATGACTGTGCCAAACACCTTTGAATAAGGCTTGGGACATTGTTAGGTTTGTATGCAATGCTACAAGTACATTGGTGTGCATGTGAACAACAGGCTGGCCTGGAGGGGCAAGCGTAATGCTGTCTACAAGAAGAGCATGAGCAGACTCTACTTCCTGAGAAAGCTCAGGTCTTTCAATGTGTGCAGCAAGTTACTGGAGATCTTCTACCAGTCTGTGGGGGCCAGCACCCTGGACTTCGCTGTGATCTGCTGGGGGAGCAGCACCAGTAAACGAGACATTGGGAGAATTGACAAACTGATCCGTAAAACTAGTCACATGATCGGCTGTGAGTTGGAGACATTTGTCACAGTGAGGGACAGGAGGACACTGGACAAACTGCTCTCCATCATGGACCCTCCTGCTCACCCACTGCACCAGACCATAGAGGGACAGAGGAGCTCATTCTCCAACAGGCTCCTACAGCTCCGCTCAAACAGTGAGAGATACAGGACTACATTCATACCATACTCCCTACAACTGTACAACAACTCAATCTTAAGTAATGGATAAGCTTATGTCCTGTCAATCATCATATCATTGCACTGCCTTTCTTGTCTCTTGTATATAGCTGTGATTTTACTTATTTTTCAATTTTATTTTGACTTGTACATATACATTTAGTACATAATGATGTCTTATTTGACACCTGTCTCTTGCTATCTTTTTTGATACTTAGAATTTATTATTACCATTTTTTTTTTTACTCTTTTTTATTATATTATATTGTGATGAATGAGCTACTGTGTCCAAATAATTTCCCTTGTGGATCAATAAAGTTTAAATAAAGTCTAAGTCTCTAAATCTAATTCAATGTTTGCTGGTGAGGATTGATAGTATAAACTACTGCCAGTGATCATGTGGGTCACCTTAGCAGGAGGTCCGACAACTTTATGGATCCACAAGGGAAATTATTTGGACACGGTAGCTCACACATCACAATATATAATAATAATAACGAAGAGGAAAAATATATCGATAAATAGTAATACTCAGGTTCACATATCTACCAAATCCATCATCCCAGTCATTCTCTCTACCATCAGAAACTGCCTGTCTGACATTAAAACCTGGATGGACCACAATTTCCACAAACTTAACAGGAATAAAACAGAACTGCTCACCACTGGACCCAAAGCTTTCCTCCCCTCTGCTCAGAACATCTCCCTCTTCATCCATGGCCTCACCGTTACGCCCTCCCTTGGTAACATCATGGACCCTGCCCGCATCAGCCACATCACCGAAACATCTTTTTTTCATCTCCGCAACATCTCTGCCCCTCTTTCTCTCAGCCCATCTCAGAAATCCTTATTGATGCCTTCATGACCTCCACAATCAACTACTGCAATAGCCTTCTGTATGATCTCCCCTCCACCCACCTCCAAAAAACTATGGACTAAAAAAAGGATGTGTATTTACACAGTCATGCATCAAATGAATTTCTCCATCTGGAAACATCGGTTAGCATCAAGAACAATATCTGTAAGTTAGAGTTACAGATTTAAATGAAGGTTTTGTTGCTGCAGCCTGATGTAAAAAAAAAACAAAAAACAGTAAAAACTACACAGATCCTCTGTTTCTGATCGGTAGTAATAACGGTTTGTAAGATGACACTTCAATAAGAGGTTTATCAGCGCCTTTTCAGATGATTAAGTATCTTCTCTACAAGACAAGACCCTCTTCACACTAATGCAGTAATTATTGTACGGAAGACACAAACCTCCTGAAATCCTTAAGGAGGCTTCACTTTGAGATGACCCGTCTAAGCTGTGGATGAGTAGAGCACACTTCTCCATCCAGCGATGTCTGGTCAGGGGAGGCAGGTGAGGGTTATCATCATTTTGGGAATAAAAAGAAATTGCTCAGTTTCAGTGTCACTCTCTCCATCTTATCACATCCCCTCATGGGTGCTGTGACCCAAAGCTTTTCTGCACATATGGGTGAATATTTAATATTTGAAAGAAACAGCCAGAACTGTATGTAGCCTGTGTTACCAGTGCCTTAAAGGAAAAGTAACGTTTGTTTTTTTTACAATCTGAGCCTTCTTTCGGCAATAAAACAAGTAGTTTTACTCACCCATAGCAGTTTGGTGTCAATTGGAGCAGTATCGCAGAAGTTATGTTGTAGCCGTTCTGTTCTACTAATGATCCCGTATCCATTAACATGGTGCTCGGGGCATTACTTTGCGATCTCCAAATAACACAAACTGTAGCACTTTTCAAATCACAGAAGATCGCTGTGTCAGGGTAGACTTTTAGTGGATTCCAAAACGGCCTGAAATCCGATATCCAGCTATAGTTTCATTTGATGACGTCATCAGAGAGGACAGTGCGCATGCGTGAACTCAGCTGTTTTGTAAACACCGCTAGTCCGAAAGAAGCTAACACCGCTCTGAACTTTACTTTTCTGTTGCGATATCGGGTTTCAGGCCGTTTTGGAATCTACTAAAAGTCTACCCTGACACAGCGATCTTCTGTGATTTGAAAAGTGCTAAAGTTTGTGTTATTTGGACAACGCAAATCAGTGCCCCGAGCACTCACGCTAACGGATACGGGATCATTGGTAGAACAGAACGGCTCAACATAACTTCTACAAAACTGCTCCAATTGACACCAAACTGCTATGGGTGAGTAAAACTACTTGTTTTATTGCTGAAAGAAGGCTCAGATTGTTAAAAAAAAAAACACGTTACTTTTCCTTTAAACTGCAGATAGAAGAAGACACATCTAAGTTTTTCTTCTGAAAGCTCAGAACCTCCAGAATTCCCTCACTGAGCTGCAGAGGCTGCATCAGAACTGATTTAGGATTCTGGGGTTTAGGTGGTGAGGATCATGGCTCCATTATAATAACTGGATAGAGTATTGTTGATAGAGTATTGTTAGCTAGATTTCAGTATTGGAATTGACAACCCAAATGAGAAACTCATGTGAGGCTCATCCTGCTTTCTGATTAGATAATCATCTTGACACCCAAAACAGCAAATTCTAACATAAACAATGTGTGCAATGTTGCATGGACATGTTTACCTTGTATCTAGAGACAAAGACAGGTCAGGTTATTTTAATGTAAAATCAAACCTTCCATGCAATTGCTTTAATATTTGCATAATAAGAACATTAACAAACAGCTGCAAAAATACCTGATTAATAAATGATGTAAGTGAGTGCAGAGCAGTGGGAGGAGAGACAAATTCTTGGAGCATGCAACATGATTAGTTCTTTGTATTCTGTGCACATATAAACTGGATTTTGTCTGCTTTTGACAACTGCGAGTACATTTGTATAGAAATGTACTCATGCATCATTTATCAGTACATCCAATGGAATAGATCGTGCAAGAGTGTTTACAATGCACTTGAAAATAATAAGACTCAGTCGTGCTTAAATGGACTACTGTTATGTCTCTCCTTTGTATCTCTGTTCACTTCTCTCTTTGCTCAGAACACTGTCAAAATAACACTATGTACTGTGAAGTTGTCTGCACTCTCAGAAATCTATGGAGAATTTCCCCAAGGACATAAAGTTTGCATTTGACCCATCCTTCAATGCTGCTGGGTACCCCGTCAGGAGCAGTGGGACCAGAAATTGTGTAAAGAAGTGGACTAAGGGAGTTTGATGTCACCCATAGTGTTCAGCTCCAGTCAAATGAAGCTCACAAGGCTAGCAGTTATAGGGGCGAATTTGGAGCCAAGTTCCATGTTAGGAATAGAAATTGATATAGGGACAAAATAGCAAAATAAAAACACCAGAATCATGTAGAGCGGGTTAATACAAACATTTTAAGACCAAAATGAGGAGCTGATGTTGATGGTGCCAAAAGCGTGCCCAGGCTGACTTGGAATGTGGTGGCAAGCATGTTAGCTAACTCCATTTATATACAGTCTATGAGTGGGACCCATCTTCAGATTTTGATTGTGTTGGTCAGGACTACATTAGCTGGAGAGTTTTTTTTTTTCTTTTTTCTATTGACTACCACATTGTCATTTTGGTACAAATGAAAAAAAAAAAAAAAATCCACATGCTCACCAACTTCATGTGCAGCTCTCCATAGGAGGGGCTGACAGCTGCATGACTCATTGTTGTGATGACGTTTATGATGAAGTCAGCTCCAATGCATTTGACCCATCCTTCAATGCCAATGGGGCAACCGGTCAGGAGCAGTGGGACCCATCTCCAGATCTTGAGCTAGTTTTGTTCAGGACTACTTTAGAGCATTTGACCTATTGTGCGAGTTTTGGGTTGATGGGGAAACCCAACGATACACAGTGACAAACATGCAAATTCTGCTCAGACACGACTGCTTCAAATATGCCACCATTTTGCTGTGAGGCGAGTGTGTCACTGTTGAAGTTTGGGCAAGAGGTTATGCTCATCATTTTAGCTGGGTTTGAAAATTTGAAAAAGTTTGAAAATTCTGAATCCATTCAAATATAGTTGACAAATCCAAAATGCTTCAAATGCTAGAAGTGTTTACTCTCCAACAACATAAGCATCCTTTATAGGCAGCACATCATATAAAAAAAATCCCAGATAAAAGACCACAGAGTCCAACTCTGAATTGAATTCTAAATTGAATTTCTCCTTTTATCAGTTACCTTTTACCTTTAGTTCAGTGGAGAATGGCAATTCCAGAGCTGAAATTATCCAAATGATTGTAGTGAAGGTGTGTGGAGTTTGAAAACACAGGACATCACAAGATGTAATAGAGTGTTTTCTGTTTGAGAGAAGAGGTCAGCCTAAATATGCAAGGTCTGTGTGTGAATGAAACAAAACTCAACTCCAGGTATGTTTTTGATGAGGAAACAACATTATAACACAGATCAGAAAATCAGGAAATAGCGTTGGCAGTACATATTATATACATCATTAGCTGGATTCTAAACAAGTGGTATTGCCATCGCCCATATTGTTCGATCTCTTGTAGAGGTAATTCTATAACCAATACCTAGCAACCATAATACTAAACAAATTAACATTTTGACCTTATGAAAAAGTCTCTGTGATGATTAAATGTGTATTTTTCGGGTGTCCTATCACTAATGTTACTGAGTTTAGAAGAGCCGATTCTTGTCATTTTTTTATTAGTCTGATCATAAGTATTGTGGGTTGTAGAGCACATTTATTTGTTGTATGAAAATATCTTCCTTACGCACTTTTAATTTTAGATTTGCGTTTGAATTCTGTGGGACCCCAGAGAGACGCAAGGTTTAATTACCCAAATGAGCAGGGCACTTAATTACAAGAGAAATTATTTAAACTGATATGTGATAAATGATTGGCTTACACTGTGCTAATCACAGCATACAAGTCAGAGCTTTTTTTTTGGATTGTGCTTGTGGTTGCTATGGTTACTGTGCTCCAGCTGTTTGTAGATGTATACTTGGATTTAGAATCGTTTTTGTATTGTATTTTTGGAGCTTGCATTTTTGTGTCCAAGTCATTTCCCTTGTTTATTAAAGGTGCACTGTGTAACTTTTGTGGAGGGGCCACCTGCTTGTCTTCACAGAGCTGTTATTGTTTTGTCTGAAATGTCAGACATTAAACGTATCCGTCTTGCATTTATAAATAACATGGGTTGCATTCTTACCATGAGTGGGCTTGCCTCTCCACTGATCTGACATGTAACTTGTAACTTGTAAGTTTAGTGCCTTGAAGGTATAAAAGCGCTATATAAAAATGTGACCATTTAACGCCATACTGTGGAACACTCCAGGCAATATCTCCATGAAGAGAAGCAGATGATGGACACTTAAAGGGACAGTGTGTAGGATTCGTGGCGCATAGGTGGTGTAGGTACCATGCACTTCCTCTTTTGGCTACGGCAGACCTCGAGGGTCACCCGGGCGCGTTGTAGCGCCGAAAGCTCGCGTGCCCGCGCACGAATCGCGCGCCGCTGTATACACGTATATACGGTTCCCCGTTCACTTTTTTTTTTTCTTTTCGCATGAAAACACACAATCCCGATCATGATTCATGACAATCTACACATCAAATGAAACCTTACAGTCTCCTCTTTTTGACTATGCAATTCATTTCCCTGCAAAACAATCACTCCCCGAGCACATTGGGCTTTTATACAGAAAAGTAATAAAATCCAGTAAAACAATTTAGTCCAAAATACGTCTTAGATCCATTACAAGTGTGATACAGCAGCATGCTTCTTTACACGAGGCTCCCCCCTTCCCCCCTCCCCTTCCCCTTCTCTCCTTCGCTCCTCCGCTCCCAAATGCAGCGCAGCCGAGGCGAAGGATGAGCCCAAATGTCCTTCTGCGGCTCTCGTATTCAAAATGGCTGCCTCTATATGGGGAAGATCCCCCTTTTATGTGACTATATCTAAATCCAAAAGAATACTTTGATTTCATGATGGAAGTGAAAAGGCTTGGAAAACAATGTATTTTTGAATGGGTATCTTCAATTTATGTAATTAACAGGTAAAAATCTTACACACTGTCCCTTTAAAGGATAATTAAAGTTTTTTACAATCTGAGCCTTATTTCGGTAATAAAACAAGTTGTTTTACTCACCCATAGCACTTTGGTGTCATATGGAGCACTTCCGGAGATCTTTATATCCGTAACGCGAGTTCTCCCGATCGGTCTCCAAATAACACAAACTTTAGCACTTTTCAAATCATAGAAGCTCAATGTCTTAGTCTACACTTTTGTTTGAGTCAAAAGTGGCCTGTAATCCGAGATTTATCCATAATTTACAGCTTTGCGTTTCATGTTTGGGTCCCGGGAGCTGAGAGCAAAATAAACTGTGACTCCGCACATGCGCACTGGCCTCCTCATCTACTCAAAACTATGGCTAAATCGTATTACAGGCCACTTTTGACTCAAATGAAAGCATAGACTAAGACATCGAGCTTCTATGATTTGAAAAGTGCTAATTTGGAGACCGCAAACATATGCCCCGAGAACTTAAATTACGGAGATCGCAAATCTAAAACATCTCTGGAAGTGCTCCATATGACACCAAAGTGCTATGGGTGAGTAAAACAACTTGTTTTATTACAGAAATAAAGCTCAGATTGTAAAAAAACGTTAATTCTCCTTTAACCAGAAAAGTTACACAGTGCATCTTTAATACACAAGGGACTCAAAATACAATACAAAAACTATCCTTATAAGCAAGGGCAAACAGGCTGGTAACACAGCACAAAATGCTAAAGCTAATAATAGTTTGGGTTCATGATCAAGAATTTAAAGGGAAATTATCGTTTTTACAATCTTTTTACAAATCCTTATTTTGGTGATAAAACAACGTTATTTACTCACCCATTGCACTTTGGTGTCATTTGGAGTATTTCCGGAGATTTTGGAGTTTAGCGATATCCATTTAACGTGAGTGGTCAGGGCAGACAGTCACCAAATAACACAAACTTAAGCACTTTTCAAATGATAAAAGTTCAATGTGTTAGTCTACACGTTCGTTTGCGTCAAAAGTAAATGGTAAATGGTCACATCTTTTATATAGCGCTTTTCCACCTTCAAGGCACTCAAAACGCTTTACAACAAGGAACCATTCACACACATTCACACACCAGTGAACGCAGACACTGAGGGCGAGGTGGGTTAAGTATCTTGCCCAAGGACACAACGGCAGCATTGATCTGTGGGAGCTGGAATCATACCTGCCAACCTATGGGTCAGTGGATCTGACTGCTCAACCACTGATGTTTCTTATGTCAAGAGCGGGATTTGAACCGCCAACCTATGCAGCTAAGATGACGCTCTCAGCTCTCGGTTACAGTTATAAAGAACTGTTCAAACTGAGCAAACCATATCGCTAAGGCTAGATTGAAAACAGCACGTAACACCATGATTCTCCTCCTTCCGTGTTTGGACACGGCGCTTTGACACGGCTCATTTCTGTCCAATGGCTGAGCGACCTCAGCACACGTGGTTTTGTTTATAGATGTTGGTTTACTTGAAAGAAAAAAAATGCAGTGTGAAAGTGAACCGCATCAAAATAAAAATTAAAAAAAAATTGGTCCGGACCAAAGCAACTGAACTATCGGACTTTCCTGGTGTGAAAACGACCTTAATTACAAAAACATTGGACATGATGCAAAGTTATTCATGTAATAATATGGTGACCAGATTTTCTAAATCAAAAACTGGGACACACCTGGTTTAGGGATGGTCAGTGCTGACAGACTCGGACAATGGCTGGGTCACCAGAAAAACGCTTTCCACCACTTATTTTAGTCTCTGGACTGTGGAGAGATGCCCAAGTTTGACCTGGGGGTGGCATATCCCTTTAAGTAAGGAAAATGTTCTGCACTCGGCCCATTCATGCCTAACATGTGAGTCAGTCTTTGTGTTTTGGTCATTTGTAAGAATGCTTTTCCATATTTCACCTAAACAAATTACAGTTTATGCCTCTCTTTACTGTTGGCAGGTATCAAATTAGGACAAATCAATGGTTTTGGATAAATCTGCTGGGACAGGGGGCACAGGGCTCAAAACTGGGACTGTCCCGGGCAAATAGGGACATCTGGACACCTTATTTAATAATTTAGTATTTTGGTTTTCCAGACAATTATCCAAGAAAGTAGAATGAGCCTCATGGTCTTTCATTTTGGTTGATAGTTTCAATGCTGAAATCCAATTGGTTTAAACCTAAAATGCCTAAAGTGGTCACTACGTAAACCCCAGCACCTACAGCCAGTCCATGTACTGTGAATGAAAACAACTTGTATGTGTCCTCTACCTGCAGGTTACAGCACTGGCAACACAGGTTCAGTTATGACTGTTGTTTCGCTGTTAAAACAGAAAGAGCCATCTACATGCAGATCCTTTAAGTAGCTCATTCTTATGCAGCTTGTCTGTTTATTTGCTATCTCTCACTCTCACACATAATGTGAGTTCAGGGCCCGAAAACGTGAGTTCTTTTGTTTTTCTTTGCTAACTTTAGGAGATGTTTGAGAGAATGCAAAAAGGTAATAAGGCACATAGACAAACAGCAAAGTTGGATTTTTGCTTTGAGACCTGGATCATATTCTAATCCCAGTGAAGTCATTCCCATACCTCCAGAATGTTCCCTCAAACTTTGTTCTTTTAATATTATGTATTAAGCCCTCTGCAAGCTGTTGTTTGTGGGTGCTGAAATGAGAACTTCTACTATATTGTACCAGTACTGTCTATTTCTTTTCTTATATACATCTTATATGATCTGTTTTCATTATATACGTTTTGTTGAAAGAAAAGTCATTGGTTACTTGTTCAATAACAGTAAAAGGTCATGTATTGTAATGTACTTCTTTCCATGGATTTGTGCTCAGTACAGAAATATTCAGCTTTTGAGGTTATTATTAGATCTGATATTCAGAAGTGTGTGTTAGCATGCTAGTTGTTAGCTTTACCATCACGGCAAAATGGTCTGGCACTGCACTGAGGATTGTGAAAAGCGAGTATACACTCATTGTGGTGAATAATCAGGATGCTCGGAATGCATAAGGTAAGTGAGGAATAACTTTGGAGCATTGATGTCATGCGGTAATACAGGAAGTGCTCCACTATGTTTTTAAAGAGCCTGTATTACACCATTTTCTGATCTGTTATAATATTGTTTCCTCAACAGAAACATACCCGGAGTTGTGTTTTGTTTTATTTGCTCATGTTTAATACACATATCCTATTCAGGAAACATGTCATGTGATGTCATGTGGTAATACTGGTGCTCCACTCTGTTTTCACTCAATACACCTTCAAAGGTAAAAGGTAGTTGTTACTCAAACTTTCACAAAACTGATCTTAAATATGCATTGTGTAACTTTTCTGGTGGAAGGTCTGTCAAATCTTAGTCTACATGGAGATATTATTGTGTTGTCTGGAGTGTATCACAATATGACATTAAACATTTCTATCTTCATGGATACCAAACTAGACCAAGTTACAGGTCAGATCACTGGAGAGGCAACCCCGCTCAGAAATGCCTATTTTTCTGTGTATTTTTGAGCGATAAAACCACCTGTAATTGAATCAAAGTAAGGTGGAGCTGTTTAATGTCATACTCTGGAACATTCCAGGCAGAGCCCTGACATAGATTAAGATTAAGCTTGGGCTTTTAGCCTTTATTGGTCTCACACACAATGACACACAGTGACACACGGGAGAAATTTGACTTCTGCATTTGACCCATCCTTTTTCAGGAGCAGTGAACATATCCACAGAAACAAGCAGGTGACGGACATCCACCAGAAAAGTGACATAATGCACCTTTAAGCAACATTTTGGGCAACAATTTCAAATAGTCGTCTGAATAATATACTACCAAAAAATATGGATTCATTTTTCTGTGGCCTAGTTTTGCATGTGTCAACCCCAGATCTTCCTTACAAAATGTTAAAAAGTCATCATTGCAGGTACAAACCTGTCTTATTGTCTTCTCCTAATGAGCAAGCCTCTTCATAGTATAGACTTGATTGTTTCCAGGAACATGCACTCATTCTGTCACCTTTGTTTTTTCCACTATAGTTATTCATAACAAACAACTTGACTAGATAATAATACATGAGACTATTTGAAATTCTCTGATGTTATGGCTTGTATACATTCATTTGATTAGACATTAAAGAAATTGACTCACAGGACACTGAAATGTTGTGAAGGAAAATCAAGAGCAGTGGATTACTTTATACACATAATCATGCATAATCAAGTTATGCATAATGTATTTTCTGATAAGATGGAAAACAGTATTTAATTCAGGCCACAGAGAGCAGTCTGAACATGGCAATGCTATCACCATTTTATTGTGAGAATGGGCAGGCTCCTGCTCATCAAATATAGTGCAATGGATTTAAAAGTGCATAAAACAGGTTAGGTAACAGGTTCCTATCTTTAGCCAAAGCGGCCCTTAAGCTTCCAGGTGAATTAGCCCATATTGCTTAAAGCAGTACTAATGCAAATATTTGAAAAATCCACCTTGATAAAGCCATTATATATGTTGTGTATCCTATTGGACATCTAAGCATGAATAAAGATCTCATGGCTTAATGGAAAATGGCTGGTGGAAAAGATCTCAAGCCCTATTCGGACGGGATTAGTTTTAAAGGGGGATGTAGAGTAATGTCGGTTTATCACAGGACCTCTGTAATATAAATGACCCCATTCACACAGTACAAGACATGTCCGTAATATTTATTTGACATAGGACGAGTTTGTTTACGCTCTGCCGTCACGTATTCGTCGCCATGCACGTCACAGGATTTTGGTGGGGCAGGACATAAAGCATCAGCTGAAGATAGAGAAGTCATGATTAGCCTATGTGAAATATTAATGAACTATGCAAATTATTGCCCATAATCAGGACTAATAGAGCATACATGACCTAAAACAAGCAGAAGTTTCATGCCTCTGACGACTGATTTATACCTCTTGGGCTTTTTCATTGGTCGATGTGTGCGTTTGTTTGAGAGTACCGGTAGATCATTTTGTTTGCCGGCAAAACAAAGCGCTTCAAGCTCCTCCATGTTTGAAAATTGCGGTAAATTATTTCTTTAAACGGATGTGACGAAATATTACATAAATCTTTACCGAGGGTCGCATTCGCACGGGGTAATTCCTCCAGACCGTTTTACAGAAGGTGAAACTCGCTGTAAATTTCACAGACATACTCCTTTATGTTTACGGACATGGCACGTTCAGACAGGACTAAATTCCCTGGTAATTATTACTTCACCCCATGTCACCCCATAAAACTAATCCCGTCCAAATAGGGCTTTATTTTAACCCATTATAAATAAATATATTTAGATTATCAGCTGTATTGAGCCCCAGTCTGGCCCTCGATCTGCCCTCTGCTTTGTCTGAGTTTTTATATGTAGCATTTGATGAAAAAAGTTTGGACACCCCTGGGTTAGACTATGCATCCATGCATTCATCAAAATGTAGTTATCATAATTGACTTACTTTTCACATATGTCACTCGTAGTAGTTTATGAACTGTTAGTTAAAATCAAATAAAACTTCTCCATTGATTTCAATGTAAAGCTCCCCCCTCCTTACTGGACACAGGTACACCTGTTCTAATTCAAACTAAGTTAGTTCTTTGTCCATTCATTGTCCGATTTTCATTTTTGTTTCAGTTTTGTTAAAACAAGGCACAGATTAAAGTCTGTGTCTTGAATAACAAAGCTACAGACAGCAGTGCCAGAAATGATCATCACACTCCCAGGGAATATTGATAACATCAGCTGTAAGATATCAGTTGGTGTTTGCAGCTATGTAATTACACAAATACATTCATACGAGTTCAAAACTTCCCTGCCCATCAAACTATAAAAAATCTTTAGTTGAATCACAGTTTACATCTGGAATCTGTACTTTTTAGCCAGTCAGTTTGTGTAAATGAAACTTCAGTGTATTCTGTGTTGGGCCAGCTTTTCAAAATGTCTTCTGAGAGCCTTGTTCCCATTGTTTACTAAATAGCATTTTTAAATTAGCATCTTCTTAAACAAGAAAGCACAATGAATATACAAAACCAGATGGCAGAAAGCAGCCAGGTCATTGCCAAGTCCCAGCATGAAGACGGGCTTGAGTGATAGAAGAAGCTGTCCCAAATGTAGTGTCAGCGTCTATCAAATCTGTTGTCAAAAGTACTGAAAAACATGCATCCTTCATGTGGGTTTGCGTGCATCTCCACAAATCTGACTTGCACAATATGGCTTTTTTTTATTTAATATTTTATTTAAGATTACCATTAGGTCATGAGATAGCACTCAGCACTGCAATACTCCAATACAAGTGGAAAGCTCACATGCTAGTGACTGCTTAAAAGCATACCATGTTCACTCGTATTCCTCTTCATATTATAATTGGCCCCAAGGGATAAAATGGTGTTACAAAATGTACCCTCTGAACATATTAGCATCTTCACGTGTGTGCCAGCGCGTCATGCTGAATAAGTATATATGTGTTTTGTATTGTTGATGATGACTTAGACCTTCCTTATTTTTCACTTCATAAAAAAAAACAAAGCTGGATTAGAAAATCACACTGAGTGGCTTAAAGGCCATTATCATAATGCTGCCACTGCTGTTTTGATGTTAGTCATGTAAACTAAACTGTGTACATTAGGGATTGAAGCCAGATTAGTAAATTAGCAAATGCAGTCACTAGGGGTGTGCAAAATAATCGTCATGACAATGCATCGCGATACTAACTTTCACAATATACTGCATCGATTCTTGATGCCAAAAATCGATTTTTATTAATTAATCATTAATTCATTAATTATTAATATTTTATTATTATTGTTTTTTTGTTTTTTTTTATAAATCCTATGTACTTTTTTCTTTGTGAAAGGATATATTGTTTGTTATGATGGTAGCTACCTCCAAAATGGCAAATGTTTGAACATCATTTTTTGTTTTAGAAAAAATCCTATGCAGTTTTTTTGTTATTGGTTTGGTTTATTTGTTTTTGTTATTCAATAAATTCAGTTATGAATTGAGTTGCTCAGAGTTATGTATCAATTGAAGACACTTCCCAGATACACAGCCACTGATATTTAAGTTACCCTCTATTTTTTGGTACATTTTCACTGAAGTATGTCGAATATATTGCAATGCATCGCAATAATTCAAGTATCGTGATACATCGTGATGGTATCGCATCATGGCATATGAATCGTGATTCGAATTGAATCGTAACTTCTTTGCCAATACCCACCCCTAGCAGTCACTACGTATGAACTGGATAACCAACCTAGTCCAACTTAAACCAGTTTATCAAAATGCACTTATCTTTAAAATTATGCATTTTAATTATGCATTTAAATTACGCATTTAAATTATGATTGAGGTGTCATAATTCCAATCCCCACAGATCAGGAGAAGCTGATACGTACTGAGATGCATATAACAACGCAGTCTGATTTACATTAGGCACAGAGCAAGGTTATTATAGTTAACGAAAATGAACGAAAAAATGAAAACTAAAATTGGAAAAATATTTCCGTTAACTGAAATAAATAGAAACGACAATTAAAAGAAAAAACTAACTGAAAATGTATTGTGTTTATAAAACTAACTGAAATTATAGATAAATTGCTTTTCGTTTTCGTCTTTGTCAATTTATTTACAAGGCTTGGATTGCTATAAAATAAATCAGCAGTTTTACGTGAGTTACGGCATTTCCTGTCCGTCACTTCCTGTTTATAGTCGGCTTGTGCACACGTGTGTTGACCGCTGGATCTGGCAAAATGGCTAAAGCTGTGAGAAAGTGGCAGAGCCTTATATGGGATTTCTTTGAATATGGCAGCGAGATGGACAAAAGCAAGTGCATCGAGCTGGGGGCAGGTCACAACATTTGCGGAACAGTTCTCAAAGGGAAAAATCCCACGAATCTCAAAGTACATTTACGAAGTTTGCATAAGGATGCTAATAGCGAGTACCTTGCCTATTTGTATTATTTGCACTTAAGGCTGCAGCTTGTGGACTGTTTTGGTTGTTGTGGGGGCAAACCTGAATAAATGTTTTAAAATTGTCTTTGTTTGTTGTAAGTTTGATAACACAATACTTTCTTTTTGAATCGTGCACTTGACAAATAACCCAAAGTATAACCCAAAAACTAAAGCTAATACTAAAACTAATAAAAGCTCAACTAAAACTGAGCAGTTAGAAAAAAAAAAACTATCAAGGCTACTCTAAAAACTAATTAAAACTAACTGAATTAGAGGAAAAAAAGCCAAAACTAACTAAAACTAAATTATAATGAAAAATCCAAAACTGTTATAACCTTGGTTGGCAACTGGTAAGGTAAGAAACAGCCTGGAAAATATTAGACGTTTTTATACAGAACCACAGCATTTCCACTTAGACTGGCCTGTGTTGTTTCATTGTTTTTGGTATGATGAAAGTCCGATAAAATGAAAGTGAAAACTATTGTTGCTTCAAATAACTTGTTCGTAACGTAGATTGTAGCATGTCTGAAAATCAAATGTTCAACATAAAAGATTTATGTCTGCCAAAAATGTGGTTATGTATTATAGCTGTTTTATTAGCAATTGATACCTTGCAGTGACATCATGCTGGGGTTGTTCTGTATGTGTATGGCAGAATGTTCAGCAGTTACCATGACGACACAATGCACACATTAGAAAACGCAGCCTGAGACGTTTTTACATTGTCTGAAAACTCAAGAAAAAAATGATGAAACAAAACATTTTCAGCAGCGTGTGATCAGTATGAGCGTTCATGGTCCTGTTTAGGCGGTTGATTTTCAGCAAAAAAAAAGTGAGTGACTTTAATGTTATTTGAAAGGGTCGACACTACGGTATTTTCTGATCTGTGTTATAACGTTGTTTCCTCTTCAAGATAAAGATAAATCCTGCATATTACTCAGAGTTCTTCTCTCAAACAGAAAACACTCTGTTCCACCTTGTGATGTCAGTTTGTAATACATGAAGTGCTCCTTTGTGTTTTTAAACTCCATACAACTTCACGAGAATCACTTGGACAATTTCAGCCCTGGAACTGCCACTCTCTACTGAACAAAATGTAAAAGGCAGCTGTTAACTTGAAAACTACTGCTTCAGGTTTTTAATGAGGTAACACCATTATAACATGGCTTTAAGCTCACAAAAGTCAATTTTGCTTAGGTCCTTTAACAGCACAAATCATCTCACCTGTTGTAGTTCCAACTAAGTCAGTTCTTCATGTTCAGATTGTGTTAAAACAAAGCTCAGATTAAAGTGTAGCTTGAGTAATAGAGCTTTAGACAGAGCAGTGCCTTCTGTTAGCATCACAACCGACGAGAATGTTGATGACAGCTGCAAAAGTATCTATTATAGCTGGAAAGTGTTCCAATGTGCTAACGCTAAATTACTGGACGCACCCGAACACCTCGTAGCCACCCATTCACACCTATTGAGTTCTTTGACCTGCTTTAGACTGGGACCTGGACGATGGGATCACGAAGGTCTGAATTTGTCTGCATGGCGTACTCTGAGTTCTCTGTGCATATAAACGTCTTGAGTGTTGATTTTGGACAGCAAGATGGGGCCAGAGTAGCGCAAATATCAAGACAGTTCTGGTAACACGGCAATATTTCTTATAGACAATAACCAGCACTTGAGAAAAATAATGAGTCGAACTTTGTCCAGCTGTTGCCTTGACCAGAAAGTGGGAACCGACTTTTTATTGGAGTCAGTATTTACTGATGTTCTTGGCGGCCAAAAATAGTCTAAAGTTTATCTAGTCTGCATGGTGACCTTTTCAATGTGACTGGATGCTAAATGTAACTTTCCTGTCTCTGGACACTTAAAGGGTCCGTATACTGCAATTTTCTGATCTATGTTATAATATTGTGTCTCATCAAAAACATGCCTGGGTCATTCCAGAATTGGAGGACATTTTGGCTTTAAAATTCTTGAAAAATAAACCTTCACTTTTCTGATTTTCTGCTACATATTCATCAATAATAGGTAATAAACTATTAAATGCTTGATTAGCTCAGCTGACGGTCAATGGTAAAATTTTTATTATATGATTTATATGGTTTATTTATTTATTTACTCTAATCACAGTAACAGGGTTGCAGGTAACAGGGTTGCAAAATCGCACTAATGTTAGCTTTATCTCAGGAATAGAAGCTAGCTGTTTAGCTAGCTGTTATTACTAATCAAGAGGAAAAACTTATTTATGCAAATATGTAAAGGAAAAAAAAAAAAGTCTTATTCTGATCATTTGCATAACAGGGTTGCATGAGGCAGAGTGAGACATTCAATCAAGGCTAATGATTTTATAAAAATATGAAAAATAGAAGAGAAGACAAACCTTTGTTCTGCCCATTCTTTTGGAAAACTGTTTGATGATGTCAAGTCCAGGGGATCATGTGGTTTTCTGCTTTCTTCTTCTTCTACCAGACTAAAAATGTTCTGGTAACAGGGTTGGTGCATGTTGTGGGACACATGTTCCATGAATAATAATTATTATTTGAAATATTATGTCTATTAAAACAAATGTTCCCACAGTTACAAGAGATGGCAATGAAACAAATTATAGAAAAAAACAACAAATTTAAATTCAATTTTAACTGTTTTATTTGAGATTCAATTTGGCCATTAGAGGGGTGGGACAAGAGGAAAATGGCATTTTGGGGGGTACCCCAGACTTATTTGGTATTTTAAAAACTATTTTCAAGCATTATTTTCTCTTAGTTTTTTTAGATTTGGTCTCAGGACAAGTAAATTCACTCAGAAACTGTATGTTTTAGTATTTTGTATGTGGATTATTTAATATTTCATGAGTGGGACGTAAAATGTCCTCCAATTCTGGAATGACCCACCTGCAGTTGTGTTTTGTTTCATTCATGCATATTTAACACACACATCCTGCATTTTAGGCTGTATTGTTCCCTCAGACAGAAAAAAAAAATGTTCCATGTGGTAATACAGGACATGCTCCACTGTGTTTTGAAACTCCATACACCTTCACTAGAATCATTTGAATGATTTCAGCCCTGGAATTGCCCATTTCTAGTAAAAAGTAGATAACAGGGCCATTACATCACAAGGTGGAACACAGCATTTTGAGCTTTGGAGATGAAGACAAACTAATAATAAAGGGTTACTCAAACATGTGAATGAAGCAAAACACAACTTTGGGTATATTTTGATGAGGTGACAACATTCTAATTTGGCATAAAGCTCACAAGAATCCATTTGTATAATATAGGACCTAGAAAATAGCTTTTCATTTTGACAGAATAAAAAAATTCTTTTGCAGTTATCATCCATATTTTCTATCACACACACAAATTGTGTTATCGTGACAGGCCTGCCCAGAATACACTCCAGTGCACTAAAGTAGATTGATTCATGCGACCAGTGGGGACCAGGGCACAGCAACATGGGTGGACCAGACAAAGATAAGTATCCCGCTATGATGGTGACAAATATAGTCCCCATGATGCACTGGTGTAGAGACCTTTACTGCTGAAAAGTAATGCAAAGAGAACGTCGTGGAGAATACTAAGTTGTACATATCTGGGGGACTGTGACCAGTACGTCCACCCTTACCTGTCAAGAGGCAGGCGGATATGCAAATCATTATTCGAAACATTCAGACTCTGAGTCATACTTTTAGGATTCAAAAATGTCACATAGCCATTTAAAGGTGAAAAGTAAATTACATATCTGCAGATTACTGTGAAATGTCAGTCTTAAGAGGTGGGGCGTTTCAGTTCTACAGTTTTGATCAGGAACTTAATAAACCTGTTTCTATTCCAGAAAAAAAAAAGTTTACCGCACACTTGTTTGACTTTCCAATTATTCGTTTATTAGGTAAGAGCGAACAACGCGTTTCGCTTCTACAGCGTCATCAGGTTCACCCAAGTAGTGCCGGGTATTTCTATTTTTAAGCAGCTTTAGTTCAATATTATGATTTACAATTAGAGATCGACCAATATGGGTTTTTCTGTTATATCTTCAATCAGTCAATCAATCAAACAATATTTATAAAGCGCTTTTCATACAAAATGTAACACAAAGCCCCTTACAGTGATTAAGGATTAGAAGATTGATTTTTATTGATCTCACACAGGAGAAATTGTTTCTACATTTGACCCGGGGACCATCCCCATGATTTTGTTGTTTAGGCTTGGTCAGGACCCAAGCTGGTGGATTTTACCTATGGTGCATGTTTTAGGTTGGTGGGGGAAACCAGAGTGCCCGGAGAAAGCCCACCCAGACACAGGGAGAACATCCAAACTCCACACAGAAAGGCCCGGGAAACCCGAACTTTCTTGCTGTGAAGCATGAGTGCTAGCCACTCAGCCACCGTGCTGCCAACAGAGGGGGAAAAAAAAAACAGACGAACACACAAACAGATGAACACACAAACAGACGAACACACAAACAGACGAACACACAAACAGACGAACACACAAACAGACGAACACACAAACAGATGAACACACAAACAGACGAACACACAAACAAACAAAAGAACAAAATGAAAACAAACAGACAACCAAATTCAATCAAAGGCCAAGCTAAACAAGTGAGTCTTGAGCCCACTCTTAAAAACGTGGACGTTCTCTGCAGCCCTGAGGTCCTCCGGCAGGCAGTTCCATAGACGAGGGCCGTAGTACTGAAAAGACGCCTCTCTTTTATTTTTTTGCCTGGACAGACGTGAGAGTCTCTCCAGGCTCGGATGTCCTTTATTCGAGCCTCCGAACCTCTGAAACAGCAGTGGTTTAATTTTATTTTCTGTATTTTTCATGGGACGCGTCTCATATCTTCCTAAGAGCATAAAACGTGGAAGTGGAGCCAGCGAACATCACACCGCTAATCCAGGAAACAGCGGCGTATTTGGCCACAACCCACCCACTGCACTGGCCTGTCTCTGTCCTCCTCATTTGCATTCAAGCAACAACACCCAGAAAAAAGTGTTTCAGAGACATATTTATGACACTGACTGTATTTTTATTTTATTTTTTTATCTTTTATTATTTAAGTTACATAGCCTCAAAACCACAATAACATTGGCAAAGTACTCAGAAGACACAACGGGGGATGTGGGCACGGGAACAAACACCACTGGGTATAAGGGCCAAGGGGGGCAAGGGCGGAGGGGGGCAGGGGTCAGAAGTCCAACCGAGGGGAACCGGTTCAGAAGACTGAGAAAAGAGTATTGTCTAGGGTGAAGGTGCTGCGGAACTCCGCTTGAATGTGAACGTGGGCGCTAAGGCGCGCTGTACTGACTGTCTTCATGAGGCTATCTCATGCACTGAGGCTTCATTTTGGAGAAGGATTGATTTACAGTATTAGGCAACCACTAAGGCGCCATGTAAAAGCATCAAGAAGTACCATGTCATGGGATCTTTAACCATAAAAAAACAGAACTAGTTCATCTGTGACAGTTTGCAGTGTTCCAAAGTTATTTCTCACTTACCTTATGCATTCTGAGCATCCTAATTATTCACCACAATGAGTTTATGAGCACACCAGTGCCAACAACATCTAGTATGCTAAGTGCTCTCTTCCACATTATCAGATAGAAATGGTTTATACAATATATCTGTTCTGGGGCAAGACATATTTTGCTGAAATACATGGAAAAACAATCGGATACATGCCCTTTAATATTATCACATGAAGTTTGCAGCGTTGCCACCAGTTAACATTCTTATAGCTCCATCGTGGAAGACACCAGGAATCATTTTTTCTTCGGATTTCTTTGACTGGTAACACCTGTCAGTTCCACTTACATGTTTGTGTGAGAACCAGGCGAGTTCAAATGGTCAAAAATGCATTTCTGTGGACACAAGGAGAGATGATTGATTCTGCCTCATCTGGGTCAGTGAACTGGAAGCTCTTGCTCTTAGCCTTTGTGAGATATTAGTTTACACTAAATCTCATAATGATAAAAGGAGAAGTTCAATTTGTCAACTGGACAAAGTATGTTTGGTTGAAAACGTTTCGCCACTCATCCGAGAGGCTTCGTCAGCTCTAATAAGAATAAATCTCATAATGGATTTTTTTTTTTTCCCCCGAATGGGGCTGCGTGTTTATGGTCAACTCGGGTCTTTTTAATGGAGAAGTCTACAGCCAATCCTCTGTCAGTAAAAGAATGTGGTGTGGAGCAGATGGAACATTTTGAGAAAGAAATTTGACTTTTTTTTGTGGTAAATGGTACAGATTCTAAATCTGTATTGTTTATTAAATTCATATTGAAAGCCCTATGTACGGTAGAGGCTATAAGGTGCTTTTTTTTCCTCCATGGTGATGCTATTGGACCCACACTGGTCAGTGACTTACCAGTTGAGCTAACCATCTGGTGTGGAGTTTAAAAAACATAGCGGAGCACTGCATGTATTACCACTTGACATCACAATATTGAACAGAGTGTTTTACGTTTGATAGAAGAACTCAGCCTAAATATTCAGGATCTGTATATTAAACGTTTGTGAATGAAACAAAACACAACTCCAGGTCTGTTTGTGATGAGGAAACAACATTTAACATAGATCAGAATATAACGTAATATGGGCCCGTTAAGAGATATTGTTAAGTACCAATCCTCAAGATTTCAAGATTGTTTATTTGTCATATGCAGAATCAACACAAGGTCAACAATGCAATGAAATGCTTAGGATCAGAAGAACCGTTGACTCGCTAAGATAGTCAAGAAGTACTAATAACATGCAATAATAGTACATGGTAAAAAAAGTGTTGTAAAGTGCAGGGGAAGAGGTAAACAATATAATAAACAATATAATAAACAATATAATAAAATATGTAATAAAAAAACAAGGTACAAGGTGCAGGTAGGATTAAATCAAGATCAAATAAGGTGTAAGTATTTCACAGATTGCACATAATATGGTGTGGTGTAGGTGTTGCATGTGGATTTCGTATTGCACATAGTGTGGTATAAATATTGCACATAGTGTGGTATAAATATTGCACATAGGTTATTGCACTGATTATTGCACATGTAACAGTAATCCTGTTACCTGTCCTGTCCTGTTAACTTGAGTATTATTTTGGCTACTCTACCCACCTACTCTACACACACATCTATTTAACCTTAGACAGTATTAAATGACAGCACAATTCATTGAGTTTGAATTAGGCCGAGGGGAGGATGGCCTAACTCATTTGACCTTTCCAGTGTTCACTCTGCATCTGTCTGCACCAGCAAACACAGAGAGGCAGGAGGCTCTGATAGAGATCACCGTTTGTGTTGTCTTTGAGTGTGAAATGTCATGAGATGTGCTCAGAAAAAGATGGGTGGAGGTTAGTGTTGGGATGGACAGGCTAAAGTGGTGAGTGGTACCATGCAGAAGTCATAGCTAGAAGAATTTGTTACTGGCTGTGTTTAGTGTAAAGAAGCAGGCAATAGACAGCTTACTGTGTCTCTAACAGAAACTAACAGTTAAAGGTCCTGTATTACACAAAATGTACCCTTGTGAGCATTAAGACCTCCTCAAAAACATACCTGGAGTTGTGGCAAAAGAGAAATTGGTCAACAACTCTGGTCAGATGCTGGTGGACACTGCCTATTGTTGCCTGAAGGGAGGAGCTAAGTACAATGAAATTACTCTGAAACTAACACACACTTTTTTTTATCCCTTCAGACAGATATAAGGCAGTGTCCACCAGCAATCGAAACAAAACATATTCAACCAAAAAAATTAATTTCGCCTTTACCATGGATTCTACCTGGACGACTGAGGGATTTTACACATACCTGGTAGTTTTCAAGATTGTTCAACAGAGACTGGCAATTCCAGGGCAGGAATTATTCAAATGATTCAAGAGAAATTGTATGTAGTTTAAAACACAGTGGAATACACATGACATCACAAGGTGGAACAGAGTGTTTTAAACATGTGAATGAAGCAAAACACAACTTTACGTACTGCATGTTTGTGATGAAGCAACACACATCAGAAAATATGGGCCCCTTAAGGTTTACTACATAACTTTCTTGGTGGATGGGGTGTGCCACCATTGAACCATGACTGCATTATATGGAATGTACCACAGTATGGTAATAAATGTGTATATCATTCCTTTATTCAGTTACAGTTGCTTTTATTGCTAAAATCATAGCCTGGAAAACCTGCATAACGCCATGCTGTGACATGTTCATGGAGAAAAGCAACTGGCCAACCACCCACCAGTCAAAGGTTGCTAGATTGTATCCCATGCCAGCTTAGGCAATGATACTGCTATTTTCCCTATATATTTGAACACAGCCCCAACTTACATGGCTTTCTTTTATTTTTTTTTATTTATTTATTTTTTTTTTTTTAGATAAAGCTGAAAATGGAGAGGTGTACCAAAGAAAAAGAGGCTCACATCCCACCAGCACAGATGGGCAGGAAGGAAACAAACAACAGGAAGTCACAGATAGAGCAGGAGGCAGTTGGCGGCGCATCCTCCTTCTCATTCTCGCCATCACCATCCACAACATCCCAGGTAAGAAGAAACATGTTTTTAGACCATATTTATATAAATGCACCCGAATACAGTGGTACCTCACCTTATGAAAGTAATTCGTTCCAGAAATGGTTTCGTAACGTGAATTTTTCGTAAGTTGAGGAGCTATTTCAATGGAATTCGTTCCAAGGTTTTTTTTTAATAGTGTAACGTTTTTTTTATAGTGTAACTTTGTGTTCTGCGTCCTGATTGGCTAAGAGACTGTAGAGCCAGGACTAAACGTGGAATAAACCAGGTCTAAACCAGAACTAAACCAGGCCTAGACCATTTCTAAACCAGGTCTAAACCTGGACTGGACCTGGACTAAACCAGGATTAAACCACCACGTGCCGCTCTTTGCTGGTTTCGTGCGGCTGGTTTGTGGCTCGGGCTCCAGAGGACGCGGTCCGGGCGTCGCGGTTCTATCTCGTGCTCGCAGCCCCGGTGCCGGTCGTGCAGACCAGGACTAGGGGTGCTCCTCACATGGCACGGTGAGGTGAGGTGCTCCTCGCACGGCGTGGTGAGGTGAGGTGCTCCTCGTACGGCGCGGGGCTTCCGGAGCCGTGTCCCCCCCTCGCTTCACCATTTAATACATTTTGTTGAAAATCTATGAAAGTTTGAGTGTTTAAACGAGAGAGAAATGTGAGAAAAGTTTAATTCCAGTCTGAGAAAAGTGCATAATGTGTGTGGTGAGGCATTTAGAGCCTTAAAACATGTGGAATAATTGTAAAATATAAAGTTGTCCTACTTCGGGGATTTCTCTTGTTGCGGGTTATTTCTGGAACCTAACCCTGTGTGTGTTGATAAAGTGTATTTACGTTTCGGGGCGTGCATCTGAGCGCGCATTATTTGAATTTTTGAGATTTCACGTTTCGTAACTTGAATTTTCTTTCGTATCTAGAGACCAAAATTTTATGTGAAGTAGTTTCGTAACTTGGAATTTTCGTTTGTTGGGTCTTTCGTAAGGTGAGGTACCACTGTATATGAACTGCTTGAGTCCTGTTTTAGACAAGGGCTTGTATTGGTTTAGTTCTGGTCTGGGTAAGTCTTACTGTAGTCCTACTAGTTCAGAAATTTCACATAGCTTTTAGTGTAGGAAACTACATTACCAACATTGCGAATAGTCAACAGATAGCTGTTGTCTTTTGCAATATTTTGCAGGATGTTGTGGACATTTTGTGTAAGAATTAATATTTGCTGCAGAACAAAGGTGTTGTCCAATCTGAGTCAACATTTCAAGGTGCATTATGTAACTTTTCCCGATGGAGGGTGGATTGCATGACATTAAACCTTTCTCTCATCACCACAAGACCAAACCAGGTCAGATCTGTTGAGAGGCACAGTCAGAATGCCTGTTTTTCAAGGTGTTTGGCATTAAAACCACCTGTGATTGAATACATGTAAGGTCATTTGTTTAATGTCATATTGTGGAACATTTGAAGCAGAGCATTGACATCCATAGAAACAAGACAATGATGGTCCCCCAACCGAAAAGTTCCATAGTGCACTTTTAAACATAAGCCTACATTATTTTGAAATTCCAAAACTCCAAGAGAGGTCATTCAGAGAGCTAAGGTATGCTTGCTGACAGAAATATTTACCATCTGATATATGGCGGTTATTCATAGATTTTCTGTGAGATCTTGTGCCACAAAATCTTGCAAGACAAAATTACCGCAAGATTGTGCGCCATAGACTTTACAATAACTGGACTGAGGGAGTGCGACATCACACACAGTTTGGTTCGGCAACCAAGCTCATTGAGGCCAGCAGTCACAGCAAGTTATCAGCACCCAGAGCCATATTTGGAAATCCAAGTATGAAACCAAAGAGCCCATCAGGAGAGAGGTGGATCAAGTTACATGCCCCCTCGCACCGCTCGTTTGGCAGGCGGAAGGCGCTTAGCAACCACACTATCAATCAACCTGTTGCTAACACTAATAGCCAGCATAGCCATACTATTTTAAAGTGCCTATGACCGGTTGGATTACTAATTTTACTAAAACACAGTTCATTATATTTAAGATTTACATTATATTTAAACAGATTACCTTATATTTATTGACACAGGTGGTTTTAATGCCAAAACACCTTGGAAAAACAGGCATTCTGACTGTGCCTCTGCACAGATCTGACCAGTAAGTTGGCCTGGTTTGGTCTCGGTGATGAGAGAAAGGTTTAATGCCATGCAATCCACCCTCCATCAGAAAAGTTACATAATGCACGTTGAAATGTTTTTTTTCCCACTTGGCCAGTTTTTTAGGTTTCAGATTTTCCTGTAGTGTCACAAAGAATATACCGTACGTACTCTTCGGACTATAGAGCGCACCTGACTATAAGCCGCACCAACCAAAAAAAAAAAAAAAAAAGATTTGTACATATATAAGCCGCACCTGACTATAAGCCGTAGGTGTCCACATTGTAACTTGCGATATTTACACAGAAAGATGGTCCACAAAAGGATTTTTCTTTTTTTTTTTTCAATTTTAATTAACATAAATGTCCTCCTGTGGACCCACCACCTGCGGGAGGATTCATGGGGGCTGGTGCATTGTGTTCTGGGCAGTAGATCTGCTTGGACTGCTGCCTCCGCGACCCAGAAAATGGAAAAGCGGAAGAAGATGAATGAATTAACATAAATACCAGTACGTGCTTTTTTCGAACAGCGCCTACGGCAGTAACACGGCAGAAACACGGCAGTAAAACAACTGTAAAATGGCCAGCCTGTAGCCTCTGGAAACCTTAAAATAAAGTTTCAAGTTTAACTTTAAGGGTAAACCCCCTGAACGGAACAGTTGATACCTGTGTAGGAGTTTTTAAGTGGCTAAAACAAGGCTTCATTAATTCATGAACTCTCCTGAACTTATTTAAAGTAGGTATTTTCACCTACCAGAAGCTCGGGTTATGCGCAACATTCGCTGTCTTGATAAAGAATTAATCCGTACATAAGCCGCACCTGACTATAAGCCGCAGGGTCCGAAGTGTGAGAAAAAAGTAGCAGCTTATAGTCCGAAAAGTACGGTAATTTGACAAATAAAAGAAAACTGCTTTATTTTGCTTAAATCATGTTTAAAGTCTCAAAAAAATGGGTTTGTTGCCTGTAAATTGTGCCGAACTTTCTCTCTATAATGGGACGTCATCAATATAGAACTCTGTACTTCCTGTTATTTCCAACACATTTTTCTACTTTACTTGGCAAATTTCTTCTTGATTGGTGTAAAGCTATAATTTATATTTACAGCCAGTGTTACTCCACTGAATTAAGTCAAAAGAATCATCAAAACCAAAATCATCATGCACTTTAATGTCAGAATGATGAGTTGCAGAGAGAGCACCCACAGTTTTTCAATAAAACGTGAATTGCAAATAGAAAGAACCACTTCACTCTCATGCTCACTTCAGTCTATGGTGTGCATGCGTGAGGAAAATCTTGTGAGATTTTTTCGCCCCATATGTTTACATTTGAATTTGACAAAATCAGACAAAATTTCATGAAATGTTGTAGAGCCATAAAGGAGTCAAACGTGTCTCTTTTGTCTAGTCCTGTCTCATTTTTTTTTATTATTATTATTATCCTTTATTTATCTCTCCAGGGAAATTATTTCTCTGCATTTGACCCATCCTTCAGGAGCAGTGGGCAACTCATTTTTCAGATCTTATTGCTAGGCTTGGTCAGGACCTTAGCTGGAGGATTTTACCTGGAGCATGTTTTTGTGTTGATGGGGGAAACTGGAGTGCCCAGAGAAAACCCATCCAGGCACAGGGAGAACATTGAACCTGGAACCTTCTAGCTGTGAAGCATGAGTACTAGCCACTCAGCTACTGTGCCGCCATCCCATTCATCCCACTCATAGTTATTGCCTTTTGCAATAGATTTTAGAAGTGGCCTTAAAGCATTCCTATTGTACGTTCTGGGGCTCCACTTATAATTCTAGTGACATTTCTCAAACCATGCCCGCAGTGAAAGCTCGACAGTGAAAAATCACATATTTTATTAGTATGAGGTTTTAAAGGCCCTTCAGCCCTTACTTTCTGTCTGTCACAGTTTTAGCCTGTTTGATCGACTCTAAGTGAAAACATGTCAAACCAGTGGGATAGAACGAGCAGCGGAGAATTCTAAGTTTTCTAAGTAGTGTACTAAATCTACTTATCAATTCTGACCACGGCCTGATTTCAACTTGGGATTTAAAGAGGGGGTATTTTCCTTTTAGTAAGTATACTGCTAACACATAACATATTTTATTATAGATCACCATGTTACCTTTTATTGTTTTGAAAATGGTATACAGTGGTCCCTCGTGTTAGGTTCCAGAAATAACCCGTAATGAGTGAAATCCGCAAAGTAGGACAATTTTATATTTTACAATTATTATACATGTTTTAAAGGCAAAGTAACGTTATTTTACAATCTGAGCCTTCTTTCGGTAATAAAACAAGTCGTTTGACTCACCCATATCACGTCCGTGTCATTTGGAGCTGTTTGAAGAAAGTTATGTTGTAGCGTAACCATTAGCATTTGTTTTCGGGGCATTACTTTGCGGTGTCCAAATAACACAAACTTTAGCACTTTTCAAATCATAGAAGCCCGATGTCTTAATGTAAGATTTCGTTTGAAGCAAAAGTGGCCTGTAATCCGAGATTTATCCATAGTTTTCATCTTTGCGTTTCATGTTTGGGGCCTAGCAGCACTCCGCGCATGCGCACTGGCGTCCTCATCTACTCGAAACTATGGCTAAATCTCGGATTACAGGCCACTTTTGCTTCAAACGATTTCTTACATTAAGACATCGGGCTTCTATGATTTGAAAAGTGCTAAAGTTTGTGTTATTTGGACACCGCAAAGTAATGCCCCGAGCAAATGATACAGCACCATGTTAACGGATACGGGATCTTTACTAGAACAGAACGGCTCAACATAAGTTCTGCGATACTGCTCCAATTGACAGAAAAATGCTATGGGTGAGTAAAACTACTTGTTTTATTGCCGAAAGAAGGCTCAGATTGTAAAAAAAACGTTAATTTGCCTTTAAGGCTGTAAACCCCTTAAAACACTGGAATTAACGTTTCGTCACATTTCTCTCTTGTTTAAACACTCAAACTTTCGTAGATTTTCAACAAAATGTATTAATAGTGAAGCGTGGGGGCTCCGCCGGGAGCTCCACCGGACGCTCGAGGGGAGCAGCTCATCCAACGGCACTGCCACATCCCGGGACGCAACGCGCACCAACCCCTTGGAGAAGTGCGCGTGGTCAAATCCGTGACAGAGCAGCACGACTGGCGCAAGGCCGGGGCTGCGAGCACGAGATCGAACCGCGGTGCCCGAACCATGCCTCCCCCTCGGAACCGCGTCCTCGCAGCCCGAGCCACAAACCAAAATCAACAAATAGCCGCACGGGGTGATTTAATCCTGGTTTAGACCTGGTCCAGTCCTGGTTTTGTCCAGGACCAGTCCAGGTTTAGACCTGGTTTAGACCTGGTCTAGGCTTGGTTTAGTTCTGGTCTAGACCTGGTTTAGTCCACGTTTAGTCCTGGTCTAGTCCTGGGCTAGTCCTGGTTTAGTCCAGGACCAGTCCAGGTTTAGACCTGGTTTAGACCTGGTCTAGACCTGGTTTAGTTCTGATCTAGACCTGATTTGTCCACATTTAGTCCTGGTCTAGTCCGGGTCTAGTTCCGGTCCCCCCTGCATCCCTCATCTATCAATCGGCAAAGGTCTACAGTCTCTTAGCCAATCAGGACGCAGAACACAATAATGTTACACTATAAAAAAGTTACACTATGTAAAAAATTTAAAAAATCCACGAAACAGCGAGGCCGCGAACACTGAACCGCGATAGAGCGAGAGACCACTGTATTCGCTAAAAAACAACAACATTACATTTCACAGAAGTTTCATTCGTTTTGCTTTGGCTCTCCATGTTAAGACACTCCCCCTTCAGAGCACTATAACAACACAATCACAAATGAACCCACTGCACACATCAGCTTTGTCAAGTTCTTGTGTACAGTTTTGTATCATATTTTTGTATATTTATGGAGAGTTGTCGTGTGGGATTACATAGGCTTGTAGGTTGAGCACTGGACAGAATCTTACAGCTAACAGTAAGGGTTTGGATAGGGCCGGGGAGAGATCACTAAATTATTCAAACATGCATGAATGATATCTAAAACACCTAAAAAAAATAAAAATAAATCTTTTCTGCATAATACGCCATCTTTTCAGAGGATAGAGCTTATTCGATATGACAGAAGGGAGCTGCTGACCCCAGTGTGGATTTGATAGTCCATATGCTGTTTGAGGAAAGATGGGGCCACTTGACACGATTTCCCAGCATAAATATTCAAGAAGCTTATTGTCAGTGGAGCTGAGAAATGGGCTTATGTTCAGGCTATGCTATGCAAGGACTGGAAACATATACTGTTGCCATTTCCTATGAGAGGGCATGATTAGTATACAGTGGTACCTCACCTTACGAAATTAATTCGTTCCAGAAGTGGTTTCGTAACGTGAAAAATTCGTAAGTTGAGTAGCTATTTCAATGGAAAAAGCCTGATCCGTTCCAAGTTTTGTTTTTTTTTTTTATAGTGTAACATTGTGTTCCTGACGGGCTAAGAGACTAGACCAGGACTAAAAGAACGTTGAATAAACCAGGTCTGGCCAGAACTAAACCTGGATTGGACCTGTTATTATTATAACATGGCAGTGCCGTTGGAGGAGCGCGTTGCTCGTTGCTCATGTCTCCGCACCTTCAAGAGGCCAAGAAAGACGCTCTTTCAGCGGGAATAAGAGCGGGGCGGGGCGGGCTCTGCTTCTATCTGACCTCCAGAGCCGGGGGGCTGACACTGTGTCAATCCCGCAGCCCTGGTGTAGCGCAGCCTTGCGCCGTATGGACGTTTTGATCCTTCGATGTCGGCTCTTCCTATCATTGTGAAGCAGAATTCACCAAGCGTTGGATTGTTCACTCACTAAGGGAACGTGAGCGGGGTTTAGACCGTCGTGAGACAGATGAGTTTTACCATACTGTGTTGTTGTGTCTCCGCTCCCATCGGACGTTCGGCGGCGCTATATTGCGCCGTGTCCCCCCCAACACATTCCATTGAAAATCTATGAAAGTTTGAGTGTTCAAACGAGAGAGAAATGCGAGAAAAAAGTGTAGAATGTGTGTGGTGAGGCATTTACAGCCCTAAAACATGTAGAACAATTGCAAAATACAAAGTTGTCCTACCTTGTGGACCTCTCCCACCGCGGGCCACCTCTGGAACCTAACCCCATGTGTGTTAATAAAGTGTATTTACGTTTCGGGGCGTGCATCTGAGCGCGCATTAATTGAATTTTTGAGATTTGTTGTTTTTAAAGTGCTTTATAAATAAAGTTGGATTGGATTGGAGATTTCGCGTTTCGTAACTTGAAATTTCATTCGTATCTAGAGACCAAAATTTGACGTGAAGGCGTTTCGTAACTTGAAATTTTCGTTTGTTGGGTCATTCGTAAGGTGAGGTACCATTGTATTTTTTTTTTATGTTGTTGGCATCATCGTAACAACATCAATGACCGCTTAAGTGACTGGAACACTTGATAATTACCACATGCAATGGATGTTTCACTTATGGTTAAGAAAATAGCACTTGGATCCATTTATTCTTTCAACAGAGCAAAACTGAAGACCGAGCAGCGCATATTGTACTCAGAATAAACACATTAAATGGCATACAGATAGAGGTCTCCACAGGGGTCTATAATATCAGCAGTCAAATTGAAATTATAATTTGAGTTGGTGCAATCATCAAATTGCAAATGCTGCAATTATGCGAAGAATAGAATGTTCTCTGCAAAGAACAAAATATTCCTGTGAATCTTGTACCTGTCAATTACCTGAAATTAATGTGATTCTTGTATTAGTTCATACATTAGTGCATATATCAGTCTTCTCTCAAACGCATATGCAAAATTTACTTTTCTTTACACCATATTATACTGTCCCCTCATCAAAACATACCTGGAATTCTATTTTCTTTGATTCACTCTTGTTTCATAAATCCATAAATTCAAAGCTGTCTTCGCTAAGCACTCAAAAACGCTCAGTTCACATTTTGCCAGGATCGTTGTTTTGGTCTTGAATGATCAAACTGGATTAATAGCGTGGTTTTGTGGACTGGGTGTCATTATTTGCGGAGGACAGTACTATGGATAATATAGATGAGATGCTCTACTTTAAATTCATCACGTTACGAGAGGTGAGTAACAAAGTCTTCTCTTTATATTCACTATATATATAGAGAGAGTTTGTATTTTGCGTGTGTCCGTTAGAGCTCACGCAAACAATATCCTATGAGTGTCATTAGTAGGCCTATGAAAATAGTGTGATTTTAATTGTGTCAGATTTGGTCGGACTCAGACACAAATATCTTAATGCCTATCGGGCTCGGTTCGGATTCGATCACTGCTCTGTCAGACGAGGCCCGATCCACACTCTAGCTCCTATACTTGTTCTGATACAGCTCCAGATCATTCTAAAGCTATTCAGGAAAGGTTCATTTCTGTCCTGTGAATGGGACTTTTGTACCACCGATACCTCCTCAGTTGAGTATCCAGTTTCAATATTAGTTTTAGTAACAATTAGTATCTGACCAAAGATGTTTATTTTGTCTTCTTATGTACTTTAAAGGAGAATTAACGTTTTTTTACAATCCGAGCCTTATTTCAGTAATAAAACAAGTTGTTTGACTCACCCATAGCACTTTGGTGTCATATGGAGAACTTCCAGAGATGTTTTAGATTAGCGATTAGCGTTCTCGGGGCATAGAGCATGTAATATATTCCCCCGAGCGGTCTCCAAATAACACAAACTTTAGCACTTTTCAAATCATAGAAGCCCAATGTCTTAGTCTACGCTTTCGTTTGAGTCAAAAGTGGCCTGTAATCCGAGATTTATCCATAGTTTCGAGTAGATGAGGACGCCAGTGCGCATGTGCGCATGTGCGGAGTCACAGCTTATTTTGCTCTCAGCTCTCGGGACCCAAACATGAAACGCAAAGCTTTAAATTTTGGATAAATCTCGGATTACAGCCCACTTTTGACTCAAACGAAGGCGTAGACTAAGACATTGAGCTTCTATGATTTGAAAAGTGCTAAGGTTTGTGTTATTTGGAGCCTGTTCGGGGCATATATTACATGCTCTATGCCCTGAGAACGCTAATCGCTAATCTAAAACATCTCTGGAAGTGCTCCATATGACACCAAAGTGCTATGGGTGAGTAAAACAACTTGTTTTATTACCGAAATAAGGCTCAGATTGTTAAAAAACGTTAATTCTCCTTTCACTTTTGGGGTTCCTTTTTAAAGACAATTCAGTAACGTGTATTTATCTTGTTGACATGTTTTGGCTGCTAGCTGCAAGCCATCTTCAGAACTGTCCCCGGTGTTGGTGGTGACGTGTCGTATATCACCAACACCGGGGACAGCCATCAGGCATGGTCAGCGTGATGGACCTGGTGAGTCGCTCAGACTGACCACGCCTCCCTTCGCCCGGTGCTCTCTGGAGGAGGGTGTCCCATGTGTGTGTGAAAGGAGGAACACTCCGTCATCACAGTTAATGCTGTCCGTGCCTCGTTTCCTGATTTCAGTGGCCTCCCTGATCCAGCGTTTGAACTTGTTGTTTTCCAATCCATAATGTGGTTATTTCTTTTACATTGATCTGGTATGGCAGATTATAGGTTTTCCTGCAATGCTTTGTCTTTTTGTGTTCTGGTGAGTCTCCCTGATGTTTCCTTTTCACATTTCTTTTGATGTTCCTTTTTTTTGGATGTGAAATGCCTGGCCTGTTTCCCCTATGTATGATTTATTGCATGATTTGCATTGGATTTCGTAGATGGCATTGCATTTTTGTTCTTGTGGGATTTTATCTTTGGGGTGTACTAGCTGTTAGCGGACTTTTGTGTATGAAGTTTGAAGTTAAATTACTATCTGATTTTTGATACTTTTGACTACTCTAATGCTAACAATGCATAATATGTTTTCTTTAATACGCCTGGAGTTGTTCACAATGCACACTCTGAACAGAATCCTTCTAAACACACCTCAAAAGGCAATACTTTTTTTTTTTTTTTAATAGACTACAGGATTGTAGGTCTTCACTTTTCCTCTAAAACAATTCCACACAGCACTTAAATAATGACGGCCATCTATCTTAAAAAAGACCTGAAATAGTCCATAAAAGCTGTTGCAACCAGATCATGGAGCTCTATGACACGGAGCTGCAGATGGATGGAGGAGTTTTGGTGGACCATTATGACTGTCATCTCCCCGTGATGGATGAGACCAGGTGGGGCAGAGGCTGCAGGTGAAACACGTACACATAATGAAGATGAACAAGCTGGATTTAGTGTCACTCGTAATCACAACTATGTCTTGATGGAAACGCTTCTCATCCAAATCCAAGGACTGTTAAGGTAAGTACAGATATACAAGCAGCTCTAGAGGGCAAAACAAGTCTGCTTCGTGCTGTCTTCATCTAATTAGACATCATTATATTGGCTGAGAATCAGGAAGTGTGTGTCAGCATGCTAGATGCTGTTAGTTTTAGAATATTATAAAGTGAATGAGGAATAACTTCGGACCACTGCAAACTGTTTAAAATTGATTAGTTCTGTTTTTCATGTTTTCAAGACCTATTGTGTTTGTGTCTGCTATATAGTTCTAATCATGACACCCATGGATCATTATGTTATCATGTGAACATTTTCTTTTCTTTTAAATCGCAAGATTTATCTAAAACAGCTTGATAAAAGGAACAAGTCCACTGACTTCTGTGTTAGAAATGCATGGTGCCCAATGAGAGCTGAATGTCATCACAACAAAGAGCCTCTGGCCCCTCCATGGCTGCTGGCCCCTCCAATCGATACCTGCACATCATGCATGATTTTTTTTTTTTTTTTTTTTTAATTTCCAAAATGGCTTTGCAGAGCTGCAGAATCCTATGACCATATGACTGATTTAAAAAATAAAAGAGACAAAGTAAGTACAGAACAGTGGGAGTATACCATTGATTGAAAACTGACAAAATGCTCGACAAAATGTTCTTGAAAGTAAGCTATTAAAGATTGCAAATACACACACAGGTCTCTCTAAATACAACTTTGAGAGGGTAAATGACAAGGGTGATGCCATCAGGACACGATACAGGTTAGATCTCTACAGAACTTAAGAACATACCTGAAGTTGTTTTGTTTCATTCACACGTTTGAGCAGTCTATATCTATATCTACAAAGCTCAAAGTTGTAAATGGTCACATTTTCATCTAGTGATTTTCCACTTTCAAGGCATTTTACAAGAATAAACCACTCACTCATTCATACACCTGTGTACACAGACACTAGGGGCAAGGTGGGTGAAGTGTCTTGCTGTTATTGCCCAGGGACACAACGACAACATTAATCTGTGGGAGCTGGAATCACACCAGCCAACCTGTGGGTCAGTGGAGAGAGTGGGAATCGAACCGCCAACCTTGGGATTAGTGGACAAGCGTTTTTGCCAACTGTCACCCACTCTGTTCCACCTTGTGATGTCATTAAGTGTTGGTTAAATTAACAGTTACATTTTGCCTTTTGTGTGTAGAATCCCTCAGGCGTCCAGGTAGAATCCATGGCAAAGGAGAAATTAAATTTGTCAACTGGACAAAAGCTTAATTTGGTCCAATATGGTTCGCAGCTCATCCAAGCTGCTTCTTCAGTTCTTTTCAGATGCTGATGGACACTGCCTATATCTGCCTGAAGGGAGCAGCTAACTACAATGAAATTACTGTGACTGCCACATCTATTTGTTTATAGTTTCTGTTAGTTAGCAAGGCCTATTGAACTAGCATAATCATACAGGCACATAATGGGTGCTTTTCACACCTCTGTCTCCCATTTACAACTCCATCCTCAGACCTAAATCAAAACAAACAAAACAATAAGGATAGCCAGGTCAGGTCCAGAGGTGTGAAAGCACTGGAAATTCCAGGGCGGAAATTATCCAAATGTTTCTAATGAAGGTGTATGGAGTTTAAAAACACAGTGGAGCACTTTCTGTATTACTACATGACACAAGGTAGAACAGAGTGAGTTCAGTGTGAGAAAAGAACTCAGCCTAAATACACAAGGCTTGTGTGTTAAACATGTGTGAATGAAACAAAACACAACCCGAAATATAGTTTTGATGAGGAAATAACATAACAAAGATCAGAAAATAGAGTAATATTGGACCTTTAAACTGTTTGTCATACATACAAACATACCAACACCTTCAGTCCACTTGTGCTAAAAGCGTGACTTAACACCTAAACTTCGCCAACCGCCACATTTCTCATAGAGCTACCATTCACTGTATTCCACAAATTGCCGTGGGCACCACCATCATCATTCAGGTTGTATTATTTTGTATGGGACTGACGATCTTTACTGCAAATAGTTCTATACAGACTACAAAGCTGTGTTAAAGCCTCGAGAGAATCGGTGCTGTGTGGACGTGTTGGTGCACATGAATATTGAACATTTTACACAAAGAAACCTACTTTGGTCTAACAGGTATCTGCACTTCAAACTCCACCTCTGCAGCCAGGCTTTCATGAGGGCAGTGCTGTGTGATGGCACGTTACACTTGATACTGCAGTGGCACTTTTGACTGTTTTTCACCACATACTGTAGTTGTAATTTTACCTCGCGTGTACTAAAATTGCTCGGACTGTGGATAATGCTATTAAAACATGTACACAGTTTAATATTAAGTTGATTTAGTGTTTAGTTCCACCTAAATTGTGTTAATTGTGTTTATTAAAAGCCTTGTGGAAATGGCTACAAATAGACTTTAATCCGAGCTTTGTTTTAACGCCATCTCACCATGAAGAACTGACTTAGCAGTGAGCTGATTGTGTGCTGTTATACAAGTCTTAAATCACAAGCGAACAAGCATTAGCCAACAGTTTTTCAGCTAGTATTATGTGTTGTCTAAAGTAATTGTTGTTTGTATGCTAATGTGTACATAGCAGTGACTAAAAAGATGACTAAAATGTGAAATATTCTTGTTACTTTACAAACCGCATTGCACAACTTCAAAAATATTATATAAAGTGAGGACACAAGGTGTTCTGTAGCCTGTTGCAAAAAGATTTTAATGTCCTTCATGCATTTTAATGGAAGTCTATTAAGGTTGGTCATAAAAACGCAACAAGAAATCATGTTTATACAATTAACATTAGTTGCAACAAGTACCAAGGTAAAAATCCTCATAGAAGTTTCATTAACAAAGTCAAGTTGCGATTAAAAACAAGGGTATCATGTTTGTTTTTGTTTTTTTGTGAGTGACTGTTAGAGGTGGGAAAGTGCTCACTCACTTAATTCAGTAATCTCCCAATGGACAATTCCTCTGGTTAATAATTAGCATCCTGAGTACCGTTTATGTTTTACTCAAGGTTGGACTGCTGGAAACTGTTTAAAATGTATGTGCGTGGCATAGGTTAGAATGCTCATTTCACAAAAACATTTAACTTTTTTCTGATCCTAATTAGAAAAAACAAGAAAACCTAGCAAGAAGGTAGGTTATTTATATTGCACATTTTGTGACACAGAGACAGATTAAAAACAATACTAACAAAAAATTAATTAAATGCTCAGATACTTGATCTCACTGGTTCCAAAACAATAACTATAGTAAAATCAAATAAGAGCAAACAATAAAGTAGCAATAAATAATAATAATAATAATAATAATAATAATAATAATAATAATAATAATAATAATAATAATAATAATAAACAAATGTTAAATGTCCCATGACATGGTACTTCTTGATGCTTTTATATGGCTCCTTAATGGTTCCCTAATACTGTAAATGAATCCTTCTTCAAAATCAACACTCAGTGCATGAGAAACAGAGATAAGATGAGAAAGAGTAATTTTTCTCTCTCTGAACAGTCCATAATGGGCGTTGTTGCTTGAATGCAAATGAGGAGAAAAGAGATGGCCTATAGTAGAGGGTGGGGGCATGGCCAAACTCTCCGCTCTCGGCTCTGAGCTCTCAGCTGATCCATTTCCGTGTTTTTGCGCGGAGAAGAGATGAGAAGCGTTCCATTGAAAAATAAAATTAAAAAATAAAATTAAACCACTGCTGTTCAAAGGTCCAGAGGCTCAGATAAAGGACTTCCGAGCCTAGAAACACTCGGACGTGCCTCCAGGCAAATAAAAAAACACATTTCGCATTGCCTAGCGCATTGCAGTCCAAACTCTCTGGGCGTGATTTACAGAGACGCTGAGTAGACACAGACGGGGGTGGAGCTGCATTTTTCGAGCTGACGTCAATAAGGTGCCTTGTTGAGAATCGCCTGTTTGAGCTGTGTTTTTTTCTAACGCAGAAAAGGATCGCAAATGCTCAGTTTAGACATTTCGCAACTTTTGCCATGGGGGAGGGGCCCTAAACAGGGTAGGGGAGCTCACATTAACGTTCAAAAACCTCAGAAAGTGAAAATTTCATGCCATGGGACCTTTAAAATATCCAGTAAAAATGGGTCTTAAAGGTACATTGTGTAACTTTTCTGGTGGAGGGTCTGTCAAATGCTTTTCTCCATGGAGATGTCATTGCTTTGTCTGGAATGTTCCACAGTGTAGTATTACACCTTTCTATCTTCATGGAGACCAAACCAGACCATGTTACAGGTCAGATATGTGGAGAGACGACCCTGATCACAGCCAGAATGCCTAAAACCACCTGTAATTGAATAAATGTAAGGTAGAGTTGTTTTATTGTCATACTGTGGAACATTTTTGGCAGAGCAATGAGATGATGGACCCCCGACCATATTCTAATAATTGGAGATGGACTGTATATAAGAATGAATGTGGCTGCAGAAAATTAGAGTGGGGAACTTAATGAAAATCGTGCATATTTCAAATAAAGACACAGCGCCGTCATACAATTTTCATTACAGTCTGTATTGGCAATTTCCATTTCAACCAAAGGCGACAGATGTGAGTTTACTGACTGGATCCATTTAGGCACTTGGGCAGTGAAGGGAGGGATGGATGGGCTTGTCAGGGAAAATGACTCCCCAGGGACAGACTTTGATGGAGAGGTTTGTGTTGAACTGACATATGGATGGAGACGTGGAGACTTATGGCCGACCTATGCAATCTTCGGTCAGTCTGTCGCCCTGTTCTGCAAGGATACTGCTGAATATAGTTCAACTGTCACTTTTCCATCATCTCAAACTTTACGGAGCCAGAGACCTCTTATAGAGAAGCAAAATTTACAAGGACCCCCTCACGCTGATGACTTAAAAAATACATTACCGACAATCATAACATCTCCCTTACTACAAAATATTTTGAAGTCTTTGAATGAGTGGATTTGTGACATTTTAAAGGTGCACTGTGTAACTTTTTGGTTGGGAGTCCATCACCTGCTTGTTTCTATGGAGATGCCATTGCTCTGCCTTACATCTACTTAATTACGGGTGATAAAAGGAGAAATTCAATTTGTCAACTGGACAAGTTTGTTTGGTCGAAAACGTTTCGCCGCTCATCCGAGAGGCTTCGTCAGCTCTGGTTAGACCCTGTTTATATCTAGCTGCAGGGAGGGAGATATAAACAGGGTCTAACCAGTACTAGAACCAGAGCTGACGAAGCCTCTCGGATGAGCGACGAAACGTTTTCGACCAAACAAACTTTGTCCAGTTGACAAATTGACTTTCTCCTTTTATCATGGATTCTACCTGGACGACTGAGGGACTCTTCACGCATCTGAAGATTAATTACGGGTGGTTTTACTGCTCAAAAATACCTAGAAAAACAGGCATTCTGACTGTGAGCGGCGTCGCCTCTCCACAGATCTGACCTGTAACTTGGTCTGGTTTGGTCTCCATGAAGATAGAAAGGTTTAAGGCCATGTCGAGAGCAGGATTCGATTCTAACTGCCAACTTTTGGATCAGATGACAAATAAGCCACTAACTGAGCTACTGTTGCGCACAAATTTCAGAGCAAAAACTGTATGTAAACGCGGAACGTTGGAATGTTGGAATTACAATCTCCCAAATCACAAAAACATTATATAAAAAAAAACAACAACTCTGATCTCACTCGAAGCGCTGCTGTATGTTTACAGTGGAGTGCAATCACAGATGAAGCATTCAACTGCACATGGTAAGAAGCAGTCTGAAAAATCTTAGATATGTGTTAAGATGTGTACGTGTCATTTTAAATCAGAGCTTACAGAAACAATGACCCTTCCACTCGCTTGTATTATCTCCTCAAGAAAAATCTAAATTACCAGCGCTTTGTTGTGTGTAATTGTGCTGTGGACAGAAAATTTAACTTTCTAGCATGTCTACAAAAGTAAATGCTCAAAGTAAATCTGTTGTGGTATGTATGTTAGCAGTTTTAGACTTAGGCTTTAGACTAGAATAGGGCCAGCGTGTTCCTTCTTTTTATAGGCCTCACTGTTGTTTCTATCCTTCCACTGTGGTAGAGTTCCCAAGCGAAAAGTAAAAGTGCTTAAAGGTCCCATGGCATGAAATTTTCACTTTCTGAGGTTTTTGAATGTTAATGTGAGCTCCCCTACCCTGTTTAGCCCCCCCCCCATGGTTAAAAGTTGCGAAATGTCTAAACTGAGCATTTGCGATCCTTTTCTGCGTTACAAAAAATCAGAGCTCAAACAGGCGATTTTGAACAAGGAAACTTATTGACGTCAGCTCGAAAAAAGAAATGCAAATGCAGTTCCACCCCCATCTGTCTGTACTCAGCGTCTCTGTAAATCACGCCCAGAGAGTTTGGACTGCGGAGGAGCTACGCAATGAAAAATACATATTTTTGTTTGCCTGGAGGAACTTGCGAGTGTTTCTAGGCTCGGAAGTCCTTTATCTGAGCCTGTGGATATCTGAAACAGCAGTGGTTTAATTTTATTTTCTGTGGAAATGTGTTTATTTTTCAATGGAAGGCTTCTCATCTCTCCCCCCGTGCAAAAACACGTAAGTGGGTCACAGAGCGGAGCGGAGAGCTTGGCCACGCCCCCACCCCCTACTATAGGCCATCTCTGTCCTCCTCGTTTGCATTCAAGCAACAACGCTCATAATGGAGTGTTCCAGAGTGACATTTATGACTCTTTCTCATCTTATCTCTTTCTCATGCACTGAGTCTTGATTTTGAAGAAGGATTCATTTACAGTATTAGGGAACCATTAAGGAGCCATATAAAAGCATCAAGAAGTACCATGTCATGGGATCTTTAAATTCACACAAGTCGTCATTATAAGATCATTATGTATTTGACACTTCCTCAAAATCTTACTTATTCTTGGAGATTTTCTTTAGAGATAGCCCTTTTATTAGATTTACACTTACGAACGAGTTACGTTCTGAACGGCCGTTCGTTTGCTGAATTTGTTCGTAAGTCGTTATAGGGCATTCTTTAGAAGGGAATGTATCTTTAAGGCTTGTATAAGTAATCTATATGGATTTGTACTGCGTTTAAATAACACTAAATAGTAACAAAACAATATGCTTTTTAAAAATATGGAAAACTGATTAGATTAAAAAAGAAGAGAGAGACACAGAGGCAGACGCAGCTGAGAGAGCGAGCCAGCCAGCGAGCGAGAGAGAGAGAGCGTATGTGTGTGTTCCACTTTTCACTAGAAGCTTTTCGCTTTTCACCAACCATATTGGATTACAGATGCAAGAATTATTTACCAATAAAACAACAAAGTTCGTAACACCGCAAGAGATACGTCTGAACACTTGGGTAGTTTCAACTGAGTGGGCTGAGGAGAGAGTGTGATGCTTGGGGGATGCTGGGCACACGATCGCAGCGCCCTGCCTGTGCATCAGCGGCGGAAATACGGACTACTCGGAAGTCGGAATAGGCGCTAAATACAAAAACTCACTTACGTACATGTACAGCACTTTTGGCCAAACATTTAACTTTTTTTTTTTTTTATTTTCGACCTATGGACAGTTTTGTTCGTAACTCCGAATGTTCGCAAATCGAATGTTCGTATGTGGAGGAGCGTCTGTATTTACAGTCTTGTACTGTAACAAACTTGAGTAGCTTAAGTTTATTTCTTGACACTATGTAGTATCTGACTCGCAGGGTTGGGAGGGTTACTTTAGAAATGTAATCCGGTACAGTTACTAGTTACTCATTAAAATATGTATTCAGTAACGTAATCCCGGTACAGTGAACCCTCGTTTATCGCGGGGGTTAGGTTCCAGAAATAGCCCGCAATCAGTGAAATCCGCGAAGTAGGACAATTCTATATTTTACAATTATTCTACATGTTTTAAGGCTGAAAACGCTTCACCAGACACATTATACACCTTTCTGAGACTGGTATTAACATTTTTCTCTTGTTTAAACACTCAAACTTTTGTAGATTTTCATTAAAATATATTAATAGTGGTGGGGGGGGGGGCACGTGACACGCGGACACGTGCGCGCGGACACGTGTGTTTGTTTTGGTACCACATATCCATGCCATGTGCGAAAGTCGAGTGGAAAGCGACCTGGATATCATTTTGGGCAAGACTCAAGCCAATGCTAACAGTGCCAAACCGCTAACAGACGCCTCTGAGCACCAGTCCTCACCACAAGACCAGGTAAGACCAACCTGCGCTCACAAGAGTTGGTTGCATTTCACCCCGGCTCCAAAATCAGACCGCTATCAATGCGTCGCCAATACTCCACAGCTCTCTAGGACGGGGTCGGGTTCGTCCTCTCGGCGTGACGGGGAAGAGCCACTGTCTCCTCTGTGCGCGCGAGTGTCCTCCCCCCGCTGCGGCTCCCTCGAATGTGGCTCTCCCCGCTGCGGCTCCCCCGGACGCCGCACGGCCAGGCGCCAGGCCCGTCCATGTTGATTCTTGGCTCTTCCATGGTCCGGCTCGCACTCAGTCTCTTCCGTGGCTCGTGCAAGTAAACAAAGGCCACACCTCCTGTCACCCAGGCGCTCTCGTGAAGGACATCTGAGACTCTGTCCCTACCACCCTGCGTGACCATCCCTGGTCTAGACCTGGTTTAGTCCTGGTTTAGACCTGGTTTAGTCCTGGTTTAGACCTGCTTTAGACCTGGTTTAGTCCTGGTCTAGTCTCTTAGCTAATCAGGGCGCAGGACAGAATGTTACACTGTAAAAAAAAGTTACACTATAAAAAAAAAAAAAAAAAAAAAAAGGGAAAAAAAATCCGCGAAACAGTGAACCCGCGATACAGCGAGGTTTCACTGTACTATATTAAAGTAATGTAACTTGATTACTTTCAGTTACTTTTGGATTACTTTAACACCAAATATCCTATAACAACAAGAAAACAAGAAAATTACAATACAATTAAAAGTTTTTAGGAGGACAAGTACAGTTCTATGTGTAGTTTTAACAACTGTTATCACTATAAGCCAAGTCACTAGTAAACAAGGTCACTCACTAAACCAAACACCTAAACACCTATGACTTCAACGAAATTATATTTTCAGTTAAAGTTTTAGTTTTACCGGGATCTTGTCCGATCTCCGCAGCTGGACAGGATGTTCGTCCAGCTTGCGTGCTGGCCTACATCTAACGACAGCTTTGCTTGGAATTGTCTAAAGGGTCTTCATGGATCAGTTAACATGAGTATGTTGCCTAGATAATGTTTGAATATTGTAATATCGTTCTACAAATGCACAAAGTGTACTTGTGACCGCAAACGTTAGCTAGCTTGCTAATAGTTTGCTAGTCGATAGCTAACTCGAAACTGGCCAATGAATACCAATGAATCAAGACAAAGAAATGACTCATATTCACACATAACATGACTGAAGCAGGACATTTAGGGCCTGTCAGTATCAAAGCGTTAATATTAGCGATCTTTCCTGTAAATGTTTCTTGAGATTGGAAGTAGAATCCTTGGACATTGACAGGTGTTTAACCACTGGAAGGCACAGTTTGCACTGCACTGTGATGTTGTTCCCTTTGCCTTCTTTAAAAATAAAATTCTCCCTAAATTTCCACCCGCTAAATGCGTTTTTTGAAACCATGCCCGCTGCAAGTTTAGTCCGTAGTGCGCGACCTGCGTGAAGTTCAGTGCGAGCCGCTGCAAGTGTATTCCACAGTGCGCGCCGCTGCAAGTTTGTTTCACAGAGCGCGCACGGCGCGAGTCTGTACGTTCTGTTTTCCCTACATATGACCTCCGGCTTTAAATGAAAAAATGAAATAACATAAAATGCTTTCAAATTGTAATCCTGCTAAGTAATCCCCATTTTCACTAAATGTACCTGTAATCTGAGTACGTCTTTTTCTTTGTAACTGTAGGGGAATACAGTTACCTTTTTTTTGTATCCTTTTACTTAACGCCGTTCCATGTAATCCGTTACTCCCCAAGCCTGCTGACTGGTATCGCATCCCCCAAAAATTGTTTTGGAACAACACTAATTACAAGGTGTAGTGTTTTCCGTCTGAGAGAATAACTCAAAATATACTCTAAATGTGCAGGATTTGTATGTTTAATGTAACACATAACATATAAATCTTGAAATAGCGTAGCGTAGGCCCTTTAAGCAACCATAACTAAGTTTATAAAGAGCTAGTGTGCACATAGATGCCTTGTATGATCGCTGTACCCAAACATTTGTGATGTTTTATTCATGCACAGATGAGTTGCAGCTCACCCTGTGGCACTTCACCGTCACCCAACCCCTTTCATCTCTTTGTGTCAAATCTTCTTATTTTAAACATTTGTTATTTATATCTGTGCCACTCTATGCTTTCAAGCCTTCACAGTACACCGGAACTCATCATTACAAGTATGCGGAGACCTGCGGAGACTTGGCTGCTTGTTAAATGTCAATCTTTTCTCCAGCAGCTCAGGCATTTTGTATTGTGGGGCTTAAAAACGGGAGTGCGAGTCTTGAGGTCTCAAGGAGTATTGGGTCCTTTTGACACCTTTCGGAACAGTTGTTAAGAAGAAGAATGTCAGGATTGTTAGCTGAAACACATGGCGAATGTGCAGCCTGAAATGTAGGTTTTCGCTGTGATTGTTTAAAAAAAATTATAAAAGTTCAGACTGCATGGATGATAAAATACTACGAAGTTCTGAAGTTTGAGCTGCCAAAAAAATCATGAATCTTTTTGTACGCAAGTCCCGACATCGATGATAAAACTCTCTCTTATATTAACTTAATTAAAAAAGAAGAAGATTTGTATTCATAATTTTCTCCTGCACGTGTCTGGATGGTCGTAGGAGAAAAGGAAGAGTCCACACAGAGAGGAAGTGTAATTAGGTTTGCAGATTTATAGCTACATTGACTTTCCAATATATTTCTGTGGCCTTATCGAACCCTTTTTATGGGCCATAAAAAAGGGTCATATTCTACAGTTGGGCGAAGATTTTTAAAGTTCTGTCTGCTGGTAATTAAAGAATGCAACTTTGCAACAAATCAATTAAATATACTTAGTGTAGTTTAATTCTAAATTATAAATCTATATAAATGTATCAGTCTGGAATGGCTCTTGCTGAGAGCGATCACAAAAAGGCGGATTGTCCAGATGAATACGAATCTGATGTCAGGATGGCCGAGCGGTCTAAGGCGCTGCGTTCAGGTCGCAGTCTCCCCTGGAGGCGTGGGTTCGAATCCCACTTCTGACAGCTCTTTACACATTTTATCTGGCGGCACGGTGGCTGAGTGGCTAGCACTCATGCTTCACAGCTAGAAGGTTCTGGTCGATCCCGGGTCGCCCAGGCCTTTCTGTGTGGAGTTTGCATGCATGGTCTACGTTCGATCCCCGGGTCGCCCGAGCCTTTCTGTGTGGAGCTTGCATGTTCTCCCCGTGTCTGGATGGGTTTCCCCCATCAACCCAAAACATGCTCCAGGTAAAATCCTCCAGCTGAGGTCCTGACCAAGCCGAGCAATAAGATCATGGAGATGGGTCCCCGGGCGCCTGAAAGATGAGCTGCCCACTGCTCTGAAGGATGGGTCAAATGCAGAGAAATAATGTCCCTACAGGGATGAATAAAGTCTGTCTTCTTCTTCTGATGTTTGGTCACAGCAGCGGAACAAGTGAGAAAATCAAATTTCTTTCCAATGGAAAGAAAGCACCGAAAGAAGCAAAATAGTCTGTTTTTCTTCTAACATACGCTGAAGTACATCTGTTTGTTTTGGTTGGTTTGGGCTCTTCAGCTTTGTCTCCAACCAAACCACAATGCTGCTCAGGGATTGGTCTGAACTACTGGTTACACAACCAATGTATCTTCAGACCAGGATATAATTTTCAAAATTCTTATCCCCGACTTGAGAAGCAAATTTTCAGCCACAAGTCTCAACTCTGACTAACACTGAAAATGAAAGAGAATATACGTGTCGTGTTTATTTAGTGTTTGATGGAGTGAGCTGAGCTACTATATGTGCTCTTGATCCTCAGTATTGATTTCCTGCTCGCCTTTGACATTGGAAGTGTTATCTAACTTCAATAGGCCTGTTCCTCTCTGCACCTATTCATCTTGGTCTGGTTCTGAAGTCAACACGCTTGTGTCGTGGGATTAGCCAGCGCTCGATAGCTCAGTCTGGATCTTGATAAGCTCATATCTTGGATCTTTCAAATCTATACTCTGCATTTAAAGAAGTCATTCATATAGTTATGTTAAAAACACATATTGATCATTCTCAATTCTCAGTTTCAGTAAAGTATGGATTTCATGAACATAAGCTACTTTAATTACTGCTATTTAAAGCACCAAAAAAGGACCAAAAATATTTAAAGGACCAAGTTTGACGTCTATCAGAGGATCAGAATCATGGAACACATGACCTGCTCATATCAGGAACTGTGGGTCCTTCTCAACCTTTAAGAACACTCTGAAACATTGGTTGAAAAATAATCTAACATGCTCTCACAGGTAGATGTTCTTCTTCTCGGGGCCGCTTAAACTCAGAGAATGGTCTATTGTGGAGAACTTGCCGTCATGTCTATGTGCACTTCTGTATCTTCTGTGTGTTGCTCTAAATGTTCTTCTGTTCTTACCTGCCTTAGGACAACGGAGGTAAAGTAGCTATTGTGCTAATTCCAACATATTTACATTGATGCTGTTTGTTGTCATGTTGATTAATATGCATTCTCCTAATTTAAATAAATAAATAAACAAACAAACTGTATCAGGTCCTACATTATCAACTGAACCTGGGCTGACACATTCAGGTTCATCTCATTCTCAGAGTATGGACAGGCCGTGCATCATGTGAAAGCTCAGAACCTCCAGAATTTCTTGGGGTTTAGGTAGTGACCATTCAGACCAGAAAGAGGTTTCTTTAGGCTAGACGACAGTAGCTCAGCTTGGTAGAGTAAACCATAACCCTAATCCGAAGGATGGTGGTTCGAATCCCATTCTCGACATAAAAAAAAAAAAGAAAAAAAAAAGTTGGTTGAGCAGTCAGACCCACAGGTTACCGGTGCAATTCCAGCTTTCACAAATGCTGTTGTTGTGTCCTTGGGCAAAACACTTAAAGGAGAATTAACGTTTTTTTTACAATCTGAGCCTTATTTCAGTAATAAAACAAGTTGTTTTACTCACCCATAGCACTTTGGTGTCATATGGAGCACTTCCGGAGATGTTTTAGATTAGCGATATCCGTAATGTGAGTTCTTGGGGCATATAATATAAAGTGGTGAAAGTAAAGCGGTGCGCACCGGAACGCAGCACCGGTATAAAATTCACAGCCGGTACGCAGCACCGCTAAGAGAATATGGTTAATGGTGGCCAAAACCCACATTTGAAAAATAAAGTAAGGTGCGCTATTTAAGTAGAAAACACATACAACCACACTATGTCATTCGAGAATAACTGAAAGCTACCCGAAACTCTCGTGCAGAGATATCTGCAGTCTGTTAAGCAAGGATTGTCAAAACTTCTGACTCGTAGCCGTGAAAGTAGCCTAAACCATTGCGAGGCGGTGCTGCGCACTGGTAGAAGATTTAAGGCCGGCACGCTGCCTGCACCTGTAGGCCCACAAAAATATGAAATAATTAAGATGCATGAACAAACAAACAAATTGAATTTCTCCTTTTATCATGAAATAATTAAGTATATTAAAAAAGTTATTTATCTATGAAAAAGGTGTAAAACGTAAAATAAATAAATACACAAATAAATAACGGGTAAAACAAGTGTTTAAAAAAAAAAAAAAAACGGTAAAGTGATGCACTGGACATTATAGCACCTGTAAGAAATGAAAACTACTTTCACCACTGATAATATATGCCCCAAGTGGTCTCCAAATAACATAAACTTTAGCACTTTTCAAATCATAGAAGCTCAATGTCTTAGTCTACACTTTAGTTTGAGTCAAAAGTGGCCCGTAATCTGAGATTTATCCATAATTTACATCTTTACGTTTCATGTTTGGGTGAAGCTGAGAGCGAAATAAACTGTGACTCCGCACATGCGAACTGGGTCCTCATCTACTCGAAACTATGGCTAAATCTCGGATTACAGGCCACTTTTGACTCAAACGAAAGTGTAGACTGAGACATCGAGCTTCTATGATTTGAAAAGTGCGAAAGTTTGTGTTAGTTGGAGACCGCGAACATGTGCCCCGAGAACTCACATTACAGAGATCGCAAATCTAAAACATCTCCGGAAATGCTCCATATGACACCAAAGTGCTATGGGTGAGTAAAACTACTTGTTTTATTACCGAAATAAGACTCAGATTGTAAAAAACGTTAATTCTCCTTTAATGCACCTTGCCCCCATTGTCTGTATACACTGGTGAATGCGTAGTGATGTAAAGCGTGTTGCGTGTTGAGCGACTTGAAGGTGGAAAAGCCCTGTATAAAAGTGTGACAATTTTCTATTTATCTTTAAACCAACTGGATCTCAGCATTGAACCTGGCAACCCAAATGAGATACTGATGTGAGGCTCATCCTGCTTTCTGATTGAATAACTGTCTTGAGAAGCAAAACATCAAATTATAACATGTCCAATATTTTTGTAATTATGAATAATGTGGATGTCTCCATTAAAAACACTGAAACTGAGCAGTGACTATTAAAAATGATTAAAACTCGATCGTGGGTAAAATTCTATAGCACACCTCTACAGACTTTATAAAATTCAGTAAAATTTCAGCTGTGGGGGGGTTGAATAAATATTTAGACTTCTATAACTCTAAATACTGTTACTACGAAGTGCTATTTATTTATTTATTTATTTACTGCATCTCATGTTTTCTAACAATATTGTACATTCAGAATAGTTTTCTGTGGATAATCCTGCCTTATGTATCGTCTCACTGGAATACATCCATTTAAATATTATTGTTTAGAATCTCTATTTTCTTCAACAATATATCAAACTTTCTAAAAAAAAATTTATTATGACTGACGTAGTAAGAGCACAGGTTACATACAGTACAGTTCATGTATTATAATAATGGCTTTTTAATAGTAGTAATAGTGTTTTTTAAGTAACATTGATTGGATTGTTCTAGAATTGCAGCTATGACTACCTTTGATGATCTGTTTTAACATCGGGAGTGAATTCTACTGTGAATGCTTTCATACCAGAACAAAACATCACATTTTTACATGTTTTTATTGTTATAACAGAAGATGGAATTGTGTTAGCTTTCAGCGCCGATGGGAATTCAGAACAGAGCAGAACAGAAACGCTGCGGTTACATACATCCCCACAAATGTACTGCCCTTTGACCTTTACCATTTGCATCTGAATAGCAAGCACCTCGGCGGACGTGACGGGCATAAGCAATAAAACTGCGTCGATGTACCCGCGCCGCCCATTAAATGACACATAATTGCACTTTGTATTCTTTGATAACAAGTGGTCTCTTTCTATGTGAGCACACGGTAACTGTTATTGTTGTTTTGTTGCAGAGGGGCTGGCAGTGGGAGTGGCATTCGGAGCCATAGGGAAGACGTCGACGGCCACTTTTGAGAGCGCCAGGTGAGATTTGAACCAGCGGTCAGTGTGCTGCTTTGCCAATGTTGTGCTCTATTGACACCCAGTGGACATACAGTATATATCGTGATAAAAGTTTTACATGGAGCACTATTAGAACTGTAGATGTGTTCTGGTCATAGTTTAGATATTTTAGAGTACACTTTTTTTTTTTTTTTTTGTAAATGTAGTTAAAGCCCCAGTGTGTAGGATTCGTGGTGCATAGGTGGATGGTGCTATTGCACTTTCTGTTTTAGCTACGGCAGACCTCGTCACCTGGGCGCGCACACAAGCCGCGCGCCGCTTAGTATAAATAAAACGCTGTCCCGTTTTTTTTTTTGTTTTTTTTTTCTCATGAAAACACACATTCCAGATCATGTACCATGACACTCTACACATCAAATGAAACCTTACAGTCTCCTCTTTTTGACTATGCAATTCATTTCCCTGCAAAACAATCACTCCCCGAGCACATGGGGCTTTTATACGGAAAAGCACAAAACGAGGTTAGCTTACCTTAGAATGCTTTGCACAGGTCAAACTCTGTATTTCACCATAGACTTGCTCTCAATTTGTCCGTAAGGATCCAGCAAATAAAATCCAGTAAAACAATTTAGTCCAAAACACGTGTTAGATCCATTACGACGTCTGATCCGGCAGCATGCTTGTGTTGCTTACCCAAAACCACGAGCCTTGCCGAAGGCGAAGGCGGAGCCCAAATGTCCTTCTGCGGCTCTCGTATTCAAAATGGCTGCCTCTATATGGGGAAGATCCCCCTTTTATGTGACTATATCTAAGTCCAAAAGAATACTTTGATTTCATGATGGAAGTGAAAAGGCTTGGAAAACAATGTATTTTTGAATGGGTATCTTCAATTTCAGTAATTAACGGGTAAACATCTTACACACTGTCCCTTTAAGGATGCACATGCAACACCCTCTTTAGGTTAAAGGGCTCATATTACACCATTTTCTGATCTATGTTATAATGTTATTTCCTCATCACAAACAGACCTAGCGTTGTGTTTTGTTTTATTCACACATGTTTAACACACAGATCCTGCAGATTTAGGCTGTGTTTTTCTCTCAAACAGAAAAGACTCTATTCCACCTTGTGATGTTCATGTGGTAACACAGGAAGGGCTCCACTGTGTTTTTTTTTTTTCTTTTTCTTTAACTTCATACACCTTCATTAGAAACATTTGCATGAATTCAGAACTGGAAGTGCCAATCTCTACTGAACAAAAGGCAACTGTTAACTTGAGAACTACAGCTTAATGACATCACAAGATGGAACAGTGAATTTTGAGCTTTGGAGATGTAAACAGACTAATAATGCAAGAGTACTCAAACATGTGTGAATGAAACAAAACAATTCTATGCATGCTTTTGACAAGATATCAATATTATAACACGGCTCAAAGCTCACAACAGTCAGCTGTATTTAATATAGTCCTAGTTATAACATTAGCTTTTTGTGGTTGGGAGTTCAGTACACAGAAGTGTTACTGCCCAGGTATAAACGTCCCCCTGCCTTCATAGTAAAGAATTTATATACGGCGCAGTGGGCAGCACACATTAGGGCGCCCGGGGACCATCTCCATGATCTTCTTGCTTCGGCTTGGTCAGGACCTAAGCTGGAGGATTTACCTATGGTGCATGTTTTGGGTTGGTGGGGGAAACCGGAGTGCCCGGAGGAAACCCACCCAGACACGGGGAGAACATGCAAACTCCACACAGAAAGGCTCGGGCGACCGAACCCAGACCATGCATGCAAACTCCACACAGAACACAGAAAGGCCCGGGCGACCCGGGGATCGAACCCGGAACCTTCTTGCTGTGAAGCAAGAGTGCTAGCCACTCAGCTACCGTGCCGCCAATTAGGCCATTAGGCCTACATGAAAGCTGTGTGTAGAATCCCTCAGTCCAATCCAATCCAATCCAACTTTATTTATAAAGCACTTTAAAAACAACACAGTCGACCAAAGTGCTTTACACAGGTTAAAACACAAAACATGAGACACAGTAACATCAAAAACAGCATGATAAATGTCAACTACTCACACTGATCAGGCTTTTTCCATTGAAATAGCTACTCAACTTATGAAAAATTCACATTACGAAACCACTTCTGGAACGAATTAATTTCGTAAGGTGAGGTACCACTGTATGTTATAATGTTTCCTCACCAAAAAAACAATACCTGGAGTTGTGTTTTGTTTCATTCACACATATTTAACACACAAACCTGCTTATTTAGGCTGAGTTTTTTTCTCAAACAGAAAACACACTTGACAATACAATTTGATAAGACAGGAAGTGCTCCAAACTCCATACACTTTCACTAGAATCATTTACATTTCAGCCTTTGACTCACCAATCTCTGCTAAACAAAAGGTAAAAGGAGCTGTTAACTTAAACACCACCGCTTCATGACATTACAAGGTGAAACAGAGCTTTGGAGATGTGACAGACTAATGAAGCAAGATTATTATTTTCACAAGATATGTGTGAACGAAACAAAACACAACTTCAGGTGTGTTTGATGAGATAATGTCATTCTAACATGGTTTAAAACTCGCTGTTGCATCAATGTTGCATCAAATAAGACCTCAAAAGTTTAATTTGCGTAATCCTTTAATTTAGTCAATCACTCAAAACAAAAACATGTATAAACTGCCAGACTAAGTAGTAAAAAATGCTAACTGAGTCCATGCTATAAATGTGCTTCCAGAAACCTCGCCATTGGAATCGGCATCCAGAACTTTCCAGAAGGTTTGGCCGTTAGCTTACCCCTGCGAGGATCTGGGGTCTCCGTGTGGAAGGCCTTTTGGTAAGAGACAACATAAACCACCGCCATCACATCCACGAGCGGGGGTCTAACGTGCCGGTGCCGCTCCCCCCAGGTACGGCCAGCTGAGTGGGATGGTGGAGCCGATCGCGGGGCTCCTGGGGGCCGTGGCGGTGGTCCTGGCTGAGCCTCTGCTGCCCTACGCTCTGGCCTTCGCTGCAGGGGCCATGGTCTATGTGGTGGTGGATGACATCATACCTGAGGCGCAAGTCAGGTGAGGCTCAGACTAGGGACGATCTGACATGGATTTATATTCAAGGGTGTATATTTTCAATTCTATTTTCTATGTTATAATGTTTCCTCATCACAAACAGACCTGGAGTTGTGTTTTGTTTCATTCACACATGTTTAACACACAAACTCTGCAGATTTAGGCTGAGGTGTCCAAACTTTTTTCATCAAGGGCCACATGTCTGAACACAGACGAAGCAGAGGGCCGATCGAGGGCCATAGACGGGTGCTCAGAACAGTCAATAATTGAAATATCTGCATGTTTAACACGTTAGAATGAGCTATCAGTCCTTTATTCGTGCTAAGATCCTCAAAACCACACAATAAATATTAAAGGAGAATTAACTTTTTTTTACAATCTGAGTTGTTTTACTCACCCATAGCACTTTGGTGTCATATGGAGCACTTCCGGAGATGTTTTAGGTTAGCGATATCCATAACACGAGAGCATATAATATATGCCCCGAGCGGTCTCCAAATAATACAAACTTTAGCACTTTTCAAATCATAGAAGCTCAATGTCTTAGTCTACACTTTCATTTAAGTCAAAAGTGGCCTGTAATCCGAGATTAATCCATAATTTACAGCTTTGCGTTTCATGTTTGGGTCCCGGGAGCTGAGAGCGAAATAAGATGTGACTCCGCACATGCGCACTGGCCTCCTCATCTACTCGAAACTATGGCTACATCTCGGATTACAGGCCACTTTTGACTCAAACGAAAGCGTAGACTAAGACATTGAGCTTCTATGATTTGAAAAGTGCTAAAGTTTGTGTTATTTGGAGACCGCAAACATGTGCCCCGAGAACTCACGTTACGGATATCGCAAATCTAAAACATCTCTGGAAGTGCTCCAAGTGACACCAAAGTGCTATGGGTGAGTAAAACAACTTGTTTTATTACCAAAATAAGGCTCAGATTGTAAAAAAAACATTAATTCTCATTTAAATATTGTCTTATCAAGGTAGATTTTCAAAAAATGTCCAGTCAAATGTTCTGCTCAAGGTAATTTGGGCCAATTCACCTGGAAGCCTGAGGGCCAAGAAAAGTTTGTCTGAGGGACACATTTGCCCCACGGGCCAGAGTTTGAACATGCCTGTCTTAAAGGAAAACACTGTGTTCCACCTTGTGATGTCATGTGGTAATACATACCTGAATGAGTCATTTCTGTGAGCTTCACAATTATGCAACATACAGCGCCCTCAACAGTCGCCCGGTCTTTTTAGTTCAGATTTGACAGGTAACAGTGTACTTAGAGCTGGGCGGTATGACCAACAATTTATTATAATTGACACTTAAATTGACATATAAGTGGTACCGTGTCTTTGTCTAAGTGGATAGTAGCGTTGGTAATATCGTTCCACTGACGTCTGAGTGGCATTTTGTGTTGCCGTGCCAACGTGAACATTACCTGCAGACGTGGAAGAGGATGCAGACCTCAGTTTCGTGCATTCTTCATATTCCAGGACATGTTTGTGACGGAGGTGGTGAAGCAGATCGCTCGTGTCGCCTCCTGCGGCTACAACTTTAGCCCGACAATATTTAGGGAATATGGTTGTTTGATCAGAACCAGATTTTTTAAAGCCGAAGTATTTCCACACAACTGACACGGCTCCTCTTTTCAGTATAAATTCCTCTGTGTCGTAACATTTTCTCCGTCCATGTTGTTCACCGCTCAACACACAATGAGCTTCCACCGCTGTCACGCCACTGCAAAACAGTCCCCCTCTCAAACAATGTCCCGCGGTGTGACGTTCCACCGCTCTGTGTTCCCGACGTTTTGTACGCACACACTCACCAGTATTGGGCTATATGAAAAATTCATATCATAAAAAACACCGGTATTCGGTATGAAGCGGTATACTGCCCGGCTCTAGGTGTACTACTTAAAACTATAAAATGTTACTTTTCTAGTTTTCAAACACCATACTTTTACTCCTACTTAAGTAATATATCTGACAGTGTTTCAGTACTCTTTCTTGAATAAAGTTTTGGTTACTCTTGCTACTGCATGCACTTTTCTTTCTTGTCCATACTGTCCTGGAGCTACTGTGGCAAGTAAATTTCTCCTGTGTGAGATCAATAAAGTCTTATCTTATCTTAATTTATGTGCCTCTGAAGCAGTCAAAGGACCTTTTAGATTGTTTTAATGAGGTGAAAGCATGGATGGCTTGTAATTTTCTCCATTTTAATGAGAATAAAACTGAAGTTGTGTTGCTTACTTCTGGTGATTCAACTGCTGTTATTCCTCCTGAGTTGGGCTCCTTGACCAAGGCAATAAACCCTGTTGTCATAAAGGAGCTAGCTTCCCTGAACAAAGCTCTGACCTATCCCCGCTACTCTCTTTCGTAAAACAAAAGAGAGTTGCGGGGATAGGTCAGAGCTTTGTTCAGGGAAGCTAGCTTCTCCCTTGCAGCTAGATATAAACAGGGTCGAACCAGCATGAGGGCCAGAGCTGACTAAGCCTCTCGGATGAGCGGCGAAACGTTTTCAACCAAACAAACTTTGTCCAGTTGACAAATTGAACTTCTCCTTTGATCATAAACCTGGGTGTTAAACTTGACTCTGGTTTGAAACTTGATGCCCAAATAAGAGCAGTCATAAAGACCAGTTTTTATCAGCTGTGGTAACTTGCCAAAAATCGCTTTTATCTCGTCATAATTTTTAAATTTTAATCCATGCTTTTATCTCGACACGGTTAGATTATTGCAGCGCCTTATACTCAGGTCTCAACAAAACCTTACTTTCCCGTCTTCAGCTAGTCCAAAACGCTGCTGCTCGTCTTTTAACTGGTTCTCGCAAATTCGATCACATAACTCCCATTCTTCAATCTCTCCATTGGCTACCTGTTCAGTTTCGCATTGATTTTAAGATTCTTTTATTTGTTTTAATTGTCTCCATGGCCTGGCCCCACAGTATGTGTCTGACCTGCTGCTGCCCTACACACCCTCCCGCTCTCTCCGGTCTGCAGCTCAGGTTCTCCTTGTTGTTCCCAAGACAAAAAGGAAACTTAGGGGAGATCGGGCCTTTTCAGTGGTTGCTCCAAGACTCTGGAATGCACTTCCACTGAATGTTAGACAGGCCGACTCACTTCCTGTTTTTAAATCCCTTCTTAAAACTCTTTTTTTTTTAGATTGGCTTTTAACTCAGTGTGAGTAGTTGACTTTTATCATGTTCTGTTTTTAATGTTACTGTGTGACATGTTTTTGTGTTTTAACCTGTGTACAGCACTTTGGTCGACTGTGTTGTTTTTAAAGTGCTTTATAAATAAAGTTGGATTGGATTGGATTATCTTACTGTGAGTAAGTCTATAAATGACAAAAGCATTTTCCTGTCTGTTCTTTGTTTCCTCTGTTTAATGTTCCATCCTTCCAACTGTGTTAACGTCAAATTATAAATTAGATGCCCCGACTATTACTGTTTTAGTTACTCTTAAAATATTTTTTACTCTTGAGTAATTTCTTGGACCACGACGCTAGTTTTTGGTGTTCTCTTAAAGGAAAACGCTGCGTTCCACCTTGCGATGTCACGTGGTAATACAGGAACTGCCCCACTATGTTTTTACTTCATACACCTTCACGAAAATCATTTGGATGGTGGAACCGTCAGTCTCTATTGAACTAAAGGTAAAAGGTAGCTGTAAACTTGAAAACTACTGCTTCACAACATCACAAGGTGGAAGGGAGCATTTTGAGACTCATAATAAAGGTTTACTCAAACATGTGAATGAAACAAAACATAACTCCAGGTCTGTTTTTGAGGAGGTAACATGACTTAAAGTTCACAAGAATCCATTTTGTGTAATAATGTAGAAGGTAGAACTTTGAGAATCAAAAAGAATCCTCTCTGGGCTTCTCTAAGTTTGATACATTTTCACTTTGTTATGGACAAGTGATGACAGTTATATTTATTGGTTTATAGTTTGAAAAAGCCAGATCATAACTCGTGTTTCAGTGGGGGTATTAATGTATTGATACTTTGTGGTGATATCTTTCTGGAGGGGGAGGTCTGTATGGCAGAATGTTCAGCAGTTTCCATGGTGACACAATGCACACATTAACAACACAGCACAGATATTTATTTTAATTGCCTGAAAACTCAAGAAAAAAAAAAAAAGTATTGGTTGTACCGGTTGTAGTTAAACAGCAAAGGGTCAGATTGCGTTAATGGTCAGATTGCGTTAAAACAATGCTCGGATTAAAGTCTAATTTGAGTAATAACTTCAAACAGAGCAGTGCCCCTGGTTAGCATCACACCCCCAAGAGATACTTTGCAACATCAGCTACAAAGTATCAAATGAATGAGAAAATCGACTGACGTGTATCTGTCTCGTCTCCAGTGGCAACGGGAAGCTGGCCTCGTGGACGTCCATCCTGGGCTTCGTGGTCATGATGTCACTGGATGTGGGGCTGGGCTAATGTCGCCATGACGACCACGTGATGCCAATGAACTGACTCAAAAGGGACCAAATACAATGTTTACATGGGAAACACTGGCTGCTTAGCGATAATATTTGGGACACTTCCATTCTGATTGTTTGAAGTGGGAATTTTCATATTTATAAAAATGATTGCTTTTAGTCTTTTATGTTCATGTTTTTTATTATTATTATATGAACTTGTAAAACCTTTTGGATAATTGGTTTCTAATTACAAATATTAAAGGCCTTGTACCCAAGTTTTTTCCATGTATTTGAGCAATAATTGTCCTGACCTGGTACAGATGTGTCCCGCCACGTGAAAAATGGCTACAACTCGGCATTTGTGAAACTGAGAAAATTACATTATTTTTTTATTTTTTCAAAATTTGTGATTTTCGTTTTTTTTTGCAGAATGTGCTAGTTGAGATCATGAAGAAGCCACTCCATGTTTCAGATAACAGCATTAGTTGCGTTAAAAACATACTTTTTAAAATTTATTTCAAATTGGCTTGTTTTCCGCAAAGAAACGGGGCGTGCATAAATCACCATAATTTCCCAGTGCCGAGCAGTGCCGTTGTGTTTTCGCCTGTTCGCCGATCAGCTGTGAGGAGCTCGTGAATATGTACGCGGCATTTCAAGAAAATAAGGACATGAAAATGGACTTTTAACTTCTACTTGGACACATGACACGTTTGAGACATGTTCGGGACACGTTTGGGACACGTCCCATTTCTCCGGAGCTCGTGTACAGAGTGCAGTCAGCGAATTTAGCTGCTGAAAGACCGTGGATATACGCAATACACGCATACACGTGGAGATACGCAAATTATCGGACAACGCAGCAACACGGAGTCATTATCATATTATTTCTGCATCAAATTGAGATTATTCCTTGCTGTTCCACAAGCAGATCTTTAACGCGGCTTTTCTCAGCTCGTTGTTTTCAGATGTGCCGCTTTCAAATGGCCACAAATTCTTCAAATGTTCATGTGTAAGGCAATCGTTGGAAAGCTTAGAATCTACACTTTCAGAATCTGAATAACTCAAAACGCCTCCGGGACGACTTGTGTCTGATTTTGCTGCGGTGAGTCACATGTTTTATAAGCAGCACCTGAGGTCAGAAGGTCTGTTGAGTGCTGTCTGCATCTTAAGCGTGTTATTGTTTGATAATCAGGATGTGCGCGTTAGCATGCTCATTATCGTTAGCGTTATAATGGTGGCAAAACTTTGCTGTTCTGAAAGTTGTGAAAACCACTAATAAACTGATCATGGTGAACAATTAGGATATGTGAGGAAGAACTCTGGTGCACTGCAAACTGTTTCAAATGAACCACTTTTTTTTTTTTTTTAACCTAACCTTTCTACTGATCTTAGATATTAAATGCTTTCTTAATCATAATTTTAACTCTCATAGCTTGCAAAGCCACATGAAATTCCCCTTTAACCAAATTTGAGGGGGAAAAAATGCCAAAGTTACTTTTTTTTAAAATTTTAATACAGAAAATCTAATTAAGATATTCTCATTTATTACACTATGGGGGAAAAAAAAGAATGTTATAGTACGTCCATTGAGTCCATGTTTCTAACCTTTAGTCTTGACTCTTCTGCCACCTGCAGGTCAATCTGTAGAATTACATTTTGAATGCTCTTTTTACAGATACAATGCAGCTTTTCATGTCAAATTTCATGTCAGCTATTTATATTAAAATAAACAACTGAATGGGTCTCACATTCATTTCTGTGAGCGTCACAATTATGCGACATACAGAGCCCTCAACAGTCACCCAGTCTTTTTAATTCAGAGTACAGTACTAGTTAATAAAATGTTACTTTTCTAGTTTTCAAACACCATACTTTTACTCCTACTTAATATATCTGACAGTGTTTCAGTACTCTTTCTTTAAAGGTCCCATGACATGGTACTTCTTGATGCTTTTATATGGCGCCTTAATGGTTCCCTAATATTGTAAATGAATCCTTCAAAATCAAGCCTCAGTGCATGAGATATGACTCTGACTGTCTTCATGAGGCTAAATATGTCTCAAACGCTTTATTCTGGGCGTTGTTGCTTGAATGCAAATGAGGAGGACAGAGACAGGCCAGTGCAGCAGGTGTGGGTGTGGCCAAACTCTCCACTTTTTCCTGGATTAGCGGTGCGGTGTGCGCTGGCCCCACTTCCGTGTGTGTAAGCGCAGAGGAAGATATGAGACGACTTGCATTAAATAAACACATTTCCACAGAAAATAAAATTAAACCACTGCTGTTTCAGAGGTTCGGAGGCTCGGATAAAGGACATCCAAGCCTGGAAACATTTTCACGCATCTCGCATTGCGTAGCTCGTTTGCGGTCCAAAGTCTCTGGGCGTGATTTCCAGAGACGGTGGGTAGACATCGAGACGAGGGGGTGGAAACCTTTCCCTGAGTGTGACGTCAGAAATTTCTCTTGTTCAGAATCGCCCGTTTGGACTGTCTTTTTTTCAAACGCGGAAAAGGATCGCAAATGCTCAGTTTACACATTTCACAACTTTTAGCCATGGGGGGCCCTAAACAGGGTAGGGGAGCTCACATTAACGTTCAAAAACCTCAGAAAGTGAAAATGTCATGCCATGGGACCTTTAATAAAGTTGTGGTTACTCTTCCTACTGTAAGTGCAAGTGACAAAAGCATTTTTCTGTCTGTTCTTTGATTCCTCCATTTCATGTTCCATCCTTCCAACTGCATTAACATCAAATTATAAATCAGATGTTATGCCCTGACTTTCACTTACTCTTACTTGAGTAGTTTCCCCAAATACTTTTAATTCTTATTTGAGTAATTTCTTGGACCAAAACTCTGTTAATACCCCTATTCAATTAGAAGTACAGTAGTAGTCTTTGCAGTATCTCAATAGGGATATTCAGATGCAGACTGTGCTCAAATGCATCTGCAAAAGTTCTGGATGATGTGTAAATTTTGCACAAAAGAATAACGGACCAGAAATGTCACCAAAAGAGGGCAGAAATATCACTTTACATTACACTACACGCTTTTGTACATTTGACTTTTAGTCTTTTTGCTGTAATTTCTAATTGTTTTATTTACTTAACAATTGTGATATTATCAATTTTTCAATATCTGTTCCACCTCTATACTTGAGTAATATTACAGTATTTATCAGTAACTGTATTCTTATTTATTAACAATGCATTTGTTTTATATTGTGCTTTTCCAGACCCTTTAGTCGCTTTAAAATGTTTGTGTTCTTCATTCACTCCATACTCAGTGATGGTAATATACTATTGTAGCCACAGCTGCCCCGGGGTAGACTGACGGAAGTGAGGCTGCTAATCTGCGGCATCGGCCCCTCTGATCATCAGCAACACTCACACGTGCGTCTTGCCTAAGGACACAACGCTGGGGCCCCACTGTGGCTCCTGATATTCCCTGTGGTCTCCCGTCCAAGTACTGACCAGACCCAGCCCTGTTTATCTCCTGAGATCTGATGAGATCAGGCTTCATCAAGATGTAGCAACAATTATTATTTGTGTACATGTTTAGGCTTCTTCACCCACCTCTGTGTATCAGTGCAATGACTAGACCCATCTGTCCACTCAGTTCATTGTGGGTCAGATAAGAACAGTACATTTCTTTGAGTTCCTTGCTTCTCTCTCAGTAGAAGACTCAAAGCACAGAGAATGGTGGTGTCTTGTGTTGGAGATAGTGAATGATGCTGGTGGGCAGGTCCAACTGTTCGATACAGTGGATCTTATTGATCTTGCGGAGGTATCTGCGGAGGGCCAGTCTGCACTGTGACGTCAGGGTTTTGGGGGTTCCTGAAAACAACAAACAAAAAGAGTTACTCAAGTTTAAACATATCCATCCAATCTTATTTTGGAGGAAAGTAAACTATAAATGTGAAAATTTGTAGAACATAAATAGAATTATATGGGATAAGATTTTGAGATGATAATGAAATAATTATTAAATAAATGGATCATTTGTTCATACATTTCCCATAAACCAATATGGATTTATTTCTCCCGATGCTAATACTTCGTGTTCCAAGTGTTCCATATGTTGGCAGTAAGCACGTCTATGTATCATTTATTTGAGCAATTTGTGTTAATAAAAAGACATCAAAATCACAGATTCTTGCCGTGAGAGGGTTTGCTCACACATTTTATTTTAAAATATGTAATAATTTAATAATAAGCTCTGCCAATATTGTTGGATTTTTATTATCACCAATAAATATAATTTAATTTGATTAAAAACTCAACCACAGCCCTTTTCTTAAGACAAACCTTTAAGAGAATTGTGTAGTCACATTTTGTGTAGTACTTTAGTCAGCAGGTCGGCCCAAACTAAATATTGGCATCTGATATGTCGGCCAACCGTCTATTTCTGAGCACTGACAGCGATATCAGCGCTGATATACCTCCCATGTCTCATTATTATAATTAACTCCGCACCTCTCTCTCTCAGCAGCAGCTCCACGGCCTCGTTCTGTTTGGTGGACTTCTCGATGATGAGCGTGGGCAGGTACACGTTGGCTCCAAAGTCTATGAGCAGCTGAATGTACTCCACCCCACACCCGTGACGCAAACACATTTCCAGCACCGTCTTAGGCTGCTTCATCAGTCCCAACACCAGCGCATCTATACAGTTATAATCTGGATCTGCTCCGTACAGCAACAACAACTTGAAACAGTCTATATGCCCGTACACCGCTGCCAGATACAAAGGCCCGCTCGAAACTTTTACCATTGAGCTCAGAATCACCACTTTGGATCGGTCATTCACTTCCGCACCGAATTTTAGCAAAATCCTCAGTACATCCACATCACCTTCACGTGCCGCCGTGAGCACCGGGGAGGAGAGGTTACGGCTGCTCCCGTTCGGATCAGCCCCGGCACGGAGCAGGGCTAAGAGGCAGTGGAGGTGCTTCCCGCGTGCAGCTGTGAACAGGGGAGTCTGAGCTTTGACGTCCAGGCTGTCCACTCGGGCGCCGTGAGCTAGCAGGACGCGCACGCAGCCCGAGTGGCCCTTAGAGGCGGCGGCGTGGAGGGGCGTGGCTGACACCCCCCAGCCCCCCCTGCAGTTGATGACCTTCCGGTAGATTTCCTGGCACAGCATGGCATCCAGGAGCTGCGCATCGTCCTGGAGTGCCGCCTGTCGGAGCGCGCAAATCTGGTCGCAGTGTTCTTCCTCTTCTGGGGTCCTTAAGCGGAACATAGAACCTGAGGAGAAAGATGAGAATGAAAGCTGTAAGTTTATGTCAGGAGAGAATGTACAATTGTGTGTAAAGGTGCTCAGGGTAACTTTTCTGGTGGAGAGTTCGCAACTTGCTTGTCTCTCTGGAGATAATTTATTTGCTAAACTTACTGAGGAACTGTATGCATTCTCTGCTCTTACTGTTTAAAATGGGTATTACAGTGGTCCCTCGCTCTATCGCGGTTCACTGTTCGCGGCCTCATTGTTTCGTGGATTTTTATTTTTTTTTAATAGTGCAACATTATTTTTAAAAAATGTTACACTATAAAAAAAAGTGTAACATTGTGTTCTGCGTCCTGATTGGCTAATAGACTAGACCACGACTAAACGTGGAGTAAATCCGGTCTTGACCAGAACTAAACCAGGAGGTCTAGACCAGGTCTAAACCTGGACTAAACCAGGACTGGACCAGGTCTAAACCAGGATCAAATCACTCCGTGCGTCTCTTGCGTTCGTTTGTGCGTGTTCGGTTTGTGGCTCGGGCTGAGAGCACGCGTACCGGGGGCGCAGCGGTTCGATCTCGTGCCCCGGTGTACGCGCGACCTCGTGCCGGTCACGCTGCTCTGTCACAGATTTGTCCACGAGGAGGGGTGCACGTGTCGCGCACTTCTCCAAGGGGTTGGTGCGCGTCGCGTCCCGGGACGTGGCAGTGCTCCTCGCGCGTCCGGCGGGGCTTCCGGAGCCGTGTCTCCCCCCCACGCGTCACTATTAATACATTTTGTTGAAAATCTATGAAAGTTTGAGTGTTTAAACTAGAGACAAATGTGAGAAAAGGTTAATTCCAGTCTGAGAAAAGCGTATAATGTGTGTGGTGAGGCATTTACAGCCTTAAAACATGTAGAATAATTGTAAAATATAAAGTTGTCCTACTTCGCGGATTTCTCTTATTGCGGGTTATTTCTGGAACCTAACCCCCGCGATAAATGAGGGATTACTGTACAATTAAAACTAAACCTGAGTCGTCAGTGCTTTAACCTGCAGACAGAGGGGACATACAAGTTTGTCTCCTTCTCAGTATGTGGACAGGCCATGTCTCATGTGAAAGCTCAGAACCTCCAGAATTCCCTCACGGAGCTGCAGAGGCTGCACTATCACTGACTCAGCATTGGCTGCAGGTACTGACCATTCAGAACAGACATTTTGGACTTCAGCTTTTTGATTGGATTTTAATTGGATAACACTGAAATTTTGGACATCAGGTGTATTTATTTGTTATGTTTTTGAATAAAGAAGAATAAATCAGCATTACAGTAACCAGTAAAAGCTACATCTATGTATGTATCTATATATCTATCGCTATATTTGATCATGCTTATGTATCTGGGGACGCAGAGGACAAGTTTATAAAATTAAAAATCTGAATCTTACATACAGTTCCTTTAAACTCCATGGATACCAGGCCAAGTTAGAGGTCTAATCTATGGAAAGGAGACATCCTCACACTGAGACATCACGTAAACATGTCCATGATGACAAACAGTAAATGGAACCCCGACCAGAAAACTAGTGAACCCTTAAAAACAGCACTGAAAATGCAGCTGACTCCGGGATATAACAAATATAATAGATTCACAGCAGATTACAGCAGAATTTCACTCAATATGAAAAATCTAATGGGAATTGGCAAACAATAACCACTCTGCAAGCTCCATGTAAAACATTCACCAATGCTTTTTAGATTATTTGTTTATGATGCCCAGGACTTTAGGACCTTTATGACTCAGCATGTATCGATTAGGACAAAACTCATTCTCAGAGATGTTGACCCTGCAATAGTTTCACTCTTTATTTGGGTTCTAGTAAATTGTGTTGCGTCCATCCATCATTTAGCTCCTTAGTTGTCTGTAAATCATTGAAATATACGACGGAGCACTTCCTTTAGAGCATGTTTATAACACATTGGACACGTTTAAAGCTCTGATCAGCTGTTTGGGCTCAATAGCGAGTCATGAGACAGCTCCTCTTCGCGTGTTTACCTCCAAGGACGCTGGATTAAACGGGACATCTGGTGTAAAGGCGCATACTTACGTGCGGTGCGGTCCCTCTGTGCCGCGCCGCGTTAACGCTACAGCCGCTTCTTCGTAAAAGAGAGCCTGGGAGAATGTATAAAGACATTTGGACAAGTAGAATCAGCTGGAAATCGGACTAATGTTTTATGTCGTGTACGACTGGCCTCCCGTTTTCTTCTACAATCTGTGTAAGGCTGGATTGTGAGAGATCGCCCCCTGCTGGACTGTTGTGAGATCGAAACCAAAATGTGTTTATAGCCCATTCAAACCTTTTTATAAAATCAAGCCATGAGATAACTCCGACTTTATTTTTGAGCATACTACTCCAAAATGGTCAAAAAAAATAAATAAATAAATCAATAAGTCTACATCAGTTTATTCTAATTAAACAGGATTTGTTATTTGACAGGCTAGATGTGGTGACTGAAGGCTTCTAAACAGAGAATATTTACAAATAAAGTGTAATATATTTATTTTTATTTTATTTTATTTTTAATTTAATTTAATTTAATTTAATTTAATTTAATTTAATTTAATTTAATTTAATTTAATTTAATTTAATTTAATTTAATTTAATTTAATTTAATTTAATTTTATTTTATTTTATTTTATTTAATTTTATTTTATTTTATTTTATTTTATTTTATTTTATTTTATTTTATTTTATTTTATTTTATTTTATTTTATTTTATTTTATTTTATTTTATTTTATTTTAATTAATTTAATTTAATTTAATTTAATTTAATTTAATTTAATTTAATTTAATTTAATTTAATTTAATTTAATTTAATTTAATTTAATTTATTTTAATTTAATAATTTAATTTAATTTAATTTAATTTAATTTAATTTAATTTAATTTAATTTAATTTAATTTAATTTAATTTAATTTAATTTAATTTAATTTAATTTAATTTAGTTTTTTGTTTTGTTTTGTTTTATTTTATTTCATTTCATTTCATTTCATTTCATTTCATTTCATTTCATTTCATTTCATTTCATTTCATTTCATTTCATTTTATTTCGTTTTATTTCGTTTTGTTTTGTTTTGTTTTGACATATAGGCTTAATAATGCCAATGTCATGTGTTTTAAAGTCTGTGTAGTCCAGATAGACCTAGAGTTAGACTTAGATTTAAACTTAGACAAACTTTATTAATTTACCTAAACTGTTTAGGCACAGTAGCTCACTCATCAAATATAATAAATAACAGAGGGAAACAAAAATAGATGGAATAGCTAATAAATGTATATAAAGATAATAAATGTATATGTACAAATCAGAATAAAATTGAAAAATGAGTAATAAAATATAAAATACAATATAAAATAAGATGTCAGTTGTAGGGAGTATTAAGATAAGATAAGATAAGATAAGATAAGATAAGCCTTTATTGATCTCTCACAGGAGAAATTTACTCGCCACAGTAGCTCCAGGACAATTGGACAAGAGGGAAAAAGTGCATGCAGGCAGGGAGGGGATAAAGTAAGTAATAAATAGTGCAAATAGTAATACGTAATAAAAATGATAATGGAAAATAGTAATAATGATAATAGTAACAACAAGCATCAACATGAAAAGGAGGATATTGCACGTCTGGCCTATATGTTAGAATTATACAGTCTGATGGCGGTGGGGATGAAGGATCTGCGGTAGCGCTCCTTCTTGCACTGGGGGTGCCTCAGTCGGCTGCTGAAGGAGCTGCTCAGCTCCTCTACAGTCCGGTGCAGAGGGTGAGAGGTGTCGTCCATAATGGACATGAATTTGGCCAGTACCCTCCTCTCAGCCATCTCCTCTACACGGTCCAGAGGACAGCCCAGGACAGAGCTGGCCCTCTTAACCAGCTTATTCAGTCTTTTTCTGTCCCGTTCTGTGCTGCTCGGGGCCCAGCAGACGAGAGCGCAGAGGAGAGCAGAGGCCACCACAGAGTCATAAAAAGTCTTGAGCAGAGGCCTGCTCACTCCAAAGGACCTCCCTATTATCTAGGGGGAGTATTATCTGTTACATAAAGGTGAGTTGTTGTACAGTTGTATGGCGTATGGTATGAATGTAGTCTTGTATCTGATAACGATTATGATTCTTAAAATATGACTAGGATTATTTTTTATAGTCAACTAGTCATGATTAGTCACTGGCCTTGGCCACACAGCTCCAAATGAACTGCAGGTGATACAGAATGCCAGCCAGGGGTGTAGCATCAAATTCTGGGCCCCGGGAACAAATCATCTTGGTGGGCCCTCACTATATGTTGTCCAATAAACAATCCACATTACAGATTTGTGAGGGGCCCCCTCCCTGCACTGGGCCCTAAGTAAACAGTACCCTTTACCCCCCCAGTCCCACACTCCTGATGCCAACTGGGCAAAATAAAATCAGTATGACTTTGTAGGCTATTTATTGTGCTAGTCTCAGTAAACTAGTCCACACTTTGAAACATGAATGATATCCTTAATACAATGAGAAAATGCCCTGTGCATTAGAGCCAGTGGGACTGCTCTGTTAGTGGCTTCATGTGTTGGGCCCTAAGAGTGTTGGAAGCCTCAAAGTCCATGTTTATGACTTTTCTCCTTGTATCTGCTCACTATAGTCACTAATATAGTCTCTATGTACTTGGTGCTGTTACCTGCTGCTTTTCATATAAATAACTATGGAAAAAAAAATAATCTGTGAATGAAATGTCTTCCCTCTTCATTAGTTGCTTCTGGGATCCATAGATGTTTGTGTTTTCCGCCAGTGTTTTAAGAACACTAAAACACTGGAAAACTCCAGTGGACTGTGGGCTTGTGTGGACTGGGGCTACGGTCCAGGTGGTCTAACCAGCCTAAAGGTCAGAGGTGAAGGCTCCATGTCCTCTCCATCAACAGTACATCATGTGGTGGAGTCTAATGGAGTTGAATAAGAAGTCTTTCTGGATCCGGGGCTAATGACTAATTCCTATTTGTTCACGGAGGTGAATGGGAAACCTGTATGCTTGTGTTGAAATGGCATTTTTCTTAAAAGTTCAGGTTGTTCATAATATTATAATATTTTGTAAAAGAAAGAGTTCGTCAAATAAAAAAGACTTTTGTAATACAGTAGATTTTCATTTCTCTGCACAAATATTTGGACTTATTTCTATTTTTGGGGTCAATAGGCCTATGCCATGAGTTTTCTGATCCAACCTCTTTGGGATTAAAGTAGGTTGGATACGATCCCAGGACCAAAATGAGTTTGACACCCCTGACTTAGACAAACTATTGATCCACAAAGGAAATTATTTGGGCACAGTAACTCACACATCACAATATAATATAATAACAAAAGAGCAACAATATAGTTATTTTGAAGTTATTTTAATTATTTGAGGTTATTTTTCAAAATATTGTACTGTTTAATGTTTCACTGACCACAGCAGGACCCTCACACTGACATACAACATATACAAAGCTCATAAACAGATTTTTCTCTTTGTCATTCTAAGTGGACCAAAAAAATCAATTAAATTAAAAGCAATTTAATGGAAATAACTGCAGTAATTTGATGAAGAAGCTGTAACTTGTGATGATCTCAGGTGTGATACTAGTGTGGCTAAAGTGTGCATGTCGGATGTCGCTCACTTCCAACATGCACAACACACTAACTTCCCTGAGGAACGCTCAGTGCGTTAGTGTGTTTACTCAGACACATTAAAAATGAAGGGGAACATTGATTGAACATTGATTGTAATAAGAGGAGCCAGTGTATGAACTGTGTCTGTCGTTCATTTCCACAAAAATCAACCATGTACGGGAACCAACTGTCAGAGCAGCTGGCGCAACAAAATTGGCCTAATGGCATTGTTATTTAAATAAAAAACGTGAAAATTATATTTGTGAATAAATAAAGTACTCCAGTATTTCTAATTTCTGATTGTATATAGGCCAAAAACTCCCATGAAAATATGCGTTAAGCCCGCGTAATGTGCCCAATAAGAGCTCCTCCCCTTGTCTGAGCGCGGCCGCTGATTGGTGCGGCGCTGAAACGCACGCGCTCCCGCATATAAAAGGCGCTGCGCTCCGTCTAGAGACATTCATTCTGTTCTCACGTCGCTAAATCCAACTAAAACCATGAGCGGAAGAGGCAAAACCGGAGGAAAGGCCCGCGCTAAGGCCAAGTCCCGCTCCTCCAGGGCCGGGCTGCAGTTCCCAGTGGGCCGTGTGCACAGGCTGCTCCGCAAAGGAAACTACGCACAGCGCGTTGGCGCCGGAGCTCCCGTGTACCTGGCGGCCGTGCTGGAGTATCTGACCGCTGAGATCCTGGAGCTGGCGGGGAACGCGGCTCGTGACAACAAAAAGACCAGGATCATCCCCCGCCACCTGCAGCTGGCCGTCCGCAACGACGAGGAGCTCAACAAACTGCTGGGAGGAGTGACCATCGCTCAGGGAGGCGTGCTGCCCAACATCCAGGCTGTGCTGCTGCCCAAGAAGACCGAGAAGGCCAAGTAAAGCAGCTCAGAGATTCGACTCACAACAACGGCTCTTTTCAGAGCCACCCACTCTTGGTAAAGCGCGTACTTCTGTTGACAGACAACACTTGATACAATATAATATATGAACATTAAAAGGGAAGGTCCAACACATGCTTTTACGCAGAGCCACCCACTCTCCTATTAGAGCGGCCACTTCTGTTAAAGCTGGGCTACACTGAATAAATGTCAATACAAAGTTTTATTGCTAAAGTATACACTACAACTCTGGTGTTTCCAAAGCCTCCCGTTCAAAATGTACAAGTTTACATATTTCTACACGGCTATCACAATAATATACTAAGTAACGTTGGTTTGGAGCAACGCGACTCCAAGTTGCCCTACATCAGAGTCACTGGATCAGAAAGTTCCTCCCACATTTCTCCCCATTCTTTTGGTGCGCGCGCGAGATTGTGAGCGGTTTATAGTGGTTTGTTTGGCCATAAAGAGGCTGTTTGTAGACTGGTCCTCCCTTTATCTACAGTGACTCCACTTAAGATGTTATTAAAATTTTCATTAGAGGCATTCGACCACCAAAATCCAGTGAGCGGATTGGCCTCCGTCCTACTGTGCACCAATAGGCCCGCCCCTCCTCACAAGTCCCGCTCAGCTTGACGCGCTCACTTCAAACTCACGAGCTCCAATAGAAAGCGCTTTTTGCTCCTCCTCCCTGGGCGGCACTGTGCGTCAGAGGAGGACGCAGACCAATCACAGAGCCCGATGCTGCGTGCGCGTGAGGCTGGCCCTTTAAAAACAGCTCGTTCGCCGCTCTTCTGCACTTCCCCTTCTCTGTTTGCAGACGGAACACTAGAAATATGGCAAGAACCAAGCAGACCGCCCGTAAATCCACCGGAGGCAAAGCTCCCAGAAAGCAGCTGGCCACGAAGGCCGCGCGTAAGAGCGCCCCGGCCACCGGAGGCGTCAAGAAGCCTCACCGCTACAGGCCCGGTACCGTGGCTCTGAGGGAGATCCGCCGTTACCAGAAGTCTACCGAGCTGCTCATCCGCAAGCTGCCCTTCCAGCGCCTGGTCAGGGAAATCGCCCAGGACTTCAAGACCGACCTGCGCTTCCAGAGCTCCGCCGTCATGGCTCTGCAGGAGGCCAGCGAGGCCTACCTGGTGGGTCTGTTCGAGGACACCAACCTGTGCGCCATCCACGCCAAGAGGGTCACCATCATGCCCAAAGACATCCAGCTGGCCCGGCGCATCCGCGGAGAGAGAGCTTAAAGCTTCTGCTTTGACTCGCAACAATAACGGCTCTTTTAAGAGCCACCACGTGTGGAAAGAGACGCTTTTATACTTCTGCTGTAGGGCGCAACGAACAAAGTTTTACGAACGTTAGTCACGCAGAATACTTCTACTGTTGAATATTTTGGCAATGCTACACGAGGCATGCAATATGTAGATTATGCAGAGCTTTCATGCCTTTAGTTGTTCACATTTTCATGATTATATTATACCTTACAGACAACGGAAACCCAAAAGTCAGTCTTCTGAAAATGTTAGATGGGTTTCCTTTGGCATGCATTACTGCATCAATGCAGTGTGGCACAGAGGTGATCACCCTGTGGCACAGGCTGCTTTGATAGGGGCCTTCAGATCATCTACACCAGGGGTGTCAAACTCAAATACACAGTGGGCCAAAATTTTAAATTGAACAAAGCCGCGGGCCAAGGTTGAACAAATATGAACTTTTAATATGGAGCCAAACAAGTTTTGATTTAACAATGAATATTGAACAAGCAAGGCTTATATAACTTAAAAGTGCAGGCGTGCAAAATAATAATAATACTATTATTATTATTAATAATAATAATATTTGACGCACCATCAGTGGTTAATCCCACAAGTTTATCCCACAGCAGGTTTATTTCAGTTATACATTTGCAAACCTCCTCAAAGATTTATTTCCCCGTGGTTGTGCCATGCATGGATTTAAATCCCAAAAGCTCCTCCGTAACACACAGATTTGAGTCCACGCCGCGGACGAAGATTATCAGACGAAGAGTATCAGACGCGTCAGTGCTCTCATCCACAGCAAGGGAAAAACAAACAAAATCTTTTCCCTTCTCATTCAGCTGGACATGCAGATTGGTGGCAAGCTCACATGTGCGCTCAGCTATTGTGTTTCTGCTCAGGCTTACGTTTGCGAAGGCTTGCTTTTTCTCTGGGCACACTTGGTCACAAACCTTCATCATGCACTTTTTTACAAACTCTCCCTCATTAAAGGGTCGGCCTGATTTGGCGATTTCTTCTGCCACGATATAACTTGCCTTTACAGCAGCCTCACAGCAACCCACTTTTTGTGGGTTTTGTGAACATTTTCTGTGAAACCAAACCTTTTTTCATCTCCTTTACTTTCTGGCTCCTTTTAGCCGTGTCCAGGTCCTTATATTGGTCCTGGTGTTTCGTTTCAGTGTCGTCTAATATTGTACTCCTTAGTTACTGACACGTTGGCTCCACAAACAAGACAAACGGGTCTGTCTTTTACATATGTAAACAGATATTCTGTCTCCCACCTGTCCAGAAAAGTTCTATTTTCTGACTTTCTTTTCGCCATTTTTTGGTAGGGTAACACAGTGACAGCTGTAGTTTGAGGTCGCAGTGTGGTCTGGGGGAGAGAGGCACGAGGATGCGGGGTGCGCCGGGGCTTTCAGCCGAAGGAGTGCGCAAGAAGACGGATCAGTACCTTCCTAATACATCCAAGACCGCTACTGACACAGAGGAGGGGGCGTGTCTGCCTCTCTCCTGATTGACGCGCCAAAACAACAGCAGAGCATTATGGGATTTGTAGTATAAGCGGTAAATGTGGTGTTACAGCGCTGCCGCCGTTTAAAACCGGCGGGCCAGCTCTAATATTAATTTGAAATTGCCTCGCGGGCCAAATATAATTACACTGAGGGCCAAATTTGGCCCGCGGGCCAGAGTTTGACACCTATGATCTACACTGTTGGCTCTTCTTGACAATATCCCTATGGAATATCTCTATGGGGTTCAGATCAGAGGAGTTTACTTGCAGGTAACTTTGGCCGTGTGGGCAGGTGCAGAGTCCTGCTGGAAAATTAAATCAGCACCTCCATAAAGCTTGTCAGCAGAAGGAAGCATGAAGTACTGCTAATGTCCTGGTAGGCGGCTGCGTTGACTGTGGACTTCAGAGGACACAGTGGACCTCCTCCAGACGCTGGGACCTTGATTTCCAAATGACATGTAAAATGTACCACTGAGCAACAGTCCAGTCGTTTCTCTCCACAGTCCAGGTAAGACTCTTCTGACATCGGCTCATGTCCCATAAAGGCTTCGTCTGTGTGCAGTGGCTCTTGATGCGCTGACTCCAGTTTCAGTCCACTGGGGCACTTTCTTACCACATTATTTTTTTCACTCCATTTTTTATGAATATGCTTGAATACAGCACTATGTGAACAACCCACTTCTTTAGCAATCACCTTCTGTGACTTTCTCCTTGTGGAGGACCCCCCTCAGCCAGGAGAAAGTGACTGTCTTGTGGACATGTGTCCAGTCAGCAGCCTTCCCCATGATTGTGTAGCCCTCTGACCCAGACTGAGAGACCATTTAAAGTCTCAGGAAACGTTTGAGCTAATTATCTTATTAGCATGTGACACCATGACTTTTGTCATGAATCACAATATCATTTGGAGCAACATAACGACTGCATTAACCCTGGTGCATCTTGTTATATATATATATATATATATATATATATATATATATATATATATATATATATATATCAGATTTGTGTCCATTTTATGTAGGCCTAAGAGCCACAGTCTATAGTGGCTATGCACAGCCCATATTATATTCAGAATGACCACTAAACATTTCAGCACCTTGGAGAGCGACTTCCCCTTGCTGCGTGATAACAGGATTATGACCCCATTGTCCTGACTGAACATGTAGGATGGAGTCACTCACGCTGAATCTGTGACAGGTGTAGATGTGGAAATGCAAATATTTGTGTCCTTGGGCAAGACACTTAACCCCACCTCGCCCCCAGTGTCTGTGGACACTGGTAGCCCCCATGGCAGAAAATACATCAAGGCTGTTGTGACGTGAGCCGTCCTCCTGTGGACCCACCACCCGCAGAAGGATTCATGGGGGCTGGTGCACTGTGTTCTGGGCAGCAGAACACTGCTTGGACTGCTGCCCCCGTGACCCAGAAAATGGAAAAGCGGAAGAAAATGAATGAATGAATGTGCGCTATTTGTGAGACACTGTGGATTTGTGAAACAAACGTTCAAAAGTATTATCAATCAAACTGATTAATGGCACTTTTTGATTATGTCCTATATTTGTAAGTGTGTGAAGTGTAATTATAAGAGTGTAAATAATGTTTTCATTTTGGGGTGAAAGGCTGCAGTAAAGTCCACATGTATTAGGTTATAGACATGTATATGCATATACACGGTCCTGCGCAGACGTCACTTCCTGTTTCACTGAGCGCTCCTGTGAACCACACACACACACACAGGTTGAGTGTGTCCAGAGGGGTATTCCACGAACGTCGCTAAACTTAGCCGCGACTAAGTGCTAAGTTCTCGCCTGGCTGAGACACAACTTAGACAAAAGCTTGAACCCGTTCCACTAACGCATTTCAGCTGCGCCTAGTCAGAGCTAAGCTCAGTCTGGCCTAATCAGGCCGGGCCAAGATGCGTGCCCGGGGTAAATAAGAAGCCCTGAACAAGCGACTGTCGAAAACGCGATCAGCGCATCAGAACAGAAGTTGCATTTGGAACTCTACAACACATTTGCAATAACCAAGGCCAGAGACATGGCGTGGAAGAAGCTCGCCGAATCCTTAAATACGCAAGTTAAGTCCTATAACAGTGTTGGACATTGAGTTTTTTAAGTCTGTTTTTCACCATTGACATCAACGCTGATTTGTGGCGCAGGGGTAAAGTTACCGTCTGGAGTGTGGGAGATTGTGAGTTCGATACTCATGGTGGGCAGTTGATGGCATAATTATTATATATTTGTATAGCAGTCTTGTCAGCTGTAATTTATTTTTACTGTGTAAAAGTATTTGCTCCAACTAATACGTTAAATTGTGTTATCTTGTCTTTGATCAGGAATAATGAGAAGAGGACTGTTTTGCAGGTAAAAATAACATTTTGCAGAGTGGTGAGTAAGCTAATATTAATATTATTATTCAGTGAAATTAGTAATACTGTTGAAATGGTACCTTAATTTAATTTAAAATGAACAGTAGCTACCAAGCCACAGGAGGTGGGAGCTCCCCCTCAAAACCTTTCACCTGCAGAGGAGCTGGCACTGGCCCTAAACCGGGGTCACCCACTGGTGGAGGGAACTGAAGGAGGGACCCCATCAAAGATCCTTCCTGCGAGTTCTCCTGAAGAGTATATTCAAGTTACTGAAGATGGCGTACACTTGGACCCTCCTCAGCAGTCCTCCAGCAGTGCCTTGCCTGACCCTCAGCAGTCCTCCAGCAGTGTCTTGCCTGACCCTCAGCAGTCCTCCAGCAGTGGCCTCACACCAGAATGTCATACCTAATGTATTTTATTGTTTTATGCCTATTGATTGAAATTGATAAATAGGATTTCATTAAAAAGGCTTGCACAGCATCTCTTAAGCAAATTTGATGAATCATTGAAATGTTGCATCATGGAGCGTGCCTGTTATTTGGATACATTTTGTTTTAAAAGTAAAGGTTTACCTGTAACTGTATTCTTTGATAGAGATGTCACATAAAATATAAAGTGTCAATGTCGTCAAGTGAGAGTGATGTTAGGACTAACTGATATAAGTGTTGCAAATATAAATGCGTGAAAATTTAACTGAAATTTGACGTGGGCATCAATAGGTCAATAGCGGAAATCGAACCCGGCCCGCCCACCACTCGACTACAGCTAGTCTATGAAATACCCCTGGAATTCTTCTATATGTTAATGTCGTAAAGACAGCGGTTGAAAAGCATATGTTTAGATTACCGGAGAATTGTCAAGAACCGAGAACGTAAGGTAATTTGTTTTTTTTGCTGATGTTGTTTTCGGACAACACAGATACTCATGCGGGGAGGTGTGCGGAACGGTGTGTTTGACACTCTGGCCGTTTCCCAATTCAGCGACGGCACACTTGTGAGCGTCCTTGGAACGGGATATGCGTCATATCCAGCGCGACAAGTGCCGTTCCATTCGTTTTTTTCCCCCTGCACCGTCGAGACGAGCCCTGAACGGCGCCGTCGTTTCCATGGAAATCGGGGCGTGGACCAAGCGTGCAAACATGCACGCTTCGCACACTTAAAAGCCCCAGCATGCACAGCGCGGGAGGATATATGACTACAAAGATCGACTCGCCAGCGACATCCACAAGTGAGAGTTGCGACGTCACTATAAAATATACGTACTGGTTCACCTCACCTACAACTATGCTACATGAAACTCTTCATAAACTACGCTAAACATGTGTGACAGTAACGGTAACGGCACCTGTATTACCGTTCACATGCTTTTCCCCTTACACTTCTATATTTCCTTTGCTGTTGTAATGCTGGATATTCTACAGTATCGCCATGTCCAGCGTTTACTCTAAGCTGCGCACTGCTCGCACATTCTCAGCGCACAAGATAACTTGTGCAGCGCACTGTAAATCAGGGATGAAAGAGCTTTTTATTCAGCCGCCATTTTTTTTATATCTGCAAAGTGCGAGCCGCGGGGGGGTCATTTCGGATGTGGAGTTAGTGTGTGTTTGCTCAGACACATAAAAAAATAGGGGGGGCATTGGCCATGTCCCAATTCCAAGTATTACTAGTCGCAATAGTATAATATTTTTGTCTTTAGGGAACAAGGAGCAGACCACCCGGCTCATTGAGCTGAGGCGGGGCCTGTTCCATTTCGCAGACGCCCATGTGAGAAACGTAGTGCACTAAGGACAGAGCGAGTGTGCGCCGTCTCGACGACAGACCGAGTGCACACTCACAAGCGTGCCGTCAGTGAATTGGGAAACGGCCAACTTTAGCCTTGCCGCGACCAGACTATCTGCTAAGACCATGTTGCCCCAGTAACTCAGCGGGAACTAAGTTTAGCGAGCGTCGTGGAACCGAACTCTCACTTAAACTAGCGCCAACTGACGAATAAAGCCGGGCTTTGCGCTTAGTAGTTTTCGTGGAATACCCCTCTGGTGTGTGTGAGCTCTGCAGCTGTTGTCATGTGTACTCCTGTATGCTTATGTATACGTGTATTCACATGGTGAAGGACTTTGGCCTCGACTCTGTCACTTTCAACACTGAAACATTTATGGAAACATAACAGCAAAAACCTACAGTTTGTGAGCAGCCAAAATCTAACAGCAAAGGATTTCACACGTGAATTAAAACGGGGACAAGGGCACAGACTGCATGAATATGTAGATGCTGCAAAGTATCACTGTAAATGTCAGGACAATATCACGCATTAGTATTAGTAAGTACCTTTTGTAAACTATGTTTTCACAGCGCTTCTAAACCTAAATTCTTATGTGTAAAGTCTGACCCCCAAATGGAGACTGCGCTAAACCAGTGAGAGCTGTGGTCACAGAGCAGGACTAGGGTTTGATTGAAAAAGAAAAATGTATATGAGGTTAATTTTGGTCTTCCAATATGATTTCCAAAATAAAGTGTACGTGGAAACAGCACACTGGTCTGTTAAAAACAACTTTTATTTGGAGAAAAAATGAATAGTAGTAGTTAGTAGTGTTTTTGGGCACTTTTCCTCGCGCACAGAAAGCACATGCACGTCTCACTGTGACGCGCACACGCGGCCGCAGACTGTGTTGAGTCCGTACGGTTCTCATGGTGTGTTTAAGTGCGCTCGTGCTCGCGGACACTGCACTCTCTCACTGTGTTAGTGACACTGCAGCAATGGCAGAAGAAGCTCCCGCCGCGGCTCCGACCAAAGCCGCCAAAAAGAAGGCCACCAAACCCAAGAAGAGCGGCCCCGGCGTCAGCGAGCTCATCGTCAAAACCGTGTCCGCCTCCAAGGAGCGCAGCGGCGTGTCCCTGCCCGCGCTCAAGAAGGCTCTGTCCGCCGCGGGATACGATGCGGACAAGAACAAGGCCCGGGTCAGGCTCGCCGTCAAGAAACTGCTGGAGAAGGGCACTCTGGTCCAGAAAAAGGGCTCCTACAAGATGAACAAAAACACCGAGGAGAAGAAGGTCAAGAAGCCCGCCAAGAAAGCCGCTCCTAAAGCCAAGAAGCCCGCCGCCAAGAAACCAGCGACCGCCAAGAAACCCAAGGCAGCCAAGAAGAGCGCCACCCCCAAGAAGGCAGCCAAGAAGTCCCCGAAGAAGGCAGCCAAGCCCGCGGCCAAGAAAGCGGCCAAGAGCCCCAAGAAGCCCGCGGCCAAGAGCCCCAAGAAGCCCGCGGCCAAGAAGCCCGCGGCGAAGAAGGCCCCCGCAGCCAAGAAAGCGGCTCCAAAGAAAGCCGCCAAGCCCAAAGCCAAGAAGGCAGCGGCCCCCAAGAAGAAGTAAAGTCCCAATCTCCACCTGGACCAACAACGGCTCTTTTCAGAGCCACTACTTTCACTAAAGAGCTGCCCCTATGCACTCTACACATCATTACAAACATTTCTGGGAACGTACAGGGAAATGTGCTGTCAGGGAATTAACACATAAGGAACATAAACGACAACAATCAAACATTATTCATGAAGCCATTTTCATACAGAATGTAGCACAAAGCACCTTACAGTCATTAAGGGTTAGAAGATTGTCTTCTTATTCATCTCACACAGGAGAAACTAAATAAAAAGTGGAAGAATATCAACTTCACTGCGCCGTAAACGCATCGGGCCATTTGTGTCACAAAATGTCGCAGCATTAAGAAGTGAACTTTATTGATCTCACACTGGAGAAATTCTTCTCTGCATTTTAACCCATCCTATATATATACTGTATATATATGTATATATTAGGAGCAGTGGGCAGCACACAACATTAGGGCTCCCGGGGACCATCTCCATGATCTTCTTGCTTCGGCTTGGTCAGGACCAAAGCTGGAGTACCTATGGTGCATGTTTTGGGTTGGTGGGGGAAACCGGAGTGCCCGGAGGAAACCCACCCAGACACGGGGAGAACATGCAAACTCCACACAGAAAGGTTCGGGCGACCCGGGGATCGAACCCAGACCCAGACCCAGACCACAAACAGGAGCAACAACAAACGTGAGCACAAATGTGTCATTACTAAGTAAACTAAAACAAAAGGCAACGTGTGAACACAGAAGAGCTCAGAACAGCACGGACACACACTTGTGTTCACTCACTGACCTCACCAAAGACCAAGAATCAAAGTGAAAAACACTTTTGTTCCTATGTGCCCAATACAAATGGGGGAAATGGCGGAAAAGTGTGTTTTGACGTCATCTTTTATTTGAGCGGATCCGACCAATGTCTTTTTCTGTGCACGTGCTGTCCAGTGGGCGGCACTCGAGAGCCTGTGTTTTCTGTCACGTCCTCTGTCAGTGAATAAACACTGTGCGCGTGGAGTCCACAGTCATCTTGTGATTCAACTCACTCCGAGGAGAACATGTCTGGCAGAGGAAAGGGAGGCAAAGGTCTGGGGAAAGGAGGCGCCAAGCGTCACCGTAAAGTGCTCCGTGATAACATCCAGGGCATCACCAAACCCGCGATCCGCCGTCTGGCTCGTCGCGGTGGTGTGAAGCGTATCTCCGGTCTGATCTACGAGGAGACCCGCGGTGTGCTCAAGGTTTTCCTGGAGAACGTCATCCGTGACGCTGTCACCTACACCGAGCACGCCAAGAGGAAGACCGTGACCGCCATGGACGTGGTGTACGCGCTCAAGAGACAGGGCCGCACTCTGTACGGTTTCGGAGGTTAAACGCTGCTCCTAACTACAATCCAACGGCCCTTTTCAGGGCCACACACACTACTAAGAGCTTCTGTTCTGTTTCTCCCACTCCCCGTATTACCAGTCATCGTACGAAAAACAAAAATCCCGGTATAATCTTGTAAAACTACAAAACACGCAGGCGGCTGCTCCTCTGGATGTAACTATTACGTGAGTTGTGCGTAAACTGCTTCAAACAGAACACTTGCAACTGGCCCATGTTTATCTGAAACACGCTCTTGATAACGTAAACTGCTTTCCACGCACCTTTTTGTCGTATCACATCGTTGTTGGGAAGTAACAGAAAACAGGTCTACGTAAAAGGGCACTGAGTTACTCGTTCATTCGGGCGCATTCAGAATGCTGCTACTTACTTGATGACACAATTTAGGCTTCAAACGCCGCAGCATTGATGAGAAAAATAGAAAAAAACACCGCTCTTGTGATGAATGCCGCTGATATTCAGTAATGGTGCATTAGTTAATCAAAATTAAACACTTTTAAACCTCGCCTTTCTGCACTTAAATATAATGGAACTCAATGTGAGAGTATTCCAAGTATGCACACACATTACTCTGATACGGCCATGTAACAGTGCAGTACAAAGTACATTTTGATGCGATGCATTTTAATTCAAACTATTCTTCCGATCATTGTGTGATATTGACACATTTACAGGTCCAAACACAGTTTGCTGTGACGCGCCCAAACTGCACAACTCAGACCATTGTCAAAATGGAGTCACATTTATGATCGACAGTAAAGAGAGTGACTCCAGACTAAGGTGGAAAATGGGGGAGGGGGAGTTTCTTTTGTTCGTTTCCCTCCTAAAATCACTAAAGAGCGCACAGCCCCCTCTCACCCCCCCTGCACGTCCAGCGCGTGCAGCGGCTCCACCAATCAGAGCGCAGCGAGGCCCGCATAAAACAAGCGGCTGCGCTCCTGTCCCCTCAGTGCAGTGTTGCCAACTTAGCGACTTTGTCGCTATTTTTAGCTACTTTCTGGACCCCCCTAGCGAGAAAATTAGACAAAAGCGACTAGCGACAAATCTAGCGACTTTTTGGTGATCAGAGGCTTCAAGATCGCGGGAGGGGAAAAAAATAATTGCGCCGTTTTCTCTTTCCCCGTTCAGAGAAAGAGACAGAAGACACAGGCAGAGAGGGGCGGGGGCGGAGTTGAGAACAGCGTGGACTGTCGCTTCCTTGTTTCTTTTTCGTCACTCACTCACAGGCACACAGACACGGCGCACACACACACACACACACACAAAACAAAAAATAAAAAGCTATAGTTTGCCCACTATAGCACAAAAATAAATAAATAAAAAGCTTTAGTTAAACTACAGCACAAAAAAAATTAAAATAAAAAAGCAAGCTATAGATCTTGGACTACAGCTCCAAAAAATATCTAAAAAATAAAAACCAAATAAAAAAGTAAAAAACAAACAAACAAGTATCTGTAATAACAACACCAATAAAAGGTTAGTGTCACGGGGTAAGGAAGGTTAGGATGTGCTGTCTGGAGCCCCCTGCTGACATTTGCTGACGTTTGGATTGGAGCCCCCCCCCCCGCTCGCTCGTCTAGCTACTTTTAGCTACTTCTGGGCGGGCCAATAGCTACTTCCGATGCTGGGGAGTTGGCAACACTGCCTCAGTGTCCGCTGATCCCGATCAGAAACATGCCTGAACCCGCCAAGGCCGCGCCCAAGAAGGGCTCCAAGAAAGCCGTGACCAAGACCGCCGGCAAAGGCGGCAAGAAGAGGAGAAAGACCAGGAAGGAGAGCTACGCCATCTACGTGTACAAGGTGCTCAAGCAGGTGCACCCCGACACCGGCATCTCCTCCAAGGCCATGAGCATCATGAACTCTTTTGTCAACGACATCTTCGAGCGCATCGGCGGAGAGGCCTCCCGCCTGGCGCACTACAACAAGCGCTCCACCATCACCTCCAGGGAGATCCAGACCGCCGTGCGCCTCCTGCTGCCCGGAGAACTGGCCAAGCACGCCGTGTCCGAGGGCACCAAGGCCGTCACCAAGTACACCAGCTCCAAGTAAACGGCTCCTTGACAATTACACACCAACGGCTCTTTTAAGAGCCACTCACTCCACTAAAGAGCTCCTGTGCTTCTAGAGAATTTCAGAGATTGCATAATATTGGATGCTAGTCATATTCATCTCCATGGCAACCGTGTATCATCTCCATAGTAATAATTAGTGTGCAATATTTAAAGTCACTTTACTGGCTACTTATTTAACAACCACTGTCCATCACTTTATTGTAGTGTAGTGATATTACTATACTGGAGTCACTTTAACTGCTGTTTGTTCATTGCTCAGAATCAAAGACATTTATTGTGCAACGTTCCTGTGCCTTTTAACCTTATGGTGCTGTGTTTTTTACTTGATTGTACATACTTATTTTTATTATCTTAATTTTGATGCATGCTCATATCTTCCAGCTGTTTCTGAAACTTGCGTTGTGACACTGCAATTTCCCCATTGTGGGACAAATAAAAGATTATCTTAACTTTCACTGGTGGTGTTTGTTTTGCAACTCGCCTGATACACGCTGAATCTTAAATATCAGATCCAAATGTAATTCTTCTGCTCTGGGGTGTATCACTTGTGAGTGCATGTCTCAATCTCATTGGATGTAAATTGTACATATGAATAGTGTCAGTAAAACACATTCTATGTACACTGTAAAAGTGTGCAGGATTCACATTAGTGTTAACTCTAATCCAAGTTTGTGTGTGATAGGATGAGTTGTAGCGGGGTGGCGTCTATCGATTTACGTCGAAATGAGCTACCTTTCGTTTACAGTTGTATTCAAAGCTAACCTCCAGATTAGAGTTGTATGCTGTTTGCATACGCTAATCATGCTTTATACCTTAGTCATGTAAAACTTCAACTCATTTATATATGTGACAAAATGTATGCTTTTTAAGAAGCCAATGCTGTTATCTGAAACAAGTTGCGGCCTTTTTCCGGGTGCTCAGTCACATGCGTAGACAGTTCATTTGGACAGTCCTATTACGCTATCAAATAAGGGTAGCTGAAGGTAGCTCAAAGGTAGCCATCAAATAATGCTCCCACTGTAGAATCACCATTATTTACTCATTTATATGAATATAGAGGTAGCTCAGGTAGCTCTTTTCGACAGGCCTATATCTTTTATCAAGGCTGTAGTGGCTAAATTACCCTTCGTGTGTTCAGTAAATTCTTCTTAACATTTTCATGCATTTAATCTCTCAGTCAGACGGAAAGAACAAGTCTACTCGTGTTTAAAGTTGAACTACGGTAGAAAACAATGTTTGCCCGTCTTTACTGAAATCTCACACAAGAACACAAACACAGCATTTACATTCTGTCAATGCGCGAGCTCAATGAGTCATAGCTCAGCGCCAGCTCCTAGACAAGCCAATTGAACCATCAAATAATGCTCCCACTGTAGAATCACCATTTACTAAAAATAGTATACCTCACCTTTGTGATACAGGGGACACTGAAGATGGGACAATTTCATGCAATTCAATTTATAACAATGTGCTTGTCTCTTATTCATTATGGATGAGGACAGGAAAAGAGACAACAGAAGAAACATTTATTTACAAAAATATATACACTCCATCCAAGGGATGGGAGGGAAATTTATCCCAACTGTGATGCCTCTAGGAGGGCACATGTGACCTCTTCTTAAAAATAAATAAATAAACAAAAATCATTAAATGAAGTTGGAGTAGGGAAAAAAAAAACATTCTTAAACAAAATGCATTGGTGATGTCACACACACCAGGACTAAACCCCCCCCCAGGCAATGAGCTAACCAGTGTGGGTCCTTGGGCAAGACCCTTCATGGTACTGCCCCCGGGCGCCAAAAAAGATGGCTGCTCACTGGGTCAAATGCAGAAGTCAAATTTCTCCCGTGTGTCACTGTGTGTCATTGTGTGTGAGAGCAATAAAGGCTTAATCTTATAAAAAAATCTTATAAATCTTATCTTATCTTATCATTACCAGGGCTAACCAGAAGGCATGGCTGACAGGGGAGGTTCACAGACTGTTGAGAGCCAGGAACGCTGCCTTCAGAGCCGGGGATGTCACACATCTGAAGGCAGCAAGAACCAACCTGTCCCGTGGCATCAGGGAAGCAAAACACAATTACACACAGAAAATAACCGGACATTTTAAAGACAGCAGGGACACACGGAGTCTGTGGCAGGGCATCCAGAACATCATGGACTACAAACCCTCGCCACAGACCTGTGACAGCAACATCATCCTACTCAGCGACCTCAACCTTGAGGCACAAACCGACACCCGGCCACAGAAAACTACCACCTCCCCATGACCGGCTTCTGTGTGTGTCTGCAGCCAGCGTGAAGAGAACACTCTCCAGGATCAACACCCGCAAGGCTGCAGGCCCGGACAACATCCCTGGTTGTGTGTTGAAGGACTGCGCAGAGGAGCTCAAGGATGTCTTCACAGGCATCTTTAATGTTTCTCTGAGCCAGGCTGTCGTTCCTTCCTGCTTCAAAACCACTACCATCGTTCCTGTGCCAAAGAAGCCCACTCCAGCCACTTTTAATGAGTATCGCCCTGTTGCACTGACCCCCATCATAATGAAGTGCTTTGCACAGCTAATCATGGCACACATTAAATCCAACCCCCCACCCTGGACCCATTCCAGTTTGCATACCGGGCCAACCGCTCCACCAAGGAGGCCCTGGGTCCAAATGAATGTGCAATTTCCAACTTAGACTCTTAGACGAATACCCCACGTGATAGGTGGGGTGTGCAGTCAATCTGTGGCGGGACGTAAAACCTTTCTTGTGCTCTCATAGGTCTGTGAGCTGTCAACAAGGCGGGACCAGGTGCTGGGACTGGGAGTGCTTTGTGACATAATACTGGGACTGGGAGTGCTGAATCTAGACACCTGTGACTTTTTTATATAAGTATATTGCATAAGTGTTGGTGCTGAACATCAAATGTTTGTTTTATTTTATTTATTATTTTATTATATGCTCTAGTACAATGCATGATTGAATGACATGTCACCCATGAAACATCTTGGAATAAACAACAACAACATCAACAAAAACTTAATACACTGTGGTTGTGGCTATTTTTAGAAAGGATGTGCTTTTGATGTCTGCTGAGGGCTGTATGATTATTTGTGTATGAACAAAATGACACTTTGTGACAACCCCTGTAACATTATCTGTCTTGGTCCTGCTTGGAATCACAGGGATGAAAGTGGCCAATCATGAAAAAAGCGGAAAGTCAATAAAAAGCTTTATTAAACTATTGTTGTTGTTTTAGTTACTTTTAGAAATTGCATGTTTGACACCAGGTGAGGTCCCTATGACGGGAGATTGATTTATGGTAGTCTAAAATGTTTTAAGACATTAATGAACGTGCCACACAACCACTGAACACTAGGCTACAAAGCTGTGCAAAGAACATTACATATCTCATAATTACTGAAATCACACTTGTTCACACATCTGTATAAAAATATAAGATTACTAAATGACACAACATGCTGTTATAGTAATTCAAGACACTTTAATGATTAAAGTGCATGATGTAAAGAAAACTAAACAGTATAAGGCATATTTAAGTCATTAAAAGACATCAGTACAAAATGATGACAGTGCACATGTTGCATTATTGGTCAAACAGGAAGGGAGTAGAAAGGCAACATCTATGGAGCAGGGCATTTAAGTGTAATAAGACTGAATATTATTTACAATAAAGACAATAAAATAAATAGACAGTGAGACAACAGACAAAGCAGGTAGTGCAAATAAAAAGTGTAACAGTGCAGTTGCAGGCAATAAATAAAATAAAAAAATAAGTAGGCCTAATACAATAAATAAAGACAATGAATAGACAGTGAGACAACAGACAATAAACTTGCAGTTACACAGTAACAGTAACAATGTAATAGTAATAACAATGGGAAGAATCAATATGATGGAAGTATAAATAGTATAAAACAGTAAAACAATTAATAAGAAATAAATAGTATATAAATACTTATAATAAAATACTTAATAACAAATAACAACATGGTGGTAACATACAGAGTAGAAAATGTTACAAAAAATAACAATAAATATACAATATGTACATAGTCTGCTCAGACAGACCCAGAGGCCTGTTCTTGGAGTTCGTCCACTGCCTTCTTAAAATCTGCGAAGGTCTCAAAAGTTTTTCCAGAAAGTCCCTTTGATGTAGACGATTTGGACATTTCAGAGTATGTTTTTTTCTTATATTTTTTGTGGCCTTGTGTGGGTTGGGCACAGAGTGTGCAAAGCAGGATGGGCACGCATCTGTGACTCCAGCTATTACCTTCTTCATAAGCTTGGGCTCTCTCAGCCTGCTGTCGGTCTGTGCGGGCGTAGGTGTCCTGGCCTCCTTGCTTGTCTTCAGGATGCACTGTTGCCTGTCTTTGGGCACAGAACAGGCATCAAAGGATCCATTCTCTTCTGGGAAGACAAAGACTGTAAGCTCACTTCAATGTTTGGATAGAAATTATTATATTATTTATTATATTGTTCTATTGCATGCTACTTTTTCCTACTGTTCTTGATCTGTGCGTTGCATCACTGGAATTTCCCCACTGTGGGACTAATAAAGGCATATCTTATCTTATCTTAAATCCCTTTATGCCGCAGGATTATATTATAACTATACTGCTATATCATAATAACTTATGATAAACACGTGTATTATATATTATTAAGTATATTATAACATATTATGACTATTATAACTATAATACTATATCATAAGCTGTATTATTACTCCCAGACCAATCCACAGGTCTCCAGTACATAACCTTAGACTCCAGTAGACCAATGACAGCAACAACTGTCTATCGTATTTACGTCTGTGAGCTCTCCTATCCCTCTACGTAAAAAAACAAAGTAGCTTTTGTGTCACAAAGCGGTCCGTTTTAAATTATCACGCTATCCAAAAATAAATACGCTTCTTACCTTAAACAGTGGAATCAATCTCTCCTCTTGTCCTCTCCTCTCCGTGGTAAACGCTATCTGAGATGATCTTTATCATTTCGCAGGTCCCGGCACGGGGGGCCCCGCCCAGCTCAGAACACTAGACGATCCCGAGCCGCGATTGGCCGGAGGCGCAAGAAGCCGGGGAGGACGTTAGACAGTCCCGAGCCGCGATTGGCCGGGAAGGATAGACGGGATAGACAAAGGGATGCTCTCATTGGACGTCTACGTTGCGCGATTGCACTTTCTAGTGTCCGGGTCCTGCGGGCAGCGAACACTGCCTCACTGCCAAAGAAAGCCCAGAAGCGCCTCTATTTCCTCCGCAAACTGAGGAGAGCTGGAGCCCCCCCACCCATCATGACCACCTTCTACCGAGGCACCATTGAGAGCGTTCTGACCAGCTGCATCAGTGTGTGGTACGGGAGCTGCACTGAACAGAACAGGAAAGCTCTGCAGCGCATAGATTTTAGATTTAGAATTTTTTGTCTTAGATAATTTTTGTTTTGTTTTGTCTTTATATTGTATTTTGTACACTGTCTTTTTGCACTGCTTGACCAGAGAGAAATGAAATTGAAGTCCAGCAAGCCATTAGTGCTTTTAAACCATCAAAGACAAAAGATGTTTTTGGAATGGATACTCTCATGCTGAAGGAGCTCAGTACCACTCTAACCAAACCCATAACAAAAATAATTAATCAGGCTATCTCCCAAGGCACATTCCCTAATGGTTGGAAAGCAGCAGTGGTCATTCCAATATTCAAGAGCGGCGATCCCCTATCTATAAGTAATTAAAGGCCAATCAGTATTCTTTCACTGAGAAAATAATTGCAAATCAAATCCTCACACACCTGGACACAGCCACACCTGGTCTTCACCCTATGCAGTTTGGTTTCAGACATAAATATTGAATTGAGGCTGCCAACTGCTATTTTGTGGAAAATCTCAAAGCCTTACTGGACAAACGAGGCGTGGTAGGAGCTGTTTTCCTTGATCTAAAAAAAGCCTTTGACACTGTGAATCACTGTAAACATTATCAAAACTGTCCCACTTCAACTTCTCAACAAACAGCTTAAATTGGATTGCATCATACCTCTCAAACCGCTCACAGACAGTCCGAGTCACCAGTCACCCCCCTCCTGTGTCCCACCGGTGTACCCCAAGGATCTATCCTTGGACCATTACTGTTCTCACTTTACATAAATGATCTCCCTGCAGTCTGTTCCAACATCCACACCCAACTCTATGCAGATGACACTGTAATATATACACATGGAAAAAGCTCCTCACAAGTCGCAGAAGTCCTCACACAATCCATGGTTCATGTCTCTAACTGGTTAAAACTCAGTGTCAATAAAACCGTAGCAATGTTCTTTACAAAATCCTCTAATCCCATAACCCATCATGACGTCTTTGTAGATGGACATAAACTCAAAATCGTGCAAGAATACAAATATCTCGGAGTACAAATGGACACTAAACTCACTTTCAAATCTCAGGTCAATAAAGTCTGCAACAAAATTAAATTCCATCTCTCCAACTTCTGTTTCATAAGACCACGGCTCTCCACCACAGTCTATATGCATGCCATGATACTCTCCCATATTAAATACTGTTTAACCACATGGTCAAACACAAACAACAACACCCTCAAACCACTGCAATCATTATACAAAAGAACAATAAAAACACTTGACAAGAAACCAATACAATATCATAATTGTGAAATATTACACAAACTCAAATTGCTGAACTGGGACAATATGATCAAATACACAAACCTCTGCCTATAAGGCCCTGTCCCCACGACAACGTTTTTTGGAGGAAACGGAGAAGTTTGTGTGCGTTTGGGCCTGCCGTCCAGATGGTGCCGGCGTTTTTGGGGGCGAGAACGGAGTTTTTCAAAAACGGGTTCCAGAGTGGAGAAGTCGGAGAACGCCCCCCGTCGCGCTGGCATGTGGGCGGCAAAAAAGCGCGGCAGGTGAGAAAATGATGACGTCGCGCTGCTGTAATCATCACGTGACCGGTGACCAGAGGGTGTAACCCTGCGCCTTCCGCAGTTTATTGGCACTGCTGCATCAAACTCTGTTCATATCCAATGCATTGCGACAACAGCAGAGGACCATGCACAATTACGCCTTTCACGGAACCGGAGGCAGAGGAGCTTGTTTCGGGCTTCCTCCGTGTGCATGACATGCCACAATGTTTGGGAGCGATCGATGGGACACATGTTGAAATCAAGCAGCCATCCACCAACGCCATGGCCTTCATCAACAGAAAGGGCAAACATCCCCTCAACATACAAGCGGTGTGTGGCTACAGGTACCGGTTTATGGACGTTACTGTGAAGTGGCCTGGCAGTACGCACGACGCACGGGTGTTTGCCAATTCAAAGCTAAACACGTATTTTAAAACTGGAAAGATCCCATCGCTGGAAAGGCAGATAGTGGACAATGAGGAGCACATACCAATTTGAGTGTGTTGTGTGCTGTAAATAAAGAAAAAGAGCAACAATTTCTTGTCTTTTTTATTAAATGAAAATTTACCTTTTACAAACAGGCACATGCAGTATCACACACAAAAATATATAGCTGCCCGTTGGTGATGGTCCCCGGTTGTATATTCTCGCAGAAAAGCCAACATAATGTCCGAGTATGTTTAACATTTCCGTAGTAAGATCCAAACAAGCATTTTGCCTAAATAACACGACCAAGGTTAACGAGAGTTCTACTTGTTAATGTCTATCTAATAAAACGATAGCAAGTAATGCTAACTATCGATTTATAGGCAAAAACTCTGCTCACGCAGCGCAAATCTTTGTTCTGTGGCGTCTGTCTATGTTAGGGACGGTCAGCATTTTCACATTACCGGAGTGAGTCGCTGCTACATTGGTGGAGCAGGGGGACAACATAATTTGACGGTCCCTAACACACACGTGTTTGCTTGTTTATGAAAGAGAAGGACTTTCTGCGCATGTGCTCTTTGTAGTCTTGCGTTACCGGTGGCTCTGGCTCTTTCCGGATTACAGCGCCACTTATCGGTGTGACATATGTATTACATCGTTTTCACTCAGCGCTCCGTGCTCATCTTGACGCGAAGGTTTTCTGATCCAACACGTGTGTGGACGAGACTTTTTTTCACCCCGGGTAAAAAAAAAAAACAGGAACGTTGTCGTGGGGACAGGGCCTTATTTAAAAAAATGGTCTCTCTTCACCCCAATTTTCACAGTTCATTACAATAAGATCATCCTCAAGCCGAGTAACCAGGGGGGGCAGTTAGAGGGGACTGCATAATCCCATTCAGGAAAAGCACCTTTGGACAGTCCTCATTTTTCGTCACTGCAGCACATCAATGGAACAATACTCCCATACATATCAGAGACTCACCATCATATCACACTTTTAAGACTCTTTTAAAAAAAAGTGCTTAATTGAAAATTAGCCCTGCACACATTAATTTCCTTTTAGAGTCACCTTTTTTGTTCTATCCTGTTTGTTGTGTTACTGAGGGGTTTGGGGATAGATGTATGTGTGTTCTGTGTGTGTATTTGTTGTATGTATGTATGTATGTATGTATTGTTAATGTTTTACCAAGTGTGCATGGCTGTTACTATGAGTGAGCCTGAAAGCATGTAAATAGTGTAAATAATTGTGTATGTACATTGTTTTAACCTGTTTTTTTTCTTAGGGTGACAATGTAACATCTGTCCAGGGACTGCAGATCAAAACTAGCCTCTTGGCTAAATCTGGTGCATTTACAGAAATGTTCATTAATGTACACTGTCCCTGTCAAATAAATAAATACATTTCGATTCACTGTATGTTGAACACACATGGCAGAATTGATAATAAAGCTGACTTTGAAAACATTCATGGGGAAAACACGTCTATCTTTATGTCTCCGACGCACAGCCATACTCTCCTCTGATTGGACACGTGGACTAACGCTCATCCTAGCCAATCCGGAGTCAGCAATCCTGCTATATACTGGCGTGTGCGCGCTCACAGACCACAGCATTTCTTCAGCTGACGAGTGTTTTTGCAACTCTTCCGAAATCATGTCTGGACGTGGAAAAGGCGCCGGTAAGGCTAGAGCAAAGGCCAAGTCCCGCTCCTCCAGGGCCGGGCTGCAGTTCCCAGTGGGCCGTGTGCACAGGCTGCTCCGCAAAGGAAACTACGCACAGCGCGTTGGCGCCGGAGCTCCCGTGTACCTGGCGGCTGTGCTGGAGTATCTGACCGCTGAGATCCTGGAGCTGGCGGGAAACGCGGCTCGTGACAACAAAAAGACCAGGATCATCCCCCGCCACCTGCAGCTGGCCGTCCGTAACGACGAGGAGCTCAACAAACTGCTGGGAGGAGTGACCATCGCTCAGGGAGGCGTGCTGCCCAACATCCAGGCTGTGCTGCTGCCCAAGAAGACCGAGAAGGCCAAGTAAAGCAGTTCAGAGATTCAACTCACAACAACGGCTCTTTTCAGAGCCACCCACTCTTGGTAAAGCGCGTACTTCTGTTGACAACAGACAACACTTGATATAATATAAACAATGAAAGGAAGGTCCAACACATGCTTTTACGCATCATTAACACTACCACAGGCAAATAACGCGAATAACCTGAGTTCAAATCCCCCCCGGGCAATGAGCAAGCCAGTGTGGCAAGCCCCCCCCCCCCGGGCGCCGAAAGATGACTGCTCACTGCTCCTGAAAGAAAGGATGGGTCAAAGTGAGTTTCTCCCGTGTGTCACTGTCATTGTGTGAGACTAATAAAGGCTTAATCTTAATCTTTTTCACTGCCGCTTTGCGTTATTTAACAAATCACGGGGTTCCTTCTGAATGGCTCATACAACACGTCCTGTCATGAAAATACTACGTGATGTCAATCTGCAATATATGGAAACAATGTTACTGTGGCGCTCACTAAAGCACATGCACCAGCTCTATTTGCTGGTAAATTTAATGTAGACAGATTAAAGTTTTTCTCTGCGTGTTCGTAAATCTGCCCAGCACCTCCCCCACTCTGTGTCCCGCCCCTCCTCACAAGTCCCGCTCAGCTTGACGCGCTCACTTCAAACTCACGAGCTCCAATAGAAAGCGCTTTTTGCTCCTCCTCCCTGGGCGGCACTGTGCGTCAGAGGAGGACGCAGACCAATCACAGAGCCCGATGCTGCGTGCGCGTGAGGCTGGCCGTTTAAAAACAGCTCATTCGCCACTGTTTTGCACTTTCCCTTCTCTGTTTGCAGACGGAACACTAGAGGTATGGCAAGAACCAAGCAGACCGCCCGTAAATCCACCGGAGGCAAAGCTCCCAGAAAGCAGCTGGCCACGAAGGCCGCGCGTAAGAGCGCCCCGGCCACCGGAGGCGTCAAGAAGCCTCACCGCTACAGGCCCGGTACCGTGGCTCTCAGGGAGATCCGCCGTTACCAGAAGTCTACCGAGCTGCTCATCCGCAAGCTGCCCTTCCAGCGCCTGGTCAGGGAAATCGCCCAGGACTTCAAGACCGACCTGCGCTTCCAGAGCTCCGCCGTCATGGCTCTGCAGGAGGCCAGCGAGGCCTACCTGGTGGGTCTGTTCGAGGACACCAACCTGTGCGCCATCCACGCCAAGAGGGTCACCATCATGCCCAAAGACATCCAGCTGGCCCGGCGCATCCGCGGAGAGAGGGCTTAAAGCTTCTGCTTTGACTCACAACAATAACGGCTCTTTTAAGAGCCACCACGTGTGGAAAGAGACGCTTCTGTACTTCTCTAGGGCGCGATATGACTAGTGGGTATCGTCAAGATTTACTATAAAAATGAATAGAGAACAATACTGGCTAGAGGTCACTCAGACTAGAGATTTCTCAGACCATGTTCTGTCTATGCTTGTGTATAACGGGCCTTAGGTACTACCCGCCATATGAATTGGTGATCTATATTAACCTGTCAAATGCACTAGTGTGTTTTTGGCAATGATTTTCCACATGAACGTGTTGGTGTGATAAATCACACTGATGGGCAAAACGAGGCTTCATGGAACAGCAAAACGTTTGAACCAAATGTATCAAAACATTTTCCACAGTGACCTCTAGTGGCAAGGTGCTATTAAAACGTTTTGTTTCCAAAAAAACAAGTTCACGTTTGCGTGTGCAACTGATGTATTTCTGTTTCTAAAGTTCAGTAAACACTGTTAAATGTTTTTTGTTCACATCTCTATAAAATGTTTTTTGGCAGTGGAAGGATGCATTTCTTTATAGTTTAATTTTTAATAAAATAAGTTCACATCTATGTGTGTGTGCCATTGATGCATTGATCTAAAACTGTTTATATGGGCCGTGATGTCTGGTGCTAATTTCCACCACTTCTAAAATTCTCCAGTTGAGTAGCAGCACTTCTCTAAGCATTCAGCATGTTCTTACCCTGGGTTTACCACTACCAGGACTCTAAATTAATGAAAATAGTGGCACTTATTTATGCCCACTTAAAGCACTGATCTAAAATAATGATGTCTCTGCCTTCTTGTTGATTGTGTTTACATGCTTTAAAGAGTCTTACATATGTGTACATGCCATGTTTAAATTTGTGCGTAATATCTGCATATTACAATTGTACTAATTCAGTGTAATTCAGCACATGGAGCAGCAGTACTATTTTCCGCTTCCACCAATGTTTGGATGAGTTGTCCTCAGATGGCGCATCATAGTTGATGTGTCTGTGTCAGTGTACAGAGCCTAACTAAGTTGTAACAAACTCCTAACAAAATAACTGACCGACTAACTACTAAATCAAAGATCACTGTCAAAATCACTGTCAAAATCACTAATATCGCTCGCCTCTCACAAACCCACAAGGATAGACACACTAACTTGTCTTTTAAACCTTTTGGGAGTGGGTTGAGACAGCTCGTGCTGTGGTTCGTTGAAAACCCTGTCAATCAAACCCATGTTTGAGCCGAAGCCCCCTAGTGAAACACTCGCAAAACTATTGTGGTTCATGAACCGTCTGAGTCACGTGACAAGTTTCATAAAACACCTATGTCACATGACAAGCATTTTGACTCGCGTTTTGGGCCACTGTTTTGAAGCGCATGCACTTCGAGGCTTTGAATCTGTGTCGAAATGGCTGTTTCATTTCGCCCATCACTAGATTTATTCAGTGTGCTGTTTTCACAGTATGTGCCCTAGTGATGTGTCTGCCACACTTGAAACACATTAAAGCACACACAACTGACACACACTGATTTCATGTGATCTGGGTCCAGATGAAGTAGACCTTTAACTTCATCACACTCTGTAAAGCCTGCAAAATTAGAATATGAAAAAGTTCAATATTTTTACCAAATATTATTATATTATATTTAGAAATATTCTAAAGAGAAATCTCAGGCTTCTGAGAAGTATGTTCATTTCTATGGAAAATGAAACCAGCAGCTTGTCAACAGAAGGAAGCATGAAGTGCTGCTAATGTCCTGGTAGACGGCTGAGTTGACTATGGACTTCAGAAAACACAGTCACCAGCAGATGACATGGCAGCCCAAATCATCAGTCACTGCGTGCATATGGACGAGTGTAATCCGTTTGCGGATGTGACTGACTGTGGAAAGTTCACATTGGACTTCAAGCAATGTGGATTTTGTGCTTCTCCACTCTTCCTCCAGATGCTGGACCTTGACCACTAGACCTTGATTTCCAAATGACATGCAAAATGTACCACTGAGTAACAGTCCAGTTGTGTTTCTCCACAATCCAGGTAAGACTCTTCTGACATCTTCTCATCTCCCATACACTGTGTGCATAATTATTAGAAAAGTTGTATTTATGAGGATTAATTTTATAATTGAACAACTACAGGGCTCTTGGTAAATCCCAAATGTTAATATCCTCAAACCTGAATATTTAAGAAAGTAAAGTGTTTTGTTAAAAAGTTTTGCTTTCTTAGGAGAAAATCTATGTGTAATTTGCGTATGTGTAATTTGCAGAATTACACACAGAGGTCACAGAGGCAGCAGTCTGAGCAGGGAGGCCCAGACTTCCTTTTCTACAGTCACTTCCTCCAGCTCTTCTGGGGGATCTTGAGGTGTTCCCAGGCTAGCCGAGAGATCAGTCCCTCCAGTGTGTCCTGGGTCTTCCCCGGGGCATCCTCCCGGTGGGACATGCCTGGAACACCTCCCCAGGCGTCCAGGAGGCATCTGGAACAGATGCCTGAGCCACTTCACCTGGCTGCTCTTCACGTGGAGGAGCAGCGGCTCTACTCTGAGCTCATCCCATGTGACTGAGCTCCTCACCCTATCTCTAAGGGTGCACCCAGCCACACTGCGGAGGAAATTAATTTTGGCCGCTTGTATCCTCTTGGTCTTGCCTGGAAGAATCCATGACTCATCGCTGTACCAGCGAGTGAGTCTGGTAACGCTTGATCCACAGAATGCGCTGCGGTTGCGCGTAGACAGACAGCTAAGTGAACCAATCAGAGATTGCGCCATCTTGATTCAAAACTGAGGCGGAACTTCCGCTGCCTAAGAGTGACTTTGCGGGCAAAGGCGGGGGCACTGACGTCACCATCTTTGAACGAATCAGAATCGCGGAGTCGGTTTGGAACCGGAGGAGCGAGAGTGGATGGAGGGTGTCCAAATGGTATCGCGGTGTATAGGAAATACAGAGAGATATCATTTGGCTGGCCAGGTAACTCTTGGTCATTAAACAGAGCTCATGACCTTAGGTGAGGGTAGGAACGTAGATTGCTCAGCTCCCTCTTCACCACAAGGGTCCGGTACAGTGACCGCATCACTGCTGATGCTGCACCAATCCTGTCTGCCTGCATTGCGTAATAATTCGGCATGAGATTCATGCAGATTATTTTCGATTCTCACTTGTTTATTTTCATCTGTCAGAATAGGTAACAACTCAAAGTTTACAATTAAACATTTCTGACCAATCAGTGACCAATATAGCCACCCTTCCATATGGTCATAAGCCTTCCATTCATGGAGTCTGTCCCCTTCTTGATCTATTGACAAACAACATTTTGTGCAGCAGCAACCACAGCCTGCAGAACACTGTTCAGAGGTGGACTGTTTTCCTTCACCATAAATATTCGATATAAGAAGGGCCCACATGTTTAGGTCTTTTTTTTTTTTTTTTTAATCTTCAAGGCTTTACAGGCTAGCCACACAGTGGAGTACTTTGATGCATGAGATGGAGCATTGTCCTGCATAAAAATCATGGTCTTCTTGAAAGATGCAGACTTTTTTCTGTACCAGCTTGAAGAAAGTGTCTTCTAAAAAACTGGCAGTAGGTTTTGAAGCTTATTTTGAGTACATCTGAGTACATCTTCAACAAGTTCATCTTTAAATATACTGTAGCTGCAAGCAGCAGCTGTGCACCTCTAGCTTAACCCTTAGCCCTAACTATAACCCTAAACCTAGCCTCCACGTGGAGAAAAGCAGCTGAGGTGGCTGTGGCATATGTTTCGGATGCCCCCGTATGGAAAAACAAACAAACAAACAAAAAAAAGCATATGGTTCATATACAGCAACCATGCATCTACCTTACTTAAATCAGGCAGAATTACCTTCTGAGTTTATTATATGTTCAATAGACAATATCAGACCAATTAGGCCACTTTCTTAGTAAAATAAAACACACATCCAAGTTATATGTAAGTTTTCAGTCATATATGAATGCAGTATAAAGTGTCACATGAGTTTTACATGTCAACAATACACAATAATATATGGTATTATTAAAAACAATACAAGCCCTAGGTGATATTCCTATAGAAATCATTTTAAGTTCTTATATTGAATCATATGGGAGTCTTTTTCAAATTATATATGGCTTAAAGCCATTTTGGTGCCTATGCATCTGCTCCTCAAGCTTCATGTGTTTCCAACTAATTCCTCATATTACGGCAATAATATTACTACATGTCTATATATACAGTACATATCGTATAAGTCAATAATGCATAAACTTGTTATATGTGATTTCATACAAAATTGTGATGAAAATTATTTTATTTTAGCAAACTCTTTGTGTCTGTAGCAGTTTTGCATTGTGCATTAAAACAAAACAAAAAAAATACTGCATATGAAGCTGAACCTTAAGTAATATATGCTCTGCTTTACTGTCTACTGTATGAGCTGTCATCTGATCAAAAATAAAAAAAATACAGAAAACAAAAATCCACATAAAAAACCCACAAAGCATGCATAGGCATTGAACATTCAATCATCAAAGAGCATTAAGTTTTATTTTTGTGTTTTCTGCTTCCCTCTAATTTCAGTAAGCTTGGCATTGATGGCTGCACCAATGCTGGAGGGCACAAAATGAGGCCACTTTTGCTGTGTTGCTCCTGTGAAAAAATCAGTGAACAAAGAGAAAAAAAAAAATTCTTACTTAGTATGCAAGGCTGCTCACAATTAATGACTAAACATCAAATTAGACCAATCAACAGCAACGTACTGATGGTGGCCAGTCTAGCGGTTAGGAAGGGAATTTTGCCACTATTGTGTCAGAGTTACTCCAGAGTTACTCCATTGGAGTCACTCCAGGGGTACTGTTCTTGTTCACTGTAAAATGGCTATGGGTAAGACAACTAATTGACTAGTACTACTACTGGTATTACTACTACTAATTTCCCACAGTGCAGTAATATAATAAGCATCAAAGATACTCATTCTACACTATTAGAATACTGTCAACTGATTTAACACTTTACAAAAAATCAGAGCTCAAACGGGCGAGTTTGAACAAGGCACCTTATTGACGTCAGATCGAAAAAAGTCTGAACTCCGCGTCTCTGTAAATCACACCCAGAGAGTTTGGACTGCGAAAGCGCTAGGCAATGCGAAATGCGTTTTTTTATTTGCCTGGAGGCACGTCCGAGTGTTTCTAGGCTCGGAAGTCCTTTATCTGAGCCTCTGGACCTTTGAACAGCAGTGGTTTAATTTTATTTTATGTGGAAATGTGTTTATTTTTCAATGGAACGCTTCAATTCTCTCCCCCCGTGCAAAAACAAGGAAATTGATCAGCTGTGAGCTACAGCGGAGACCGGAGCGTTTGGCCACGCCCCCACCCTCTACTATTGGCCAGCTTTTTTCTCCTCATTGGCATTCAAGCAACAACGCCCATTATGACCTGTTCTGAGGGAGAAAAAAATACTCTTTCTCATCTTATCTCTGTTTCTCATGCACTGAGTGTTGATTTTGAAGAAGGATTCATTTACAGTATTAGGGAACCAATAAGGAGCCATATAAAAGCATCAAGAAGTACCATGTCATGGGATCTTTAACATTAGTATGAAACCGATAGTTCAAAATGGTAAGGAGGGATCTGATTAAAGCATTCTACAGCAAAAATAACATTTTACAAACTTGTGTAGAGAGTTGTCCTAGTATTACTAAACTCCAATCATTTAGCACATCACACATTGCAACAGCTTCGGCACCAACGCAGTTTGTTAGTTAAATAAATAAATAAATAAAATTGTTAATAATGATGATAAAAGAATTAGGTCTACTTACTGCTGACAAACTTGATGGAGGCACTGTACACTGGCCAGCCATAGTTTTGTTTTTTTTGCCTTTCTGCCATTCCACGGCAGCTGAATAGTCAGTGTGCGGGTACCCATCTTCATTCATCTTGGTGTCATCATATTGGCGTATGGCATTCGTTTTTACTTCATTGTGCATTCCAGCATCCTTTCCATTGAGCCACTGCACTACTGAAAACTTTCTCATTCTTGTCTCTAGGGAATAAAATCAGACATCTTTGTTTAAATTGCGGAATTTAATGTTATTTTCGTATTTTTGTAAAGTCCACATTGTAGTGGGTTATTGGGGTTACCGCATACTGCCTTTTACGTTAACTGCAAAGCTTGTGACAGGTAAGCACAATCAATATTTTAAAAACAAAAATAAAGTATAAAACCGATAAAACATAGAAAAAAAACAACATGAAAAAAAAAAACATAAAATAATCTAATCTTAGCTAAATACACAAAGCAATGGCTATGTCATTACACAGATTAAGTCTTGTAACTCTAACAGGCTAAACCAGTGGTGCCCAACCAGTAGCCCGCGGTCGACCGGTCGCCTGCGGCCTGATCACAAGTCGTCCGCGGGAGGTTTGGGGGGGGGGGGGAGAAAAAAAAGGGGGGTAAACGGGAAAAAACAGCAATTTTCGCAACCGCACCGGCTGGCTGTATGTGTGTGTGTGTGTGTGTGTGTGTGTGCGTGTGCGCATGTGTAGCAGACACGTGCGTTATGGGAAATTGACAGCTGAGCCGTCCTCCCGTGGACCCACCACCTGCGGAAGGATTCATGGGGGCTGGTGCACTGTGTTCTGGGCAGCAGAACATTGCTTGGACTGCTGCCCCCGTGACCCAGAAAATGGAAAAGCGGAAGAAAATGAATGAATGAATGTGCGCTATTTGTGAGACACTGTGGATTTGTGAAACAAACGTTCAAAAGTATTATCAATCAAACTGATTAATGGCACTTTTTGATGATGTCCTATATTTGTAAGAGTGTGTGAAGTGTAATTATACGAGTGTAAATAATGTTTTGATTTTGGGGTGAAAGGCTGCAGTAAAGTCCACATGTATTAGGTTGAGTGTGTCCAGGTGTGTGTGAGCTCTGCAGCTGTAGTCATGTGTACTCCTGTATGCTTATGTATACGTGTATTCACATGGTGAAGGACTTTGGCCTCGACTCTGTCACTTTCAACACTGAAACATTTACGGAAACATAACATCAAAAACCTACAGTTTGTGAGCAGCCAAAATCTAACAGCAAAGGATTTCACACGTGAATTAAAACGGGGACAAGGGCACAGACTGCATGAATATGTAGACCCTGCAAAGTATCACTGTAAATGTCAGGACAATATCACGCATTAGTATTAGTAAGTACCTTTTGTAAACTATGTTTTCACAGCGCTTCTAAACCTAAATTCTTATGTGTAAAGTCTGACCCCCAAATGGAGACTGCGCTAAACCAGTGAGAGCTGTGGTCACAGAGCAGGACTAGGGTTTGATTGAAAACAAAAAATGTATATGAGGTTAATTTTGGTCTTCCAATATGATTTCCAAAATAAAGTGTAGGTGGAAACAGCACACTGGTCTGTTAAAAACAACTTTTATTTGGAGAAAAAATGAATAGTAGTAGTTAGTAGTGTTTTTGGGCACTTTTCCTCGCGCACAGAAGCACATGCACGTCTCACTGTGACGCGCACACGCAGCCGCAGACTGTGTTGAGTCCGTACGGTTCTCATGGTGTGTTTAAGTGCGCTCGTGCTCGCGGACACTGCACTCTCTCACTGTGTTAGTGACACTGCAGCAATGGCAGAAGAAGCTCCCGCCGCAGCTCCGACCAAAGCCGCCAAAAAGAAGGCCACCAAACCCAAGAAGAGCGGCCCCGGCGTCAGCGAGCTCATCGTCAAAACCGTGTCCGCCTCCAAGGAGCGCAGCGGCGTGTCCCTGCCCGCGCTCAAGAAGGCTCTGTCCGCCGCGGGATACGATGCGGACAAGAACAAGGCCCGGGTCAGGCTCGCCGTCAAGAAACTGCTGGAGAAGGGCACTCTGGTCCAGAAAAAGGGCTCCTACAAGATGAACAAAAACACCGAGGAGAAGAAGGTCAAGAAGCCCGCCAAGAAAGCCGCTCCTAAAGCCAAGAAGCCCGCCGCCAAGAAACCAGCGACCGCCAAGAAACCCAAGGCAGCCAAGAAGAGCGCCACCCCCAAGAAGGCAGCCAAGAAGTCCCCGAAGAAGGCAGCCAAGCCTGCGGCCAAGAAAGCGGCCAAGAGCCCCAAGAAGCCCGCGGCCAAGAGCCCCAAGAAGCCCGCGGCGAAGAGCCCCAAGAAGCCCGCGGCGAAGAAGGCCCCCGCAGCCAAGAAAGCGGCTCCAAAGAAAGCCGCCAAGCCCAAAGCCAAGAAGGCAGCGGCCCCCAAGAAGAAGTAAAGTCCCAATCTCAACCTGGACCAACAACGGCTCTTTTCAGAGCCACCACTTTCACTAAAGAGCTGCCCCTATGCACTCTACACATTACAAACATTTCTGGGAACGTACAGGGAAATGTGCTGTCAGGGAATTAACACATAAGGAACATAAACAACAAACATTTATAAAGCCATTTTCATACAAAAAATGTAGCACAAAGCACCTTACAGTCATTAAGGATTAGAAGATTGTCTTCTTATTCATCTCACACAGGAGAAACTAAATAAAAAGTGAAAGAATATCAACTTCACTGCGTAAACGCATCGGGCCATTTGTGTCACAAAATGTCGCAGCATTAAGAAGTGAACTTTATTGATCTCACACTGGAGAAATTCTTCTCTGCATTTTAACCCATCCTATATATATATATATATATATACATATATTAGGAGCAGTGGGCAGCACACACATTAGGGCGCCCGGGGACCATCTCCATGATCTTCTTGCTTCGGCTTGGTCACGACCTAAGCTGGAGGTACCTATGGTGCATGTTTTGGGTTGGTGGGGGAAACCGGAGTGCCCGGAGGAAACCCACCCAGACACGGGGAGAACATGCAAACTCCACTCAGAAAGGCTCGGGCGACCCGGGGATCGAACCCAGACCCAGACCCAGACCACAAACAGGAGCAACAACAAACGTGAGCACAAATGTGTCATTACTAAGTAAACAAAAGCAAAAGGCAACGTGTGAACACAGAAGAGCTCAGAACAGCACGGACACACACTTGTGTTCACTCACTGACCTCAACAAAGACCAAGAATCAAAGTGAAAAACACTTTTGTTCCTATGTGCCCAATACAAATGGGGGAAATGGCGGAAAAGTGTGTTTTGACGTCATCTTTTATTTGAGCGGATCCGACCAATGTTTTTTTCTGTGCACGTGCTGTCCAGTGGGCGGCACTCGAGAGCCTGTGTTTTCTGTCACGTCCTCTGTCAGTGAATAAACACTGTGCGCGTGGAGTCCACAGTCATCTTGTGATCCAACTCACTCCGAGGTGAACATGTCTGGCAGAGGAAAGGGAGGCAAAGGTCTGGGGAAAGGAGGCGCCAAGCGTCACCGTAAAGTGCTCCGTGATAACATCCAGGGCATCACCAAACCCGCGATCCGCCGTCTGGCTCGTCGCGGTGGTGTCAAGCGTATCTCCGGTCTGATCTACGAGGAGACCCGCGGTGTGCTCAAGGTTTTCCTGGAGAACGTCATCCGTGACGCTGTCACCTACACCGAGCACGCCAAGAGGAAGACCGTGACCGCCATGGACGTGGTGTACGCGCTCAAGAGACAGGGCCGCACTCTGTACGGTTTCGGAGGTTAAACGCTGCTCCTAACTACAATTCAACGGCCCTTTTCAGGGCCACACACACTACTAAGAGCTTCTGTTCTGTTTCTCCCACTCCCGTATTACCAGTCATCGTAGGAAAAACAAAAATCCCGGTATAATCTTGTTAAACTACAAAACACGCAGGAGGCTGCTCCTCTGGATGTAACTATTACGTGAGTTGTGCGTAAACTGCTTCAAACAGAACACAACTGGCCCATGTTTATCTGAAACACGCTCTTATTAACGTAAACTGCTTTCCACGTACCTTTTGTCGTGTCATATCGTTGTTGGGAAGTAACCGAAAACGGGTCTACGTAAAAGGGCACTGAGTTACTCGTTCATTCGGGCGCATTCAGAATACTGCTACTTACTTGATGACACAATTTAGGCTTCAAACGCCGCAGCATTGATGAGAAAAATAGAAAAAACACCGCTCTTGTGATGAATGCCGCTGATATTCAGTAATGGTGCATTACAGTGAATCAAAATTAAACACTTTTAAACCTCGCCTTTCTGCACTTTAATATAATGGAACTCAATGTGAAAGTATTCCAAGTATGCACACACATTACTCGGCCATGTAACAGTGCAGTACAAAGTACATTTTGATGCGATGCATTTTAATTCAAACTATTCTTCCGATCATTGTGTGATATTGACACATTTACAGGTGCAAACACAGAGTTTGCTGTGACGCGCCCAAACTGCACAACTCAGACCATTGTCAAAATGGAGTCACATTTATGATCGACAGTAAAGAGAGTGACTCCAGACTAAGGTGGAAAATGGGGGAGGGAGTTTCTTTTGGTCGTTTCCCTCCTAAAATCACTAAAGAGCGCACAGCCCCCTCTCACTTCCCCTGCACGTCCAGCGCGTGCAGCGGCTCCACCAATCAGAGCGCAGCGAGGCCCGCATAAAACAAGCGGCCGCGCTCTTGTCCCCTCAGTGTCCGCTGATCCCGATCAGAAACATGCCTGAACCCGCCAAGGCCGCGCCCAAGAAGGGCTCCAAGAAAGCCGTGACCAAGACCGCCGGCAAAGGCGGCAAGAAGAGGAGAAAGACCAGGAAGGAGAGCTACGCCATCTACGTGTACAAGGTGCTCAAGCAGGTGCACCCCGACACCGGCATCTCCTCCAAGGCCATGAGCATCATGAACTCTTTTGTCAACGACATCTTCGAGCGCATCGGCGGAGAGGCCTCCCGCCTGGCGCACTACAACAAGCGCTCCACCATCACCTCCAGGGAGATCCAGACCGCCGTGCGCCTCCTGCTGCCCGGAGAACTGGCCAAGCACGCCGTGTCCGAGGGCACCAAGGCCGTCACCAAGTACACCAGCTCCAAGTAAACGGCTCCTTGACAATTACACACCAACGGCTCTTTTAAGAGCCACTCACTCCACTAAAGAGCTCCTGTGCTTCTAGAGAATATCAGAGATTGCATAACATAAGATGCTAGTCATGTTCATCTCCATGGCAACCATGTATCATCTCCATAGTAATAATTGGTGTGCAATATTTAAAGTCACTTTATTGGCTACTTATTTAACAACCACTGTCCATCACTGCGCTGTACACGCTCATCTGAGTCACTTTATTGTAGTGTAGTGATATTACTATACTGGAGTCACTTTAACTGCTGTTTGTTCATTGCTCAGAATCAAAGACATTTATTGTGCAACGTTCCTGTGCCTTTTAACCTTACAGTGCTGTGTTTTTTACTTGATTGTACATACTTATTTTTATTTTTATTTTGATGCATGCTCATATCTTCCAGCTGTTTCTGAAACTTGCATTGTGACACTGCAATTTCCCCATTGTGGGAGAAATAAAAGATTATCTTAACTTTCACTGGTGGTGTTTGTTTTGCAACTCGCCTGATACACGCTGAATCTTAAATATCAGATCCAAATGTAATTCTTCTGCTCTGGGGTGTATCACTTGTGAGTGCATGTCTCAATCTCTTTGTATGTAAATTGTACATATGAATAGTGTCAGTAAAACACATTCTATGTACACTGTAAAAGTGTGCAGGATTGACATTAGTGTTAACTCTAATCCAAGTTTGTGTGTGATAGGATGAGTTGTAGCGGGGTGGCGTCTATCGATTTACGTTGAAATGAGCTACCTTTCGTTTACAGTTGTATTCAAAGCTAACCTTCGGATTAGAGTTGTATGCTGTTTGCATACGGTAATCATGCTTTATACCTTAGTCATGTAAAACTTCAACTCATTTATATATGTGACAAAATGTATGCTTTTTAAGCAGCCAATGCTGTTATCTGAAACAAGTTGCGGCCTTTTTCCGGGTGCTCAGTCACATGCGTAGACAGTTCATTTTGACAGTCGTATTACGCTATCAAATAAGGGTAGCTGAAGGTAGCTCAAAGGTAGCCATCAAATAATGCTCCCACTGTAGAATCACCATTATTTACTCGTTTATATGAATATAGAGGTAGCTCAGGTAGGTCTTTTCGACAGGCCTATATCTTTTATCAAGGCTGTAGTGGCTAAATTACCCTTCGTGTGTTCAGTAAATTCTTCTTAACATTTTCATGCATTTAATCTCTCAGTCAGACGGAAAGAACAAGTCTACTCGTGTTTAAAGTTGAACTACGGTAGAAAACAATGTTTGCCCGTCTTTACTGAAATCTCACACAAGAACACAAACACAGCATTTACATTCTGTCAATGCGCGAGCTCAATGAGTCATAGCTCAGCACCAGCTCCTAGACAAGCCAATTGAACCATCAAATAATGCTCCCACTGTAGAATCACCATTTACTAATAATAGTATACCTCACCTTTGTGATACAGGGGACACTGAAGATGGGACAATTTCATGCAATTCAATTTATAACAATGTGCTTGTCTCTTATTCATTATGGATGAGGACAGGAAAAGAGACAACAGAAGAAACATTTATTTACAAAAATATATACACTCCATCCAAGGGATGGGAGGGAAATTTATCCCAACTGTGATGCCTCTAGGAGGGCACATGTGACCTCTTCTTAAAAATAAATAAATAAATAAACAAAAATCATTAAATGAAGTTGGAGTAGGGAAAAAAAAAGCATTCTTAAACAAAATGCATTGGTGATGTCACACACACCAGGACTAAAATCCCCCCCAGGCAATGAGCTAACCAGTGTGGGTCCTTGGGCAAGACCCTTCACGGTACTGCCCCCCCGGGCGCCAAAAAAGATGGCTGCTCACTGGGTCAAATGCAGAAGTCAAATTTCTCCCGTGTGTCACTGTGTGTCATTGTGTGTGAGACCAATAAAGGCTTAATCTTATAAAAAAATCTTATAAATCTTATCTTATCTTATCATTACCAGGGCTAACCAGAAGGCATGGCTGACAGGGGAGGTTCACAGACTGTTGAGAGCCAGGAACGCTGCCTTCAGGATGTCACACATCTGAAGGCAGCAAGAACCAACCTGTCCCGTGGCATCAGGGAAGCAAAACACAATTACACACAGAAAATAACCGGACATTTTAAAGACAGCAGGGACACACGGAGTCTGTGGCAGGGCATTCAGAACATCATGGACTACAAACCCTCGCCACAGACCTGTGACAGCAACATCATCCTACTCAGCGACCTCAACCTTGAGGCACAAACCGACACCAGGCCACAGAAAACTACCACCTCCCCATGACCGGCTTCTGTGTGTGTCTGCAGCCAGCATGAAGAGAACACTCTCCAGGATCAACACCCGCAAGGCTGCAGGCCCGGACAACATCCCTGGTTGTGTGTTGAAGGACTGCGCAGAGGCGCTCAAGGATGTCTTCACAGGCATCTTTAATGTTTCTCTGAGCCAGGCTGTCGTTCCTTCCTGCTTCAAAACCACTACCATCATTCCTGTGCCAAAGAAGCCCACTCCAGCCACTTTTAATGAGTATCGCCCTGTTGCACTGACCCCCATCATAATGAAGTGCTTTGCACAGCTAATCATGGCACACATTAAATCCAACCCCCTTCCCCCACCCTGGACCCATTCCAGTTTGCATACCGGGCCAACCGCTCCACCAAGGATGCAATCTGCTCTGCTCTTCACCCAGCCCTCACCCACCTGGACAATAAAGACTCATATGTGAGAATGCTGTTCATAGATTTCAGTTCAGCATTCAACACCATATGTGAAGAATCCCTCAGTCGTCCAGGTAGAATCCATGGTAAAAGGACAAATTCAATTTGTCAACTGGACAAAGTTTATTTGGTCGAAAACGTTTCGCAGCTCCTCCGAGTTGCTTCGTCAGTTCATCATCACTCTAACCAGAACTGACTAATTGAATTTCTCCTTTTACCATCAATTCAACACCATAATCCCACAGCAGCTCATAACCAAACTGGACCACCTGGGGCTTCAGACCTCACTGTGTAATTGGTTGCTGGACTTCCTCATGGAGGCCCTGTCTACACAAACGTTGTGGAGTGAATCCGATAAAGTTTTTTTTTATCATTTCGGTCTCGCGTCCACATGGCACCAGCATTCTGGGTACCCCAAACAATATTTTTGGTGAATGGGTTCCAGAGTGGAAAACTCTGGCAATGTTACCATTGCGGAGTCGTCTGGACGAGTAGAACAGATTTGTTTATGCCTACGTCTCAACCACATGGCCAGTACGTCACAACCACATGGCCAGAACAAATAGCAGCCTTGGGCAACATTCATTCGTAACAAGAGAGCAACCATGGCGGACACCAGAGTAGCAGTAGTAGCAGTGCTGCAGTGAGTGCTAAGTTTACTTGCGTTATTGAAAGAAAATATACTGCAGTTATACCAACTAGGCGAGCAGCAGAGCACACCATGCGCCAGATTCTTTTAAACCTGCCATGGTGTGTTTCTAGACGTGCCAAAAGAAGGAGATTTTGTGTGAGACCTGGAAGAACAAGTAGCTGGGACAACTTTGTGAATGGAGTTGTCATGGACGCAGAATGGAGAGAACTTTCGGATGTCCAGAGCTTCGCTTGTGGCCCTGAGTGAAGAACTTCGATGCTCTTCACTCTGCTGACCCACGCCTGCACACCAGCCTTCAGCACCAGTCACATTGTGAAGTTTGCGGACGATACGACTGTGGTGGGTCTCATCTCAAATAACATGAGACAAACTACAGGAGTGAGGTGAGCCTTCTGACCAAGTGGTGCAGCGATAACAATCTCCTTCTGAATGTTGAAAAGACCAAGGAGATTGTTATAGACTTCCGGAGAGGCCCCACCCGGCACCCCCCACTGTCCATCAACGGTGCTGCTGTAGAGAGGGTGAGCAGCACCAAATTCCTGCAGGTGCACATCAGTGAGGACCTCTCCTGGACAGCGAACACTGCCTCACTGCCAAAGAAAGCCCAGAAGCGCCTCTATTTCCTCCGCAAACTGAGGAGAGCTGGAGCCCCCCCACCCATCATGACCACCTTCTACCGAGGCACCATTGAGAGCGTTCTGACCAGCTGCATCACTGTGTGGTACGGGAGCTGCACTGAACAGAACAGGAAAGCCCTGCAGCGCATAGATTTTAGAATTTTTTGTCTTGGATAATTTTTGTTTTGTTTTGTCTTTATATTGTATTTTGTACACTGTCTTTTTGCACTGCTTGACCAGAGAGAAACAAAATTGAAGTCCAGCAAGACATTAGTGCTTTTAAACCATCAAAGACAAAATATGTTTTTGGAATGGATACTCTCATGCTGAAGGAGCTCAGTACCACTCTAACCAAACCCATAACAAAAATAATTAATCAGGCTATCTCCCAAGGCACATTCCCTAATGGTTGGAAAGCAGCAGTGGTCATTCCAATATTCAAGAGCGGCGATCCCCTATCTATAAGTAATTAAAGGCCAATCAGTATTCTTTCATCTGTATCCAAAGTGGCAGAGAAAATAATTGCAAATCTAATCCTCACACACCTGGACACAGCCACACCTGGTCTTCACCCTATGCAGTTTGGTTTCAGACATAAATATTGAACTGAGGCTGCCAACTGCTATTTTGTGGAAAATCTCAAAGCCTTACTGGACAAACGAGGCGTGGTAGGAGCTGTTTTCCTTGATCTAAAAAAAAGCCTTTGACACTGTGAATCACTGTAAACATTATCAAAACTGTCCCATTTCAACTTCTCAACAAACAGCTTAAATTGGATTGCATCATACCTCTCAAACCGCTCACAGACATTCCGAGTCACCAGTCACCCCCCTCCTGTGTCCCACCGGTGTACCCCAAGGATCTATCCTTGGACCATTACTGTTGCCACTTTACATAAATGACCTCCCTGCAGTCTGTTCCAACATCCACACCCAACTCTATGCAGCTGACACTGTAATATATACACATGGAAAAAGCTCCTCACAAGTCGCAGAAGTCCTCACACAATCCATGGTTCATGTCTCTAACTGGTTAAAACAGTCCTGCCTGCAACTCAGTGTCAATAAAACCGTAGCAATGTTCTTTACAAAATCCTCTAATCCCATAACCCATCATGACGTCTTTGTAGATGGACATAAACTCAAAATCGTGCAAGAATACAAATATCTCGGAGTACAAATGGACACTAAACTCACTTTCAAATCTCAGGTCAATAAAGTCTGCAACAAAATTAAATTCCATCTCTCCAACTTCTGTTTCATAAGACCACGGCTCTCCACCACAGTCTATATGCATGCCATGATACTCTCCCATATTAAATAGTGTTTAACCACGTGGTCAAACACAAACAACACCACCCTCAAACCACTGCAATCATTATACAAAAGAACAATAAAAACACTTGACAAGAAACCAATACAATATCATCATTGTGAAATATTACACAAACTCAAATTGCTGAACTGGGACAATGTGATCAAATACACAAACCTCTGCCTATAAATGGTCTCTCTTCACCCCAACTTTCACAGTTCATTACAATAAGATCATCCTCAAGCCGAGTAACCAGGGGGGCAGTTAGAGGGGACTGCATAATCCCATTCAGGAAAAGCACCTTTGGACAGTCCTCATTTTTCGTCACTGCAGCACATCAATGGAACAATACTCCCAAACATATCAGAGACTCACCATCATATCACACTTGTAAGACTCTTAAAAAAGTGCTTAGTTGAAAATTAGCTCTGCACACATTAATTTCCTTTTAGAGTCACCTTTTTTGTTCTATCCTGTTTGTTGTGTTACTGAGGGGTTTGGGGTTAGATGTATGTGTGTTCTGTGTGTGTATTTGTTGTATGTATGTATGTATTGTTAATGTTTTACCAAGTGTGCATGGCTGTTACTATGAGTGAGCCTGAAAGCATGTAAATAGTGCAAATAATTGTGTATGTACATTGTTTTAACCTGTTTTTTTTTCTTAGGGTGACAATGTAACATCTGTCCAGGGACTGCAGATCAAAACTAGCCTCTTGGCTAAATCTGGTGCATTTACAGAAATGTTCATTAATGTACACTGTCCCTGTCAAATAAATAAATACATTTCGATTCACTGTATGTTGAACACACGTGGCAGAATTGATAATAAAGCTGACTTTGATCTTTAAAACATTCATGGGGAAAACACGTTTATCTTTATGTCTCCGACTCACAGCCATACTCTCCTCTGATTGGACACGTGGACTAACGCTCATCCTAGCCAATCCGGAGTCAGCAATCCTGCTATATACTGGCGTGTGCGCGCTCACAGACCACAGCATTTCTTCAGCTGAGAAGCGTTTTTGCAACTCTTCCGAAATCATGTCTGGACGTGGAAAAGGCGCCGGTAAGGCTAGAGCAAAGGCCAAGTCCCGCTCCTCCAGGGCCGGGCTGCAGTTCCCAGTGGGCCGTGTGCACAGGCTGCTCCGCAAAGGAAACTACGCACAGCGCGTTGGCGCCGGAGCTCCCGTGTACCTGGCGGCCGTGCTGGAGTATCTGACCGCTGAGATCCTGGAGCTGGCGGGAAACGCGGCTCGTGACAACAAAAAGACCAGGATCATCCCCCGCCACCTGCAGCTGGCCGTCCGCAACGACGAGGAGCTCAACAAACTGCTGGGAGGAGTGACCATCGCTCAGGGAGGCGTGCTGCCCAACATCCAGGCTGTGCTGCTGCCCAAGAAGACCGAGAAGGCCAAGTAAAGCAGCTCAGAGATTCGACTCACAACAACGGCTCTTTTCAGAGCCACCCACTCTTGGTAAAGCGCGTACTTCTGTTGACAGACAACACTTCATACAATATATGAACATTGGGGGAAAAAAAAAAAAAAAGGTCCAACACATGCTTTTACGCATCAGTTTAAGACTACCACAGGCAAATGACGCGATCAACAATGAGCAAGCCAGTGTGGGTCCTTGGGCAAGACCCTTCACGGTACTACCCCCGGGCGCCGAAAGATGACTGCTCACTGCTCCTGAAAAAAGGATGGGTCAAATTTCTCCCATGTGTCATTGTGTGAGACTAATAAAGGCTTAAGCTTAATCTTTTTCACTGCCGCTTTGCGTTATTTAACAAATCACGGGGTTCCTTCTCAATGTCTCATACAACGTCCAGCACACGTCCTGTCATGAAAATACTACGTGATGACAATCTGCAATATATGAAAACAATGTTACTGTGGCGCTCACTAAAGCACATGCATCAGCTCTATTTGCTGGTAAATTTAATGAAGACAGATTAAAGTTTTTCTCTGCATGTTCGTAAATCTGCCCAGCACCTCCCGCACTCTGTGTCCCGCCCCTCCTCACAAGTCCCGCTCAGCTTGACGCGCTCACTTCAAACTCACGAGCTCCAATAGAAAGCGCTTTTTTGCTCCTCCTCCCTGGGCGGCACTGTGCGTCAGAGGAGGACGCAGACCAATCACAGAGCCCGATGCTGCGTGCGCGTGAGGCTGGCCCTTTAAAAACAGCTCGTTCGCCGCTCTTCTGCACTTCCCCTTCTCTGTTTGCAGACGGAACATTAGAAATATGGCAAGAACCAAGCAGACCGCCCGTAAATCCACCGGAGGCAAAGCCCCCAGAAAGCAGCTGGCCACGAAGGCCGCGCGTAAGAGCGCCCCGGCCACCGGAGGCGTCAAGAAGCCTCACCGCTACAGGCCCGGTACCGTGGCTCTCAGGGAGATCCGCCGTTACCAGAAGTCTACCGAGCTGCTCATCCGCAAGCTGCCCTTCCAGCGCCTGGTCAGGGAAATCGCCCAGGACTTCAAGACCGACCTGCGCTTCCAGAGCTCCGCCGTCATGGCTCTGCAGGAGGCCAGCGAGGCCTACCTGGTGGGTCTGTTCGAGGACACCAACCTGTGCGCCATCCATGCCAAGAGGGTCACCATCATGCCCAAAGACATCCAGCTGGCCCGGCGCATCCGCGGAGAGAGGGCTTAAAGCTTCTGCTTTGACTCACAACAATAACGGCTCTTTTAAGAGCCACCACGTGTGGAAAGAGCCGCTTTTATACTTATGTAGGGCGCAACGAGCAAACAGTGTTGCCAACTTAGCGACTTTGTCGCTATTTTTAGCTACTTTTTGGACCCCCCTAGCGAGAAAATTAGACAAAAGCGACAAATCTAGCGACTTTTTCTGGTGATCAGAGGCTCCAAGATCGCGGGAGGGGGAAAAATAATTGCGCCGTTTTCTCTCTTTCCCCGTTCAGAGAAAGAGACACAGAGACAGAGAGAAAGAGACAGAGACAGAGAGAAAGAGACAGAGAGAAAGAGACAGAGGGGCAGTGGAAGAGACAGACTCACCAGTCTCTCCTCTGCTCCCTCCCATCTCGTCAGATCGCCTCGGAGTCTGGTCATTCCTCTCTCTGTTTCTGTCATTCAGTTTCTCTCGTCACGTGCATATCCCTCTCATTCTTTAGAGCATTTCTTTTTTCTCCTCTTGTATTCAATCGCAATGCCACAACCAAAAGTGTATACACAAAAGTACAGACGGGAGTGGGAAAAAGCTAGTTGTACAGCACAGAAAAGTTTTAAAAAGCTAGTTCTTTAGCACCAAAAAAATAAAAATAAAAAGCTATAGTTTGCCCACTATAGTACAAAAAAAATAAATAAAAAGCTTTAGTTAAACTACAGCACAAAAAAAAAAAACACAACATAAAAAAGCACGCTATAGATAAATATAAATAAATATAAAATATCTAAGATAAATATAAAATATCTAAAAAAAATAAATAAATAAAAAAAAAATAAAAAACAAACAAGTATATGTAATAACAACACCAATAAAAGGTTAGTGTCACGGGGTAAGGAAGGTTAGGATGTGCTCGCCCGTCTAGCTACTTTTAGCTACTTCTGGGCGGGCCAATAGCTACTTCCGATGCTGGGGAGTTGGCAACACTGCGAGCAAAGTTTTACGAACGTTAGTCACGCAGAATACTTCTACTGTTGAATATTTTGGCAATGCTACACGAGGCATGCAATATGTAGATTATGCAGAGCTTTCATGCCTTTAGTAGTTCATTTTCATGATTGTATTATACCTTACAGACAACGGAAACCCAAAAGTCAGTCTTCTGAAAATGTTAGTTGGGTCTCTTTTGGCATGCATTACTGCATCAATGCAGTGTGGCACGGAGGTGATCACCCTGTGGCACAGGCTGCTTTGATGGGGGCCTTCAGATCATCTACACTGTTGGCTCTTCTTGACAATATCCCTATGGAATATCTCTATGGGGTTCAGATCAGAGGAGTTTACTTGCAGGTAACTTTGGCCGTGTGGGCAGGTGCAGGGTCCTGCTGGAAAATGAAATCAGCACCTCCATAAAGCTTGTCAGCAGAAGGAAGCATGAAATACTGCTAATGTCCTGGTAGGCGGCTGCGTTGACTGTGGACAGTGGACCAACGCCAGCAGATGACATGGCAGCCCAAATCATCACTGCCTGGAAGGTTCACACTTGACTTCAAGCAACGTGGATTTTGTGTTTATCTACTCCAGACACTGGGACCTTGATTTCCAAATGACATGTAAAATGTACCACTGAGCAACAGTCCAGTCGTTTCTCCCCACAGTCCAGGTAAGACTCTTCTGACATCGGCTCATGTCCCATAAAGGCTTCGTCTGTGTGCAGTGGCTCTTGATGCGCTGACTCCAGTTTCAGTCCACTGGGGCACTTTCTTACCACATTATTTTTTTCACTCAATTTTTTTATGAACATGCTTGAATACAGCACTATGTGAACAACCCACTTCTTTAGCAATCACCTTCTGTGACTTTCTCCTTGTGGAGGACCCCCTCAGCAAGGAGAAAGTGACTGTCTTGTGGACATGTGTCCAGTCAGCAGCCTTCCCCATGATTATGTAGCCCTCTGACCCAGACTGAGAGACCATTTAAATATATATATATAAAATATCAGATTTGTGTCCATTTTATGTAGGCCTAAGAGCCACAGTCTATAGTGGCTATGCACAGCCCATATTATATTCAGAATGACCACTAAACCTTTCAGCACCTTGGAGAGCGACTTCCCCTTGCTGCGTGATAACAGGATTATGACCCCATTGTCCTGACTGAACATGTAGGATGGAGTCACTCACGCTGAATGTATATGAATATGAGGTTAATTTTGGTCTTCCAATATGATTTCCAAAATAAAGTGTACGTGGAAACAGCGCACTGGTCTGTTAAAAACAACTTTTATTTGGAGAAAAAATGAATAGTAGTAGTTAGTAGTAGTACATAATATATAAGTACTAGTACGCTACATGTGAGTATGCGTGCGTTCGGTTCGTGTGTCACGTTCCACTCGGAGCACACACACTTTTATAGTGACACGTGTATTTAGACAAATCATAAAGCAACGGCAATGGCGCAGAAGGAAAAAAGAACGCGCGCGTAAGAGGCTTTGGATTGTTCTAGAAAACAGACGTGCTCCACACTGAAGTTCTTTTGGACTTTATTTTAGGGTCAAAGTGTCCCCGTGTCTCCCACCCTCTCTATCCGTCCTGACCTGCGCGTCCACCTGTGTTCTGGGCACTTTAACTCACCTGCGTGAAGTTGGCCCCCCATCAAACGCACATTTGGGGGGCCAACTTCACGCAGGTCTTTTTCCTCGCGCACAGAAGCACATGCACGTCTCACTGTGACGCGCACACGCAGCCGCAGACTGTGTTGAGTCCGTACGGTTCTCATGGTGTGTTTAAGTGCGCTCGTGCTCGCGGACACTGCACTCTCTCACTGTGTTAGTGACACTGCAGCAATGGCAGAAGAAGCTCCCGTCGCGGCTCCGGCCAAAGCCGCCAAAAAGAAGGCCACCAAACCCAAGAAGAGCGGCCCCGGCGTCAGCGAGCTCATCGTCAAAACCGTGTCCGCCTCCAAGGAGCGCAGCGGCGTGTCCCTGCCCGCGCTCAAGAAGGCTCTGTCCGCCGCGGGATACGATGCGGACAAGAACAAGGCCCGGGTCAGGCTCGCCGTCAAGAAACTGCTGGAGAAGGGCACTCTGGTCCAGAAAAAGGGCTCCTACAAGATGAACAAAAACACCGAGGAGAAGAAGGTCAAGAAGCCCGCCAAGAAAGCCGCTCCTAAAGCCAAGAAGCCCGCCGCCAAGAAACCAGCGACCGCCAAGAAACCCAAGGCAGCCAAGAAGAGCGCCACCCCCAAGAAGGCAGCCAAGAAGTCCCCGAAGAAGGCAGCCAAGCCGGCGGCCAAGAAAGCGGCCAAGAGCCCCAAGAAGCCCGCGGCCAAGAGCCCCAAGAAGCCCGCGGCCAAGAGCCCCAAGAAGCCCGCGGCCAAGAAGCCCGCGGCGAAGAAGGCCCCCGCAGCCAAGAAAGCGGCTCCAAAGAAAGCCGCCAAGCCCAAAGCCAAGAAGGCAGCGGCCCCCAAGAAGAAGTAAAGTCCCAATCTCCACCTGGACCAACAACGGCTCTTTTCAGAGCCACTACTTTAACTAAAGAGCTGCCCCTATGCACTCTACACATCATTACAAACATTTTTGGGAACGTACAGGGAAATGTGGTGTCAGGGAATTAACACATAAGGAACATAAACAACAAACATTTAAGAAGAAGAAGAAGAAGTGAACTTTATTGATCTCACACTGGAGAAATTCTTCTCTGCATTTTAACCCATCCTATATATATATATATATATACATATATTAGGAGCAGTGGGCAGCACACACATTAGGGCTCCCGGGGACCATCTCCATGATCTTCTTGCTTCGGCTTGGTCAGGACCTAAGCTGGAGTACCTATGGTGCATGTTTTGGGTTATAAAGCCATTTTCATACAAAAAATGTAGCACAAAGCACCTTACAGTCATTAAGGATTAGAAGATGTCTTTTTATTCATCTCACACAGGAGAAACTAAATAAAAAGTGAAAGAATATCAACTTCACTGCGCCGTAAACGCATCGGACCATTTGTGTCACAAAATAAGATAAGATAAGCCTTTATTGATCTCACACAGGAGAAATTCTTCTCTGCATTTTAACCCATCCTATATACATATATGTATATATTAGGAGCAGTGGGCAGCACACATATTAGGGCGCCCGGGGACCATCTCCATGATCTTCTTGCTTCGGCTTGGTCACGACCTAAGCTGGAGGTACCTATGGTGCATGTTTTGGGTTGATGGGGGAAACCGGAGTTCCCGGAGGAAACCCACCCAGACACGGGGAGAACATGCAAACTCCACACAGAAAGGCTCGGGCGACCCGGGGATCGAACCCAGACCCAGACCACAAACAGGAGCAACAACAAACGGGAGCACAAATGTGTCAGTACTAAGTAAACTAAAACAAAAGGCAACGTGTGAACACAGAAGAGCTCAGAACAGCACGGACACACACTTGTGTTCACTCACTGACCTCACCAAAGACCAAGAATCAAAGTGAAAAACACTTTTGTTCCTATGTGCCCAATACAAATGGGGGAAATGGCGGAAAAGTGTGTTTTGACGTCATCTTTTATTTGAGCGGATCCGACCAATGTTTTTTTCTGTGCACGTGCTGTCCAGTGGGCGGCACTCGAGAGCCTGTGTTTTCTGTCACGTCCTCTGTCAGTGAATAAACACTGTGCGCGCGGAGTCCACAGTCATCTTGTGATCCAACTCACTCCGAGGTGAACATGTCTGGCAGAGGAAAGGGAGGCAAAGGTCTGGGGAAAGGAGGCGCCAAGCGTCACCGTAAAGTGCTCCGTGATAACATCCAGGGCATCACCAAACCCGCCATCCGCCGTCTGGCTCGTCGCGGTGGTGTCAAGCGTATCTCCGGTCTGATCTACGAGGAGACCCGCGGTGTGCTCAAGGTTTTCCTGGAGAACGTCATCCGTGACGCTGTCACCTACACCGAGCACGCCAAGAGGAAGACCGTGACCGCCATGGACGTGGTGTACGCGCTCAAGAGACAGGGCCGCACTCTGTACGGTTTCGGAGGTTAAACGCTGCTCCTAACTACAATCCAACGGCCCTTTTCAGGGCCACACACACTACTAAGAGCTTCTGTTCTGTTTCTCCCACTCCCCCGTATTACCAGTCATCGTAGGAAGAATAAATAAATCCCGATATAATCTTGTTAAACTACAAAACACGCAGGAGGCTGCTCCTCTGGATGTAACTATTACGTGAGTTGTGCGTAAACTGCTTCAAACAGAACACTTGCAACTGGCCCATGTTTATCTGAAACACGCTCTTATTAACGTAAACTGCTTTCCACGCACCTTTTTGTCGTGTCATATCGTTGTTGGGAAGTAACAGAAAACAGGTCTACGTAAAAGGGCACTGAGTTACTCGTTCATTCGGGCGCATTCAGAATACTGCTACTTACTTGATGACACAATTTAGGCTTCAAACGCCGCAGCATTGATGAGAAAAATAGAAAAAAAAACACCGCTCTTGTGATGAATGCCGCTGATATTCAGTAATGGTGCATTACAGTGAATCAAAATTAAACACTTTTAAACCTCGCCTTTCTGCACTTTAATATAATGGAACTCAATGTGAGAGTATTCCAAGTATGCACACACATTACTCTGATACGGCCATGTAACACAGTGCAGTACAAAGTACATTTTGATGCGATGCATTTTAATTCAAACTATTCTTCCGATCATTGTGTGATATTGACACATTTACAGGTGCAAACACATAGAGTTTGCTGTGACGCGCCCAAACTGCACAACTCAGACCATTGTCAAAATGGAGTCACATTTATGATCGACAGTAAAGAGAGTGACTCCAGACTAAGGTGGAAAATGGGGGAGGGGGTGTTCTTTTGTTCGTTTCCCTCCTAAAATCACTAAAGAGCGCACAGCCCCCTCTCACCCCCCCTGCACGTCCAGCGCGTGCAGCGGCTCCACCAATCAGAGCGCAGCGAGGCCCGCATAAAACAAGCGGCTGCGCTCCTGTCCCCTCAGTGTCCGCTGATCCCGATCAGAAACATGCCTGAACCCGCCAAGGCCGCGCCCAAGAAGGGCTCCAAGAAAGCCGTGACCAAGACCGCCGGCAAAGGCGGCAAGAAGAGGAGAAAGACCAGGAAGGAGAGCTACGCCATCTACGTGTACAAGGTGCTCAAGCAGGTGCACCCCGACACCGGCATCTCCTCCAAGGCCATGAGCATCATGAACTCTTTTGTCAACGACATCTTCGAGCGCATCGGCGGAGAGGCCTCCCGCCTGGCGCACTACAACAAGCGCTCCACCATCACCTCCAGGGAGATCCAGACCGCCGTGCGCCTCCTGCTGCCCGGAGAACTGGCCAAGCACGCCGTGTCCGAGGGCACCAAGGCCGTCACCAAGTACACCAGCTCCAAGTAAACGTTTTCTCGACAATAACACACCAACGGCTCTTTTAAGAGCCACTCACTCCACTAAAGAGCTCTGTGCTTCTAACTTTCACTGGTGTTTGTTAAATATCAGATCCAAATGTAATTCTTCTGCTCTGGGATGTATCACTTGGCTCATCTATCTGCTTTTAATATGCAGAGGCATAAATTTGTGCAGGATCAAAACTTTTAAAGTTTGTACAATGATCAGTGCTTCTTGTCATGTTCATCTCCATAGCAACCATGTGTCATCTCCATAGTAATAATTACATGTGCAATATTATTTAAAGTCACTTTACCTGCTACTTATTTATGTAAAAAACACTGTCCATCACTGTCAACCATCTGAGTCACTTTATGATATTATATATTACTATACTGGAGTCACTTTAACTGTTCATTGCTCAGAATCAAAGACATTGTGCAGCGTTCTTGTGCCTTTTAACCTTACAGTGTTGTTTTTTTTAGTTGATTATTATCTTAATTTTTGATGCATGCTCTTTTTTCCAACTGTTTCTGAAACTTGCGTTGTGACACTGCAATTTCCCCATTGTGGGACAAATAAAGGATTATCTTATCTTAACATGTGTAGTGCTGGGCAAATAAAATACACATTACAGGCAGTATGGAAGATGATCATTTACACTGAGGTGGGTTGGGTGTGCTTTTGTAACTTTCCAAACTCTCACTGACCACAGCTCTCCATCAAACATCCACATTTTTGAATGGAGCCTGAGGGTTTATGTCGCTGTCAAAACTCGCGGCAAAATCCGAACGGGCAGCGAGGCTTCGGACGTCATTTTCAGCTCCTCCCCTAAATGAAGCCTCGATACGCGCATCACTGAAACGCCCCTCCCCTACTCGGCACACGCTTCGAAGCCTCGCTACTGAACATCACATCTTTTAAAAGCAGATGACGTCATGGTTCGTGTTTATGGATGTGTTTGCAACTCAGGCACTTACGGAAGCCGACAGTGGCCATATTCATTCTTTTTTCCCCCCTTGTTATCCCGAGATAACTAAATAATTATTCCGTTATCTCGAGAAAATAAAACTGTTATCTCGAGATCTCAAAATAAAAGTTGAGCCGACAGAGGCCATATTCATATCCCGTTATCCCGTGATAACGAGATAATTATTCCATTATCCCGAGAAAACAAAACTGAGACGTCGGCTTCCGCATTACGAAAGACGACAGAGGCCACGCCCCCTTGTAGGCCAGACCACGAAGGAGGGAGACGACATGAAGGTAGCTATGGACAATGTGAACATCACCCGGATGATCCTCAAGATAAACCAAAGCTGTACCCATGTGTAAATAGTGTTAGAATGAGTGAATGAATCAGCCGAGTGAATGAGTGTTACATGTCTTTGCACTGCTGTATTTATATAGATGAAATTGTATGTTTTTTTTTGTTTTGTATATATATATATATATATATATAATGTACTTTAGATTTTATGATTAGCGTAGAAAAGCTCAACCAGGGATGGGGTTTGAAAATTAGCATTTGCTAAACTCTGTATGCATCACATCAGCTACAAGATCTGTTCTGTAACTATGTCCGATTGCATTGTCCCTGTCAAATAAATAAATAAATAAATAACTGTGATGACAGTGTGATTATGGCATGTCATCTTAAATAACTAATATGATCTCCCTGCTGCGGTATTTTCTGAACTTGTTGTTACACACATTATTCTGGACTTCAGTTTTGTAATAGTCATGAGTTCTTGAATGATATGCTGCCCTTCCAGTCAACTTGTAATACTAAGTCAAATGTTCTTCCTGATGCAGTATTTTCAGAATTACAACTTGTTCTGCCTTTTGTTACTGACATTAAGTTTTAAATGTCTGAAATGTGATGACCGTGTGATTATGGTATGTCATCTTAAAATAACTATACTATGATCTTCTTGCTGCAGTATTTTCTGAACTTGTCATTACACACATTATTGTGGATTGTGCAATATTGTGATAGTTGTTGAATGATATGCTGCCCATCCTTACAGTACGTAAATACATTCAAAGTGGAAAGTTTTGAACGCCTTGGAATTATTTGGTTGTCTGCACAAGTTGGTCACTTATTGTCATTTGAGTTTCATCTCCCTAACCAGTTTGGTCAAGCACAATGTACTGAGGAAATACAGTCTTTCAAATCTGAAATATGAATTGAAAAATATATGCTCTAGCATAAAGACAAACAGTTTACATGTCAAGTTAAATTTACTGAAATCATGACAAGAACATATACATATACAAGAGAAACAACTGTATGATATCACTCATCAGATTCTTCTCAGAGTGCCTTTATCAATGGCCTCAGGTCTTTGTAGAGTTTAATGGCTCCTTCAGCATCATGGTGGCAAGCACAAGTCATGTAGGTCAATGTCACATGGAATATATCTTTTCCACTGGCAGATGTCTTCAACTAGGACTGTATTAATTCTGTCCATTTCAACTGGATGCAGATAATTCTGTGCATGATACAGCTCAGGTACATTGTACATTATTACTGGCTTTCCATGGTAGAGATCACGCCCATTCCTCCCAGGACGAATGCGATGGTTGTCCCACAGCTGCACCACTGCACTGTGTCCAGCTCCTCCTGTAAGACAGGCCCTCAGAGTGAGACGCACGATATACAAGGTGCCACAAGAAATATATACAAACCTTGAATCATTGTAATGTGTTTATTAATCATGTCATTTCCAAAGTGTAATAATACAGACATCACAAATTGTTTTGTCACCTCCTTTCTATTGTCAAACTGATGTCTGAGTTCACACAACAACGTTTTTTGGTGGAAACGGAGAAGTTTGTATTTGTCTTGGTTTGTATCTTCTTGTGTTTGTTTGTTTGCGGAAGAGAAAGGAGTTTATGTGCATGTGCTCTTTGTAGTATTGCATTTCCGGTGGCTCTGGCTATTTCCTGTTTACAGCACCACATATCGGTGTAGCATTACTGCATTTTAGTACTTAAGTACTTAACTTCGTTACAACTAGGCATACATCTCTGGTCCTTGCCCTGTCACAGCCCTCAGTACATTCATGTGGCATTATAGAGGCTACGTCCACACGACAATGCTCCTGGATCTCCTGGATTTTTTAAATGCAGTCCTCCGCTGCCATCTACTGGCCTAACCCTAACCCTAACCCTAACTTATCTGCATATGTAAGCAGCTCCATGTAAACAGCATATGGACATATACATATGGTTAAACTACACCTGACTTCAGCAAAGGTTAAATCGCTAGCCTACTACATTAGGTACCAACAGAGAAGTTCAATACTGGTCTAGCGCTAGGTGTGAACACTTGTACTACCCTCCGCTGCTCGATGCAACAAGTGAGCTTTCATTAAATGGACAGATTAGCCAACACCTTTTATAATATTTATGAAGTTTAATACATTTGTCTCACCTTGTCATCCGGGTGATGTTCTCCTCTGGGACCCCCCCTCTCTCAAGGCATCATAAAAAGCCATTTTATCTTTCACATTGTCCATAGCTACCTTCGTGTCGTCTCCCTCCTTCGTGGTCTGGCCTACAAGGGGGCGTGGCCTCTGTCGTCGTCCGTAATGCGGAAGCCGAGGTCTCAGTTTGGTTTTCACGGGATAACGGAATAATTATCTTGTTATCACGGGATAACGGAATAATTATCTCGTTATCTCGGAATAACTGTTTGTTTTCTCAAGATCACAAATTAATTATCTCATTATCTCGGAATAACAAGGAAGAAAAAAAATATTGCTGATGAATATGGCCTCTCTCGGCTTCCGCAGACACTACTTAGTGCGTAGTGCAAGGTTATTCAGGGTTCTATCAATATTCTTCAGCGTATTCCAGGGCCGGGTTATTCAGCTTATTCCAGACACTTCCTACAGCTACTTCTCACCTATAGTCCCTCCAGTGTGTCTCCAGCGTCTTTTTTGGGGCCTCCTCACAGTGGGACATGTCCTGAACACCTCCCCAGGGAGGTCCATATGGAAAAGTCTCTTTAAAAACACATATGGCTCTTATCTGTTCCAACAGAATATTACACACAGGGTGCAAAACCCAGATATACAAATCCCACAGTATTTATGTATTTTCAAACATATATGTCATATAGATCCTACATACAACTAAGGCCTTATAGATCCATTGATGTAAAAACATAGGGAAATAGTGCTTCTTTTGTATGAATGTCCAGCATGTATTTTCACATAATATTTGTTAAGTTAGTCCATTAGTTCTTCTTCTACATCTCAGCTCAAAAAATGACTTTCTGACAAATATATTCCAGCTACCACGGTTTGAAACAGGTTAAGAAACACTACATATCTCTGTTCATTTACAAAAATGTGTTCTCTGTTCACAAACAACAGAACCAGACGGTTCACAATTCATGTAAACACATGGTCTCACAATGGCATTACTGTCATCTGGTCTTTTAAATCCTGCAGGAAAATTTACAGTCCTCATAAAGTTCAGTGATTTTTTGACAGTACCTCCTCGAACCAGCTTTTGTACTGTACAATTTCCGAACTGTCCAATTGGATAAAGATGATTCTGGTCTTCACTGAAACAGAGAAAGTATGACACCTTGAAAATACTGCCATCTCTTAAAATCACAATAGTTGTTAATTTTCTTTGTCTTGGTGTATGTCTGGCTGTGAATGACCTCTCTACTGACAACTATTCTGCTATAGTACCTGGCAGTACACGTCCTGGGTACATCTAACACTCCATACAATGCATTCGAATCATTTTCTGACACTGGCCTAATCTTTGCCACTCTAAGTGCACTCACCCTGTCATATCTAGCACTGTTCCTTATATGATGTTTAGTGCTTTTATTTCAGGTGAGACATCATCGGATGAGCAGGCCTTAGCAATACGTGGCAGTGCACGAGACCATGCTACTCTTTTGCAAATCTGCTGAGGCACTGCATTACTACTTTTGACTTGTTTTAGCAAATATCCATTATAATTCTCAAACATGAAAGCAGACTGAGCCCAGAGAGGACCCAAATTCTCAACACTCTTAGTCAAGTGTAGGAGTGAATGGACATTGAAGGTCATCTGATCTTCACCATACAAAGACTCAACTGATTTTTACAAAAAGCTCAACAGCTTCATGAACATGGTCATTACCCTCTTGGCTAATCTCTGAACCGAGCAAAATGCTTACAGGCTCCACTAGTAAAGCCCAGTGGTAAAGATACTTGTTTGGAAGTATCCCCCTCAGGACTGGCAAACTGTAATATAAAAGTCAGTTCTGCCATTCATGAGCTTTTCAAAACCTTTGCTCCTTGGAATTCGGGAAAAAACTGCTTGGAGGCTTTATTGCTAGAAGATTTCCATCTACTCTTGCTGTGTTCATACCAATATACCATGGTTTAGTGCAGTGTATGTAATCAGGGACCATGCCATTGATTTGGTCAAAATTGGGCAAGTCCACAACTGGAGATGACCCTTTTATGCCCAAAATGATCTGTCCTGTATTTTTGGGAGTCTCACCTATTTCAACAGATGTGGTGTGATCTCTGAGATCTGGCATCTCCTCCAAACAAGGATACACATGCACTGTCCCATTTCCTTTTCTCAATTGAACACCTGGATGAAGACAGTGGCTACAACTATACTCTCCATTAAACTGCTTGAAATTCTGCAGTAAGGGTCATGCAACAGCATCACATATAGCACATAATGTCATTTTGAACGAGTGATTCACTGGGTCTTGCCAGTGGAGATCTGTCTGTCCAAGACTTTTGCATTCTTCCACAAAAGGTTTGAGGAAGCTAGACATCAATGGTTTAGATGACCCAAACCACATGCCACATAGTATGATGTGTTTATCTCCTTCCTTTGGGGGTACCTCATTATCAGAGCATAGTAAGGGCCAGATGCTAAATGTAGATGACTGGAACACAGGCACTTCATCACAACTGAATGACAAGGAAAGGCAAGAGTCACTAACAGATTTCAGATTTTTGTACAACTTCCCATCAGAAATATCTGTTATTCCATGTCTGGTTTGGTCACTGTTAATGTTTATTATGGATTCATCCTTTAAAAGAAGAAGAAGATTCTAAACTTTGTGTCACAGTTTGGGTTGATGAGTAAATCTGACATTCTAATTTGTCTTTTGACCTTGCAAGGACAGTTTATGAGCTGCAAACACCACAGTAATGATGGTACAAGACGCTCCTCAACTTACGAACGAGTTACGTTCTGAACGGCCGTTCGTTAGTTGAATTTGTTCATAAGTCGAATTTGTTCGTAAGTCGTTATTAGAAGGGAATGTATGTTTAAGGCTTGTATAAGTAATCTATATGGATTTGTACTGCATTTAAATAATATTAATAGTAACAAAACAATATGCTTTTTAAAAATATGGAAAACTGATGAGATAAAAAGAAGAGAGGGACACAGAGGCAGACGCAGCCAGCTGAGAGAGAGAGCGCGCATGTGTGTGTGTGTGTGTGTGTGTGTGAATGTATGTGTGAGACTGTGTGTGTGTAGCAAATGCAAGTTTAGCTTACCTTTAGCAAGTTTAATCACCTGCCGCTGATTTTCGAGCTAAATACCAAGAAGTTTCTCCATCTCTTCGATGAGTTTTCCTCTCTTTTTACATATGATGGTGGATTGCATTCCCACTGCACTTTTCACATGCTCCAAAATGCGGTCCTTTTGTTTATATATCGTACCTGTAGGAGCCATTTCGTACATTCTGTGTTCTGGAATATTCTGTTTATAACAGTACTTCCTGTCCCGCCTTCAGGTTCAGGAAATGCATTGTGATTGGTCCACTTTGATCTTTATTCCTTGTTCTTTTATCTTTGATCTCACCTACTATAAAATACAGACGTAGGGACCACACTAGCCAGAGAGAACACAGACACCGAAGAAGGCACAAGACAAGACACACCACATAACACACACACACACACACACGAAGAAAGAGACCACGCTACATAGGTAGTGTGGATAGAAGCCGCGGTCTGGTGGCCAGGAGGTTACCTCGAGTCAAGGGTTGACGGAGTATTAGGACGTCCTGGACCACAGAAGCTACACAGTCTTTTGACCGTCACGTAAACGTCACGTAAGAACGCCACATGGGATGTCTCGTAACAAGGAGGTCACGTGAAACGTCACGTAACAGCCGCAGGTACCAAGTAAGACGGATTCCTGTCGGGAGCCAAGAAGCGAAGAAGCACGGTCTCCCGAGTGACAGGCGGGAAAACGCGACGTTACACGTACACACAGCAAAGAAGAACCAGTAGCACCGTCGACAACGCAACGTAGGGTGAGTCCTGTCGGGAGCCACGGAGTACAAGGAAGCCCGGTCTCCCAGTGACAGGCAGGAGCTCACCGCTATACGACACCAAAGACACCAAGAAGGACATCACCACACATACAGAGCCTAATACAACACACATAGGAAAACCACAAGCCTCAGAAATTCATCTTTCCATTCCCTCTTCATTCACCTTATTTGTACCCGCTCTGTATAACTTTCACTTTAGTAAAGATAGAAAAGACAAACCTTTGGATTCCAGACTCTTTATTTACTTTACGTGACGCGTCGGAAAGAAACTTCAAGAAACACCGAGGCCGAGGCTAGTGGGGGCGCATTGCCGCATTCACAGTACCAATCGTCGAACGGTTCACGTTGTACGCGTGTGCCACATTCACCATCTTCTCACCAGCATCAAGTTTCTTTATTATCGCCACCTTCTTTTCAAATGAGATTGCTTGCCGCTTTTTCACATTTCCACTAGAAGCTTCACTAGAAGCTTTTCGCTTTTCACCAACCATATTGGATTACGCATGCAAGATAAAACAACAAAGTTCGTAACACCGTAGTACATCTGAACACTTCAACTGAGTGGGCGTGACGCTTGGGGGAAGCTGCACAGCGCCCTGCCTGTGCATCCGCGGCGGAAATATGCACTACGTACTGTGCGTCAGCGGCGGAAATACGCACTACATACTGTACACGGAAGTCGGAATAGGCGCTAAATACAAAAACTCACTTGCGTACATGTACAGCGCTTTTGCCCAAACATTTAACTTTTTTTTTTAAATTTTCAACCCTGTTCATAACTCCGAATGTTCGTAAGTCGAATGTTCGTATGTCGAGGAGCGCCTGTGTTCTAATTTGTTAATAAAATCTTTAAACACCTTCTCTAGTGTGTACTTGCTACATAGTATGCTCACAGGATCCCGACAACATAACCTTAAGAGTTTCAGCAGGTCCTCCATTAAATCCCCTGTTACAATGTGCTTCAGGGAAAATGCGAGAACGTTCAGCCAACTGGCATCTCTGACATGATCATTTGAGGGACCAGGAGAGGCACTGTTTGATTGGTTCATATTCTGTAACAAATGGGAAAGAAGCAAAGTATGAGTGATAAGCAAAGTTCAAAACAAATGTGTTATAGTTTAAACATTAGTATTCTTATTTTTCACCTTATAAATTTTAAAAACAATGCATTATGGTATGTGATGATTTCAGCGCTGTATCTCAGATCCATTGGAAAATGTTTAAGAACAACTCTAATACACATGTATGTACAAAATGCAAACTAAAAGTGCGTACAACATTTCTAATTTACATATAGTGTGAGATAAATTTCTTATGCACCTGTACTTCTGTTGAGGTCCACGCTGCTGCAGTGTCTGGTAACTGTGACATAGGGCTGTCATTCTAAAAAGAACAACAGTCTTTAAAGGGACAGTGTGTAAGATTTTTACCTGTTAATTACTGAAATTGAAGATACCCATTCAAAAATACATTGTTTTCCAAGCCTTTTCACTTCCATCATGAAATCAAAGTATTCTTTTGGACTTAGATATAGTCACATAAAAGGGGGATCTTCCCCATATAGAGGCAGCCATTTTGAATACAAGAGCCGCAGAAGGACATTTGGGCTCATCCTTCGCCTAGACTCCTGCTAGCAGCTGCTCAGCCGCGCTGCATGTGGGAGCGGAGGAGCGAAGGAGAGAAGGGGAAGGGGAGGGGGGGACGGGGGAGCATGCTGCCGGATCACACGTCGTAATGGATCTAACACTATTTTGGACTAAATTGTTTTACTGGATTTTATTCGCTGGATCCTTATGGACAGATTGAGACCAAGTTTATGGTGAAATACAGAGTTTGACCTGTGCAGAGCCTTCAAAGGTAAGCTAAGTAACAAACCTCGTTTTGTGCTTTTCTGTATAAAAGCCCCATGTGCTCGGGGAGTGATTGTTTTGCAGGGAAATGAATTGCATAGTCAAAAAGAGGAGACTGTAAGGTTTCATTTGATGTGTAGATTGTCATGAATCATGATCGGGATTGTGTGTTTTCATGCGAAAAGAAAAAAAAAAAAGTGAACGGGGGACCGCGTTTTATGTATACAGCGGCGCGCGGTTCGTGCGCGGGTACGCGAGCTGTCGGCGCTACGGCGCGCCCGGGTGACCCTCGAGGTCTGCCATAGCCAAAAGAGGAAGTGGAATAGCACCATCCACCTATGCGCCACGAATCCTACACACTAATTTAAACTGCTACATGAAACAGAATGCAATGAAACAATAAAAAGAGCAGGTTTACCTGTATTTCAGCTGCAGGCTGCACCGTATTCATTGGTTGACTGACCTAAATGAAGGAACAACATAAACTAATAAATGTGAACATTTAAGACATTGTTATTACCATACAGAATCATGCAGATTCAAGTATTATGACTTATTTCTTACTTTGAAATTAACTATCACCTCACTGTCTAATGACTGTGAATGTTCTCTCCTTGCAGATAGCTGTGTCCTATCCTAAAAAAGGCAACACATTGATTCATTTCCAAAATTGAGAAATTGAATGGAATAGACTTTGGTAATCCACTGAATCCAAATTCCTTATTGAAAACTGGAGGACATTCAAAACAGTTTTTACCTGGCTCTTGTGGTCTCTGTAAGCAATATTATATTGTCCTAAAAGGGGATAAAAAAAATACCCAATTATATAAAAGGAAAAAAATAGGCATATATCCACAGATTAATACCATTACTCCGAAATGTCCACCCGTAGGCCTGTATCTGTGCAGCATGTGTGTCCCCTTGGATGAGTGCAAAACATCATAAAACTAAAGAAACATACAAAAGAGGGAGATACAACAGTCAAATATAAAGGTGGATAATGTAGCCTACAGTAATAAATTTTCATTTTAATTGTGACTGATAAAACTTGAATTTACATCCAAATGAATTTACTATAGACACAATTTTTGAAATACAGTGGTACCTCACCTTACGAAATTGATTCGTTCCAGAAGTGGTTTCGTAACGTGAAAAATCCGTAAGTTGAGTAGCTATTTCAATGGAAAAAGCCTGATCCGTTCCAAGGTTGTTTTTTTTTTATATAGTGTAACGTTGTGTTCCTGACTAGACCAGGACTAAAGGTCCCATGGCATGAAATTTTCACTTTCAGAGGTTTTTGAACGTTAATGTGAGCTCCCCTACCCTGTTTAGGCCCCCCCCCCCCCCATGGCTAAAAGTTGTGAAATGTCTAAACTGAGCATTTGCGTTCCTTTTCTGCGTTACACAAAACCAGTGTTGAAACGGGCGAGTTCGGACAAGGCACCTTTTTGACGTCAGATTGGCAAATGCAGCTCCAGCCCCTCCATCTGTCTCCGCTCAGCGTCCCTGTATATCCCGCCCATAGAGTTTGGACTGTGAATGCGCTACAATGCGAAATGCGTTTTTTTATTTGCCTGGAGGCACGTCCGAGTGTTTCTAGGCTCGCAAGTCCCTTACCCGACCCTCTGGACCTCTGAAATACCAGTGGTTTAATTTTATTTTCTGTGTAAATATGCTTTTTTTCATTGCAAAGTCTCCCATCTGTCTTCCTGTGTTAAACACGGAAGCGAGCAGACAGCGGTGCAGAGCTGCGCTTCCAGCGGGGGAATAAAGCATTTTAGACACATATCTAGCCTCATGAAGACTGTCAGAGTCATATCTCATGCAGTGAGTGTTGATTTTGAAGAAGGATTCATTTACAGTATTAGGGAACCATAAAGGAGCCATATAAAAGCATCAAGAAGTACCATGTCATGGGACCTTAAAAGAACGTGGAATAAACCAGGTCTGGCCAGAACTAAACCTGGATTGGACCTGTTATTATTATAACATGGCAGTGCCGTTGGATGAGCACCTTGCGCGTTCCGCGCTAGGGCTAAGAGGCCGAGAAAGACGCTCTTTCAGCGGGAATAAGAGCGGGGCTGGCTCTGCTTCTATCTGACCTCCAGAGCCGGGGCGCCAACACTGTGAGCTAACAGGCCGAGAAAGGTGCTCTATCGGCGGGCAAGACCGCGGGGTCTCGCTCGGGGCCGCTCGGGGCCGGTCTCGCTCTGCTGTGACTTCCAGGTCTAGACCAGAACTAAACCAGGTCTAAACCTGAATTGGACCTGGACTAAACCAGGACCGGACCAGGATTAAATCACCCTGTGCTCGGCCCGCGCATGCTCGGCCCCGAGGAGGAGGCACGGCCCGGGCGCCACGGTTCCATCCCGCAGCCCCGGTGTAGCGTGGCCTTGCGCCGTATGGACGTCGCTTTTTGATCCTTCGATGTCGGCTCTTCCTATCATTGTGAAGCAGAATTCACCAAGGTGAGAAAGGTGAGTTTTACCCTGCTGATGATGTGTTGTTGTGTCTCCCCTCACGCGTTCGGCGCTATATTGAGCCGTGTGCCCCCCACGCTTCACTATCAACACATTCCATTGAAAATCTATGAAAGTTTGAGTGTTCAAACGAGAGAGAAATGCGAGAGAAACTCCAGTCTGAGAAAAGCGTATAATGTGTGTGGTGAGGCATTTACAGCCCTAAAACATGTAGAACAATTGCAAAATACAAAGTTGTCCTACCTTGTGGACCTCTCCCACCGCGGGCCACCTCTGGAACCTAACCCCGTGTGTGTTGATAAAGTGTATTTACGTTTCGGGGCGTGAATCTGAGCGCGCATTAATTGAATTTTTGAGATTTGTTGTTTTTAAAGTGCTTTATAAATAAAGTTGGATTGGATTGGAGATTTTGCGTTTCGTAACTTGAAATTTCATTCATATCTAGAGACAAAATTTGACGTGAAGGCGTTTCGTAACTTGAAATTTTCGTTTGTTGGGTCATTCGTAAGGTGAGGTACCACTGTAGTTTATTTTTTTCTTATCTGGACTTAAATCATTTGTGGTCCTCTGGAAAGTTTTCCCTTCCAAGTCACATAGATAATTTCTGATTTTCCTGCATGATTTCAGACAAAACATTAGCTCATGAGAGAGAAAAATCTCTCCAGACTACTTTACCATTAGTCTAGGTCATAGGTATAAGATCTAAACAACCCACACTCTGCCCATGCTCCCTGCACTGTTTGTGTACATATACTAACTGAACAACACCATGTAGGGGACTATTTTATAATGGCCGTGTATTTTTACACTCTAAAATGGCCTATCTCTAAACTGTCTAAGGGAGAAAAACTATGGTTAAGTGTAAAAGGGAGGTTAAGTGTAAATTTTTTCACAGTATTCTAGCAAACCCCAGAAAATAGCCTATTGAGAATATCATCAGTTCCATGAAAATTTGTCATGACTCATGATAAAAGGAGAAATCTGAGCTGACGAAGCCTCTCGGATGAGCGGTGAAACGTTTTCGACCAAACAAACTTTGTCCAGTTGACAAATTGAATTTCTCCTTTTATCATGGATTCTACTTGGACGACTGAGGGACTCTTCACGCATCTAGTCATGACTCAGTTTACCTTTTTTTTCCACCTGGTCCGAATACGACTAGGAATATTTCTTTCTTCTTCTTGACAATTGTGAAAATAATAGAATTTACGCTTCGGCATTTTTTAGTGTAAGCGATCCTCGGGCTGTCCTGTATTCCTGTAGTCTTGTACAATCTATGGCCTTGAAATGATTATGTTTGAACTACTTGGCGAGATCCAATGAAACTCCAGATTGCCTCAGATCACTGATAGGATTGCCAAATTGCGGGCTGTAGGTTTTTGCGATTTTTTTTTAATGGTAGCCTATCACTATTCACGAGGCTGTGTTGTCCCAGTCCTTTATTTTTCTCAGGATCTGGCTGGCTCATTTGGACAAAATGGGTTTGCTGAGCACATAAGCTAACAGCAATCGAAGAAAGAGCAGCACATTTTACCTCTTCAGAAACATCAGCAGAAGTGTAAGATATGAAGAATTTTACTTACTCAGATAGCAGTGTAAGTACATATTTACGTAGTTAGCCATTTTATGCATTGTAGTTGGTGTGTTCAAATTCAAATTTGTTTAGCCTGTTAGAGTTACAAGACTTAATCTTTGTAATGACATAGCCATTGCTTTGTGTATTTAGCTAAGATTTGATTATTTTATGTTTTTTTTTCCCATGTTGTTTTTTTTCTATGTTTTATCGGTTTTATACTTTATTTTTGTTTTTAAAATATTGATTGTTCTTACCTGTCACAAGCTTTGCAGTTAACTTAAAAGGCAGTATGCGGTAACCCCAATAACCCACTACAATGTGGACTTTACAAAAATACGAAAATAACATTAAATTCCGCAATTTAAACAAAGATGTCTGATTTCATTCCCTAGAGACAAGAATGAGAAAGTTTGCAGTAGTGCAATGGAAAGGATGCTGGAATGTACAATGAAGTAAAAACGAATGCCATACGCCAATATGATGACACCAAGATGAATGAAGATGGGTACCCGCACACTGACTATTCAGCTGCCGTGGAATGGCAGAAAGGCAAAAAACCAAAACATGGCTGGCCAGTGTACAGTGCCTCCATCAAGTTTGTCAGCAGTAAGTAGACCTAATTCTTTTATCATCATTATTAACAATTGTATTTATTTATTTATTTAACTAACAAACTGCGTTGGTGCCGAAGCTGTTGCAATGTGTGATGTGCTAAATGATTGGAGTTTAGTAATACTAGGACAACTCTCTACACAAGTTTGTAAAATGTTATTTTTGCTGTAGAATGCTTTAATCAGATCCCTCCTTACCATTTTGAACTATCGGTTTCATACTAATGTTAAAGATCCTATGACATGGTACTTCTTGATGCTTTTATATGGCTCCTTAATGGTTCCCTAATACTGTAAATGAATCCTTCAAAATCAACACTCAGTGCATGAGAAACAGAGATAAGATGAGAAAGAGTATTTTTTTCTCCCTCAGAACAGGTCATAATGGGAGTTGTTGCTTGAATGCCAATGAGGAGAAAAATGCTGGCCAATAGTAGAGGGTGGGGGCGTGGCCAAACGCTCCGGTCTCCGCTGTAGCTCACAGCTGATCCATTTCCTTGTTTTTGCACGGGGGGAGAGAATTGAAGCGTTCCATTGAAAAATAAACACATTTCCACATAAAATAAAATTAAACCACTGCTGTTCAAAGGTCCAGAGGCTGAGATAAAGGACTTCCGAGCCTAGAAACACTCGGACGTGCCTCCAGGCAAATAAAAAAACGCATTTCGCATTGCCTAGCGCATTCGCAGTCCAAACTCTCTGGGTGTGACTTTTTTCGATCTGACGTCAATAAGGTGCCTTGTTCAAACTCGCCCGTTTGAGCTCTGATTTTTTGTAAAGTGTTAAATCAGTTGAGAGTATTCTAATAGTGTAGAATGAGTATCTTTGATGCTTATTATATTACTGCACTGTGGGAAATTAGTAGTAGTAATACCAGTAGTAGTACTAGTCAATTAGTTGTCTTACCCATAGCCATTTTACAGTGAACAAGAACAGTACCCCTGGAGTGACTCCAATGGAGTAACTCTGGAGTAACTCTGACACAATAGTGGCAAAATTCCCTTCCTAACCGCTAGACTGGCCACCATCAGTACGTTGCTGTTGATTGGTCTAATTTGATGTTTAGTCATTAATTGTGGGCAGCCTTGCATACTAAGTAAGAATTTTTTTTTTTCCTCTTTGTTCACTGATTTTTTCACAGGAGCAACACAGCAAAAGTGGCCTCATTTTGTGCCCTCCAGCATTGGTGCAGCTGTCAATGCCAAGCTTACTGAAATTAGAGGGAAGCAGAAAACACAAAAATAAAACTTAATGCTATTTGTTGATTGAATGTTCAATGCCTATGCATGCTTTGTGGTTTTTTATGTGGATTTTTGTTTTCTGTATTTTTTTTTTATTTTTTGATCAGATGACAGCTCATACAGTAGACAGTAAAGCAGAGCATATATTACTTAAGGTTCAGCTTCATATGCAGTATTTTTTTGTTTTGTTTTAATGCACAATGCAAAACTGCTACAGACACAAAGAGTTTGCTAAAATAAAATAATTTTCATCACAATTTTGTATGAAATCACATATAACAAGTTTATGTATTATTGACTTATACGATATGTATATATAGACATGTAGTAATATTATTGCTGTAATATGAGGAATTAGTTGGAAACACATGAAGCTTGAGGAGCAGATGCATAGGCACCAAAATGGCTTTAAGCCATATATAATTTGAAAAAGACTCCCATATGATTCAATATAAGAACTTAAAATGATTTCTATAGGAATATCACCTATGTCTTGTATTGTTTTTAATAATATCATATATTATTGTGTATTGTTGACATGTAAAACTCATGTGACACTTTATACTGCATTCATATATGACTGAAAACTTACATATAACTTGGATGTGTGTTTTATTTTACTAAGAAAGTGGCCTAATTGGTCTGATATTGTCTATTGAACATATAATAAACTCAGTAGGTAATTCTGCCTGATTTAAGTAAGGTAGATGCATGGTTGCTGTATATGAACCATATGCTTTTTTTTGTTTGTTTGTTTTTCCATACGGGGGCATCCGAAACATATGCCACAGCCACCTCAGCTGCTTTTCTCCACGTGGAGGCTAGGTTTAGGGTTATAGTTAGGGCTAAGGGTTAAGCTAGAGGTGCACAGCTGCTGCTTGCAGCTACAGTATATTTAAAGATGAACTTGTTGAAGATGTACTCAGATGTACTCAAAATAAGCTTCAAAACCTACTGCCAGTTTTTTAGAAGACACTTTCTTCAAGCTGGTACAGAAAAAAGTCTGCATCTTTCAAGAAGACCATGATTTTTATGCAGGACAATGCTCCATCTCATGCATCAAAGTACTCCACTGTGTGGCTAGCCTGTAAAGCCTTGAAGATTAAAAAAAAAAAACAAAAAAAAAATGACCTTAACATGTGAGCCCTTCTTATATCGAATATTTATGGTGAAGGAAAACAGTCCACCTCTGAACAGTGTTCTGCAGGCTGTGGTTGCTGCTGCACAAAATGTTGTTTGTCAATAGATCAAGAAGGGGACAGACTCCATGAATGGATGGCTTATGACCATATGGAAGGGTGGCTATATTGGTCACTGATTGGTCAGAAATGTTTAATTGTAAACTTTGAGTTGTTACCTATTCTGACAGATGAAAATAAACAAGTGAGAATCGAAAATAATCTGCATGAATCTCATGCCGAATTATTACGCAATGCAGGCGGACAGGATTGGTGCAGCATCAGCAGTGATGCGGTCACTGTACCGGACCCTTGTGGTGAAGAGGGAGCTGAGCAATCTATGTTCCTACCCTCACCTAAGGTCATGAGCTCTGTTTAATGACCAAGAGGATACAAGCGGCCAAAATTAATTTCCTCCGCAGTGTGGCTGGGTGCACCCTTAGAGATAGGGTGAGGAGCTCAGTCACATGGGAGGAGCTCAGAGTAGAGCCGCTGCTCCTCCACGTGAAGAGCAGCCAGGTGAAGTGGCTCAGGCATCTGTTCCAGATGCCTCCTGGACGCCTGGGGAGGTGTTCCAGGCATGTCCCACTGGGAGGATGCCCCGGGGAAGACCCAGGACACACTGGAGGGACTGATCTCTCGGCTAGCCTGGGAACACCTCAAGATCCCCCAGAAGAGCTGGAGGAAGTGACTGTAGAAAAGGAAGTCTGGGCCTCCCTGCTCAGACTGCTGCCTCTGTGACCTCTGTGTGTAATTCTGCAAATTACACATACGCAAATTACACATAGATTTTCTCCTAAGAAAGCAAAACTTTTTAACAAAACACTTTACTTTCTTAAATATTCAGGTTTGAGGATATTAACATTTGGGATTTACCAAGAGCCCTGTAGTTGTTCAATTATAAAATTAATCCTCATAAATACAACTTTTCTAATAATTATGCACACAGTGTATGGGAGATGAGAAGATGTCAGAAGAGTCTTACCTGGACTGTGGAGAAACACAACTGGACTGTTACTCAGTGGTACATTTTGCATGTCATTTGGAAATCAAGGTCTAGTGGTCAAGGTCCAGCATCTGGAGGAAGAGTGGAGAAGCACAAAATCCACATTGCTTGAAGTCCAATGTGAACTTTCCACAGTCAGTCACATCCACAAACGGAGTCCATATGCACGCAGTGACTGATGATTTGGGCTGCCATGTCATCTGCTGGTGACTGTGTTTTCTGAAGTCCATAGTCAACTCAGCCGTCTACCAGGACATTAGCAGCACTTCATGCTTCCTTCTGTTGACAAGCTGCTGGTTTCATTTTCCATAGAAATGAACATACTTCTCAGAAGCCTGAGATTTCTCTTTAGAATATTTCTAAATATAATATAATAATATTTGGTAAAAATATTGAACTTTTTCATATTCTAATTTTGCAGGCTTTACAGAGTGTGATGAAGTTAAAGGTCTACTTCATCTGGACCCAGATCACATGAAATCAGTGTGTGTCAGTTGTGTGTGCTTTAATGTGTTTCAAGTGTGGCAGATACATCACTAGGGCACATACTGTGAAAACAGCACACTGAATAAATCTAGTGATGGGCGAAATGAAACAGGCATTTCGACACAGATTCAAAGCCTCGAAGTGCATGCGCTTCAAAACAGTGGCCCAAAACGCGAGTCAAAATGCTTGTCATGTGACATAGGTGTTTCATGAAACTTGTCACGTGACTCAGACGGTTCATGAACCGCAATAGTTTTGCGAGTGTTTCACTAGGGGGGCTTCAGCTCGAACATGGGTTTGATTGACAGGGTTTTCAACGAACCACAGCACGAGCTGTCTCAACCCACTCCCAAAAGGTTTAAAAGACAAGTTAGTGTGTCTATCCTTGTGGGTTTGTGAGAGGCGAGCGATATTAGTGATTTTGACAGTGATCTTTGATTTAGTAGTTAGTTGGTCAGTTATTTTGTTAGGAGTTTGTTACAACTTAGTTAGGCTCTGTACACTGACACAGACACATCAACTATGATGCACCATCTGAGGACAACTCATCCAAACATTGGTGGAAGCGGAAAATAGTACTGCTGCTCCATGTGCTGAATTACACTGAATTAGTACAATTGTAATATGCAGATATTACGCACAAATTTAAACATGGCATGTACACATATGTAAGACTCTTTAAAGCATGTAAACACAATCAACAAGAAGGCAGAGACGTCATTATTTTAGATCAGTGCTTTAAGTGGGCATAAATAAGTGCCAGTACTTTCATTAATTTAGAGTCCTGGTAGTGGTAAACCCAGGGTAAGAACATGCTGAATGCTTAGAGAAGTGCTGCTACTCAGTGGTGGAAATTAGCACCAGACATCACGGCCCATATAAACAGTTTTAGATCAATGCATCAATGGCACACACACATAGACGTGAACTTATTTTATTAGAAATTAAACTATAAAGAAATGCATCCTTCCACTGTCAAAAAACATTTTAGAGATGTGAACAAAAAACATTTAACAGTGTTTACTGAACTTTAAAAACAGAAATACATCAGTTGCACACGCAAACGTCAACTTGTTTTTTGGAAACAAAACGTTTTAATAGCACCTTGCCACTAGAGGTCACTGTGGAAAGGGTTTTGATACATTTGGTTCAAACGTTTTGCTGTTCCATGAAGCCTCGTTTTGCCCATCAGTGTGATTTATCACACTAACACGTTCATGTGGAAAATCATTGCCAAAAACACACTTAGTGCATTTGACAGGTTAATATAGATAACCAATTCATATGGCGGGTAGTACCCAAGGCCCGTTATACACAAGCATAGACAGAACATGGTCTGAGAAATCTCTAGTCTGAGTGACCCTCTAGCCAGTATTGTTCTCTATTCATTTTTATAGTAAATCTTGACGATGCCCACTAGTCATATCGCGCCCTAGAGAAGTAGAAAAGCGTCTCTTTCCACACGTGGTGGCTCTTAAAAGAGCCGTTATTGTTGCGAGTCAAAGCAGAAGCTTTAAGCCCTCTCTCCGCGGATGCGCCGGGCCAGCTGGATGTCTTTGGGCATGATGGTGACCCTCTTGGCGTGGATGGCGCACAGGTTGGTGTCCTCGAACAGACCCACCAGGTAGGCCTCGCTGGCCTCCTGCAGAGCCATGACGGCGGAGCTCTGGAAGCGCAGGTCGGTCTTGAAGTCCTGGGCGATTTCCCTGACCAGGCGCTGGAAGGGCAGCTTGCGGATGAGCAGCTCGGTAGACTTCTGGTAACGGCGGATCTCCCTGAGAGCCACGGTACCGGGCCTGTAGCGGTGAGGCTTCTTGACGCCTCCGGTGGCCGGGGCGCTCTTACGCGCGGCCTTCGTGGCCAGCTGCTTTCTGGGGGCTTTGCCTCCGGTGGATTTACGGGCGGTCTGCTTGGTTCTTGCCATATCTCTAATGTTCCGTCTGCAAACAGAGAAGGGAAAGTGCAAAACAGTGGCGAATGAGCTGTTTTTAAAGGGCCAGCCTCACGCGTAGGCAGCATCGGGCTCTGTGATTGGTCTGCGTCCTCCTCTGACGCACAGTGCCGCCCAGGGAGGAGGAGCAAAAAGCGCTTTCTATTGGAGCTCGTGAGTTTGAAGTGAGCGCGTCAAGCTGAGCGGGACTTGTGAGGAGGGGCGGGACACAGAGTGGGGGAGGTGCTGGGCAGATTTACGAACATGCAGAGAAAAACTTTAATCTGTCTTCATTAAATTTACCAGCAAATAGAGCTGGTGCATGTGCTTTAGTGAGCGCCACAGTAACATTGTTTTCATATATTGCAGATTGACATCACGTAGTATTTTCATGACAGGACGTGTGCTGGACGTTGTATGAGACATTGAGAAGGAACCCCGTGATTTGTTAAATAACGCAAAGCGGCAGTGAAAAAGATCAAGCTTAAGCCTTTATTAGTCTCACACAATGACACATGGGAGAAATTTGACCCATCCTTTTTTCAGGAGCAGTGAGCAGCCATCTTTCGGCGCCCGGGGGTAGTACAGTGAAGGGACCCACAAGGACCCACACTGGCTTGCTCATTGTTGATCGCGTCATTTGCCTGTGGTAGTCTTAAACTGATGCGTAAAGGCATGTGTTGGACCTTTTTTTTTTTTTTCCCCAATGTTTATATCTAGTATCAAGTGTTGTCTGTCAACAGAAGTACGCGCTTTACCAAGAGTGGGTGGCTCTGAAAAGAGCCGTTGTTGTGAGTCGAATCTCTGAGCTGCTTTACTTGGCCTTCTCGGTCTTCTTGGGCAGCAGCACAGCCTGGATATTGGGCAGCACGCCTCCCTGAGCGATGGTCACTCCTCCCAGCAGTTTGTTGAGCTCCTCGTCGTTACGGACGGCCAGCTGCAGGTGGCGGGGGATGATCCTGGTCTTTTTGTTGTCACGAGCCGCGTTTCCCGCCAGCTCCAGGATCTCAGCGGTCAGATACTCCAGCACAGCCGCCAGGTACACGGGAGCTCCGGCGCCAACGCGCTGTGCGTAGTTTCCTTTGCGGAGCAGCCTGTGCACACGGCCCACTGGGAACTGCAGCCCGGCCCTGGAGGAGCGGGACTTGGCCTTTGCTCTAGCCTTACCGGCGCCTTTTCCACGTCCAGACATGATTTCGGAAGAGTTGCAGACACTTTTCAGTTGAAGAAATGCTGTGGTCTGTGAGCGCGCACAGGCCAGTATATAGCAGGATTGCTGACTCCGGATTGGCTAGGATGAGCGTTAGTCCACGTGTCCAATCAGAGGAGAGTATGGCTGTGCGTCGGAGACATAAAGATAGACGTGTTTTCCCCATGAATGTTTTAAAGATCAAAGTCAGCTTTATTATCAATTCTGCCACGTGTGTTCAACATACAGTGAATCGAAATGTATTTATTTATTTGACAGGGACAGTGTACATTAATGAACATTTCTGTAAATGCACCAGATTTAGCCAAGAGCTAGCCCCTTTTGATCTGCAGTCCCTGGACAGATGTTACATTGTCACCCTAAAAAAAACAGGTTAAAACAATGTACATACACAATTATTTACACTATTTACATGCTTTCAGGCTCACTCATAGTAACAGCCATGCACACTTGGTAAAACATTAACAATACATACATACATACAACAAATACACACACACACAGAACACACATACATCTAACCCCAAACCCCTCAGTAACACAACAAACAGGATAGAACAAAAAAGGTGACTCTAAAAGGAAATTAATGTGTGCAGGGCTAATTTTCAACTAAGCACTTTTTTAAGAGTCTTAAAAGTGTGATATGATGGTGAGTCTCTGATATGTATGGGAGTATTGTTCCATTGATGTGCTGCAGTGACGAAAAATGAGGACTGTCCAAAGGTGCTTTTCCTGAGTGGGATTATGCAGTCCCCTCTAACTGCCCCCCTGGTTACTCGGCTTGAGGATGATTTATTGTAATGAACTGTGAAAGTGGGGGTGAAGAGAGACCATTTATAGGCAGAGGTTTGTGTATTTGATCATATTGTCCCAGTTCAGCAATTTGAGTTTGTGTAATGTTTCACAATGATGATATTGGACTGGTTTCTTGTCAAGTGTTTTTATTGTTCTTTTGTATAATGATTGCAGTGGTTTGAGGGTGTTGTTGTTTGTGTTTGACCATGTGGTTAAACAGTATTTAATATGGGAGAGTATCATGGCATGCATATAGACTGTGGTGGAGAGCCGTGGTCTTATGAAACGGAAGTTGGAGAGATGGAATTTAATTTTGTTGCAGACTTTATTGACCTGAGATTTGAAAGTGAGTTTAGTGTCCATTTGTACTCCGAGATATTTGTATTCTTGCACAATTTTGAGTTTATGTCCATCTACAAAGACGTCATGATGGGTTATGGGATTAGAGGATTTTGTAAAGAACATTGCTACGGTTTTATTGACACTGACTTGCAGGCAGGACTGTTTTAACCAGTTAGAGACGTGAACCATGGATTGTGTGAGGACTTCTGCGACTTGTGAGGTGCTTTTTCCATGTGTATATATTACAGTGTCATCTGCATAGAGTTGGGTGTGGATGTTGGAACAGACTGCAGGGAGATCATTTATGTAAAGTGAGAACAGTAATGGTCCAAGGATAGATCCTTGGGGTACACCGGTGGGACACAGGAGGGGGGTGACTGGTGTCTCTGAATTCGGACTGTCTGTGAGCGGTTTGAGAGGTATGATGCAATCCAATTTAAGCTGTTTGTTGAGAAGTTGAAATGGGACAGTTTTGATAATAGTTTACAGTGATTCACAGTGTCAAAGGCTTTGTTTAGATCAAGGAAAACAAGGCATGGTAGGAGCTCTACCACGCCTCGTTTGTCCAGTAAGGCTTTGAGATTTTCCACAAAATAGCAGTTGGCAGCCTCAGTTCAATATTTATGTCTGAAACCAAACTGCATAGGGTGAAGACCAGGTGTGGCTGTGTCCAGGTGTGTGATGATTTGATTTGCAATTATTTTCTCTGCCACTTTGGATACAGATGAAAGAATACAGATTGGCCTTTAATTACATATAGATAGGGGATCGCCGCTCTTGAATATTGGAATGACCACTGCTGCTTTCCAACCATTAGGGAATGTGCCTTGGAAGATAGCCTGATTAATTATTTTTGTTATGGGTTTGGTTAGAGTGGTACTGAGCTCCTTCAGCATGAGAGTATCCATTCCAAAAACATCTTTTGTCTTTGATGGTTTAAAAGCACTAATGGCTTGCTGGACTTCAATGTCATTCCTCTCTGGTCAAGCAGTGCAAAAAGACAGTGTACAAAATACAATATAAAGACAAAACAAAACAAAAATTATCTAAGACAAAAAATTCTAAAATCTATGCGCTGCAGAGCTTTCCTGTTCTGTTCAGTGCAGCTCCCGTACCACACAGTGATGCAGCTGGTCAGAATGCTCTCAATGGTGCCTCGGTAGAAGGTGGTCATGATGGGTGGGGGGGCTCCAGCTCTCCTCAGTTTTCGGAGGAAATAGAGGCGCTTCTGGGCTTTCTTTGGCAGTGAGGCAGTGTTCGCTGTCCAGGAGAGGTCCTCACTGAGGTGCACCTGCAGGAATTTGGTGCTGCTCACCCTCTCTACAGCAGCACCGTTGATGGACAGTGGGGGGTGCCGGGTGGGGCCTCTCCGGAAGTCTATAACAATCTCCTTGGTCTTTTCAACATTCAGAAGGAGATTGTTATCGCTGCACCACTTGGTCAGAAGGCTCACCTCACTCCTGTAGTTTGTCTCATGTTATTTGAGATTAAGATTAAGATTAAGTTTAGGCTTAAGCCTTTATTGGTCTCACACACAATGACACACAGTGACACACAGATGAGACCCACCACAGTCGTATCGTCCGCAAACTTCACAATGTGACTGGTGCTGAAGGCTGGTGTGCAGGCGTGGGTCAGCAGAGTGAAGAGCATCGAAGTTCTTCACTCAGGGCCACAAGCGAAGCTCTGGACATCCGAAAGTTCTCTCCATTCTGCGTCCATGACAACTGCATTCACAAAGTTGTCCCAGCTACTTGTTCTTCCAGGTCTCACACAAAATCTCCTTCTTTTGGCACGTCTAGAAACACGCCATGGCAGGTTTAAAAGAATCTGGCGCATGGTGTGCTCTGCTGCTCGCCTAGTTGGTATAACTGCAGTACATTTTCTTTCAATAACGCAAGTAAACTTAGCACTCACTGCAGCACTGCTACTACTGCTACTCTGGTGTCCGCCATGGTTGCTCTCTTGTTACGAATGAATGTTGCCCAAGGCTGCTATTTGTTCTGGCCATGTGGTTGTGACGTACTGGCCATGTGGTTGAGACGTAGGCGTAAACAAATCCGTTCTACTCGTCCAGACGACTCCGCAATGGTAACATTGCCAGAGTTTTCCACTCTGGAACCCATTCACAAAGAATATTGTTTGGGGTACCCAGAATGCTGGTGCCATGTGGACGCGAGACCGAAATGATAAAAAAACCTTTATCGGATTCACTCCACAACGTTTGTGTAGACAGGGCCTCCATGAGGAAGTCCAGCAACCAGTTACACAGTGAGGTCTGAAGCCCCAGGTGAGTTGTGAGCTGCTGTGGGATTATGGTGTTGAATTGATGGTAAAAGGAGAAATTCAATTAGTCAGTTCTGGTTAGAGTGATGATGAACTGACGAAGCAACTCGGAGGAGCTGCGAAACGTTTTCGACCAAACAAACTTTGTCCAGTTGACAAATTGAATTTGTCTCGGATGAGCGGCGAAACGTTTTCAACCAAACAAACTTTGTCCAGTTGACAAATTGAACTTCTCCTGTTATCATGGATTCTACCTGGACGACTGAGGGACTTTTCACGTGACTCCAGTATAGTAATATCACTACACTACAATAAAGTGACTCAGATGTGTGTGTACAGCGCAGTGATGGACAGTGGTTGTTAAATAAGTAGCCAGTAAAGTGATTTTAAATATTGCACACTAATTATTGCCATGGAGATAAACATGACTAGCAACTTATGTTATGCAATCTCTGAAATTCTCTAGGAGCTCTTTAGTAGAGTGAGTGGCTCTTAAAAGAGCCGTTGGTGTGTAATTGTCGAGGAGCAGTTTACTTGGAGCTGGTGTACTTGGTGACGGCCTTGGTGCCCTCGGACACGGCGTGCTTGGCCAGTTCTCCGGGCAGCAGGAGGCGCACGGCGGTCTGGATCTCCCTGGAGGTGATGGTGGAGCGCTTGTTGTAGTGCGCCAGGCGGGAGGCCTCTCCGCCGATGCGCTCGAATATGTCGTTGACAAAAGAGTTCATGATGCTCATGGCCTTGGAGGAGATGCCGGTGTCGGGGTGCACCTGCTTGAGCACCTTGTACACGTAGATGGCGTAGCTCTCCTTCCTGGTCTTTCTCCTCTTCTTGCCGCCTTTGCCGGCGGTCTTGGTCACGGCTTTCTTGGAGCCCTTCTTGGGCGCGGCCTTGGCGGGTTCAGGCATGTTTCTGATCGGGATCAGGGGACACTGAGGGAACAGGAGCGCAGCCGCTTGTTTTATGCGGGCCTCGCTGCGCTCTGATTGGTGGAGCCGCTGCACGCGCTGGACGTGCAGGGGGGGTGAGAGGGGGCTGTGCGCTCTTTAGTGATTTTAGGAGGGAAACGAACAAAAGAACACCCCCTCCCCCATTTTCCACCTTAGTCTGGAGTCACTCTCTTTACTGTCGATCATAAATGTGACTCCATTTTGACAATGGTCTGAGTTGTGCAGTTTGGGCGCGTCACAGCAAACTCTGTGTTTGCACCTGTAAATGTGTCAATATCACACAATGATCGGAAGAATAGTTTGAATTAAAATGCATCGCATCAAAATGTACTTTGTACTGCACTGTGTTACATGGCCGTATCAGAGTAATGTGTGTGCATACTTGGAATACTCTCACATTGAGTTCCATTATATTAAAGTGCAGAAAGGCGAGGTTTAAAAGTGTTTAATTTTGATTGACTGTAATGCACCATTACTGAATATCAGCGGCATTCATCACAAGAGCGGTTTTTTCTATTTTTCTCATCAATGCTGCGGCGTTTGAAGCCTAAATTGTGTGATCAAGTAAGTAGCAGTATTCTGAATGCGCCCGAATGAACGAGTAACTCAGTGCCCTTTTACGTAGACCTGTTTTCTGTTACTTCCCAACAACGATATGACACGACAAAAAGGTGCGTGGAAAGCAGTTTACGTTAATAAGAGCGTGTTTCAGATAAACATGGGCCAGTTGTGTTCTGTTTGAAGCAGTTTACGCACAACTCACGTAATAGTCACATCCAGAGGAGCAGCCTCCTGCGTGTTTTCTAGTTTAACAAGATTATACCGGGATTTTTGTTTTTTGTACGGTGACTGGTAATACGGGGAGTGGGAGAAACAGAACAGAAGCTCTTAGTAGTATGTGTGGCCCTGAAAAGGGCCGTTGGACTGTAGTTAGGAGCAGCGTTTAACCTCCGAAACCGTACAGAGTGCGGCCCTGTCTCTTGAGCGCGTACACCACGTCCATGGCGGTCACGGTCTTCCTCTTGGCGTGCTCGGTGTAGGTGACAGCGTCACGGATGACGTTCTCCAGGAAAACCTTGAGCACACCGCGGGTCTCCTCGTAGATCAGACCGGAGATACGCTTCACACCACCGCGACGAGCCAGACGGCGGATCGCGGGTTTGGTGATGCCCTGGATGTTATCACGGAGCACTTTACGGTGACGCTTGGCGCCTCCTTTCCCCAGACCTTTGCCTCCCTTTCCTCTGCCAGACATGTTCTCCTCGGAGTGAGTTGGATCACAAGATGACTGTGGACTCCGCGCGCACAGTGTTTATTCACTGACAGAGGACGTGACAGAAAACACAGGCTCTCGAGTGCCGCCCACTGGACAGCACGTGCACAGAAAAAGACATTGGTCGGATCCACTCAAATAAAAGATGACGTCAAAACACACTTTTCCGCCATTTCCCCCATTTGTATTGGCCACATAGGAACAAAAGTGTTTTTCACTTTGATTCTTGGTCTTTGGTGAGGTCAGTGAGTGAACACAAGTGTGTGTCCGTGCTGTTCTAAGATAAGATAAGATAACCCTTTATTTGTCCCACAATGGGGAAATTGCAGTGTCACAACGCGGGTTTCAGAAACAGTTGGAAAAAAGAGCATGCATCAAAAATTAAGATAATAATAATAAGTATGTACAGCCTAAAAAACACAACACTGTAAGGCACAGGAACGCTGCACAATAAATAAATGTCTGAACCCTTCTGTGTTCACACGTTGCCTTTTGTTTTTGTTTACTTAGTACTGACACATTTGTGCTCCCGTTTGTTGTTGCTCCTGTTAATGCTGCGACATTTTGTGACACAAATGGTCCGATGCGTTTACGGCGCAGTGAAGTGGGGATGTTCTTTCACTTTTTATTTAGTTTCTCCTGTGTGAGATGAATAAAAAGACAATCTTCTAATCCTTAATGACTGTAAGGCGCTTTGTGCTACATTCTGTATGAAAATGGCTTTATTAATAATGTTTGATTTCCCTGTACGTTCCCAGAAATGTTTGTAATGATGTGTAGAGTGCATAGGGGCAGCTCTTTAGTGAAAGTGGTGGCTCTGAAAAGAGCCGTTGTTGGTCCAGGTTGAGATTGGGACTTTACTTCTTCTTGGGGGCCGCTGCCTTCTTGGCTTTGGGCTTGGCGGCTTTCTTTGGAGCCGCTTTCTTGGCTGCGGGGGCCTTCTTCGCCGCGGGCTTCTTGGCCGCGGGCTTCTTGGGGCTCTTGGCCGCGGGCTTCTTGGGGCTCTTGGCCGCTTTCTTGGCCGCGGGCTTGGCTGCCTTCTTCGGGGACTTCTTGGCTGCCTTCTTGGGGGTGGCGCTCTTCTTGGCTGCCTTGGGTTTCTTGGCGGTCGCTGGTTTCTTGGCGGCGGGCTTCTTGGCTTTAGGAGCGGCTTTCTTGGCGGGCTTCTTGACCTTCTTCTCCTCGGTGTTTTTGTTTATCTTGTAGGAGCCCTTTTTCTGGACCAGAGTGCCCTTCTCCAGCAGTTTCTTGACGGCGAGCCTGACCCGGGCCTTGTTCTTGTCCGCATCGTATCCCGCGGCGGACAGAGCCTTCTTGAGCGCGGGCAGGGACACGCCGCTGCGCTCCTTGGAGGCGGACACGGTTTTGACGATGAGCTCGCTGACGCCGGGGCCGCTCTTCTTGGGTTTGGTGGCCTTCTTTTTGGCCGCTTTGGTCGGAGCCACGACGGGAGCTTCTTCTGCCATTGCTGCAGTGTCACTAACACAGTGAGAGAGTGCAGTGTCCGCGAGCACGAGCGCAGTTAAACACACCATGAGAACCGTACGGACTCAACACAGTCTGCGGCTGCGTGTGCGCGTCACAGTGAGACGTGCATGTGCTTCTGTGCGCGAGGAAAAAGACCTGCGTGAAGTTGGCCCCCCAAACGTGCGTTTGATGGGGTGCCAACTTCACCCAGGTGAGGAAAAGTGCCCAGAACACAGGTGGACGCGCAGGTCAGGACGGATAGAGACGGTGGGAGACACGGGGACACTTTGACCCTAAAATAAAGTCCAAAAGAACTTCAGTGTGGAGCACGTCTGTTTTCTAGAACAATCCAAAGCCTCTTACGCGCGCGTTCTTTTTTCCTTCTGCGCCATTGCCGTTGCTTTATGACTTGTCTAAACACACGTGTCACTATAAAAGTGTGTGTGCTCCGAGTGGAACGTGACACACGAACCGAACGCACGCATACTCACATGTAGCGTACTACTTATATACACTACTACTAACTACTACTATTCATTTTTTCTCCAAATAAAAGTTGTTTTTAACAGACCAGTGTGCTGTTTCCACGTACACTTTATTTTGGAAATCATATTGGAAGACCAAAATTAACCTCATATTCATATACATTCAGCGTGAGTGACTCCATCCTACATGTTCAGTCAGGACAATGGGGTCATAATCCTGTTATCACGCAGCAAGGGGAAGTCGCTCTCCAAGGTGCTGAAAGGTTTAGTGGTCATTCTGAATATAATATGGGCTGTGCATAGCCACTATAGACTGTAGCTCTTAGGCCTACATAAAATGGACACAAATCTGATGATTATATATATATATATATATATATATATATATATATATATATATATATATATATATATATATATATATATATATAAATTATATATATATATATATATATAATTATATATATTTAAATGGTCTCAGTCTGGGTCAGAGGGCTACACAATCATGGGGAAGGCTGCTGACTGGACACATGTCCACAAGACAGTCACTTTCTCCTGGCTGAGGGGGTCCTCCACAAGGAGAAAGTCACAGAAGGTGATTGCTAAAGAAGTGGGTTGTTCACATAGTGCTGTAAAATTAGTGAAAAAAATAATGTGGTAAGAAAGTGCCCCAGTGGACTGAAACTGGAGTCAGCGCATCAAGAGCCACTGCACACAGACGAAGCCTTTATGGGACATGAGCCGATGTCAGAAGAGTCTTACCTGGACTGTGGAGAGAAACGACTGGACTGTTGCTCAGTGGTACATTTTACATGTCATTTGGAAATCAAGGTCCCAGCGTCTGGAGTAGATAAACACAAAATCCACGTTGCTTGAAGTCAAGTGTGAACCTGCAGGCAGTGATGATTTGGACTGCCATGTCATCTGCTGGCGTTGGTCCACTGTGTTCTCTGAAGTCCACAGTCAACGCAGCCGCCTACCAGTGGCGGTTCTACATTGAATTACTCCCTGGGCGAGACCCCCTCTGAGCGCCCCCCCCCCCCCCGGAATGAAAAAAAAAAAAAACACAAGCCCCCCCCAAGGAAAAAAAAAAAAAACAACATTTACCACAAGCAGCCATGTTTAATTATCACTATAGAGTGGTTCTCATTATCACAACTTTCAAAAAAATAACATAAATAAAAAATAATAAATAAACTCTACACATAAAAGTGGCAAAAATATATACAATCAGATATATAAATACAACCATCGGCTGCTCGATTATGGAAAAAATCATAATCACGATGATCTCAGACAATATTGAAATCACGATTATTCAAACGATTTTTTCAAAATCCCCTACCTACATACAGACACACACACACACACACACACACACAGTGGGCTACTCTCACCTTAAACATTTATTCTTCTTCTGTCTTATTCTACAGATTGCACAGGCACACGCAAACAAAAAGTTATCACACACAAGTATTCCTCACTTTCCTCACACAGATTTCTCCTCAGTATAATATACACTCAACAAAAATATAAACGCAACACTTTTGTTTTTGCTCCCATTTTTCCTGAGATGGACCCAAAGATCCAAAATTCACTCCAGATACACAACACTACCATTTCTCTCAAACATTGTTCACAAATCTGTCCAAATGTGTGACAGCGAGCACCTCTGCCCCGCCGAGTCAATCCACCCCACCTCACAGGTGCGCCACATCAAGATGCCGATCCGACATCATGACCAGTGCACAGGTGCACCCCAGACTGCCCACAATAAAAGGCCACCCCGAAATGTGCATTTTTTTTTGCTTTATTGGGGGTCTGGGGACTCAGAACCAGTCAGTATCTGGTGTGACCACCATTTGCCTCATGCAGTGCAACACATCTTCTTCACATAGAGTTTATCAGATTGTCAATTGTGGCCTGTGGAATGTTGGTCCACTCCTCTTCAATGGCTGTGCGAAGTTGCTGGATATTAGTGGGAGCTGGTACACGCTGTCGTATACGCCGGTCAAGCACATCCCAAACATGCTCAATGGGTGACATGTCCGGTGAGTATGCTGGCCATGCAAGAACTGGGACATTTTCAGCTTCCAAGAATTGTGTACAGATCCTTGCAACATGGGGCCGTGCATTATCTTGCTGAAACATGAGGTGATGTTCATGGATGTATGGCACAACAATGGGCCTCAGGATCTCATCACGGTATCTCTGTGCATTCAAAATGCCATCAATAAAATGCACCTGTGTTCTTCGTCCATAACAGCCTTTGAAGAGGAGTGGACCAACATTCCACAGGCCACAACTGACAATCTGATAAACTCTATGTGAAGAAGATGTGTTGCACTGCATGAGGCAAATGGTGGTCACACCAGATACTGACTGGTTCTGAGTCCCCAGACCCCCAATAAAGCAAAAAAAAAAAAATGCACATTTCGGGGTGGCCTTTTATTGTGGGCAGTCTGGGGCGCACCTGTGCACTGGTCATGATGTCGGATCGGCATCTTGATGTGGTGCACCTGTGAGGTGGGGTGGATTGTCTCGGCGGGGCAGAGGTGCTCGCTGTCACACATTTGGACAGATTTGTGAACAATGTTTGAGAGAAATGGTAGTGTTGTGTATCTGGAGTGAATTTTGGATCTTTGGGTCCATCTCAGGAAAAATGGGAGCAAAAACAAAAGTGTTGCGTTTATATTTGTGTTGAGTATAATATAATAAATATAACATAATATAATTAATATAATTAATACAATATAATATAATATAATAGCGCTAAAATAGAATAGTGATATGACAAACACACATTTCATGACATGACTTACCAAAAGCAAAGATGAGATACTGTCCAGCAAATCCCAAAGAGCTCCGAGATTAACTGTTGTCCGGGATAAGTCATTCACGTAGCCTCTATTGAAAATGCTGATCGTGTATCTCTACAAAGTCCCATGTAAAGTGTGTCTTTGTACGTTGTATTCATAGTAAATACCACGGAGGGTGAACGATCGATTTAAAAGCGATTAAATGTTGCGTTATACTAACTTCATTTACTATTGTCTTCTGTAGTTTCCGTGTTCCCGATGCGAGCGATTCTTGGTAGGAGCTATCACTGGTCAATTCCTCTTAGCAACTAGTGCCGTGACGTTGATCAAATCGTGGTAGTGTGAGGTGGACTCGCGGCCGGTGTACTGTCAGATTGAGACGCTTTGTCAGTTACCGGCCACAGAGAGGGAGGGGTGACTCCTCTCTCTATCTTCTCTTTCTTTCTCTCTTCCTTTCCTCGCGCCGCTGTAGGCTCCAGCAGGTCTCTGTGCTGCGCATTGGCCCACGTGGAAGGGAATGTATTGCACAGGCGCTTGCAGCCAGAGGGGGCGCTAATTTGCCAATTTCCTACACAGTGATATGATAGATTTTTTTTTTTTCAAGCGCTCGGCATGGCGCCCCTCACGAAGTTGCGCCCTGGGCAATTGCCCCACTCGCCCCCCCCAAGAACCGCCTCTGCCGCCTACCAGGACATTAGCAGTACTTCATGCTTCCTTCTGCTGACAAGCTTTATGGAGGTGCCGATTCAATTTTCCAGCAGGACTCTGCACCTGCCCACACGGCCAAAGTTACCTGCAAGTAAACTCCTCTGATCTGAACCCCATAGAGATATTACATAGGGATATTGTCAAGAAGAGCCAACAATGCAGATGATCTGAAGGCCCCTATCAAAGCAACCTGAGCAGTGCCACAGGGTGATCACCTCCGTGCCACACTGCATTGATGCAGTAATACATGCCAAAGGAGACCCAACTAACATTTTCAGAAGACTGACTTTTGGGTTTCCGTTGTCTATAAACTATAATATAATCATGAAAATGAACTACTAAAGGCATGAAAGCTCTGCATAATCTACATATTGCATGCCTCGTGTAGCATTGCCAAAATATTCAACAGTAGAAGTATTCTGCGTGACTAACGTTCGTAAAACTTTGTTCGTTGCGCCCTACAGAAGTATAAAAGCGGCTCTTTCCACACGTGGTGGCTCTTAAAAGAGCCGTTATTGTTGCGAGTCAAAGCAGAAGCTTTAAGCCCTCTCTCCGCGGATGCGCCGGGCCAGCTGGATGTCTTTGGGCATGATGGTGACCCTCTTGGCGTGGATGGCGCACAGGTTGGTGTCCTCGAACAGACCCACCAGGTAGGCCTCGCTGGCCTCCTGCAGAGCCATGACGGCGGAGCTCTGGAAGCGCAGGTCGGTCTTGAAGTCCTGGGCGATTTCCCTGACCAGGCGCTGGAAGGGCAGCTTGCGGATGAGCAGCTCGGTAGACTTCTGGTAACGGCGGATCTCCCTGAGAGCCACGGTACCGGGCCTGTAGCGGTGAGGCTTCTTGACGCCTCCGGTGGCCGGGGCGCTCTTACGCGCGGCCTTCGTGGCCAGCTGCTTTCTGGGGGCTTTGCCTCCGGTGGATTTACGGGCGGTCTGCTTGGTTCTTGCCATATTTCTAATGTTCCGTCTGCAAACAGAGAAGGGGAAGTGCAGAAGAGCGGCGAACGAGCTGTTTTTAAAGGGCCAGCCTCACGCGCACGCAGCATCGGGCTCTGTGATTGGTCTGCGTCCTCCTCTGACGCACAGTGCCGCCCAGGGAGGAGGAGCAAAAAGCGCTTTCTATTGGAGCTCGTGAGTTTGAAGTGAGCGCGTCAAGCTGAGCGGGACTTGTGAGGAGGGGCGGGACACAGAGTGGGGGAGGTGCTGGGCAGATTTACGAACATGCAGAGAAAAACTTTAATCTGTCTACATTAAATTTACCAGCAAATAGAGCTGGTGCATGTGCTTTAGTGAGCGCCACAGTAACATTGTTTTCATATATTGCAGATTGTCATCACGTAGTATTTTCATGACAGGACGTGTGCTGGACGTTGTATGAGACATTGAGAAGGAACCCCGTGATTTGTTAAATAACGCAAAGCGGCAGTGAAAAAGATTAAGCTTAAGCCTTTATTAGTCTCACACAATGACACATGGGAGAAATTTGACCCATCCTTTTTTCAGGAGCAGTGAGCAGTCATCTTTCGGCGCCCGGGGGTAGTACCGTGAAGGGTCTTGCCCAAGGACCCACACTGGCTTGCTCATTGTTGATCGCGTCATTTGCCTGTGGTAGTCTTAAACTGATGCGTAAAAGCATGTGTTGGACCTTTTTTTTTATTTCCCCCCAATGTTTATATCTAGTATCAAGTGTTGTCTGTCAACAGAAGTACGCGCTTTACCAAGAGTGGGTGGCTCTGAAAAGAGCCGTTGTTGTGAGTCGAATCTCTGAGCTGCTTTACTTGGCCTTCTCGGTCTTCTTGGGCAGCAGCACAGCCTGGATGTTGGGCAGCACGCCTCCCTGAGCGATGGTCACTCCTCCCAGCAGTTTGTTGAGCTCCTCGTCGTTGCGGACGGCCAGCTGCAGGTGGCGGGGGATGATCCTGGTCTTTTTGTTGTCACGAGCCGCGTTTCCCGCCAGCTCCAGGATCTCAGCGGTCAGATACTCCAGCACGGCCGCCAGGTACACGGGAGCTCCGGCGCCAACGCGCTGTGCGTAGTTTCCTTTGCGGAGCAGCCTGTGCACACGGCCCACTGGGAACTGCAGCCCGGCCCTGGAGGAGCGGGACTTGGCCTTTGCTCTAGCCTTACCGGCGCCTTTTCCACGTCCAGACATGATTTCGGAAGAGTTACAAAAACACGTTTCAGCTGAAGAAATGCTGTGGTATATGAGAGCGCACAGGCTAGTATATACCAGGATTGCTGACTCCGGATTGGCTAGGATGAGCGTTAGTCCACGTGTCCAATCAGAGGAGAGTATGGCTGTGCGTCGGAGACATAAAGATAGACGTGTTTTCCCCATGAATGTTTTAAAGATCAAAGTCAGCTTTATTGTCCATTCTGCCACGTGTGTTCAACATACAGTGAATCGAAATGTATTTATTTATTTGACAGGGACAGTGTACATTAATGAACATTTCTGTAAATGCACCAGATTTAGCCAAGAGGCTAGTTTTGATCTGCAGTCCCTGGACAGATGTTACATTGTCACCCTAAGAAAAAAAAAACAGGTTAAAACAATGTACATACACAATTATTTACACTATTTACATGCTTTCAGGCTCACTCATAGTAACAGCCATGCACACTTGGTAAAACATTAACAATACATACATACATACAACAAATACACACACAGAACACACATACATCTATCCCCAAACCCCTCAGTAACACAACAAACAGGATAGAACAAAAAAGGTGACTCTAAAAGGAAATTAATGTGTGCAGGGCTAATTTTCAATCAAGCACTTTTTTAAAAGAGTCTTAAAAGTGTGATATGATGGTGAGTCTCTGATATGTTTGGGAGTATTGTTCCATTGATGTGCTGCAGTGACGAAAAATGAGGACTGTCCAAAGGTGCTTTTCCTGAGTGGGATTATGCAGTCCCCTCTAACTGCCCCCCTGGTTACTCGGCTTGAGGATGATCTTATTGTAATGAACTGTGAAAGTGGGGGTGAAGAGAGACCATTTATAGGCAGAGGTTTGTGTATTTGATCATATTGTCCCAGTTCAGCAATTTGAGTTTGTGTAATATTTCACAATGATGATATTGGATTGGTTTCTTGTCAAGTGTTTTTATTGTTCTTTTGTATAATGATTGCAGTGGTTTGAGGGTGTTGTTGTTTGTGTTTGACCATGTGGTTAAACAGTATTTAATATGGGAGAGTATCATGGCATGCATATAGACTGTGGCGGAGAGCTGTGGTCTTATGAAACAGAAGTTGGAGAGATGGAATTTAATTTTGTTGCAGACTTTATTGACCTGAGATTTGAAAGTGAGTTTAGTGTCCATTTGTACTCCGAGATATTTGTATTCTTGCACGATTTTGAGTTTATGTCCATCTACAAAGACGTCATGATGTGTTATGGGATTAGAGGATTTTGTAAAGAACATTGCCACCACCGGTGCTCAGGACCCACTGGAGCCGGGATAAGGGGCCGGTGGTGGTCCTCCTCATTGTATTGCCGCATCTATGTGACGTAAACGTGTACTGACGTGAGCAGATCTGACCAGTTTTGCGTCTTGGGCAGTTTACACGGAGACGCTACAGCGGAGCGTATTTAACTTTTCCACTCTGGAGAGTGGTTTCAGATTTTTGCGTTTTTAGGCCCCAAAAACGCCGTCACCGTGTAAACGAAAGGCACTTCTGATAAAATATTTTGTCGTTTTTACCCGTAAGCGTTCTCGTGTAAACGGGCCCTCAGCGTGTATCAGGCGAGTTGCAAAACAAACACCACCAGTGAAAGTTAAGATAATCCTTTATTTGTCCCACAATGGGGAAATTGCAGTGTCACAACGCAAGTTTCAGAAACAGCTGGAAGATATGAGCATGCATCAAAATTAAGATAATAAAAATAAGTATGTACAATCAAGTAAAAAACAGCACCGTAAGGTTAAAAGGCACAGGAACGTTGCACAATAAATGTCTTTGATTCTGAGCAATGAACAAACAGCAGTTAAAGTGACTCCAGTTCAGTAATTTATAATATCACTGCAATAAAGTGACTCAGATGAGTGTGTACAGCGCAGTGATGGACAGTGGTTGTTAAATAAGTAGCCAGTAAAGTGACTTTAAATATTGCACACTAATTATTACTATGGAGATGATACACGGTTGCCATGGAGATGAACATGACTAGCATCCAATATTATGCAATCTCTGAAATTCTCTAGAAGCACAGGAGCTCTTTAGTGGAGTGAGTGGCTCTTAAAAGAGCCGTTGGTGTGCAATTGTCGAGGAGCCGTTTACTTGGAGCTGGTGTACTTGGTGACGGCCTTGGTGCCCTCGGACACGGCGTGCTTGGCCAGTTCTCCGGGCAACAGGAGGCGCACGGCGGTCTGGATCTCCCTGGAGGTGATGGTGGAGCGCTTGTTGTAGTGCGCCAGGCGGGAGGCCTCTCCGCCGATGCGCTCGAAGATGTCGTTGACAAAAGAGTTCATGATGCTCATGGCCTTGGAGGAGATGCCGGTGTCGGGGTGCACCTGCTTGAGCACCTTGTACACGTAGATGGCGTAGCTCTCCTTCCTGGTCTTTCTCCTCTTCTTGCCGCCTTTGCCGGCGGTCTTGGTCACGGCTTTCTTGGAGCCCTTCTTGGGCGCGGCCTTGGCGGGTTCAGGCATGTTTCTGATCGGGATCAGCGGACACTGAGGGGACAAGAGTGCAGCCGCTTCTTTTATGCGGGCCTCGCTGCGCTCTGATTGGTGGAGCCGCTGCACGCGCTGGACGTGCAGGGGGGGTGAGAGGGGGCCGTGCGCTCTTTAGTGATTTTAGGAGGGAAACGAACAAAAGAAACACCCCCTCCCCCATTTTCCACCTTAGTCTGGAGTCACTCTCTTTACTGTCGATCATAAATGTGACTCCATTTTGACAATGGTCTGAGTTGTGCAGTTTGGGCGCGTCACAGCAAACTCTATGTGTTTGCACCTGTAAATGTGTCATTATCACACAATGATCGGAAGAATAGTTTGAATTAAAATGCATCGCATCAAAATGTACTTTGTACTGCACTGTTACATGGCCGTATCAGAGTAATGTGTGTGCATACTTGGAATACTCTCACATTGAGTTCCATTATATTAAAGTGCAGAAAGGCGAGGTTTAAAAGTGTTTAATTTTGATTGACTGTAATGCACCATTACTGAATATCAGCGGCATTCATCACAAGAGCGGTGTTTTTTCTATTTTTCTCATCAATGCTGCGGCGTTTGAAGCCTAAATTGTGTCATCAAGTAAGTAGCAGTATTCTGAATGCGCCCGAATGAACGAGTAACTCAGTGCCCTTTTACGTAGACCTGTTTTCTGTTACTTCCCAACAACGACGTGACACGACAAAAAGGTGCGTGGAAAGCAGTTTACGTTAATAAGAGCGTGTTTCAGATAAACATGGGCCAGTTGTGTTCTGTTTGAAGCAATTTACGCACAACTCACGTAACCGTTACATCCAGAGGAGCAGCCTCCTGCGTGTTTTCTAGTTTTACAAGATTATACCGGGATTTATTTATTCTTCCTACGATGACTGGTAATACGGGGGAGCGGGAGAAACAGAACAGTAGCTCTTAGTAGTGTGTGTGGCCCTGAAAAGGGCCGTTGGATTGTAGTTAGGAGCAGCGTTTAACCTCCGAAACCGTACAGAGTGCGGCCCTGTCTCTTGAGCGCGTACACCACGTCCATGGCGGTCACGGTCTTCCTCTTGGCGTGCTCGGTGTAGGTGACAGCGTCACGGATGACGTTCTCCAGGAAAACCTTGAGCACACCGCGGGTCTCCTCGTAGATCAGACCGGAGATACGCTTGACACCACCGCGACGAGCCAGACGGCGGATGGCGGGTTTGGTGATGCCCTGGATGTTATCACGGAGCACTTTACGGTGACGCTTGGCGCCTCCTTTCCCCAGACCTTTGCCTCCCTTTCCTCTGCCAGACATGTTCACCTCGGAGTGAGTTGGATCACAAGATGACTGTGGACTCCGCGCGCACAGTGTTTATTCACTGACAGAGGACGTGACAGAAAACACAGGCTCTCGAGTGCCGCCCACTGGACAGCACGTGCACAGAAAAAAACATTGGTCGGATCCGCTCAAATAAAAGATGACGTCAAAACACACTTTTCCGCCATTTCCCCCATTTGTATTGGGCACATAGGAACAAAAGTGTTTTTCACTTTGATTCTTGGTCTTTGGTGAGGTCAGTGAGTGAACACAAGTGTGTGTCCGTGCTGTTCTGAGCTCTTCTGTGTTCACACGTTGCCTTTTGTTTTTGTTTACTTAGTACTGACACATTTGTGCTCACGTTTGTTGTTGCTCCTGTTTGTGGTCTGGGTCTGGGTTCGATCCCCGGGTCGCCCGAGCCTTTCTGTGTGGAGTTTGCATGTTCTCCCCCCGTGTCTGGGTGGGTTTCCTCCGGGCACTCCGGTTTCCCCCACCAACCCAAAACATGCACCATAGGTACCTCCAGCTTAGGTCCTGACCAAGCCGAAGCAAGAAGATCATGGAGATGGTCCCCGGGCGCAGTAATGTGTGCTGCCCACTGCTCCTAATATATACATATATATATATAGGATGGGTTAAAATGCTGAGAAGAATTTCACCAGTGTGAGATCAATAAAGTTCACTTCTTAATGCTGCGACATTTTGTGACACAAGACAATCTTCTAATCCTTAATGTCTGTAAGGTGCTTTGTGCTACATTCTGTATGAAAATGGCTTCATTAACAATGTTTGATTTCCCTGTACGTTCCCAGAAATGTTTGTAATGATGTGTAGAGTGCATAGGGGCAGCTCTTTAGTGAAAGTGGTGGCTCTGAAAAGAGCCGTTGTTGGTCCAGGTGGAGATTGGGACTTTACTTCTTCTTGGGGGCCGCTGCCTTCTTGGCTTTGGGCTTGGCGGCTTTCTTTGGAGCCGCTTTCTTGGCTGCGGGGGCCTTCTTCGCCGCGGGCTTCTTGGCCGCGGGCTTCTTGGGGCTCTTGGCCGCGGGTTTCTTGGGGCTCTTGGCCGCTTTCTTGGCCGCGGGCTTGGCTGCCTTCTTCGGGGACTTCTTGGCTGCCTTCTTGGGGGTGGCGCTCTTCTTGGCTGCCTTGGGTTTCTTGGCGGTCGCTGGTTTCTTGGCGGCGGGCTTCTTGGCTTTAGGAGCGGCTTTCTTGGCGGGCTTCTTGACCTTCTTCTCCTCGGTGTTTTTGTTCATCTTGTAGGAGCCCTTTTTCTGGACCAGAGTGCCCTTCTCCAGCAGTTTCTTGACGGCGAGCCTGACCCGGGCCTTGTTCTTGTCCGCATCGTATCCCGCGGCGGACAGAGCCTTCTTGAGCGCGGGCAGGGACACGCCGCTGCGCTCCTTGGAGGCGGACACGGTTTTGACGATGAGCTCGCTGACGCCGGGGCCGCTCTTCTTGGGTTTGGTGGCCTTCTTTTTGGCGGCTTTGGTCGGAGCCGGGACGGGAGCTTCTTCTGCCATTGCTGCAGTGTCACTAACACAGAGAGAGTGCAGTGTCCGCGAGCACGAGCGCACTTAAACACACCATGAGAACCGTACGGACTCAACACAGTCTGCGGCTGCGTGTGCGCGTCACAGTGAGACGTGCATGTGCTTCTGTGCGCGAGGAAAAGTGCCCAAAAACACTACTAACTACTACTATTCATTTTTTCTCCAAATAAAAGTTGTTTTTAACAGACCAGTGTGCTGTTTCCACCTACACTTTATTTTGGAAATCATATTGGAAGACCAAAATTAACCTCATATACATTTTTCTTTTTCAATCAAACCCTAGTCCTGCTCTGTGACCACAGCTCTCACTGGTTTAGCGCAGTCTCCATTTGGGGGTCAGACTTTACACATAAGAATTTAGGTTTAGAAGCGCTGTGAAAACATAGTTTACAAAAGGTACTTACTAATACTATTGCGTGATATTTACAGTGATATACTTTGCAGGATCTCCATATTCATGCAGTCTGTGCCCTTGTCCCCGTTTTAATTCACGTGTGAAATCCTTTGCTGTTAGATTTTGGCTGCTCACAAACTGTAGGTTTTTGCTGTTATGTTTCCATAAATGTTTCAGTGTTGAAAGTGACAGAGTCGAGGCCAAAGTCCTTCACCATGTGAATACACGTATACAGAAGCATACAGGAGTACACATGACTACAGCTGCAGAGCTCACACACACACACTCAACCTGTGTGTGTGTGTGGTTCACAGGAGCGCTCAGTGAAACAGGAAGTGACGTCATATGTCTATAACCTAATACATGTGGACTTTACTGCAGCCTTTCACCCCAAAATCAAAACATTATTTACACTCGTATAATTACACTTCACACACTCTTACAAATATAGGACATCATCAAAAAGTGCCATTAATCAGTTTGATTGATAATACTTTTGAACGTTTGTTTCACAAATCCACAGTGTCTCACAAATAGCGCACATTCATTCATTCATTCATTTTCTTCCGCTTTTCCATTTTCTGGGTCGCGGGGGGAGCAGTCCAAGCAGTGTTCTGCTGCCCAGAACACAGTGCACCAGCCCCCATGAATCCTTCCGCGGGTGGTGGGTCCACGGGAGGACGGCTCACGTCACAACGGGCCTTGATGTATCTTCTGCCATGGGGGCTACCAGTGTCCACAGACACTGGGGGCGAGGTGGGGTTAAGTGTCTTGCCCAAGGACACAAATATTTGCATTTCCACATCTACACCTGTCACAGATTCAGCGTGAGTGACTCCATCCTACATGTTCAGTCAGGACAATGGGGTCATAATCCTGTTATCACGCAGCAAGGGGAAGTCGCTCTCCAAGGTGCTGAAATGTTTAGTGGTCATTCTGAATATAATATGAGCTGTGCATAGCCACTATAGACTGTGGCTCTTAGGCCTACATAAAATGGACACAAATCTGATTTATATATATATGTATATATATATATATATATATGCACCAGGGTTAATGCCGTCGTTATGTTGCTCCAAATGATATTGTGATTCATGACAAAAGTCATGGTGTCACATGCTAATAAGATAATTAGCTCAAACGCTTCCTGAGACTTTAAATGGTCTCTCAGTCTGGGTCAGAGGGCTACACAATCATGGGGAAGGCTGCTGACTGGACACATGTCCACAAGACAGTCACTTTCTCCTGGCTGAGGGGGTCCTCCACAAGGAGAAAGTCACAGAAGGTGATTGCTAAAGAAGTGGGTCGTTCACATAGTGCTGTATTCAAGAATATTCATAAAAAAAATAGTGAAAAAAAAAAGTGGTAAGAAAGTGCCCCAGTGGACTGAAACTGGAGTCCGCGCATCAAGAGCCACTGCACACAGACGAAGCCTTTATGGGACATGAGCCGATGTCAGAAGAGTCTTACCTGGACTGTGGAGAGAAACGACTGGACTGTTGCCCAGTGGTACATTTTACATGTCATTTGGAAATCAAGGTCCCAGCGTCTGGAGGAGGTCCACGGTGTCCTCTGAAGTCCACAGTCAACGCAGCCGCCTACCAGGACATTAGCAGTATTTCATGCTTCCTTCTGCTGACAGCAGAGCTTTATGGAGGTGCTGATTTAATTTTCCAGCAGGACTCTGCACCTGCCCACACGGCCAAAGTTACCTGCAAGTAAACTCCTCTGATCTGAACCCCATAGAGATATTCCATAGGGATATTGTCAAGAAGCGCCAACAATGCAGATGATCTGAAGGCCCCCATCAAAGCAGCCTGTGCCACAGGGTGATCACCTCCGTGCCACACTGCATTGATGCAGTAATGCATGCCAAAGGAAACCCATCTAACATTTTCAGACTGACTGACTTTTGGGTTTCCGTTGTCTGTAAGGTATAATATAATCATGAAAATGTGAACAACTAAAGGCTTGAAAGCTCTGCATAATCTACATATTGCATGCCTCGTGTAGCATTGCCAAAATATTCAACAGTAGAAGTATTCTGCGTGACTAACGTTCGTAAAACTTTGCTCGTTGCGCCCTACAGAAGTATAAAAGCGGCTCTTTCCACACGTGGTGGCTCTTAAAAGAGCCGTTATTGTTGCGAGTCAAAGCAGAAGCTTTAAGCCCTCTCTCCGCGGATGCGCCGGGCCAGCTGGATGTCTTTGGGCATGATGGTGACCCTCTTGGCGTGGATGGCGCACAGGTTGGTGTCCTCGAACAGACCCACCAGATACGCCTCGCTGGCCTCCTGCAGAGCCATGACGGCGGAGCTCTGGAAGCGCAGGTCGGTCTTGAAGTCCTGGGCGATTTCCCTGACCAGGCGCTGGAAGGGCAGCTTGCGGATGAGCAGCTCGGTAGACTTCTGGTAACGGCGGATCTCCCTGAGAGCCACGGTACCGGGCCTGTAGCGGTGAGGCTTCTTGACGCCTCCGGTGGCCGGGGCGCTCTTACGCGCGGCCTTCGTGGCCAGCTGCTTTCTGGGAGCTTTGCCTCCGGTGGATTTACGGGCGGTCTGCTTGGTTCTTGCCATATTTCTAGTGTTCCGTCTGCAAACAGAGAAGGGGAAGTGCAGAAGAGCGGCGAACGAGCGGTTTTTAAAGGGCCAGCCTCACGCGCACGCAGCATCGGGCTCTGTGATTGGTCTGCGTCCTCCTCTGACGCACAGTGCCGCCCAGGGAGGAGGAGCAAAAAGCGCTTTCTATTGGAGCTCGTGAGTTTGAAGTGAGCGCGTCAAGCTGAGCGGGACTTGTGAGGAGGGGCGGGGCTATTGGTGCACAGTAGGACTGGATTTTGGTGGTCGAATGCCTCTAATGAAAATTTTAATAACATCTTAGGTGGAGTCACTGTAGATAAAGGGAGGACCAGTCTACATTTTAAAACAGCCTCTTTGTGGCCAAACAGACCACTATAAACCGCTCATAAACTCGCGCGCACCAAAAGAATGGGGAGAAATGTGGGAGGGACTTTCTGATCCAGTGACTCTGATGTAGGGCAACTTGGAGTCGCGCTGCTCCAAACCAACGTTATCCTTAGTATATTGTGATAATTTTATGAGCTGTATTATGGGGCCGTGTAGAAATATGTAAACTTGTGTACATTTTTAACGGGAGGCTTTGGAAACAGTTGTATACTTTAGCAATTAAAACATTAGACATTTATTCAGTGTAGCCCAGCTTTAACAGAAGTGGCCGCTCTAATAGGAGAGTGGGTGGCTCTGCGTAAAAGCATGTGTTGGACCTTCCCTTTTAATGTTCATATATTATATCGTATCAAGTGTTGTCTGTCAACAGAAGTACGCGCTTTACCAAGAGTGGGTGGCTCTGAAAAGAGCCGTTGTTGTGAGTTGAATCTGAGCTGCTTTACTTGGCCTTCTCGGTCTTCTTGGGCAGCAGCACAGCCTGGATGTTGGGCAGCACGCCTCCCTGAGCGATGGTCACTCCTCCCAGCAGTTTGTTGAGCTCCTCGTCGTTACGGACGGCCAGCTGCAGGTGGCGGGGGATGATCCTGGTCTTTTTGTTGTCACGAGCCGCGTTTCCCGCCAGCTCCAGGATCTCAGCGGTCAGATACTCCAGCACAGCCGCCAGGTACACGGGAGCTCCGGCGCCAACGCGCTGTGCGTAGTTTCCTTTGCGGAGCAGCCTGTGCACACGGCCCACTGGGAACTGCAGCCCGGCCCTGGAGGAGCGGGACTTGGCCTTAGCGCGGGCCTTTCCTCCGGTTTTGCCTCTTCCGCTCATGGTTTCAGTTGGATTTAGCGACCTGAGAACAGAATGAATGTCTCGAGACGGAGCGCAGCGCCTTTTATATGCGGGAGCGCGTGCGTTTCAGCGCCGCACCAATCAGCGGCCGCGCTCAGACAAGGGGAGGAGCTCTTATTGGGCACATTACGCGGGCTTAACGCATATTTTCATGGGAGTTTTTGGCCTATATACAATCAGAAATTAGAAATACTGTAGTACTTTATTTATTCACAAATATAATTTTCACTTTTTTTATTTAAATAACAATGCCACTAGGCCAATTTTGTTGCGCCAGCTGCTCTGACAGTTGGTTGACGTACATGGTTGATTTTTGTGGAAATGAACGACAGACACAGTTCACACACTGGCTCCTCTTATTACAATCCGTCTTCTCTCCCTAAACTGAGTGATACAGGTTGTGGATGGAATATGTCTCTCTAGAACAAGTAAGAATAATAAGTGAAATCATCACCAAACCCCATGTTGTTTTCTTTTGGGCTAAGTATATTGGAATCTCCATCAGCAATGAGCATTTTACATTGACTAAATCATGATATTATGATATAATTTGTATAGTATAGTTGTATAGTAATGAAGTAATAACACTTCACCACTGTACTTAAGTACATTTTGGGAGACTTTGTACTTTACTTGAGTTTTAAAAAAAATGACAACTTTTACTTTCACTTCACTACATTTCCGAATTTAATTGCATACTTTACTTTGATACATTTTCAATGTGCCGTTTAGTTACAAAAAAAACCCCTCTACTGACTGCAAGGAAGTCAGGACGTGCCTGGGCTTGTTCGCTACTTGCGCATGACAATCAGCCTACACCTGCTGGTTTCATGCAGCTAGTTTAATCAATCAACATCCCTGATGGAAGAGGAGACAGCATCCACGTCGGCTACAAATGAAGGGGGACCTGACGATGAGCATCCCTGGCCGTACTTAAATGTTCTCTTACGCTGATATGAAGGATTCATCCTATCGAATGAAGTGCCTCTTGTGCCTTCCAAGAAACGTGGAAATCCTATCTTACAGAAACTCCCCGTCCAACCTCAAGAAACACATCAAGGTAAGTTCTAGATTAATGAAATTGTTAGCGTCTATATTCCAATTTCAGTAACCATAGCATGGACATTCTAGACACCGTTGTGAAACCTTGAGCATAACATGTAGAAATTAACTTTGTGTGACATTCGGTTACACAAAGCGTATTTGACGATGTTGGAGCTAACAGGCTACCTAGCTTTTTCGGCTCAAGGGAAGGCATAGCTGTAGGCGAAGTGTAATGAATGAGAAAGAGCACACGAGTTCAAAAGGACAAAACATAACATTAACATGTGCCTACTTTTAAAAATGTAAACAAGCGCTGTGTATTTGTGCTATCTAAGTAACAAAGCGAGGGTTAGCTTCAGACTGCCTTTGCTTCATACTTTTATTTGTACTTTTAATTACATTACTTGAGTACATTTATTTTTACATTACTTGTCATACTTAAGTACAAGAAGTTCCAGATACTTTAAGACTTTTACTCAAGTAAAATTTCAGTCAGTGGCCGTTTCCCAATTCACCAACGGCACGCTTGTGAGTGTGCACTCGGGCTGTCGTCGAGACGGCGCACACTCGCTCTGTCCTTAGTGCACTACGTTTCTCACATGGCCGTCTGCGAAATGGAACAGGTCCGGCCTCAGCTCAATGAGCCGGGTGGTCTGCTCCTTGTTCCCTAAAGACAAAAATATTATACTATTGCGACTAGTAATACTTGGAATTGGGACATGGCCAATGTTCCCCCTAATTTTTAATGTGTCTGAGCAAACACACTAACTCCACATCCGAAATGAACCCCCGCGCGGCTCGCACTTTGCAGATATAAAAAAATGACCCCGCCCTGAATAAAAAGCGGCGATCCGCTAAAAGCTCTTTCATCCCTGATTTACAGTGCGCTGCACAAGTTTTCTTGTGCGCTGAGAATGTGCAAACAGTGCGCAGCTTAGAGTAAATGTTGGACATGGCGATACTGTAGAATATCCAGCATTACAACAGCAAAGGAAATATAGAAATGTAAGGGGGAAAGCATGTGAACGGTAATACAGGTGCCGTGATCTATGCCGTTACGGCTACCGTCACACATGTTTAGCGTAGTTTATGAAGAGTTTCATGTAGCATAGTTGTAGGTGAGGTGAACCAGTACGTATATTTTAAGTGACGTCGCAACTCTCACTTGTCGATGTCGCTGGCGAGTCGGTCTTTGTAGTCCCGCGCTGTGCATGCTGGGGCTTTTAAGTGTGCGAAGCGTGCATGTTTGCATGCTTGGTCCACGCCCCGATTTCCATGGAAACGACAGTGCCGTTCAGGGCTCGTCTCGACGGTGCAGGGGGGAAAAAACGAATGGAACGGCGCTTGTCGCGCCGGATATGACGCATATCCCGTTCCAAGGACGCTCACAAGTGTGCCGTCGCTGAATTGGGAAACGGCCAGTGACTTCGACTTTTACCAAAGTCATTTTTGGGAGGGGTACCTATACTTTTACTTGAGTTTGATTTTCCAGTATCTTTTAATCCTGATGCACTCAAAGAAAATATTAAGCAATAAATATATAAATAATGAAATGTCTTTGCTGAAACAAACAAATAAACAGATGGTAACTATATATATATATATACTATATATATATATATATGATATATATATATATCATGCTTATATGTTTATCAGAGGTTTTATATATATATATATATATATATATATATATATATATATATTCAAATGTACTTCTTCAGTCATGGTGGAATGGTACTTGGGCTTAATGATCTTCATGTGGGAAAAGGCTGACTCACATAAATAAGTTTTCATAAATCTATCTCCATTTTATTTGATAAATGTTAATTTTAATCTTAAAATCGGATTTGCACTGATATAAAAAATGACCCCGGCGGCTGACAAAAAAGCGGGATTCCACTAAAAAGCGGAAGTCTTTCATCCCTGTGTTATACTGAGGGGCAGCCGTAGCCAAAGGAACAACATTTCTATGGACACAAGCAGGAGGAGGCCTCCTCCAGGCCAGTTGGTGGAGCTGCAAGCCCACTCACAGAAAGGACAAAAGTTTATTTTTTTTCAGCGCTATGGAAACAAGCAAAATTATATAACAAAAAAAAATGCTCATAATTTGGTCTTTTTGTTGCTAAAAAGTGAAAAAACAAAAACAAACAGTGGCCTAGTGCACTGTGCTTTTTTTGGACACTCAAAGACGCATTACATTGCATTATTCATTCACAAAACGAAATGTCTGAAAAGTTACTTGTGTAGCCACAGCTGCCCTGGGGCAGTCTGAGGGAAGTGATGGGGCATGAACTGTCCTGGGGTATATACTGGTCCAATCCTGTTAGCTTCAGGTCGGTAGACAAATGCTTTAACTATTGAGCCCATGTCACCCCAGTACATGTAGTATATGCTGTGAGTATTTTGTTTGTATTTAAAGAGGGGTATGGATATTAATGTCTCTGGAGCATTCCTGTAGTTCTTGAGTCACAACTAAGACTACCCCAAAGAGAAGAACTTGTGAACGCAGAAGCCATGAGTGTCTCAGTTTGTCATCTGAATGTGTTTAGCTTTTTTAGTTGTCTTGAGTTTGATGCACAGTGTCTTTCACAGCCGTCCCAACAAGGAGCATGTTTTTTCAAGCTTTCTATCATGTTATAACTTATCAAAAAGATTTTAGATTTTAGATGTCATCCATGCATGTTTGAATCATTTAAATCTCTCCGTGTCCCCATTCAAACCCTCCTTACAGTTATTGCTACAGATTGTTTTGTGATTGCACTCTAAAGGGGGAGTGACTTAGCAAGGAGAGAAAAGGGAGAGGTGAGCATCAAAAACAAAGGAGAAACATGTTACCACATTGTTTCCGGTGAATATAGCTTTTTCAAAAAAATAAAAGGTAACATCTCATGTGTTAGCACTTAATACCCCGCAGATGTGTAATACTCCCTCTTTGATTAAACTCCACAGCTCCTACATCATGCAACATTCTCATTACTGTTCCCTGGGAGGAGAGGTACAATGGTTGGATGGAACACAGATAGAAACATTAGGGTTGCCAGTCCCCTCCTCTCCTCCACACGCTGTAATAGAAACCACCTCTACTCTGTGACAGTCCAATCTGGCGCCCATCACAGTGATTGCTGACAGCATGAAATCTCCTTTAAGTGGAATGTTCTGATGCCGAGACTTCCATTCAGCTCAAGTGCACTAGACCAGAGCACTACAGAGGAGGCTGGGTGGGCAGGGACGTGTCAACCAGTGTCACTACTATTATTGTTCTCAATGAAGAACTGGCTCCACAGATGTGTTTCTGTGTAAACATGGATGTTACTGGGTCCTTTAAATCAGACCAATGCTGCAAAATCCACTTTTTAAAACGGTCGGCCATATTGTAGTTGTTTCCCCTTCTCATTTATCGTCTTGAAGTTGTGTTTGGAGTGATTTGTGCATGTTTCAGTAATCTTTAATCACTTAATTTCAAGAGTTTTTTTGCCGATCAACTCCTGTTTTCACCTCCTCCGGTATTGGTACAAGCCTACTAAGACGTACACACTTCATTATCGAATTTTATTTTCTTAGAGATGGATTCGACTTTGTTCAATGACAGTTGCGATTTGTCGATTCTGCGGCTGTAAGCTGTCACAACATTGTCAACTACCTGGTCTTCTCCCCAAGCTCTTATACAGCACAAGACCTTCAGAGCTCTAAAGGTCTGGAGTTTGTTTGTGGCTGGTACGAGAGCATAAAGTGCAGAAAACTGGAGACAAGCGTCCTGTGATGGCAAAGGTAGGCATACTTATATCTAGTAGACCCACATGTGTAACGTGTTTAAGTACTAGTATATTGCTTTTTATTATTCACATTTTGCAAAGATACCGGCTAAGATACGGCTAAGATATGGCTAAGATAAGGCTAAGATACGGCTACCGGCTGCGAAATGAGCTGAGCATAATGCAAATGTTGTGGTGATTTCTCCCATCCAAGTTCTGTTTGAGACTGGCGATCCATCTCCTTTCCTTTGATAATTGCTGTCTGTTCTCCCTGGTTTAGTCCTGGGTTAGTCCTGATTTAGACCTGGTTTAGTCCTGGTTTAGTTCTGGTTTAGTCCTGGTTTAGTTCTGGTTTAGTCTTGGTTTAGACCTGGTTTAGTCCTGGTTGGTCACTACTTTAGGTAAACAATAGAACTGCAGGTGTTTTTCTCTGTCCGGTCTATTGTGACAGCCTAAGACCCGACAATAGTTGACCATTATGCTTTTTTTTTTTTTTACTTTGCCGCATAAATGCACTGTTCGCGGTGTTTCAAATATCTCCAAGATGGCGGGCTTCCGGATTATGACGTCACGTGAAAATGCTCTATTGAATTGGAGGTGTGACATTTTCTTCTTTTTTTTTTTACTATTATCATTTAGAAAGCTATACTTTTCAGCAGAAGTATCCCAAAACTTATCAAACCACACCTGACAGGGAACTGTCCTCTCACCCAGTGTTGCCAACTCCCCAGCATCAGAAGTAGCTATTGGCCCGCCCAGAAGTAGCTAAAAGTAGCTAGACACTAACCTTTTATTGGTGTTGTTATTACATATACTTGTTTGTTTTTTATTTTTTTATTTGTTTTTTTTTTTTTTTTAGATATTTTTTGGAGCTGTAGTCCAAGATCTATGGCTTGCTTTTTTATTTTGTGCTGTAGTTTAACTAAAGCTTTTTATTTCTTTTTTATTTTTTTGTGCTATAGTGGGCAAACTATAGCTTTTTATTTTTTGTTTTTTCCTGGTGCTAAAGAAGTAGCTTTTTAAAACTTTTCTGTGCTGTACAACTAGCTTTTTCCCACTCCCGTCTGTACTTTTGTGTATACACTTTTGGTTGTGGCATTGCGATTGAATACAAGAGGAGAAAAAAGAAATGCTCTAAAGAATGAGAGGGATATGCACGTGACGAGAGAAACTGAATGACAGAAACAGAGAGAGGAATGACCAGACTCCGAGGCGATCTGACGAGATGGGAGGGAGCAGAGGAGAGACTGGTGTGTGTGTCTCTCTTCCACTGCCCCTCTCTGTCTGTGTCTCTCTGTCTCTTTCTCTGAACGGGGAAAGAGAGAAAACGGCGCAATTATTTTTCCCCCTCCCGCGATCTTGGAGCCTCTGATCACCAAAAAAAGTCGCTAGATTTGTCGCTAGTCGCTTTTGTCTAATTTTCTCGCTAGGGGGGTCCAAAAAGTAGCTAAAAATAGCGACAAAGTCGCTAAGTTGGCAACACTGCTCTCACCCTTCCTCTTCACCATCTACACCTTGGACTTATAACACAGACAGCTGCCATCTCCAGAAGTTCTCTGACGACTCGGCCATTGTGGGCTGTGTGTCTGAGGACAACGAGCTGGAGTACCGCTCGGTCATCAGTGACTTTGTGGACTGGTGTGGGCGCAACCACCTGTGCCTTAACACCAGTAAGACATGGCTGGTGATCGACTTCAGGAGGAGACCACTACCTCACTCACCGGTGAACATCCAGGGGCAGGACATAGAGACTGTGGACAGTTTCAAGTACCTGGGTATTCACCTCAACAATAAACTGGACTGGTCCCACAACACCGACGCCCTGTACAAGAAGGGCCAAAGTCGCCTCCACCTCCTGAGGAGACTGAGGTCCTTTAGAGTGTGCAGGCCTCTGCTCAAGACTTTTTATGACTCTGTGTTGGCCTCTGCTCTCCTCTACGCTGTCGTCTGCTGGGCCCCGAGCAGCACAGAACGGGACAGAAAAAGACTCCTGGGCTGTCCTCTGGACTCTGTAGAGGAGGTGGCTGAGAGGAGGGTACTGGCCAAATTCACGTCCAGCATGGACGATACCTCTCACCCTCTGCACCGGACTGTAGAGGAGCTGAGCAGCTCCTTCAGCAGACGACTGAGGCACCCCCAGTGCAAGAAGGAGCGCTACCGCAGATCCTTCATCCCCACCACCACCATCAGACTGTATAACTCCACTGTATAGTCCTACCGTGCAATATCGTTTTCCCAATGTGCAATATTGTTGTTTTTTTCAATACTCCTATCGTGCAATATCGTTTTTCCAATTTTTCAGTACTCCCCCTGTCACTGTTTTTATTATTATTATTACTACTATTATTATTATTCGATTTATTACTTATTTTTTTATAATAATAATAATAATTATTATTATTATTATTATTATTATTATTACCTATCTTTATGCCATTCTTGCCTGCATGCACTTGTCTTCTTGTTCAAACTGTCCCTACCTGGAGCTACTGTGACAAGTAAATTTCTCCTGTGTGAGATCAATAAAGTCTTATCTTATCTTATCTTATCTTATCTGAACTCACATTTTTCCCCTTTTTTTTGTGTTATTTTTTTTTTATTTGTTAAAAAATTGAATTCACACCTAGTCACACTGAACCAGCACCATTTCTCCTCGTCCTTCTCGTCATCACTGTTCAAATGTTCCTGTGCTTTCATCTATCCCCCGGTGCACTGGCGTGGGGTTCGTGACTCGAGGGGCTGAGCTCTTCACAGCTGTTGACATGGTGTTTGAGTTTGCTTTTACTTTTTTCCCCCAGCTGTTTTCCTCTGTATTTCTTGTATTATTATTATTATTATTATTGATAAAAGGAGAAGTTCAATTTGTCAACTGGACAAAGTTTGTTTGGTTGAAAACGTTTTGCCGCTCATCCGAGAGGCTCTCGGATGAGCGGCGAAACGTTTTCGACCAAACAAACTTTGTCCAGTTGACAAATTGAATTTCTCCTTTTATCATGGATTCTACCTGGACGACTGAGGGACTTTTCACGCATTATTATTATTAGAATTATTATTATTGACCTTTATTTTACCAGGAAATGTTCCATTGAGAACCTCTTTTTCAAGGGATTCTTGGCCAAGAGGCAGCAGCAAACACAAAACACAGTTACATATTTACACATATAACACATAAAAGTTTAAAAAGATTATAAAAAACAAGTGCAGATTGTGGAATTGATATAAAAGTTTAAAAACATTATAAAAAGCAAGTGCAGATTGTATCTTTGTCTGCTGGAATGTCCCAAGAGCCCTTGAAAGCCTCTCTTAATCACAAACACAAGGACTTTTACGGCGTGCTAGTGAACGCACCACTACACCACCAAGTACCACATTGTCCCCTCATTAAAACATGCCTGAAGAGGTTTTAGATGTCATCCGTGCATGTCTGAGTAATTTAGCGATCTCTCTTTGGCCCTATTCAAACTCTCCTTATGGTTAGGTGTAAGATTTTGTACCAGGCTCCGCCCACAAGCCTACATCACCCATGCTCCCATGTGATAATTCTCCATAAATAAACAAAAACATGAAGATCAAAATACAGTATGTGTCAGTAGTTATGGCTGAAATGGTAAAGAAAAAAAAAAAAGAAATTTTAACTGGCATTAATTACAAATTAAACTTTTATAAAACATTAAGACCCATATTTATAATTATGTTCAGATCCATAAACAGGTGTCCCTAGATACAAATAAACATGTTAAAATCAAACAGAGGTTTTACTGACAGTTGTAATGCTGATTTATTCTTAATTTTAGAAACATTGGACATGATGGACAGGTTGTTTATGTTATAATTTTATGTTTTGGTTCAAGATGTTTATCCAGCCAGAAAGCAGAATGAACCTTGCATGAGTCATGAATTTGGGTTGCCAGTTTCAATGCTGAAATCCAGTTGTTTTAAATCTAAAATGCCTCTCTCTGATCTGAAAGGTCACTACCTAAACCCCAACTCCTGCAGCCAGTCATGAGTCAGTGCTAGTGCATCCTCTGCATCTCAGAGAGGGAATTCTGGAGGTTCTGAGCTTCACATGAGGCATGTTCTGTCCATGATGGACAGAAGATGGAAATTAGCCACGTTGGCTATAATCTTTACATATTTACATTTTAAATGTTCATTAATATGTGATGTCCCTTTACAAATAAATAAATACAAATACAAATACATATACACTGAGAATGAGACAAACTATCTGCAGGTTAAGGCTCTGGCAACATAGGTTCAGTTGTGATTGTAGGACCTGCAGTACCTTTATTAAACTGTACAGTACAGTACTAAACAATAAGACCTGTAAGAATGAGTCCAGTGAGTGTAGAAAGTACAGGTAAAAAAGCACATATGAATGAAAACACTGAATGAGCTAGTGAGTTTAAACTTTTGACTGGCAGAGTAAAACTTTTCCAAAATAAATGTAGCATTTATGCTTGAGCTGAATCTGATAATACACAGAAGCGTCAGATGGATTACCACCTTGTGACATCATGAGGTGAGTGTTTTGATATTTGAGCAGGACATATGCAGGATTACTTAAACATGAGACACAAAGCACATACATGTTTTGATCAGCCATTATCACATGGTTATCAGCTGAATAATAACACACACACACAAACATCAAACACATGCATTAAAAAAGGATTATCTGTCCAGCTCTGAACTTTACATCCATGAGCTCCTGTCGCCATGGTAATTACAGACTTATCCCACAATGAGGCTGGTCTGTCCTGTAGGCCTGAGGAGAGGAGCCTGCAGAGTACATCTGTGTTATGACAAATGCAACAACTCCCGCTCACCTTATGTACATACGTAGTGATGTAGTTATTACGGTGCTGTAGTATTAATATACATCACAGTCCAAAAAAGCACCCTTATGTAACAGATAGGGTTATCTGTTACGTAAGGGTGAGTTTTCCTGTCAATCATATCATTTTTGCACTGTCTTCCTATGTCCTCTTGTATATAGTTGAGATTTTTTTTTTTATTAATACTTATATTTCTATTTTATTTTAACTTGTACATATACATTTATATAATTACGCCTTATTTGACACCTGTCTCTTGCTATCTTTTTTATTACTTATCTAGAATTTATTATTATCATTTATATTTTTTACTCTTTGTTATTATAATGTGATGTGTGAGCTAGTGTCTCCAAATAATTTCCCTTGTGGATCAGTAAAGTTTGTCTAAGTCTAAGTCTAATTAATGAAACGTCGGCGTGTGCACAAATTTAGCCTACTGTAAATGAAAAAGTTGTAACATTTAACTTCAACAAATAATGACATTATTTATTCACTTGTTTAATTGTCTGTTTCAAATGCCCCATTTTAATCTTACATAAACTTTAATTAGCCTTTTATAAGCGTGAAACAATTACCCCTCAAAATAGCGTACTTTATCTGTGATCGATTGTGTAGTCTGGCGTCATCTGTCATCGGCCGTTTCCCAATTCAGTGACGGCACGCTTGTGAGTGTGCCGTCGGTCTGTCGTCGAGACGGCGCATACTCGCTCTGTCCTTAGTGCACTACGTTTCTCACATGGGCGTCTGCGAAATTGAACAGGTCCCGCCTCAGCTCAATGAGCTGGGTGGTCTGCTCCTTGTTCCCTAAAGACAAAAATATTATACTATTGCGACTAGTAATACTTGGAATTGGGACATGGCCAATGTTCCCGCTAATTTTTAATGTGTCTGAGCAAACACACTAACTCCACATCCGAAATGAACCCCCCCCCCCCCGCGCGGCTCGCACTTTGCAGATATTAAAAAAATGCCCCCGCGGCTGAATAAAAAGCTCTTTCGTCCCTGGTTTACAGGGCGCTGCACAAGTTTTCTTGTGCGCTGAGAATGTGCGAGCAGTGCGCAGCTTAGAGTAAACGCTGGACATGGCGATACTGTAGAATATCCAGCATTACAACAGCACAGGAAATATAGAAGTGTAAGGGGAAAAGCATGTGAACGGTAATACAGGTGCCGTGAACTATGCCGTTACGGCTACCGTCACACATGTTTAGTGTAGTTTATGAAGAGTTTCATGTAGCATAGTTGTAGGTGAGGTGAACCAGTACGTATATTTTATAGTGACGTCGCAACTCTCACTTGTGGATGTCGCTGGCGAGTCGGTCTTTGTAGTCCCGCGCTGTGCATGCTGGGGCTTTTAAGTGTGCGGAGCGTGCATGTTTGCACGCTTGGTCCACGCCCCGATTTCCATGGAAACGACGGCGCCGTTCAGAGCTCGTCTTGACGGTGCAGGTGGAAAAAAACGAATGGAACGGCCCTTGTCGCGCCGGATATGACGCATATCCCGTTCCAAGGACGCTAACAAGCGTGCCGTCGGTGAATTGGGAAACGGCCATCGTCTGCTTACGCCTGGTTTACCAAAACAACGCGTCATATTTATGCGACCACATTCACGCTGCTGGTGGAAGATAGGTCACAGAATACAGCCAAAAAAGTACAAAATAAGGCTTTTTCACACCAATAATCATGTCTACTGCTATGAATTTCGGCACAAAAAGCTTCAAACCTCGAGCGCCCGATAAAGGATCGTTTCCTTTAGATCATTTTGGTAAGATTACGCTTATGTGCTTGTTTAAGAATAGAAATGGAAGAGGACATTATTCTAAAGTCTCCCCGTGCTTGATCGGGGACATTATTTATTCTGTAGGCCTTGATCTACTGCATCTCTGTGTACAAAGACAAAGCTGGACATTATCTACATTAGAACTAACAGGGACTGACTGATCCACTCTAATGTCCTGATTGTTTACCTAAACTAGTTGCTCCCATTTCCAAGCTTTGATGTCTCCACTACCTCTTAAGTGTTTTTCTTACACTTTTCAGTATCCTTTATATCATGCTTCTTTGCTAATTATAAAGTATATTGCCGATAATTGTATTTTCCTGTTTTAATGACAGTGATGCCAAAATTGTCATAAAGAAACAAGGATGTAAAATGTCCTTGAAAGAACAATTTCACATTCAAATACTATCCAAATATAATTCAATTTCACCATCAAAATCTGGAATCATCCATGTACCCCTTCGTAAGCGCTTGTTTACTGTACCCCTGGTTGTGAATCGTCAAACTATTCTAAATCAGTTCTGAACCAAGTCAAAACCAGCTATAATGTATAAATTAAGGCAGGAATTACCCGGGTTGAGGCAAATAAACTAGGACTAAACCAGTCTTGAAGATCAATTAAATTTTAAGATCAAATGTAACAAGGTTAATGGTTAGACGTTTATTGAAACCGATGTTTCATATTGTGTGTTTATTATTAAAGTGGTCAGTTCATCCTGTAATGCTTGTATTTACACCTAACACATGTGTTGTTTACTTTAGGTGAATGCAAAGCGTTTAAGGAGAAGTTCATGAAGTGCCTGAGCGAAAACAACTTTGACAACTCCTTGTGCAGGCTACAATCCAAAGAGTATCTGGAGTGCAGGATGGAGCAGTGAGTTACAGCTTTCATATATTAGTGTCTGACTTGTATTATGACATATGACACGACAATATTTGTTTTCTAGTCAGCTGATGACGAAGGAGCCTCTAGAGAAACTTGGATTTAAAGACCTCATGGATCCTCCTTCTAATCCAACAGAACAAAATACCAAATCCTAGCTGCATCATATTGTAATTCTGACAGATAATTCAATACAAGAACTTTTAATAATTGCAATGGAAGACCTATGAGCAGTGTGTGTAAATATTGTTTATTTAAGACAAAACAGGCTGTTGTGTTGTAAAAATAAATGTTTTGTAAGATAATACATATTTTATATAAATGTATATTGAATTTATCAGTTGTTGGTCTTGAATATAATAGAAACTAACATTTTCCATCTTGATTTCATTACTAAGGAATAGACTTGATACTCAATACCCATTCCGATACCACGATAATAAAAAAAAACACTATTTAGACAGTAGAATGTCTACTTCAACATTAAATTGTAGTACTTTTTTTCAATATTATGTGGCCTTACAAATGTGTAATCCCGCAGTCACTAGTCTATGTGCTCTTATTCTTTTTGTATGGATTTGTATCAGATTTTCTGTATTTTTGACAGCACAAATAGAAGTCACATTTCACAGAACTTTATTGTACAGCAAATAGCAATTTCAGAGAATTTGGATCATACAATATTACACAGGAGTTGGAAAGTTCTTATAAAACACCGACATTACAGTAAAACTGAACACTAAAAGTAACTCGATGGGACATGTCAGAAACTTATAATGGTGTGTGAGTAATGTAACAGTGAGTAATTTACAGTATAAGTAAACCAGTGTTACACATGGAGGGCGCTATTTAAAATAGGTTAAGCTTTTACTTTTTAACACTTCATATGGTTTTAAATTATTTTGAGAGCATTCAAACTTGCGCATACATACAAACTCTTAAAAACTTGAATTTGATTGTTTCATTGAAAATTTTAAACCATATGGATTCTAGAATTTCTGATGTCACGTGAACGCCACCTACTGGTCACATGGCTTGACCACACAACACTAATAAAATACTACAGAAAGTCATAAATGGGAGATGCATGTGGATAAAATATTAAATGATTGAAATATAAGCTAACGGGAGGAGTTTGAACTGGAGCGTGACCGGTGACGTCTGCGGCCGGGAGAGCGAGACCTGCGACGAATCGGAGAACGTCGCCGTGGTGACCGAGACCTATATAAGTAAACACAATATTAGTGTTAACTTATTTGGGGTAATTCATAAAAAACATGTCAATAAAGAGTACATGGGATCATAGGCATCAACTTTGGAGCGGGGAACTGATTGGAAAATGACTGATCATTTGTAACTAATTAAAAAAAAAAAATTAATGTATGAATTCATTTTTCTGATTTTTTTTTAATTGTCAGAATTGCTGTTTATGTTGTTAATTTTGATATCTGGTAATGATGATTTAGCAGAAACATAATTAGCACGTACAGTACATGCTAAAATGGCACCACAGGAAAGAAATGACCATTAATGATGAGTCACTAAATTAAGCTTGATCATTTACTGTACCTGCGCCTCATGCGGGGTGGGGTGCGTCTCCACATGGGGGGAGGAGGGGGGAGCCTGCGAGGAGGAGGGGACAGTCTGCGAGGGGGAGGACGGACGATGGGGGTCAGGACTGCAGTGACTGTGATCTCCTGACCATCAATCTGACCTGCAAACAGTCATTATACTGCAAGTCATGTACTGTACTGGTGTGACGTAGGGCACAACAGAGGGATTACCTTATTAAACTGTAGTATCTAGACTTGAGCATCACTATACTGGTACACAAGAAGGAGACAAATGTCGAGTATGTCAACTAATATTTTTTATTTTTTTTTCCGGCTAATGCAAGTATCCAATGTTTGACTTCTGTCGAGGACCATTTTTAATCCTATGAGAAGGAAGGCCAACAAATTTAAGTATAGTAAAGTTCAAAAATTAAAGGAAAAGTAACGTTTTTTTTTACAATCTGAGCCTTCTTTCGGCAGTAAAACAAGTAGTTTTACTCACCCGTAGCAGTTTGGTGTCAATTGGAGCAGTATCGCAGAAGTTATGTTGGAGCCGTTCTGTTCTACTAATGATCCCGTATCCGTTAACATGGTGCTCGTATCATATGCTCGGGGCATTACTTTGCGCTCTCCAAATAACACAAACTTTAGCACTTTTGAAATCACAGAAGATCGCTGTGTCAGGGTAGACTTTTAGTGGATTCCAAAACGGCCTGAAACCCGATATCCAGCTATAGTTTCATTTGATGACGTCATCAGAGAGGACAGTGCGCATGCGTGAACTCAGCTGTTTTGTAAACACCGCTAGTCCGAAAGAAGCTAACACCGCTCTGAACTTTACTTTTCTGTTGCAATATCGGGTTTCAGGCCGTTTTGGAATCTACTAAAAGTCTACGCTGACACAGCGATCTTCTGTGATTTGAAAAGTGCTAAAGGTTGTGTTATTTGGACACCGCAAATCAGTGCCCCGAGCACTCACGCTAACGGATACGGGATCATTAGTAGAACAGAACGGCTCAACATAAGTTCTGCGATACTGCTCCAATTGACACCAAACTGCTATGGGTGAGTAAAACTACTTGGCTCAGATTGTAAAAAAACGTTAATTTTCCTTTAAGTCTTTACTTTCACAAAAAAATAATAAAAAAATTAAAAATCAATATTCCTAATTCCACTCAGGTCAGCATAAAACACACTGAGCATTCATATATCCATGAAGACATACAAATGTACACAATACTGTGGAACATTCAACGAAAGTAAAAGTAATCTCCATGGAAGGGTGATGCGCCCTCCAGCAGAAAAGTTACATTGAGCCCCTTTTAATTCATCATCTACAAGTACATAAGAATAAATAATAATGTGTAGTTACCTCCATCCATGTGTTTGAGGGCCTTCTCTGCCTCCTCGGGGGTCTCAAACTCCACATAGGCATAGCCCTTGGACAGGTGAGGGTGCATACGGTTCATGGGCATCTCGATGTGCTTGATCTTACCATAGGTGGAGAAGATCTCTTGGATGTGCTCCTGATAAACAAGGACAAATGGTTAATGCAGATATCTTCTACATCAACTGTTCATGTATGAATAAGTAAGCAGCGTTACCTTGACCACGTTCCTGGTCAGTCTGCCCAGAGACAGCTTGGTGGGTTTGGGAGTGGGGCTCCTTCGTCGCCTCTCCCTCTCATCTTTCTTTGCAGATTTGGACCTGTGGTTACAGTGATAAATAACATTTTTCTGCCGCCACATTTGTCTGAGAATTTGTTTCAGTGGACAGTGTAAGGAAATGTAATGCAATGCCATTCCAATGGAAGCACACACAGCTTTTACCAGATGTGAATTATTTAGATTCAGGAATTCAGGAAAGTGATGAGTGAAGAAGCAAGTACGATCTGACATTCCCCATTACCGATATAGCTCTTTGGGTCGATACCGTTATATGAAAACAAATTCCCTGTCAACACCAGTAATGATAAAATAGCACACATGGGACATACTTGGAGCGCGAGCGTCGTCTGTTGTTGTGGCGCTGTCGGCTGGTGCTGGGGGAAGACGATGAAGAGGAGGAGGAAGAGGAGCGCGAGGAGGATGAGCCGGAGTGACTAGAGCCAGAGGAGCTGGAGCCACTGGAGGAGCCTGAACTGGAGCCAGAGCTGCTGCTGGAGCTAGAGCTAGACAGGGACATGACAGTGTGGTCAGTAAAATATTACAGACACATTAAGGCTGTAGATGATCAGAGAGATTCTTGGATGACCAAAGACATGTCCTGAAGATCAATTTGCAGACAAGAAAGAGGGTGTGGCAAACCCCTCTACTATAAACTACTGTAAACTATTACGTATCACTGTGTATCTGACCCAAACTGTACTCACAAGATGGAAATGTTTATATCAGTGATCTTTTACTGGGTTTAGACTGTTCATAAATGGTACAGTGGGTACGGAAAAAACAGCCATTTGCTAAAATCATTTACGGTAAGTTCATTTTTTTTCACATGAATGAACGCACAGCACCCAATCTTGACAGAAAAACACAGAATTGTTGACATTTTTGCAGATTTATTAAAAAAGAAAAACTGAAATATCACATGGTCATAAGTATTCAGACCTTTTGCTCAATATTTAGTAGAAGCACCTTTTGAGCTCATACAGCCATGAGTCTTTGCTCAATAAGAAAAGATAAGATAAGATAAGATAATCCTTTATTTGTCCCACAATGGGGAAATTGCAGAATTGGATTTAAGTCAGGACTCTGGTTGGGCCGTTCAAGAACAGTCACAGAGTTGTCGTGAAACCAATCTTCGTTATTTTAGCTGTGTGTTTAGGGTCATTGTCTTGTTGGAAGGTGAACCTTCGGCCCAGTCTGAGGTCTGAGCAATCTGGAGAAGGTTTTCTTCCAGGGTATCCCTGTACTTGGCCGCATTCATCTTTCTTTTGATTGCAATCAGTCGTTGTGTCCCTGCAGCTGAAAAATGATGCTGCCACCACCATGCTTCACTGTTGGGACTGTATTGGACAGGTGATGAGCAGTGCCTGGTTTTCTCCATACATACCGCTTAGAATTAAAGCCAAAATGTTCTATCTTGGTCTCATCAGACCACAAAATTTTATTTCTCACCATCTTGGAGTCCTTCAGATGTTTTTTAGCAAACTCCATGTGGGCTTTCATGTGTCTTACACTGAGGAGAGGCTTCCGTCGGGCAACTCTGCCATGAAGCCCTAACGGGTGGAGGTGCAGTGATGGTTGACTTTCTACGACTTTCTCCCATCTCCCGACTGTATCTCTGGAGCTCAGCCACAGTGCTCTTTGGGTTCTGCTTTACCTCTCGCACAAAGGCTCTTCTCCCCCAATTGCTCAGTTTGGCCGGACGACCAGCTCTAGGAAGGGTTCTGGTTGTCTCAAACGTCTTCCATTTAAGGATTATGGAGGCCACTGTGCCCTTAGGAACCTTAAGTGCAGCAGAAATTCTTCTGTAACCTTGGCCAGATCTGTCCCTTGCCACAATTGTGTCTCTGAGCTCTTCAGGCAGTTCCTTTGACCACATGATTCTCATTTGCTCTGACCTGCACTGTGAGCTGTAAGCTCTAATATACACCGGTGTGTGGCTGTTCAAATCAAGTCCAATCAGTTGCTTAAACACAGCAGGACTCCAGTGTAGGTGTAGAACATCTCAAGGAGGATCAGAACAAATGGACAGCACCTGAGTTAAACATGAGTGTCACAGCAAAGGGTCTGAATACTTATGACAATGTGTTCTTTCAGTTTTTCTTTTTTAATAAATCTGCAAAAATGTCAACAATTCTGTGTTTTTCTGCTAATATGGGGTGCTGTGTGTACATTAAAATAAATAACCTTAAATGATTTTAGCAAATGGCTGCAATATAACAAAGAGTGAAAAAATGTAAGGGGTCTGAATACTTTCCGTACCCACTGTACATCAGATATCTACTGTTAAGCAAAGTTGTTCTTGTTCTTATGTGGTGGGTTTTGTAACTAGTTGCTCACTGTTCCTGTTATCCTGTGTAGAACACTCTGCCCTTGTGCTCCCCATATGAGTCTATTGTTTATATCAATCCTAACTTGTTATTCTGCTGATTGTTGAGTCTTGACTTGTGCTGACCCAGCCTTGTGTGGTCCTGTCCTTGGATGAGGCTTGGTCTTATCTTATGTGTCTGTTTCATGGGCATAAGGCACAGGGATGTTACAGTTTAGGGACAAAGTACTGTCTGTCAGGGACAAGTAGTTCTGTGATTGTGTGCACACTAGGGATGCAAATGATCGATTAATTCATTAATTGATAGTTGATTGACCTTATCGATCGATTAACGATTAACTGATAAGCGGGGCTTTTCACCTGAATTTTAGTGTTTCAATAGGGTCTTTAAGAATATAAGCTATAGTAACATAACACTGAGTCAAAAATATATCATAGTATTATTATATTGTATATTCTTAAATTAATTATTCCTTAGTAAAAAGCAGACGAATGTATTGATGCTGAATAACAAAATACAGTAATCCCTCGCTCTATCGCGGTTTGCAGATTTTTTTTTTTTTTTTATATTTTTTTTTATAGTGTAACATTTTTTTATAGTGTAACATTGTGTTCTGTCCTGATTGGCTAAGAGACTAGACCAGGACTAAACGTGGACTGGACCAGGTCTAGACCAGAACTAAACCAGGTCTGGACCTGGACTGGACCTGGACTGGACCGGGACTGGACCGGGACTGGACCGGGACTGGACCGGGTCTGGACCTGGACTGAACCAGGATTGGGCCGCTGCGTGCCGCTGCTGGTTTCGTGCGGCTGGTTTGTGGCTCGGGGCCCGGGCCGCAGGCCAGCCGCGGGGGACTCGGGGCCCGAGCCGCGGGCTGGCCGCGCGGGACCGGCAGCGGCACGTTGCGGCGCATTCCTGGGCCGCGGTTCGATCTCGCCTCGCACGTACACCCGGGGCTGCTGAGCAGTGCCGTTGGTGCCTGCGGTCGGCTGTGAGTCGAGCGCAGCGCGGTGCGCGGTTGCCTTGTTTCGTGACCACGCGATTAGCGATTAATTAAAATTAATGCATTTTGTTCGACTAACGTCTTAATCGACAATTAATCGTTAATTGATTAATTGTTGACATCCCTAGTGCACACAACTGTTTCAGTAAATCAGACTACCTGATTCAAGACAACTTTTCAGTTCTTTTTTAATGTTTGCAGGCTAGAAATTCCACAACCCTACACCTGCACAGAAGTTTATACAAAACAACTATTGAAACAGAAATGCACTACAAAATGGTGCATTTATATGTATATAAACAAAGATTTTATAAAATTCATGCATTGTCCCATATCAATTCTTAAAATCTAAATATAATGATTAGTCACAGTCCACCAATTGACTAACAACTAACATAACAAAGACAGTAGCATTATTAAAATCGAACTGTCAAAAAAAAAAAAATCAACTATTTCTAATTTTCATCAGTAACACACTTTAAACTAAAATGAGAGGCCTTCACTCACCATATTTCATATTTCCTTTATTTAGTTAAAATGTAAATTAAAAGACTCAATGTACAACAGAAATAGAAAGAGTGGACTAATCAAACATTTAATTGCTGACTAGTTGACTAATAAGTCTTTGCTACTTTAATTATTTTGAAAAAACATACTTTTTTTGCTCATTTTTATAATATTGTAATGTGTGAGTTACAGTTCAATTAGTCTAAAATAATCATTAGTTGCAGCCATATGACATAATGAGCACAATTGTTTAATAAGAAATTTTGATACTGACATGGGAACATTTGAGAAAAAAAAAAAAAAAACTATAATAGAACATAATAAAATACACTAGCCCCGCCCTCACCTGCTGCTGCCGCTGGACGCTCCTCTGCGAGTCCGATTCTTGTCTCTGCCTCTGTCCTTTTTGTCCCCTCCTTCTTTGGTGTTGCCAGACTTTTCTTTAGGTCGTGATTTACTCTTGTCGTCCTCTTTTCGTTTTGTTGGTGAAGGCGCCCTAGAAATACAAACAACAGGATTAATGAAGACAGTTCAGTTTTCAGTTGTTTAGCAAGTGTGTAGTACTGTAGAGCAGTAATTGTACACAAAGTATTTACAGGTAACAAAAAACTAGGGCTAGGGCTAGTCTTAGTCAACCAAAAGTCCTATTAGTTGATTAATCATTTTATTTATATTATATGGATTTGGAAATTGGATTTGGGAGTTTATGATTCTGAAGTGCCGGCCTTTTTATCTCCCGAGGGAATTTACGGCGATCCTGCTGGTCGCTGTTTACCTCCCCCCCACACCGAACAACGCTGATAGAAGGGAGGCACTGTACGAGTTGTATAACTCCATTAGTGAACAACAGACTGCTCACCCGGACTGACTTTTTATCCTTGCCGGGAATTTCAACCATGCAGACCTCAGAACTGTCATTCCACAAATGCATCATCATGTTGATTTCCCAACCAGAGGAATCAACACTTTGGACATGGTTTACACGCCACAAAAAGGAGCATACAAGGCTTCCCCCCTCCCCCACGTAGGCTTCTCTGACCACATCTCTGTTCTGCTCAGACCGGCATACAGACCCCAGGTGAGGGTCTCCAAACCGGTTCTGAAGCAGATCCAGGTGTGGCCAGAGGGGGCCTCGTCTGCACTACAGCACTGCCTCGGTACAACAGACTGGGCAGTGTTCAAACAGGCTGCCACATACAACAACCACACGGACATTGAGGAGTACGCAGACATTGTGACCTCCTACATCTCCAAATGCATTGGTGATGTCACACACACCAGGACCATCACCACCAGGGCTAACCAGAAGCCATGGCTGACAGGGGAGGTTCACAGACTGTTGAGAGCCAGAAACGCTGCCTTCAGAGCCGGGGATGTCACACATCTGAAGGCAGCAAGAACCAACCTGTCCCGTGGCATCAGGGAAGCAAAACACAATTACACACAGAAAATAACCGGACACTTTAGAGACAGCAGGGACACACAGAGTCTGTGGCAGGGCATCCAGAGCATCACGGACTACAAACCCTCGCCACAGACCTGTGACAGCATCACCCTACTCAGCGACCTCAACAGCTTCTTTGCATGGTTTGAGGCACGAAACGACACCCGGCCACAGAAAACTCCACCACCTCCCCACGACCAGCCCCTGTGTGTGTCTGCAGCCAGCATGAAGAGAACACTCTCCAGGATTAACACCCGCAAGGCTGCAGGCCCGGACAACATCCCTGGTCGCGTATTGAAGGACAGGAGCTCCAGGATGTCTTCACAGACATCTTTAATGTTTCTCTGAGCCAGGCTGTCGTTCCCTCCTGCTTCAAAACCACTACCATCGTTCCTGTGCCAAAGAAGCCCACTCCAGACACTTTTAATGACTATCGCCCTGTTGCACTGACCCCCTCCATATTGGCATAACCTGTATTCCATAAAAGACATATCACTCTAGACACTTTAAAAAAAACTGCTGCTAAAGACTACTGTTGCACTGTTGCACATTTACTACTGGAATTTAACTACTGTTGTACTGTTGTTTACTACTGTTGTTTACTACTGTTGCACAATGGAATTACTACTGTTGCACATTTATTAACTTCAAGGCACATTCTATTGCACATTACCATTTCACTCCCCCTGTTTCTCTTAGCCCTTGTGCCCAGTGGTGTTTATTCCCGTGCCCCCATCCCTTCTGAGTGCTTTGCGAATGTTATTGTGGTGTTAAAATATGTACCTTGTAATAATAAAAGATACAAAATAAAAAAAATAATTAAAAATATCTTCCATTGCACATTTTTGATGCACACTGCACATTTTTGGGCATCTGTAAATAGGTATTTATTTATTATGTTGCACTGCTTTCAGATTTTAGATCTTAAATTTTAGTTTTAGATCTAGATTTTTGTCTTAGATAGTTTTTGTTGTGTTTTGTCTTTATATTGTATTTTGTACACTGTCTTTTATGCACTACCTGGCCAGAGAGAAACAAAATTTCGATTCACTTTATGTTGAACACATATGGCAGAATTGACAATAAAGCTGATTGTGATCTTTTTGATCTTTTGAGACAACAACAGCAAATGTGGTATGAGACACCTGATGATCTGGGAGTTCATCTGCCTTTACACCATTTCTGTGTAAATTGTTGTTTTTGCATGAACTGTGCAGGTGAAGTCCTGTGAGTGCAGTTTGGGTCAAACACGTGGTCAGTTAGTTTAGTTTTAATAGTTTTGATCACTTTTACCAAGTCCTCTTTTTGGACAACCAATCAATGATCAGGACATGTTCCTCGACTACAGCCCTACAAATAACATTTATGGGTTAGGCACCAGAGTTTAAAACACTAAGGTATAAGGACTAAAAAATACATTTAAAAAAAAGGTTGATAATAATGATTTTACTAATTATGACACACAAGTTCCAAATATTTCCTTTTTCATGTTTGCAGCTGGTGTAATTCCAGTATTAATATCCAGTGAATTATATGATATAGCCTAGAATATATATAATATTTAAAAAGAGAAAACCAGGCTGATGTCCAAAAAATGTACATTCATTGACACATCGGGCTGCAGAATGACATGTGAACGACTGTAGTACGATGGACGCGACGGAGATATAGACATTACAACCTTTTTAGCACAAAAATAACGAATGCATTCATTTATTAAAGTGTATATTTATCCTTTAACCATGCAAATCGCACAAAAAATCGTCCAAAAAGGCTTATTACACTGTACTTACATGTTATTCACCGCCTAACGCTGCAGTCCCACAGAGATGCCGTGCGTACGCGCATGCGCAGACGCGTAACGAAAAATCCTGAGTCCCTCTTTTTGAGCTGTAAGGCTTAGATTTCTTCATTCTTAGTTGTTAAAATGCGATTTACTGTCCAAATGAACCCTCTTTAATGATCACTGCATAGTGATAAAATAAATATCAAAAAGTGACAAAGTATCAGTTTGTTTTCACCATAGAAATACACTTGATTTAGCCTTAAAAACTAAACCGGGGGGAAACAGAGACAGTCGCACGTTGCCTGCTGATGCACCGGTTAGAGGAGCTTTCAGCTGTTAACCACCTTGCCTAGAAGACACAGATGCCACCCTAAAGACAATAAAAACGCCTGAACTGTATTGTGCTGGGTTCTTCAATATTTCTGTGGGGCATTTAAAGGAGCATTTGAGGCCAAGTGTTTTCCCTGGGAACCTGCCAGTGCTTTTCAGATGCTGTCTAACTCAGATAAACCTACTGAAGATGAAGTACCCAGTAGGACCTCATGGACTACCACTCTTGTTTTGACCGTTTGCTCCGCTGCTATTGGAGGAACCTTCCAGTATGGCTACAATCTGTCAATCATCAACGCCCCCACCAGCTACATCCAGACCTTCATCAATGACACCTACATGGAACGGTGGGGTATTGGCTTAGATACCCCCCAGGTGACGTTAGTATGGACTTTCATTGTATCTGCCTTCTCTCTGGGTGGATTGTTTGGAGCCCTGCTTGCCGGACCTATGGCTGTCCAGTTTGGAAGGAAGAACTCGTTACTTCTCAATAATACATTTATGTTAGTCGCTACTGTCCTCGTCCTAACATGTCAGATGGCGGGATACTTTGAGATGATCATACTTGCCCGATTTTTTGTTGGGATGAATTCGGGCGTGAGCATGAACATCCAACCTATGTATTTCGGTGAGAGCGCCCCCGTGCATCTAAGAGGAGCTGTTGCGTTTTCTTCCGCTGTTTTCACCGCCTTCGGAATATTCCTGGGCCAGGTGGTCGGACTTACCGAGATTCTTGGCGCGCAAGAGGTTTGGCCGTACTTATTAGCTAGCAATGCCATACCGGCGCTAATCCAAATTCTAACCCTACCCTGGTTCCCTGAAAGCCCTAGGTACCTCCTCATTGACAAAGGCAATCGGGAATCTTGTGAAAACGCGCTGGCCAGACTCCGCGGCGGAGAACTCCCAATTCTGGAGATGGAGGAGATGATTCAAGAAAAAGAGCAGCTAAAATCTTCCGCTGTCGACGCCAATTCCAAAGCTAAAACACCATGGGCACTCATCAAGGACAAGGATCTTCGAACTCAACTCCAAACCGTCATGGCCGCCAGTAGCGCCATGATGCTATGTGGAAATGACGCCTTCTACTTTTACGCTTACTACATTTTCCTAGCGGCTGGAATACCTCCACAGAAAATCCAATATGCCACAATCGGTACAGGGGCATCTGAATTTCTCTCGTCAGTCCTCAGTAGCTTCTTGATCGAACGTGCCGGGCGACGCTACCTTCTGATTGGAGGGTATAGCCTGATGTCTTGCTGGAGCGTTATTTTCACAATATCACTAGTTCTTCAAGGCCAAGGAGTAGCGGGTATGCCGTATTTAAGCATGGTGTGTGTTTTTGCGTATATTTTAAGTTTCGGATTGGGGCCAGCTGGAGTTACGGGAATTTTACCAGCGGAAATTTTCGACCAATCAGCCCGACCAGCGGCGTACATGATCGCTGGTTCGTTCATGTGGGCTAGCTTGTTTTTAGTTGGGATGTTGTTCCCATTCATTGTTAACACCTTAGGAGACTATTGTTTCTTGCCATTCTTGGTTGTTTGCATTGTGTCCGCCATATTTTTAGGTTTGATTCTACCAGAAACCAAAGGGAAGACGTTGGCGGAGATAACTTTAGAGTTTGATAAGAAGAATGTTGGAAGTGGAGGAAATGGACAAAACAAGCAAATGGACAGCCCTAGCGTAGCCCAGTACCAACCGGCTAAGGCGAGCTCTTTCACAACGTTGTCACATGAGGAAGACCCTGTGGAGAAGAGTAGAGAATGAGGAGTGAGTCAACAATTCAAACTGAGAAAGTAGGGTTATGTTACAACACCAAGACCTAGGTTCTGTTCCCATAATTTGATCTGTTTTTGAAAGTATAAAGGGAAAAAAAGTCGATACAAATGAAAAAAAGTACACAGTGTAGCATTAGCCTTAACTCATTTATGCATATTATTAATTGTTCTTAAAAAAAATATATATATATATATATATATATATATATATATATATATATATATATATATATATATATATATATATATATATATATATAGTCATACCTCACCTTACGAAATTAATTAGTTCCAGAAGTGGTTTCGTAACGTGATTTTTTTCATAAGTAGAGTCGCAATTCACGAGCGTGAATCAGAGCGCGCATTATTTGAATTTTTGAGATTTCGCGTTTCGTAACTTGAATTTTCTTTCGTATTCAGAGGCGAAAATTTTACCTAAACGCGTTTCGTAGCTCGGATTATTCATTAGTTGGGTCTTTCGTACGGTGAGGTATGAGACTGGGAAGAGTATATGTTATGACTAAGCAATGAAAAAGTGAGGTTGCCTTATAAAAAAGGTGTTTAAAAAAACACCTTTCAAATAAAAGCAATGCAGCTTTAGTCCATGCATGGGGTAAAATCATAAAATATTTATTTTGTAATTCCAAATTAGCTTAAACGGGCTGGTTAGAGTCAACCAAATATGTAGCCCGGGAGCTGTACAATGCCCCGGTCTGCTTTAGATAAAGATATTTAAAGATTTTTGCATTATATTTTTAAACCTGATTAATTATTTATTTATCTGAATGAGCATGTGTCACCTGATTGTGATTTGCGTTTTTGAGATTCACTCATTCATTGTTTGTAAATTTGTTTAAGCTAGGATTCAGACAGACACTACCAATATACATCCAGGTAGAGCTGGGCGGTATGACCAAAAATTGATATCACAGTGTTTTTTTCAAAATTGTATCGATATCATGGTATTTGACGTTTTTTTTTTTTCATGCATGACTAGGTGTTAACTCCATTTCCTAATCATTTAGAGAATAATTACTGCAGTAAATTTGACTCGGTAAAACATATCAATCAATCAATCAACCAAACATTTATAAGGCGCTTTTCATACAAAATTGTAGCACAAAGCGCCTTACAGTGGTCAAGGATTAGAAGATTGACCTTTATTGATCTCGCACAGGAGAAGTTGTTTCTATATTTGACCCGGGGACCATCCCCATGATTTTGTTTTGTTATTTATGCTTTGGTCAGGCCCTAAGCTGGAGGATTTTACCTATGGCGCATGTTTAGGTTGGTGGGGGAAACATATCTAGGTCCAGTGCTTTAATCATCTCCTTGAAGCTCCTTTCTCAACAGGACTAAGTGGTCCCATGTCTAAATGGACAGTAATAGCGTTGGTAATATCGTTCCACCATTTGCTTTTCTTGTCGTAGACAGTCCCCTTAGCAAACGCGTCTTTGAGTGACGTCTGAGTCGCGAGAACTTTTTCGCTTTTTTCATGATTGGGCACTTTCATCCCTGGATGTCATGAAGTGGTAGTTTTCATGTTAACAGCTCCTTTTGTTCAGTAGAGATGGATAATTCCAGGGCTGAAATTATTCAAAAGATTTTGGTGATGCAAGTGTTTTCTGTTTGAGAACTCCAAAAAAGCCTAAATATGCAAGGTTTATCTTTAATATTTCAAAACCTGTCACCCGTCTCTTTATGTGCACTAAAACATTTGCACTATTTCCTGTTTTCTTATGGAGAAGTGTTCAGAGACTCAAGTGATCTTTTTTTATGACTTTTTTGTTATCGTAATAATATTTAAAATGGAAACACTTAAACTGCAATGTAAATATATTTGATTATGTATTAACACGTGGCTGGAGCTACATGAGTTTTCCAAAGATAAACAAGAAGATATATAGTTACTACAATGTCTGATTGCAATGCATGAAAATTTCACTATGGATGGATTATAAAAACTATATTGAGCACTTAAAAATGCCTTGAAACATGAAGAATATGTCAGCTGTGAATAATATACTGTATCTGCACTGAGATTTGTTGTTCAATTTCTAAATTAGGGATGCAATGATACCGATACTAGTACTCAAATATGAGCACAGATACTGAAAAATTTAGCTGGATCAGGTATCAGTTCTATGATATCCTGATTGGACCTTTAACTGGATGTAATGAGACCATTTCCAGGCTGATTTGGGCCTAGAACGTCTCATAATGTTTGAACTTTTATTCATATGAAGTTCTTCAGTAGTGATTTGAAGAATAGTTAAAATCAAAGTATCAATATTGGTATCGGAACTGAAAAAGCTGCCTTGGTGCATCTCTATTCTTAGTGTGACGTTTGCGCTATACTTAACTTGTATTTTTAGAATGTTCCTTTATATATTTGAATTATCTGTGGTGTATTTTTTCACCCTTTCTGTAACTCGTTAATATCAGAACTGAAGAAGCTACTTGGATGAGAGGCAAAACATATTGATTTACCTGTTCATACTCTAACTAATAACAAAAGAATTGCAATACATAAGTACTTATTAGCTTATTTGGCACAATGCTAAAATTGCATTACTAGAGGAAATGCCACTAACACAAGCCCTATACACATTACATTTTCAAAACTTAACCTAATTGGCCCTAAATGTTTGAATAATATTACCACGTGGTCTTATATAGAGGTTTAAGTGTCTTCTGTAAAAGCTCAAAACGTATGTAAAATAAGAAAGAGCTGCTGCAGTCTGAAAACAATTGTGTTCAGTGTGAACAAGTGTGTTCAGTAGGGATGCATGATATATCGGCATTAACATCGGTATCGGCCAATATTGCCCAAATTTTAACATATCGGTATCGGCCCGATGTCTAAAAGTGGGCCGATATTAATGACCGATATTTGACAGTACAGTAATCCCTCGAATTAACATTTTCTCACATTTCTCTTTCGTTTAAACACTCAAACTTTTGTAGATTTTCAACAAAATGTATTAATAGTGAAGCGTGGGGGGGAGGGCGGAGAAGTGTGCGCGCAGACACGTGCGCTCATCGTGCTCAAATCCGTGATAGCGCAGCATGACCGGCGCGAGACCGCGCGTCCCACCCGGGGCTGCGAGCACGAGACCCGTGCCCAAACCGTGCCTCCTCTAGACCAGGTCTAAACCAGGATTAAACCACCGCATGCGGCTCTTTGCCTGGTTTCGTGGACGCGGTCCCGAGGGGGAGGCCGAAAAGAGCAAAGGCAAAGAGCCGCACGTGGTGGTTTAATCCTGGTTTAGACCTGGTCTAATCCTGGTTTAGTCCAGGTCTAGACCTGGTCCAGGTTTAGAGCCCCAGTGCAAGAAGGAGCGCTACCGCAGATCCTTCATCCCCACCGCCATCAGACTGTATAATTCTAACATATACAGTAGGCCAGACGTGCAATATCCTCCTTTTCATGTTGATGCTTGTTGTTACTATTATCATTATTACTATTTTCCATTATTATTATTATTACGTATTACTATTTGTACTATTTATTACTTACTTTATCCCCTCCCTGCCTGCATGCACTTTTTTTCCCTCTTGTCCAAATGTCCTGGAGCTACTGTGGCGAGTAAATTTCTCCTGTGTGAGATCAATAAAGGCTTATCTTATCTTATCTTATCTTATCTTATCTTATCTTTAGACCTGGTCTAGACCTGGTTTAGTCCAGGTTTAGTCCTGGTCCAGTCCAGGTTTAGACCTTGTTTAGACCTGGTCTAGACCTGGTTTAGTCCGCGTTTAGTCCTGGTTTAGTCCCGGTCTGATCCTGGTCTAGTTCCAGTTTGGTCCCAGCCCCTCCCGCGTCCCCATTTGTAACATCAATCGGCAAAGGTCCCTTAGCCAATCAGGAAGCAGAACACAATGTTACACTGTAAAAAAAAAAAAAAAAAAGTTACACTATAAAAAGAAATTGAAATTGAAAAAAAAAAAAAAATCAGGAGTCAAAACACATTTTGAAAATAAAAGAAGACATTCTCAGAATTAAAAATAAATAAATATCGGTATCGGCCGATATCAGCAACATTAATATTGGATATCGGTGTCGGCTAAAATGTTCACATCGGTGCATCCCTAGTGTTCAGTTTTGTTATTGTGCCAGTAAGTCTACAACTATGCTAAATATTGTGTTAGAAAACAGTAGAAAAGCAGAAAAAGTGTTTGCATAACATCAGGGACACTGCAGACTACAGCATAATCTATCACTGATACAGACTCTGGGATTCTTAAAGGTTATATATTACGCAAAACTGACCATGTTATAATGCTGTTACCTCATCAAAACACACCTGCCTTTTATTATGAGTCTGCATCTCTGAAGCTCAAAACACTCTGTTCCACCTTGTGATGTCATGTAGTGGTAGCTTTCAAGTTAACAGCTACTTTTTACCTTTAGGCTGAAATTATCCAAATTATTTTAGTGAAGGTGTGTGGAGGTTTCTGTTTGAGAAAAGACCTTAATCTAAATATGCAAGGTTTGTCTGTGAATGAAAGCAAAACACAACTTTTTTTCCTAAAACAGTTCTGGGAATGTTCAAATTTCACCTATTTATGTGATTTATTTTAGTAGCAATATTTGTTTAAATCGTTTTTTGTAAAGGTGCATCATGTAACTTCTCTGGTGGAGGGTCCATCAAATCTCCAATTCTCCATGGGGATGTTATTGCTTTGTATGGAATGTTTTACAGTACGACATTAAACATTTCTATCTTCATGAAGACCAAACCAGACCAAGCTACAGGTCAGATCTGTGGAGAGACAACCCCACTCACAGTCAGCTCACAGTTTTTTGTAGTTATTTTTGAGTAATAAAACAACCTGTAATTGAATGTATACTGTGGAACATTCCAGACAGAGCAATGACATATCCATAGAAACAAACAGGTGACGGACTCCAACCAAAAAGTTACATAGTGGACCTTTAAGTCTCGTTTCTATCGTAGTTTGAATTTCTATTATTATCTGGCTAATGACTATTTTGACACTGAATGATCTTTGCCTATATCTCTGTAAACTGTATCTAAATACGTCTGTCTCCAGTATGGCCACTAGAGGTCGCCATTCACTTGTGTGTTAGCTGTGACTCCCTTATTGTCTTGTCTTGAGTCACATTTAAAATAAGGTGCCAGTGACTCTTAAAGCATCAATCTGTTGACCATCTGTGAGTGGGTCTTTTAGTCTCGATGTTATTTTAAATAGTCATGATCCTGCTGACTTGAATCCGTCTATTTATCCAATGATGTCAGAGGTACTGAAAGTATTTGTATCGCTACTACTGTATATCTAACAAAGCATGTTATGACAATCCTTAAAGGTGCATTGTGTAACTTTTTGGTGGGCTGTCTGGATTTATCATTGTTCTGCTATGACGTTAAACAGCTCTACCTTATATTTGGTGGATTTATAGCTCAAAAACACCAAGAAAAACAGGCATTGTGATTGATCTGACCTTTAACTTGGTCTGGTTTAGCCTCCGTGAAGATAGCAAGTTTTAATGTCATACAGCGCAATAACATCTCAGGAGGAGAAGAGCATTTGACGGACCCTCCACTTGAAAAGTTACACAGTGCACCTTTAAAGTGCATATGACAGGTTTGACTACTCATTTTATTAAAACACAGTTAATATATAAGACATTTAAGATTTTACTAAAACATGTTTTTTTCTATTGTTTTTTTTTCTATTGTTTTTTCACTGGAACAGTGAAGTTACAAGGAGCAGGGGTGGTGAAGGTGGAGGATTTTAGATACTTAGGATCAGCTGTTCAGAGCAGTGGAGACTGTGGAAGAGAGGTGAAGAATAGAGTGAATGCAGGATGGAACAGCTGGAGAAAAGTGTCAGGAGTGATCTGCGATAGAAGAGTGCCAGCTAGGGTGAAGGGAAAGGTTTACAGGACAGTTGTGAGACCAGCCATGATGTATGCATTAGAAACACTTGCAATAGGCAGAAGACAGGAGGCAGAGCTGGAGATAGCAGAGTTAAAGATGCTCAGATTCTCTTTAGGAGTGACAAGGATGGACAGGATCAGGAATGAGGTCATCAGAGGGACAACACAGACAGGAAGGTTTGGAGAAAAAGCTCGAGAAGCCAGATTGAGATGGTTTGGACATGTTCAGAGGAGGGACAGTGGATATATTGGTAGAAGAATGTTAGAGATGGAGCTACCAGGTAGGAGACAAAGAGGAAGACCAAAGAGGAGATTTATGGATGCAGTGAGGGAGGACATGGAGGTAGTTGGAGCCAGAGTAGAAGATACAGAAAACAGGGCGAGATGGAAAAAGTTGATTCGCTGTGGCATCCCCTGAAAAAGGGACAATCCGAAAGGAAAAGAAAGAACTAAAACATGTTTCTATTAAATTAAGGTTTAAACTGTCAGAAAAAGCCTTCCTTGCTCGTAAAACTGTCCCTGCATTGATGACAAAGTTATTCAGTTTTAGACACCTCTACTTTCTGTATTTTTGTACTTTCATTCAATTCAGTTTTTTTTTCAACACATGCCGCTTAAATCATGCCAAATTTGAGCTTTTTGCCATGTCATAAACATCAAAAACATGCCCGAAAAGATGTTAGATGTCATCCTTGATAACTCATAGGCTTTATTCTGTCCAGTGCTCTGCCCACAAGCCTATGTCATTCATACTCCTACATGACAATTTTCCATAAATATACAAAAACATGATACAAAACTGTACACAGCAACTTAACAAACCTGATGTGAACAAACCTGAAACGTAAATATAGTATTTTTTTAAACAATAAACGGTAACCTGGTGATCTAAATATATGTGTTAGCAGCTAAACCCCATAGACGTAAAATAGACCCTCTTTAATTGATGTAGAACTATGATAAATATTTAATAAGTTATAATTAAAAACCTGTTACATGCACCTTAAAAGCTGTACATATTAATGTTTTAACTAGACTGCTCAGAATCACATGATGTATTTTTCTTTCTATAAATGAAACTATTTATTCACTGTAAAGACATATATAACCAAAATAAATAAAAGTTTTGGCACTCACAATGTTGTCTTTGCGATTTGTTTGGACAGTAGCGCTGATGTCTTAATTACATTTAATCACATTATCTGGGCTTGTTTCACTCGTCATCTTTTTTAATCCAATTGCTCACACCAACGCATTACAAGCAACACCATGATGTGTTATTTATGGGCACAAGTGGGAGAGAGATATAGGGTTTATAAGGGCTGGGAAAATAACATGTTGCAGTGTTACAACCATTCTTCTATACAAGAAGAATGGTTTAAGAAAAAAAAAAAGAATAGATTAAAAAAATATATCCAGAATGTGAATCTTTTTATCCAATTTCCTTGGTTTTCTGTTAACAGTTTGTTTCCATGGAGATGTTATGGAGCTCAACAGCCCCTGGTGCTGAAACTAAAGTTCCCCTTCATTTTTCCCATGGACTTTCCAGAAAAAATGAATATTAAAAGTTTGCTCAGAGACTAAAAGCTCAGGGCTAATTCGAACTGGGGTAACTAATGACCACAAGACATGAAAAAATAATATATTACGGCCCTCTCCTTAACCCAACAAGAAGTCGGCCGTATTGGATCAAACCCGAGAATGACAAAAGCACACTCACGTACTCAGGACATCTACTTGCACAGAAAATGTTTCTTTGCAAACATTTCAAAGTTGGCCAAAGGACACAAAACTCATGTCCAATTAAATATGTGAACAAGGGAAATCCATCTAATACTGTCTTTAAAAAGAACACAAGAAAAGTCTGGGAAAAAATGAATGCAAATTCAGGACTGGAGCGAGTGGTCACTGTTGCACTTCATTGCGTTGACTAAACTAAACTAAACTAACCTAAACTAACCTAAACTAAACTAAACTAAACTAAACTAAACTAACCTAAACTAAACTAAACTAAACTAAACACCAAGCCAAGTTACAGGTCAGATCAATGGAGAGGCAAGCCCATTCCCAGTAAGAGTACTGTTTTTCGAGATTTGTGTTAGCAACTGAAACTGTATGATAAAAGGAGAAATTAAATTTGTCAACTGGACAAAGTTTGTTTGGTCGAAAACTTTGTCCAGTTGACAAATTGAATTTCTCCTTTTATCCTGGATTCTACCTGGACGACTGAGGGATTCTTCACGCAACTGAAACTGTAATTGTATACATTCAAAATTGATTAGTTTAATACTACTCTGTGGAACATCCCAAGCAAAGCAATGACATCTCCGTGGAAACAAGCAGGTACCTCCACCAGAAACATGTGAAGGAGTCTAGTGTAGTGCTTTGTCCATTATTCTGAATAATTCGAATGATTTTCACATGTATTGTCATGTATTTTAGTCTTATAAAATGCTACTAATTCCACAAATTACTTTGAGGTTTGACATGTTTGAAGGAGAGTAAGAAATATATATATATATATATATATATATATATATATATATATATATATATATATATATATATATATATATATATATATATATATATATAATGATACTTTCCAATTGTAGGGCTCATATTACCTTATTTTCTGACCTATGGTATGTTATATAATGTATTTATATGTAATGTATTTTCATATTTTCATCAAAAATATATCTGGGGTTGTGTTTGTTTCATTCAGTTTCATTCACAAAATGTTTAGCAGACAAATTCTAAATACTTAGTTCTTCTCTCAAATTTAAAGCATGTGGAAATATAGAAAGTGCTCCTCTGTGATTTTAAATTCCATACACCTTCACTAGAATCATTTAGATCATTTCAGCTCTGGAGTTACCAATTTCTACTGAGCAAAAGCTGAAGGGAAGATGTTTAGACTTTCATTGTCCCCAAAGGGAAATTCATTTTCATGCACACAGAGCTTGTTTGACGTATACAGTGACAAACAGAGCACAACAAACATATACACAACAGTCATTACAGCACACTCAGCGGAGCCTGGTGTTCAAAAATGTGATGGCCGAGGGGATCAGGCTTCTGCCAAAGTGGGTCCTCCTGCACCTGAGTGCCCTGTACCTCCGTCCTGAGGGCAGAGGGGTGAGGTGCTCCTCCGTCCTGAGGGCAGAGGGGTGAGGTGCTCCTCCGTCCTGAGGGCAGAGGGGTGAGGTGCTCCTCCGTCCTGAGGGCAGAGGGGTGAGGTGTTACTGTAGTGGGTGAGTGGGGTCCTGTTCTATGGAGAGTGCAATGCGTCCAATGGCCCTGTTGTTAAGCTCTGCAAGGTTGGGTGTGGAGTCCTATGATTTTAGCAGCTGTGTTACCTTTGTGAGTTTAGACCAGTTTTTAACAGTGAGCATACAACAGAAATAATACATAATAGTATATATATAGTATAGTATAGTATAATAATAATAATAGAGTCCTTTGAGTTTTCTGATTACTGACAATCGTTGATGGCTTTTTTTGTAAATGTCCGTGACATGCTGATCAAATGTAAGTGCATTGTTTATTGTGGCCCAGAGATATTTGAACGTGTCCACTGTCTCTACAGTCTGGCTGCTAATGATGATGGGTGGCTGTGGTGAGGGGGGGTTGAAAATGAGTTCCTTTGTTTTACTGATATTAAGGTGGAGATGGTTGTTGTGAGGAAAATAATCTTTGTTATGAAATACGTCAAAGGTCGCTGATGTTCTGTTCTTGTGTTATCAATCAATAGTTACCAATACATTGAGGTTTACGACAACTATGGCTGATTTATGCTGATTCAGTGAATTACCTAGAGACGTGGTCTTTTAAACTGGACTTTGCCTGTGTTTTACTACCATGTTATGTCCCACCATTACACGCTGTCTGCATAAAGTTCCTTCTTGAGGGTCCTAGTAATGAGTTAATGGTTAACTACTCTGTAGGTTAAATTTAGCTCAGTTCTGTACCAAGACAGGAGACGAAAGGGAGACAACAAGGAAATGAAGAATCATGTCTGTATCCTGCTGTTCAACATTAAAGTGCCTGCATTTTTCCTACGAGGTCTTGAGAATTTCTTCCACAATGTGGTGACACCGCGACGTGATAGAACTATGCAGAAAGGACCAGGCCGTCGTCTCCCCAAAGGCCCCTTTGAGAAACAACGCATCCAGAAGCGCTTCACAAAACGGTATGGCAGTGCCTTTTTCAAAGAATATCTGTCCACATTGGCCAAAACCAAAATTATATGTGATGTTTTGTGAGGGACCTTTGTAATAAATTAAGTGGTAATTTTAAAACAATATAAAATCAGTAATTAAAAAGTCCGTGTTTGTACGCCAACACGTGAGAAAAGAAGGAGCGTAGAATCAAAATAATAATGAACGTTTAAGCTTTAAATTTGATAAAGCGTGATTAAAAAACAAAGTTATTAATTAAGTTCCGTGTTTATTGCTTTGCACGAAGAGAGAAAAAAAGCGGATTTTGTAAGAAAAACACTTTTGTGGTTAAACTTTACACAAAAAGAAAAAACAAAAACTCCTAATTTGAGTTTACAAAAAAAGGAATTCCAAAAGTAACATTATAGGTGTTTTTGATTGCCCTAAGCTCTCAAGACACCCAGGATGCAGAAGTAAGAGTTCGAAGAACATGACGTCACTTGCTTCTGTAGAATTGGCCGAAGGTCAATTGTCCAACTAAACGCAACTGATACGAATTGATAGACACTCGTAGCATACTCAATCTTATAGGGGATGTGTAATTTTGTTTGTGACGAAATTAATAATACTTTGGTACAGGAAACTGATGTGACCGAAATTAAATTGAGTTGTACCTGGAAAAACCGACCTAAATCACAAGCAGGTTGCCTTTTTATGACTCTCCCGTCTGGTAGTACTGTTACGAGAGCGTCATCAAAAGTTTGTGAAAAAGAAATACACTTGAAACTAAAAGCTGAGCTTGTAAAGGAGATTACAGAAAAAGCTGAAAAAATAACGAAAAGTCTGTGTTCGGCTAATTCCACCAAAATTACGCAGATACTGAAAAAAAATTAAAAGACGAGTATGACACATTTAGAATTACCTGGGAGATTTGTTTCTTGGTGTCGATTTAAAGAGGAAGACAGTATAAATGAATTGTTCAAATTGATGGCACTTTGTAAATGGTTTAAATTATTAAGAAGCACTTATTTGAGCAAGCATGAGATGAGGTGTTCAGAGTTGTTTATGATGGATAAAACCCCGTTTTGATCTGAGTTAAATATTGGCTATGGTGGTTTATGTAAAGTTTTGTTGAAAGCTTGGATTATAAATGAAATGTGATAGAAGAATGTTGAAAGATAAGAATTATGGCATTTATTGGAGAGATGTTTGTGGAAATTCTGGTTGTGTGAGTGTTATGATCTAACAAATGATACTTGGATCAAATAATTCTGCATTTATTGAGTAATTTAAAATTGCATGTTCTTAGAAATAAATTGCATGTTCTTAAAATTCGGAATAAATCTCTGAAATTATTGCATGTCCTGGAATATTTGGAGAATAATCTGAAACGGTAGATTTTTCTATTTACTGAAAATTGTCTTGTTTTGGCAAATCTCAATTAAAAGTGCATTGTGTAATTCACTTAAACCAATAAATTCTAAATTTAATACAATTGTAAATATTTTAAATTCAGCTCTCAAAGATTTGCTAGTTTAATCAATTTCATGGGAATAATACATTTTGTTACGGGTGTTTCTCTATTTGCCTGCGGTCTCTCTGAGTGTGTGTGTGTGTGTGTGTGTGTATGAGCGGCAGTGAGCAGAGAGGTCAAGAGGTCACAGGGAAAGATATGTCAGCTCGTAACTTAGCTCTATTAATGTTGTTGTTCTTGTTAATGTTGTAAGAGTTGAGTAAGGAATTAGAAAATTAGGGACAAGGAAAGGATAGTGTCAATCTGTATTTTGAGTGAAGTGGGAATTAAAGAAAGCGCTTTTGTTGCTTCAGGCTCGGAGCGCCTCTGGTCTGTATGTTTGCTCAGTACGAGTTGGTCTACAGCACGGACTAGTTTTGAGTCCGCAGAAAGGAGCAGTGTGAGAATTATTCGTTGCACGGTGCCATCAATGAACGAAATAATAAATAAATAAGAAACAGTTTAAGCTATTGAGAAAGCATTGCAATTATTAAAGTAAATATCTTATCGGCAATTAGGCCCTAAAACAATTGAGGAGGTAGATACATTTCAAAATTTAACACAAATAATTGGAGTATAGAGGTTTAAATTGCTAAAGGTTATTTTTAATTTATTACAGTTCATTTTTTCTGGTACAATTCAAAAATATAAAAGGTTGTATCACCTGTCATATTAAAGGAGGTACTGGATAAACTAATTGCTTTTATAATTAACTTAAGATTGGGAGTTTTTTTTGTTTTATCTAAATTAAATATTAATAAAATAATTATTTTCAAAATTCTACGTTTACTCCTACGCTACTTTTCTCTCTCTTTGTTGCAGAAGCTCAAAACTTAATAGCTGCAATTCGGACCGTCCCGCAGACAACAAAACGTGACGGACACATATTCTAATTAAGAAAAAAACTGTGCGTAAATCAGGTGATTAAAATTTTAAATTAAATATTTTAAACTAATTATAACCCGAAGTCACAATTATCTAAGTTAAATTTCTTCTCCCTTCTAGAGAACTGTCTATAGAACGGAGAAGCCCCCAAGAATTAAATTTTTTAGAGCCAAAGGTAGAATCAAAAGTATACAGTACTCAAAATAGCGATACATTCACTAAAAAGCCATAAACTGGACATTGTGCCCAAAATTTGTATAATAAATAAATAATTCAACTTTAAAAACAAATTACCACAAAATGTCCTCACACTTTATCATGGTTGGCCAGTTGACAGAATATTGGTTGAATAAAGCACTCCAGGATGAAGCGGACCCCAAACAAGCCCGAGCAAATCAAAAGTCCTGAAAGTCCTACAAGATACCAAAGAACTGTCTTCTATCTTGGTCCTAAAGAAAACCGGAAAAGAAGTGAAAATAAAGGAAGATTCAGTGCTAACTCATAGACAATTCAGAGACTCTTGTTGTGACACCGAAGATGAAAAAGGGTCTGCTGAGAGAAGAGGAAGGTCACACAGAAGAAGTAGAAGGGCATGGGATGAGGACACTGACAGAGAGATTTCTCTACTTGATAACATGTACCAACCATTACCCGACCCACCTATTGAACGAAGAGATTATTACCACAAGTCACCAAGACCATACCATCCCTTACCCTACACCAGCGGCAAGCTGAGAAGCCCCGATACTAAAGCTGCTACATTCTCGAAGCCCTCCCAATTTGGAGAAGACTCATCCTCCAGGGCAGCACAAAGTATTGACAGGAGTTTATACTCCCAGCCAGCGGAAGGAACGAGAGCCAAAAGCAAGTGTGTATCCAGTGAGAACAGATGGTCAAACTGTGGTCTATCAGCCATTTTCAATCAAAGACTGCAGTGCTTTGATGTTGACACTTCCAAGACTTACCAAAGGTGGCTTACCATGGCTAAGAGCTCTTTTCAAACAAACCGCAGGAGACCAACTTTGCTGGGGTGATATTCAGGCTGCTCTGACCAAAGCTGCTGACGAAACTGTTGCCAGAAACATCAAAAAAGCTATCGAAAGGAGCTTGAGATATACACTGTGTGATCAAGAAGGCGTATACAACTATCGTGATGTGCTGGAGAGAGAACTCAGTCAACGCTATCCTTCTGTCGTGACCGAAGAATTGTTGTCAATGCAAATGAAAGACAACGAAGACTACTACAGTTACAAACAATGTGCTACTAATCTATACCATGATGCCACAGGAGAGCGGATCGATGCCAGAGCAGGAATGTCAATCATCTATCGCTCAGCTCTGGTGAAAGGTATGCCAAAAGCAGTGCAAGACGCTTTGGACGATGTGATGGGCATATACACTAAATCTGATGATGAGTTCGACGCATACTGCAGCCATAAAATAAACAAGTGGCAAAGGGAAGAAAGAGGCCGAGGAGAAGAAGCAAGAGCTGGAACTGGCCACTATGAAACTCCAACTGCAGAAATACCAAAATGAACTCAAAGAAGAACAAGCAGCAGGAATTTAAGAAACCATCAATGGACTACTGGAACCAGGATGAAGCTGCCTATGCAGAACCGGATGCTGAAACCAGTGAACAGCCTGATGACCCCATCCGACCCTTCGTCGCTGAGGCTCCAGAAGGGGAGGAAAAAGGGAGGAGATCGAGGAGATAGAGAAGAAAAAGGACAGTATAGGCCATATTATGATAATTTGTTAAATTTACAATGTGTAATCTTGACTACGCTGATTATATTATTCTCTGTTATAGTATGGGGATATATTCTACTGACTGAGACTGATCTCGGACGGCTGGCAAACAACACGACAACCACAACGACCACTCACGGCACGACCAACTCAGCCAACCATATGGGTAAGACACAAGGAGCACTAAAAAGGGCAAAAAGGGAACTTTCTAAAATTTCCAGAATTGAAAAATATTGCTATGAAGGCCAAACATGTAATGTTTTATTCGACGTATGTGAAATATTGGACTGTATGTTAAACATACCCGCTATAGATTATGTTTTTAATACCCAAATTGTTTGTAAAGACACTTGTCTGACCAGAGTTAATAATTATGAGGACCACAGGGTCACAAACAATGTCAGAGCAATTTCTAGTACGGACGATCATCATAATACAGACCAAGGTGATTTTAGAACTGATCAACAGCAGAGAATTACCCTGACAAAGATCAGGAAAGATGAGGCATCTTATCAAGCAGATCTAAAGCATTGCAGAGGGAGTAAATCCCCTACTCAGCGATGCAACTATCAATTCAAAATCCAGAAGTTAGTGACTTAGGAATATATGCTATAGGTTTCCAGTGCTCAAAAATCACCACTGTTTCATGTAATCGGAGAATCAATTTAAATTTTGAAGGCTATATCCACATAACCATATTAGTAACTAATAAGATTGCTCCAGTGAATGAAATAAATTCTTTGACTGAAGCAATAAAAATAGAGACAGGATTGGAAATGACAGAAAACACTTTAAACATACTAAAATGAGTTAAAATGAGTACATTATACGGCCCATACTCTGACCACAGAAGATTGTATTGTATGTTCGGCTGCCAGACCACAACTAACTACTGCATCCATACCATATTCCAATAACAAGGACTTGACGAGTATACTTAAGCTTTTCATTAGAAAATCATTTGAATGGACTGATGAGTGTTATTAACTCCATGACAAGTTACCAGTTGTAACTTTAAAGGACATACCCACTACTTGGAAAATGGAAACTGTAATGTATACATGTTTTCTCAGAGATACGATTACAAACGAAGACATAAGGACTGACAACAAAGTTGACATTGAGGGTTTCATTAATAATTTTTGTAATCAGACTTTTACTTCTGACAATTATGACAATTTTTGCACTTTTGACTAACCAATCCATTTCATGAGCAGATATTTGGTGGTTATGTGCAGACTTCCGTCTGTATGCAATACTATCTCCAACATGGTTAGGTGTGTGCCAATTATGCTAATTATCCCATTCACTATAGGTCCTACAGATTTATTGAATTTAAAACCGACTCAAGTTCTATATGTCCAAAAGAGGTCCTTGTCCTCACAGCCTAAAGAAACTCTGGTGTACTTGAATATGCCTGGACAAGTTGGTTTCATAAAATGTTTGGCCCATGGGCTGCGACAATTGTTTCCATTATCACTATCATAGTGACTGCAATTGCTATTTTAATTGTAATTGGCTGTTGCGTTGTCCCTTGCCTCAGAGGTTTAATAGAGCAATTTCGACTTACTGATACATTAATCTAGTCTGATCAAAACTGTACGAATTAAGTTCTGGCTGAATAAATAAATGATCCAAATTCTAAGCCCTAAGGTGTTGCTCCTTGTGACTTATTCTGCCGTCCGAGTTTTGTACAATGATTTACATGATATATTGACATAAAGACATTGAGATGTGTTATGCTCTATGAATGCTAAGGTTAAATTGTTATATTGGGATGATTAATTTTATTTGTAGAGGGAGCGTTTTGCCACTCTACTATGTAAGTGTGATCACATGTGTTTATGTGATCAAAGGAGGGAACTGTGAGGAAAATAATCTTTGTTATGAAATACGTCAAAGGTCGCTGATGTTCTGTTCTTGTGTTATCAATCAATAGTTACCAATACATTGAGGTTTACGACAACTATGGCTGATTTATGCTGATTCAGTGAATTACCTAGAGACGTGGTCTTTTAAACTGGACTTTGCCTGTGTTTTACTACCATGTTATGTCCCACCATTACACGCTGTCTGCATAAAGTTCCTTCTTGAGGGTCCTAGTAATGAGTTAATGGTTAACTACTCTGTAGGTTAAATTTAGCTCAGTTCTGTACCAAGACAGGAGACGAAAGGGAGACAACAAGGAAATGAAGAATCATGTCTGTATCCTGCTGTTCAACATTAAAGTGCCTGCATTTTTCCTACGAGGTCTTGAGAATTTCTTCCACATTGTCACTGCACCACTTGGTGAATTTCATGATTGTGTTGTAATAGTCGCGTGAAGAGTCCCTCAGTCGTCCAGGTAGAATCCATGATAAAAGGAGAAATTCAATTTGTCAACTGGACAAAGTTTGTTTGGTTGAAAACGTTTCGCCACTCATCCGAGAGGCTTCGTCAGCTCTGGTTCTAGTGCTGGTTAGACACTGCTTATATCTAGCTGCAGGGAGGAGCTAACTACACTGAAATAGCTCTGAAACTATCTCCACTAATCTGTCTCATTGTTTTTCAAATTACTCTGGCGACTAGTTTAGCCTCCCTATTCAAGCCTAACGACCCTCTCCACCCCTCTGCCCTGGATTGTCTGCCCTAATGTTTCTTTGTCTGTTTTTGACTTGGTTTAAGAATTATAAATGGGAGACAAGTTATGTCTAACTCCCCCATTTCTCGTTGTAATAGTCCATAACTGAATTATTGTTTGAGCAAGGCAAGGATAGCAGTGTCATTTGAGTATTTGAGGTATGTTATGTTAAACTCAAAACTACCACTACATGACATCACATGGTGGAACAGAGCATTCTGAGCTTTGGAGATGTAGACAGACTAATAAACCAGTGTTACAAAACATGTGTGAATGAAATAAAACATAACTCAAGGTATGTTTTTGGTGAGGTAACACTGTAACATGGCTGAAAGCTCACGAGTCCTTTGAAATAATAAAAAGAAAATAACAACAACTACAAAACCAAGAAAGCAATAAATAAATAAATAAATAAAATCACAGTTTACGTTTAGTCACAGGTGTTTGTTCAGGGCAGACTGGTGGATGAAAGAGTAAACTGTTTTACATTTTAAAATTGTTTCCACCTTGGAGCTCAGGGCTTTTTTGTGAGAAGTGCAGCTGCTTCAGATGCAGCGACACAGGTGTTGAGTTGGTGCTCAAGAGGGGCCAGCTGGAAATGGGGGCTGAGAGGGGTTTGAGAAGACTCAGGGTTTTTTATAGATATGAGAAGGAAAAAAATCACGGTTCCTTTGGCAACTGCGTAGTACAAGTGCAAATGCTGTGGGAGGGAAGAGGCAGACTGCTTTGAAGATATTGTCACCTGCTGGAGAAGATCATGCGCCCACATATACTCAATGCATGAAATGAATAGAGGAAAAAAACAAATTCTAAATTATTATTCTAACAGAGGCAAGGGATTTTGAGGCGTGCTGCATTACTTTTTCTGGTGGAGGTACGCAAAAGTATCACATGGAAAGTCTACTTAAGTACTGAAGTATATGTTTAAAATGTACTTAAAGAGTTTGGACAGATTTTGGGAACTATTGAACTGTCAAAATCAGTAAATTGTAGTGATTTTGATAAGAATTGTGCTGATTTAAACTTATTAAAACTATAAACAAAATACTTTCCAGTCCATTTCAAAAATGTAGTGGAGCAGAAAGTACAAAAAAATGTTCTCAGATGTAATGAAGTGAAAGTAAAAAGTATCCACAGTCAAATTTTCCACTCATCCATGGAGACAAACAGGTGCCGTCAAGTTACATGTCAGATCTGTGGACAGGCAAGTTGCTTGAGGTCATTTTGGTTTTCCTTCAACAAAAACTCCCATGTAACATGAATGCTATATAAAAGCTCAGCACCATATACTGCGGAACATTTCAGACAAAGCAATGACATCTAAGCAGGTAGTTCACTCCACCATAGACTGTATATACTGTATAAATGGACATAGCTAAACTGTTAGATGCAGCCTTCCAAATACAAAGTGAGCATGGGCGAGATTGGGCTCCATTGACTCTGGCTCCACTTCACTTTCTATTGAAAAGCTGCCGCCCCCTCTCTCTGTAACTGCTGTTGTGAGCCTCATCATTTTTTATGCACTTATTTTGGGCATATAAACATTTTATATTCTTTTACAATGGAACAGAGTATTGTCCATATTGACATTAGTGCAGTGGTTCTTAACCTTGTTGGAGGTACTGAACCCCACCAGTTTCATATGCACATTCACCGAACCCTTCTTTATTCAAAAATAAAATATGATTTTTATTTTTTATTTATTTTTCAAATTCAAGACATAGGTATATGTTTTACTGGTGCACAAAATGAACCGTGCATTGACATCATTGTGTTCAAAGAACAAAACCAATACAATGTATGAACTCACAACAAATTACAGACCTTTTTACAAAGACATGACCTTTTTTAAGACTACCACACTGAAATGGTTTTAATTTTTAACCTTATGTATTCCAATAATGAACTTATTGTATTTATGCTATTTATTGTTTTTAACATTTCCATGAGGCGACAATAATAATGAATATTTACTGCAAATCAGTGTGATTTCTTCTCACAAATCATATGAGTCGGGTGCATGTCTTGACTTCCGCCGAACCCCTGAGACTGACTCACCGAACCCCTAGGGTTCGATCGAACCCAGGTTAAGAACCACTGCATTAGTGCAATCATAAATAGAAACAAAACAGCAACAAAAAAATTTGCCCAAAAAGAAGTGGGAAGAAGAAAACATATTTAATCCTACCCCCTCCTCTAGTTTAACATAATGAGCTTTGTTTTACATTCTTCAGACATTTTACATTAGACCATATGAACTATTTACAGTGAAGACAATGAGTATAGCCCTCTGCATTGCGGGTGATCCCACCCATCTACCTGCCTCTTCAGTCTGCTGCCATCAGGAAGGAGACTGAGGAGCCTCAGGGCCAAGACCAGCAGACTGAAAGACAGCTTCATCCACCAAGCTGTCAGGATGCTGAACTCTCTCCCTGCCCTCCCTCCCCCAATGACACTGCTGCTTAAATGGCACTTAAATGACACTGACACTGCTGCTTAAATGACACCATTTAATCTTTATGTGTTTTACTTATTTACTTGTGTTATATACAAGTCTACTGTACTTTTGCTATAGGTATATGTGATATTTTAGTCACTGTACTGTTCTCATAGATATGGAACATCCAGCTAAACTCATCTCTTCAACCAATCCCCAAAGTAACAGGCCGGTGTTGTAGTTTGCAAGATTTATTAAAGAGACGGTGAAACTGAAATAAAAACAGAATAGACAAGATAAACAAAATAATCATGCATCAAATGATATACATGTCTAATACATGTCAAAACAGCATAGGCTACTTAGCTTCCATGCTAGTTATGCTGTGTCACACTTAGCACAAAGAAAACACTAACATTCTAGCTCTGACAAAACACAGTTTTTATATTTTCTAATGAAATGTTTCCCTAAACTATTTATCTCCTTATTTATGATGCATTTTCACTGGTAAATGAGTTGTACTTACTGGCAATGCCACATCAAAATCAAAAGAAAGTGTTCCCAGGAGCTGAGCTGAACTGCTCACAGAACAACATTGTAAAACATGGCTACCTCAAAACAGGAAGTTAAGGAAGTACAAGTGTCCAAAATAAAGGTGTCAAAATAAAAGCTTTTCAAACTACTTGTCTCCATTACATCACACTCCCCGCCTGGCATCCTAAGGATGCCACACCCTTTTAACTTAAACAGTTTCTGCCTCTAGGAGTAAAACCACGTCAGAGACAGGTCTCAGGTAGGTCTTCGGAGGATGATGAGATGCAACCTTGATGTCCACTTTCCGAACAAGTCCATCATCACCTGGGAATGTCTTCACAACTCTTCCAATGGACCACTCATTTCTTCTGGTTTGTTTGTCTCTCAATAACACAATGTCTCCTTCTTCAAGGTTTCGCTTTTTGGCGTGCCACTTCTGCCTGGCTTGAAGTACACTTAAGTACTCCTTTCTCCATCTTGACCAGAATGTTTCTGCTAAGGCCTGTACTCTCTTCCATTGATGCTTCAACAGATTGGCCTCTGAGCCATCTCCAGGAGGAGCTGATGGTGTACCAATCTTCTGCGTGAGCAGCATTGCTGGAGTGAGTATCAGTGGCGCTTCAGGGTCTGAGGAGACTGGTATTAGCGGCCTGGAGTTGATAATAGCTGTGACTTCAGCCATCAACGTGCACAGGATTTCATGGGTGACCTTCGACCTTCCAGCTTGGAGCAACATAGAATCCAGGATACGACGTGCTGTGCCTATCATGCGCTCCCAGCTTCCACCCATATTGGAGGAATGTGGCGGGTTGAAGACCCAGGTGCATCTCTGAGAGCACAGGTAAGTTCTCACACTTTCTTCCTCAGCTTCCGTTGCAGTTTGCAAGTTGGTGTTGGCACCCACAAAGTTCGTCCCACGATCTGAACGTAGCTGCTTCGCTGGCCCCCTAATTGCGAAGAACCTGCGAAGAGCATTGATGCAGCTTGAGGCACTCATTGTCTCAATCACTTCCACGTGAACCGCTCTTGTGGACATGCATGTGAATAATACTGCCCATCTCTTACTGTTGGCTGTACCCCCTCGAGTCCGTCGGGCTAAGACCTCCCAGGGACCGAAGACGTCTAAGCCTACGTAAGTGAATGGAGGCTCCTGCTTTAGGCGTTCTTGAGGAAGGTCTGCCATCTGTTGCTGTTCCAATTTGCCACGCAACCGTCTGCATATCACACACTTGAACACAACACTGCTGATGGCTCGCTTGGCTCCCACTATCCATAGACCACTTGCACGCACCGCTCCTTCGGTGAAGTGCCTTCCTTGGTGTTGCACCCTGTGGTGGTGGTAACGAACGAGCAATGTGGCAATATGATGCTTGCCAGGAATAAGCAGTGGGTGAGCCTCATCAGTCGGCAAGTCTGAGTGAGTGATGCGGCCTCCAACGCGTAGCATACCCTCTGCATCTACAACGGGGTGGAGTTTCTTCAGAGGACTGTGTGCAGATAAGTCATGCCCCTGCTGGATACATCTGATCTCATCTGCGTAAATCTCGTGCTGTACAGTTTTGATAATGATGCGCTCTGTAGTGGTGAGCTCTGAACCTGTTACTCCTTTCTTGCAGAGATGCCATCCGACACATCCCGAGTCAGTTGTTGATTTGTGGAAAGTCTGGACTATATGCCTCAGATGCATTATGGCTCTTGTCAGACGCTCCCATGATGAAAACCTCTCAAAGCGTTGTGAGTCCAGCTGTGTCCTCACAACCTTAGTCAGGAATGCTGAAACCTCGGGACGAAGTTCTGGGTCTGCATCTGGATCGATCAACCGAAAGGCGTCGTCATCTGGTGATGATCTGTCTGGCTGTAGCAAAAACTTGGGTCCAGTAAGCCAGTTGGTTGCTTGCAGCTGGGTTGTAGACACTGACCTTGTGGCATGGTCTGCTGGGTTGTTTTTGGTGGAAACATACCTCCACTGACTTGGATGACTGGACTGCCAGATCCGGTGTATACGATTACTCACAAACACATAAAACCTTCTGGACCTGTTGTTAATGTAGCCCAATACCACTTTACTGTCAGTAAAGAATGTGATCTTGCCCAGTGCTTGGCCTAGTTCTTCTTTGACCTGGTCTGCGATCTCTACAGCCAACACCGCTGCACAAAGCTCCAGTCTGGGAATGGTGAGCTCTGCCAGAGGTGCAAGCTTGGTCTTGCCCATCACGAAGCTTACTTCTGTATGGCCATTCTCATCCTCTACCTTGAGGTAAGCTACAGCTGCAATCGCCTTCACCGAAGCGTCTGAAAAGACGCACAACTCGGTGCACTTTGCTGTTGTTACTGGAAAGGAAGCATAAGTGCGAGGGACGTTCAGCTGATTCAGCTCTCGCAGAGACTCCTGCCATCTCTGCCACTTGAGGAACTTCTCATCAGGTAACGGTGTATCCCAGTCTGTGCCTTGGGACACTAATTCTCTCAGGAGGAACCTGCCTTGAATTGTCACCGGTGCTAAGAATCCAAGCGGGTCAAACAAACTATTAATTGTAGACAGAACTCCTCTACGTGTAAAGGGCTTCTGAGACTCAGGAATGGTGAAAGAGAAGGTGTCCTTAGTCATATCCCAAGCAACACCTAGGCTGCGCTGGACAGGTAAGTCATCAACAGCAAGATCTAGAGCCTCAATGCTCTTGGTCCGATCATCTACAGGAAAGGCCTCCATAACCTCTGTCTTATTTGAGGCAATCTTGTGAAGCTTTATATTGTAGCACTTCAGCAACTGCTGAGCTCGCGTCAAAACATCCACTGCTTCGGCCTCTGATGGAAAAGACCTGAGGACGTCATCGACGTAGAAGTCAGTCTTGATGAACTCGCAAACATCGCTGCCAAAGTCCTTCTTTCCCTCTTCGGCTGATCTCCTTAACCCATAGGTTGCGACTGCTGGTGACGGGCTGTTCCCGAACACATGAACTGTCATGCGGTAATCTACTACCTCATTCTCTGGGTTGTTGTCCTTGAACCACAGGAAACGTAGAACGTCCCTGTGTTCCTTCTTTACAAAGAAACAGTAGAACATCTGTTTAATGTCTGCAGTAACCGCTACCGGGTCTTTCCGGAACCTAAGAAGCACTCCGAGTAGGCTATTGTTGAGGTTGGGACCCTGAAGCAAGACCTCGTTCAGTGACACTCCCTCAAAGCTAGCGCTTGAGTCGAACACAACTCGGATTTTCCCGGGCTTCTGGGGATGGTACACCCCGAAGGTAGGAAGGTACCAGACTTCCTTTCCATCATCCAATGGTGGTGCCTGTTCTGCATGGTGATTATCCAGAATACCTTGCATGAACTCGATGAAATCTTCCTTCATGTTGGGTCGTCTCTGGAAGGTGCGTAGCAGTGACTTAAATCGTTCGTAGGCATACCCCTTGTTGTTAGGGAGTGGCTTTCTAGGGGTCCGAAATGGCAGTGGTGCTACCCAACTTCCGCTGTCATCTCTGACTAGCTCTTTGTCCATCAGTTGCAGGAACGCCAAATCATCAACAGATGGTGCTAGATTGTTGTCTTTGTCAGACCTCAAGAAGACTGTTCTGCCGAGGTGGTCCTCTGGTCGCATTATAGCGTACGACCAAGGGCTAACTTGCTTGAAGCTGTGGCTTAAGTCTTCTTTGACTCTTAGAACATTCAGACATGGATCCATGTAACTTGGACGGCCATTTTCCATGAAGTGAGTTTTGAATGTGTTCGCTATTTTCGGAGAGTGAGCTCCACTCAAGCAGACGTCGCCAACAATCACCCATCCAAGGTCATGCCTTTGGGCAAAGGGTGCACTAGGTGGGCCATTATGTTGCTGACGTACTTTGTGGACCTGAAGTATGTCCCGTCCTAAAAGAAGCCAAATCTCTGCAGAGTCATCCAGAGCGGGTATCCTATCAGCTATGCCTTGCATGTGGCTGTGGTGGTATGCTGCCTCTGGAGTGGGAATTTCTGCTCTACTGTTAGGAATTTTGTTGCATTCTATCAAATTAGGAAGGGGAATGCTCAATTCTCCTGTGAGTGGCTCGACCACATAGCCATGGGCCCTCCTTCCAGTCACATTGACAGCGCCCGCACATGTTGTAAGGATGTATGGCAGTGATGGCCCTTCAATGTGGAAAGCGTTGAAGAACTCAGTTCTGGCTAATGAAACATTGCTTTGATCATCTAAGATCACGTACATCCTCTTCATCTTTTCACGATGGCCTTGCGGATATACATTGACTAGGCATATCTTTGAACAAGACTTGCCTCTAAAGCTCTGACCACAAACTTCGGTGCACATTGTCATCACCGTTGAGCTTGATGCATCCTCAGATTGCTCAGATACGTCCTTTGACTCCCCGCCATGGTCCTTGGAAGGGCTCTGCACCTTAGGTTCCTTTGGAGTAGGCCCTGGATGCAGCGCGGAAAGGTGTTTCTCGCTGTTGCATTCTGCACATTTTATCGGAACATCACAGCTCCTGGCCAGGTGTGAAACTGAAGCGCAACAGCGAAAACATACACCGTTTTCTTTCAGAAACTTCTTCCTGTCATCCAGCAGCATAGCTCTGAAGCTTTTGCATTTTCTCAGTGGATGGGGTTTCCTATGTATCGGACAATGTACGTTTGGGTCCTCTATTTGCTTTGTTCCACTTTCTGTCGTTTCCTTGGAAACATTGGTTTTGTGCACTGACACTTGATTTTTGTAATTTAGGTTTCCGATCTTGTCCTTTTTCCAGGTAGGTGCTGAGGATCCGCAGGCGTTGAAACTCGGATCATTTCGTGCCTTGGCCTCCCGTCTTATGAAATGAGAGAACACTTCAAATGGTGGAAATGCAACGTGGTTGTCTTCCTTATACTTTGATCCAAATGTCATCCATTTCTCTTGTAGGTAGAATGGCAACTTTTCCACTATGGGACCGACTCCTCTTGCTGTGTCCAGGTATGCTAAACCCCGGAGGTAGCTGTCTTGTTTCGCAGTGTTAAGTTCTAGCAACAAGTCTGCCAGTTCACTTAGTCGGTGGTTATCCCGATTGGAAATCTTGGGAAAGTTGTCCAGTTTTGCGAACAACGCCTTCTCAATGGCTTCTGGAGCTCCATAATGTTCCTCCAGCCTGGTCCATATCAGTGTGAGAGCTGCAGATGGGTGGCCGATGCTAGCCGATTTCATCCTGCGTGCTAACTGACTTGACTCAGGGCCTAACCATTTAATGAGCAGGTCAACTTCGTCATTGGCAGAGATATCCAAGCCTTGCAGCGCACTACTGAATGTTGACCTCCAGCTGAGGTAGTTTTCGGGTTGGTCATCAAAGCGGCTCAATCCACTCGTTACCAGCTGACTCCTTATCAGAAACTTCGCAAGATCTGATATGTTGCCGTTTACATCTTGGCTAGGTGGATGGTGTGGTGAGTAAGGACTGGCTCCTGATTCTCTTTTAATGTTAGGCTGGTTGACTCCTTGTGGGTATTGGTAATACGCAGTGTTAGGCTGTGACACACGTTGCTCTTTGCCAGTATAACGTGATACAGGAGGCTGAATATGATGTTGGCTGAGGTGTGGTTGTATCCCATGATCTAGAAGAGTGCTTGGTTGTATTGGTGTGTAAACGTCATGCTCATGGAATTGCCTGGTTGGGCCTAGACGCTGTGGTAATTGCGGGGTTAAATCCAATTCTTCCCCTGAATGGGTACCTGTTACTTGAGTGTGTTTAGCAATATATGCACTTACTTTCTCTTTTGCATTTTGTTCTTTAGGTAATGACTCAAAATCTGACAAGCTACTACGAGCACTTCCCTCAGCAACAGCGGCTTCCATAACGAGTGCTTTAGCGACGGCTGCTTCCGCGTCTCTCTCCTGCGAGAGCGCATCTAATTCAGCTTCAAGGCGGGCTTTCTTTATTTTTAACTCCTTTTCTTTCCTGCTGTAGGCCGCTCTGGCCCTAGCTGCTTCAGCGTCTGCTCTTGCTTGAGTAGCTGCCATGCTAATCGCCGAACTCCGTGAGCTTTTAGTGCGGTGAGAGCTGGATACCTGGGACCTAACCTCCAACGTCTGCTGCATTTCTTGTGCAGAAAGCCCTGATTGACTATCTCTGTCTTCATCCATCTTCTGATGAGAGGCTGCCATTTCACTGTACTGTTCTCATAGATATGGAACATCCAGCTAAACTCATCTCTTCAACCAATCCCCAAAGTAACAGGCCGGTGTTGTAGTTTGCAAGATTTATTAAAGAGACGGTGAAACTGAAATAAAAACAGAATAGACAAGATAAACAAAATAATCATGCATCAAATGATATACATGTCTAATACATGTCAAAACAGCATAGGCTACTTAGCTTCCATGCTAGTTATGCTGTGTCACACTTAGCACAAAGAAAACACTAACATTCTAGCTCTGACAAAACACAGTTTTTATATTTTCTAATGAAATGTTTCCCTAAACTATTTATCTCCTTATTTATGATGCATTTTCACTGGTAAATGAGTTGTACTTACTGGCAATGCCACATCAAAATCAAAAGAAAGTGTTCCCAGGAGCTGAGCTGAACTGCTCACAGAACAACATTGTAAAACATGGCTACCTCAAAACAGGAAGTTAAGGAAGTACAAGTGTCCAAAATAAAGGTGTCAAAATAAAAGCTTTTTCAAACTACGTGTCTCCATTACATCACAGTCACTGTGTTTATTGTCTTCTTTATCAGAGGTTTTATGTTCACTGTGGGCCTAGGGAGCGCTGCAATTTCAAATCCTGTACATATGGCTGACTTTATTGTCAAAAACTTTGAACTTTGAGAAACGTTTAGAGGTAGTCCAAACACTGGGAAATTTGAAATTTGAAATTTAAATTTTAAATTATGAGTTCTCTCTCTCTTTTGAACAAGCTTTGTAAATTACTTGGTAGTAAATTATGTAGTAATATTTTACAAGGTCAGGAATCTTTAGGAGCTTAGACTGAATAAAAAGATTAATGATGTGTTCCAAAAATCCAACTTTATGGATACTACTACTACTACTACTACTACTACTACTACTACTACTACTACTACTACTACTACTACTACTAATAATAATAATAATAATAATAATAATAATAATAATAATAATTCATAGCATTTATATAGCGCCTTTCATGACACCCAAAGCATTTTACAGTTCATTGTTCATTCACTCCACTTGGTGGTGGTAAGCTACTTTCTGTAGCCACAGCTGCCCTGGGGCAGACTGACGGAAGCGAGGCTGCCAATCTGCGCCATCGGTCCCTCCGACCACCTCCAACACTCATGCACACTCCACTTTCATACTAGGCAATGTGGGTGAAGTGTCTTGCCTAAGGACACAACGACAGTTTTTGCAACTGGCGCCCCCCTGTGGCACCTGGAATTCCCAGCGGTCTCCCATCCAAGTACTAACCAGGCCCTGCATTGCTTAGCTTCTGAGATCTGACAGGATCAGGCTTTGGCAAGCAGGTATGGCCACAAGATGATTCACATCTTAACATTTTCCTATTAACCCAGTCTACATTATTTGTTTTTTGTTGTTGTTGTGGCTGTTTTTTTTTTTTTTTCTTGTAAATTAAGAAATGCTTATTAATAACAGACCATCGAGCTGCTCTATTTCCCTGAGGTTGCGCCCTCTAGATTTGACTGACAGCATTCACGTGCAAGACCCCACCCTAGACTCAGCTCCAGTTTTTCATCAGGAGTACCTAGGCTGGAGGATTATGTTGGCACCAGGACGAAGAGGATCGGTCAGAGGAACTGTGAAATACATGCAATATGCTTAGGGCCTGAAAACAGGTTTGGATCTTTGGTTTCATTCTGTAATATCTTTGCAGATTTCGCCTATCGCGGGTTATTTTTAGAACGTGACCACTGTGATAAACGAGGGACCACCGTACTGAGCCGCATCAGAGGGATCAAAGAGCCACAGGTTGCTGACCCCTGGTCTGGAAGAACCTTCAAGACAAAATCACTGAAGTATTATATTATATATTATATGAGGAAACTAAAGCACTTGTAATAAAGTTATCCAAAACATGCATCACACCACTGTAGATATATCCTTATCAAACCCTGAAAAACAACAAAATAAAGACATTATTTTTCACACTGTTCTTTTCACAATAATTTTATCACTCTTTTTCACAATGTCTTTGAAGATTATATCTATTATGAAGCCAGGCAACAAAAGGATTTGATGATTTTTTTTAAAAGCAGCAACACTGTTGTGGGGTCAGGGTGGTCCAGACTCCCGCAGTGATTGGGTGAAATGGGCCGTGCTGTTCCTCTGATATTGAGCCCTCAGTACTGTTTGACCTTTTGTGTGGATAAGAGGAGTCAGTCATGGTCATCAGCCAGAGCGCACAAAAAGGACGCCGCCATTTCATCAGATGTCTTCACTTGGATGGTTTTTCAAGAAATAGATGTTTATAACCATTGTGAGATAATTAATGAATTTTATGGGTCTTTTATAAGGAAAGACTGTTTCATATCTCACTTGTTTAGTGACTTGACAACAGAATCTACACAAATGATTTAACAGCAATTCCACCTACTTCTTTTTTTTTTATTAGTTCCTAAGAACCTCTCAAGTGAAAGTACTTAAAGTAAATTTTAAGAAAGACAAAATCATCTGTTTTTTATGTAATATTCTATGTCTTATGAATAGGTGTAGATAATAAAAAACGTTACAAATTCTCATGTTACTATTTGTCAAGTACATTTTTGGGTAGAACTTGTAACATGAACTTGTATAAATAGAGACATGAGAGTGGATATCTAACACAGAAGTATATTTACTATTGGTACAGGACTAGGACACTCATTGTAGAACTGTCCATTCAAGACTATGACTATGCCTCTGTTGTCGGGACACATGGCCGGCTGCTTTTGTGGCCAACTGGCTCACGCACTGAGCAGTTATTTTTTGAGCTCAGTTTCGAACGTCTTATCATAGGATTTTAACCAACTAAGAACTGCAGTATGAACAGTTCAAAGGACCCAAGTACTGTTGGATTGTCTGAAATGAGCTGTTTGTTTTTTCTGTATCCATGGAGACCATGCAAGAGACTAGCAAAGGAGCTAGCTAGACCATATGTGGCAGAAGATCTTCCAGAGGAAATTCCCAAAGACTTTCCAGAGGAAATACTTAGAGGGAATGAACCATTTAATCACCAATTGAAACACCAGAGAACCGGGCTTCATGACACAGAGGAGGGACACTTTTGGCTCTTCCTCTTCTCAACCTGAATTACAACAATAAAAGATTGCTCAAATATGCATGAATCACTCTAAATTCAACTTCAAGACGGTAAATGAGAAGGTGAAGCAGCTATAACATGGTTAAAAGCTCTGAAAAGTTGATTTTATAGGTCTGCTTTAATTAATTAATTATTTTTTGGTAGTACTTTTATCGTCCCTGTAGGAAAATTGTCCACATTTCACTCTTCCTTTCAGGAGCAGTGGGCAGCACATGGGCCACCATCTCTGTGATCTTATTGCTAGGGTTGGTCAGGACCTCAGCTGGAGGATTTTACCTATGGATGGGGGAAACCGGAGTGCCCGGAGACACGGAACACGGAAAGAACATGCAAACTCCTCACAGAAAGGCCCGGGGATTGAACCCTAACCTTCTTGCTGTGAGGCGTGAGTGCTAGCCACTCAGCCACTGTGCCGTCAAATCCAGTCCACACATAAAATGTATAATTCCGCAACACTGTTAACACCAATAAAGCAATTTGACCTTTACTTTATGGTTTCCATAGGGAGCTGTGCGTAATTGTTTCATGCTGCGGGCCTGTCTCTCCTTGTAATCTCTGGTGGATGGCTTTAATAAGACAAATACTAATACAGGGCTGTTGACATGTCTCCTGTCTATACGTTGAGAATGACACTGTTATTAAGTCTAGCCCACATACAGAAAAACAACATCAGATTGAATGGCTTTCCTGAGGGCTCGCTTAGAAAAACTACACAATAATATGAGGCTGGGAATGGTGCAGCAGGTTAAAAAGTGAATTATTTAGTGAATGAATGTTTTCTTAAAAGTTGTATATATGCAAATGGTACTTTTATTGTTATTAAAACTGTGTCATTATGGGTTCACATGATTTGACTAGTGTTTGTTTCATTTGTTGCTTCCGTCACATTTGCTGCTTTCGTCATATTCCACTAGCTCTAAATGTTAAGGTTTCAATCCAGAAGTGCTCCTCAGTGTTTTTAAAGTCCATACGGTTTCAATCCAGAAGTGCTCCTCAGTGTTTTTAAAGTCCATACATCTTCTGATCATTTTAGATGAAGGGCCACTGTATTGTCCCAGCAAGAAAATGTGTCCTCTGTATTTGATCCATCCTTCAGTGTGTAAGGCCTCCAGGTTTCTGGCCAGTCAGTGTGAAGAGGTTAATGGTGAAAATGTTTGATTAGGAAAACTGAAGTCTGAAAACTAGACTATAAGAAAAAACACAAAATGGATTTAAACAACACATTTTCAGGAGTCTGCGACCAATGCAAGCGTTCATGGTCCTGTTTGGCGGTACTCCTTCTTCATAGCAAGAAGGTTCCTGATTCCCTGGGCTTTTCTGTGCGGAGTTTGCATTTTCTTTCTGTGTCTAGGTGAGTTTTTTCTAGCCAGATTGTATTAAAATAAAGCACAGATTAAAGTCTAATAAAGCCTCAAACAGAGCAGTGTATACAATTAGCTTCACCCCCTCAAGGACTGTTGAGGAGTTCAGTTGCTTATCTGCAGTGGAAATAATGTAATAGTAGTTCACTTTTAGACCTGGTTTAGCCCTAGATTAGACCTGGAATAGTCCTGTTAGAGACCTAGTTTATATTTGGTGGTACACTGAAAGCCAAATCTTCAGTGGTACTTGGTGTGAAAGCCGCATAGCAGCATTGGCAGGATTTGATTACATTATTGCCTCACCATAGTAACTGCGTTATGGGCTCATTACATTTAAACTTGGTCAAACTGATTACATTATTGGCCATTATTATGTTATTGGTTCCCACACCCATGGTATTTTACAGTATTTTAACCAAATATGTGTGAGACGTCGGAATAGCATATATATCGACACTTTGCTATGCGTAATATATATGTGAAAATAAAAGATTCATTTACACAAGATCACATATATATGGCCCACATGCTTTATATAGAATTTCTTTGTTCACACAGTCTGTACTCAGCTGAGAGGCCCTTCTGGAAGCTCACAGAGATTTGCTTTTTGCGGTTATGTTTGAATTTGTATATTGCAGGTAACAGAGTAACATCCTTTACCATGGAAGAACAGAACACCTGACGTATTGAAAAACCAAGGCGAATTCACTGATAATATGTTTGTGAATGAGAGCTGTGCCAAGTGTTTTGAGGAAGAGACCTGTAAGATAAGCTGAGACATTTTCAACAGGTACATTTCAACAGGAAACACTGACAAATCCAGGTAAGATGTGGGCACAGTTATACAGGGTGGGGGAGTTCATGGGATGACCACTTAAAGCAAAATAGCCATGCGTGACAGAACATTAGATGTGCTCCACCATAGTACTTTTTACAATGATCAAAGGAGAAGTTCAATTTGTCAACTGGACAAAGTTTGTTTGGTTGAAAACGTTTCGCCGCTCATCCGAGAGGCTTCGTCAGCTCTGGCCCTCATGCTGGTTCGATCCTGTTTATATCTAGCTGCAAGGGAGGAGCTAGCTTCCCTGAACAAAGCTCTGACCTATCTCTTTTGTTTTACGAATTCCTCTGGCGTCTTGTATTAGCATATCTATCAGCCCGCTCACTACACTGAAACAACTCTGAAGCCACCAGCTAATCTGTCTCTTTGTATTTCAAGGAAAGCTATTGTATTTCAGGGAAGCTAGCTCCTCCCTTGCAGCTAGATATAAACAGGGTCGAACCAGCATGAGGGCCAGAGCTGACGAAGCCTCTCGGATGAGCGGCGAAACGTTTTCAACCAAACAAACTTTGTCCAGTTGACAAATTGAACTTCTCCTTTGATCATGGATTCTACCTGGACGACTGAGGGACTTTTCACGCATACTTTTTACAATATATAATACAAGTATATAAATATTATAATATATACAAATATATGAATTTAAAGCAGTAAATGTATGTACGCATTTTCTAGGTTAACATTTACTGTGTTGTTTGGGTGTCTGTTACACTGACTCACAGTAATATTGATTGTTTCTAACTGTATTGCTTTAGCAATAAAAATACCTTTGATAAATGCATGGTAGATAAGTTAAATGTCGTACAGTTCTAGGTCAATGTTTAAAACAATATTTCTTTGTATACAATTTTCTAATATCCTTTTTCTATATCAGATCGCATTCTAAAATCTGACGTCAGAATTTATGATTCATTTCCATGACAGCCACAGAATGTGATCATGCCTTGTTAGTCAAATCCGCTCTCGAACTATACGAGTTTCTCCTGAAAGAAACCAGCAGCATTCTGCATTTGTTGTGACATTGTCACACATTTTCACTCATGTGAAGAACATTTAAATACAAATTGTTTCCTACTTGAGACATGATGGTGTGGCATCGAACTGCGTGCCAACCAGCGGAGTACCAGGTAAGACAAGTTTCTGCACTGGGTGTCTACATTATTTAATGGCATTTCACAACTTTTCATTACAGTAATCCCTTGTTTATCACGGGAGTTAGGTTCCAGAAATAACCCGCAATAAGAGAAATCCGCGAAGTAGGACAACTTTTTATTTTACAATTATTCTACATGTTTTAAAGGAAAAGTAACGTTATTTTACAATCTGAGCCTTCTTTCGGTAATAAAACAAGTCGTTTGACTCACCCATAGCACGTTGGTGTCATTTGGAGCTGTTTGGTGAAAGTTATGTTGTAGCGTATCCGTTAACATGAGTATTCGGGGCATTACTTTGCGGTCTCCAAATAACACAAACTTTAGCACTTTTCAAATCATAGAAGCCCGATGTCTTAATCTACGATTTCGTTTGAAGCAAAAGTGGCCTGTAATACGAGATTTATCCATAGTTTTCATCTTTGCGTTTCATGTTTGGGTCCCGGGAGCTGAGAGCACAGTCCGCACATGAGCACTGGCGTCCTCATCTACTCGAAACTATGGCTAAATCTTGGATTACAGGCCACTTTTGATTCAAACGAAATCGTAGATTAAGACATCGGGCTTCTATGATTTGAAAAGTGCTAAAGTTTGTGTTATTTGGAGACCGCAAAGTAATGCCCCGAGTACTCACGCTAACGGATACGCTACAACATAACTTTCACCAAACAGCTCCAAATGACACCAACGTGCTATGGGTGAGTCAAACGACTTGTTTTATTACCGAAAGAAGGCTCAGATTGTAAAGATAAGATAAGACAAGATAAGATAAACTTTATTGTCCCCGAGGGGAAATTTGTCTTGGGCTCACTGCCCGCAGCTTAAAAACAGTTATACACACACATACAGTACAGACAGATAACAGTCAGAACTCATCACCGGATACATGTCAAGTGCCAAAATATTGCACCAGCCCTAGTCCACAATGGATAATGCACAAACCCTATTTCACAGAACAATTATTGCACAATTCCTATTGCACAGGTAATTATTGCACAAGCCCTATTGCACAAACAATTATTGCAACATATAATATAAAGTGACTTAAGTGCGCTTTTGTTGTGCAGATTTGTTCAAGAGTGCAACAGAAGTGGGCACAAATGAAAGTTTATATCTGTTACTCTTAAAGTTATGCGCTCGATAGCGTCTGCCTGATGGAAGCAGTTCGTATTCCCCATGTAACAGGTGAGAAGGGTTCCCCACAATCCTTCTGGCCTGAGCGAGCACAGAGTCCTGAAAAATGTCCTGCAGAGAAGGGAACTCTCTCCTACCAATCACCTTCATGGCCTTATTTACAAGTTTTCCAAGTTTGGTTTTACACTGGACAGTTAAAGAACCAAACCAGGCGACCATACAGTAGCGTAACAGACTCTCCAACACAGCATTATAAAAACAAGTCATAATTTTTGTGCCCACACCAAACAGCCTCAGTCTCCTTAAAAAGTGGAGCCTCTGGGACAGCTTGGAGCAAAGAAAATCAACATGTGCATTCCATTTAAACAGTCAATGTACACGCCCAAATATTTGAAGGATGCAACCTGCTCTATTTGTCTGCCCTCAATGACGACAGGATCATGGGTTTGCAGAGCTCGAGGATCAAACACCATCTTTTTGGTTTTGTTCACATTAAGGCTTAAGTGATGCTCATTGCACCAAGACAGGAACACACTTATCTCTTGATGGTAGGTGGAGATACAGTCACCTTTTTTAAGAAGACTCACAAGTATCGTGTCGTCTGAGAATTTTATGATTTTGTTTCCTGGCTAATTGTTCCGGCAATCATTTGTATACAGGGTGAACAAAATCGGTGAACTTACTGCACCTTGTGGGACACCTGTACTGCAAGTTTTTGCTTTAGATAAAATGCTGTTCACCCTCACCTGTTGTGATCTGTTTGTTAAAAGAGAATAAAACCATTTCACAAGTGCAGGGCTTACATTCAAGTTAAATAGTTTCTGAACAAGAAGATTGGGACGTACAGTGTCGAAAGCAGAACTAAAATCTGCAAATAAGACCCTTGCATAAGACCCAGGAGAGTCCAGATGCTTACAGATCAGGTGTGACAGACTGATGACTGCATCCGCTGTGCTAAGACCCTGTCTATACGCAAACTGATGCGGATCAAGATGAGGAGAAACTTCAGATTTTAGTCTGTTGACCATTATCTTTTCAAAGCACTTCATCACGACACTTGTTAGAGCTACAGGTCTGTAATCCTTATTTGTACCTGGGCAAGACGTCTTTGAAATTGGGACTATGATTGACTTTTTCCAAAGATCAGGCACAGTACCAGTTTCAAAAGAAGACTGAAAGACAGGATACCAGGCCTCAGATAATTCCTGTGCACAATTCCTTATTAAAAAAGCAGACAGCCCATCTGGACCAGCAGATTTTTTCGGACACACTTTGGTAAAAGTTGACTGAATGCATTTCAAATCAATATTAAAACCATGACAATGTTCCTCATCCTCACAATCAAATGTTAAAACAGCATTACAATCATTACGCTCATTAAATCTTAAAAAGAAGTCATTTAGGTCGTTGGCACATTCCTCATCATTCATGGTGACCAACTGAGTCTTTCCTGGTGCCATGTGGGCCATCTTTTTCATTAATTCCCACATCCTTTTATTGTCGTGGGACCTCAAAGCTCCTTCTAAAGTGACTTTGTGCTTTTCTCTTGCCTCTGCTTAATCATTTTATTTAATTCTTTCTGGGCTGCGGCCGAGCGCACCCTGTCCCTGTGAGCAAGCCTCTTTTCATTTAAACAGGTTTTAACCTCCTTAGTGATATAGGGCTTATTATTTGGGAAGTGACGTATTGTCTTCTTAGGGACAACAGTGTCAACGCAAAAGTTTATATAGTCAGTGATTGTCTCCGTGGCTTCATTTAAATCTGAACTGTGGAAAATGCTCCAGTCTGTACAAGAGAAACATCCCCTCAAAGTTTTCACACTGTCCTCAGACCACTGCAGCACTGTCTTTTCCTGTGGTTTTGATGCCTTAAGCAGAGTTTTATAAGTGGGCATAAGGTCGACAGTGGCGTGGTCAGAATTTGCAAGGTGTGGGAGGGATTTGGCCCTGTAAGCGTTTTTTATGTTGCCATAGCATTTGTCCAGAACTTTATCCTTACGGGTGCTGCACTTTATATATTGATAAAAACCATGAAGTGCTTGCTCTGGACGGCAATGGTTAAAATCTCCGAGGACAAATACAGGTGCCTCAGGCGTGCGCAAAAAATAACGTTACTTTTCCTTTAAGGCTGTAAATGCCTCACCACACACATTATACGCTTTTCTCAGACTGGAATTAACATTTTCTCACATTTGTCTCTAGTTTAAACACTCAAACTTTCATATAAAAATAGTGACGCGTGGGGGGAGGGCACGGCACGGCCCGCCAGACGCACGAGGAGCACTGCCACGTCCTGGGACGAGATGCGCACCAACCCCTTGGAGAAGTGCGCGACATGTGCTGCTCTGTCACGGATTTGTCCACGATAAACCCCTCATCGTGGATAGTGTATCAATGTGCATTGTGTTCTGCCTCCTGATTGGCTAAGGGACTGTAGACCTTTGCCGATTTGTCAGTCCTTCTCCTCCGTGTCTCCTGTACAGGACAGAATGCGTTCAGCCAAATTTATATAAATGTTCGATCACAATGTGACCCTGAAGTGCTGTATGTTTGCAAGTTTTCTCTCCGACAAAACCCGTGACAGTGGAGCGGCGCCAGGACAAAGAGGCTCGGTCAGAGGAACTGTGAAATACATGCAATATGTTTAGGGCCTGAAAACAGGTTTGGATCTTTGGTTTCATTCTGTAATATCTTTGCAGATTTCACCTATCGCGGGTTATTTTTAGAACGTAACCACTGTGATAAACAAGGAACCACCGTACTGAGCCGAATCAGAGGGATGAAAGAGCCGCAGGTTGCTGACCCCTGGTCTGGAAGAACCTTCAAGACAAAATCACTGAAGTAGTTATGGGGAAAGTCCTGGTTGATCAAGTTAAAGACAGGATGCAGAGCAAAGTCCTGGAAGAAGTTGACCTGAAAGTAGATCCAGCACCAGCTCCAGGTTCCACTCCACATCCAAGTCCAGGAAAAGATGGAGATGGACAATGTCTAGGAGAAAGTCAAGCTGAAAGTCCAGAACATAGTCTTGGAGAAAACTCAGGACAAAGTGCCATGCGTGTAGGTGGCGAATTCTGCAAAATGCACTGTTTCTCTGAATAGGAAATCAGAAAGAATTACATTAACAAGAAGAAATATTTTAATTTATTGTAATTCTGTCAAACCCATCTGGACCGGAGTCAGATGCTCTGCAGTGTCAGTTTGCAGCCTGATTAAAACTTTAAGAATTCACTTCTCAGTCATAGTTATTTCCTAGTTTCAATATCTAGAATAGCTCAAAACATTTAAATGTGCACTGTAACTTTTCTGGTAGAGGGTCCAAAGTATCCAAAAATAAAAACAGTTCATATTCTGTCCCAAAAAATGCCAAATCAAAAATCCACACAGTTAATGCACCCTGTTGTAGGTTATATTTTACCCAACATGAGTGATGCAATGCTGGGCTGGATCAGACAGCTAACCACCCACGCATCTCTGTAGCGCCACCATTAGACCTGCTGCAATTTTCCGCGGCCCCCCTGACAATGATATAGAGAAAAATCACCTCATCTTCTCCTGCTCGCACCCGCCTTGGCTAATGTGATTAGCTGTGCCGTCATTTCCCTCTATCTGACTATAGCTGTCATCATCTCAACAATGTGAAAGTCTGACAGGTGCGCGAAGACCCAAAATGGCCTCCTTGCGGTGTTGACGATGCCCCCAGTGACATTTGGATTTTGTAAATATGTCAGATCTGTGTTTGAATACAGAGGCAAGGTAATAGGGAGGCAAGAATTTTCAGTATACTACTAGAATACAATCATAGTCATAATCATAGTCATAGTTAGCTTTATTGTCGAATTCTGCCACATGTACATGCATGACATACAGTGAAATCGAAATATTGTTTACTTGAACAGTTTGATAGACACATACTGTAGATACAGTCTATTACTTCTACTATCCCTGCAAATACAAACAAATGCTACTTACAGTACCAGAACTATTACTACTGATATTACTACTGATATTATATGCACTTATCTTACCACCTAGTCAACACCGTACACTGAAGGTGGAAAAGTGCTGTATAAAAATGTGACCATTTACCATAATCAGTCACTACCTTCTATATACCACTACTGCTATTGTTACCTACCACTGCTACTTATACTAAACATACTGTATGATGTCTTTACTATTACTGCTACTACTACTAATACTACCACATTTTCAGTTAAAAAAGTAAAAAAAGTAAAAAAAAAACAAAACAATTATGTATTGTATTTTTAAGTATTTCAAAGGGATAGTGCGTTTTTTTAAACAGTTGTCAACGAAACATCCAGCAACGAATTTAGCGATCGCATATTGTGCATATTGCGACTCGTATCACTGCGCTAACGTTAGCATATCAGCCTGTTCACTTGTAAACTTCCCCTTGCGGCAGACCGCATCTGCCGTACACTTCCGCTAAAGGTGAACAGGCTGATACGCTAACGTTAGCGCAGTAATACAAGTCGGCAGACACAATATACAATTGCTAAATTTGCTGCTGGATGTTTCGTTGACAACAGTTTGGGACGCAAATATATCACCTTTCGGACAAATGTTTTGATTTGAGAAGAAAAACAAGCTTTATTTAATGTTCCAGAGAAGCTACCGGACCTCCCTACGTGGGCTTGAGAAAGCGAGCCGAACCGGGATCAGCTGAGACTGTCAGAGGTAAGCCGGTGTCAACACACGTAACTTTTAGAAGGAAACCCATACAGATTAACATAAAAAAAACGCACTATCCCTTTAAGTATTTTTATGTTAATTAATGAGGGGGTATAATGCAAGATTGACCTTTTTGAGCTTTCTATCATATTATAACATTGTTCTCTCAGCAAAAACATGCCTGAAGAGGTTTTAGATGTCATCATGGATGTCTGAATAATCTAATGATCTCTCCTGGGCCCTGTTCAAACCCTCTTTACAATTAGCTGAACGATTCATTCATACTCCCACATCACAATTTGCCATAAATATTCAAAAGCATGAGACAAAACTGTACCCAGCAACTTGACAAAACCGAAGCGATGTGCAGTTGTTTCATTAGCGGGATGCATGCTGATTGTGTTGTAATAGTAGTTACTCTGGGTGAGCTGTACAGGGCTGTAGAAGGTTCTCAACACATCAGCAAGACCTATATATCTGCTCCTTCATGCAAGGAGGAACAGGTTGAGCACTGCGCATGTCCTACAGAATGATCTACAGCAGGTCATTGGTGTGAATGTCTCTGCCCAAACAATCAGAAACACACTTCCTGAAGGTGGCTTGAGGGTGCTAGTGGGCCCTATGCTCATTGCCCAGCACCGTGGAGCTCCCTGAGAATAAGCAATTTCACCGCTGGTGCCCTGTGCTTTTCACAGATGACAGGTTCACCCTGAGCACCCGTGATAGATGTGAAAGGGTCTGGTGTGGTTTGGTGGTGGGTCAGTGATGGTCTAGGGAGGCATATCCATGGAGGGACGCACAGACCTCTACCGGCTAGAAAATGTCAATCTGACTGCCATTACCAGATGATATACTTGTCAGAACCTACAATGGTGCAGTAGGCCCTGGGTTCCTCCTGACAATGCCCAGCCTCATGTGGCAAGAGTATGTAGGCAGTACCTGGAGGATGAAAGGATTGATACAACTGAATGGTCCTCATGATCACCTAAACCCAACAGAACACCTCTGGGACATTATGTTTGTGTCCATCAGAAGGTGCCATGTTGCTTCTCAAACTCTACAGGAGCACAGTGATGTAGGGATGAGCGGATTGATACCAAAGTATTGATATATCGATCCTGATGGGGTATTTAATATGGATCGATCCTGGTATTAAATTATCAATACCAAGTCATGTTTTCTTACTGACTTGATTTTCAGTTTATTTAGCTCAAATTCATATGTGTTTTGTTCATTATTCAACCATTGCCAGTTGTCAGGCACTACTTTTCCTTCCGCGTTCTCACCAAACGTGGGGTAGTAGGTCATCCCGCGATAGACTCACTGCTGTGAGATTTCAGTCAAAGCGGCGCGGGAGCCATGGGAGACTGCAAGCGAAGTGTGTGTGGAGTTACTTCCACACCGTGGATGACCATGTTGCGAAGTGCAGTGTGTGCCAAAAAATGATCCGATATTGTGGGAATAACACAAATTTAAATAAACACTTGATCATAAATCATAAACCTCAGCATGACGAAATGCTACTGACCAAACGACGACAGGAGGCTAGTCAGGCAGCTCCCTCCAGCACAGCAGCAACATCAGTACGACAGAGGTCAGTTGCCAGGTTAGTGTTTTTCTGCAGTATTAAAAAATGTATGAAAGTATCGGTATCGGTATCGGTATTCTAACCCTGGTATTACTTGGTATCGTATCAAAACAAAAATAACTGGTATTGTCCATCCCTACAGTGATGCTCCTACACAGATCTGGCAGACATCCCACAAGACACCATCTGTCATCTCATTAGAAGCATACCACGACATTGTCAAACATGCACACAAGCATGTGGAGGCCACACAAGATATTGAGAAGCATTTTGAGTTGCAGAAATAAAATTTGGTTAAAATGGACTAGCCTGCCACATTTTCACTTTGATTTTCAGGGTGTCTATAAAATTAAGCCCTCCGTAGGCTGAAAATGTATTTCCATTCTTAAGACATTGCCCTGTCCATATTTGTATAGATATCTAACAGATTTTTTTTTTCACCTTGAGATCTGATGTGTTTTCTAAGTGTTTTTTGATCTATATTGAACATTATTATTATTTAAAGGGCCCATATTATGCTATTTTTTAATCTATGTTATAGTGTTGATTCCTCATCAAAAACATACCTGGAGTTTTGTTTTGTTTCATTCACACAAAACCTGCATATTTAGGCTGTGTTCTTCTCTCAATTGGAAAACAGAGCATTTTGAGCCTTGGAAATGTAAACAGACCAAAAAACCAGGGTTGCTCAAACATATGTGAATGAAACAAAACACTAGTGATGTGTTAGCGGCGAACGTTCCGGCTCTTTGAAGTGAACGATGGGAGCTGGCTCCTTGTTGGGAGCCAATTTAGTTTTTTTAGAATGCCTTTCTATTTTTTTTTTCCTCCACTTTTATTGTGAAAGCCGCACATGATTGGTCAAGATGTGTTGCGGCATCTGCATTTTGTTGTCATTCTGAGTTTGTGCAGGTTGCTTTAATGTAAATAGTTAAAAGTTTGTCTAATTGAGATGGGTCTTTTTATACTTTTTATGCTTTATAAATTATTTTGTAGCACTCTGTTCGGAAAATAAAGGATAATCATTTGATGTCATGTATGTTTTTTTACATTAGTATCTCGTTTTACACACAGTTTTGCATTAGTTTTGGTGATAAATTAATTTAGGAAGCAGAAAATCCGAGGAGCCATTTGGGAGCCGAAAGAGCCGGCTCTTTATAGTAAGCAGACCCCAAAGAACTGGCTCTGAACACAACACTGGGTATGTTTTTGATGAGGCAATAAATAAATAAATAATAATAATAATTAAAATGTTTCCTTGTCTATGTCTCTGTAAGGGAAGTTTGGAAAAATGGAGACAGGAATAAACTGTAATTGCAGAACAAAACAAAACTGCAATATGAACATTATTATTATTATTTATTATTATTTCTTTTTTTTTTATTGTTTTAGCACATTTTTTGAAACTTGGTCTAGTTTGATCATTTGATTGAAACCTGAAAAAGGGCCACAGGTGCCCACATCCTTTGGAACGTTTCTCATCAGGTCACACACTTGGCACAGCTCTCATTCACAAACACACATGATCAATGAATTCAGCCTGTTTTTTTGTTTTTGTTTGTTTTTTTCTGTTCTCATCTGGTGAAGAACTTTGGCATAAACTCAAACAGAACGGCAAATCAAAATCCGTGAGCACCAAAAATCCAAAAGCAAAGGATTTCACATGAGTCAAAGATGGAGAAGGAGCTCAGCATAGAGTAGAGACATTGAGTACATGCAATGTTCCCCCTAATTTTTCATGTGTCTGAGCAAACACACTAACTCCCTGAGCGTTCCTTGGACTCCTGTGAGCAACATCCGACATGCACACTGTGGCCACACCAGTATCACACCTGAGATCATGGCAAGTTACATAGCTTATTTCTGTTAGATTACTTTTAATATAACTGATTTTTTTTTGGTCCACTTCTCAAAAATCTGTTCATGAACTTTGTACATGTTGTATGTCAGTGTGAGGGTCAGTGAAACATTGAACATTACAATATTTTGAAAAATAACCTGTGTATATACCTGTGTATAAACCTGTAAAACCACATGAAGAGAGATTTTTTCAGCTTGATAAATATAGCCTACATGTAGCTGCAGATTTTTTAGGGATGATTGTAGGACCTATAGGACACTATAAGATGGGTCTTTCTCAAAATAATGATCTCCAAAATAAGTATACATTTTTATCAGTTTATATCTTGCTTTTTAATCATTACCCAGTTTAAGTAATTTTGTGAGAGTGACAGAGCTCTGTGGTTTAACGCTCTGGGGAGAGGATTCACACTTCACACAGAAAGTCCCGTCTTTTTGCTCACAAAAACCTATGGCTTGGACAGAAACAAAGAAAACAGCCGTGGATTACATTATGGCTCTACCTGTCTCCTCTTCTGTGCGGGCGGCGCTCCCGTCGGCCCATTCACATGTGCAAACTGAATCTATCAGACTGGATTCCGTGTGTCAAACCAGCGCTGAGTTCAGGTTAGATTTTATTTTATGCGCTGAAAAGGATTTGATGTGTGCGCTGAACGTCTGGGCAGTGCGCAATTGCGCACGCGCGCACCTTAGAGGGAACAGTGAGTACATGTACTAGTACAGACTACATACGGACTTTCAGATACATTTTTCACGATCATATTGTATATCACAGTACAAATGTAGTGTTGATGTATTCCAACATCATTTTATTTTTCGTCAGTACAAATATTTACTGCAAAATCTCTGCAATTGCTAATGTACTTTTATATTTTACATAATACAAAACAGCTTTTCCAGTCCAAAATGCACATGTGTTAAGTGTGAACCCCAGAGTCCGACTGCATAAACCAGTAATTCTCTGTGGTGGCTGAAAGAGCAGGACTAAGGCTTCTGAGCTGAAAGAGCACAGAAAACACATGACCAAAGTCTGAGAGTTTAGATGGTAATCAAATCAGTTTGGGATGAAAAACTGCATTTTGCTGAGATTAAATGTTGTAACTAAAAATCTTTTTAGGATTTTGTGTGAGCTGTTTTGAAAATGTCAGTTGTCAGGTAATAAAAGTGCCAAAGTGATTGAAAAAGTAAAATAAAAAAAAATAAAAAAAAATCTGCCATAGAATTCTGTGGAAGTTTTGTTTTGGTGGAAGTTTTGCTGTTAGATTGTGTAAAGTTTTAGATTGTAGACTGATGACTTGGTCTGTGGTTCCTTTAACAAAGCTCATTTTCTTATCTGAGCACATTAGTCATTGTCGCCATCTGCCCAACCTGCCACAGATCTGATGATCACAGAAAACACACAAAACACAGTGTTTTGTGATCACAGTCACAGTGTTTTGTGTAGATATTTTGCCTATTAGTCATATGATATAGTTCTTATGTTCTTGCTATGTCACTATATCCTTCCAAAACGGTGACATTGGACACTCGTAGGCTCACTCACTGGTATATGTTCATTTATAAGGGTATTCAGCGCCTGCTCCCCTCATATCTGTGTGAATATCTTCAACCAAGAGCAACTGGACATTATTCTTTACGCTCTCAGGAAGCACTGCTGCCGACTGTGCCAAATGTTCGCACAGAAGCTGGTGAAGGGGCGTTCCAGTATTCTGCTCCCACAACTTGGAACAATCTACAAAAAGACTGGAAACTAAAGGAACTGGTCTCTATAGGACAATTTAAAATCTTGCTCAAAGGTTTGGAATTTAAATCTATGGTTTGTAAATGTTTTTAATTCTGAAACATTTTATTGCTTGTAATTGCTTAAATTGTTTTTGAAATGGTTTTGTAATTGTATTGATCTGTGCCGCTGTCTTGGCCAGGACTCCCTTGAAAAAGAGATTATTAATCTCAATGGGACTTTCCTGTTTAAATAAAGGTTAAATACAAAATAAAACATTTGAAAGATTTAATTTCTTTATTTGTATACAAACAATAGTCCAGGTATGACACTAGAAACCTGTACTTATGTATGTTACACAGGTCAATCCTCAAAACCTTTCACAAACACTACACATGAACCTTTCATCAACTGTAGCAGTCAGGATTAGTGCAACCCTAACCAGGATGTGCTGCTGCTGTGTGTGTGTGTGTTTTTTTTTAAATAAATGACTAACATCTGACCTGTTGCTCATCTGCTTCATCCTGTGGCTGGAGTATCCTTTCATGAACTGACCGCTCCTGATCCAGTCTGTAACACATCTGCTGAAGTCATCATCTGCTTTCTGACTCACGCTGTCCCCCAGGCTGGTGTGAGCCTCTTGTCTTTAAAGGTCCCATGACATGGTACTTCTTGATGCTTTTATATGGCTCCTTAATGGTTCCCTAATACTGTAAATGAATCCTTCTTCAAAATCAAGACTCAGTGCATGAGAAAGAGAGATAAGATGAGAAAGAGTCATAAATGTCACTCTGGAACAGTCCATTATGGGCGTTGTTGCTTGAATGCAAATGAGGAGGACAGAGATGGCCTATAGTAGCGGGTGGGGGCGTGGCCAAACTCTCCACTCTTTCCTTTTCAGCTGTTCCCTGTGCGCTCTGACCCACTTCTGTGTTTTTGCGCGGAGGGAGAGATGAGAAGCCTTCCATTGAAAAATAAACACATTTCCACAGAAAATAAAATTAAACCACTGCTGTTTCAGATACCCACAAGCTCAGATAAAGGACTTCCGAGCCTAGAAACACTCGCAAGTTCCCCCAGGAAAACAAAAAAACGCATTTCGCATTGCGTAGCTCCTCCGCAGTCCAAACTCTCTGGGCGTGATTTACAGAGACGCTGAGTACAGACAGACGGGGGTGGAACTGCATTTGCATTTCTTTTTTCGAGCTGACGTCAATAAGGTGCCTTGTTCAAAATCGCCCGTTTGAGCTCTGATTTTTTCTAACGCAGAAAAGGATCGCAAATGCTCAGTTTAGACATTTCACAACTTTTAACCATGGGGGGGCCCTAAACAGGGTAGGGGAGCTCACATTAACGTTCAAAAACCTCAGAAAGTGAAAATTTCATGCCATGGGACCTTTAAATACGGTATAGCACCATAAAAGGTTTAGTATAATGAACAGTTGGAAGTGCAGTGTATGTTTAGTCAAATAGCTAAAGAAAAATTTAATTCTGTCAGCTGGCCAAACATTTTTTCAAGTGAAGATGTTTCACAGCTCATCCAAGTGTTACTGGACACTGCCCTTTATTTCCTGAGAAACAAAACAGCCACTTCATTTGAAGATGTACCAACACAGACGGGTGAGCAACACGGGAGGATAGTGAGGTACAGATCTTAGCCAAGAGATACAGTAAGAACTGATAGGAGAATTAAAGAGGATATTTTTGTTAAGAAACACAATCCATCTTTGAACAGAAATGGAGGACTCAGACATCATCTCTCGTTTCTATACCACATAGATGGCTTATACCATGTTCACAGATTCTTCAGATTTGTTCAGAGCATTCCTGTTGTTGACAAAGTTTTGGGGCTTTGAGGCAGCACTGTTCAACTTACCGCTGAACAACGCACACTGCTGTTCGCTGAAAATGTAAAATATTTCTCATCTCGTAGGTGCACATCAACTTATTTGATTTATATAGAGAATACAAAAACATCTCTGGCCCTCTACAACTTTTGTTTTCTTTTTTTTTGCAGGATGCCCCCAAAATCATCTTAAAATAATGATTGCAATTGATAGTTTTGCTCACATGAAGCCATCTAGTCTTATTATTTTGCAGGAGCAGCACAATCCCCCTGAAACTGGACCATTACCTTGAGGGAGACACACCAGATAATGAATGAGAAGAGGCTGCCAGAATTACGACTAATAGACTACAGGGCAGTCCAACCTGTGTCCCCTGTGTTCACTGATATGACAATCACTGCAAAGAGATGAGTGCGTTTTAATGTATGGAAATGTAAATTCATCTGTAGTCAGGAAAGACATATTTATAGAACATTTGCAAAAATAGCAGTGGAAATGGAATCAGACTTGAAATCTAGGGTTTTGTCCTGGATGGTCATTAATTTCTCAGTGAATGTGTGCACTGTTGGGCTTTTTATGGTTGATAAAGCTTGATATGATTAATATTTCATTAAAAGCTACACTAGGTAACTTTTCTGATATATCCGCACTCTCTTCTTGCCATGGATTGCTGCTGCATGTTGAATGTTCCAGAGTATATTAAAGTTGTGGATCTCCATGGAGAAAAGCCGGTGGCAGCTCTGATCTGTGGAGTAATAATGCATGTTTTTGTTTTTTTTTAGCAAGAAAACATTTATAAAGAGGTCGCCAAACCTCGACCAGAAAACAACAACAACAAAAAATCATGGACCCTTACTCTGAGCAGGCTTGCATCTCCACAAACCTGGCTCTAGCAGCTTGTTTCCATAGATGCTCTTCCTTTTGTCCATAATATTGGACAGTAGAAAACTCATCTATCTCCATGTATGTTCCATAATATGTAACTCAGTGTTGCTTTAAACTTAAAGGCGTACGGTATTATGTAAGTTTTTTGGTGGAGGGTCCATCAAATGCGTTTCTCCGTGGAGATGGTATTGCTTTGTCTGGAATGTTTCACAGTATGGCATTAATCTTTTCTATCTTCATGGAGACCAAACCAGACCAAGTTACAGATCAGGGACCTCATTTATAAAGAGCTGTGTAGGAGTTGTCTTAAGCTAGTGCGTACTCCTAGAGAGCACAGAGGCGTGCGCCACAAAACCCTCCGCTCACACTAAGCCACGCAATCTGTGTCTCATAGATCTCACCTGCAACTAGAATCTGCACATATGAACCCACGTCACCCCACGCTTGGTGCATAAAGACAAAAGTAAAATTGTTGAAGTTGTGTTTAGTCCCAGTGCTTCATTAAACCAAAGCATGGCTCCTGTGCTGCGTCCGAGGGAAGAGATTTCTCTCAGGTCAGGGTCATTATTTCATCCTCTCTGTGTTGGATCACAGCCACCTATAGAAGTCTAGGGTCATGGTGCAGACTCTGAGTGATCCTGCACTGCACTGGGAAAGTGCACACAGAATAATGTCCAGAATAATGAGTGCAATTTGGCTAACCTCTGCTTGAATGCACAACACTGAATGTAATTATTTTATATACGTGGATTTTCTGATGATCAAACTCTTCATTTCTGCTCCTCTCCACGAGTATCGCTTTTTCCCTTTGTCTTCAGACTTTGCACAGAGCTTAGAGAAGTGACTTTATTGATCTCACACAGGAGAAATTCTTCTTCTAACCCATCCTGTTATTAGGAGCAGTGGGCAGCACATTACTGCACCCGGGGACCATCTCCATGATCTTCTTGCTTTGGTCAAGACCACAGCTGGAGGATTTTACCTATGGTGCATGTTTTGGGTTGATGGAGGAAACCCACCCAGACATGGGGAGAACATGCAAACTCCACACAGAAAGGCTCGGGCGACCCGGGGATCGAACCCAGACCATGCATGCAAACTCCACAGAGAACACACACACAGAAAGTGAGTTGTGTGTAAGCGGGCTTTATAAATTGGTCTCCAGATCTGTGGCAAGGCGACCCCAATCACAGTCAGAATGTCTGTTTTTGTAGGTATTTCTGATCTATAAAACCACCTGTATTGAATAAATGTAAGATAAAATGTCAGGCCTGGACTGGTAATCGGGTATACCAGGCATTTTCCTGGTGGGCTGACATTCCTAGGAGCTGATGCTGTTTTTTGTTTTACTTAGAGACCCACCCACAATTTAGAGGAGGCAGCCCATTGGTCCATCTTCAGTATAGACAGTGGACTAAGCCAATCAGGACATAGTAGGTCCCACTCCTTTCTCTGCACTGATCCCCGCCACTTTCAAAGTGTTGAGTGTGGAAACTTAGACTTAGACTTAGACAAACTTTATTGATCCACAAGGGAAATTGCTTTGGGTACAGTAGCTCACTCATCAAATATAATATACAATATAAAACAGAGGGTAAAAGAACAAGAAGGAAAATAGATGGAATAGCAACCAAAGAGCAATAGTCCTGTGTCAGATGAGACAAGATAAGATAATGGTAATAAATATCAAAACATGGAGAAGCGGCAGAAAGGGGGTGTGGAGAAGTTGCAGGCTAAAAGATAAAAAAAAAAAAAAAAAAAACGCTATAGACACTGTAACATGTTCTAAATAACAAACATCTTTGGAGGGGCTGCTGGAGCCTCCATGTCCTCTGCAGCCCAGGCCCAGGCTGAAGATGGACAGGGAGAGGAGCAGCCAGAGACTGTGGACAGGGAACCTGAGGGACAGAGTGACCAGGAAGTGTAGCACAGGCACAACAGGTAAGCAGGTAGTAATGTTAGGGCGATACCGGGACTTTTAGGTGATGGACAGGCATGAAAATCACTCACCTTTGGAAATTTGCCATATTGAAGCCAACTCAGGTGATCTATGTGAATCGTGTAGACTGAATGAGAGATTTTTTTTTTTGGTTGAATTTCGCCTGGGGGTGTGGTTGCAAAAACAGCAAGCATGTTGCTATTCTGTGCTAGCAAGTGATTGTGATGCAGTAGCTAGCTTTAAAGTTTGAGTGGTACTTGCCCGGACTATGCTGTATAAGATCTACAGTGATTATTTGCCTCTACTAAGAACATAATTCATATTAACAAGAATCCATGTTCATGGTTACAGCAAGGTCACCCAAGATCATTTAATCATTTAGTGTTTCCCTTATGAAATCTATTCCAAATATTTGAAGCTGTCATTTACTGGGGGCTCTCCTCTCTCCACTTCCAGGCAGACTGCCAGCCAACGTGCTCCTGACCTTGTGTGCAAGATGCATTTTAAATAAACCATTGAATGTGTAGTTACTGCGAGTTTTCTGGTGGTTTTTAGGAGCTGGGATTTTTCTTTTAAATGTTGTGCCCTGGTTTCCCCTTCCAAGACGTAACAATAGTAAAATACTTTGCTTCTGGGAACACAAACATAAATTAGTCCATTGTGCTCCGCTAATTATGAGGAGCTGGCCTAAGCCAAAAATGCCAGGGCTTTTTTTTATCCCAGTCCAGTCCTGTTTAATGTCATACCATGGAACATTCTAGGGAGAGCAATGACATATCCATGGAAATGTGCAGGTGACAAGAAAAGTTGCACACTATGCACCTTTAAGTGTTTAAGTGTTTTGCATTTATTAAAAAGTGTTGTCTTGCTTAAAAATACATTGAAAACATCCATTCTTATCTTAAACGTGGACTCCATATATCTGAGCTGTAATGTGGCTTGCATGGAAAGCAAAGATTTAACACCATATTGCAGAACAGACAAAGCAATAACGAAGAATAATAATAAAGAAGATTTTGGCAGCCTCTCCACCAGAAAAGTTACCTTAAAAAAAGATTAACACATTTTCCCTTTACTTGAATATTTAAGTGTGAAACCTTCTATTTTGTCATGTCTATATCCAACTGTGATAGAAAACCTCTCCAAATGATATCTTGGCATGACACTTTGTAATAATTTCACTGAAACTGAAATGAATGTAAAATTACTTCTGACAAAAATGCATTTATATAGTTTAACCAGTGATGTGCGGTCACTCACCTGTCATCACAGAGAAAAAAAAGTAAAATGAAAAAAAAAATAAAATAAATAAAAATAAATGGTTATATTTATCCAATGATTTCTATAAAGTTATTTTCTATTTAACTTCACCATTTTGCCTAGTATGAAAGTTGAGTGTGCATGAGTGTTGGAGGTGGTCGGAGGGGCCGATGGCGCAGATTGGCAGCCTCGTTTCCCTCAGTCTGCCCCAGGGCAGCTGTGGCTACAAAAAGTAGCTTACCACCACCAAGTGTGGAGTGAATGAACAATGAACTGTAAAGCGCTTTGGGTGTCATGAAAGGCGCTATATAAATGCTATGAATTATTATTATTATTTATAAAATTCAAAATCGCTGAATTTTCACTTATACCGTTCAAACAGTGGTCAGAGCCATGCGGAAGGGCACCAGCTCTTCCTGCCTCACATGGACAGCACTGACAGATTCTGCGCTAAAGCGGCTGTGTAAAGGCGCCGGGTGAGGCATGTAGTTACCTGGCCTCATGGTAGATTCATGGTAGATTCTTCTGCAACTTCTGGGGCAGCAGATTAGAATAAGTGGCAGAATTTAGAGTTAGCAAGTCAAGTTTAATCATCAGTTCAACTTCACTTTTTTCTTCTTGTCTGGCCCTACGTTTTAAATGGAGGAAGATTTCATATTAAAGTTCAAGTAGTTTTCTAAACAGGACTTTCAGTCGAAGCAGGAGTTTTATATTAAAGGAAGACCAACGCTGGAGCTACGGGATGAAAAACTCGCTCTTTTCAAACAGCGTGGTAAGAAATAGTCTTTTCTGCTTTTCCTGCCTTATTTTCTCAACCTGCTGTGACAATGTCCGGACTCAGATGGGATATTGTGACCTGAAAAATTTGCAAAGAAGCCTCGTTAAACAGATCGCTCTAAAAACTCAGTGCGCTCTGGAAAATGCACTGAACAATAATAATTAATTTTCAGCTTCACATCAAAAATATTACAAGCTCCAGCCACTTACAGGGAGAGAAATTGGCCCGGGGCCAGATTTACTTGCCGACACCTGGTGACGTCACTGATGATGTCAGTGCCTCACCAGCCATGACCCTCACCGCATGTCATCAACAATGTAAAAGACCTATAATTTAAAGAACATGTATTATCCTATATTGACTTTTTGAGCTTTTAACCACCTTAGAATATTGTTCCCTCATTAAATACACACATGGAACTGGATTTCACTTCATTCACACTCGTTTCAGTAATCCTCTGTAAAAAGTCCTTTGCCTCTGAGTCTCCATAAACAATACATTTTTCCAGGATTGTGATGCCGTAGGTAGAAACCCTGTGCAGTTTCCTCATTACTGCTGCATGCTTACATTAGTATGTGCAGACATTTTCCTCATTAGTTAGTTGAATTGTTTTTCTACTGTGGTAATTCCCATTGGCAAGCTACACCAGATCAGAATATCTAAGCCTGAAAGGATGCGTTTTGTTTTTTTTGTTTTTTTTGTTTTTTTTAGGTATTATTTTAAGTTTTAAATATCATGCATTTCCAAAGTAAAGGTACTCAAGAAGAAAGTTTAGAGCTAGGCCAACAGCAATACAACTAATGTGTGGGGGCCACTACCATGGAGATGCTATTGCTTTGCCTAGGCCCTCTATCAGAAAAGTTACACAGTGCAGCTTTAAGGGAGCCATGGATAGTATAAGGAGAGGCAGGTGAAGAGAAAAGCACAAATTGCCTTTTAGTTATTCGTGTTTTGGGGCAGGTTTTTCACAAAGTGAACATTTTGTCTTCAACATCAATCATTTAAATGGAGAAAATGGGTGAGTCTAAAAATGGAATGAGTTTGACATGGACAAAATCATGACGGCTGGGCGAGCAGGTCAAAGCACCCCAAAAAATGAAGCTCCTGTCTGAGTACTGTCAGCTCTGATCAGTGCCTATTGGAGTTTCAGAACAATGGGGAAAAAATTTGCACTGGTGCCATAGTGACAGGTTGTGTTCACGTTCTTGAACTTGTCAGAATTTCAGATGGAAGGTAGGGGGTCTGTTATATTGTAAAAAATCTTCTTCTTTTGGTAACTAGAAGAAGCAGTGAGATTTAATGATAGGATATCACTGATCCAACTTTCAGTTGTTGATGTTCATGTTTTTAAATTTAAGCATCTACATCCTTGTTGTGATACTTGCTGTAAGAGGTTTTTATGTACAATTTCAGTGCGAAGCTTGTGTGTATTTAGGTCAGTAGTAAGTGGATCAGTATCAAATCTAGGCTCCTAATGACATAACAAACAGAGATGTGGCAGATCCACAGCAAATCATATATCCATAACGTGTCCTGGGAGGGTCCTGGATCAGCAGTACCTCCGCCACAAATTTGGGCTTATTTTTACAAATCTGCCGCGATTTATAAGTGGACTCCGTTGCAGATCGGTTCTGGAATCTTCGAGTACCTGAGCTCTCCTTTGTCCAGTTGACACTGAATTTACATGCAGTGTGCTAATTAGCATAACTTCTGGGGCATATAAACCAAAGAGAATAAAATATCAAAATTGAAATAGACACGATCACTGTTTTTTGATTGTAGTTATTTGAAATAAACTTTAAATATTGGAAATAGAGGTAAAAATATTTTTCTTACACCAAAATGGAATAATGAAATAGCAAACTGTTTTCCCATTTTATGTTTTTTTGTTGTTCTTAATTGAAATTCAAAAGAATGAATGGTACATGGACCGTAGGGGTCTATAATTATCTCAGTTGGTGATTCATTGTTTTGGGAAGAAATGTCCAAATTGATGATTCACAAATTCTCATCTTATTTTGTTATAAGACACAAATATCCTATATTAAAGGTGCACTGTGTAACTTTTCAGGTTGGGGGTCTACCACCATAGAGATGCTAATGCTTTGCCTATAATGTTCCACAATATGTCATAATTTCAATGGAAGTATGGGTCTATTTATAACTCAATGGGAGATTTATTGTTTTGGGAAGAAATGTCCAAACTTATGATTCATAAATGTTAAATTTTATTATTATTATGTTTTTTATTTGGCGTTGCAAATGGCCTATATTAATCTTGCAGCTACATGGCCTTTATACTGACTACAGTCGTGTCTTTGGGGTTGAATAAGGCTACAACTTTTTTAAGCTATATTGTGGGGAAAAAAAAAAGTTTAGTTTATACTAACAAAGAATATATTGAGAGATAGAGGACTGCATTTATACCATATTTTTGTTGTGCATATAGTATATAACAATATAACATTTATATAATTGTGCCATATTTGACACCAGTCTCTTTATCTTTTATTTACCTATCTATTTATTTTACTGCTTATTTTGAATTTATTATTACCTTTTACATTCTTGCTCTTTGTTATTATAATATATTGTGATGTCTAAGTGTATGTCTAATATTGAATTTTGTCTTTACGCCCAGCTTTGAGACCGTAACACCTAACTGGATTCACTTAATTTGAGAAATCTATATCCAACCACAACTCTACATTGCATGATCTTTAAGTATTGATTGATTTTAGCACGACTCGGCAATAACCCCACTGAGATTTAATTGGAGAGGAAGTAGTGACAGTGAGCTGGCTGGGTGCCTTTGTGCAGAAAGACAATTCATTACAATCACTGCACCATTTATTTATTCATTTATTCATTTATTCATTTATTCATTTATTCATTTATTCATTTATTCATTTATTTATTTATTCATTTATTTATTTATTTATTTATATCAACATACAGTTCTGGGAAAAAAAAGAGACCACTGCAAAATTATTACTACTTACTACTTTTTACTACTTATAGGTAGTATGTGTTTGGGCAAAAGGAACATTTTTGTTTGAGTCTATAAACTACTGACAACATTTCCCCCAAATTCCAAATAAAAATATCATTTAGAGCATTTATTGCAGAAAATGACACATGGTCAAAATAATAAAAAAGATACAATACATATTTTCAGACCTCAAACAATGCAAAGAAACAATATCAAATTAATTTTAAAACAGCATAATACTAATGTTTACACTTAAGAAGAGTTCAGAAATCAATATTTGGTTCAATAACCCTTATTTTTAATCACAGCTTTCTTGCGTCTTGGCATGCTCTCCACAAGTCTTTCACATTGTTCTTGAGTGACTTTATTCCACTCCTGGTGCAAGAAGTGAAGTAGCTCAGCTTTGTGTTTGTGTTGGAATTCAACAGACGCTGGAATGGAATGGCTGTAATACATGTAGAGATGCTGATTTCAGAAAAAATGCAGTGGTCTCTTTTTTTTTTTTTTTTCCAGAGCTGTATATTCTGAATTTTTGTGGCTTTAATTTCCTTTTAAACATGCTTTCACCTATCACCTTAGGATAAGTATTTCACATTTTCTAACTTAAAATAATGTCTGCATTTACTTTATAAACTACATCTTGGTTTCCAAAGATGCAGTTAGGTGTTGGAGCTCCCTCTGCTGTCAGTAACAGGAACTATGGGAAATTGGACTGTCAGGGCCAGCAGGGTCTTTTCTGCTAGCTCTGATATTTCAACAAAAAATGTAAACCTAATGATTTTATTACATCAATTAACTCACAATTTTGTATTTTTTAGATCTAAATTAGATTTCTCAAACATAACATAAATATTACAAATAAATACACAAATATATGATGTTATTTAGGGGGGGCTGCACTTTCAGAAATCTCTTTTTCCTTTTTCCTTGGGCCTTCTGCCTGCAAGCCACTGGGCCTAACATTAAAACTGACCAATCAGATTGCCCCTTTGCAGTTGTTTGACAGGCAGACAACAGCACTGGTGCATTGGCTTTGTCTTGCCCCCAGGCCAGCTGTGTGCTCAGTGCTGGGCAAACATAAACTGTTCAAAGAGGAGCAGTTTTGTTTGTTACTTAAAGGAGAATGAATGTTTTTTACAATCTGAGCCTTATTTCGGTAATAAAACAAGTTGTTTTACTCACCCATAGCACTTTGGTGTCATATGGAGCACTTCCAGAGATGCAGCGTTCTCAAGTCTCACGCTATGAGAGTGTGACACACGCAATTCAACGAGTTCACACGCTCAAACGCCACACATTTCTCACACTGAAATTTTGTTAAGCAATTCAAAACTCTAGCCACTGGTCACAGCGCTTCTGTGCCCAGAAAATCGCTCTGTGTGTTAGTTAGTTATGCAGGCACCGTGCCGTTTTCAGCTAAAAAACTCACTCACCCCCCCCACCCCCCCCCTCTCCATATAAATCTCACTCCAACCAAACTTCAAAACTTGAGAGCCCTGAGAGATGTTTTAGATTAGCGATTAGCGTTCTCGGGCCATAGAGCATGTAATATATGCCCCGAGCGGTCTCCAAATAACACAAACTTTAGCACTTTTCAAATCATAGAAACTCAATGTCTTAGTCTACACTTTCGTTTGAGTCAAAAGTGGCCTGTAATCCGAGATTTATCCATAATTTACAGTTTTGCGTTTCATGTTTGGGTCCCGAGAGCTGAGAGCAAAATAAGGTGTGCCTCCGCACATGCGCACTGGCGTCCTCATCTACTCGAAACTATGGATAAATCTCGGATTACAGGCCACTTTTGACTCAAACGAAGGCATAGACTTTGAGCTTCTATGATTTGAAAAGTGCTAAAGTTTGTGTTATTTGGAGACCGCTCGGGGCATATATTACATGCTCGGGGCATATACTGTATGCCCCGAGAACGCTAATCGCTAATCTAAAACATCTCTGGAAGTGCTCCATATGACACCAAAGTGCTATGGGTGAGTAAAACAACTTGTTACTGAAATAAGGCTCAGATTGTAAAAAATGTTAATTCTCTTTTAAGTAAAACTAGTCAGAAGAGCATCTAAAACAACTGGGCTACTAGCAAAAGATTTCCTGACACTCGGACTACATGGAGCACAAAATGAATGAACTGTTGGATTCATGGATTTATACTTCATGGTTGAATTACACATTTATACAGGGGGTCCTCGGGTTACGACGTTGATCCATTCTTAAAGGGATATGCCACCCCCAGGTCAAATTTGGGCATCTCCTCACAGTCCAGAGACTAAAATAAATGGTGGAAAGCGTTTTCCTGCTCACCCAGCCATTGTCCGAGTCTGTCGCCACTGACCGCCGCGGTATCTGGTGCTCCTCCGCCTTAGACTGGAGTCTAACGTCGCCAGAGAAAGATTTCAGCCAAAAGGAATTAACTTGCTCGATGCGTTTCCCAATTACTTTCTGTGTAGTGCGCATTCATATCGAGTGCAAATAAATGTGCAAATCAACACGGAGAGCTTGACTTGGTCATTTTGGGTGTGAACTATTTTCCAGTGCGGAAGAATACAGCCGAATCACGCAGCACGCTGCCAGGGGAATCCCAGTTACGCACCAGGAAGGGAGTTCCCCTGTTGCACAACGTGGTGCGTGATTCGGCTGTATTCTTCCGCACTGGAAAATAGTTCCCACCCAAAATGACCAAGTCAAGCTCTCCGTGTTGATTTGCACATTTATTTGCACTCGATATGAATGCGCACTACACAGAAAGTAATTGGGAAACGCATCGAGCAAATTAATTCCTTTTGGCTGAAATCTTTCTCTGGCGACGTTAGACTCCAGTCTAAGGCGGAGGAGCTGCAGATACCGCGGCGGTCAGTGGCGACAGACTCGGGCAATGGCTGGGTGAGCAGGAAAACGCTTTCCACCACTTATTTTAGTCTCTGGACTGTGGGGAGATGCCCAAATTTGACCTGGGGGTGGCATATCCCTTTAAGACGCGTCGTAACCCAAATTTCGTCGTAAGTCAGATTTTGACTTTAATCTTCCAACCAAAGCACCAATAACCTTTCCATCTCAATAATTAGACCACTACGCTGCTTGGTTATCACTGTCGCTTTCATAGGAGCAGATCAGAGCCCACATCAGGTACTTCCGCCCACATTGGGCACGCACACGAGGCCGTCTTCTCTGCCCTACAACCACAACAGAGTGTATTCTTCCGCCATGCGCCACTTTTTAAAACAACCTACCTGTCCGTCCACCTCACGTCAGCGCGCCTCTGCTTTTCACGCTCTCGTTCCTCTCCGCTCACAACGCACACCAGCTCCCTCCTCAATTAATCCTCTGATTAGAAGTGCAAGGGCGAAAAGCAAAGCAAAAACTAATCTAACTTTATGTTACAGTGTCCGCACAGAGCAGGCCTACCATGACATGTGGTTGAATTTTGCCTACTAAAAGTGCACAAATGCATCTGTTTGTCACGACATGCATTTGGTAAATGTGTAAGAGTAAGAGTAAGGTAATGACAAAAAATGTACATGAAGTTATGCAAGGTAGATCAACATGCATTGTACTTGTAAAGAATTGTCAATATATTTATAAATGAATAAATGATTTGCATTTTTGTTGTAGGTAGATAATTTTGACTTGGTCATTTTGTTAGTAGCTCGCATGCTCAAAAAATGTGAGCACCCCTGCTCTAAATATTGTGGAGAATCAGCAGTGTGTGTGTGTTTTATATCCATCAAACTGTGTTGGCTGAGAGGCTGTTTACGGTCACTTTGGCATCTACAGGCCACAGACAGTTTATCTGTAAATACGGGCAGCTGGCCCAGGTCCCGAGGCCACGGTCTGGCACTGGCCATATGTTTGTTGTGAAAACAGTTTGACCACAGAATGAATCCGGTGCTGGTTTATGGCAGTGTTCCCCAACCTTTCTTTTTTCTCATTGGTAATAAACATACAATTTTTTCACAAACTGGTGGAGGCCAGTAATAACAGTACTACATTCTTAACCATAGTAAACCATAGTTTGAAAATACGTATATATTTTTTATTTTCTTTTTTTTTAAAATAAAGATATATAATATTTTTCTCTGAGGCCCAGTACTAGATGGTCCGTGGCCCGGTTTTGGGCCCCAGAGTGGTGGTTGGGGACTCCTGGTTTTTCAAGCAGTGAATACATTAATTGATGAAACAAATGTCAATGCAGCAAAATTACATACAATAACATGATTAAAAGCTCAAAGGACTATTGCGCACTGGTTTATGGGCTTAATAACTGCATAGGAGAACTTAAGAGTTTTACCAGTGACGCAACAAAACTGGCAAAATATAACTATTTTTGAGTGCTCTGAGAAGATGACTTAATTAATTAATGAAATGAATTAATGAAACAAGCGTGAATGAAGCAAAAATACAACCCTAGGAATGTTTTTGATGTCAGGACCACAGCATAACATGGTTAAAAGTCATCGTTTAGATATAATATCAAACGAATAGCCAAAAAAAAAAAAGGCCCAATCTTTTATCTGTGCATCTGAGCATTTTTGAGTTCTCTTGAGTGAAAAATAAGTGAGATTTTAATTTCTTACCGGACATTATGCAGATAAGAACATAACTAGCCCCAGAGGGTAGTTACAACAATTTGCTTCATAGGCCCAGTGTTAGTCCAGGGTGGTTTCAAGCTGCTATATTTGAGCCTTACCATGAACTATCCCACTTGAACACACACTGTTCTAATCATTATGCTTGTTGCACACCACATAATAAATCAGAATTGATAGCCGCGTGTAATGCAGCTGATATCTGTTCATGAGTTCTATTTTTATGGAGCACTTGCTGGTGAAGTGTTGAACCATCGTAGAACCGGAAGAATTGATTGTGTGTTGTTGTGATTGATTTGCCAACTCAGCAGGACTTAGAAAGTAAACAAAGATGTCCTTATCCCATGTGAATGCTACGCTTATTGAGACATGCATTCGTTGTTTTACCGTAGAAGGAGTCCAGTGATGGTTTATGGGCGTGTCTAGCAGTCCAGAGTTTTACCTATGATGCAACAAAACTGGAAAAATGCCAAAAGAGGAGTTTTGGGTGCTCAGAGAAGATGACTTTGGATTAATGAAACAAGCATGGATGAAGCACAAATACAACTCCAGGAATGTTTTTCATGACCCAAAAAGTGAAAATTACATAGTTTAGATATTATAATAGATTAATAAACAAACCAGTCAATCAATTTGTATTTATTTGAACCAGGGCTCTCAAGTCTCACGCATTGAGAGTGTGACACACGCAATTCGACGTGTTCACACACTCACACGCCACACATGGTATTTCTCACGCTGACATTTTTTTAAGCAATTCAAAACTGTAGCCACTGTTCACAGCGCTTCTGTGCCCAGAAAATCGGTAAGTTAATGCAGGCACCGCGCGTTTTCAGCGAAAAAAAGTCACTCGCACACACCAGTACTCGAGTTGAGCGATCAGCTGTGAGGCCGATCGCTCACAGCTGATCGGCCTGTTCGCCCATCAGCTGAATGTTTACGCGGCATTTCCAAGACAATAAGAATCCTTAACTTGCTACGTTAATGCTACGTAAGAAGGAACTCTCGTCTCGGGACACGGGATAAGTTCGGGATATGTCCTTTTCTCCGGAGCTCCGGATTATTAAAGACCGTGACACGTGCATACATGGATACGAGTTACCGCATTTTTATGGGTGAGTCATATCAGATTATTTCTGCATCTATTTCGGCACTAAACCAGAACTAAACCAAGACTAAACCAGGACTAAACCAGGACTAAACCAGGACTAAACCAGAACTAAACCAGGACTAAACCAGGACTAAACAAGAACTAAACCAGGACTAAACCAGGACTAAACCAGAACTAAACCAGGATTAAACCAAGACCAGGTCTAAACCAGAACTAAACCAGGACTAGACCAGGACTAAACCAGAACTAAACCAGGACTAGACCAGGACTAAACCAGGACCTAGCCAGGACTAAACCAGAACTAAACCAGGACAAAACCAGAACTAAACCAGGACTAAACCAAGACTAAACCAGGTCTAAGCCAGGTCTAAACCAGGATTCAACTGGGACTAAACCAGGACTAAACCAGAACTAAACCAGGTCTAAACCAGGACTAAGCCAAGACTAAACCAGATCTAAACCGGGTCTAAACCAGGACTAAACCGGGACTAAACCAAAACTAAACCAGGTCTAAACCAAGACTAAGCCAGGACTAAAACAGGTCTAAAACAGGTCTAAACCAGGACTAAACCAGGACTAAACCAAGACTAAACCAAGACTGTGTGTGATAACATATTATCCTGTGCATTATTGAATGATAATATGGACTTTTAGTTATAAAAGCATTTCCATATTAACAAAGTACCTTCTAATTCTGCCCTGCTCGCTCCTCAGAAATCTCACTCCTAGCAATCTTCAAAACTTGAGAGTCCTGTTTGAACTCAACAGCCTTACCGTGAACTATACCACTTGAAAACGCACTCTCCAAATCTTTACACTTAATGTACACAGTGCAATAGAAGTAGAACAAAATGAATAGCATACTAGCTGTGTGTAATGCCGCTAATAACTGTTCATGAGTTTTAGTGTTATGGGGCACTGGCTGATGAAGTGTTGGACCATGTGAGAAGAATGGCTGTGATTCATTTGCTAGCTCGGTGCTCTCATTGTCAAGTGTCATTAATTGTAAAATGCGCTTCAGGGCATGCTAACAGCAGCTACAGACAGAGCTGCACAGCAAAAACTAAAATCTAGCCAAGTTAATGTTTGAATTAACAGTGCACTGCATAACTTTCTGGGTTAGGGGTCCGCTACCTGGAGATGCAATTGCTTTGTCTGTCAACTGCCCTACCGTGAACTATCCCTCTGGAAAACACACTCTCCTACTTATTTTCATTAAACTGTTTAGGAGAAGTCCAGGTTTTTACCTATGACTCAATAAAACTGGCAAAATGCAAACACTAAATGCATATTAGGTTATTAAACTTATATAAGATGCATTTATTCAATTATGGGTGTTTTTATTGCTCGCCTCTTCACAGATCTCACCTGTGAACTGCCCTGGTGGTGTCTCCTGCTTGTTTCTATGGAGATTGAAACGTTTAATGCTATACATTGGGATATTGGAGGTTAAGTAATAACAGCTCTAAGTAACTGGCAGGCCTTCTGCCAGAAAAAGTTACACAGTGGACCTTTTAAAGGGACAGTGTGTAAGATTTTTACCTGTTAATTACTGAAATTGAAGATACCCATTCAAAAATACATTGTTTTCCAAGCCTTTTCACTTCCATCATGAAATCAAAGTATTCTTTTGGACTTAGATATAGTCACATAAAAGGGGGATCTTCCCCATATAGAGGCAGCCATTTTGAATACGAGAGCCGCAGAAGGACATTTGGGCTCATCCTTCGCCTCGGCTCCTGCTAACAGCTGCTCATCCGCGCTGCATATGGAAGTGAAGGAGAGAAGGAGAGAAGGGGAAGGGGAGGGGGGAAGGGGGAGCCTCGTGTAAACAAGCATGCTGCCGGATCACACATCGTAATGGATCTAAGACGTATTTTGGACTAAATTGTTTTACTGGATTTTATTCGCTGGATCCTTATGGACAGATTGAGACCAAGTTTATGATTAAATACAGAGTTTGACCTGTGCAGAGCCTTCAAAGGTAAGCTAAGTAAGCTAAGTGTTGTGCTTTTCTGTATAAAAGCCCCATGTGCTCGGGGAGTGATTGTTTTGCAGGGAAATGAATTGCATAGTCAAAAAGAGGAGACTGTAAGGTTTCATTTGATGTGTAGATTGTCATGAATCATGATCGGGATTGTGTGTTTTCATGCGAAAAGAAAAAAAAAAAGTGAACGGGGGACCGCGTTTTATGTATACAGCGGTGCGCGGTTCGTGCGCGGGCACGCGAAATGTCGGCGCTACGTCGCGCCCGGGTGACCCTCGAGGTCTGCCATAGCCAAAAGAGGAAGTGGAATAGCTAGTAACCACCTATGCGCCACGAATCCTACACACTGTCCCTTTAAGAAAGTTTCATCATGAGTAAATTTCACTTGCTGTAAAATTATCTACCAATGGAACAACACTTTTTGTTAAATATGAAGATACATCTTGCTTCACTTAAAGGTGCATTGTGTATCTTTTCTGGTAGATGGTCCATCAAATGCTTGTCTCCATGAAGATATTATTGCTTTGTCTGGAATGTTTCACACTGTGGCATTAAACGTTTGTGAGCGGGGTTGCTTCTCCACAGATCTGACCTGTAACGTGGTCTGGTTTGTTCTCTGTGAACAGTCAGAATGCCTGTTTTTCTAGGTATTTTTGAGCTGTAAACCATCTGTAATATATAGTATATAAAATCATTTGAAGTAAAATGTTCTTAATTTAAGTCATTTTAACGTACCTTGATGTTGCTTTTTGTAGTGTAGGGGCTATGATGGAAAATATGCAGTCCACCGATGGCACAGATAGAGATTGCAGTTCATTTTCACTGGGCTGTCTATCTGTGTGTGGTGTGAGCTGCCCAAGCATGCATGATAAAAACAGCCTGTATGAGCTAGGAGCCGTTCACCCAGAGATACATGACATATTTACTTCTCAAGTTGGCTATATTTATAACAGAGGCTGAAAACTGGATAAAACTAGTACATATTAAGAAAGAAATGCTTAAAACTAGCTAAATAATCTGTTAGAAAGTGACTTCATCAAAAACATTGTTGGAGTTGTGTTTTGTTTCATTCACACATGAAAGAGTAATCCTGCATTAGTCTTTTTAGTCTGTCTACATCTCCAAAGCTCAAAATGTTCTCTTCCACCTTGTGATGTCATGAAGCAGTTTCAAGTTAACTGCTACCTTTCACCTAGTGTTCAGTAGAGATTGGCAGTTCGGGCTGAAATTGTCGAAATTATTTCCGTGAAAGTATATGGAGTTTAAAAACACAGTGGAGCACTTCCTCTATTACCACATGACATCACAAGGTGGAAAAGAGTGTTTTCAGTTTGAGAGAAGCCTTAACAATGCAGGGTTTGTGTGATAAACATGTGTGAGTGAAAGAAAACACAGCTCCAGGTATGTTAAAATTATAACATATATCAGAAAATAATATGGTCCCCTTAAGAAAAATCCCATGCAGCAAGTTAATTTTACTAGCAACAAATCTCAAAATAATACATGCAGGAATAAAGATTACAGTTTCAGTTAGGGTGGTTCCAATACCGATACCAGTATCAGCAAAAGCTCAGATACTGCACAGTTTTCAGGTATCGATATCTGCGAGTACTCAGACCAAATCACCGATCTGATACCACTGTGTATTTGGAGTGATGATTGACAGCCGACCGACAGCCACAACAGTCCAACATGGCGCGGACCGGTGCGCTCCTGACTATGAAACAGAGCAGATATTTGTGCTCAGATCACACCATTTCCCTTTTCTCCAGACATGGCGGGCCATCGCAGTGACCAGCGGTGCCAGGAAGGGGCGGAGCTGAGAGGGGCTCCTCACGTACCGCCTGAAGACTGCCAGTGGATGTGCCTATCACATAATAACCCCGTATCTGACTTGCTGGCAGCCAACCCAAAAATTCTAATGTTTTGGCCGTAGTTGATTCTAAAGAGGCCGGTACAAACATGGCTTTTGACCCAAAAGTTTGATTTTTAACAAATATGCACTAAAATGGCGGCGCGTGCACATGCAGCGGCTCCTCTACCCCCCCAAACTACTGGCGTTTTTCTGTTTTCTGTACTGTTCGTCTACGTGTATCTGTCCTTCTTTATCGTGTCCATTGACCACAAGACGCACGTACCCCCGCAAATTTCTGCACTCCATCGGCAGTACTACTTTCGTGGATATTAGCCCAGTAGACGTGGAGGTACTACTCGACTGTGATCTACTCCGGAGGCCTGCTCAACCACCGACCCCCACTCCTGCAACCATCCCACGGTGGAGGCGCCACAAGCGGATTATTCAGAGGCAGAAGAGGGGGAAGAGCGGAGGTATCCGGGCTAGGCTAGCTGCTAGCCCTCACTGGCCAGCCATTCCATCCATTACACTGGCCAACGTACGTTCGCTGGACAATAAACTGGATTATATCCGACTACTCTGCGCTACTTCGAAGACTGTGAGTGAGTGCTGTGTCTTTGTGTTTGTGTTTGTGGAAACGTGGTTAAATAACAGCGTACCGAACCATGCCGTTGAGCTAGCCCGGCTAACATGCTACCGGGCGGACAGAGCTCTCATCAAGGGAGGAAAGACTCGCGGCGGGGGACTTTGTGTTTACATCAGTAACGCCTGGTGCCGAGAGACTGCTGTGGTCTGCAAACACTGCTCACCACTTTTGGAGCTGTTTATCATCAGATGCCGGCCATGCTACCTGCCGGGGGAGTTTAGCGCCATACTGCTGGTGGCAGTTTACATCCCTCCCAGCTCCTCCACCAACAACAAGAGTGAGGCACTGTACGAACTCCACCAGCTCATCAGTGACCAGCAGACAGCCCCTCCTGATGCCTTCCTCATTGTGGCCGGGGACTTCAATCATGCAAACCCTAAAAGTGTTTTCCCACAACTCCACGGACACATAAACTTTGCTACAAGAGGCGTGAAAAGTCCCTCAGTCGTCCAGGTAGAATCCATGATCAAAGGAGAAGTTCAATTTGTCAACTGGACAAAGTTTGTTTGGTTGAAAACGTTTCGCCGCTCATCCGAGAGGCTTCGTCAGCTCTGGTTATTGTACTGGTTAGACCCTGCTTATATCTAGCTGCCGGGAGGCGCGTCCTACAATGACAAAAGCTCTGAAAACGATCCCCCTAATCTGTCTCTTTGTTTTTCAAATTACTCTGACGGCTGGTTTCGACCCCCTATTCAACGTCTAACGACCCTCTCCACCCCTCTGCCCTGGCTCTGTTTGACTGGTCTAAGAATCGCATTATAAATGGGAGACAAGTTATGTCTCACTCCCCCATTTCTGTTTAATGACGGATTCTCTTTTTTGACAAAAATAGCCTCTTTAACTCCCCTCTCAAACCAGTTCTTTTCCCTGGCTAAGATCTGAACCTCACTGTCCTCAAAAGAATGGCCCGTGGCTTCTAGGTGAAGATGTACGGCAGAAGCCGGTCCACTCTGGCACGCCCGCCTGTGTTGGTACATCCTCTTGTGGAATTTCATATTGTCTGAAAATCCTCTGTAGTGTAGAGGATTTTCAGACAATATTAAATTCCAGTTTATTTCAAACCCACAAACACTTTAAGACAAAAACTGGTCCACCCAAAGGACAGAACACCGAGCCACAAACAAAGCAATGTGGTCTACTCCATTCAGTGTAGTGAGGATTGCAGTGAGCGCTACATTGGGGAAACAAAACAGCCACTTCACAAGAGGATGTACCAACACAGGCGGGCGTGCCAGAGTGGACCGGCTTCTGCCGTACATCTTCACCTAGAAGCCACGGGCCATTCTTTTGAGGACAATGAGGTTCAGATCTTAGCCAGGGAAAAGAACTGGTTTGAGAGGGGAGTTAAAGAGGCTATTTTTGTCAAAAAAGAGAATCCGTCATTAAACAGAAATGGGGGAGTGAGACATAACTTGTCTCCCATTTATAATGCGATTCTTAGACCAGTCAAACAGAGCCAGGGCAGAGGGGTGGAGAGGGTCGTTAGACGTTGAATAGGGGGTCGAAACCAGCCGTCAGAGTAATTTGAAAAACAAAGAGACAGATTAGGGGGGATCGTTTTCAGAGCTTTTGTCATTGTAGGACGCGCCTCCCGGCAGCTAGATATAAGCAGGGTCTAACCAGTACAATAACCAGAGCTGACGAAGCCTCTCGGATGAGCGGCGAAACGTTTTCAACCAAACAAACTTTGTCCAGTTGACAAATTGAACTTCTCCTTTGATCTTTGCTACAAGAGGTAATAATATTCTGGACAATGTTTTTACTGCACAGAAAGGAGCCTACAAAGCCCTTCCCCTCCCTGACCTTGGTGCCTCAGATCACTCCACTGTTATGCTAATGCCAGCATATAGACCACAGTTCTTAAGCAGGTACGTGTGTGACCGGAGGGATCCACAGAGGCACTTCAGGACTGTTTTTCCATCACTGACTGGAGTATATTCAGACAAGCAGCCACATACAATACTTCTGTTGACATTCAGGAATATACAGAGATTGTCACGTCCTACATGAGGAAGTGCATGGACGATGTCACGGTCACAAGAACCATCACCATCCAAGCAAATCAGAAGCTGTGGATGACAGGAGAAGTCCACAGGCTCTGGAGGGCTCGGAACGTGGCCTTCAAAGCTAGGGACATGGCCAGACTGAGGACAGCCAGGGCCAATCTGGCACGTGGTATCAGGGTGACAAAGAGGCAGTACTCCAAGAGGATCGCGGACAGGTTCAGGGACAGCAGAGACACCAGGAAACAGTGGAGGGGAATTCAGTCCATCACGGACTACAAGCCCCCTCCGCAGACCTGCGACAGCTCCACCCCTCAGCTGCTGAACCAGCTCAACGACTTCTTTGCCCACTTTGAGATAAACAACAGCACCACAGCTCAGAAAACTTCACCCCCTCCCGGCGACCAGACGCTGACACTATCCCACGATAGTGAGATGTTCAAAGGGATAAATGTACGGAAAGCCCCAGGTCCCGACAACATCCCTGGTCGTGTCCTGAGACACTGCGCTGTGGAGCTCACTGATGTCTTCACTGACATCTTCAACATCTCACTGAGCCAAGCTGTTGTCCCCACGTGCCTCAAGACCACCACCATCATCCCAGTCCCAAAGAAGCCGACTCCCACCTGCCACAATGATTACCGCCCGGTTGCACTCACTCCCATCCTTATGAAGTGCTTCGAGCGGCTCATCATGCAACACATCAGACCCCCCCCCCTTCCCCTCTTCTACCCTGGATCCCTTTCAGTTTGCATATTGGTCTAATCGCTCTACCGATGATGCCATCTCCATCGCCCTCCACTCAGCCCTCACCCACCTGGAGACCAATAACTCACACGTCAGAATGCTGTTCATTGACTTCAGCTCAGCATTCAACACCATCATCCCCCAGCAGCTCATTCACAAACTGGACCGAATGGGACTCAGCACCTCCCTGTGTAACTGGCTGCTAGACTTCCTGACGGGGAGACCACAGACAGTTCGAGTAGGTAACAACACATCCAGCACAGTCGTGATGAACACAGGGGCCCCCCAAGGATGTGTGCTGAGTCCCCTCCTCTTCACCCTTCTGACTCAGGACTGCACTCCAACATCCAGCTCCAACCTTTTCATCAAGTTTGCAGATGACACAACTGTACTCGGTCACATCCACAACAATGAGACAAGCTACAGGAGTGAAGTAAACAGGCTGGCCACGTGGTGCAAGGACAACGATCTCCACCTGAACGTGGAGAAGACGATGGAGATTATTGTGGACTTCAGGAGAGTGCACATCCAGCATGGTCCACTCACCATCAACGGTGCTGCAGTGGAGCAAGTGAGCAGCACCAAGATTCTGGGTGTGCACATCTCTGAGGACCTCTCCTGGAGCAGCAACTCTGCATCACTGGCCAAAAGAGCCCAACAACGCCTTTACTTTCTCCGCAAACTGAAAAGAGCAAGAGCCCCAGTCCCCGTCCTCCGGACATTCTACAGAAGCACCATCAAGAGTATCTTATCCAGCTGCATCATGGTGTGGTACGGTTCTTGCACCGTGTCCTGCAAAAAGACTCTGCAGCGCTTCGTCAGAGCAGCTGAGAGGATCATCGGTGTCCCTGCCCCCCCCCTCTACTGGACATTTATCACTCCCGCCTCACCCGCAAAGCCACCAGGATTGCAGGTGACCCCACCCACCCATCTCACAGCCTCTTCAGCCTGCTGCCATCAGGGAGGAGACTGCAGAGCCTCCAGGCTAGAACCAGCAGGCTCACGGACAGTTTCTTCCACCAGGCTGTCAGGAGACTTAACTCTCTCCCTGCCCTACCCCCACTTTTCCCCCCTTATATTTGACTCATAACACTTAATTCTCAAAATCAAATTTATTCTTCTAGATTTTCTTTTGAAATAACCTTTCACTAAACTGACTTATTGCTCTTGTACTGTAACAAAATTGAATAGCCTTCGTCTACTTCACATTATGTGGGATTGTACTGGTACTGGCGAGTTCACTAAGGCCAAGTATCAGATTGGATCCCAAAAAACGGAACAACATTAATTTAAGTACACCAAGAGTTATTATGAGCTCAAAATACTTAATTTAAGATGACAAAGTACGCTTCATACATCTCAAAAATATTGGATTGTTTTTGTTTGAAATGTTGCTTAATATAAGTGGAAAGTGAATAAGCTTTGTCCTGAAACAAGCTGATAGATATTGAAATTAGGGCTGTCAGTTTAACCCGTTAATTAGATTAATTAATTACACTGCAAATTAACGTGTTATAAAAATTTATGCAATTAATTATGAGTGGCAATTCAATGCGCGCACATTTTAAATTTTAAATTGCATTTTAAATTTGCCATTTTAAATTTGCCATTTTAAATTGCAAATCACTGCCAGGGCCTTTGAACGGCAAGTTTATTTATAAAAAGAATGAAGACGGGGCTATCAACAAGAACACAGTGATTTGTAGCTTTTGTCAAAAAGAATTTTCCGATCAGCCTGACAGATCATTTAAACCATAAACACATCTGGACAAGATCCATTGTTACCGGTGACAGTGCGAGCGTGAGCGCACTTCAACAAACCACCAAACCACCAAACCCCGCTCACAGAATTTGGGAAACAAATGAGCAAAGCAACCACAGAAAAGCTCAATCTCAAAGTGGGTTTGCCCCCCCCTCCTCTCTCTCTCACCCATGCACACACACAAGATTAATTAGATTAATTAAATACAAATCCTGTAAATAATTTTATTAATTTATATATTTTTTTAATCGCCTGATAGCACTAGTTGAAATCAATCCATACTTACATTAAAAGTAGCTCAGTATTTACCATCAAGAATTCTAGCACTTAAACATTTTCTTTCACCTCTTTTTTTCCCCCTTTCATTTTCTGACAACAGTATAATCCCAGGTCTGTGTGCTATGCTAGCCATTGCCCTTGTACGCCCTCCCTCTCACCAGACACCTCCATCTGGCCAGCCCACCTGCTGTTCACTTTACCACTGACCATCAGCTCTCCCATAGAAAGCACTCACCCAGACTCTGCAGGCTGCTGGTATATTTAGAGCGGGTAATGCTTTGGTAGAAATATTAGCGTGTCCTGTTGGGGATCAAAGCCGTAATGGGAGGAGATAGATGTGTGAGTCACCGCAAAGTTGATTTGGCTATCTGTTTTTCTGTCTTCCCCCAAGTACTTCTTGTAAGTGTAATTTCTCGTAAATGTGGTGATTTTAATGGGCGTGAATCAGACAGACAGAAAACAGGCATAAAAACAAAGACAGTCAGTACAGGTAATGAAGCGCACAAGCTGTATGAGACATTATTCATTAAGACGTTATTTTGAGTTATTCTAGTTTTAGAAATTGCTACCTAAAGGGACTATATTACGGAAAACTGACTCTTGGGAGCCTTTAGCTATGTTATAATGTTCTTACATCCTTATACCATGAGTGATGCTGCATTATTAGTCTTTCTTCATCTCCAAAGCTCAAAATGCTCTGTTCCACCTTGTAATGTCATGAAGTGGTAGTTTTCAAGATACCGTTTGTTCAGTCAAGATTGACCATGGCTGGAGTCCATGGCTGAAATGATCCAGATGATTCTACTGAAGGTGTATGTATCCATGTATTACCACATGACATCACAAGGTGGAATAGAATGTTTTACGTTTAAGAGGAAAAACTCAGCCTAAATATACAGAATGTGTGTGTTAAATATGTGAATGAAACAAACACAATCCAGGTCTGTTTGTGATGAGGAAACTTTGTAGGGATAGTACAAGATCTCGCACCACAAGACAAAATTGCTACAAGATTGTGGTCACATGAGAAAAATTATTTTGTGAGATTTTTTTTCCAACTGTTTACATTTGGATTGGACAAAAAAGAGATACACTGGTGAATTACATCTCTTATAGTTCCAAAAAGTATATATTAGGAATTATGTCAAAATCTCATCTTGTGTCATTCTCATGGACCCAATTTTATATCTCATCTCATCTTGTGGAAATTGTATCTCGTCCCATATACCGTAATATACCAAAAATCACCTCCCTGATGTCACTTATTAGTTCTATTTCTCAAGTTTTTAAGACAGGAACAGTGTCTTTAAACAGACTACACTATACAAACAATTTACTTCTTCCTCTGTAGAGCTAACACTTGCATGTGACTCTTTATATCCCATGAGTCATTCTCCATTAAGTTCATTCATCTTTTTATAGACCAGAGATCTTCACTGACACTGCTGCTTAAATGACACCATTTGAGCTTTATTACACTACACATTGTGTGTTTTACCTATTTGTATTATATACAAGTCTAGTGTACTTTTGCTACATGTGATGTTTTAGTCATTGTGTTTATTGGCTTGTTTATAAGATGTTTTATGTTCACTGTGGGCCTAGGGAGCGCTGCAATTTTAAATCCTGTGTGTACAACCTGTAGGTATGTTTTTTGACAATAAAGCTGACTTTGAGCTTTGAACTTCACCAAACTTGTTTGGATCATTTCTGTGCTCAATTTGCGTACTTGATTTTGAGTTTTTCTTGTCAAGATAAAACACATGGTATGGTATGGTGTATGGTAAAATCAGCTACGTAAGAAACAAAATGAGGCTGTAAAGTGATTTATTTGACATAGCATTTTCATAGTTCATAGTTTGCTTTATTGTCGAAAAACCATATGTACATGTACATAGAGTAAATTCAAAATTTCGTTTCCCCGCTAAACAGGCCGGACAGTGATAGAGCGGCTAGGGGAGGGGCCATGCGCATGTGCACACCGCCAACTTGGAGATACAGAGTGGAAAAGACGCAATTACAATTAATGACAATTATTCACAACATGTTATGACAGAAAACAATTGGACAGGTAACATACGGTGTTTTTTTCTTTGGCGACAAACGGAAGGGTAGGGCAAGGGGGCAGATCAGAAATCAATGAAATTGATTGAAAACTGAAGTAGAGGCAGACATTCCTAAAAATAGACTTTACATAAATACATGTCAGTGTGTCCGAGATAGTGTGCCAATGTTTTTGTAGAGTGCCGTGATAAGCCACATCTGTGACCTTGGGAGTATTCATGCAAGGAAGCCAAGTCAAAACACAGATAAGACCCGTTGGAGATTTTCTCAGGAGACAGGCAATTAATTTAGCATAATGAAATACGTTTTAGAGACTCAGGCGAGCAAGCAATTTAGCTGGAACCCTGGTTCTGCCAGACCCCCATCTTCATGTCACCATGCAGAGTCATTAACCCTCCGGTCGTGTTCGCCTCCAGCCCCCTACTTTAGTGTTCCCGGTCAAAATTGACCGGCCTGTTTTAACTACTCTTAAATTAGCACAAACTTTTTTTTTTCCACACCAATTTTTTTATTAAGCATTCTTTAGTTGAGAACAATGTTTCAAAGTAGTGTCTAACAACAATTTATAGAAGTAAACATTAAATAACATCAGTTAAAATACAATTGGGCACTGAAAATGAACTACAAAATGAACATATAATACAAAAAAATAAATGGAAAACCGAACACCAAACTCAACAGTGTGTGTGTGTGTGTGTGTGTGTGTGTGTGTGTGTGTGTGTGTGTGTGTGTGTGTGTGTGTGTGTTCATGCACATGAGTGGCATGTGACACTCAGGTCAGAGTGGGCCTTGCAAACATAAGCATGACATTAGCAGCATGTCAGGCTCGTTTTGATGTCTCCAGGGGCACAGAGGCCACAACGCTTCCTTTTCTGCCCATGTCCTTGTTGGGGGAGAGCAGCCAGGGCTGGGGCTGGAGCTTGCATGCTCCTAACCAGACTGGCGGAGGCTGGTGTGCGGGGAATGTGCTGGTGTCGCTGTATAAGAGGAGTCACCAAAGCGAGGAAAAGTCTCCTCTTGAAACTTTTCCCCTGATTCCAGGTTGGGTCGATTGCTGTCCACACCACATACGTGTTGAAAGCTGACACATCCAGGATGTTGTGGAACAATGCCACAGGCCAGCGAGCCGTCATCCGCTTACAGGTGTATGTACCAGTAAGCTGCAATAAAGGAACAATAAATAATAAGAGATTAGGAACAATATTCAATCTGTTGTACACAAAATGCTATGATTCACCTAGATAAAAATAAAATAAAATGCATGATGAGACTTTACATTACCTTATCAAGGCAGTCAACGCCTCCCTTGTTCTTGTTGTAGTCCTGGATCATCAGGGGCTTCCTGTCCTCTGTGGTGCTGACAGCGGTGTCTTTGTGTCCTGTGCTCATCAGGATGACATTTCTGTTCTTCTTGGGAACGTATGACACAAGAGTGTGAGTGTCAGTGAATGCAAACTGTGATGAGAGTGCCTGTCTTCCTCTGGTCGATACCAGGGGGAAGTTCGGGCTTGTTCTTCCTCACTGTCCCTACCATGGTGAGCTTTCTTTTCAGTAGCTCCTGACCAAGAGCATGTGATGTGAAGAAGTTGTCACATGTGATATTATGTCCTTGGAGACCGGTTGTCATGTCCAGCACAACACGCATGCCCTGGTTTGTATGTGTGTGTGTGTGTGTGTGTGTGTGTGTGTGTGTGTGTGTGTGTGTGTATGTGTGTGTGTGTGTGTGTGCTGGGGCAGTGTGTATGGGGATGTTTTCTGTATGTTGAATGAATTTACTCTGGATACCCATTCATTTCCTCTGGCGGTCACTTTTGACCGGGAACACCACAGGTGTAACAAGGTTGATTAAAACACTCAAAATTGAACGAAATAGGTGATCATCACTTTTATATGTTCAAGTCCACAGTGTGGAGGATATCATAAGGTCTTGAGGTAATCAGATGAAAAACATAATATTTATGAATATTATAAGTTGTAAAACGGTCAGATTTGACCCGAACACGACAGGAGGGTTAAAGACCTCAACAGTTCCTCTTGGTGCACAGACTGCACTGCATTGTTTCTACACAGTTCTGTCAGCATGCTCATGATGGTATCCAAACGTCGAGATGTTTCCTTCGGTTGGAACCCTTCTAAATGATCCTCAACCTGTACCACTTTCTGATACCACTTTCTGATACCACTTTCTGTACCACTTTCTGGGGCGGCAGTAGCTCAGTGGTAGAGCGTTTGCCTGGTGATCCAGGGGTTGGCAGTTCGAATCCCGCTCTTGACGGGTGGACCACATGTGATCCAAGCTCCCACACATGAGCGCTGCCGTTGTGTCCTTGGGCAAGACACTTAACCCCACCTCGCCCCCAGTGTCTGCGGACACTGGTAGCCCCCATGGCAGAAGATACATTGAGGCCCGTTGTGACGTGAGCCACCTGTGGGAGGATTCTCCAGCCGAGGTCCTGACCAAGCCGAAGCAAGAAGATCATGGAGATGGTCCCCGGGCGCGCCTCGGGTGCAGCCCACTGCTCCTGATGACAGGATGGGTCAAATGCAGAGGACAAATTTCTCTAAGGAGACAATAAAAGGCTTATCTCTTATCTTCTGATGTACTCCTTTCACGAGATCCTCCACGGCTCCGCTGTGGTGCGAGATTACTGCAGACAGCTTGGGGGACTCCTTACTTGATGCCAGCTTGCAAATTTTTCGATAGATCATGGACAATCCCAGGCCAATCAACAGATGTCCAGCTATCAGAAATCCAAATACGTAAATGTCCTCCACGTCCTCCAGGTACATAGGTGCTAGACATACGACTTGCCACGTATAATACGAGTCCCTCGCATATCCAGCAGCAAAAGTACCATCGGGACACATCGCTTCTCCCGCAGCGGTACCCCTCCATGAAAAAAGTGTATCAGTTGCGCTGACGGTCCAGCTTATTACATCCATATTTTAGGATTTTGGAGAAAAAAATACGAAAAACAAGACAGGCACGCACGCAACAGAGCAGTGAGATAAGAGAGGAAAGAGAGACATGTCTGCACTCTCTCACAGCTTGAACAGAAGCTAATACAGAAGCTACAGACAGGGGTGCTTTTTCTATCCAATATTGATTTTCTATCTAATCAATGTGCCTGATTTTCTAGAATCATGGGAATCAACTGCCTGTCACTATGCCAGACACTTGATTCTGTGGCGAGGTGCATTTTGTCGTCAGAGATTGGAATAGTGACGTGACATTCGTAAATGAATTGGCTCTTCTGAACGGCTCCTTAACACGAATTGGAACGGGATCTCAGTTTCAAAATGAACCAAATCTGTTTCTTTGTAATTTGTATGCATTTTTGTAGTATAGCATTTGGCATCATAATAACAGTTTTATGGATATTGTAGTCCATTGTTTTACTCTCATTTCATAATTTCAAAGGGAAAACATTAGCAGTTTGAAGCATTTTTAACACATCAGTGTCTTGGTCACTTCTCTCTGATTCATTTGTAGTTAGGGTTCTCACTTTGACTTATCTGATAGAATTCAATATTAAAAAGCCAGTATTTTGAACAACTCTTTGAAATGTGTAGAATCCCTCAGTCATCCAAGTAGAATCGGCGGCAAAAGGAGAAATTCAATTTGTCAACTGGACAAAAGTTTATTTGGTCGAATAGGTTTCACAGCTCATCCAAGCTGCTTCTTCAGTTCAGAACTCCAGTTGACAAATTGGATTTCTCCTTTTGCCAACTCTTT